>JASFAX010000022.1:26750707-28091540 GCA_030737875.1 Allium sativum | reverse complement strand
AGTAAAATGAATTGGAATAAAATCGGTTATGAAATGAAATTGAATTATCTAATCTTGGATTGATTATAAGTGGAGTTAAGTGCAGAATCCTGAAGGCTGTGGAGATGATTTGGTTAAACAGACTAGAAGTACAAATTGGAGAATGAAGATCAGTCAGTTGGTTTGTTTCGAAATTGGAATTAAGCTGCCCGACAAATAGGTAAACCTTAATATATGGTTGGTGATTGATTTATACCCCTGAGTGGGGTAGCCATTTGGCTTTTGGTTTTCTTTTGGAGAAGTAGAGGCCTGAAATGACATTTGTAGTTGTCATGATCGAGCTGTGAAGAGGAAGTGCTGACAAAATTTTCGAAAATTTTAAGGAGTTTGAATTTATTTTCATGATAATTCAAAAATAATTACTTTAAAATAACTAGGTTCGGAGCATTCTTTCTACCTTATAATTTCGGGGACGAAATTCTTTTAAGGGGGGAAGAATGTAACGTCCTAGATTTTTGGTCATTTAAATTGAAATATTTAAATCCGTTTTATATATTATATTGGAAATATAATGGATTTTATATCGAATTAATTTAATAAAGTGGAGTTCGAATGTATATAGTTATAAATTTATTTAAAACGAGCTTGAAACGCCGTGGTAGTTCGTAAATTTCGATTTGAACTTTAATTGAATATACAGGGCTCGATATAAATCGGATTTCAGTGAAATAAAAACCATTTGAATTTGTTGGATTATATTTTTCTAATGGAAGAGAAAAATGGAGATTTCATCGTATAGATTATAAGTTATGTCCAAATTAAATTTTCAGAAAATCGTTGTGGATTCGATTATAAACCATAACTATAATTTAATATAATGAAATATCAATTTCGAACTTGGACGAGACCTTTGAGACGTATCTATAGTTTAATTTTTAGAATTTTACTATAATTTTTATTTTGGAAAATACGTCACTTTTTATTTGGAGTATTTTGCACCCTATATCAGTAGTTTTGGGGTCTCACAATATAAGTTAACCTACCGATATTATTATATTTTTGGGATCATGGCACATTGCTCGGTATAACTGTATTTTCATTTTGTCCGCGACGGTCGGTTAATAAACGATACTCTATGTAGTCGGTATTGCATAAAAGTTAACATATATACATGTCTATCACATTATATTTTTCAAAATAGCATACCAAGCACGTGCTAAGTTTTCAGAATACAAATGAATCATCAATATCTTAAAACTGTAAAAGGGCATTGCGATGTGCATGACATATTAAACATAAATAATCATGTATGCCATTAATGTCTTGTTACGTTCAATGTTGCATTTAATGAAA
Source organism: Allium sativum (assembly GCA_030737875.1). Taxonomy (NCBI): domain Eukaryota; kingdom Viridiplantae; phylum Streptophyta; class Magnoliopsida; order Asparagales; family Amaryllidaceae; genus Allium; species Allium sativum. Next base: position 28,090,208 of record JASFAX010000022.1, on the reverse strand, counting down.
AATATTGAACTATTTCATTTTATTGAACAGTACACAGAATAACAAGAAAGTAACCTATCCTAAAGTATAGCGTGGTACAAATTTTAGCAGTGACATGAAAATACACTGCCTCATACCGTAATCTCAGCCCATCCATTTTTCCTAAAAGTCTAATGCCTATATGAACTGCATATCTACTATGCTATTCTATTGATTGTTAAACAAACCTATCCGTACACTATTGTCACTTCACATCAACACGAGCTACAATTTGTTTCCATCAGAAACGAAAAATTAATGCTACACTGCCATTGCCTATTCTATTTCTGGTCCTAGCAGCCCATATCTGCTCCTTTACAACATGCCTACTTAAGAGAATATATGCTGCATGAACAGGTCATTTTCTTCAGCCTTGAATCTTCAAATCATACGGCCTACATCGAAATTTCTTTTCAAATAGCCACAGCTATACATACGAGCCCACACAATATCTCATCTTTTCTTCAGTGGCCTACTTCTTCACCCTAAACACAACAGCTATGAACATTCCCATCACCAAGCCAGCTATGCTGTGCAATCTACCCATACTGTCTCCTCCCTGAAAGGTCCAAGAAAAAGCAAACCTCCCCTCTACGCACTGGGCTAGTATAGGTAGGAAAGGACTTTGTTCTAATCCTATTCATCGTGCATGTGTATAAATACAGTGTTCTCTCCTTGTTTTGACTCCACAAACCATTCCAGATCACCTTTAGCATAACCGTGAGCATAATAAACAAGAAAAAACAGTCCACTCAAAAGGTTAAAAATCAAAATACGTGTAACCAGAAGGCCGCATGGTATTCGGAGAAGAAAAAAAATGGGACGAGGAAGGTTTTCTGTGATGAAGCAGGAAGATCGAAATGCATGTTTGTAGGAGATGGTTACATTGGCGGTTGCGGCGTTGGTTCTGACGTAAGGGGGGGAATGGTCTGCCTATTCGAACTATCTAAGGAAAAAAAATCGTAAGTGGGTAGAAGAAATAGGGGACGGGTACGGTAGCCGAAGAATGGTTGTGCCATGCAAATTGAAGGATAAGCTTAAGGGGGTGCGACACGTGAGAGAGAAGGGAGTAACGTAACTAGAATATGTGTGTTAGGTTCTTGGGTTTTAGTTTGTTTCAGGAAGGTGCGGTGAGCAGATGATTGCAGTCGGTGAGGGGTTCTGGAATACTGGAATGAAATGAAGGAAGTGATCGCTTGGCGGTGAGACGTGGTAAGGATGAAGTCCAACTGTTTACGGTGGAACCGGGAGCATTTTATCACGACGAAATCGTGACTTAGGGGAGTTTGCGTAACGTTAGTAAGTAATATAAGGTGATAAATTAACTTAATGACCTTGTTAATTTTGTTTAATTTAAATCCATGTTTAAATTTATAATCGCGGTAATTATTTTATATGTTATCAGAATTAGCAAAACCAAAAATGTTGAAGTCGCGATGGAAAAGTACCACATTGCTGGACAGGTTCAGAAGATTTTGGAAGCAGTCGTGTTTCGTTTAATTTTAAAAGTTGTTTAAAATTATACGGGATAGCGCCAAAATTGAATTGAAACATTGTGAGTTAACTCTCACACCTTCTGGAATTCTGTGATGTGTTAAATTCATATTAAAATATAATCCACCGTTAATCATAGAATTGGTTGATTCAATGCCTTGTTTGCTTATTGGATGGTTGTCGACAAATTATATTTGTCGTATTGGATGTTTTTGTTTTAAATAATTATTTTATAATTATTATCAAATATTAACGGTGATGCAAGGATGAACAGGTTGGAGTGATCCGACCGGATTCCTCAAATATTTTATATGTTGTTTATATCACCCAAATATGAACTGTTTACCCTAAACAACATTAAATTCTATTTGAATGTTGATTATTGATTGGATATTGAACGTTGAATTGAAATTCAACGTTGTGTGTTGTTTTAATCAATAAACATTATTAATTACGATATTGGCAGAAAATGATCTGAACGTTGTTGGTTCACCATCGGGAGAATCGACGTAATCTCAATTATAAAATTTATTTTATAATTAAAGTAAAATTTTAAAAGTGGTATTCTTTTTGAAGTGAAAGATTTAAAATAATATGATATTTATAAACAAATACATAATATTTTGCAACAATTTTAGTAATTGTTAAAAACCAAATTTAACCTATGGGTTATGATTTTTAAAATAACTGTTTAAGTAAAACAGTTAAGCAATATAATTAGGTTAATTAATCTAATAAGAAAAGTAATTGTAATCGGTTAGTTAATAACTAAGGTTAAGTTGACTAATCAACTGATTTATTAGAATTGATAATTAGATTAATCGGTCTTTGATTTATCTAATGTAAATAGTTTAATGATTAATTGTTTTGTTTAATAATATTTTTAAATATTAATTATCTTTTCGTTTGACGATATTTAAAGCTTATAATCAATTCACAAATCATTAATGAAGTATTATTCGTTTAAAAATGTCGATAAGAAATTAGTCAATCTATTTTTAATGAAGTAATTTATCCCACTTCAGTTAATAAGGGAATTAGTTAATTATAGTGGTTAATAATAATTAAAAAAATTAACTCCTTAAATGGAAGTAAATTAAGAAGTGATCGAGTTTTAAAATAAATCGTGTTAAGAACAATGTCATACCGAAAGTGTAAACAATTTGTGAAGCTAATATGCCATTTAAATTAGTTGATTACTTGATAATTGAATTAAGGATAAACAAGGGATTCGAAAGAGATTTTCGTAGTGGATTGGATAATGGTATCTAAGTTAGAATCAGAGTGAAGAGACGAGTAATGCAAAGATTTTGATAAGAGCTGTTTTACTAAATTCTTTATTTAAGTAAATAAAGTGAATCATGATTTAAAAAGGGAAAACAATAAATGGTTTTGAATTCAAGTTAATAAATCGAAGAGGGGATTACCAAGTGAATCCCAAGTTCTAAGTAAGTTTTGAGTTAAATAAAGTTAAATTGAATTGTGATTCTAAAGGGAAAGGATTTATGGATTCTATAAGAAGATTTTAAATAGAATCCAAGTCTCGGGATGTAAAATAAAGCGATAAACTTAAATAAGTTTATTTTAGGGAATTGGGTTGAATAAAATGTTTGTAACTTGAAGAAGGTTTGTAAAAGCAAAAAAAGTTGCATGGGTAAATATACTAAAATAAAAGTAAAAAGAGATTTATTTCGCGAATAAATATGCCAAAGGAAAGAAAGGTTTATTAAAACCATGTTCTGATTAAAGTGGAAAATTGTATTTATAGTGAGTGTGATGATAGGTTGGTTTTTCAAACTGGTATTTATTCTTAGAAAAGAACATTGGCGATCAAGGTCTGAGAGGTAACTAAATACCCATACTTGAACGGCTTCACTATTATCGAGGAATGGTATTATTTTGTAACGGTTAGAATTGGTTTATTATTTTAAGAGAATATTGAAATGTTAATCGCAAGATTTTAAACTAGTACGTTTAAAAGTAAACGATGTATAAATTTAACATCGTCTGATCAACTTTGAAGTATAGAATTTAGTTATATCTTTAAGAAAAGAATATGGCGATTTTTGCAAGGCAAGGAATGTAAAGGATTCGGCGAATGTATAGTAATGGTTTTGAAACAAAGGAATTAAATGGAGTTCGTAAATCAAGATATGTTATTGTTTTAATATAACGGATAATATGGTTTGAGACAAGAGAATACGAAATAGATTTCTAAGGATCGATAAAATAGTTTTAATAAATGAATCAGAGCTGCCAATATGTTTGACCATATTGTTTGATATTGACAGTTAAAACACCAGACTATCAATGAAATATATTGGACCTTTTTGACATGTTATTTCGAGGAGACCGGGATGGAACTAGACCCAAAACCACTTCTATCCAATGTTGCGTACGGAATTAATGAAGATGGAGCATTGAAGACCGTAGATCTTCATGAAGCGGAAGAACTACTTATAATCTCCGGTTAGTTCCCAGAGATACATTGTGGTTCTGTCGTGGTCGAAATCTATGGATTGCAAGGACTGCTCGCTACTGATCCTTGGGGTGATTCCTATATAAGGATGCGGTAGGAGAGTTCCTTCGGTTCATCCTGTTCCTGGATGACGTGATGATGTGGAATTCAAAGCGAATGGTAACCAAACGTTTAAAAAGTCGATTATAACCTCAAGCCTCACAACCGGGAAATGACAAAAATTGGGCAGGCAGCATGGCTATGTGGGTCGCGCCCATTAGGGTGTATTGTCACCATCTAGAGAATATTCGTATTTGTTACTTATTTCGTTCTGTATCTCCTGGGAAAAACGGTAGCTGCGCAGTCGTAGGTGACATTATATTCGATACACTCACGATAAATGAGTGGTCGGTCATGTGTGGGCTGGGTTGCAAGATGTTCTTGTTGAATCCAGTGTATTCGCCTCTAGAGATACACTATTGGCAGGTGGTTCCATACCTTGTCATAGTCGGAATCCAATCCCCAATAAGAGCCTGCGGTTTTGATTGTATACTATATATGTGGAGCGTGAGATGCAAGCATTCTACTAGATTGATATTTATTTGTGATTTGATAGACACTATTATAATATCAGAAAAGATATTGATTTTAAAGGTATTTGGATTATAGTAAGGTAAAAACCGTCCGTATTTACGTGTGGGCTGGTCTTACTAATAACCTTTTCTTTCGGAAAGGATTTTCAAAGTCAAACAAGTTATTGTGCTATGAATTTACCACTGAAAGTATTCCAGACTGACCCGGTGAATTTTGTTTTAAATCAAATGTACTCGGATCAAACCGAGTATATTAACAGGTTAGGGATCGCTGGAGATTCAAGAGTTGGAAGCAGGAGGCCTCACCGTTAGTTATTCAAAGTTTATTTCCTCTATGTTTGATATATGATGTACTCTGATGATTGGTATGCATATATATACAATTTCTTTTTTGTATAAAGAGATTTGATATTATACTTTGTTCGTTCCGCTATGAGATTCTGATGTTCTTCTTCTTTTCTTCTATTCTAATATTTCTTTCTTTCTTTTCTCATCCTCTAATTTCTTTCTCATAACGTTCAGGTGTTTTCGTTGCTTGAATGTCGAGATGGTGTTTGTGTTTCGTTTTTCAGGGTCGAAAATCCTTGTTCGTTACACTCTCCAAGTATATCTGAAAAATCCCGACTACTTGACTGCCCATACAAATTTAGGCACCCAAGAATTTAGGGAAAACAAACAAAATAAACTCCGGGTCAGTCATGGGACTGGTGTGAATAAAACTTCAAACACTTGGTCAAATAAAGGATATCTCATAAGACCACGCAGTGAAAACGGAACGGGTTTTTCCCTTATGAGAATCCAAACAACTTTGTAAACAATATCCTTTTGATATTATAATAATGTCTAAATAAAAATAGATATCAATCTAGCAGAAACGCTTTCATCTAACGTTCTACATATATAGTATACAATCAAAACCGCAAGCACGTATTGGGTAATGGATTTCCAACTATGACAAGGTATGGAACCACCTTCTGATCAGTGTACTCTAGGAACGATACACTGGAGTTCAACAAGAATATCTTACAACTCAGCCACATATGACCGACCACTCATTTCGCTTGAGTGTATCGAATGTATATCACCAACAGTTAGGATCAACAATCGTTCCCGTATATATATATGGCGCAGCATTGATAGATTAAAGAAGAAAATGAATATTCTCTAGATAGGTGATTATACACCCAACTTCGAAGCGACCAACTTAGTCATGTTGCTTGCCCGATTTTTGTCATTTACCGGATGTGAGGATAGAAGCTACGCTTATCTTTACCATATCATATCTTCATTTACTTGGAATACCACATCGTTGTACCCGGCAAATCATTATCGATTTCGTTAACGGTATCACGGGTATGAAGCTAAGAGAAACGAACTCCTCCGCCACCAAACGTAATACGTTTGTAGAGATCAACATATATGATTCATTAGGAATACTCTATCAGACATTTGTCCATACAAGTTGTCCTGTGACTGGACAAACCGAAGGCATTATTCAGTACATCCATCTTAGGCAATCGTTATCTAAGATTTATACAATAGTCCTTGCACTTTACTCCATCTTCAATATATTCAGCATACTTGATTCACAATGCTTATGCCAATATGGAGTGGTTCTTTGGATAATAATCCAACCGGTCTCTCCATATCAACAACGTTAAAATGGTCAAAAACTTCGATAGTTGGTGAGTTAACTATCAAAGAAAAATACGTGTGCAAATTACCATATTATTGCCAAATGAAAATTATATCGATCAATCATCATTTAACATTTAACTCTTTGATTTATTAATTTACTTATCTCTTGTTTCCGTATATACTAAATTCTTATTTTCTATTATCAGAAAACATTTCTGATTCTCATTTGGAAAACATTTCCAAAACTCCTTCACTGCCAAACCTTACCATTCCTAAGTTAAGAAGGAAGTCAATCAAGTTGGGGTATAATTACCTCTCAGACCTTAACTGAATACCGTTTTAACTTTGAAATAGTCAAAGTTTATATTTTAAACCTTTAACAAACTTCCTTACGTAACTCTCAGATTCTATTTACATATCCACTTCTTTATTGAAGAATATTGATTATAACACTTACGTTATAAACCCTACTTCTGAAATCTCCAGCTTAACATCTAACCTTTATTTCTTACTTTGAATAATTAACCTAACAACTAGTTTATTTATAAATAAATAAATCTTGATTTTAAAACGGAAAGTAAATAGTACTTTCCCCGAATTCGATATAATTGAATTCGACGTATAACTCTCTTTCGAGTAATCCCTATTTGATTAACTCTTCTTCGAATAACCTATATTCGATTTTCTTTCTTCGAATAACTTATATTCGATTATCTCTCTTCGAATAACTTATTCGATTAACTCACCTCGAATAATTTATATTCGATAACTTTTTCTTTCGAATACACGATATTCGATAATCTCTCTTCAAATAACTAATATTTGATTACTCCTTTTCGAATAACTAAATTCGATTAACTCCTTTTGATTAAACTAAAATCGATAACTTCTTTCCTTTAACTCTATTCGAATAAACTATATTCGATACTCCTTTAACTCTATTCGAATAAACTATATTTGATACTCCTTTAACTCTATTCGAATAACTAATATTCGACTAACTCCTTTGGATTAACTCATTGGATTAACTCGGTAGGATTAACTCATCTTGACTAACTTAACTTAATTAACTCGACTTATTTAACTCAACTTGATTAACTCCTATCGAATAACTAATATTCGATTAACCTATATTCGAATAACTATGTCTGTTTTAACTTTATTTCGAATAGCTAATATTCGATTTAACTCCATTCGCTTGACTCTAGATCGCAGCGATCACAATGGTTACGCCTGATTCCCTCAGGAAACATCCGACCGCCGTTGGCTATTTAAAGCCCTGTGAATTACGCTAGCAGTCGCGCTAAATGGCATCTCATTTGGATTAACTCTAACTGATTAACTCTATTCGACTAACTCGACTCGACTAACCCCTTTCTAATAACATATTCGACTAACTACTTTCGAATAACATATTCGATTGACTCCCTTCGAATACCGTATTCGATTAACTAACTTTCGAATACCATATTCGGTTGGCTCCCTTCGAATACCATATTCGATTAACTAACTTTCAATTAACTAACTTTCGAATACCATATTCGATTGACTCCCTTCGAATACCATATTCGATTAAGTAACTTTCGAATACCATATTCGATTGACTCCCTTCGAATACCATATTCGATTAACTAACTTTCGAATACCATATTCGATTGACTCCCTTCGAATACCATATTCGATTAACTAACTTTCGAATACCATATTCGATTGACTCCCTTCAAATACCATATTCGATTAACTAACTTTCGAATACCATATTCGATTGACTCCCTTCGAATACCATATTCGATTGACTAACTTTCGAATACCATATTCGATTGCTCCTTTTTGATTAACTCCCTTCGAATTCCATATTCGATTACTTTATTGATTTATAAATATTTTCCCTTACTAATGTTTATCCATTTAAAAAGATTTCCTTTTAACAACGTTTATTCATTTAATAAAGATTTACTTTTAGTAACGGTTCTTCACCTTAAAAAATGTCCTTTTAATAATGTTTCCCCACTTATACAGATTTCCCTTTAATAATGTTTTCCTTTTTATAACGGTTTCCTTTTTATAACATCCTATTCTGTTATAAACAAATTTCCTTTTTATAAATCTATTTATTTTCTAAATATTTCCTTTTCAATTCTATTTGTAAATGGTTTACAAATATTTCCTTTTCTATTTATTCTATTTGCAAATTGTTTGCAAATGTTTCTTTTTCTTTCTATTTGCAAATGGTTTGCAAATATTTCCTTTTCAATTCTATTTATTCTATTTGCACATGGTTTTCAAATATATTTTTTATATCTATTTGCAAATGGTTTGCAAATATTTCCTTTTCAATTTATTTATTTTATTTGCAAATGGTTTGTAAATATTTCTTTTTCTATCTATTTGCAAATGGTTTGAAAATATTTACTTTTCAATTCTATTTATTCTATTTGCACATGGTTTGCAAATATTTCTTCTAGGGTTTTATTTCTTAGAATTAACTATTTATAAATAATCCATTTATAAATAAATTTCTATTTATATATATTCCATTTATAAATAATTCCTTTTATAAAATCTTCTTTGATTTTATAAATATTATCACTTTTATAAAATCCTTTGATTTTATAAATAATCTATTTTCAATATTCATTTTGAAAATTCCCTTTTTCCACATTCCGGTATTCTATGGTACTTAACAAATTAAATCACGATGACCAATATCGTTCAAACACACATAATCAATAATAGATTATATATCACATCTTATATTACAATATATGAACAAAACAGTATTATAAATATTGAGGAACCCAGTTGGGTCCCTCCAACCTGTTTCCCTGCATCACAGATGTCAAACCATATAATTAACATCAACTTCATTTCAATATGAAATGTTATGATAAACAACATCAATATATATATATATAATGGTTTATATATATTTATATATATACATTCAACTAACTGACTAGCAGTTCAATCAACCAAATCAACAAACAGCAATTAACATATAATTATCTGTTCTAAGAATACGTTATAAAAATATAACTGTTCAGAGTTGGTGAGTTTTACTTACTTTGGCAGTTCATCGTTAAACGACAATAAACTGTTTGTTTGATTTGAATCAAACAATTTATTTCGCCATAAATTCAAACGAGCTCCAATCCACTCCTAGTCAGTTCCATAGTGTAGTCGTCGTCCATACGATCCCAATGGATCTTGTTTTGCTAAATTTCGATAACGTATGTTAAAGTTATCACTTATATAAGATTATACACACTTTAAAGTAAAAATAATTAAATTTCCTTTTTATTTTCCATTGGGCTTACTCACGTTGCTTGCCCCAATTACCCTTCACACAAAAGCGCTCTCCGCCATGTCTCTTCCCCAAACCAGAAAAAGGGAGCCGCTTCCTCAAAACTGAATTCAACCCGCATTTGCTCCTCCTTTGAGCACCTCTCGCCACCGCATCAATCAACGACCGACCCTGCAACTATCGCCACCCGTCACCTCTTCACAAACCCTACCCAACGGTCTCCATCATCCCAAACTCGAGATGCCTCCTCCAGAACCAATTCCAGATCTTCTCTCACGCCACCGTCACGTTGTCTGGAGGTCGGACTTCGCCTCTGTCATCGATGGCAACCGTAACCACCACCAAAAGATCCTGCTTCCCATCCCCTACCCGTTCAAACTCTCGAAAACAACTCCGGTCACACTTAAAATCGCAAACTGTAGCTTCCTAAGTCGCGTTGCCACTGTCGAAGATCGCCAGGGCATCAGAGTTCGCCCATCTACCGTCGAGCCAACCTTCGCACCAACCTAAACCCAACTGCATTTCCCGGTTATTTATGGAACTTTGGTTTTTCACTGATGAAATTTCTTTTAGTGGCGGCTCAATTTATCTGAAGAAAAAATTATGTTTCTAAGGGAATTTAGTTAGGCTATTTATGGAAGGAAAATGGAATATTTTCGGTATATTCTGTTGTTAATTCGTTTCACATTTAAAACTAACACAAAAAATCTATAAATTGAGATCTAATACCTATTCCTAGTATAAACTGATATTTCGGATCCAATGGGACAAGTTTCGTCGAATTCCGACACCGTTTGTGAAAACCCTTTAGAAAATATCGATGAAAAACACCGAGCATTAATTCCTTAAAATTACAGAAAAAATCCTAAAAATATGAAGCCTTGACGTTTCACTAGACCTCTTCCTAAGGTTTCGCATGAAACTTGTTTCATTGAATTTGGAGTTTGTTTGACCAGTTAACCATTCAATAAAAGTTACACCTATCTAAAACGTATAAAGGGTTAAATCAAAACAAGGCGTTTTTTGCCACCGAAGTCACATCGGTTTGTCACGAAACTTGCTTCCCTTATAATGATCAATTGATACAAATCAAATGGCACACACTTCGTCGCATTCCGAGACTGTTTCCCGGTACGCTATTTTCTACGCACACCAAGTGCTATTTTGGACACCAAATTACCCAGTCTTCAAAAATAACAAACAATATATGTTTTATGACTCTAAATGTCAATACGAATTCAACGGAATTCGTTTCGTGGCTTAATTCGATCATTATCTCAAGTTATGGTCAAAACCCCTTTTAAATCGAATTAAATTATTAACAATTCCATAGCGACTTTTCTAAAAATTGAATTGGGCATAACTAACAAATTAAAATACGAAATCCTGATTTTTCTCTTCCATTAGAAAAAAAATATACTTCACCAGCTCCACACGTTTCTTGTTTCATAGAAATCCTACTTAAAACGGATTCTGTATTTCCAGTTGAAGTTCAAATCGCCAAATAGCGAACTGCCGCGCCATTTCGAGCTCGATTATAATTATAATATAAATTATACGTTCAAATGGCGTTCATATAATATATTCGCCATTCTAATTCAATACTAAACCAAATTATACCATATATATTACCCAACTCACTCTGTATTGTGAATTCAGCTATTTTTGACTATTTCAACATTATAATCTATTATTCTATTATTTAATATTAATTAAATATTCATTTTTATTAAATTCAGGTCATCGATATCGCCAAAACGATATTTAAATAATTAAATAAATTTATTATTCGATAGTTAAAAATGCGGGTCATTACAATCTTCCCCCCTTAATATAATTCCGTCCTCGAAATTTCTAAGCTAGGAAATTGTTACCAACTCTACTAACTAGATTTAAACATCTATTGGTTTATTTCTTAACTTCCATTTCAATTGAATTAATTTAATTCCAACTAAATCATTAATTAATTCTGACTAACTAAAATTTTCAAAAATTCAGAAAATGTTCTAACGCCTTAAATTTTCGGAATATTTCGCCATAACCTCCTTTGTATAGCCCTATAGGTAAAACCACAACTCGCCTCTCTGGGCCTTCTCTGTTTAACTCTAACTGGTTAAATCTAACTGATTAACTCTAACTGTTTAACTCTAACTGGTTAACTCTAACTGATTAACTCAATTCTAATCGATTAACTTGACTCTAATCGATTAACTTAACTCTAATCGATTAACTTAATTCTAATCGATTAACTTGACTCTAATCGATTTACTCTAATTCGATTAGCTAAATTCGATAACCCCTCTCGAATAAATAATATTCGATTTCTTTATTTACTTTACAAAGATTTCCCTTTTTATAAAGTTTTTCCATTTAAAAAGATTTCCTTTTAACAGCGTTTATTCATTTATAAATATTTACTTTTAGTAACGGTTCTTCACTTTATAAATGTTCTTTTAATAACGTTTCTCCACTTATAAGGATTTCCTTTTAACAATGTTTATTCACTTTAGAAGTGTTGAGTTCACATTCTAAAAATATCGGTGTTAAAACCAATTTCTACTTAATTTCATTTTAAATAAATCGTTTCCATTTATCTGTTCAGAACAGATTTCCATCTTCGGTCCATTTTCTAAATATTACTTTTCAATTCTATTTGTAAATGGTTTACAAATATTTCCTTTTCTCTATTTATTCTATTTGCAAATGTTTTGCAAATGTTTCCTTTTCTCTATTTATTCTATTTGCAAACGGTTTGCAAATATTTCCTTTTCTCTGTTTATTCTAATTGCAAATGGTTTGCAAATATTTCCTTTTCTCTATTTATTCTATTTGCAAATGGTTTGCAAATATTTCCTTTTCTCTATTTATTCTATTTGCAAATGGTTTGCAAATATTTCCTTTTCTCTATTTATTCTATTTGCAAATGGTTTGCAAATATTTCCTTTTCTCTATTTATTCTATATGCAAATGGTTTGCAAATATTTCCTTTTCTCTATTTATTCTATTTGCAAATGGTTTGCAAATTTTCCTTTTCTCTATTTATTTATTTTCTAAATAAATAGTCCTTTTATACTTCTATTTATTATCCCAAATATTCCTCTTTATTAAATCCGTTGATTTTATAAATAAATTTCCTTTATAATATCATATTTATTTTCAATAAATATTTCCCGTTATATCATATTTATTTTCAATAAATATTTCCTTTCAAAACCCTTTTGATTTTATAACTATTTACTTCTAAAAAAATCCATTTCCCTTTTCTATATAATATACATTGATTTTATATAACTAATCTATTTTCAAAATATACTTTGAAAAATCGCCTTTTTACATCCCAGTATTTCTTATGGTATTTAACGTACCATATAACAATGATCAATATCATTCAAACATATAAAATCATCAACAGATTTCATATCACATCATATAACACAATGTATGAAACAAACAGTATTTTATATATTGAGGACCCAGTTGGGTCGCTCCAACCTGTTTCCCAGCATCATAGATGTTAAACAATATAATTAACATCGATTTCATTTCAATATGAAATATTCTGCTAAACATAATCAATATTTGATTTACAATTTTCATATATATATCGTTATCTATAATTCCAACCAATACACAAGCAATTCAACCAAACAGTTAACACACAGCAATCAACAAATGATTAACAGTTCTAAAAATACGTTATAAAAATATAACTTTTCAGAGTCAGTGAGTTTTACTCACATTGGCAGTTCATCGTTAAAGAACGGTAAACTGTTTGTTTGATTCAGATCAAACAATTTATTACTCCATAAATTCAAACGGGCTCCAATCCACTCCCAATCAGTTCCAGTATGTAGCCGCCGTCCATACGATCCCAACGGATCTGACGGTTTGAAATTCTGATAACGTATGGAGCAGATATTGTCATTACAAGTTGTATACATATTTAAATTAAAAATAACTTCTATTTAAATTCAATAGTGGGCTTTACCCTATATGACCCGGCCCATCTACTTTAAACAAACCCATACCCGCACTATCCTTTCTTCCCTGAAAGACTCAAACAGCCGTGCTCCTCTGTAATTCGAACTCCCTTGCCCACTTTTCTTCAATTCGTTCACCTCCCTCACTAAATGAAAAAACAAACCAAAACACACCTTGAAATATCCTATAAAAACTCTACATTTCCATCCTATATTCACTCAACTCGCACCTCAAATCGTCACTGCGTCGAACATCCAACTCCGCTCGACCTTGAAGAAACCACCAAACCCAACTAAAACAGAATCTCACCAGACCTCACCAGACAGTGCTACATCACATGCTAACACCGGATATGAACTTGATTTACTGAATAATGGCCTCGATCAAGAGGTAACCTCAACCCTAACCAACGCATCAAACATTCGAACCTCAGAAAGATGATGTGCACCCGGCAAAATGGTTACAGACTCGAAGACAATCCCTCAGCGAATCCAAATATAGTTGTTTTGAGATTTAAGGAATTTTGTTCTGAATTTCCATTGATTTTCAAAGATCGAACAAATTTCCTAGAACAAAAAATGTTACGGCGGAAAATGTTTGGCTGAGGAATGAAAATTAGGTTTAGGATGGTTAAAGGATATTATATAAGAAAATTATAATATTTTTATATTCGATTATTTTGTTAGTTTATAACCAACCGCTATCTGTATTCTTCTTTAAAAATTCCTGTGACCACATATGATACCCAAAAATCGTGAAAATGGACATGCAGCTTCAGTTCAACATCACGGACCCAACGAAACTGGTTTCATCGAATTCCGACTCCGTTTGCTCACACTACGTATTTTTAACCGTCAAAACACTGATTGTTTTTCACTCTAAAAATCCTTACGGCCACATAGTGACTCTAAAAATCAAGGAACTTAGAATCTAGCAATAATTTGATGTTACAGATCCAAAAAAATTAGTTTCGTCGAATTCCGACTTCGTTTGAAAAAGTGGCTATTTTTAAAGCTCTAAATAGCCCATTCAAATATATAAATATATTTAAGTATAATTAAATTAAATAAAAATAAATATATATTATCGTATATATTTACAATAGAATACCATACGGCTCCAGGGTAATTATATATTCGATATTCTAAGTCCAGGTTGAATCGAATTTCAATTTATATTGAAATTTCGTTTTATAACGTATATAAAGCGTTGCAAATTATAAATGAATTCCACAGCGACTTTTCTGAAATTTGATTTGGACGTAAATCAAAATCTATACTACGAAATCCCAATTTTTCGCTTCCATTAGAAAAATATACTTCACCAGCTCCGTACGTTTCTTGTTTCACGGAAATCCGATTTAAATCGTCTTCTGTATATTCAATTGAAGTTCAAACCGCCAAATTACGAACTGCAGCGCCATTTCGAGCTCGTTTTTAATTATAATATAATAATACATTCAACTGTCGTTTATATACTATATTCGTTATTATAATTAAACTCTAAACAGAAATATATATTTTAAATTGTCCACTTCACACAGTATTGTCAATTCCACTATTTCTGACTATTTCAGAAATAAATATATTTTATTCTATTATTTATATTAATGAAATATTCAATATTATTTAATTCAAGTCGTCGATATCGCCAAATCGATATTTAAATAATTAAATTAATTAATTATTCGACGGCTAAAAATGCGGGTCATTACAATCTTCCCCCCTTAACATAATTTCGTCCTCGAAATTGCTAAGCTAGGAAAATGTTACCAACTCTACGAACTAGATTTAAAAATCTATTGATTTACTTCTTAACTTCCATTTCAATTGAATTAATTTAATTCCAACTAAGATTTTACTTCATTCCGACTAATAAAAATTTTCAAAAATTCTGAAAATTTTCTAACGCCTTAAAATTTCGCCATAACCTCCTTTGTACAACCTTATCGGTAAAACCACAACTCGCCTCTCTGGGCCTTCTCCAACCAAAAAGAAAATCAAACAGCCAAGCGGCTTGCCAAGCGGCTTGCCAAACAGGCTCATAAATCACCAGACTCATATAAATTAAACTTGTACCTTTTTGTCGGGCATATCATTATATCCTTTTCCATCTGCTATCAATTCATCATATACCAATACATTTCCGATCAAACTCATATCAGTTTATATCTTCAAATCCAAATCGAATTTTATTCGAACTCCAATATCAAATTCCAAATTATTGAGTTATCAATTTGGTTCCATTCTAGATTATCTCTAATCCAATTCAATTTTATTTAACTTAGTTCAAGTTAAATTTAAATTTATTTATTCACTTATACCATCTCAATCTATTTAATTTTATTACTTAAATTTTAATTCCAGAACTTAAATCCCTGTGTTTCTTTCAAATCAATTTGAATCGTAATGCCAATTCAAAACCTTTGAATTTCAAACAACTTGTTTTCTCAAAACAATTCAAAACAAAACCTTTGGTAGTAATCTGTCACTTAGAAACATGAAAATGAACACTGATGATGGTTGACTTCACCATCGGAATCTATTTCCCAGTGATCAAAGTGAGTTCAATACTGTATTACTTTCAAAACTCATATCTTAAACATATCCATTTTGAAATCAGTTCAAAATACCATTCACCAATTTTTTTGAAAAACATTTTCAAATCTCCCAAGATTTTAAAATTTCCTTATATTTAATCCTAATTCATTTATCAACACTTACTCAAATTTCAGGAATTTTAATTCCAATTCTGATTCAAATTCAGACTTAATTCAACGATTTTCATATATTATACTTATATGAATTCTAATTGGTTATCCATAACCATTTCACTTTATAATCTCATTCGATTATAATAACAACCAACACATCCAATACAATATTTCCAATATATATAAAATATATTTAGGATAAAATTATTTCATTTACCCTCTTTTCAAAACATACCATGTCGGTTCATCTTATTCAAGTGTTTATAAAACTCCTACCGATGCAGTGGATCAAACTAATCGACCAGAACTCATAGACGACTCAACCAATAAATCTCCACCATATAAAATCACTTTATATTGAATAACAAATACGCGCTCATATATATACACTCAAACTCAGTCTAGGATATTACAAATCCCATCTCTACTGAATTACGCCACAGATCCAATGTAATCACTTAACCTTCAGCTCTGATACCAATTGTAACGACCCGGAAAAAAAGCGATCTTGGTTATCTGATATACAACACATATCGAACATCTAAGGATCGAAAATAACCGAATAGTTAATGAAAGATGTTAGAGGGTGAGGAAAGATAAGATAGAACTAAAAGAATAGAAGAAGAAGAAGAACATCATTACCAGAGTAAACACGAATCTCATAGCGGAACGAATAAAATATAACATAACTTTTGAAATACAAACAGTATATGTATACAATAACATTGCAGAGTACAACACTTACAGCATCAGTGGAAATAAAACAATAGCTATATAATCCTGAAGCCTCCTGCTCCAAACTCTCCAAGTGTATCTGAAAGATCCCGACTACTTGACTGCCCGTACAAATTTAGGCAAAAAAGATTTTAGGGAAAATAAACAAAATATACTCTGGGCCAGTCATGGGAGTGGTGTGAGTAAAACAGTTTAAAACAGTTTGAACAAGTAACGATATCTCATAAGACCACGCCGTATAACGGAACGGGTTTTTCCCTTATGAGAATCCAAAATATCTTTATATCAAAAACCTTTTGATATTATAATAATGTCTAAGTACAAATATATATCAATCTAGCAGAAACGCTTGCATCTCACGCTCTACATATATAATGTGTAATCATAAACCGCAGGCGCTTATTGGATGATTGGATTACCAACTATGACAAGGTATTTAACCACCTTCCGATCAGTGTACTCTAGGAACGATACACTGGAGTTCAACAACAACATCTTGCAACTCAGCCACACATGACCGACCACTCATTTTGCTTGAGTGTATCGAATGTATATCACCAACGGTTGGGATCAGCAACCGATTCCCGTATATATATATATATGGGACAACATTGATAGATTAAAGAAGCAAATGAATATTCTCTAGATAGGTGATTATACACCCTACTTCGGAGCGACCGACTTAGCCATGCTGCCTGCACAATTTCTGTCATTTACCGGATGTAAGGCTAGAAGCTACGCTTATCTTTTTCATATCATATCTTCATTTACTTGGAATACCACATCATCATACCCGCCAAATAATTATCGATTTCCCTAACGGTATCACGTGTATGAAGCTAAGAGAAACAAATTCCTCTGCCACCAAACATAATACGTTGAAGAGATCAATATATATGATTCGTTAGGAATACTCTGTCAGACATTCGTGCATACAAGTTGTCCTGGGACTGGACAAACCGAAGGCACTATTCAGTATATCCATCTTAGGCAATCTTTACCTAAGATTTATACAACAGCCCTTGCACTTTACTCCGTCTTCAATTATCTTTGGCATGTATGATTCGCAACACTTATGCCAATACAGAGTGGTTCTTCGGATAATAGTCCAACCGGTCTCTCCATATTAACAATGTAAAATGGTCAAAACTTTGATAGTCGGTGATTTAACTATCAAATGAAAACATGTCCGTGTACACACAACGTTCTTATTTCTAAATGGAAATATCGATTCAATCATCAAACATATATATGCATACATATTCACATTTCCTTGTTTTTAGCAAATATATGTTATTAACACTAGAAAACACTTCCATTGCTTATTTATGTATCACTATCCTTCCACAACTATCAGTCCCTAACTGTGAACTAGTAAGAGAACAATTCTTTAAGTATCAATCCCGAAGGCCGAATCCAACATCAGATCGATACTCAGAAACTATTCAACTTAAATAATCTCTAGTCAGTTTTTAATTTTGCTTAACTCTATATTCTCTTACTCCATTCGCTCAACTCTAAATCGCAGCGATCACAATGGTTACGCCTGATTCCCTCAGGAAACATCCGACCGCCGTAGGCTATCTACAGCCCTGCGAATTACGCTAGTAGTCGTGCTAAATGGCAACTCATCCTGAATAACTATGTCTGTTTCCATTAAGGAAATCGATAATGATTTGGCGGGTATGACGATGTGGTATTCCAAGTAAATGAAGATATGATATGAAAAAGATAACCGTAGCTTCTAGCCTTACATCCGGTAAATGACAAATATTGGGCAGGCATCATGGCTAAGTCGGTCGCTCTGAAGTAGGGTGTATAATCACCTATCTAGAGAATATTCATTTGCTTCTAAATATATATATAAAATGATTTAGAGATTTTTATTTGAATTGATATTATTTTTGAATGATCACCAAAATGTTTTCCTGGAAAAAAAAACCAGCGGCGGCTAACATTCGTTGACTAGAAAAATGACCTTAGGGTTTAGGAAGGTATGATGGGTATTTATTTTGAAGATTTAAATATTTTTATGTTTAATTTTATATTTATTTTTAAGAAAACGCTGATTATATACATCCTTTAAAATTCCTTTGATCACATATGATACCTAAAAACCACGAAACTGGACATGCAGCTGCAGTTCGACATTACGACCCCAACAAAACTGGTTTCGTCGAATTCCTACTCCGTTTGCTCATACAGCATATTTTTAACTTTCAAAATACTGATTGTTTTTCACCCTAAAAATCCGTACGCCCACATACTAACTCTAAAAATCACTAAACTTGAAATCTAACAATAATTTGACATTTCGAATCCAACAAAATTGGTTTCGTCTAATTCTGAGGTCGTTTGCAAAACCAGCTATTTTTAAAGCCCTAAATAACCCTTTTAAATATATAAATATAATTAAATATAATTAAATATAATTAAATATAATTAAATTTAATATTAATAAATTAATATGATTGTATATATTCACACATAATATAATACAGCTCTAGAATATTCCTATATGAATTTCTAACTCGATATTTCAAATCCTGATTAAATCGATATTCGATTTATAATGAAATTCCTTTTATATATCGTTATAATTTATAAAGGAATTCCACAGCGACTTTTCTAAATTTTGATTTGGACATAAATCAAAATCTATACGGTGTCACGATTTTTCTCTTCCATTAGAAAAATATACTTCACCAGCTCCGTACGTTTCTTGTTTCACAGAAATCCGACTTAAAACAGATTCTGTATATTCAGTTGAAGTTCAAATCGCCAAATAGCGAACTGCCGCACCATTTCGAGCTCAATTATAATTATATTATAATTATACGTTCAAACTTTGTTTAAATGAATATATTCGTTATTATAATTCAACTCTAAACTAAATTATATATTTTAAATTGTCCACCTCACACAATATTGTCAATTCCACTATTTCTAACTATTTCGGAAATAAACATATTTTATTTTATTATTTATATAAAATAAATATTCAATATTATTTAATTTGGGTTGTCGATATCGCCAAATCGATAATTAAACAATTAAATTAATTAATTATTCGACGGTTAAAAATGCGGGTCATTACAATCTTCCCTCCTTAATATAATTTCATCCTCGAAATTGCTAAGGTAGGGGACGACCCTATCTACTAGGTAAAAATTTATCTGTTTACCTCCTATCTCCGGTTTTAACTGAACCAATTAAAATCGACTAGAATATTAATTTATTCCGGCTAATTAAATTTTCAAAAATTCTGAAAAATTTCTAACACCTTAAATTTTTGGAAAAATTTGCCATAACCTCCTTTGTACGGCCCTATCGGTAAAACTCCAACTCGCCTCTCTAGGCCTTCCCAACTCAAAAGAAAATCAACAGCCAAGCGGCTTGCCAAATCGGCTCACAAATTCTAAACTCATATCAAATATAAACTTGTACCTTTTTGTCGGGCATATCGTTATATCCCTGCACCTGTTACCAATTCAATATATACCATATCATTCCAATCAATTTCCAACTAAGTTCAATCAACACAATTTTTTGCTTATCTCAAAGCTCAATTTCATTTCAACCGCAATCACAAATTCCGAACTCTTAACTTATCACTTAATCCCATTTCAGATTATTCTCTGATCAACTCCAGTTTTACTTAACTTCACAAGTTACATTTAAATTCCTGGGTTTTTTGTTTCAAATCAATTTGAAATCATAACAACAATTCAAACCTTTGAATTTCCGAACACCTTGTTTTCACAAACGATTTTAAAATAAAATCTTTGGTAGTAATCCATCATTTACAACTCGAAAATGAACACCGATGATGTCATGATCATCACCGGAATCTATTTTCCAGCTATCAGAGTGAGCTCAATACTATATCACTTTTCAACAAAAACACTTCCATTCTTGAAATCAATTCCAAATATCATTGTAATAACCCGGAAATCCAAGCCAATTTAAAATTTTTATTTTGGCAATTTTAGCGAATTTTGAATATTTAAAATGAATTATTTTAAATAATATCAACAAAAAATTTATTTTGAATAGAATTAGAACGTATATAGTTATATAGAGCGTCGTTAGAATATAAATAATTATTTATAATTATAAAAGGAATTGAAAATGGCGTGGTAGTTCGACAATTCGATTTCAAAGTTCAAATGAATGTACAGGATTCAAAATAAGCCGGATTTTAGCAAAACCAAAAATATTAGAATCTAATTGAGAATATCTTTCCAACAAATCCGAAAAATTGAAATTTCATAGCGGGAATCAAAAGTTACGTCCAATTGAAAATTCAGAATAGTCGCTATGGAATTCTGGCCCATAAAAATGGAAATTTTGCAAATGACCTCGGATTTCGACGAAACCACTTTGTTGGATCCGGGATCTCAAATTATTGCTAGGTTTCAAAATTCGTAATTTTCTGAATCAATATGTGAGTGTGGCAAAGGAAAACGCATTTGACCAGTTTTAGTTGATTTTAATCGACTGGAAAATGACCATTTTTCAAACGATCTCAGAATTTGACGAAACTAGTTTTGTTAGGATTGTATCGTCAATATGAAGTTAGAAATTATTTATCGGGAATTTTTAGAGTCCGTATGTGCCCCGGTAGATTGAAATGTGCGTTTAAAATTGAATATATAAATTTAAATTTAAATTTAAACAGAAACTGATCGAAACTTTCGAATTGGCTAGCGGGACATATGCCATTGTGTCCGGAATAGGGGTAATTAGTTAGGGACGACAGTCGTTGGGTTCGATTTCGATTTCGAAATAAATAGATGCTTTTCGGAATTTAAAATAGAATAAAATAAATAAATTTATATTATAACAACCCCCCCCCCCCAAAAAAACTTTCTCTCTTAAAACCCCCTACCGTTACTTTCCTCTCTTCATAAGTCAACCCCCCTCTCTTCGAGAAAACCGACCTCCACCCCCTTCTGCTTCCCGTCGCCCACCACCCACGCTTCCCCCGTGCCACCGCGACCCCCCTAGCATCCGCCTACGCCATCGAGTTCCCCCCTGTCGTCGTCCACGATCAGGGCCCAAACCTGAAGACAGCTCCACCGCCGCTGCACAGAGCCGCCATCCGCGCCCTGGACCTCGCCACCCGACCAGCGCTGCCACTACTACCCCCAGTGAACCTTCTCCGGCCGCCAGCACCTCACCTCCGGCCGTGAGCAGCCCCCTTCCACTTCGATTGTAAGTTTTTTC
This sequence comes from Allium sativum, assembly GCA_030737875.1. NCBI lineage: Eukaryota > Viridiplantae > Streptophyta > Magnoliopsida > Asparagales > Amaryllidaceae > Allium > Allium sativum. The sequence continues at coordinate 28,068,045 of JASFAX010000022.1, read as the reverse complement.
TTTAAATTCGATTTGAATTTGAATTTGAATTTGAATTTTAATTGTATATAGATTAGTTAAAGTTAACATTTTTAGCATGAGAAAGATCTCATTTTTAATCGGAGAAAGGTGAATTTTAATATAGGAAAGATGCAATTTTTATAAAGTAAAAAGGCGAGATTTTTACTAATATAAAGTTTAGATCTTTATTCATGTGAAGTTATGATTTTTAACGCTTTAAAGGTATGATTTTTAAGTAAATAAAAATATGATCTTCATATTGTTTTCATAGAAATAAAAATTCGATTTTTATTTATATGAAGTGAAGATAAAATTCGATTTTTATATATGTGAGGTGAAGATAAAATTATAATTTTTATATGATGTAAATGTTAAAAATATAATTTTTATATGAATAACATAATAAAATAATGTTTTTTATTATAGGAGAAGTAAAATAAAAATACGATTTTTAAGCTAGTATAAAGTTATGATTTTTATATATGTTTTAGTAAAGTAAAAATATAATCTTTACAATGTATAGAACTATATAAAAATATAATTTTTATCCATGGAGTGATAATATAAAAATGTGATCTTTATATATGTAGCGAACACGGACGACGAAAGTGACAAAAGGCGAGTACAGCGAGATGTTCTGCGTATGAAGAGTCGTGGCGAACTGGTTTAGCTTTCGGTGAGAACTTCTAACTTTTATTTCAATTTCTAGTTAAATATATATACTAGGATGCAGACGGTGTTTAGTAGCACCCGACACCCGTCGTCCACAGACCATGGACGGCTTGTATGCTTGTTTGTTAGATTGATTTTGATGTGTAGTTGATTGTATGATGTGAAATGAAATAAAATAAGTATATAGTTAAAAATATTTTATAGTTAAAATATAATTTTAACATGGATATAAAATAAAATATTTGATGCAGACGGTGTTTAGTAGCACCCGACACCCGTCGTCTACAGACCATGGACGGCTTGTATGCTTGTTTGTTAGATTGATTTTGATGTGTAGTTGATTGTGTGATGTGAAATGAAATAAAATAATTATATAGTTAAAAATATTTTATAGTTGAAAGTAGAATTTTTAACGTGTGTTTAAAATGAAATAAATATTTATAAACAAATCGGACGATTTGTTTATATACACACATTTGACTCATATTGATTGGGACGATAAATTATACACATCGCCCAACTGCACAAATAAAATCTGTGTTTGATTGTTTGAAACCCCACACGGGTATTGGGATGATATATGACATAAACTAGTCCCAATAATTGGCTGTATGTCGATCGATTGATTGACAGACTGTTATAAGCGTTAAATATTTAAATTTGATGCTTGTACAGTGTAGAACGCACTATGGATGATGGTTGATTGTTTATCGTCATTGTTGTATATATGTATTGGATGAAATCCATAAAACTGAAATTATATGGTAATTGACTGTGTCTGATTCCTGTTCAAAATTAATAAATATTTTAAAACAATATTTAGTGAATATTGAAATATGAAGCCGTGTTAAGTAGTTAAACGCCATTTTAACACGAACGGGAATTTTGTCGATTTTATTCATTTTACAATGAATATCAAAAGTGATTTCAAAATCTGATATTTTGAAATGAATTAAAATTCAAATTAAATTAAAATGAATTGAAATTCGAATTAAATTGAAACAGAATTGAAATCGTTTTGAATTGATCTTAAAACAAATTGAAATTGAAATCGATTCGAAATGAATTTAAAACGAATTTATATTGGAATATTCAATTTTGATTTGAAATTGAATATGAAGTTGAAATTGTTTTGAAAACGAATTTAAAACGATTTATAAAATATGTTTTATAAAGGAAATCAATGAAATATAAATTATATATATTATATAATGGCTTGAATAGAACGCGCCACGCTGCGGTAGTTCATGAATTTCGACCATTGGCTTCGAATGGATACTACGGGAAATCCGACCATCGGATTTTCCTAAAACCGGAACCGTTGGGTTCGTATCAAAAAGAGCTTTGTAAAGAATACAATAAAGTAGAAATCTAACAGTTGGATTTGGAATTATGTCCAAATCAAATTTGGAAAAGGTCGCTGTAAGTGCAGTTCGATGGCCGTTGGTGGAAATCGACTTTACGGGCCTTGATATAATTATTAAAAATATCAATAATTTTTATAAAATCATAAGAAATGATTTGGAAAGAATTGGGATGAAAAACCCCATATTTGAAAAGATAAAAATAGATTTTTATCGAAATGAACTAGTTTTGAACTAGAATTATAATTCAATTATTTTTAAATAAATAAATTGGATTTGAATTAGTTTTAAAAATAATCAGGATTTCCAATATATATTGGAAATGGATTCGAATCAAAATTGTCTTCGGAATATTTCGATGTGGGATTTTGTGATTATACAGATATTGTTATGGAAATTTGAAAGATATATTTATATCGTTATTTCCAATACAATATTTGTTGGTCGTAGAACTTGATATTGAATATAAGCCGATATATTTTCTATTCAGAGCCTTGTATTTAATATCAGATGGGATTTGGGTTTGTCGTGAATGGCGTCTTCATTAACACTATTCTTAAACCCAGTTGAGAAAAAGGTTAAATCTTTTTATTTAGATTTAATGAAGTGTACCAATTAAATAATATTTAATTGGACTTGAATTGGAATTGATTTTTAGGTTTATCGTGAACGGTGTTTTAAATAACATTTGTTCTTTAACCCGACAATTAATGGAATGTTATTTTGGGTTGTCGTGAAGGGTATCTTTAATAATAACGTTCTTAGACCCAATGGAGTTAAGACAATCAGAAATTAACTAAAGATTAGTTAAGTTGAATGGTTTCTTGAGTATTGATCTGATGTTGGTTTCGACCTTCGGGGTTATTACTTAGGGAATTGTTCACTTGCTAATTTACGATTAAAGGCTGGTGGAAATGAAATGCGATTTTGGGTTTATCGTGAACCGTGTTTTAAATGACATTGGTTCTTTAACCTAGTTAAAGATTAAAACTAAGTGGAGTTTTAATGAATCTTTAAATATATTGAAAAGTGAATTTGATAATTAAAATTATCAAATTCAAGAAATGATCGAGAATGGAGTACCACCAGTTTTACTCCAGACGATAGTTAAATCTTTAATTAGATTTAAACGAGAAATGGTAATTGAATTTACCGATAACATTGTGGTGTTAGATATAAAGTATTACCAGTTTTACCTCATGGAATGAATAGGTTGGGGTTGGGAAATTTAACAATTGATTACTTCGGTATGGTTTGTTAATCACGACTAGTTTGGATAAACCATAATTTGGTTTGAATTGATATTTAAAAGAAGATTAAAGAATAAATTTAAATAATTTATCTTTGATAAAATTAATGGGAACCTTACCCTAAGAATGTGTAATTTAGCAACTAACTAAAGATTAGTTAAGATGAATGGTTTCCTGGGTATTGATCTGATGTTAGTTTCGGCCTTCGGGTTAATATTTGGGGAATTGTTCTCTTACTAATTTACAGTTAATGACAGGTGAATTGGAATGAGGCGTATGTTGTGTTTGTGTAACACTTGTTTATTATATACGCGAGATATTTGGAAAGACCGGGTTTATCCCATTCTGAATAACTGATACGACGATGAGTCTAAGATAAAGACGGTGGTCGAAGACCGGAGGTCTTCACATCATTTGGGTAATTACTGATGATCTTGATTGGGCTGTACACCCAAGAGGAGGGAATCAGTTGGTGATCGTCCAGACGTACGTGGAGATCGATTGATATGCGAGGCACAAGGTGCCTCCGGTTTCGTTCAGACCCAGAACGGACATGTAAATGGATGTGTGTCTGACATCGGATTTCATTCTGTGTGATTGATATCGGTTGCATAGCGTGAATTGTCTGTGTGGCATGCTAAGAAGCAAATGATCTAGGCTTCTGTTGAAAAACAGAGTCTTGTGGTTGATGATCAAAGCACGACCTTTGTGGCGTAGCTTTGTGTAGCGTTAATTCACGAGCCTCACACCCCGGTGTGAACCAGAAACGGGAGAAGGACATCGGGGAGGACATGCGTTTCTTTCTTGTTAGAAGTGGTGTCAATGCTTGAACTGGCTGACATTGCTTATGTGGATGATGGAATTTGAGGCGCCTCGGTTAGATCGGACGATCCAGGTCCGATGGAGCCATTCGTTGGCTCACTTACGCCCCATAGGGCGGGGAAACGCAGTGTTCAAGAATAATAATCCACATCGGTGGACCGGCCCCGACGATCCAAGGCTTGCCTGCGCGCTTGCCTGAGACACGGACTAGAGCATCTCGAGTCGGTGTGGACGATCCGTAGCCTCGGTTCATATCATAGATGATAATCCAACTTCCAATACGACATTTTGCGGTTTTGATTGTAGTGCCTAGTATGGCGACATGATATATGGTACCCATGCCGTCTATGATTGATACTTATGATTGAAATTGTTTTAAACACTATACACTTAATATAGTATCAAATGATTTGTTTTAAACATATCAAGCATGCTTTGGCTATTATAATGGAAAACCCTATCCTCCGGCTTGTGTTGCATTGTGTGATGGGACCTGGGTCTTATAATAGCTTCATTGTTCTTTATTTGGTATTGCGCTGTTGTTTTATGCACTGGTATTCTTGGGAGGAAACCTGTTCCGTGTTATAAGGCATGGTCCCTTGATTTACCAAACTTTAAAATAAAGAATAATAACTGTTTTAGTTCTCACAACAGTCACATGACTGACCTGGAGTTTATTGTTTTAACCTAAACTCTGGGTGCCCTTATTTTAGACACGGGCAGCTAGTAGTATTGGTTTTGCAGATTTATATTCACAGGGTCCTGGTTAACAGCTGGAATGATATTCGGAAAGCTTTGTATCCGGGTATCTCCTTCAGTTGTGTTTTGTATTATTTTCCGCTTCATTGTAATGTATTGTAATCTCTGATATTTATCGAACGTATATTATTTGTTTATACTGTATATTTTTGTATTCTGATGAATTGTTGTAATATACAATGAAATGTTCTTCTGTTTGTGTTCCGATGTGGCTTGTTCTCAAGGTATCCGCTCTTTCCTTACCGGGGAAGTTACGGGTTCTTACATTTGGTATCAGAGCCTTGGTTTACAAAGCTCGAGAACAAGGCACATTAGAACCATACGAAAGAATTCATCAGAGATTGGAGTAGTAATATCCAATGGGAATGACTCGTTAGAGATGGGATCAGTAATATCCTAGAACGAGTGTGAAGAGTATATTTTTAAAATGAAAACAAATTTTTGTTTTGAAAATTTAAATCAATTATACGTATTTGAATATTTATTTTAAATTGATTTGGACAATCCAATATATAAAGATTTTGCATATACGTCTTGCAAACGTGTATTCGAAGTTTTAATATACTGGATAGTTATAGAATCACACTACTGTTGCCTGGGAATAATTCTGGTGATGGGGCACCGTCGCCAGTATTTATTTTCGAGTTTCGAGAGTGAGATTTCTATATATTTCCCTTAGACTGGTGTGAGAACCAAAATATAGCAAGAATACATTGTTGTGAATTGGCATCAAAAATGTGATTTTTGACTATATATCAAAATTATGTATTTGAAATGATAATTCACTAATTGATTGATGAATGTGTTGTGTGATTGTTCATTTAAACCATTATATGAAATAATGGTAATTTAGGCCAAATTGAACCAAATATTGAACTGTATTGTGAATTGTTTGGAATTGCATGCATGTACATATATATGTGTGAACAGGTCTTAGCAAGGAGGCTAGAGAAGAGGAATAAAATTGTTTGCCCGACAAATAGGTACATGTTTATTGTATTTCTTGAGTTTTGGGTGATTTTGTGAGCCGATTGGCTAGTCGCTTGGCTTTTTGTTTTTCTTTTGGATTGAAGAGGGTCATGGGAGGCTATATAAAATATCCCGAAGTCCCCGGTGCAGGGGAGCTTAGGGCGAAATTTTTCGAAAATTTAGGGTGTTAGCCAAATTTTGGAAAATTTTGAAAAGTTCTTAAAAACTGAAAAGTTGAAGAACTTAAGCCGTAATGAAATAATGAAAGTTGAGTTGGTTTGTAAAACAACTTTCGGCTTCGTTTCTTTTCGGGGACGAAAAGTTTTAAGTGGGGGAGATTGTAATAACCCTAAAATCCGAGCCAATTAAAATTTTTTATTTTGGCAATTTTAGCGAATTTTGAATGTTTAAAATGAATTATTTTAAATAATATCGACGAAAAATTTATTTTGAATAGAATTAGAATGTATATAGTTATATAGAGCGTCGTTAGAATATAAATAATTACTTATAATTATAAAAGGAATTGAAAATGGCGCGGTAGTTCGATAATTCGATTTCAAAGTTCAAATGAATGTACAGAATTCAAAATAAGCCGGATTTTAGCAAAACCAAAAATATTAGAATCTAGTTGAGAATATCTTTCCAACGAATCCGAAAAATTGAAATTTCATAGCGGGAATAAAAAGTTACGTCCAATTGGAAATTCAGAATAGTCACTATGGAATTCTGGCCCTTAAAATTGGAAATTTGCAAATGAACTCGGATTTCGACGAAACCACTTTTGTTGGATCCGGGATGTCAAATTATTACTAGGTTTCAAAATTCGTATTTTTCTGAATCAATATGTGAGCGTGGCAAAGGAAAACGTGTTTGACCAGTTTTAGTTGATTTTAATCGACTGTAAAATGACCATTTTTCAAATGGTCTCAGAATTTGATGAAACTAGTTTTGTTAGGACCGTATCATCAATACGAAGTTAGAAATTATTTTTCAGGGATTTTTAGAGTCCGTATGTGGCCCCGGTAGATTGAAATGTGCGTTTAAAATTGAATATATTGATTTAAATTTAATTTAAACGGAAACTGATCGAAACGATCGAATTGGCTAGTGGGACATATCCCATTGTGTTCGAAATGGGGGTAATTAGTTAGGGACGACAGTCGTTGGGTTCGATTTCGAGTTTGAAATAAATAGGTGATTTTCGGAATTTAAAATAGAATAAAGTAGATAAATTTATATTATAACCCAACCCCCCAAAAAAAAACCTTTCTCCCTTAAAACCCCCTCCCATTACTTTCCTCCCTTCAAAAGTCAAACCCCCTCTCTTCGAGAAAACCGATCGCCACCCCCTTCTGCTTCCCGTCGCCCACCATCCACGCTTCACCCGTGCCACCGCGACCCCCTAGCCTCCGCCTACGCCATCGAGTTTCCCCCCTGTCGCCGACCACGTTCAGAGCCCCTAAACCCGAAGACAGCCCCGTTACCGCTGCATAGAGCCGCCGTCTACGCCCTGGACCTCGCCACCTAAACAGCGCCACCACTGCTACCCCCAGTGAACCTTCTCCTGCCGCCAGCACCTCACCTCCGACCGTGAGCAGCCCCCTTCCACTTCGATTGTAAGTTTTTGCTTTAAATTCGATTTGAATTTCAATTTCAGTTTTAATTGTATATAGATTAGTTAAAGTTAACATTTTTAGCATGAGAAAGATCTCATTTTTAATTGGAGAAAGGAAAATTTTTATATAGGAAAGATGCGATTTTTATAAAGTAAAAAGGCGAGATTTTTACTAATATAAAGTTTAGATCTTTATTCATGTGAAGTTAAGATTTTTAACGCTTTAAAGGTATTATTTTTAACGAAATAAAAATATGATCTTTATATTGTTTTCATAGAAATAAAAATTCAATTTTTATTTATATGAAGTGAAGATAAAATTCGATTTTTACATATGTGAAGTGAAGATAAAAATATAATTTTTATATAATGTAAAGGTTAAAAATATAATTTTTATATGAATAACATAATAAAAATATGATTTTTATTATAGGAGAAGTAAAACAATAATACGATTTTTATGCTAGTATAAAGTTATGATTTTTATATATATTTTAGCAAAGTAAAAATATTATCTTTACAATGTATAGAACGATATAAAAATATAATTTTAATCCATGGAGTGATAATATAAAAATGTGATTTTTATATATGTAGCGAACACGGACGACGAAAGTGACAAAAGGCGAGTACGGCGAGATGTTCTACATATGACGACTCATGGTGAATTGGTTTAGCTTTCGGTGAGAACTTCTCACTTTTATTTCAATTTCTAGTTAAATATATATACTAGGATGTAGATGGTGTTTAGTAGCACCCGACACCCGTTGTCCACAGACCATGGACGACTTATATGCTTGTTTGTTAGATTGATTTAGATGTGTAGTTGATAGTGTGATGTGAAATGAATTAAAATAATTATATAGTTAAAAATATTTTATAGCTGAAAATAGAAATTTTAACGTGTGTTTAAAATGAAATAAATATTTATAAACAAATCGGACGATTTGTTTATATACACACATTTGACTGATATTGATTGGGACGATAAATTTTACACATCGCCCAACTGCACAAATAAAATCTGTGTTTGATTGTTTGAAACCCCACACGTGTGACGAAAAGGAATTTCGCTTGATCCGAATCAGTCGCTAAACCGACTAAGACCGTTCAAAACGCCTGATCGTTTTGAGAACACGACAAATCAGAACACAAACAGAAGAACATTTCATTGTATATTACAACAATTCATCAGAATACACGAATATACAGAGTATTAACAAATAAAATACATTCGATGAATATCAGAGATTACAATAAATTACATAGCAGCGGAAAATAATACAAAATACAACTGAAGGAGATATACGGATACAAAGCTTTCCGGATATCGTTCCAGCTGTAAACCAGGATCCTGGGAAGATAAATCTGCAAAACCAAAACTACTAGCTGCCCGTGTCGAAAATAAGGACACCCAGAGTTTAGGTTAAAACAATAAACTCCAGGTCAGTCATGTGACTGGCGTGAGAACTAAAACAGTTATTAATCTTTGTTTTTAAGTTAGGTAAATCGAGGCACCACGCCATATAACACGGAACGGATTTCCTCCCAAGAATACCACTGCATAAAACAACAGCGCAATGCTAAATAAAGAACAATGAAGCTATTATAAGACCTATGTCCCATCACACAATGCAACGCAAGCCGGAGGATAGGGTTTTTACCTTGTAATCGCCAAGAATGCTTGGTACGTGAAATTTCATGTTTTATTATTACTATAAGTGTATAGTGTCAAAACAATTTTAAATCATAAGTATCAATCATAGACGACATGAGCGTCCCATGCCACTATGTCGCCAAATATAGGTTTACAGACAAAACCGCACTACACGTATTGGAAATTGGATTTCCGTCTATGAACCGAGGCAAGGGATCGTCCTCTACCGATTCGAGACGCTCTAACGCGCCCCTCGGGAACAGTCGCAACTGCCCCTTGGATCGTCAGTGTCGGTCCACCGATGTGGATTATTATGCCTGAACACTGCGTTTCCCCGCCCTTTGGGGCGTAAATGAGCCAACGAATGGCTCCTTTGGCTTCACATAGTCACTGGTATATCCGAGGCGCCTTGCAACAGCAAAAACCACACAGGTGAAAAGTATATAAATGTTAGGGCTGGTAGGTCACTGACACCACCCTAGCTAGAAAGAAACGCAGGCCCTCCCTGATGTCCTCTCTCGTTTCTGGTTCATACCGGGGTGTGAGGCTCGCGAATTCACGTTACACAAAGCTACGCCACAAAGGCCGTGCTTTGATCATCAACCACAAGACTCTGCTTTTCAACAGAAGCCTTGATCATTTGCATCTTAGCATGCCACACAGGCAATTCACGCTATGCAACCGATATCAATCACACAGAATGAAATCCGTTGTCAGACACAAAGTCCATACAAGTCCATTCTGGGTCTGAACGAAACCGGAGGCACTTTCCTCACATATCCATCGATCTCCAAGTATGTCTGGACGACCACCAACTATTTCCCTCCTCTTGGGTGTACAGCCCAATCAGGATCGTCAGTAATCACCCAAACGATGTGAAGACTTCCGGTCTTCGACCACCGACTTCATCTTCGACACACCGCCGACACAGTAATTCAGAATGGGATAAACCCGGTCTTTCTGAATAACTCGCGTATATATTATAAAAGTGTTACACAAACACAACATACGCCTCCTTCCAATTCAGAATATTCTTTTATTCAAATATTCTTATTCTTTGGGAAAGGTTCTCATCAATTTTATCAAAGATAAATTCTTTTAAATTTATTCTTTAATTTTCTTTTGAATATCAATTCAAACTAGTCGGGATTAGCGAACCACACCGAAGTAATCATTTATTTTATTTCCCAATCCCAACCTATTCATCCCATGAAGTAAAACTGGTCATACTTCATATCTAACACCACGGTGTTATCGCTAAATTCAATTACCATTTCACGTTCAAATCTAATTAAAGATTTAACTATCGCCTGGAGAAAAACTGGTGATACTCCATTCTCGATCATTTCAATCTAATTAAAGATTCATTAAAACTCCACTTAGTTTTAATCTTTAACTGGGTTAAAGAACCAATGTCATTTAAAACACGATTCACGATAAACCCGCTATCACATCACATTTCAATCAGTCCTTAACCGTAAATTAACAAGCGAGCAATTCCCTAAGTATTAACCCCGAAGGCCGAAACCTACATCAGATCAATACCCAAGAAACCATTCAACTTAACTAATCATTAGTTAATTTCTGATTTTCTTAACTCCATTGGGTCTAAGAACAATATTATTAAAGATACCGTTCACGACAACCCAAATCACATTTCATTAATTGTTAGGTTAAAGAACAAATGTTATTTAAAACACCATTCACGATAAACCCATATCACACCTGATATTAATTATAAGGCTCTGAATAGAAAATATATCGGCTTATATTCAATATCAAATTCTACGACCAACAAATATCGTATTGGAAATAACGATATAAATATCTTTCAAATTTCCATAACAATATATGTATAATCTCAAAATCCCACATCGAAATATTCCGAAGACAATTTCAATTCAAATCCATTTCCAATCATATATTGGAAATTCTGGTTATTTTCAAAACCATTTCAAACCCAATTCATTTATTTCTAAAAATAATTGAATTATATTTCTAGTTCAAAACTAGTTCATTTCGATAAAAAATCTATTTTTATCTTTTCAAATAGTGAGTTTTTCATCCCAATTCTTCACAAATCATTTCTTATGATTTTACACAAATTATTACTATTTTTAATAATTTTATCAAGGCCCGTACAGTCGATTTCCATCAATGGCCATCGAACTGCACTTATAGCGACCTTTTCCAAATTTGATTTGGGCATAATTCCAAATCCAACCGTTAGATTTCAAATCTCTAACATTCATCAGAAAGCTCTTTTCGATACAAACCCAACGGTTCTGGTTTTAGGAGAATCCAACGGTCGGATCTCCCGCAACGTCAATTCGAAGTCAATGGTCGAAATTCACGAACTGCCGCAGCGCGGCGCGTTCAATTCAAGCCATTATATAATATATATAATATATATAATATATATTTCGTCGATTTCAATTCCAAACGATTTTAACTTCCATCTCAAATTCAAATCAAAATTGAATTTTCTAATATAAATTCGTTTTAAATTCATTTCAAATCGATTTCGATTCTATTTCAATTTAATTCGAATTTCAATTCACTTCAATCTAATTCGAATTTCAATTCACTTCAATCTAATTTGAATTTCAATTCACTTCAATCTAATTCGAATTTCAATTCATTTCAAAATATCGGATTTTGAAATCAGTTCCTTTTCTATATTCATTTTAAAAACGAATATAATCGATATAAATATCGTTCACGTCAAAATGGTGTCAATCTAATCAACACGGCTTTTATTCAACATATGAATATATATTTCTATTCTTTATTTTCCCAAATTAGAATGAGGCCCAATCAATTACCATATAATGTTAATTATATGGATTTTCTACAACACATGTATAAAATAACAACGATAAATAATCAATCATTACCCAGAGTGCACCACAAAACTGCATATGCATTAAATATAAATAATTAACGCTTACACAGTCTGTCGACCAATCGATCGACATACCACTAAACAATCGGGATTAGTGTACATCAAATATCATCCCAATACCCGTGTGGGGTTTCAATCAATCAACCACAGTTTTTATTTGTGGAGTTGGGCGATGCGTAAAATTTATCGTCCCAATCAATATCAGTCAAATGTGTGAATATTAACAAATCATCCGATTTGTTTATAAATATTCATTTCATTTTATATACACGTTAAAAATTCTATTTTTAACTATAAAATATTTTCTATATAAATATTCTATTTCATTTCACATCACATCACACAATCAATTTTCACAACAACATGCAATCAATCAAACAAGTCGTCCATGGTCTGTGGACGACGGGTGTCGGGTGCTACTAAACACCGTCTGCATCCTAGTATATATCACATAACTAGAAAACAAAATTAAAGGTGAGAAGTTCTCACCGAGGGTTCCACTCCGCCGTGCTTTGCTGTTGAACTCCTGAACATCTGGATTCCTTCGAAATTCCAATGTAGTTTTTTCACGCTGTTCAAATAAAAATTATATTTTTATTTCTTCATTCAATAAATAAAAATCGTATTTTTATTTCTTCTTAATATATATTTACAATGCTTATTTCAATATAAAAATTATATTTTTATATTTCTACTTCTTATATAAAGATTGAATTTTTATTTCATCGCTATAAAAATCGCATTTTTATTTCAACATATATATAAGAAAGATCAGATTTTTATTTCGCTACTATATAGATAAAAATTCTATTTTTACAACGGTATTCATATAACAAAGATTACATTTTTATATCGCCCCTTATATAAAAATCACATTTTTATTTCAACGCTATGAAAAATCACATTTTCATTTCAACATGTATATATAATAAAAATCAGATTTTTATTTTGCTACATATATAAAGATAATATTTTTATATTCTCTATTATATAAAGATCATATTTTTAATACTCTACACAAGTAAAAATCATATTTCTAATATGCCACTAGTATAAAAATTATATTTTCAATCTCTCTACATATAAAAGATTATGTTTTTAGCCTTCTATATTATAAAAATTCTTTCTTTCACATATGATAAAAACCACGTCATTCCTTTTATAAAAATATAATCTTTTTCATTTTAAAAATCAAATCCTTCTAATGTTAAAAATCAAACCTTTTATGTTATAAAAACATGATCTTTCATGTTGTAAAAATAAATAATAAAGCCGAAACTAATTTTACAACACTATATTGTAATTTAATTAAATAAATAAATAAGAAAACACACCTTTCTAGGGGAGGGGAGGATTTGGTGCTGCGAGGTCGGAGCGGGGTTCAGAAAGTTGGGGGCTCGCGTGGGTGGCAGTCCTAGCCGGCGGCGCGACTGGCAGAGGAAGGGGGGTCCCAGGCTAGGGCGCGGCGCTCTCTTCGATGGTCGGGGATCTTTGGGGTCTCGTCGATCGCAGGGACAGGCGAAAGGGGGAGAAAGCAAGGCGTAGAAGAAGGAGGAGGGGTGCGGTGGACGTTGGGGCCAGGCGGAGGGCGTGGGGGGGCGGAGCGGATGTGATTTGGGGGATCGGGTTTATTTGTGGGGTTGACTGAAGTAAAGAAGAGAGAGAAGAGGGAAGGGGGAATACATATTTATTTAAATAATATTTAATTCACTTAGAACTCAATATCGTCACGAACTCTAAATCGACCCCAACGACTGTTGTCTCCAGCTAATTACCCCCATTCCGAACACAATGGGATATGTTTCTCAAGCCAATTCGGCTGTTACGATAGGTTTTTATCAAAATTAATATATAAATCAGTATATATTTAATTTTACCGCACATTTTAATTTACCGAGGCCACATACAAACTCTAAAAATTCCATAAAAATATTTTCTAGCTTCTAATTAACGACATGGTCATAACAAAACTAATTTCGTCGAATTCTGAGACCGTTGAAAAATGGCCATTTTCCAGTCGATTAAAATCAACTAAAACTGGCCAAACGCATTTTCCTTTGCCACGCTCACATATTGGTTCGAAAAATTATGAAAATTGGAATCTAACAATAACTTTACATCATGGATCCAACAAAAGTGGTTTCGCCGTATTCCGAGGTCGTTTGCAAAATGGCTATTTTTAAGGGCCAGAATTCCATAGCGACTATTATGAATTTTCATTTGGCCATATCTTTTGATTCCCGTTAAGAAATTTTGATTTTTCAGATTCATTGCAAAGATATTCTCAATTGGATTCTATTATTTTTGGTTTCGCCAAATTCCGGTTTATTTTGAATCCGGTACATCCATTTGAAGTTTGAAATTGAATTATCGAACTACCGCGCCATTTTCAATTCCTTTTATAATTTAAAATATATATTTATATTCTAACGACGAGCTATATAAATATTTTTGGTTTGAATTCTATTCAAAATAAATTTCCCGTCGTTATTACTTAAAACAATCATTTTAAATATTCAAACTTCGCTAAAATAGCCAAAATAAAAATTTTAAACTGGCCCAGATTTTCGGGTTGTAACAACACGGGTGTTGGGATGATATATGACATACACTAGTCCCAATAATTAGCTGTATGTCGATCGATTGATTGACAGACTGTTATAAGCGCTAAATATTTATATTTGATGCTTGTACAGTGTAGAACGCACTTTGGATGATGGTTGATTGTTTATCGTCATTGTTGTATATATATATTGGATGAAATCCATATAACTTAAATTATATGGTAATTGACTGTGTCTGATTCCAGTTCAGAATTAAAAAATATTTTAAAATAATATTTAGTGCATATTGAAATGTGAAACCGTGTTAAGTAGTTAAACGCCATTTTAACACAAACGGGAATTTTGTCGATTTTATTCATTTTACAATGAATATCAAAAGTGATTTCAAAATCTGATATTTTGAAATGAATTAAGATTCAAATTAATTTGAAATGAATTGAAATTCGAATTACATTGAAACAGAATTGAAATCATTTTGAATTGAATTTAAAACGAATTGAAATTGAATTGAAATCGATTTGAATTGAAATCAATTTGAAATGAATTTAAAACAAATTTATATTGGAATATTCAATTTTGATTTGAAATTGAATATGAAGTTGAAATTGTTTTGAAAACGAATTTAAAATGATTTATAAAATACGTTTTATAAAGGAAATCGATGAAATATATATTATATATATTATATGTATAATATAATGGCCTAAATAGAATGCGCCACGCTGCGGCAGTTCTTGAATTTCGACCATTGGCTTCGAATGGAAATTACGGGAAATCCGACCGTCGGATTTTCCTAAAACTGGAACCGTTGAGTTTGTATTGAAAAGAGATTTGTAACGAATACAAGAAATCAGAATTCTAATGGTTGGATTTGGAATTATGTCCAATTCAAATTTGGAGAAGGTCGCTGTAAGTGCAGTTCGATGGCCGTTGATGGAAATCGACTATACGGGCCTTGATAAAATTATTAAAAATATCAATAATTTGTAGGAAATCATAAGAAATGATTTGGAAAGAATTGGGATGAAAAACCACATATTTGAAAAGATAAAAATAGATTTTTATCGAAATGAACTAGTTTTGAACTAGAATTATAATTCAATTATTTTTAAATAAATAAATTGGATTTGAATTGGTTTTAAAAATAACCAGGATTTGCAGTATGTAGATTGGAAATGGATTTGAATCGAAATTATCTTCGGCATATTTCGATGTGGGATTTTGTGATTATATAGATATTGTTATGGAAATTTGAAAGATATATTTATATCGTTATTTCCAATACAATATTTATTGGTCGTAGAATTTGATATTGAATATAAGCCGATATATTTTCTATTCATAGCCTTGTATTTAATATCAAATGGGATTTGGGTTTGTTGTGAATGGTGTCTTCGTTAACACTGTTCTTAAACCCAGTTGAGAAAAAGATTAAATCTTTTTATTTAGATTTAATGAAGTGTACCAATTAAATAATATTTAATTGGAATTGAATTGGATTTGATTTTTGGGTTTATCGTGAACGGTGTTTTAAATAACATTTGTTCTTTAACCGGATAATTAATGGAATGTGATTTTGGGTTGTCGTGAATGGTATCTTTAATAATACGGTTCTTAGACCCAATGGAGTTAAGAAAATCAAAAATTAACTAAAGATTAGTTAAGTTGAATGGTTTCTTGAGTATTGATCTGATGTTGGTTTCGGCCTTCGGGGTTATTACTTAGGGAATTGTTCACTTGCTAATTTATGGTTAAAGGCTGATGGAAATGAAATGCGATTTTGGGTTTATCGTGAACCGTGTTTTAAATGACATTGGTTCTTTAACCCAGTTAAAGATTAAAACTAAGTGGAGTTTTAATGAATCTTTAAATAGATTGAAAAGTGAATTTGATAATTAAAATTATCAAATTCAAGAAATGATCGAGAATGGAGTTCCACCAGTTTTACTCCAGACGATAGTTAAATCTTTAATTAGATTTAAACGTGAAATGGTAATTGAATTTACCGATAACACCGTGGTGTTAGATACGAAGTATTACCAGTTTTACCTCATGTAATGAATAGGTTAGGGTTGGGAAATTTAACAATTGATTACTTCGGTAAGGTTCGTTAATCCCGACTAGTTTGGATAAACCATAATTTTGTTTGAATTGATATTTAAAAGAAGATTAAAGAATAAATTTAAATAATTTATTTTTGATAAAATTAATAGGAACCTTTCCCTAAGAATGTGAAATTTAGCAACTAACTGAAGATTAGTTAAGAAGAATCGTTTCCTGGGTATTGATCTTATGTTGGTTTCGGCCTTCGGGGTTAATATTTGGGGAATTGTTCTCTTACTAATTTACGGTTAGTGACAGGTGATTGGAATGAGGCGTATGTTATGTTTGTGTAACACTTGTTTATTATATATGCGAGTTATTTGGAAAGACCGGGTTTATCCCATTCTGAATAACTGATACGACGATAAGTCGAAGATAAAGACGGTGGTCGAAGACCGGAGGTCTTCACATCATTTGGATAATTACTGATGATCTTGATTGGGCTGTACACCCAATAGGAGGGAATCAATTGGTGATCGTCCAGATGTACGTGGAGATCGATGGATATGCGAGGCACAAGGTGCCTCCAGTTTTGTTCAGACCCAGAACGGACTTGTAAATGGATGAGTGTCTGACAACGGATTTCATTCTGTGTGATTGATATCGGTTGCATAGCGTGAATTGTTTATGTGGCATGCAAAGATGCAAATGATCAAGGCTTCTATTGAAAAGCAGAGTCTTGTGGTTGATGATCAATGCACGGCTTTTGTGGCGTAGCTTTGTGTAGCGTTAATTCGTGAGCCTCACACCCCGGTATGAACCAGAAACGGGAGAAGGACATCAGGGAGGACATGCGTTTCTTTCTAGTTAGAAGTGGTGTCGGTGCTTGACCTGAATGACATTGCTTATGTGGATGATGGAATTTGATCCGCCTCGGTTAGATCGGACGATCCGGGTCCGATGGAGTCATTCGTTGGCTCACTTACGGCCCATAGTGTGGGGAAACGCAGTGTTCAGGAATAATAATCCACATCGGTGGACCAGCCCTGACGATCCAAAGCTTACCTGCGTGCTTGCCTGAGACACGGACTAGAGCGTCTCGAATCGGTGAGGACGATCCCTAGCCTCGGTTCATATCATAGATGATAATCCAACTTCCAATACGATATTTTGCGGTTTTGATTGTAGAGCCTAGTATGGCGACATGATATATGGTACCCATGCCGTCTATGATTGATACTTATGATTGAAATTGTTTTAAACACTATACACTTATTATAGTATCAAATGATTTGTTTTAAATGTATCAAGCATGCTTTGGCTATTATAAGGAAAAACCCTATCCTCCGGCTTGTGTTGCATTGTGTGATGGGACCTGGGTCTTATAATAGCTTCATTGTTCTTTATTTAGCATTGCACTGTTGTTTTATGCACTGGTATTCTTGGGAGGAAACCCATTCCGTTTTATACGGCGTGGTCCGTTGATTTACCTAACTTTAAAATAAAGAATAATAACTGTTTTAGTTCTCACACCAGTCGTATGACTGACCTAGAGTTTATTTTTTTAGCCTAAACTCTGGGTGCCCTTATTTTCGACACGGGCAGCTAGTAGTTTTGGTTTTGCAGATTTATATTCACAGGGTCCTGGTTAACAGTTGGAATGGTATTCGGAAAGCTTTGTATCCGCGTATCTCCTTCAGTTGTGTTTTGTATTATTTTCCGCTGCATTGTAATGTATTGTAATCTCTTATATTTATCGAATGTATATTATTTGTTTATACTGTATATTCTTGTATTCTGATAAATTGTTGTAATATAAAATGAAATGTTCTTCTGTTTGTGTTCCGATGTGGCTTGTTCTCAAGGTATCCGCTCTTTCCTTATCGGGGAAGTTAAGGGTTCTTACAATCATTCTCAAAACAATTTAAATTCTCCCAAGATTTTAAAATTCACATATATTCAATCCAGATTCAATTACAAACACTTATCTAAAATTCCAGAGTTCTAATTTCAAATTCTGATTAAATTTCAGATTTATTTCACTTCGTAATACGTATACGAATCTTAATTGGTTATTTATAACCATTTTCCTTTCATAATCTTACTCGATTATAATAACAACCAACACATCCAATATACTAATATTTCAAATATATATACTTTGGGTAAAATTATTTCATTTACCCTCTTTTCAAAACATACTGTGTCGGTTCATCGTATTCAAGTGTTTAGAAACCCTTATCGATATTGTGGTGCCCCATCATTGACCATAATTTATAAACAACCCAACCAATAAATCTCCACAATATAAAACAAAATTTTATATCAAATAAAAAATATGCTATAACGGCCCAGGATAATTCGACTCTTGAATTTTCAACAATGATACACAATCCCGTATCACTTGCCAAAAATCCAAGTATCGAACCCCTGTTTGTTAATAGAAAGAAGTTAGAGGATGAGAAAAGAAAGAAAGAAATGTTAGAATAGAAGAAAGAAGAAGAAACACCACATCAAAATCTCACAGCGGAACGAATAAATATAATATCTCAAATCTCTTTACAAAAAGAAACTATATATATACATACCAATCATCATAGTACATCATGTATAAGACACAGCGGAAATACAATTTGAATAACTAATGGTGAAGCCTCCTGCTTCCAGCTCCTGAAACTCCAAGCGAAACATAACCTGGAAATATACTCGGTCTGACCCGAGCACATTTGATTTAAAACAAAATTCACCGGGTCAGTCTGGAATACTTTTAGTGATAAATTCATAACACAACAACTTATTTAACTTTGGAAATCCTTTTTGAAATAAAAGGATAATAGTAAGACCAGTCCACACATAAACACGGATGGTTTTTACCTTACTATAACCCAAACCATTTTCGAAATCAATATCTTATCTGATATTATAATAGTGTCTATCAACCACAAATAAATGACAAATTAGTAGAACGCTTGCATCTCATGCTCTACATATATAGTATACAAATCCAAAACCACGGGCACTTATTGGAATTTGGATTCCGACTATGACACGGTATGGGACCACCTGCCGATAGTGTATCTCTAGAGGCGAATACACTGGGTTCAACAAGAACATCTTGCAACCCGACCCACACATGATCGACCACTCATTTCGCTTGAGTGTATCGAATGTATATCACCAACGGTTGGAATCAAACCACCGTTTCCCGATAAGGGACAGCATCGATATATTAAAGAAGGAAAAGGAATTTCTCTAGATAGGTGATTATACACCCTAATGGGAGCGACCCACACAGCCATGCTGCCTGCCCAATTTTTGTCATTCCCCGGTTGATGAGGCTTGAGGCTACGCTTTGCCATCACATCAGATTCACTTTGAATGCCACATTGTCAAATCCATCGAATCACTGGTTGACGTCCTCAACAATACATTATGTGTTAGCCAAAAGAAATTTACTTCTCCGCTTCCGCTCTTGGTATGGTTGAAGAAATCAATATAGGTGACCATCTGGAAATACTCTATCAGACACTCGTCCATACAAGTCATCCAGGAACAGCATGAACCGAAGGCACTCTCCTATCGCATCCTATATAGGAATGGCCCCAAGGATTAGTAGCGAGAAGTCCTTGCAACCCGTATATTTCAACCATGACAGAACCCCAGTATATCTCTGCGTCGACTCAGAGATTGTTAGTGGTTCTTCCATTTATGAAGGTATACGGTCTTCAATGCTCCATCTTCATCGCCTGCTAATTAGTCGTGAACGTACAGTTGATTCGAAGTGGTTTTGGGTCTAGTTCCCATCCCGGTCTCTTCGAAAACAACTCGTCAAAAGGTAGGTAGCATATTTCATTTGATAGTCGGTTGTTTAACTATCAAATCATATCAGTGGTGTTAAATACATTGGCACTCAGGTTGTTTATATTAAAACACCTCGTTTAAATCTTTCCCTTGATTCTTATAAACAATTTCATAAGTTTTATCACGATAAAGCTTTCCTTTTCATTTCTTTGAAAACATAAATCAACACTCACTTTGAATTTCCTATTAACTTTTTTTTCCTTTGTTCACAAATATTCTTTATATTTCATAAAACATCTTTACTTATTTTATATCCTTACTTTTATTTTCAAAACCCTTTCGTATTCTTAACTCTGGAAATATCCATTATATAAACTCGCTTTCCATTTTCTTTTACTGTCTAGAAATATCGTTATACTTTTAGTCACATTATATAACAAAAATCATATTCCATTACATGACCCCAATTAATCCACTTCTTATTTTAAACCCAAACATTTTGATCTTATTTCTAAATCTTTACAAATAAATATTTGTTATAATCTCTCAATAATTTATTCCCAACATCCACAACCTTTGCAAACCAATATCATCTTTTGAAAATAGTGAAATCGCCCAAGTTGGGGTATTTTAATTACCTCTCAGACCTTGGTCGACCCCGTTCTTATCTCCAGACAATAAAGGTTTACAATTTAAAACCTCATATTCTATTTCCACTTCTACTCATCATGGTTTACCAAACCATTTCCTTTGAATCGAAAATTCACTTTATGTGTAAATTCCCTTTTCTTGTTTGGGTAAACCACACGACAAAACCTTATTTGCCATTTGATTCCTGTATGGTATTACAACCCATTTCTTCTATTGGTAATTCCCTTGTAACTTCTTTTTACTTAATCTTATTAAGTAAATCGACCACTTCCCTTTCAAGCCTTATTCTAACCAACTTACCTTGGTTTATTAAATAAATTCTTATTTGAACTCTCAAATTAACATTCGAGTCATTTTTACAAAACTATGTTTGTAAATCCGGATTAAAATCCTCTTATCAAATTCCAATCAAATTTTAGTTACCTTTATATCCATTTGATCACTTTTTACTTTAGTTCATCATTGGAAATAATCCCTTCGATTATCGTTATTTAAAATGATAATTTTCTTAAACATTAACCACTTAAATCTTAGTTAATTTCATAATATAAAATATATAATTAAATCCTTGATAACTTGATTATAAATATAAATATATTTATAAATTTCCACTTTAATTAACTCGTAAAATCAATTCAAATTCCATTTCAGTTATAAAAAAAATTATAACTTTAATCTTCGTCAGTTCGCCCAACGGCAAAACGACGCCATAAATAACAGTTTTTAGGCCAAGACTGCCAATTTCTTGATTAACACTGTCGATTGGTTAAAAACACAACACAGTCAGCATCTATTAAATCTGAACAGGTTTTGATATCGTTTGGGGTAACAGTTCATACAAAAACAATATGAAAACAAATAACACACAATATCGAGGAATTAGAATTGATTCCTCCTACCTGTTCTTCCCTGCATCACAGTTTAGTGTAATATTCGATAATAACATACAATATAATGCATTAAAATGACGAATAAATAGGGTCATCCAATCAAACACTAGCAACCAACAGCAACCATAGCATCCAATCAACCAATTTAACTGATATTTTAAATTATATGGATTTATCACATCACAGTAGTCCAGAGAAGTGTGAGAATTAACTCACTAGTGTATATGGTTGACGATAGTCACATTTGTTCTTTTTAATTTGCAACGAACATTCAAAATTTACTGAAATTTCAACTACGTCAAATCGACTCCCGGTCAGCGCCATCGTCTAGAGCTCGTCTCTGCGATCCCAACGGATCATATTTCGTTGAATTTCGTCAACGTATGCAAAAGATATTGCGGTTTAAAGTTTGTATGAATTTAACGATATATAAATTAGACTAACTCTTAATTAATTAATTAATTAATTAAATTAATAATTACCTCTAACTATGGTCCACATCAGCATTTTTTTCTTTATCCCCCTTCACTTCCTTGGGTTATCTGAAGCACGACATCCCTGAACAAAACGGGATCGTTGTTTTCAACTTCAAGTTAAAACAATTATATTGAATTATAATGATTACCTAATAATGACCGTTAACCAAAATCCACGTCACCATGATTATACGCGGTTTCTCCCATCCTCCTTCCTCACTCGCGATACCGGTATCCTTTCTCCCCGACATTCCCGATTCCCCCAAAGCATGAATCCAACTTGGCCTTGCAACGCCGCCGCCTTGGCGCCTGCACCACCCATGACCCATCCAAACTCACCGCATCTCCGACCACTGCCTTCGCCCTTAAAGCCACCAGCCCTAGTTCACCCCTCCGCCTGAAAAACCCGCACAACTGAAACGCGTTCATGTGCCATTCTCTGCCGCCATAGTTGGTTATGAGCCACCGCGACCCCACCTACCTCACCCCTGTGCTTCGGCCTACCATTCCCTTCAGATGCCCCGGCTCTCTAGTGAGCCACGGTCGCCGGAAATGGCCCAAACCCATCCGCGACTTCAAATAAAAACCCAAAAACGATCAACTCCGTTCATCTCCCACTTTATCTCACCTCCGACCACCGGAGTACCTCTGGTTGGTGCCAAATAAAAGCTGAATCTCTCCCCTTCCTTTACCCCAAGGTCTCGTCCACTGAAATCGACCACAGCTCCTCAATTTTGCCCTAAAACGAAAGTGATTTTCTTCCTTTCCTCGCGATTTCCGGCCGCCACCCTCGACGAAACTTCATCAACTTTTTACTGGAGGTATCCCTCGACCCGATCTACCATTTCGCTTCAGAACCCCATAGAAAAATCATCATGGATCAAGGGATATAATTGATTTTAAAAAGAGGGACCTTTTTGCAAAAAAACATGAATGGAAATAAATTCTTGGTTGGAAAAATTGGTGTAGAAGGGTTTAAATAGGTGAATTTTATTATATTTTGTATTAACGCGATGTCTAACAACGACCATCGATTTTTATTTCGTGTCTATCGCTATTTCTGAATGTTGTTACTCGCTCCTGTGCGCGCACACAAACCTCGTTCGAGATGTGAATGGACGACATAATATAATTTGACGATACGGTCCTAACGAATCTTGTTTCGTCGAATTCCGTGTTCATTTGCTCAAATTGCGCTCGTTCACGTCCAATTTGGTCGTTTTTATTTGCATTTTATTTTGTCATGCTAACAAAATAACCCCGATTGATGCACCACTTGAAATCTAGCAATAATTAGTTGTTGCGGTCCCAATAAATTTGTTTCGTCGAAAACAGAGGTCGTTTGAATAAAGTCCCTTTTATAACAGCCCAATTCGAATAAACTAAATTAATTTTAAAATACCTCAATATAAAAATAATAAAATATTGAAATTGGCCATATACGACCAGAATTACATACATACCAAGATAAAATATCCTAGGTTGAATTTCAAGCCAAATCGATATTCAAAATATTTAAAAACCCCTTTATTTAATATAAATAACGAAAAAATTATAAAGGAAATTCCACAGCGACTATTTTAAAATTTGATTTGGACATAAAATAAAATCTACAACACGAAATCTTGATTTTTCTCTTTCATTAGAAAGATATTGTCCATACGGTTCTAACGTTTCTTATTTCGAGAAAATCCGACTTATTTTGGGCCCTGTACAGCCAGTTAAAGTTCAAAACGCCATTTTACGAATTGCTGCGCCGTTGCAGCTCATTTTATAATTAAATTATATTTTATACGATCAATGGTTGTTAAACAGGTGATATCGTCGATATATTTTCAACATAGACGATATTAACCCTCTTTATTTGGCCAATTGACATTATACAGCAGATTCAACATTTCTAGATATTTTGGAATTAAAATATTATTTTATTTATTTTTTAAATTAAATATTCAAAATAATTAAATATCCATTATTTAAATTCAAACTGCCATTTTAAATATTAAAATAATTTAAATAATCGGCCAGAAAATACGGGTCATTACATTCCTTCCCCCTTAAAATAATTTCGTCCCCGAAATTGCTAAGGCAGAAAGAATGGTACAGCCCCATTATTTTTACAAAATTATTTAATTATAAAACACGGCTTTATTTTCAAAATTAATTTAATTGGTTTTTAAACCAATAAAATCCAAATAACACAATTTCCCAAAAATCTAACTCCTTAAATTTCGGTATAGTCTACCCTGCATGGAGGGACATCTACAATATTGAAGGTACAAGAAATATATATCCATCGACTCTCATGGTCGGAAAATTCAAAATCAAATCCCAAAACTCAAAACAAAAATCCAAAAATTTGTATTTTGCGTAGGCGTGCCTTTTTGCGAGTGTTATTTTAGCGTACTTTTCAATTTATAGCAATCTGCGCAATCAAATTTTATCTCCAATTGTAACGTCCCGCATTTTTCGATTCGTATTTGAATATTTAAATCAGTTTAAATATTGAATTCAGAATATAAGTGGATTTATATATTAATTAAAACGAAGCTGAACGTATAAAAATATATATTAATTATAAACGAGCTCAGAACGACGCTGGAGTTCATAATTTAATGTTCTGAACTTCAACTGAGTGTACTAGACTCGTTTTGAATCGGATTTCTTCGAAATAGGAAAATTGGAATCTGTTGAACTGTATCTATCTAATAGAAGTTAAAAATCAAGATTTCGTCATACAGACTGCAAGATATGTCCAAATCAAATATTCAGAAAGTCGCTGTAAAATCATATATTGACCGTAACGGTTATTTGACTGTAACTTGATATCGGTTTCATATAGGGACAGGGTTCTTTTGAGGCACAGCGATAATTTAATTTTTAGAATTTTACTGTAATTTTTAATAAATTAAATAAGCAACTTTTTATTTGGAGTATTGTGCACCCTGTATCGGTGTTTCGGGATTTCAAAACATGAGTCAATCTACCGGTATTATTATATTTTTGGGATCGTGGCACCTCGCTGGACACGACGGTATTCTTACTTCAGTCCGTAACAGCTCGGAGTCCACGAGATAGGGTTAGTGGATATGAGCTCTTCACGCCGAATAAAATCATGTATTGTATTCAATCACCCATCCTTCATTGATCGCACATGCCTGGTCTAGGAGATAGAACGTGGGAAATCGATACTAAAGCCATGCTGAAGTTGACGCATAGCATACCCTGTCCCTTTCAAGTATATTCTATCGGAGTTAGTGAAGCAAATCAAACGCGTGATGACCACGTCTGAACCATCACCCTATATTGTAAGTATTAAAGTTGTTTAAGCTAAGCTACCTAATATAAAAATGAAACGTGACCCAAGCCAATACTTCATACCAAAGCAACAATCATTTCATGGACACACCCTATCAGCTAGCAGCTACACATACCTAGCCATTAAGCATGTTCATTCTCGTCACCAATAAATGCTCCCACGTCCTTTTGTTTTCTTAACAATGAAGAAATAGTTAAACAATGTACAAAAACAAATACGGCCTACTAAATAAGGTAACATCATCCCACGCCTATGACCTTGGAAATGTAAAACCACCAACGTGCTAACCTATAGTAAGCTACAGCACCCCTAATACTTGGTCACCATGGTTCTAAACATTATAAATACATCGCAAGTTTTGTCTCACCGAAAAGGTTCAAAAGAAAAACAAAAATTAGAGCTTCCGTACAAACAAAAGAATCACGCTTGCTGGAAATTGCTGGGTAAATCCATAGATTGGAAATGGCGTGCAAGTTTTGAGCATGGGGAGCTGTGGGTTGCTTGATGCGTGGGTATTAACGAACCGGAGGAGGAGGAGCTGCGCTGGATAAATGCGGCAGTATTGATTGGATTAGTGCAAGGATCGCACCTTATTTTGCATGTGCATGGGTCGGAAACAGTAAGGGTCGATACAAAAGGTGGGAAATGGTTTGGTTCTTTACTGGTGTCGTGTTTCGTTTATGCAAAGGTAGGAGAAAGAGTAACTAACGTAAGGAACAAGAAATAACATGAAGGGAGTCGCTGCCTGTATATGTGCTCGGATCTGATGCGAATAGTGAAGTTGTGTGTGAAGGATATTGAAGTGAATGAAGTATAGAAAGGTGGCATTTGTTGTGGGAATGTGTATTAGCAGATGGTTGTGTGTGAATATAATAAATGATAAGTGAAAGGAATAATACAAAGGAGGAAGGGGGAGTGTAAGGGAATGAATGACGGGCTGACGTAAGGAATGCATGGGGACGTGGTAATTGAGGCGTGCTGTAGTTAATACGTGAGGGGGAGCATGGCGTGGTCTGTAAATGGAAAGGGGGCGTACAGGAAGTCACGTTGGCCAAACATTTAGAAGGAGCAACTGAGGTGAAGAAATATGAAGGAAAGAAGGAAGGTTTGCATGGGGCAACCGTGTGTACAAAGGGAGTAACGATCTTTTTGGGGTTTAAAAAGAATGGGGTTCAAATTTTGTGATTTCAGGAGCGGTTGGGATTTAATGTTTGGGAAGGACTGCCGAAGTAGGTGAAGCATGGATATCCGTTGGTTTTCCTTCTTTTTCTTGGACGTGAATGCAGTAGTAGTGGGTTTATGGATTTGGCGACGAAGAGTGGTTATTGGCGAATGATCATTGCAGATCTAGTAGGGGAGAAGTGACGCAAATTTGCATGGCTTAAGGACGGACCGAGCATGGATCTGAAACCGCGAAGGGATAAGGGCTACCGAGTATATTAGAACTGGTTCGTAACCACTGGGAGCTCGTGGGAAATTATAGCGTCTGATCCGGTGTACCGACGCAAATCATTATTTAACGGTTAAAACGCCAATGTGAGTAAAATCACTAACTCTGATCTATTTTAAAATATTTTAATTATATTTTAATGTTGTTTGAATGCTGTGTGATGGTCGATTAGGTAGATTCAAATTAATTTGGTCGAATATTATATACCGTCACATATGTACACACCATCGGTTGGATACTGATTCCATCAATTTGAATATTCCCTAGTATAGAGTTAGTGTAAATTGTGTTGACTGACATCTGTGGATGCGGAAACCGGTTGGAGGAATCCAACCGGATTCCTTGATAATTATATGTACTGTTTGTTTTGTATGAACCCGAATTATATTTAAAACCCCATGTGAATATTGATGTTGAACGGAAAATTCAACATCTGTTTCGATAAATCAATAAACGATATCAATTTAGAAAGTGATAACAGTCGACCGTAAAACCATCGTTTTGTTAAGGAGTTGATTGGCCGTCAGGCAAATCAACGAGGTTAATTATAAAAACTTTATTTTTATAATTAAAAAGAAGATTTAAATTTATAATAGAAGTTCTATTATAAACCAGTATTTTAGAGTTCGTTTTTATAAAATAAATAAAAACGATTTGTTGATATTTAAATAAGTTTATAAAGCAGAAATTATCCGACGATTAAATATTTGGATAAATATATTTAAGATAAACAATTTTAGAAATATTATTAGATTTATTATATTAATCTAATGAGAAGTAATTAAGATCAGTTAACGAATTTACTGATGAAATGAAGTTAGTTTAATCAACTGTTATTGGGAAAATGATTATTAGATTAATTGGCCTTTAATTAATCTAATGAAAACAGTTTAGAAATAAATGAGATTTAATTACCTTTTAATTTAAGAAGTTATCAACAGAACTGTGGAACAGAGAAAGCGAAAAGTTAATGTGGAATATAAATAATCGTAAAACAACCGAGTTCAAAATAAAGATGTGGTATTATAAAACCATATTCCAAAATAAAACAAGGAAATACGAATTGATGTATATTATAAGTAATAAGGAGTTTAGAGTTACGAACGTATATCTGTTCTAAGATAAGAACGTTGTCGATCAAGGTCTGAGAGGTAAATAGAATACCCCAACTTGAACGACTTCACTATTATCGAGGAACGATAACAGTTGTAATGGAAAGAGATGTCAAGATGCGTATAAAAGGAATACGGCAGCGTATTGCCAGTCTTAGAATTATAGCGATAAAATAACGTTGTTGATAAGATAAGTGTGACTGTTATGTCAAGATTAGTTATAACAAAGAATATTACAGCGTATGACAAGTTGAACTATAGCAATAAAATAACGCTGTTGATAAGGTAAGTGTGACTGTAATTAGTTATAAGGAGAATATTACAGCGTATGACAAGTTTAGAACTATAGCGACAAATTAACTGTTGTTGATTTGACTTAAGCATGACTTTTATATATCCTAGGAAATGTAACAGTTTGGTTTGAAATCCACTTATTATAGAGCAATAAGTAACGATGTTTGATCAAAGAAATATAAGAAAGAGTTTAGAAAAAAAATTGGGGAATCGTATTAGAAACCGATGACAGCATTTCGATGTTCGAATTGTGATTAGAATTAAACCGTTAGGATTTGTAACTAGAATTCGACGATGTCGAATGTATTAAAAGTAAACTATTTTTAGGGATTATAACCTGATAGAATAATTAACATTTAGTTTAAACAAATAAATTTTAATAGGATAGGAGTCAGTATTTAGTTATAAACTTGATATCGATTAGATAAGAAGTTGACTTAGAGACAAAGTTTATAAAGTGGAATAGGAGGGAAAAAGTATGAAAGAGATTTCGGTAAACAAGATAAGGGAGATTATTATGTGAATAAAGAGTTATATGATCAAGGTGTTCAGATTTCTATAATAAGGGATGATATTCACATTTAAAAATGAATAATGTTTTTAAAGTAAACTGGGACCGATTAAAAGGTTAAAATGAAATTGGAAATATTTTCCAATATAATTAGGGTAGTTTATCCAAGTATAGAAATAAAGATTGTGAAAAATGGATCGAACATTGATAACGTATATTTTCTAGAACGTGAGAAAATACGAACTGGAAATGTTTTCCAAGAAGTGTAAAAAGGCTAAAATGGGATTTGAGGAATATCTGGTAAGGTATGGGAACTCGAATAATAAAACGAATGTTAAATAAAAGTGTCCGTGGTTGTGTGATGTTAGTTATACATTATAATGGATGTTGTTTTAACTCCGATAGTTAAATAACCGACTATCGAAGTGTTTTGACCATCGTTGTCAATACGGAGAGACCGGCTGTGTTATTACCCGAAATCCACTCTGTATAGGCATAATCGTTGCGAATTAGATATGCTGAAGATAATTGAAGACGAAGTTAAATGCAAGGATCGTCCAGTTATATAATGGTGTGTTTTTGTTTGTCCAGTCCCAGGACAACTTGTGTGGACGAGTGTCTGACAGAGTATTTCCAACGGTCATGCCATTGATTTTACGAATATACGAAGTTGGCGGGGAGAAGATAACTTCTCTTTATTCTACACCCAGTGTGCATTTGTGTAATCAATGTGTGATTACGGATTTGACGATGTGACATTCGAAGTGAATGGTAATCAGATGTTCTGAAGATAGACGTAGCCTCTAGCCTCACAACCGAGAATGACAGAAGTTGGGCTAGGCAGCATGGCTAGTTGGGTCATCCCCAAGCAGGGTGTATTGTCACCGATCTAGAGAAAATTCATATTTATACATCTTTTCGATTCTGTATCTTCAGATTGACGGTTGGATGGCCTACAACCGTGGTGGCAATATATTCGCGACACTCAAGCTAAATGAGTGAGCGGTCATGTGTGGCCGGGTTGCAAGACGTTCTTGTTGAACCCTGAGTGTATCCCCTCTAGAGAACACTATTCAGAAGGTGCTCCCATTCCTTGTCTGTTGAAATCCAATCTCCAATAAGTGCCCTGCGGTTTATGATTTTATACTATATATATGTGGA
This sequence comes from Allium sativum, assembly GCA_030737875.1. Taxonomy (NCBI): domain Eukaryota; kingdom Viridiplantae; phylum Streptophyta; class Magnoliopsida; order Asparagales; family Amaryllidaceae; genus Allium; species Allium sativum. The sequence goes on along the minus strand of JASFAX010000022.1, from coordinate 28,037,757 downwards.
ACGTGAGATGCAAGCGTTCTGCTACTTGTATAATTATTTGTTTAGACATTATCATAATATCACTGGTTTTGATATCAAAGAAATTTTGGGTTATAGTAAGGTTTTTTAAAGTTAACAGTATGGTTGGAATTTACTCACACCAGTCCCATGACTGACCCAGAGTTTATTTTGTTTGTTTTCCCTAAACTCTTGGGTGCCCAAAATTGTACGGGCAGTCAAGTGTTTCAGGCTTTTACAGATACATCTGGAGGAGCTCTAAGCAGGAAGCTTCACCACTAGTTATGTTGAAATTATTTCCGCTGTGATGTATATGAGTTATACTCTGATAATGGTACGTATATCCAGATTTGTATTTCAAGATTATGTTATATAATACAATTTTATTATTCCGCTGTGAGTTTCGTGTTTACTCTGATTCTGTTCAGTGATGCTCTTCTTCTTCTATTCTATTAGTTCTATCTTTTCTATCTCATCCTCTAAATTCTTCTATTAATGTTCCGATATTTTCGATGCTCGAGAGATTGATAGTGTATTTATGTTGATTTTCTGGGTCGAAAATCCCAGACGTTACAGTTGGTATCAGAGCATAAGGTTAAGTGATTACCTTGGCTCTGTGGCGTAACTCAATAAAGATGGAGTTAGTAATACTCTAGATTGAGTTGAGTATATATATATATGAGTGCGTATTTGTAAATTAATATAAAAATATTTTATATTGTATTGACTGGTCAGTCGAGTGGTTTATAAATTCTGGTCGAAACAGTAATGCAAACTGCGTCGATATGTGTTTCTAAACTCTTGAAAAGAGTAATTCGACACAGTATGTTTTGAAAAGGGGTAAATAAAAATATATTACCCAAAAAATATATTTTGATATAAAAGAAATATATCTCTTGAGATTATTATAGTATTGATCGTTGTTATGATCAAATAAGATATATAATTGAGTTGTTTATATAAATAACCGATCGAAATATTATATTAGTATAATATGAAAAATCAGATGAACTGAATCTGAAGTTAAAACCAGGATTGAAATAAAACTCTAAAAATTTGGAAAAGAGTTGGAAATAATATTTGGATTAAATATATGGAAATTTTAAGATCCTGGGTGAATTTAGAAATGTTTTCTAACAGTTGTATATTTTGTAGGGATTTCAAAATGATAATGTTTGAAATTGTTTTCCAAGTGCTGTGAAAGATATTTTGAAGTCAAATTCGAAATGAAAGTGTTGTAAAAATGAATTTTGAATGTGATATAGTATTGAACTCACTTCGACCACTGGAAAATAATTCTGATGATGATGGCCACATCATCAGTGTCATTTTCGAGTTTCAGAGTGACGGATTACTACCAAAAGATTTTATTTTTGAATTATTGTGAGGAAACAAATTGTTCAAAAATTCAAATGTTTTGAAAAAGTATGATTTCAAACTGATTTGAAATAAATCCCAGGAATTTGAATTCTGAAATAAAAATTTAACTTATGGAGTTAAAATAGTAAAAGTGGAATTTAAAATAACAAAAATTGGACTGAATTTGGGACGATCCAGAATGGAATTGTAAAAGAGAAATATTGGAAATTCGAGTTGATTCTTGGGGAATAAGAATCGAATTTTGAATTGGAGATGAAGATAACTGATTTTAGAAATAAATTAGTAAATAGAATTGGAGTTGAATTAGAAATTTGGCTTGGTAAAAATGAATGATTGAATTGAAGAATAAATTGACTGGAGATCAGTTGGAAATTCGCTTACGTATGCTGAATGGATTTACATATGGGAACAATAAAGTTGAGTGCCCGACCAAAAAGGTACACGTTTATATTTTAATGGAATATGAGATTTATCATTCCGTTGGCAAGATGCTTAGTTATTGATTTTCTTTTGGATTGAAGAAGGCCCAGAGTGGCAAGTGCTTGTAGTACCGAGTGAGCCATGCAGAGGAGATGCAAGCGAGATTCTCTGAAATTTAAGCTGTTAGGAAATTTTCAAAATTTTCGAAAATATTCGGTAATAAGAAGAAATTAATATTTTAATTGGAATTAATCAGTTCAGTTGAAACTGAAATTATGAAGTAAACCAAAAAGATTTTTAACCTGTTTATAACAGAGATTGTAGCATTTTCCCTATCTCAGCAATTTCGAGGACGAAATTATTTTAAGGGGGAAGGACTGTAACGTCCCGCATTTTTCGATTCGTATTTGAATATTTAAATCAGTTTAAATATTGAATTCAGAATATAAGTGGATTTATATATTAATTAAAACGAAGCTGAACGTATAAAAATATATATTAATTATAAACGAGCTCAGAACGACGCTGCAGTTCATAATTTAATGTTCTGAACTTCAACTGAGTGTACCAGACTCGTTTTGAATCGGATTTCTTCGAAACAGGAAAGTTGGAATCTGTTGAACTGTATCTATCTAATAGAAGTGAAAAATCAAGATTTTGTCATACAGACTGTAAGATATGTCCAAATCAAATATTCAGAAAGTCGCTGTAAAATCATATATCGAACGTAACGGTTATTTGACTGTAACCTTATATCAGTTGCATATAGGGACAGGGTTCTTTTGAGGCGCAGCGATAATTTAATTTTTAGAATTTTACTGTAATTTTTAATAAATTAAATAAGCAACTTTTTATTTGGAGTATTGTGCACCCTGTATCGGTGTTTCGCGATTTCAAAACATGAGTCAATCTACCGGTATTATTATATTTTTGGGATCGTGGCACCTCGATGGACACGACGGTATTCTTACTTCAGTCCGTAACAGCTCGGAGTCCACGAGATAGGGTCAGTGGATATGAGCTCTTCACGTCGAATAAAATCATGTATTGTATTCAATCACCCATCCTTCATTGATCGCACATGCCTGGTCTAGGAGATAGAACGTGGGAAATCGGTACTAAAGCCATGCTGAAGTTGACGCATAGCATACCCTGTCCCTTTCAAGTATATTCTATCGGAGTTAGTGAAGCAAATCAAACGCGTGATGACCACGTCTGAACCATCACCCTATATTGTAAGTATTAAAGTTGTTTAACCTAAGCTACCTAATATAAAAATGAAACGTGACCCAAGCCAATACTTCATACCAAAGCAACAATCATTTCATGGCCACACCGTATCAGCTAGCAGCTACCCATACCTAGCCATTAAGCATGTTCATTCTCGTCACCAATAAATGCTCCCACGTCCTTTTGTTTTCTTAACAATGAAGAAATAGTTAAACAATGTACAAAAACAAATACGGCCTACTGAATAAGGTAACATCATCCCACGCCTATGACCTTGGAAATGTAAAACCACCAACGTGCTAACCTATAGTAAGCTACCACACCCCTAATACTTGGTCACCAAGGTTCTAAACATTTTAAATACATCGCAAGTTTTGTCTCACCGAAAAGGTTCAAAAGCAAAACAAAAATTAGAGCTTCCGTACAAACAAAAGAATCACGCTTGTTGGAAATTGCTGGGTAAATCCGTAGATTGGAAATGGCGTGCAAGTTTTGAGCATGGGGAGCTGTGGGTTGCTTGATGCGTGAGTATTAACGAACCGGAGGAGGAGGAGCTGCGCTGGATACATGCGGCAGTATTGATTCTGTTAGTGCAAGGATCGCACCTTATTTTGCATGTGCATGGGTCGGAAACAGTAAGGGTCGAGACAAAAGGTGGGAAATGGTTTGGTTCTTTACTGGTGTCGTGTTTCATTTATGAAAAGGTAGGAGAAAGAGTAACTAACGTAAGGAACAAGAAATAACATGAAGGGAGTCGCTGCCTGTATATGTACTCGGATCTGATGCGAATAGTGAAGTTGTGTGTGAAGGATATTGAAGTGAATGAAGTATAGAAAGGTGGCATTTGCTGTGGGGATTTGTATTAGCAGATGTTTGTGTGTGAATATAATAAATGAGAAGTGAAAGGAAGAATACAAAGGAGGAAGGGGGAGTGTAAGGGAATGAATGACGGGCTGACGTAAGGAATGCATGGGGACGTGGTAATTGAGGCGTGTTGTAGTTAATACGTGAGGGGGAGCATGGCGTGGTTTGTAATTGGAAAGGGGGCGTACAGGAAGTCACGTTGGCCAAACATTTAGAAGGAGCAACTGAGGTGAAGAAATAAGAAGGAAAGAAGGAAGGTTTGAATGGGGCAACCGTGTGTACAATGGGAGTAACGATCTTTTTGGGGTTTAAAAAGAATGGGGTTCAAATTTTGTGATTTCAGGAGCGGTTGGGATTTAATGTTTGGGAAGGACTGCCGAAGTGGATGGAGCATGGATCACCGTTGGTTTTCCTTCTTTTTTTGGACGTGAATGCAGTAGTAGTGGGTTTCTTGATTTGGCGATGAAGAGTGGTTGTTGGCGAATGATCATTGCAGATCTAGTAGGGGAGAAGTGACGCAAATTTGCATGGCTTAAGGACGGACCGAGCGTGGATCTGAAACCGCGAAGGGATAAGGGCAACCGAGTATATTAGAACTGCTTCGTAACCACTGGGAGCTCATGGGAAATTATAGCGTCCGATCCGGTGTGCCGACGCAAATAGTTATTTAACGGTTAACGCGCCAATGTGAGTAAAATCACTAACTCTGATCTATTTTAAAATATTTTAATTATATTTTAATGTTGTTTGAATGCTGTGTGATGGTCGATTAGATAGATTCAAATTAATTTGGTCGAATATTATATACTGTCACATATGTACACACCATCGGTTGGATACTGATTCCATCAATTTGAATATTCCCTAGTATAGAGTTAGTGTAAATTGTGTTGACTGACATCTGTGGATGCGGAAACCGGTTGGAGGAATCCGACCGGATTCCTTGATAATTATATGTACTATTTGTTTTGTATGAACCCGAATTATATTTAAAACCCCATGTGAATATTGATGTTGAACGGAAAATTCAACATCTGTTTCGATAAATCAATAAACGATATCAATTTAGAAAGTGATAACAGTCGACCGTAAAACCATCGTTTTGTTAAGGAGTTGATTGGCCGTCAGGCAAATCAACGAGGTTAATTATAAAAACTTTATTTTTATAATTAAAAAGAAGATTTAAATTTATAATAGGAGTTCTATTATAAACCAGTATTTTAGTGTTCGTTTTTATAAAATAAATAAAAACGATTTGTTGATATTTAAATAAGTTTATAAAGCAGAAATTATCCGACGATTAAATATTTGGATAATTATATTTAAGATAAACAATTTTAGAAATATTATTAGATTTATTATATTAATCTAATGAGAAGTAATTAAGATCAGTTAACGAATTTACTGATGAAATGAAGTTGATTTAATCAACTTTATTGGGAAAATGATTATTAGATTAATTGGCCTTTAATTAATCTAACGAAAACAGTTTAGAAATAAATGAGATTTAATTACCTTTTAATTTAAGAAGTTATCAACAGAACTGTGGATTAGAGAAAGCAAAAAGTTAATGTGGAATATAAATAATCGTAAAACAACCGAGTTCAAAGTAAAGATGTGGTATTATAAAACCATATTCCAAAATAAAACAAGGAAATACGATTTGATGTATATTATAAGTAATAAGGAGTTTAGAGTTACGAACGTATATCTGTTCTAAGATAAGAACGTTGTCGATCAAGATCTGAGAGGTAAATAGAATACCCCAACTTGGACGGCTTCACTATTATCGAGGAACGATAACAGTTGTAATGGAAAGAGATGTCAAGATGTGTATAAAAGGAATACGGCAGCGTATTGCCAGTCTTAGAATTATAGCGATAAAATAACGTTGTTGATAAGAAAAGTGTGACTGTTATGTCAAGATTAGTTATAAAAAAGAATATTACAGTGTATGACAAGTTGAACTATAGCAATAAAATAACGTTATTGATAAGGTAAGTGTGACTGTAATTAGTTATAAGGAGAATATTACAGCATATGACAAGTTTAGAACTATAGCGACAAATTAACTGATGTTGATTTGACTTAAGCATGACTTTTATATATCCTAGGAAATGTAACAGTTTGGTTTGAAATCCACTTATTCTAGAGTAATAAGTAATGACGTTTGATCAAAGAAATATAAGAAAGAGTTTAGAAAAAGAATTGGGGAATCGTATTAGAAACTGATGACAGCATTTCGATGTTCGAAATGTGATTATAATTAAACCGTTAGGATTTGTAACTAGAATTCGACGATGTCGAATGTATTAAAAGTAAACTATTTTTAGGGATTATAATCTGATAGAATAATTAACATTTAGTTTAAACAAATAAATGTTAATAGGATAGGAGTCAGTATTTAGTTATAAACTTGATATCGATTAGATAAGAAGTTGACTTAGAGACAGAGTTTATAAAGTGGAATAGGAGGGAAAAAGTATGAAAGAGATTTCAGTAAACAAGATAAGGGAGATCATTATGTGAATAAAGAGTTATATGTTCAAGGTGTTCAGATTTCTATAACAAGGGATGGTATTCACATTTAAAAATGAATAATGTTTTAAAAGTAAACGTGGGACCGATTAAAAGGTTAAAATGAAATTGGAAATATTTTCCAATATAATTACGGTAGTTTATCCAAGTATAGAAATAAAGATTGTGAAAAATGGATCGAACATTGATAACGTATATTTTCTGGAACGTGAGAAAATAAGAACTGGAAATGTTTTCCAAGAAGTGTAAAAAGGCTAAAATGGGATTTGAGGAATATCTGGTAAGGTATGGGAACTCGAATAATAAAACGAATGTTAAATAAAAGTGTTCGTGGTTGTGTGATGTTAGTTATACATTATAATGGATGTTGTTTTAACTCCGATAGTTAAATAACCGACTATCGAAGTGTTTTGACCATCGTTGTCAATACGGAGAGACCGGTTGGGTTATTACCCGAAAACCACTCCGTGTAGGCATAATCGTTGCGAATTAGATATGTTGAAGATAATTGAAGACGGAGTTAAATGCAAGGATCGTCCAGTTATAGAATGGTGTGTTTTTGTTTGTCCAGTCCCAGGACAACTTGTATGGACGAGTGTCTGATAGAGTATTTCCAACGGACATGCCGTTGATTTTACGAATATACCAAGTTGGTGGGGAGAAGATAACTTCTCTTTATTCTACACCCGGTGTGCATTTGTGTAATCAATGTGTGATTACGGATTTGAAGTGAATGGTGATCAGATGTTCTGAAAATAGACGTAGCCTCTAGCCTCACAACCGAGAATGACAGAAGTTGGGCTAGGCAGCATGGCTAGTTGGGTCATCCCCAAGTTGGGTGTATTGTCACCGATCTAGAAAAAATTCATATTTATACTTCTTTTCAATTCTGTATCTTCGGATTGACGGTTGGATGGCCTACAACAATGGTGGCAATATATTCGCGACACTCAAGCTAAATGAGTGAGCGGTCATGTGTGGCCGGGTTGCAAGACGTTCTTGTTGAATCCTGAGTGTATCCCCTCTAGAGTACACTATTCAGAAGGTGCTCCCATACCTTGTCTGTTGAAATCCAATCTCCAATAAGTGCCCTGCGGTTTATGATTTTATACTATATTGTGAAAACCCGTAACTTCCCCGTAAAGGAAAGCGACGGATAGTTCGAGAACAAGCCACAACAGAAGCATACAGAAGAACATTTCATTGTATATCACCACAATGCATCTGATTACAAGAATATACAGAGTATAAATGAATAAATATTACACAGAAATATCAGAGATTTAAATTACATTTAAATACATAGCAGCGGAAAATAATACAATACACAACTAGAAGAAGATATACGGATACAAAGCTTTCCGGATATCGTTCCAGCTGTAAACCAGGGTCCTGTGAATATAAATCTGCAAAACCGAAACTACTAGATGCCCGTGTCAAAATAGGGGCACCCAGAGTTTAGGTTAAAACAATAAACTCCAGGTCAGTCATGGGACTGGTGTGAGAACTAAAACAGTTATTAATTCTTTATTTTAAAGTTAGGTAAATCAAGGGACCACGCCGTATAACACGAAACGGGTTTCCTCCCAAGAATACCAGTGCATATAAAAAACAGCGCAATGCTAAATAAAGAAAAATGAAGCTGTTATAAGACCCAGGTCCTATCACACAATGCAACGCAAGACGGGGGATAGGGTTTTCCCTTATAACAGCCAAAGAATGCTTGATACGTTTAAAACAAATCATTTGATACAGTAACAAGTGCATAGTGTATAAAACAACTTCAAATCATAAGTATCAATCTTAGGCGGCATGGGTACCATATATCATGTCGCCATATCTAGGTTTACAAATAAAACCGCAAATGTCACGTATTTGGAAATTGGATTTCCGTCTATGAACCGAGGCAAAAGATAGTCCTCAACCGATTTGAGACTGCCTAGCCCGAGTCTCAGGCAAGCGCGCAGGCAAGCCTTGGATCGTCGGGGCCGGTCCACCGATGTGGATTATTATACCTGAGCACTACGTTTCGCCGCCATTTGGGGCGTAAGCGAGCCAACGAATGACTCCATCGGACCCGGATCGTCCGATCTAACCGAGGCGCCTCGCAACAGCAACAACCATATAAGTCAAACTCGTCAGGGCGTGTAAAACCACTGACGCCACTTTTAGCTATTAGGAAACGTAGGCCCTCCCTGAGGTCCTTCTCCTGTTTTTGGTTCATACCGGGTGTGAAACTCGCGAAGTAAACGTTACACAAAGCTATGCCACAAAGGCCTTGCTTTGATCATCAACACAAGACTTTGCTTTTCAACAGAAGCCTCGATCAATTTCCACTTAGGCATGCCACACAGGCAATTCACTCCATGCGTTTGATATCCATCAATATATAACCCCTGAGCTCGTACGTCTCAGAGAAGGGCGTTAAGCAAGAGAATAAATTCTCCGCCGCCAAACAGATATATATTTAATAGAGATCAATCACACGGACTAAAATCCAATGTCAGACACACAGTCCATTTACAAGTCCATTCTGGGTCTGAACGAAACCGGAGGCACCTAGTACCCCGCATATCCATCGATCTCCAAGTACGTCTGGACGATCACCAACTGTTTCCATCTTCTTGGGTGTACAGCCCAATCAAAATCATCAGTAATCACCCAAACGACGTGAAGACTTCCGGTCTTCGACCATCGTCTTCATCTTCGACTTGTCGTCGTATCAGTTATTCAGAATGGGATAAACCCAGTCTTTCCGAATAACTCGCGCATATTTTAAATAAGTGTTACACAAACACAACATACGCCTCATTCCAATTCATCAGTCACTAACCGTAAATTAATCAAGAGAATAATTCCCCAAATATTAACCCCGAAGGCCGAAACCAACATCAGATCAATATCCAGAAAACCATTCTGCTTAGCTAACCGACAGTTAGTTTCTGATTTCACATTCATAGGGAAAGGTTCCCATTAATTTTATCCAAGATAATTTCTTGAATTTATTCTCTAATCTTCCTTTGAATTTCGATTCAACTAGTCGGAATTAGCGAACCTTACCGTAGCAATCATTGGTTTTAATTTCCCAATCCCAACCTATTCATCCCATGAAGTAAAACTGGTAATACTTCATATCTAACACCACGGTGTTATCGGTAAATTCAATTACCATTTCACGTTCAAATCTAATTAAAGATTTAACTATCGCCTGGAGCAAAACTGGTGGTACTCCATTTTCGATCTTTTCAATCTAATTAAAGATTCATTAAAACTCCACTTAGTTTTAATCTTTAACTGGGTTAAAGAATCAGTGTCATTTAAAACACAGTTCACGATAAACCCAAAATCACATTCATTAATTATCGGGTTAAAGAACAAGTGTTATTTAAAACACTGTTCACGATAAACCCAAAAATCAATATCAATTCAATTTTAATTAAATATTATTTAATTGGTACGCTTCATTAAATCTAAATAAAAAGATTTAATCTTTTCTCAACTGGGTTCAAGAATAGTGCTCGTGAAGACACCATTCACGACAAACCCAAATCACATTTGATATTCAATATAAGGCTCTGAATAGAAAATATATCGGCTTATATTCAATATCAAATTCTACGACTAACAAATGTCGTGTCGGAAATAACGATATAAATATATATCTTTCAAATTTCCATAACAACATCTGTATAATCACGAATTCCAACATCGAAATATTCCGAAGACAATTTCGATTCAAATCCCCTCCAATGCAATCATTGGAAATTTTGGTTATTTTCAAAACCCTTTTTAAATTCAATTCATTTATTTAAAAATAAATAGAATTATAATTCTAGTTCAAAACTAGTTCATTTCGATAAAAATCTATTTTTATCTTTTCAGATATGGAGTTTTTCATCCCAATTCTTTCTAAATCATTTCTTATGATTTTACACAAATTATTACTATTTTAAATAATTTTATCAAGGCCCGTACAGTCGATTTCCATCCACGGCCATCGAACTGCACTTACAGCGACCTTTTTCAAATTTGATTTGGACGTAACTCCAAATCCAACCGTTAGATTTCAAATTTCTAACATTCGTTAGAAATTTCTTTTTGATACGAACCCAACGGTTCCGGTTTTAGGAGAATCCGACGGTCGGATCTCCCGTAATGTCCGTTTGAAATAAATGGTCGAAATTCACGAACTGCCGCGGCGCGACGCGTTCTATTCAGGCCATTATATTATATATATAATATATATAATATATATTTCGTCGATTTCTATTTAAAATGAATTATATGAATAGTTTTAATATTCATTTCAAAAGCAATCTCAACTTCCATTTCAATTCAAAGCAAAATTGAATTCTTCTTTATAAATTCGTTTTAAAATTCATTTCTATTCAATTCAAATTTCAATTCAAATTTCAATTCAATTTGAATTCATTTCAATTCGCCTTCAATTCAATTTGAATTCGTTTTGTATTCAATTCATTTCGAAATCGTTTTCAATTCAATTCATTTCGAAATCGTTTTCAATTCAATTCATTTCGAAATCGTTTTCAATTCAATTCATTTCGAAATCGTTTTCAATTCAATTCAATTCGAAATCGTTTTCAATTCAATTCACTTCGAAATCGTTTTCAATTCAATTCACTTCGAAATCGTTTTAAAATCGATATAAATATCGTTCACGTCAAAATGGCGTCAATCTAATCAACACGGCTTCATATATTCCTATTTTCAAATATTCTATTTCAAATATTTCTTTTTCAAAACTGGAATGAGGCCCAATCAATTACCATATAATGTTAATTATATGGATTTTCTACAACACATGTATATAATAGCTTTGAAAAATAATCAACCATCAACCAAAGTGCACTACACTGTATAAGCATCAAATATAGTTATCTAACGCTTATAACAGCCTGTCAATCGATCGATCGACATATTCAATCAATCAGGATGAGTGAACTTCAAATTTCATCCCAACACCCGTGTGGGGTTTCAAACAATCAAACACATACTTTATTTGTGCAGTTGGGCGATGTGTAAAATTTATCGACCCAATCAACGTCATTCAAATAGGTGTGCATAAACAAACCGTCCGGTTTGTAAATGAATATTTTATTTATTCACATTCACTATATTCATATTCACGTTAAAAATTATATTTTTAACGATAAAACATTTTATTTCAACACATGAATTTCTATTCAATTCATTTATTCAATAAAATGGTATTTTTATTTTTCTAACATATTTTAGAAAATTTCGGCGGCATAACGGCACGATACTAGAAACGGGACAAGGCCTAGCCTTATCCCCGGTCTAGTGAAGGCCCACGCCATTCACACATCAATCAAATTCATTCAGTTCACCCAAACAACTCAATTTCAATTTAAATATCCAACTAATCTATGCAACCAAACAAACAAGTCCATGGTCTGTGAACGATTGTGTCGGGTGCTACTAAGCACCGTCTGCATCCTAGTATATATATATATATAACTAGAAAAGAAATTGAAAGGTGAGAAATTCTCACCGAAAGCTATCCAAACATCTTGACTCTTCTTTGATATAAATCTTCTTCGTTCCCGCCTTTTTGTTACCTTCATTGTCCGCTTTCACTACCTATGTAAAAATCGAATTTTTACTTCGCTATTCAATATATAAAAATCGAATTTTTATTTCGAAGTTCAATATATAAAAACCATATTTTTCTTTCGAAGTTCAATATATTAAAACCATATTTTTCTTTCGAAGTTCAATATATTAAAATCATATTTTTATTCGAAGTTCAATATATAAAAATCATATTTTTATTCGAAGTTCAATATATAAAAATCATATTTTTAATTCGAAGTTCAATATATAAAAACCATATTTTTCTTTCGAAGTTCAATATATTAAAATCATATTTTTATTTCGAAGTTCAATATATTAAAATCATATTTTTATTTCGAAGTTCAATATATAAAAATCATATTTTTATTTTATATACGTTGAAATAAAGTGATGATTTTTATAATGAGGAAATCTATATTTTTGAAAAGGCGAAATCTTTTTATATAGTAGCGAAATAAAAATATGATTTTTATATATTGAACTTCGAAATAAAAATATGATTTTTATATATTGAACTTCGAATTAAAAATATGATTTTTATATATTGAATGTAATTTAAATATAGAATTAATAACTGTTTTAGTTCTCACACCAGTCCTATGACTGACCTGGAGTTTATTGTTTTAACCTAAACTCTGGGTGCCCCTATTTTGACACGGGCAGCTAGTTGTTTCGGTTTTGCAGATTTATATTCACAGGACCCTGGTTTACAGCTGGAACGATATCCGGAAAGCTTTGTATCCGTATATCTTCTTCTAGTTGTGTATTGTATTATTTTCCGCTGCTATGTATTTAAATGTAATTTAAATCTCTGATATTTCTGTGTAATATTTATTCATTTATACTCTGTATATTCTTGTAATCTGATGCATTGTTGTAATATACAATGAAATGTTCTTCCGTCTGCGTTCTGTTTTGTCCTGTTCTCAAACGATACGGCGTTTCGAGCGGCCTGGATCGGTTTAGCGACTGGTTCGGACCGAGCGAAATTCTTTGCCGTCACATATATATGTGGAACATGAGATGCAAGCGTTCTGCTACTTGTATAATTATTTGTTTAGACATTATCATAATATCACTGGTTTTGATATCAAAGAAATTTTAGGTTATAGTAAGGTTTTTTAAAGTTAACAGTATGGTTGGAATTTACTCACACCAGTCCCATGACTGACCCAGAGTTTATTTTGTTTGTTTTCCCTAAACTCTTGGGTGCCCAAATTTGTACGGGCAGTCAAGTGTTTCAGGCTTTTACAGATACATCTGTAGGAGCTCTAAGCAGGAAGCTTCACCACTAGTTATGTAGAAATTATTTCCGCTGTGATGTATATGAGTTATACCCTGATAATGGTATGTATATCCAGATTTGTATTTCAAGATTATGTTATATAATACAATTTTATTATTCCGCTGTGAGTTTCGTGTTTACTCTGATTCTTTTCAGTGATGCCCTTCTTCTTCTTCTATTCTATTAGTTCTATCTTTTCTATCTCATCCTCTAAATTCTTCTATTAATGTTCCAGTATTTTCGATGCTCGAGAGATTGACAGTGTATTTATGTTTATTTTCTGGGTCGAAAATCCCAGACGTTACACCAATGTCGTCTCATACCTGTACTTAACTTCAAATGCCAGGTAAGTAACAACTAAATGGAATTTAAATAAAAATCATTGGCCAACAAGTATGACCACATAAATTCCAATTCATTCAGCTTTTTAATCGTTAATGAATGTCATTCAGTTCACACAACAAACAAACAAGGCACACCAATCAATCAATCACTTTGATTCATCATTAATATTTATCAATTTCTTTCACTTTGGTTTTATATATCGATTCATATTAGATCGATTTCTTATTCAATTATTGATTTGATCACCAAATTCCAAAGGTATTTGGTTCTAACACTATGTCCACTCTAAACTAACTCGACTTAACTTAGTCAAGTTGAATTCCACATTTGGTTTTAATCCCATCCAAACAGTCAAATAATAAAATAATTTCCTTTTTATACAAAAATATGGTTTGGGCAATATTATTTCATCACCCACTTTTCAAAATCTTTAAAAATAATTTTATATTCAATTACAAATACGCGCTCTCAAATATATACACTCAACTCAATCTAGTGTATTACTAACCCCATCTCTATTGAGTTACACCACAGAGCCAAGGTAATCACTAAACCAATAGCTCTGATACCAACTGTAACGGCCCGGGAAAATTCGACTCTCGAATTTTCAACAATGATACACAATCCCGTATCACATGCCAAAAATCCAAGTATCGAACCCCTGACTGTTAATAGAAAGAAGTTAGAGGATGAGAAAAGAATGAAAGAAATGTTAGAATAGAAGTAAGAAGAAGAAACACCACATCAGAATCTCACAGCGGAACGAATAAATATAATATCTCAAATCTCTTTACAAAAAGAAACAGTATATATACATACCAATCATCAGAGTACATCATGTATAAAACATAGCGGAAACACACTTTGAATAACTAACGGTGAAGCCTCCTGCTTTCGGCTCCTGAAACTCCAAGCGAAACTTAACCTGGAAATATACTCGGTCTGACCCGAGCACATTTGATTTAAAACAAAATTCATCGGGTCAGTTTTGGAATACTTTCAGTGATAAATTCATAACACAACAACTTGTTTAACTTTGGAAATCCTTTTTGAAATAAAAGGATAATAGTAAGACCAGTCCACACATAAATATGGGCGGTTTATCCTTACTATAACCCAAACCATTTTCGAAATCAATATCTTATCAAATATTATAATAGTGTCTATCAACCACAAATAAATAACAAATTAGCAGAACGCTTGCATCTCACGCTCTACATATATAGTATACAAATCCAAAACCGCCGGCACTTGTTGGAAATTGGATTCCGACTATGACAAGGTATGGGACCACCTACCGATAGTGTATCCCTAGAGGTGAATACACTGGGTTCAACAAGAACATTATGCAACCAGGCTCATACATGACCGACCACTCATTTCGCATGAGTGTATCGAATGTATGTCACCAACGGTTGGGCTCAAACCACCATTTCCCGATAAGGGACAGCATCGATAGATTAAAGAAACAAAAGGAATTTCTCTAGATAGGTGATTATACACCCTAATAGGAATGACCCACATAGCCATGCTGCCTGCCCGATTTTTGTCATTCCCCGGTTGATGAGGCTTGAGGCTACGCTTTGCCATCACACCAGATTCACTTTGAATGCCACATTGTCACATCCAATGAAACACTGGTTGACGTCCTCAATAATACATTATGTGTTAGCCAAAAGAAGTTTACTTCTCCGCTTCCACTCTAGGTACGGTTGAAGAAATCAATATAGGTGACCGTTTGGAAATACTCTGTCAGACACTCGTCCATACAAGTCATCCAAGAACAGGATAAACCGAAGGCACTCTCCTACCGCATCCTATATAGTAATCACCCCAAGGATCAGTAGCGAGAAGTCCTTGCAACCCATATATTTCAACCATGACAGAACCCAGTATATCTCTGCGTCGACTCAGAGATTGTTACCGGTTCTTCCATTTATGGTATACGGTCTTCAATGCTCCATCTTCATCGCTTGCCAATTAATCGCGAACGTACAGTTGATTCGAAGTGGTTTTGGGTCTAGTTCCCATCCCGGTCTCTTCGAAAACAACTCGTCAAAAGGTAGGTAGAATATTTAATTTGATAGTCGGTTGTTTAACTATCAAATCATAGAAGTGGTTTTAAATACATGGGCACTCCGGTTGTTTATATTAAAACACCTAATTTAAATCATTCCCTTGATTCTTATAATCAATTTCATAAGTTTTATCTCGATAAAGCTTTCCTTTTCATTTCTTTGAAAACATAAATCAACACTCACTTTGAATATCGTATTAACTTTTATTTCCTTTATTCGCAAATATTCTTTATATTTCATAAGACATCTTTACTTCTTTTATATCCTTACTTTTATTTTCAAAACCCTTTCGTATTCTTAACTCTGGAAATATCCATTATATAAACTTGCTTTCCATTTTCTTTTATTGTCTAGAAATATCGTTATACTTTTAATCACATTATATAAGAAAAATCATATTCCATTACCTGACCCAAATTAATCCACTTCTTATTTTAAACCCAAACAGTTTGATCTTATTTCTAAATCTTTACAAATAAATATTTGTAATAATCTCTCAATAATTTATTCCCAACATTCACTACCCTTGAAAACCAATATCATCTTTTGACAATAGCGAAATCGCAAAAGTTGGGGTATTTTAATTACCTCTCAGACCTTGGTCGACCCCGTTCTTATCTCCAGACAATAAAGGTTTACAACTTAAAACCTCATATTCTATTTCCACTTCTACTCATCATGGTTTGCCAAACCATTTCCTTTGATTCGAAAATTCACTTTACGTGTAAATTACCTTTTCTTATTTGGGTAAACCACTCGACAAAATATTATTTGCCATTTGATTCCTGTATGGTATTACAACCTATTTCTTCTATTGGTAATTCCCTTGTAACTTCTTTTTACTTAATCTCATTAGGTAAATCGACCATTTCCCTTTCAAGCCTTATTCTAACCAACTTACCTTGGTTTATTAAATAAATTCTTATTTGAACTCTCGAATTAACTTTCGAGTCATTTTTACAAAACTATGTTTGTAAACCCAGATAAAAATCCTCTTATCAAATTCCAATCAAATTTTAGTTACCTTTATATCCATTTGATCACTTTTTACTTTAATTCATCATTGAAAATAATCCCTTCGATTATCGTTACTTAAAATGATATTTTTCTTAACAATTAACCACTTAAATCATAGTTAATTTCATAATATAAATTATTAAATTAAATCCTTGATAACTTGATTATAAATATAAATATATTTATAAATTTCCACTTTAATTAACTCATATAAATCAGTTCAAATTCCATTTCAGTTATATAAAAAAAATTATAACTTTAATCTTCGTCAGTTCGCCCAACGGCAAAACGACGCCATAAATGACAGTTTTTAGGCCAAGTCTGCCAATTACTTGATTAACACTGTCGATTGGTTAAAACCACAACACAGTCAGCATCTATTAAATCTGAACAGGTTTTGATATCGTTTGGGGTAACAGTTCATATATAAACCATATGAAAACAAATAATACACAATATTGAGGAGTTCGAATTGATTCCTCCTACCTGTTCTTCCCTACATCACAGTTTAGTGTAATATTCGATAATAACACACAATATAATGCATTAAAACGACGAATAAATAGGGTCAGCCAATCAAACACTAGCAACCAACAGCAACCATAGCATCCAATCAACCAATTTAACTGATATTTTAAATTATATGAATTTATCACATCACAGTAGTCCAGAGAAGTGTGAGAATTAACTCACCAGTGTATACAGTTGACGATGGTCACGTTTGTTCTTTTTAATTTGCAACGAACGTTCAAAATTTGATAAAATTTCAACTGCGTCAGATCGACTCCCGGTAAGCGCCATCATCTAGAGTTCGTCTCTGATATCCCAACGGATCCTGTTTCGTTGAATTTCGTCAACGTATGCAAAAGATATTGCAGTTTAAAGTTTGTATGAATTTAACGATATATAAATTAGACTAACTCTTAATTAATTAATTTAATAAATTAATAATTACCTCTAACTATGGTCCACGTCAGCAATTTTTTCTTAATCCCCCTTCACTTCCTTGGGTTATCTGAAGCACGGCATCCCTGAACAAAACGGGATCGTTGTTTTCAACTTCAAGTTAAAACAATTATATTGAATTCTAATGATTACCTAATAATGACCGTTAACCAAAATCCACGTCACCATGATTGTACGCGGTTTCCCCAATCCTCCTTCCTCACTCGCGATACCAGTTATCTTTCTCCCCGACATCCCCGATTCCCCCAAAGCACGAATCCAACTTGGCCTTGCAGCGCAGCCGCCTTGGCGGCTGCACCACCCATGACCCATCCAAAATCATCGCCTCTCCGACCACTGCCTTCGCCGTTAACGCCACCAGCCCTTGTTCACCCCTCTGCCTGAAAAACCCATACAACCTAAACCCGTTCATGTGCCATTCTCCGCCGCCACTGGTGGTTCTGAGCCACCGCGACCCGACCTACCTCATCCCTGTGCTTCGGCCTACCATTCCCTTCAGATCCCCGACACTCTCATGAGCCACGGTCGCTGGAAATGGCCTAAACCCATACGCGACTTCAAATAAAAACCCAAAAACGATCAACTCCATTCATCTCCCTCTTTCTCTCACCTGCAACCATTGGAGAACCTCTAGTTGGTGCCTAATCAAAGCTGAATCTCTCCCCTTTCTTTCCCCTAAGGTCTAGTCCACTGAAATTGACCACATCTCCTCAATTTTGCCTAAAAACGAAAGAGATTTTCTGCCTTTCCTCGCGATTTCCGACCACCACCCTCAACGAAATTTCATCAAGTTTTTACTGGAGGTAGCCCTCGACCCAATCTAACATTTCCCTTCAGAACCCCATAGCAAAATCATCACGGATCGAGAGATATAATTGATTTTGAAAAGAGGGACCTTTTTGCAAAAAAACATGGACGAAAATAAATTCTTGGTTGGAAAGACTAATGTAGGAGGGTTTAAATAAGTGAATTTTATTATATTTTATATTGACGCGATGTCTGATAACGACCGACGATTTTTATTTCGTGTCTATCGCTATTTCCGGATGCTATTATTTGCTCCTGTGCGCACATACAAACCCCGTTCGAGATGCGAATGGACGGCATAATATAATTTGACGATACGCTCCTAACTAATCTTGTTTCGTCGAATTTCGTGTTCGCTTGCTCAAATTGCGCTCGTTCATGTCCAATTTGGTCGTTTTTATTTGCATTTTATTTTGCCAAGCTCACAAAATAACCCCGATTGACACGACACTTGAAATCTAGCAAGAATTTGTTGTTGCGGTCCCAATAAATTTTGTTTCGTCGAAAACAGAGGTCGTTTGAATAAAGTCCCTTTAATAACTGCCCAATTCGAATAAAATAAACCAATTTTAAAATACCTCAATATAAAATAATAAAATATTGAAATTGGCCATATACGGCAAGAATTACATACACTACCAAGATAAAATATCCCGGGTTGAATTTCAAGCCAAATCGATATTCAAAATATTTAAAAACTCCTTTATTTAATATAAATAACGAAAAAATTATAAAGGAAATTCCACAGCGACTATTTTAAAATTTGATTTGGACATAAAATAAAATCTACAACACGAAATCTTGATTTTTCTCTTTCATTAGAAAGATATTGTCCATACGGTTCTAACGTTTCTTGTTTCGAGAAAATCCGACTTATTTTGGGCCATGTACAGCCAGTTAAAGTTCAAAACGCCATTTTACGAACTATTCCGCCGCTGCAGCTCGTTTTGTAATTAAATTATAATTTATACGTTCAACGGTCGTTAAACAGGTGATATCGTCGATATGTTTTCAACATAGACGATATTAACCCTCTATATTTGGCCAATCGACATTATACAGCAGATTCAACATTTCCAGATATTTTGGAATTAAAATGTTATTTTATTTATTATTTAAATTATATATTCAAAATAATTAAATATCCGTTATTTAAATTCAAACTTCCATTTTAAATAATAAATTAATTTAAATAATCGGCCAGAAAATACGGTCGTTACATACGCGCTCATATATATATATACACTCAAACCCAATCTGGGGTATTACTAACCCCATCTCTACCGAGTCACGCCACAGAGCCAAGGTAATTCGCTTAACTCTAGATCGCAGCGATCACAATGGTTACGTATGATTACCTCAGGAAACATACGATCGCCTTAGGCTATCTGCAGCCCTGCGAATTTCGTTGGCAGTCGTACTAAATGGCATCTCATTTGGATTAACTCTAATTGATTAACTCTATCTGATTAACTCTAACTGGTTAACTCTAACTTTTTAACTCAAACTGGTTAACTCTAATTGGTTAACTCTAACTGGTTAACTCCAAATGTTTAACTCCAAATGTTTAACTCTAACTGGTTAACTCTAACTGGTTAACTCTAACTGGTTAACTCTAAGTGGTTAGTTCTAACTGGTTAACTCTAACTGGTTAACTCTAACTGTTTAACTCTAACTGGTTAACTCTAACTCTAACTGGTTAACTCTAACTGATTAACTATAACTGGTTAACTCTAACTGTTTAACTCTAACTGGTTAACTCTAACTGGATAACTCTAACTGATTAACTCTAACTGATTAACTCTAACTGTTTAACTCTAATTGGTTGTCTCTTTTGCTTTAAAAAGATTTCCCTTTTTATAAAGTTTATTCATTTAAAAATATTTACTTTTAATAACGATTCTTCACTTTAAAATTGATTTCCTTTTTATAACGTTTTCCTTTTATAACGTTTTCCCTTTTATAACATCCTATTTCGTTATAAATAAATTTCCCTCTTTAACTCTATTTACTTTCTAAATATTTCGTTTTCAATTCTATTTGTAAATGGTTCACAAATATTTCCTTTTCTATTTATTCTATTTGCAAATGGTTTGCAAATATTTCCTTTTCAAATTTATTCTATTTGCAAATGGTTTGCAAAAATATTTCTTTTCTAAATATCTCCTGTTTATAAATATTCCAATTTATAAATATTTCTTATTTACAAATATTCGCATTTAAAAATATCTATTATTTATAAATATTCCATTTATAAATATTTTATTTTCAATATCAGTTTGAAAATTTCCTTATCAACATTCCGGTATGTTATGGTATTCAACATATCAAATCACGATGACCAATATCGTCCAAACACATATAATCGAAAATAGATTATATATCACATCATATATTTCAATATATGAGACAAAACAGTATTTTAAATATTTGAGGAATCCTGTTGGATCCCTCCAACCTGTTTCACTGCATCACAGATGTCAAACCATATAATTAACATCAACTTCATTTCAATATGAAATGTTCTGATAAACAACATCAATATATATAAATTTAACGGTTTATATATATATATATATATATATATATATATATATATATATTCACTAACTGACTAGCAGTTCAATCAACCATATCAACACATAACAATCAACAGATAATTATCAGTTCTAAGAAAACGTTATAAAAATTTAACTCTTCAGAATTGGTGAGTTTTACTCACTTTGGCAGTTTTTCGTCAAAGAACGATAAACTGTTTGTTTGACTTGAATCAAACAATTTATTTCTCCATAAATTCAAACGAGCTCAAATCCATCCCAGTCAGTCTAATTGTGTTGCTCCCGTCCATACGATCCTAACGGATCTTGTTTCGAAGAATTTCGATATCGTATGGTAAAGCTATGATATTACGAAGTTAATACACTTTTATATACAAATTATAAATATTTAAAACCATATTGGGCCTCACCCATTAAAGTTCCGGCCCACCTCCCTTCATAAACCTGTAGACCCGAATTAACTCTTCCCCAAAACGAAAATCGCTCCTTCCAGTATCCCAATTTCCCCTTTGACCGCCAGTTGACCAACACTGTACTCCACTCCTTTCATACATCGGCACCGCCTCCTCCACCGTTCAACTCATTGTGCCCGCCTCCTTCCAATCATCCCCGCGAACATACGTTCGATGCCCCCTTCGTCAACGCGACCTGTGGCTCTGGAACCCATCCACCCACTATCGCTTTTCTCCATGAACTACCGGAGACCCCCGCGACGCTGCTACCCGCTGTGCCCCACTATGCTGAACTTACCCGCACCTCTGAATCCAATTCCAGCCGTTCGTACCCAGCCGTACCCCAAGCCCTAGCATCACGTTGGACAAAATCCTCCTTCAGTAAAGTCATCGCACCATAAATTAAGGCCACCAGAATGAAACCCCATCCAACACGAGCTCAACGGATCTGCCCTTGTGCGGTTTCCTTGAGTGTTGGCTTTGATTTTATTTGCAGAAGACTAAAATGAGGAGGCGCCTCTTTGGTTTTGATTTACAGTGAATGAAAAATTAGGACTTAAGGAAATTAGAAGGGGTATTTATAGAGAATTAGAATTCAGATATTTGTTAGATATTTTAGTGAGATATTTTGGTGAGATATTTTCATTTATATTCGTTATTTCCTTCTAAAAATTCGTGTGATCACACATGATACCCAAAAATCATGAAAATTGGCATGCAACTAGAGTTCGACATTACGGTCCTAAGGAAACTAGTTTCGTTGAATTCTGACTTCGTCTGTTCACACAGTATATTTTTAACTGTCAAAATACTGATTGTATTTCACATTAAAAATCTGTACGGCCACACACTGACTCTAAAAATCACGAAACTTGGAATCTAACAATAATTTGACATTGCGGATCCAACAAAATTAGTTTCGTCGAATACTGTGGTCGTTTGCAAAACTGGCTATTTTCTAAGGCTCTAATTAAACCATTTTAAATTTATAAATATATTTAAAACAATTCAATTAATATTAATAATTTAATATTATCATCTATATTCACAATAGAATGTCATACAACTCCAAGGTAATTATATATTCGATATTCCAAGTCCAGGTTGAATCGAATTTCAATTTATATCGAAATTCCCTTTTATAACTTATATAAAGCGTTGCAATTATAAAGGAATTCCACGGTTACTTTTTCTGAAATTTGATTTGGACGTAAATCAAAATCTACACGACGAAATCCTGATTTTTTCTCTTCCACTAGAAAAATATACTTCACCAGTTCCATACGTTTCTTGTTTCACAGAAATACGATTTAAAACGGACCGTGTACATTCATTGAAGCTCAAATCACCAAATAGCGAACTGCCGCGCCATTTCGAGCTCGATTATAATTATAATTATAAACTATACGTTCTAACGTCGTCGATTGAATATATTCGTTATTATAATTCAAATTGAAACTCAACCAAATCACTTATACTATTCAATTCACCTAATAATGTAAATTTCACTATTTCTGGCTATTTTGACACTTATAATTTATTATTCATTATAAATCTTAATTAAATATTCAATATTATTTAATTCTGGTTCCCTATAACGCAAAATCGATATTTAATAATTAAATAAATTAATTATTCAACAGTTAAAAATGTGGGTCATTACAATCTTCCCCCCTTAATAAAATTTCGTCCTCGAAATTGCTTAGCTAGAGGAATGATATCAACTCTACCAACTTGATTTAAACATCTATTGGTTTACTTCTTAACTTCCATTTTAATTGAATTAATTTAATTCCAATTAAAATATTATTTCCTTATGACTTAACTAAAATTTTCGAAAATCCTGAAAATTTTCTAATGCCCTAACTTTTTGAAAAATTTCGCCAGCGTCTCCTTTGTACCCGCATATACGTCAATCCACAACTCGCCTCTCTAAGCCTTCTCCAACCCAAAAGAAAATCAAACAACCAAGTGGCTTGCCAAATCGGCTCATAAAATCCAAACTTAATATATAAAATAAACTTGTACCTTTTTGTTGGGCATATCATTATGTCCTTTACATCTGTTGCTAATTCAGCATATACAAATGCCATTCCAATCAAACTCCAATCAGTTTCATCTCCAATACAACCATTCGCTTATATCCAAGTCGAATTCAATTTCAGATTATTCTCTAATCAAATCCAGTTTTACTTAACTTATCTCAAGTTAAATTTCTAGTTTATTATTCACTTTTACCATCTCATTCTAATTAACTTCATTAGTTAAATTTTAATTCCAGAATTTAAATTCCTGTGTTTATTTCAAATCAATTTGAAATCAAAATACCAATTCAAAATAGTATTTTTGGTAGTAATCTGTCACTTAGAAACTCAAAAATGGACACCGATGATGGTCGACTTCACCATCGGAACTTATTTTCCAGCGATCAAAGTGAGTTCAATACTATATCATTTTCAAAACTCATTTCTTAAACATTTCATTTTGAAATCGGTTCGAAATATCTTTCCAATGTTTGTAAAACAAATTTAAAATCTCCTAGGATCTTAAAATTCTCATATATTATACTTATATGAATTCTACTTGGTTATTTACAACCATTTCACATTTATAATCTTATTCAATTATAATAACAACCAACATATCCAATATATTTCCAAGATATATATTTCCTTAATAACAAAATATAGTTCGGGTAAAATTATTTCATTTACCCTATTTCAAAACATACTATGTTGGTTCATCGTATTCAAGCGTTTAGAAACCCCTACCGATACAGTGGATTAAACTGATCGTCTAGAATTCATAAGCCACTCAACCAATAAATCTCCATAATATAAACTCATTTTATATTAAATAACATATACGCACTGATATATATACACTCAACTCAATCTAGGATATTACTAATCCCATCTCTATTGAGTTATGCCACAGAGCCAAGGTAATAACTTAACCTTAAGCTCTGATACGAACTGTAGTTACCCGAAAATCCTATCCAATTTGAGCTGACCAAAAACACAAGTCCAACCCCAAATTAAATTGGAAACCAGGAAACTAATAGAAAGAAAACAGAGCGTGAGAATAGATAAGATAGAACTAATAAAATAGAAGAAGAAGAACATCATCAGAGTAAACATGAATCTCACAGCGGAACGAATAAAATATAACATAACTTTTGAAATACAAAAATACATGTATACAATAACATTGCAGAGTACAACACTTATAACAACAGCGGAAATAAACAATAGCTATAGAATACTGAAGCCTCCTGCTCCAAGCTCTCCAAGTATATCTGTAAAATCCCGACTACTTGAATGCCCGTACAAATTTAGGCACCCAAGAGTTTAGGGAAAATAAACAAAATAAACTCCGGGTCAGTCATGGGATTGGTGTGAGTAAAACAGTTTAAAAAAATTTGAACAAGTAACGATATCTCATAAGACCACGCCATATAACGGAACGGGTTTTTCCCTTATGAGAATCCAAAATATCTTTAAATTAAAAACCTTTTGAAATTATAATAATGTCTATCAACCACAATATAATAATCATTTAGCAGAAACGCTTTCATCTCACGTTCTATGTATATAGTATTGAATCAAAACCGCAAGCATGTATTGGGTAATGGATTTCCAATATGACAAGGTATGGAACCACCTTTCGATCAGTGTACTATAGGAATGATACACTGGAGTTCAACAAGAACATCTTGCAACTCAGCCACACGTGACTGACCACTCATTTCGCATGAGTTTATCGAATGTATATCAACAACGGTTGGGATCAACAACCGTTCCCGTATATATATATATATATATATATATATATATATATATATATATATATATATATATATATATGGGATAACATTGATAGATTAAAGAAGCAAATGAATATTCTCTAGATAGGTGATTATACACGCTACTTCGGAGCGACCGACTTAGCTATGCTGCCTGCCCGATTTTCGTCATTTACCGTATGTGAGGCTAGTAGCTACGCTTATCCTTTTTCATATCATATCTTCATTTACTTGGAATACCAGATCGTCATACCCGCCAAATCATTATCGATTTCCTTAACAGTATCACGGGTATGAAGCTAAGAGAAACGGATTCCTCCGCCACCAAACGTAGTACGTTGAAGAGATCAAAATATATGATTCGTTAGGAATACTCTGTTAGACATTCATCCATACAAGTTGTCCTAGGACTGGACAAACCGAAGGCACTATTCAGTACATCCATCTTAGGCAATCGTTATCTAAGATTTATACAACAGCCCTTGCACTTTACTCCGTCTTCAATTATCTTTGGCATGTATGATTCCCTATGCTTATGCCAATACGGAGTGGTTCTTCGGATAATAGTCCAACCGATCTCTCCATATTAACAACGTAAAATAGTCAAAACATTGATAATCAGTGATTTAACTATCAAAGAAAAACTCGTGTGCAAACAAAGATATTATTTCCAAATGGAAATTATATCGATCAATCATCATTTAACATTTATCTCTTTAGTTCATTAACTTACTTATCTCCTGTTTCCATATATTCTAAATTCTTATTTTCTATTATCAGAAAACATTTCTAATTTCTTACTTGGAAAACATTTCCAAAACTCCTTCACTGCAAAACCTAACCATTCCTTAGTTAAGATGGAAGTCAATCAAGTTGGGGTATAATTACCTCTCAGATATTAACTGAACAACGTTTTAACTTCGAAATAGTCAAAGTTTTATCTTTTAAATCTTTAACCAACTTCCTTACGTAATTCTCGGATTCTATTTACGAATCCACTTCTTTATTAAAAACATTGATTATAACGCTAACATTATACATCCTACTTCTGAAATATCTAACTTCAATTATAACTTTTATTTCCTTAATGTGAATAAATAAATGAACACCTAAAATTTAAATAAATAAATCTTGATTTAAACACCAAAAAGTACAAGTACTTTCCCGAATTCGATATAATCGAATTCGACGATTAACTCTCTTTCGAGTAATCTCTATTTGATTAACTCTTCTTCGAATAACATATATTCAATTAACTCACTTCGAATAACTTATATTCGATTAACTCACTTCGAATAACTTATATTTGATTAACTCACTTCGAATAACTTATTCGATCTCTTTCATTCGAATACGCTATATTCGATAATCTCCTTTCGAATAACTTATATTCGATTACTCCTTTTCGAATAACTAAATTTGATAACTCCTTTCGATTAAACTAATCGACACCCTTTCCTTTAACTCTACTCGAATAAACTATATTCGATACTCCTTTAACTCTATTCGAATAACTAAATTGGATTAACTCCTCTCGAATAACTAAATCCGATTAACTCGAATCGACAAACCATATTCGATTAACTGGCTCGACGAACTTAACTCGACTAACTTAACTCGACTCGACTAACTCGACTCGACTAACTCGACTCGACTAACTCGACTAACTTGGTTCGACCCACTCGATTCGATTAATCAAGGCTCGACTAACTTGGTTCGACCCACTCGATTCGACTAACTTGGTTTGACTAACCATACTCGATTAACTCAACATGACTAACTTAACTTATTTAACTCAACTTGATTAACTCCTATCGAATAACTAACATTCGATTAAACTCCATTCGCTTGACTCTAGATCGCAGCGATCACAATGGTTATGCCTGATTCCCTCAGGAAACATCCGACCGCCTTAGGCTATCTGCAGCCCTGCGAATTTCACTAGCAGTCGTGCTAAATGGCATCTCATTTGGATTAACTCTAATTGATTAACTCTATGAGATTAACTCTAAATGGTTAACTCTAACTGTTTAACTCTAACTGTTTAACTCTAGCTGGTTAACTCTAACTGTTTAACTCTAACTGGATAACTCTAACTAGTTAACATTAACCGGTTAACTCTAACTGGTTAACTCTAACTGATTAACTCTAATTGATTAACGCTAATTGGTAAACTTTAACTGATTAACTCTAACTGGTTAACTCTAACTGGTTAACTCTAACTGTTAACTATAGCTGATTAACTCTTACTGATTAACTCTAACTGGTTAACTCTAACCGATTAACTCTAACTGGTTAACTCTAACAGGTTAACTCTAACTGATTAACTCTAACTTGTTAACTTTAACAGATTAACTCTAACTGGTTAACTCGAACTGATTAACTCTAACTGGTTAACTCTAACTGATTAACTATAACTTATTTACTCTAACTGATTAACTCTAACTGGTTAACTCTAACTGATTAACTCTAACTGGTTAACTCTAACTGGTTAACTCTTTTTCTTTATAAGGATTTCCTTTTTTTATAACGTTTATTCATTTAAAAAGATTTACTTTTAATAATGGTTCTTCACTTTAAAAATGATTTCATTTTTATAAAGTTTTCCTTTTTATAACATCCTATTCCGTTATTAATAAATTTCCCTTTTTAATTCTATTTATTTTCTAAATATTTCCTTTTCAATTCTATTTGTAAATGGTTTACAAATATTTCCTTTTCTTATTTATTCAGTTTGCAAATGGTTTGAAAATATTCCCTTTTCAAATTTATTCTATTTGCAAATGGTTTGCAAATATTTCCTTTCTAAATATCTCCTATTTATAAATATTCAAATTTATAAATATTTCTTATTTATAAATATTCCATTTAAAAATATTTTATTTTCAATATCACTTTGAAAATTTACTTATCAACATTCCGGTATGTTATGGTATTCAACATATCAAAACACGATGATCAATATCGTCCCAACACATATAATCGACAATAGATTATATATCACATCATATATTTCAATATATGAAAAAAACAATATTTTAAATATTTGACGAATCCTCTTGGATCCCTCCAATCTGTTTTCCTGCATCACAGATGTTAAACAATATAATTAACGCCAACTTCATTTCAGTATGAAATGTTCTGATAAGCAACATTGTAACGCCCCACCTCCACTAGGGTCACTCACAAAGGGAATGCACTAGTTTTGGTGGAGCATTATCTAGGTAAACATACACAGAGATATCACAAGACAGAACATAAATAAAGCAGCGGTAGAAATTAAAAACCAAATTTCATTACTTTCGTGGAAAGGGTCAAAACCTCATATATCCAAAGTACAAATTATTCCATTACATCAAGTTCTATGTAAAGAAGCATAAACTCAAAATAACAATAGTAAATTATTCCCCAAAGTAGCAGTAGTGCAGCCATAGCATAGCTCAAGACCAAACCGTACATGAGCTATTAGAAAAGCAAGCTAGATCCAAGCTAAGAGCTAAAGTTTCCTCCCTGAGAACCTAGGGGGAAACGAAAGAAAAAGGGGCGAAAGAAAAAGGGGTCAGTCATAAAGAGTGGTAAGTCCTAGTGACTTTCAGTATATAAACTAGTAAAGGTAACATGACATGTGAAAACTGGAATCAAACATAATGATAATAGCAGGATATGTATGATAACTGAGATAACAAGATAAGTCAAGTCTAGCATCGCATATTCAAGATTTCGCTGCACCAACCGTACTAGTATTCTAACCCATGTCAAGTATAAACCATGAAATGATCCCTTGGCCCAATATCATTAAATGACCCATTTCGGGGTCCTATACAACGATCTACTAATCGATCGGCTCTCTATAAGTTCTAGCTCGTCATGTGTCTGTGTCATATGGCCCTATCATGAAATGTAGTCACCTGTGCTAGGTCCACCGTAGGGTGTATCAAGTCCTAGGGTGCCAACCATCGACATGAATCAAACACGCACAGTGTTAACCTACGGGTGCCCAATGCCTGCTTTTTCAACTCCGGACTACATGCACGACCATAGTCCGCCTGAACCTACAATGGCGCACCAACTCAGCCGTCGTTCTGGTCGCTTACAATCAGCCCAGTAATCGTGCCCCACCCTGCCTAGTTCCAGGGTATCGTGATACTCCTAAGTGGTTACTGTTGAAAAGGACCACGTAACTAGGGTTTCTAATGGGTTAAGTGTTGTCATTTAAATTTGTGACTTATCCCTATCCAATCATGTATCAACTTGGTTAAGTGTGTTCAATCGATTCATGACTTAACCCTACCAAATCATACATCTAGTTGGTTAAGTATATTCAAGTGGTTCATGACTTAACCCTATCTTGTGGCATTAATTCATTAATGCATCCCAACCTCTCACATTAGACTAATTGTTTTGGTTACTGGATTCGTCGGGCGGTTCCGGGCAGTTTTACACCACAACATAGTCTAACCTCGGGTCTTAAGCGCGATATGACTAACTACCCACATTGGATCTTATTGTTTACAGTTACTGGATTCGTCGGCCGGTTCCGGGTAGATTTATACAGCAAACTCAACCCAACCTCGAGTTGGTCATTTTCAAGTTTGTATAAGTGTCATGTCCATATTCGAGTTTTCATGTATAATTTCATGTCAAGTTTTCATGTCATGTTTCATGTCAAATCATGTCAAATTCCTAGCCAATTCAAGTTTTCCTAAACTAACCAAAACGTATTCCCATCGCACGTAAATTCGAATCGATACAATTAGATCTAATTAGGGAATAACATAAAAGGGGCAGGTATAACGTGGCAAAAGTGATTTCTAACATAGCATGGTATAACATGAGATAATTGATTACAACATTACTGGCATATGGAATGTCGGCCTCAAACATTAAGATTCCTAATCTAGCAAAATAAGGTACTTGTCATGATAAGAGTTGACATAAGGTGATAGTCATGATAACGGTTGAGATAAGATGATAGTCATAAGCTTGTGACTAATAACAGATTCAACATTACAGACATGATAATGTGAGGGGTTCTTTTTGATTTACAACATGAATAGGCCCCAAATCAATGTCATAGTAATATTCCCAAAAGTCAAGATCCAAGATGAACAAGAATGGGTGTGAAACAGTCATCATACACAGGTCCAATTTCAATTTACAACATACTCATACTACATTTATAGTTTAAATCTAAAAGTAACTGGGGCTTACAGATCGTAGTTCGGGATTTAGAAAAAGAAAGTCGATGTTGAATCTTTATGTGCTTAGTCGAGTCCTAACAGAAGTCCCCAAATCAGCAAATCTCCCAACGTAGTTTCGATGTAGAAGAAGTAGTCCCTTTCTTTAACTTTTCAACCAGAATTTTAGCAGCATATGGTCAGAGAGAATTTTGTGTAGAGAGACTAGTGTTAGGGGCTGATTATATAGGGTCAGGTCAAAGAATCTAGACAGAAAAAGGACTGGAAACATCAGAGTGAACTAGGCTTCAGAAATGGGCTCGGCCACCCAGGTCGACACCCAGGTCGACTCTATGGTCGACCTGGTCCTGGGCAGGTCGACTACATGGTCGACCACCTAGTCGACCTGGTCCTAGGCGGGTGATTTCCCGCCCAGTCTGTTCTGTGTTTGAAATTCGAAATTTCAATTCGAATTCGAGCTGTTTTCAACTCTGAAAATTTCTGAAAACTTCGAAGGGTCATAACTTGGTCATACGGACTCCGTTTCTCGAAAACTCGGACTTGTTTCCAAGCAGAATTTCGAGACGAACGTAATGGCGTAACCCATTACCCTTAATTCTTATCTTAAAAATTAATTATGCCTTGATTTTATAGCTATCACACGTTATTAAAATACGGGTTGTTACATCCCCCCCTCCTTAAAGGATTTCGTCCCTGAAATCTCTAAGTTAGGAAGTATGTCCTACCATCCAATCTTCCATCTACTCAAAACATCATCCATAGGCAACCATTGTCTTTAAAAGATTTCTATTGATGTATGAACATATGTAGTAAGTGGGTGTATATGTACTTATCTAATGCAAAAGATCAGGTGGTTACTGATCCAGTAAACCTCCTTAATGCAAATTATGTTAGTGTAATGATTCCAACATGTATGCAAATTCCTATCATAATTTATAATCTCTACATGAGTGCACACAACATTCATTCATATGCAACATCCAAGTGATAGCATAAAAATTTCCATCCATGTAAAAGTATAAGCACTCATGCATATGCAACATGAAAATGTGACTGAGCCGATCTAGTGCCTAATGTGTGTCATGCATCCACTATAAGTCACTTGCAAACACTTGCAACCTGTTGCAAACATCAACCATAACATGTTTCAATCACATGTTTACATCCATATGGTTCTTCCTAAAGTTCTCAAGATAAGATCGAGAAGATAACAAGACAAACATAGGTAGTAAAAGCATGATACGAAAGATTTTCAAGCTTATATGAAAAAGATCGAGAATGTACCCTCAAAATAGATGGGTAAAGCGCGCGTATCTTCTCTTCGGTTTCCCAAGTTGCGTCTTCTTGGGCTTCACTCCACTGTACTTTGACTAGCTTGACTTCTCGACTCCTTAGCTTCTTGATCTCTGTTCCTAAGATACGAATCGGAACTCACCTCAAATTTGCTTCTTTCTCCACTTCTACGCACTCATGGATGCTTGGCTCAACCACTTCGGCTGATTCATGTAAGCACTTTCGGAGATGAGAGACGTGAAAGACATTGTGTACTCCGGCCAGCCTCTCGGGTAATTCTACCTTATAGGCCATTTGCCCAATTTTCTCGGTGATAGGGAATGGTCCTACGAAACTTGGTGCTAGCTTTCCAACTGCACCAAAACGAACAACATTGCGTAAAGGAGAAACTTTTATAAAGACCATATCTCCGACTTCGAACTCTAGGTCTGTCCTTCTCCTGTCCGCATAAGATTTCTGTCTATCTTGGGCCGCCTTCATCCGTCTTCGTATCAATTCAACCATCTCAGAAGTGTCCCTTCTCATGTCGGGCCCAAGTATAAGTCTATCTGTCGTCTCCCACCAACAAGTTGGTGACTTGCACGGTCTTCCATACAGGGCTTCGAACGGTGCCATCCCGATGCTAGCTTGGTAACTATTATTGTATGCAAACTCCAAGAGAGGAAGATGGTCTTCCCAAGTACCACCAAAGTCAAGAATGCATAGCCTCAAAAGATCCTCTAGTACCCTATTTACCCTTTCAGTTTGTCCATCCGTCTGTGGATGATAGGCTGTACTTAAATTCAGTCGTGCACCCATTGCTTCTTGCAGACTATTCCAAAACTGGCTAGTGAAAATTTAGTCACGATCACTAACTATACTAGAAGGAACCCCGTGCAATCGTACTATCTCTCGAAGGTAAATACACGCTAGCCATGATGCGGTCCTCTTGCTTTTCACCGAAATGAAGTGAGCACTTTTCGTGAGTCTATCAACTATGACCCATATGCTAGTATTTCCCTTCCTTGACCTAGGCAGTCCATCCATGAAATCCATCGAGATACTCTCCCATTTCCATTGCGGCACCTCCAAAGGATGTAATAGCCCTCTGGGCTTCTTCTACTCGTCCTTTACTTGTTGGCACACCATGCACTTCGAAACGAACTCTTCCACGTCCTTTTTCATTCCAGCCCAAAAGAAAATGCATTTCATATCCCTGTACATCTTATCCCCTCCGGAATGTATGGTCATCTTCGAGTGATGCGCCTCCTCGAGGACTTTCCTTACTAGGTCACATAGCCTTCCATCGCGCCTTAGCCATCCCTTGTCATCTATGGCATACCTACTGAGGTGACTTGACGTCTCACCACTAATCAACTTGCCCATGATTTCAACTATCTGTGGGTCTTCCTTCTGTGAAGTCCCTACTTGATCTAGAAGTGTAGGTCTTAACTCATGAGATGCTAGCGTAGCAGCCAATGACTCAACAGCAGGTGTAAAATCAAAGGCTGCTATGAACTCAAGGCTTTTTCTTTCAACAAACAAGGGGCTCAAGGTCAGCCTCTTCCTACACAGCGCATCCGCCACCACGTTACCCTTGCCAGGGGTTTAAGCTATATCGAAGTCATATGATGCCAAGAATTCCATCCACCTCTGTTGCCTTAGATTCAAATCTTTTTGCGAAAAGAGGTATTTAAGTGATTTGTGATCGGTATACAGCTCGAACCTCTCCCCTAGGAGATAATGGCGCCAAGATTTAAGTGCAAAAACGATCGCTGCCAACTCCAAGTCATGCGTGGGACAGTTCTTCTCATGAACTTTAAGTTGTCTACCCCCATAGCATATCACTCTTCCATATTGCATTAGGACATCGCCTAATCCCGTGTCGCACGCATCTGTGTACACCGTAAATATCTTACATCCATCGGGTAATGCTAAAACTGGAGATGTGGTGAGGGCTCTATTGAGTCTCTGAGAAGATATCTCACATTCTATGTCCCATGCAAACACTAGGTTTTTCTTTGTTAACTTAGTAAGAAGGGCTGAAATCTTAGCGAAGTCCTTAATGAACTTTCAATAGAAGCCCGCCAAACCGAGAAAGCTTCTCACCTCTGTTGCATTCTTAGGAATTTTCCAGGCTTGCACCGCAACTACCTTTGCGGGGCCCACAGCTAAACCTTGCTTAGAAACTACATGTCCAAGAAACCGAACTTCCTTTCTCCAAAAATGGCATTTGGAGAATTTAGCCTTTAACTGGTGTGCTCTAAGCGTATCGATGACTTCCTTGAGATGTCTAGCGTGCTCTTCTTCATCCTTTGAGAAGATTAAAATATCGTCCATAAAAACAACCACGAACTTGTTAAGCTACTCCCGAAACAGCCTACTCATCAAATCTACAAAGTATGTGGGTGCATTCGTTAACCCAAACGGCATGATGAGCCATTCGATGAACCCATCTTGAGTCCTAATTACAGTTTTATCAATGCTATCCTCAACCACTCTAAGCTAATGGAATCCTGTGTCTAGATCGAGTGGAGAGAAAACAGACGCTCCTACAAGCTGGTCAAAAAGATCGTCGATTCTTGGTAGTGGGTGCCTATTTTTCTTTGACAGCTTGTTTAACTCACGATAATCTACGCATAGACGAAGAGAACCATCCGCCTTAGTAGCGAATACCACCGGAGCACCCCATTCAGAAATGCTTCGCCTTATGAAATTTTTCTCTAGCAACTCCTTGACTTGTTTACTAAGCTCTCTTCTTTCTCGCGGGGCCATGTGCCTAACGGGCAATGAAACCGGCTTAGCATTATCAGCAAGATAAATTCGGAAGTCTATCTCACGTTTAGGGGGTAACCCCTTCACCTCATCAAAGATATCTGGATATTCTCCGACCACCCTTACAGAGTGCAGATTGTCGATGGACGAGTCAAGAGATTCAAGATAACATAACATGACCGGACCCCTCGGGTTACAAGAAATTCAAGGGTATTACCAAGACGAGTCGTGAGCCTCACTACCCTACGTTCACAATCAAGAATGGCTCCATAATTGGACAGCCAATCCATACCTAGGATCAAACTGTATCCCATAAATCTGAGAACATAAGCATTACACGTGAATTCTATGCTTAAGATAGAAATCCTTAAATCCACACACATCATAGATAAATGAGTGGGGCCCACAATTGGATTTGCAACTATCGCGGGATCCTCAACTAGACTAGTACTTAGGTGCAGATTTTCAACAATATCAGAAGAAATAAATGTATGCGATGCTCCAGAGTCAAACAAGGTTCAAACAGGAAATTCAAAAATGGAAACAAGGCTTTCTACGGAAATATTACAACCTCGGTCAAGAGCTGGAGTGGTGTTGAGAGCATGCAACTGCCCTCCAGAAGGTCCTGCTCGCTGGGCCTGCCCTTTCTCCTGCCCTTGCTTCTTAGGGAAATCCTTGCTGATGTGTCCAGTATCTCCGTAATGAAAGCATTCACCTAACTTTCTCTTCTTCATTCTATAATCTTTAGCTAGATGTCCCATGATACCACAAAAGTTGCACTTCCTCGTCTCACGTGGTTTGTTAGCATTGTTGTTGTTGTTGTTCTTGTTATTCTTGTTGTTCTTATTGCCTCCCTTCTTGAAGTCAACCTTCTTGTTCTGAGTCTCATTAGGCTTAACCTCCTTTTTTTCACCCTTGTCTTCCTCATGAAGTAGGGCCATATTCACCAAGCTTTCAATGGTCGCCCACATGGGTACATGAGTCATAGCCATACCGTGGAGTGGCTCGCTCAATCCTCGAGCAAAGCGTAGAGGCTTCTTCTCAACCGTGTTGACCAAGTCTAAACCAAACCGAGCAAGCTGATTAAATCTATTCATGTACTCCCTAACAGACATGTCCCCTTGATTGAGTGCCAGGAACCTCTCCATCTGAAGTTTCTCTTCTACTGACTATAAGAATTTAAGCCCAAACCTCTGTCTAAAGTCTGCCCAAGTCTCAACTGGCCTGGTAGCGTTGGTGACTTCCCACCAAAATGCAGCTTCCTCTTTCAACAACCATGCTGCTAACTGAACTTTCCTATGATCCTCCACATCGAAAATAACGAACAAGTCTTCCGTCTCCTTTAGCCAGTTTCATGCCTCAACGAAGGTTTCAGTTCCAACGAAGTTCTTGCCGCCCATTGCTTTAAAGTCTTTGCATATTTTGGCAAAGGCGGTACCAGGAGGAGGGGGAGGAGGAACCTCAACCACTGGAGGAGGAGGAGGAGGGATGTCTGTCGGGCCCACGCCATTGGCCCAAGCTTCTAAGTACCTTCGGAACCATCCAGGTATGGGTACTCCCTCCGGAAGGTTAAGATCGGCCATGCTGAAAAGCGTAAAAAAAAAGATTCAAACGGGGAAACAAAGGAAAGTGCTAATGGCTTTTGGGGAATAGCCTTTTCTTAAGAATAAAACTTTAGAACTTATCTGGAAAAATGCTTCTTTATAAAGGTTTTTGAAAATAGTTTCAGAAGCTTTTTAAAACTTTTGCCCAGTCTGGTAACCTTCTGCACTGATACCAAATGCAACACCCCACGTCCGCTAGGGTCACTCACAAAGGGAATGCACTAGTTTTGGTGGAACATTATCTAGGTAAAAATACACAGAGATATCACAAGATAGAACATAAATAAAGCAGCGGTAGAAATTAAAAACCAAATTTCATTACTTTCGTGGAAAGAGTCAAAACCTCATATATCCAAAGTACAAATTATTTCACAACATCAAGTTCTAAATAAAGAAGAATAAACTCAAAATAACAATAGTAAATTATTCCCCAAAGTAGCAATAGTGCAGCAATAGCATAGCTCAAGACCAAACCGTACATGAGCTGTTAGAGAAGCAAGCTAGATCCAAGCTAAGAGCTAGAGTTTCCTCCCTGAGAACCTCGGGGGAAACGAAAGAAAAAGGGACGAAAGAAAAATGGGTCAGTCATAAAGACTGGTAAGTCCTAGTGACTTTCAGTATATAAACTAGTAAAGATAACATGATATGTGAAAACTGGAGTCAAACATAATGATAATAGAAGGACAGGTATGATAACTAAGATAACAAGATAAGTCAACTCTAGCATCGCATATTCAAGATTTCGCTGCACCAACAGTACTAGTATTCTAACCCTTGTCAAGTATTAACCATGAAATGATCCCTTGGCCCAATATCATGAAATGACCCATTTCGGGGTCCTACAAAACGATCTACTAATCGATCGGCTCTCTATAAGTTCTAGATCGTCATGTGTCTGTGTCATACGGCCCTATCATGAAATGTAGTCACTTGTGCTAGGTCCACCATAGGGTGTATCAAGTCCTAGGGTACCAACCATCGACACGAATCAAGAACGCACAGTGTAAACCTACGGGTGCCCAATGCCTGCTTTTTCAACTCCGAACTACGTGCACGACCATAGTTCGCCTGAACCTACAATGGCGCACCAACTCAGCCGTCGTTCTGGTCGCTTACAATCACCCTAGTAATCGTGCCCCTCCCTGCCTAGTTCCAGGGTATCGTGATACTCCTAAGTGGGTTATTGCTGAAAAGGACCACGTAACTAGGGGTTCTAATGGGTTCAGTGTTGTCATTTAAATTCGTGACTTAACCCTATCCAATCATGTATCAAGTTGGTTAAGTGTGTTCAATCGATTCATGACTTAACCCTACCAAATCATACATCAAGTTGGTTAAGTATATTCAAGTGGTTCATGACTTAACCCTATCTTGTGGCATGAATTCATTAATGCACCCCAACCTCTCACATTAGACTAATTGTTGTGGTTACTGGATTCGCCGAGCGGTTCCGGGAAGATTTACACCACAACATAGTCTACCCTCGGGTCTTAAGCGCGATATGACCAACTACCCGCATTGGATCTTATTGTTTACAGTTACTGGATTCGCCGGGCAGTTCCGGGTAGATTTGTACTGCAAACTCAACCCAACCTCGAGTTGGTCATTTTCAAGTTTATATAAGTGACATGTCCATGTTCGAGTTTTCAAGTATAATTTCATGTCAAGTTTTCATGTCATGTTTCATGTCAAATCATGTCAAATTCCTAGCCAATTCAAGTTTGCCTAAACTAACCAAAACGTATTCCCATCGCACGTAAATTCGAATCAATACAATTAGATCTAATTACGGAATAACATAAAAGGGGCAGGTATAAGGTGGCAAAAGTGATTTCTAACATAGCATGGTATAACTTGAGATAATTGATTACAACATTACTGGCATATGGAATGTCGGCCTCAAACATTAAGATTCCAAATCTAGAAAAATAAGGTACTAGTCATGATAACAGTTGACATAAGGTGATAGTCATGATAACGGTTGATATAAGGTGATAGTCATAAGCTTGTGACTAATAACAGATTCAACATTACAGGCATGATAATGTGAGGGGATCTTTTTGATTTACAACATGAATAGGCCCCAAATCAGTGTCATAGTAATATTCCCAAAAGTCAAGATCCAAGATGAACAAGAATGGATGTGAAACAGTCATCATACACAGGTCCAATTTCAATTTACAACATACTCATATTACATTTATAGTTTAAATCTAAAAGTAACTGGGGCTTACAGATCGTGGTTCGAGATTTAGAAAAAGAAAGTCGATGTTGAATCTTTATGTGCCTGGTCGAGTCCTAACAGAAGTCCCAAAATCAGCAAATCCCTCAACGTAGTTTCGATGTAGAAGAAGTAGTCCCTTTCTTTAACTTTTCAACCAGAATTTGAGCAGCATATGGTCAGAGAGAATTTTGTGTAGAGAGACTAGTGTTAGGGGCTGATTATATAGGGTCAGGTCAACGAATCTTGACAGAAAAAGGACAGGAAACATCAGAGTGAACTAGGCTTCAGAAATGGGCTCGGCCACCCAGTTCGACTCTATGGTCGACCTGGTCCTAGGCAGGTCGACTACATAGTCGACCACCCAGTCGACCTGGTCCTCGGCGGGAGATTTCCTGCCCAGTATGTTCTGGGTTTGAAATTTAAATTTGAATTTGAATTCGAGCTGTTTTGAACTCTAAAAATTTCTGAAAACTTCGAAGGGTCATAACTTGGTCATACGGACTCCGATTCCCGAAAACTCGGACTCGTTTCCAAGCAGAATTTTGAGTTGAATGTAATGGCATAACTCGTTGCCCTTAATTCTAATTTAAAATTTTATTCTGCCTTGATTTTATAGCTATCACATGTTATTAAAATATGGGTTGTTACAAACATCAATATATATATTTCAGAAGTAGGGTTTATAACATTATCGTTACAATAAATGTTTTCAATAAAGAAGTGGATACGTAAATAAAATGCGAGAGTTACGTAAGGATGTTGTTAAAGAGTTAAAAGATAAACTTTGACTATTTCAAAGTTAAAATGTTGTTCAGTTAAGGTCTGGGAGGTAATTATAACCCAACTTGATTGACATCCTTCTTAACTAAGGAATGGTAAGGTTTGGCAGTGATGGAGTTTTGGAAATGTTTTCCAAATAAGAAATCAGAATTGTTTTCTAATAATAGAAAATAAGAATTTAGAATATATGGAAACAGGAGATAAGTAAATTAATGAACTAAAGAGATAAATGTTAAATGATGATTGATCGATATAATTTCCTTTTGGAAATAATATTGTTGTTTGCAAACGTGTTTTTCTTTGATAGTTAACTCACCGACTATCAATGGTTTTGACCATTTTAACGTTGTTAATATGGAGAGACCGGTTGGATTATTATCCGAAGAACCACTCCGTATTGGCATAAGCGTTGCGAATCAAGTA
Organism: Allium sativum; assembly: GCA_030737875.1. Lineage (NCBI taxonomy): Eukaryota > Viridiplantae > Streptophyta > Magnoliopsida > Asparagales > Amaryllidaceae > Allium > Allium sativum. Next base: position 27,998,123 of record JASFAX010000022.1, on the reverse strand, counting down.
TGCTGAATATATCGAAGACGGAGTAACATGCAAGGGCTGTTGTATAAATCTTAGATAACGTTGGCATAAGATGGATGTACTGAATAGTGCCTTCGGTTTTTCCAATCCCGAATGTCTGACAGAGTATTCCTAACGAATCATATATGTTGATCTCTTCAACGTATTACGTTTGGTGACGGAGGAATTCATTTCTCTTAGCTTCATACCCGTGATACCGTTAAGGAAATCTAAAATTATTTGGCGTGTATGACGATGTGGTATTCCAAGTAAATGAAGATATGATACGAAAAAAGATAAGTGTAGCTTTTAGCCTCACATCCGGTAAATGACAAAAATCGGGCAGGCAGCATGGCTAAGTCGGTCGCTCCGAAGTAGGGTGTATAATCATCTATCTAGAGAATATTCATTTGCTTCTTAAATCTATAAATGTTGTCCCATATATATATACGGGAATAGTTGTTGATCCCAACCATTGGTGATATACATTCGATACACTCAAGCGAAATGAATGGTCGGTCATGTGTGGCTGAGTTGCAAGATGTTCTTATTGAACTCCAGTGTATCGTTCCTAGAGTACACTGATTGGAAGGTGGTTCCAAAGCTTGTCATAGTTGGAAATCCATTACTCAGTACGTGCTTGCGGTTTTGATTGTATACTATATATGTAGAACATGAGATGAAAGCGTTTCTGCTAGATTGATATCTATTTGTATTTAGACATTATTATAATATCAGAAGGTATTGTTTACAAAGTTGTTTGGATTCTCATAAGGGAAAACCCGTTCCATTTTCACGGCTTGGTCTTTTGAGATATCCTTTATTTTAACCAAGGGTTTGGAGTTTTATTCACACCAGTCCCATGACTGACCCGGAGTTTATTTTTTTGCTTTCCCTAAACTCTTGGGTGCCTAATTTGTACAGGCAGTCAAGTAGTCGGGATTTTACAGATACACTTGGAGAGCTTTGAGCAGGAGTCTTCAGGATTATATAGCTATTGTTTATTTCCGCTGGTGTTGTAAGTGTTGTAGTCTAAAATGTTATTACATATACTGTTTGTATTTCAAAAGTTATTACATATCCAGTAAATGAATATAAAGATTTACAAATACATCAGAGTAAACACGAATCTCACAGTGGAACGAATAAAATATAACATAACTTTTGAAATACAAACAGTATATGCATACAATAACATTGTAGAGTACAAAACTTACAACATTAGCGGAAATAAAACAATAGCTATTTAACCCTGAAGCCTCCTGCTCCAAGCTCTCCAAGTGTATCTGGAAGATCCCAACTACTTGACTACCCGTACAAATTTAGGCACCCAAGAGTTTAGGGGGAAAAACGAAATAAACTTTGGGTCAGTCATGGGAATGGTGTGAGTAAAACAGTTTAAAACAGTTTGAACAAGTAACAATATCTCATAAGACCACGCCGTATAACGGAACGGGTTTTTCCCATATGAGAATACAAAATATCTTTATATCAAAAACCTTTTGATATTATAATAATGTCTAAGTACAAATAGATATCAAACTAGAAGAAACGCGTGCATCTCGCGCTTTACATATATAATGTATAATCATAAACCACAGGCGCTTATTCGATGATTGGATTTCCAACTATGACAAGGTATGGAACCACCTTCGGATCAGTGTACTCTAGGAACGATACACAGGAGTTCAACAAGAAAATCTTGCAACTTAGCCACACATGACTGACCACTCAATTCGCTTGAGTGTATCGAATGTATATCACCAACGGTTGGGATCAGCAACCGTTTCCCGTATATATATATATATATATATATATATATATATATATATATATATATATATATATATGGGACATCATTGATAGATTAAAGAAGCAAATGAATATTCTCTAGATAGGTGACTATACACCCTACTTCGGAGCGACCGATTTAACCATGCTGCCGCCCGATTTCTGTCATTTACCGGATGTAAGGCTAGAAGCTAAGCTTATCTTTTTCATATCATATCTTCCTTTACTTGGAATACCACATCATCATACCTGCCAAATAATTATCGATTTCCCTAACGGTATCATGGGTATGAAGCTAAGAGAAACGAATTCCTCCGCCACCAAACGTAATACGTTGAAGAGATCAACATATATGATTCGTTAGGAATACTCTGTCAGACATTCAGCCATACAAGTTGTCCTAGGACTGGACAAACCGAAGGCACTATTCAGTACATCCATCTTAGGCAATCTTTACCTAAGATTTATACAACAGCCCTTGTACTTTACTCCATCTTCAATTATCTGCGGCATGTATGATTCGCAACGCTTATGCCAATACGGAGTGGTTCTTCGGATAATAATCCAACCGGTCACTCCATATTAACAACGTAAAATGGTCAAAACTTTGATAGTCGGTGATTTAACTATCAAATGAAAACATGTCCGTGTACACACAACAATCTTATTTCCAGATGGAAATATCGATCCAATCATCAAATATATATATATATATATATATATATATACACACATATATATTCACATTCCCTTATTTTCTATGTTTAGAAAATAAATGTTATTAACACTGGAAAACACTTCCATTGCTTATTTACGTATCACTATCCTTCCACAACTATCAGTCCCTAACTAAAAACTAGTAAGAGAACAATTCTCTAAGTATCAATCCCGAAGGCCGAAACCAACATCAGATCGATACTCAGAAACTGTTCAACTTAACTAATCTCTAGTCAGTTTTTAATTTTGCTTAACTCTATATTCTTTTACTCCATTCGCTAAACTCTAGATCGCAGCGATCACAATGGTTACGCCTGATTCCCACAGGAAACATCCGACTGCCGTAGGCTATCTGCAGCCCTGCGAATTACGCTAGCAGTCGTGCTAAATGGCAACTCATCGTGAATAACTATGTATGTTTCAAATCTAATTCGAATAACTAATATCCGATTGACTCTAATTGAATAACTAATATTCAATTAAACCTAATTCGATTAACTATGTTCAATTAACTCTATCTGGTTAACTCTTATTTGAATTACTATATTCGCTTAACCCCTTTAACCCTAACTGTTTAACTCTAATTGTTTAACTCTAACTATTTAACTCTAACTTGTTAACTCTAACTTGTTAACTCTAACTGGTCAACTCTAACTGTTTAACTCTAACTGGTTAACTCTAACTGGTTAACTCTAACTGATTAACGCTAACTGGTTAACTCTAACTGGTTAACTCTAACTGGTTAACTCTAACTGGTTAACTCTAGCTGTTTAACTCTAACTGTTTAACTCTAATTGTTTAACTCTAACTGGTTAACTCTAACTGATTAACTCTAACTGTTTAACTCTAGCTGGTTAACTCTAACTGATAAACTCAATTCTAATCGATTAACTTGACTCTAATCGATTAACTTAACTCTAATCGATTAACTTTATTCTAATCGACTAACTTGACTCTAATCGATTTACTCTAATTCGATTAGCCAAATTCGATTAACCCCTCTCGAATAACTAATATTCGAATACTTTATTTTCTTTATAAAGATTTCCCTTTTGATAATGTTTTTCCATTTAAAAAGATTTCCTTTTAAGAGCGTTTATTCAAATATAAAGATGTACTTTTAGTAACGGTTCTTCACTTTATAAATATTCTTTTAATAACGTTTCTCCACTTATAAGGATTTCCTTTTAACAACGTTTATTCAATTTAGAAGTGTTGAGTTCACATTCTAAAAGTATCGGTGTTAAAACCAATTTCTACTTAATTTCATTTTAAATAAATCGTTCCCATTTATCTGTTCAGAACAGATTTCCATCTTCGATTCATTTTCTAAATATTCCTTTTCAATTCTATTTGTAAATGGTTTAAAAATATTTCCTTTTCCCTATTTATTCTATTTGCAAATGGTTTGCAAATATTTCCTTTTCTCTATTTATTCTATTTGCAAACGGTTTGCAAATATTTCCTTTTCTCTATTTATTCTAATTGCAAACGGTTTGCAAATATTTCCTTTTCAGTGTTTATTCTATTTGCAAATGGTTTGCAAATATTTCCTTTTCAGTGTTTATTCTATTTGCAAATGGTTTGCAAATATTTTCTTTTCTCTATTTATTCTATTTGCAAATGGTTTGCAAATATTTCCTTTTCTCTATTTATTCTATTTGCAAATGGTTTGCAAATATTTCCTTTTCTCTATTTATTCTAATTGCAAATGGTTTGCAAATATTTCCTTTTCTCAATTTATTCTATTTGCAAATGGTTTGCAAATATTTCCTTTTCTCTATTTATTTATTTCCTAAATAAATAGTCCTTTTATACTTCTATTTATTATCCCAATAAATATTCCTCTTTATAAAATCGGTTGATTTTATAAATAAATTTCCTTTATAATATCATATTTATTTTCAATAAATATTTCCCGTTATATCATATTTATTTTCAATAAATATTTCCTTTCAAAACCCTTTTGATTTTATAACTATATTCTTCTAAAAAAAATCCATTTCCCTTTTCTATATAAAATCCATTGATTTTGTATAACTAATTTATTTTCAAAATATACTTTGAAAAAACCCCTTTTTACGTCCCAGTATTTCTTATGGTGTTTAACTTACCATATAACAATGATCGGTATCATTCAAACATATAAAATCATCAATAGATTTCATATCACATCATATAACACAATATATGAAATAAACAGTATTTTATATATTGAGGAACCCAGTTGGGTCCGTCCAACCTGTTTCCGTGCATCACAGATGTTAAACAATATAATTAGCATTGATTTCATTTCAATATAAATATTCTGCTAAACCGAATCAATATTTGATTTACGATTTATATATATATATATATATATATATATATATCGTTATCTATAATTCCAACCAATACACAAGCAATTCAACTAAACATTTAACACACAACAATCAACAGATGATTAACAGTTCTAAAAATATGTTATAAAAATATAATTGTTCAGAGTTGGTGAGTTTTACTCACATTGGTAGTTCATCGTTAAAGAACGATAAACTGTTTGTTTGATTCATATCAAACAATTTATTTCGCCATAAATTCAAACGGGCTCCAATCCACTCCCAGTCAGTTCTAGTGTGTAGCAGCTGTCCATACGATCCCAACGGATCTGACGTTTTGAAATTTTGATAACGTATGGAGCAGATATTGTCATTACAAGTCGTGTACATATTTAAATTAAAAATAACTTCTATTTAAATTCAATAGTGGGCTTTACCCTATATGACCCAGCCCATCTCCTTTAAACAAACCCATACCCGCACTATCCTTTCTACCCTGAAAGACTCAAACAGCCGTGCTCCTTTGTAATTCGAACTCCCTTGCCCACTTTTCTTCAATTTGTTCTCCTCCCTCACTAAATGAAAAATCAAACCAAAACACACCTTGAAATCTCCTACAAAAACTCTACATTTCCATCCTATATTCACTCAACTCGCACCTCAAACCGTCACTGCATCGAACAGCCAACTCCGCTTGACCTCAAAGAAACCACAAAACCCAATTGAAACGGAATCTCACCAGACTTCACCAGATAGTGCTACATCACATGCTAACACCGGATATGAACTCGATTTACTGAATAATGGCCTCGATCAAGAGATAACCTCAACCCTAACCAACGCAGCAACCATTCAGACCTCAGAAAGATGATGCGCACCCAGCAACAAGGTTACAGACTCGAAGACAATCCCTCAGCAAATCCAAATATAGTTGTTTTGAGATTTAAGGAATTTTTTTGGAATTTCCATTAACTTTCAAATATCGAACAAATTTCGTGGAACTGTAAGGACCCGTAACTTCCCCGTGAAGGAAAGAGCAGATACTTTGAGAACAACACACAAAAGGACGCAGACGGAAGAACATTTCATTGTTATTACAACAATTCCATCAGATACAAGAATATACAGAGTATAAATGAATAAGTTACATTCGATAAATATCAGAGATTACAATAAATTACATAGCAGCGGAAAAATATACAAAATACAACTGAAAGTGATACACGGATACAGAGCTTTCCGAGCATCGTTCCAGCTGTTAATCAGGATCTTGTGAATATAAATCTGCAAAACCAAAACTACTAGTTGCCCGTGCGCAAAATAAGGGCACCCAGAGTTTAGGTTAAAACAATAAACTCCAGGTCAGTCATGTGACTGGTGTGAGAACTAAAACAGTTATTTAAACCTTTACTTTAGAAGAGAGTAATTCAAGGGACCACGCCGTATAACATGGAACGAGTTTTCTCCCAAGAATACTAGTGCATATAACAAAACAGCGCAATGCTCTTTGGAAAAATGAAGCTATTATAAGACCCAAGTCCCATCACTCAATGCAACGCAAGCCGGAGGATAGGGTTTTCCCTTATAATAGCCAAATAATGCTTGATACGTTTAAAACAAACCATTTGATACTATTATAAGTGTATAGTTTCAAAACAATTTCAATCATAAATATCAATCATAGACGGCATGGGTACCATATATCATGTTGCCATATTAGTTCTACAATTAAAACCACAATATCACGTATTGGAAATTGGTTTCCGTCATGAGTCGAGGCAAGAGGTAAGCTCCTCTCAGCGTTCGAGACACTCTAGCAAATGCCTCGGGACCGCACACAGCAATCCCTAGATCCTCCAAGGCCGGTCCTCTCTTACTTTTGAGGATTGGCAATTCCTGAACACACGTTTCCCGATCCTTATAGACATATATCCGAGTCGCCTCGTATCCAACAACCACACAGGTGAAAAGTATATAAATGTCAGGGCTGGTAGGTCACTGACACCACCCTAGCTAGAAAGAAACGTCATGCACTCCTTGGGTCCGTGTCCCGTTTTTGACTCATACCGAGGTGTGAGGCTCGCGAATTCACGTTATACAAAAAGCTACGCCACACAGGCCGTGCTTTGATCATCAACCACAAGATTTTTCTTTTCAACAGAAGCCTTGATCAATTGCCACTTACGCGTGCCACACGGGCAATTCACTCCACGCGACTGATGTCCATCGATATACAACCTCTTGGCTCGTACGTCTCAGAGAAGGGCGTTAAGAAAGAGAATAAATTCTCCATCGCCAAACAGATGTATATTAAATAGAGATCAATCAACACGGAATAAAATCCAATGTCTGACACACAATCCATTTACTAGTTCGTTCTGGGTCTGAACGAAACCGGAGGCACTTTCCTCGCATATCCATCCATCTCCAAGCACGTCTAGACGATCACCGACTGTTTCCCTCATCTTGGGTGTACAGCCCAATCGAGATCATCAGTAATCACCCAAACGATGTGAAGACATCCGGTCTTCAACCACCGTCTTCATCTTCGACCTCTCGTCGAATCGGTTATTCAGAATGGGTATAACCCGACCTTTCTGAATAACCCACATATATAATTAACAAATGTTACACAAAAACAACGAACGCCTCATTCCAATTCGGAATATTCTTTTATTCACAAAATCACATTCTTAGGGAAAGGTTCCCATTAATTTTATCCAAGATAAATTCTTCTAAATTTATTCTTTAATCCTCCTCTGGATATCATTTCAAACTAGTCGGGATTAGCAAACCACACCGAAGTAATTATTCATTTGGTTTCTCGATCCCAACCTATTCATCCCATGGAGAAAACTGGTAATACTCCATATCTAACACCACGGTGTTATCGGTAAAATTAATTACCATCTCACGTTCAAATCTAATTAAAGATTTAACTGTCGCTTTGGAGCAAAACTGGTGGTACTCCAATCTCGATCACCTTTCAGATTTGACAATTTTAAATTATCAATTCACATTTCAATCTAATTAAAGATTCATTGAAACTCCACTTAGTTTTAATCTTCTCAAAAATCAATATCCTGCCTTTAACTGGGTTAAATAACCAATGTCATCTAAAACACGATTCACGATAAACCCAAATCATATTTGATATTAAATACGAGGCTCTGAATAGAAAATATATCGGCTTATATTCAATATCAAATTCTGGAACCAACAAATATCGTATTGGAAATAACGATATAAAATATATCTTTCAAATCCCCATAACAATATTTGTATAGTCACGAAATCCAACATTGAAATATTCCGAAGATAATTTCGATTCAACTCCAGTTCAATTCACATATTGGGAATTTTGATTATTTTTAAAATCACTTTCAAATTCAATTTATTTATTTCAAAAATAAATTGATTTTAATTCTAGTTCAAAACTAATTCATTTCGATAAAAATCTATTTTTATCTTTTCAAATATGGAATTTTTCGGCCCAATTTTTCCCAAATCATTTCTTATGATTTTACACAAATTATAGATATTTTTAATAATTTTATCAAGGCCCGTACAGTCGATTTCCATCAACGGCCATCGAACTGCACTTACAACGACCTTTTTCAAATTTGATTTGGACATGATTCCAAATCCAACCATTAGATTTCAAATTTCTAATATTCATTGGAAAGCTCTTTTCGATACGAACCCAACGGTTCCAGTTTCAGGAGAATCCGACGGTCGGATCTCCCGTAGCGTCAATTCGAAGTCAATGGTCGAAATTCACGAACTGCCGCTGCGCGGCGCGTTCTATTCAGGCCATTATATATATATAATATATATATTATATATATTTCGTCGATTTCCTTTTAAAACGTATTTTCTAAATCGTTTTAAATTCGTTTTCAAAACCATTTCAACTCTATACTCAATTTCAAATCAATTAGATTTCAATTCAATTCGAATTCATTTCAATTCAATTTCAGTTCATTTTAAATTTCATTCAAAACGATTTCAATTCGTTTTTAACTCGATTTCAATTTAATTCCATTTGAATTCATTTCTATTCAATTCCAATTCAAATTCTAATTCGTTTCAATTTGAATTCAAATTCACTTTCTATTCAATTCGAATCGAATTCATTTTCTATTCGATTCGAATTCATTTCAAATTGATTCAAATAAAATTTCAATTTGAATTTTTAATCTAATTTAATTTGACTTTCATTTCAAAATATTAAATTTTGAAATCACATTTAAATATTCATTATAAAACGAATAAAATCGATATTAATATCGTTCACGTCGAAATAACGCAACTCTAATCAACACGGCTTTATATATTTCAATAAATTCGTTATTCTATTCAACAAATGAATATTTATTCTATTCAACACATGAATCTATATTTTTTTCAACACACGATTGATCTCAACACATGAGTACTGTCAACACATCACTATTTTTGTTATGTAAAATATTTTATAAAACTAAGGTATCTACCGTTTGATTTTAATTAGACTCCACCGTGAAGTAGATTCTAATTGTAAATATGATAAAGATGTAATTTTTATTATTTAAAATATTATACTCAACACATGAATAGTCTCAACACATGAACACCGTCAACACATGACTATTTTTATTCTATTCAACACATGAATCTTCTTTTATAATATTCATTATTTTCCCAATTGGAATGAGGCCCAATCAATCACCATATAATGTTAATTATATGGATTCCATACAACACATGTATATAATAGCAACGATAAATAATCAACCATCATCCAAGGTGCACCACACAACTGCATAAGCATCAAATATAAATAATTAACGCTTACACAGCCTGTCGACCAATCGATCGACATACAATTAAATAATTGGGATTAGTGTACGCCAAATATCATCCCAACACCCGTGTGGGGTTTCAAATCAACAAACACATATTTTTATTCGTACAGTTGGGTGATGTGTATAATTTATCATCCCAATCAATATCAGTCAAATCAGTGTATATAAACAAATCGACCGATTTGTTTATAAATATTAATTTATTCACTTTCACGTTAAAAATTATATTTTTAACGATAAATTTTTTTTAACTATATAAATATTTTATTTCCTTTCAACGTATTAATTTATATTATCGATTTCACATCCACATCACAAACAAATTTTAACAACATATCAATCAAACAAACAAGTCATCCATGGTCTGTGGATGACGGGTGTCGGGTGCTACTAAGCACCGTCTGCATCCTAGTATATATATATAACGAGAAAAAGAAATTGAAGTGTGAGAAGTTCTCTCCAATAGCTATTCCAACTCCACGACACTTCATTTATAGAAATCTTCGTCGTTCTCGCCTTTTGTCACTTTCGTTGCCCGTAGCCACTACCTATATCAAAATCATATTTTTATATTGTTGCTATGTAAATAAAAATCATATTTTTATCATTACTCCATATGGGTAAAAATTCTATTTTTACATCGCTACTATGTAGATAAAAATTATATTTTTACATCGTTATTATATAGATAAAAATTCTATTTTTACAACGTTATTATATAGATAAAAATTCTATTTTTACAACGTTATTTTCTACCTAAAAATCGAATTTTTACTTTGCTATTCAATATATAAAAATCGAATTTTTACTTTGCTATTCAATATATAAAAATCGCGCCTTTTCAAATATAAAGATTATATTTTTATATTCTCTATACAAAGATTTCGCCTTTTCAAATATAAAGATTTCACCTTTTCAAATATAAAGATTTCGCCTTTTCAAATATAAAGATTTTATATTCTCTATTATATAAAAGATTATATTTTTATAACTCTACAATATAAAAGATTATATTTTTATCACTCTACAATTATTTATACAACGAGAAATCCTATCTTTACACGGATAAAAATCTATTTTTCAAATAAAAGAAAATCTACTTTTAAAATCAAATCTTTTTACCGCTACTTGAACCAAATAAAATTCAAATCTTACTTGTTTAAAAATCAAAGCTTTCTTGGTTTAAAAATCTATTATTTCTTTGTTTAAAAATATTCAAAAAAAATAAAAAATTAAACTCAAGGCAAATTCATATAAGAAAATCAGTTTTTACCTATGCTAATTTTAATTAAAACTGAAAATAAAATTAGATTAGTAATTAAAACTTACTTTGATCGGAGGAGGGGGTGCAACAGTCGGCTTCGGGGGTAGGGGATGAGCTCGAAGCGGGCGGAAGTCAGGCGAGGGGGGGCTGATGCGGTGGCTTAGGGTTTAGAGGGGCGCCGGGGTGTTCGACGAGGGTGCGATGGAGGTTGAAAGCGAGATGGGGGAAGGAGGAGAGGAGGAGGTCGGGGAAGAAGAAGAGGGGGCGGCGGCGCCTCATCGAAGGTGGGGGGGAGGGGCTCGGCGCTGCCGCGCTGCGGCTTTCTTTTCTTTTTTTTTCTTTTTTTTTTTAAAACGATTTTGAAAGGGGGGGCAAATAGTATATAAGGGGAGAAGAGGGTTTTATTTTATTTTTAATTTATATTATTTTAATTCTAAAAGTAACTTTTTCATTCGACTTTGAAACAAGGCCCACCGCCTGTTGTCCATAGCTAATAACCCCCATTCCGAACACAATGGGATATGTATCGTACGCTGATTCGATCGTTTCGATCAGTTTCCGTTAAAATCAACATACAACTCTATATATTGAATTTGAATGCGTATTTCAATTTACTGGGGTCACATACGAACTCTAAAAATTGCAGAAAAATATTTTCTAGCTTCGTGATGACGATACGGTCCTAACAAAACTAGTTTCATCGAATTCTGAGACCGTTGGAAAAATGGCCATTTTCCATTCGATTAAAATCAACTGAAACTGTTCAAACACGTTTTCCTTTGCCACGCTCACATATTGATTCGAAAAATTATGAAATTTGGAATCTAGCAATAATTTGACATCATGGACCCAACAAAAGTGGTTTCGTCGAAATCCGAGGTCGTTCGCAAAATGGCTATTTTTAAGGGCCTGAATTCCATAGCGACTATTCAGAATTTTCAACTGGACATATCTTTTGATTCCTGCTATGAAATCTCAATTTTTCGGATTCGTTGGAAAGATATTCACAAATAGATTCCATTATTTTTGGTTTCACTAAAATCCGGTTTGTTTTGCACCCGGTACATTCAATTGAAGTTTGAAATCGAATTATCGAACTACCGCGCCATTTTCAATTCTATTTATAATTTAAAATAAATATTTATATTCTAACGACGACGTATACAAATATATACGTCGAATTCTATTCAAAATAAATTTCTCGTCGATATTATTTATAATAATTCATTTTAAATGTTCAAAATTCGCTAAGATTGCCAAAATAAAAAATTTAAACTGGTCCAGATTTTCGGGTTGTTACAATCTCCCCCACTTAAAATTTTTCTTCCCCGAAAAGGAACGAAGTCGAAAGTGGTTTGATTAATCAATCCTACGTTCGATCTGGCTTCCATTCTCCAACTTTTCAGTTTCTGAGAATTTTTAAATTCTTCAAAAATTAGGCTAACACCCTAAATTGTCGAAAAATTTCGCCATAACCTCTGCTGCACTGGGAGCCACAGGAAAATCCCGAAATTGCCATATAGGCCTTCTGATCTCAAAAAGAAAAAGAAAAAGCCAAGCGGCTAGCCAATCGGCTCATAAAATCATCATCACCCAAACAAAACAGTAAATTATATAGTAAACATGTACCTATTTGTCGGGCAAACAAATTTTATTCTCTGCTCTAGCCTCCTTGCTATGACCTGTTCAATGTAAGTATATGTATATGCAAGCAAATGTGACCAATTTTCAATACAATTCAATATTTGGTACAATTAGGCTACATGGTTCAAAATTGATTAAACAAATAAACAAACAACACAAACATCAATCAATTAGTGAATTAACGTTTCAAATTCATAATTTTGATACTTATACAGAAAATCATGTTTTTGATGCCAATTCACAACAATGTATTCTAGCTATATTAGTTTTGGTTCTCACACCAGTCTAATGGAAATATATATATATATATATATATATATATCACACCTTTGAAATACGAACATAAATACTGATGATGTGGCCACATCATCAGAATTATCCCCGGGTGTCTAGAATGTGATTCTATTTCTATCCAGTATATTAAAACTTCAACTATACGTTCATGACGCGTAGCGAAATTTATATATACTCGATTGTCCATATTCAAAATAAATAAATAATCAAATATGTATAAAGCAACTTAAATTTCAAAACAAAATCGTTTTCTTTTGAAAAATATACTCTTCACACTCGTTCTAGGATACTACTGATCCTATCTCTAACGAGTCACTCTAATTGGATATTACTAATCCAATATTTAATGAATTCTTTTCATATGGTTCTAATGTGTCTTGTTCTCGAGCTCTGTAAACCAAAGCTCTGATACCAACCGTAAGGACCCGTAACTTCCCCGTGAAGGAAAGAGCGGATACTTTGAGAACAACACACAAAAGGACGCAGACGGAAGAACATTTCATTGTTATTACAACAATTCCATCAGATACAAGAATACACAGAGTATAAATGAATAAATTACATTCGATAAATATCAGAGATTACAATAAATTACATAGTAGCGAAAAAATATACAAAATACAACTGAAAGTGATACACGGATACTGAGCTTTCCGAGCATCGTTCCAGATGTTAATCAGGATCCTATGAATATAAATCTGCAAAACCAAAACTACTAGCTGCCCGTGCGGAAAATAGGGGCACCTAGAGTTTAGGTTAAAACAATAAACTCCAGGTCAGTCATGTGACTGGTGTGAGAACTAAAACAGTTATTTAAAAATTTACCTTAGAAGAGAGTAATTCAAGGGACCACGCCATATAACACGGAACGGGTTTTCTCCCAAGAATACTAGTGCATATAAAAAAACAGCGCAATGATCTTTGGAAAAATGAAGCTATTATAAGACCCAGGTCCCATCACACAATGCAACGCAAGCCGGAGGATAGGGTTTTCCCTTATAATAGCCAAATAATGCTTGATACGTTTAAAACAAACCATTTGATACTATTATAAGTGTATAGTGTCAAAACAATTTCAATCATAAATATCAATCATAGACGGCATGGGTACCATATATCATGTCGCCATACTAGTTCTATAATTAAAACCGCAATATCATGTATTGGAAATTGGTTTCCGTCATGAGTCGAGGCAAGGGGAAAGCTCCTCTCCGCGTTCGAGACACTATAGCAAATGCCTCGGGACCGCACACAGCAATCCCTGGATCCTCCAAGGCCGGTCCTCTCTTACTTTTGAGGATTGGCAATTCCTGAACACATGTTTCCCGGTCCTTACAGACCTATATCCGAGGCCCCTCATATCCAACAACCACACAGGTGAAACGTATATAAATGTCAGGGCTGGTAGGTCAATGACACCACCCTAGCAAGAAATAAACGTCGTGCACTCCTTGGGTCCGTATCCCGTTTTTGACTCATACCGAGGTGTGAGGCTCGCGAATTCACGTTATACACAAAGCTAAGCCACACAGGCCGTGCTTTGATCATCAACCACAAGACTTTGCTTTTCAACAGAAGCCTTGATCAATTGCCACTTACGCGTGCCACACGGGCAATTCACTCCACGCGACTGATTGCCATCGATATACAACCTCTTGGCTCGTACGTCTTAGAGAAGGGCGTTAAGAAAGAGAATAAATTCTCCATCGCCAAACAGATGTATATTTAATAGAGATCAATCAACACGGAATAAAATCCAATGTCAGACACACAATCCATTTACTAGTTCGTTCTGGGTCTGAACGAAACCGGAGGCACTTTCCTCGCATATCCATCCATCTCCAAGCACGTCTAGACGATCACCGACTGTTTCCCTCATCTTGGGTGTACAGCCCAATCGAGATCATCAGTAGTCACCCAAACGATGTGAAGACTTCCGGTCTTCAACCACCGTCTTCATCTTCGACCTCTCGTCGAATCGGTTATTCAGAATGGGTATAACCCGGCCTTTCTGAATTACCCACATATATAATTAACAAATGTTACACAAAAACAAAGAACGCCTCATTCCAATTCGGAATATTCTTTTATTCACAAAATCACATTCTTAGGGAAAGGTTCCCACTAATTTTATCCAAGATAAATTCTTCTAAATTTATTCTTTAATCCTCCTCTGGATATCATTTCAAACTAGTCGGGATTAGCGAACCACACCGAAGTAATTATTCATTTTGTTTCCCAATCCCAACCTATTCATCCCATGGATAAAACTGGTAATACTCCATATATAACACCACGGTGTTATCGGTAAAATTAATTACCATCTCACGTTCAAATCTAATTAAAGATTCAACTATCGCTTTGGAGCAAAACTGGTGGTACTGCATTCTCGATCACCTTTCAGATTTGATAATTTTAAATTATCAATTCACATTTCAATCTAATTAAAGATTCATTAAAACTCCACTTAGTTTTAATCTTCTCAAAAATCAATATCCTGCCTTTAACTGTGTTAAAGAACCAATGTCATCTAAAACACGATTCACGATAAACCCAAATCATATTTGATATTAAATACGAGGCTCTGAATAGAAAATATATCGGCTTATATTCAATATCAAATTCTGGAACCAACAAATATCGTATTGGAAATAATGATATAAAATATATCTTTCAAATCCCCATAACAATATTTGTATAGTCACGAAATCCAACAGCGAAATATTCCGAAGATAATTTCGATTCAACTCCAGTTCAATTGACGTATTGGGAATTTTGATTATTTTTAAAATCACTTTCAAATACAGTTTATTTATTTCAAAAATAAATTGATTTTAATTCTAGTTCAAAACTAGTTCATTTCGATAAAAATCAATTTTTATCTTTTCAAATATGAGATTTTTCAGCCCAATTTTTCCCAAATCATTTCTTATGATTTTACACAAATTATAGATATTTTTAATAATTTTATCAAGGCCCGTACAGTCGATTTCCATCAACGGCCATCGAACTGCACTTACTGCGACCTTTTTCAAATTTGATTTGGACATGATTCCAAATACAACCGTTAGATTTCAAATTTATAATATTCATTGGAAAGCTCATTTCGATACGAACCCAACGGTTCCAGTTTTAGGAGAATCCGACGGTCGGATCTCCCGCAGCGTCAATTCGAAGTCAATGGTCGAAATTCACTAACTGCCGCGGCGCGGCACGTTCTATTCAGGACATTATATATATATAATATATATATATTATATATTTCATCGATTTACTTTTAAAACGTATTTTCTAAATCGTTTTAAATTCGTTTTCAAAACCATTTCAACTCTATACTCAATTTCAAATCAATTTGATTTCAATTCAACTCGAATTCATTTCAATTCAATTTCATTTCGTTTTAAATTTCATTCAAAACGATTTCAATTCGTTTTTAATTCAATTTCAATTTAATTCCATTTGAATTCATTTCTATTCAATTCCAATTCAAATTCTAATTCGTTTCAATTTGAATTCAAATTCACTTTCTATTCAATTCGAATCGAATTCATTTTCTATTCGATTCGAATTCATTTCAAATTGATTCAAATAAAATTTCAATTTGAATTTTTAATCTAATTTAATTTGACTTTCATTTCAAAATATTAAATTTTGAAATCACTTTTCAATATTCATTATAAAACGAATAAAATCAATATAAATATCGTTCACGCCAAAATAGCGCAACTCTAATCAACACGACTTTATATATTTCAATAAATTCGTTATTCTATTCAACAAATGAATATTTATTCTATTCAACACATGAATCTATATTTTTTTCAACACACGACTAATCTCAAAACATGAGTACTGTCAACACATCACTATTTTTGTTATGTAAAATATTTTATAAAACTAAGGTATCTATCGTTTGATTTTAATTAGACTCCACCGTGAAGTAGATTCTAATTGTAAATATGATAAAGATGTAATTTTTATTATCTAAAATATTTTACTCAACACACGAATAGTCTCAACACATGAACACCGTCAACACATGACTATTTTTATTCTATTCAACACATGAATCTTCTTTTATAATATTCATTATTTTCTCAATTGGAATGAGGCCCAATCAATCACTATATAATGTTAATAACATGGATTCCATACAACAGGTGTATATAATAGCAACGATAAACAATCAACCATCATCCAAGGTGCACCACACAACTGCATAAGCATCAAATATAAATAATTAACGTTACATAGCCTGTCGACCAATCGTTCGACATACAATTAAATAATTGGGATTAGTGTACGCCAAATATCATCCCAACAGCCGTGTGGGGTATCAAATCGACAAACACATATTTTTATTCATGCAGTTGGGTTATGTGTATAATTTATCATTCCAATCAATATCAGTCAAATCAGTATATATAAACAAATCAGCCGATTTGTTTATAAATATTTATTTATTCACTTTCACGTTAAAAATTATATTTTTAATGATGAAATATTTTTAACTATATTAATATTTTATTTCCTTTCAACGCATTAATTTATATTATCGATTTCACATCCACATCACAAACAAATTTTCACAACATATCAATCAAACAAACAAGCCATCCATGGTCTGTGGATGATGGGTGTCGGGTGCTACTAAGCACCGTCTGCATCCTAGTATATATATATATAACTAGAAAAAGAAATTGAAGAGTGAGAAGTTCTCACCAATAGCTATTCCAACTCCATGACACTTCATTTATAGAAATCTTCGTCGTTCTCGCCTTTTGTCACTTTCGTTGCCCGTAGCCACTACCTATATCAAAATCATATTTTTATATTGTTGCTATTTATATAAAAATCATATTTTTATCATTACTCCATATGGGTAAAATTCTATTTTTACATCGCTACTATATAGATAAAAATTCTATTTTTACATCGTTATTATATAGATAAAAATTCGATTTTTACAACGTTATTATATAGATAAAAATTCTATTTTTACAACGTTATTATATAGATAAAAATTCTATTTTTACAACGTTATTTTCTACCTAAAAATCGCATTTTTACTTTGCTATTCAATATATAAAAATCGAATTTTTACTTTGCTATTCAATATATAAAAATTGCGCCTTTTCAAATATAAAGATTATATTTTTATATTCTCTATCCAAAGATTTCGCCTTTTCAGATATAAAGATTTCGCCTTTTCAAATATAAATAATTTATATTTTTATATTCTCTATTATATAAAAGATTATATTTTTATAACTCTACAATATAAAAGATTATATTTTTATCACTCTACAATTATTTATACAACGAAAAATCTTATCTTTACACGGATAAAAATCTATTTTTCAAATCAAAGAAAATCTACTTTTGAAATCAAATCTTTTTAGCGCTACTCGAACCAAATAAAATTCAAATCTTACTTGTTTAAAAATCAAAGATTTCTTGGTATAAAAGTCTATTCTTTCTTTGTTTAAAAATATTCAAAAAAAAAAACCAAAATTAAACTCAAGGCAAATTCATATAAGAAAATCAGTTTTTACCTATGCTAATTTTAATTAAAACTGAAAATAAAATTAGATTAGTAATTAAAACTTACTTTGATCGGAGGAGGCGGTGCAACAGTCGGCTTCGGGGGTAGGGGATGAGCTGGAAGCGGGCGGAGGTCAGGCGAGGGGGGGGGGCTGATGCGGCGGCTTAGGGTTTAGATGGACGGCGGGGTGTTCGACGAGGGTGCGATGGATGTTGAACGCGAGATGGGGGTAGTAGGAGAGGAGGAGGTCGGGGAAGAAGAAGAGGGGGCGGCGGCGACTCATCGACGGTGGGGGGTGGGGGGCTTGACGCTGCCGCGCTGCGGCTTTTTTTTTTTTTTTTGAAATCGATTTTGAAAGGGGGGCAGATAGTATATAAGGGGAGAAGATGGTTTTATTTTATTTTTAATTTATATTATTTTAATTCTAAAAGTAACTTTTTCATTCGACTTTGAAATAAGGCCCATCGCCTGTCGTCCATAGCTAATAACCCCCATTCCGAACACAATGGGATATGTATCGCAGGCTGATTCGATCATTTCGATCAGTTTCCGTTAAAATCAACATATACCTCTATATATTGAATTTGAACGCGTATTTCAATTTACTGGGGTCACATACGAACTCTAAAAATTGCAAAAAAATATTTTCTAGCTTCGGATTGACGATACGGTCCTTACAAAACTAGTTTCGTCGAATTCTGAGACCATTGGAAAAATGGCCATTTTCCAGTCAATTAAAATCAACTGAAACTGTTCAAACACGTTTTCCTTTGCCACGCTCACATATTGATTCGAAAAATTATGAAATTTGGAATCTAGCAAAAATTTGACATCACGGACCCAACAAATGTGGTTTCGTCGAAAGCCGAGGTCATTTTTCAAAATGGCTATTTTTAAGGGGTTGAATTCCATAGCGACTATTCAGAATTTTCAACTGGACATATCTTCTGATTCCTGCTATGAAATCTCAATTTTTCGGATTCGTTGGAAAGATTTTCACAAATAGATTCCATTATTTTTGGTTTCACTAAAATCCGGTTTGTTTTGCACCCGGTACATTCAATTGAAGTTTGAAATCGAATTATCGAACTACCGCGCCATTTTCAATTCTATTTATAATTTAAAATAAATATTTATATTCTAATGACGACATATATAAATATATACGTCGAATTCTATTCAAAATAAATTTCTCGTCGATATTATTTAAAATAATTCATTTAAAATGTTCAAAATTCGCTAAGATTGCCAAAATAAAAATTTTAAACTGGCCCAGATTTTCGGGTTGTTACAGGAACAGAAAATGTTACGGCGAAAAATGTTTGGCTGAGGAATGAAAATTAAGTTTAGGATGGTTAAAGGATATTATATAGGAAAATTATAATATTTTTATATTCGATTATTTTATTAGTTTATAACCAACCGCTATCTGTATTCTTCTTTAAAAATTCCTGTGACCACATACGATACCCAAAAATCATGAAAATGGACATGCGGCTTCAGTTTGATGTCACAGACCCAAAAAAACTGGTTTCGTCGAATTTCGACTCCGTTTGCTCACATAGCTTATTTTTAACCGTCAAAATACTGACTGTTTTCACTCTAAAAATCCGTTCGGCCACACAGTGACTCTAAAAATCATGGAATTTAGAATCTAGCAATAATTTGATGTTGCGGATCCATCAAAATTAGTTTCGTCGAATTCCGACTTCGTTTGCAAAAGTGGCTATTTTCTAAGCTCTAAACAGCCCATTTAAATATATAAATATATTTAAATATAATTAAATTAAATAAAAATAAATATATTTTATCATATATATTTACAATAAAATACCATACGGCTCCAGGGTAATTGTATATTCGAAATTCCAAGTCCAGGTTGAATTAAATTTGAATTTATATTGAAATTCCCTTTTATAACGTATATAAAGCTTTGCAAATTATAAAGGAATTCCACAGCGACTTTTCTGAAATTTGATTTGGACGTAAATCATAATCTATACGACGAAATCCAGATTTTTCTCTTCCATTAGAAAAATATACTTCACCAGCTCCGTGCGTTTCTTGTTTCATAGAAATCCAATTTAAAACGGCTTCTGTATATTCAATTGAAGTTCAAATCGCCAAATTACGAACTGCAGCGCCATTTCGAGCTATTTTTTAATTATAATATAATTATACATTCAACTGTCATTTATATACTATATTCGTTATTATAATTCAACTCTAAACTGAATTATATATTTCAAATTGTCCACTTCACACAATATTGTCAATTACACTATTTCTGACTATTTAAGAAATAAATATATTTTATTCTATTATTTATATTAATTAAATATTCAAGATTATTTAATTCAAGTCGTTGATATTGCCAAATCGATATTTAAATAATTAAATTAATTAATTATTCGACGGCTAAAAATGCAGGTCATTACAATCTTCCCTCCTTAATATAATTTCGTCCTCGAAATTGCTAAGCTAGGAAAATGTTACCAACTCTACGAACTAGATTTAAACATCTATTGGTTTACTTCTTAACTTCCATTTCAATTGAATTAATTTAATTCCAACTAAGATTTTACTTCATTTGAGTAATTAAAATTTTCAAAAATTCTGAAAATTTTCTAACGCCTTAAATTTTCAGAAAATTTCGCTATAACCTCCTTTTTACAGCCCTATCGGTAAAACCACAACTCGCCTCTCTGGGCCTTCTCCAACCAAAAAGAAAATCAAACAGCCAAGCGGCTTGCCAAACAGGCTCATAGATCACCAAACTCATACAAATTAAACTTGTACCTTTTTTCGGGTATATCATTATATCCTTTTCCATCTACTATCAATTCATCATATACCAATACATTTCTAATCAAACTCAAATCAGTTTATATCCTCAAATCCAAATCGAATTTCATTCGAACTCCAATATCAAATTCCAAATTATTGACTTATCAATTTGATTCCTTTCTAGATTATCTCTAATCCAATTCAATTTTATTTAACTTAGTTCAAGTTAAATTTCAATTTATTTATTCACTTATACCATCTCAATCTATTTAACTTTATTAGTTAAATTTTAATTCCAGAACTTAAATCCCTGGGTTTCTTTCAAATCAATTTGAAATCGTAACGCCAATTCAAAACCTTTGAATTTCTAACAACTTGTTTTCTCAAAACAATTCAAAACAAAACCTTTGGTAGTAATCCGTCATTTAGAAACTCGAAAATGAACACCGATGATGGTCGACTTCACCATCGGAATCTATTTCCCAGTGATCAAAGTGAGTTCAATACTATATTACTTTCAAAACTCGTTTATTAAACATCTCCATTTTGAAATTAGTTCAAAATACCATTCACTAATTTTTTTGAAAAAAAATTCAAATCTCCCACGATTTTAAAATTTCCTTATATTTAATCCTGATTCATTTATCAACACTTACTCAAATTTCGGGAATTTTAATTCCAATTCTGATTCAAATTCACACTTAGTTCATCGGTTTTCATATTTTATACTTATATGAATTCTAATTTGTTACCCATAACCATTTCACTTTATAATCTCATTCGATTATAATAACAACCAACACATCTAATACAATATTTCCAATATATATAAAATATATTTCGGATAAAATTATTTCATTTACCCTCTTTTCAAAACATACCATGTCGATTCATCTTATTCAAGTGTTTATAAAACTCCTACCGATACAGTGGATCAAACTAATCGACCAGAACTCATAGACGACTCAACCAATAAATCTGCACAATATAAAATCACTTTATATTGAATAACAAATACGCGCTCATATATATACACTCAAACTCAGTCTGGGATATTACTAATCCCATCTCTACTGAATTACGCCACAGAGCCAAGGTAATCACTTAACCTTCAGCTCTGATACAAACTGTAACGACCAGAAAAAAAGCGATCTTGGTTATCCGATATACAACACATATTGAACATCCAAAGATCGAAAATAACCGAATAGTTAGTGAAAAAAGTTAGAGGATGAGGAAAGATAAAATAGAACTAATAGAATAGAAGAAGAAGAAGAACATTATCAGAGTAAACACGAATCTCATAGCGGAACGAATAAAATATAACATAACTTTTGAAACACAAACAGTATATGTATACAATAACATTGCAGAGTACAAAACTTAAAAAATCAGCGGAAATATAACAATAGCTATATAATCCTGAAGCCTCCTGCTCCAAGCTCTCCAAGTGTATCTGAAAGACCCCAACTACTTGAGTGCCCGTACAAATTTAGCCACCCAAGAGTTTAGGGAAAATAAACAAAATAAACTCCGGGTCAGTCATGGGACCGGTGTGAGTAAAACAATTTAAAACAGTTTGAACAAGTAACGATATCTCATAAGACCACGCCGTATAATGGAATGGGTTTTTCTCTTATGAGAGTCCAAAATATCTTTATATCAAAAACCTTTTGATATTATGATAATGTCTAAGTACAAATAGATATCAATCTAGCAGAAACGCTTGCATCTCACACTCTACATATATAATGTATAATCATAAACTGCAAGAACTTATTGGACGATTGTATTTCCAACTATGACAAGGTATGGAACCACCTTCTGATCAGTGTACTCTAGGAACGATACACGGGAGTTCAACAAGAACATCTTGCAACTTAGCCACACATGACCGACCACTCATTTCGCTTGAGTGTATCGAATTTATATCACCAACGGTTGGGATCAGCAACCGTTTCCCATATATATATATATATATATATATATATATATATGGGACAGCCTTGATAGATTAAAGAAGCAAATGAATAATCTCTAGATATGTGATTATACACCCTACTTCGGAGCGACCGACTTACACATGCTGCCTGCCCGATTTCTGTCATTTACTGGATGTGAGGCTAGAAGCTACGCTTATCTTTTTCATTTCATATCTTCATTTACTTGGAATACCACATCGTCATACCTGCCAAATCATTATCGATTTCCCTAACGGTATCACGGGTATGAAGCTAAGAGAAACAAATTCCTCCGCCACCAAACATAATACGTTGAAGATATCAACATATATGATTCGTTAGGAATACTCTATCGTACATTCGTCCATACAAGTTGTCCAGGGACTGGACAACCGAAGGCACTATTCAGTACATCCATCTTAGGCACTTTACTCCGTCTTCAATTATCTTTGGCATGTATGATTCGCAACGCTTATGCCAATATGGAGTGGTTCTTCGGATAATAATCCAACTAGTCACTCCATATTAACAATGTAAAATGGTCAAAACTTTGATAGTCGGTGATTTAACTATCAAATTAAAACATGTCCGTGTACACACAACGATCTTATTTCCAAATGGAAATATCGATCCAATCATAAAACATATATATATATATATATTCACATTTCCTTATTTTCTATGTTTAGAAAATATATGTTATTAACACTGGAAAACACTTCCATTGCTTATTTACGTATCACTATCCTTCCACAACTATCAGTCCCTAACTGTAAACTAGTAAGAGAACAATTCTCAAAGTATCAATCCCGAAGGCCGAAACCAACATGAGATCAATACTCAGATCCGGTAAATGACAAAAATCGGTAAATGAAGATATGATATGAAAAAGATAAGCGTAGCTTCTAGCCTCACATCCGGTAAATGACAAAAATCGGGCAGGCAGCATGGCTAAGTCGGTCGCTCCGAAGTAGGGTGTATAATCACCTATCTAGAGAATATTCATTTGCTTCTAAATATATATATATATAATGATTTAGAGATTTTGATTTGAATTGATATTATTTTTGAAAGATCACCGAAATGTTTTCTTGGAAAAAAAAAAACCAGCGACGGCTAACATTCGTTGACCAGAAAAATGACCTTAGGGTTTAGGAAGGTATGATGGGTATTTATAGGGAAGATTTAAATATTTTTATATTAAATTTTATTATTATTTTTAAGCAAACGCTGATTGTATCCGTCCTCTAAAATTCCTGTGATCACATATGATAACCAAAAATCACGAAACTGGACATGCAGTTGCAGTTCGACATTACGGCCCCAACGAAACTGGTTTCGTCGAATTCGACTCCGTTTGCTCACACAACATATTTTTAACCATCAAAATTCTGACTGTTTTTCACTCTAAAAATCTATACGGCCACTTACTGACTCTAAAAATCACGAAAATTGAAATCTGACAATAATTTGACATTTCGAATCCAACAAAATTGGTTTCATCAAATTCTGAGGTCATTTGCAAAACTGGCTATTTTTGAAGCCCTAAATAACCATTTTATATATGTAAATATATTTAAATATAATTAAATTTAATATTAATAAATTAATATGATCGTATATATTTACACAAAATATAATACAGGTCTAGAATATTCCTATATGAATTTCTAACTCAATATTTCAAATCCTGATTAAATCGATATTCGATTTATAATGAAATTCCTTTTATATATCGTTATAATTTATAAAGGAATTCCACAGTGACTTTTCTAAAATTTGATTTGGACATAAATCAAAATCTACACGACGAAATCCCGATTTTTCTCTTCCATTAGAAAATATACTTCACCAGCTCCGTACGTTTCTTGTTTCATAGAAATCCGACTTAAAACAGATTATGTACATTGTAACAACCCGTATTTTCAATAACCTGTTATAACATAAATCGAGGCAGAATTTTATTATAAAATGTGAATCAAGGGAAACGGGCTATGCCATTGCGTTCGTCTCGGAAAAATACGCGAAATAGAGTCCGAGTTTTCGAAAATCGGAGTCCGTATGACCCAGTTAAGGCCCATTGAAATTTTCATAAATTTCCATGTTAAAAACAGATTTAAATTTTAAATTAAAAACAAGGATTAGGGCTAACTGGCGTCAGGCGGGAAAACTCCCGCCAGGACCCCCATGTCGACAGGCATGTCGACAGGGGTCTTAGGGTGTCGACTGCCCTGTCGACAGCCCTGTCGACAAGGGGTGGCCGGGCAGTTTTGCCTGGCGCACCATTTTGATTTGGGCTTGGTCTTGTGGCTTGGTTCTAGAGAATTCCGAAATCTGATGGACCTAATTCAACTAGGGTTTAATCCTATGGTCTAAATCACTAGCCTAATCTATAAATAAGACCCTAACCTACCCTAAATCATTCATTATTCATACTAGCAACTAAACTATGGCAAAATCAAACCTCTCATGGCCTCCACTCTCTTCATACAATTCCTAAATTAATTCCTAAGTGATTTTCCATGCATACAAGTATATTTAGGCTTGTATGATCCTCTTTAGCTTGCATTAAAGGCTTGTTTCTCTATTGGCATCATAAAGGAGGAGACTTGATCAAGTTTGCTTGCATTTGGGGGTTTTAATTAGTTGCATAAGGGGTTTCTTACAATTGCTATACTCATTTGAGTCCGCATAAGCATTGTAAGGCCTCTTACCTTCATTTTAGAAACTCTAAAGTTAATATGTGATGAAAATTGGGATTTTTGCAAGCTTATTTAGTTATGCATGTTTATGCATGTTCACTAAGCCATGATTTGCAAGTTTATTGAGTTATGCATGTATGTGCAAGTTCACTATGCCATGATTTGCAAGTTTATTGAGTTATGCATGTTCACTAAGCCATGATTTGCAAGTTTATTGAGTTATGCATGTTTATGCAAGTTCGCTATGCCATGATTTGCAAGTTTATTGAGTTACGCATGTTCACTAAGCCATGATTTGCAAGTTTATTGAGTTATGCATGTTTATGCAAGTTCACTATGCCATGATTTGCAAGTTTATTGAGTTATGCATGTTTATGCAAGTTCACTATGCCATGTTATGCATGTTTAATAAGTTATGCATGCTTATGCAAGTTCACAATGACATGTTGTGCAGTTTGACAAGTTATGCATGTTTATGCAAGTTCCCTATGCCATGTTAGGCAAGTTTAACATGTTATGCACGTTTATGGTAATATGCAAGTTCACTATGCTAAGTTATGCAAGTCCAACATGTTATGCATGTTTGTTGTGATATGCAAGTTCATCATGTATGTTGTGCCAAGTTCCCTCTTCCTATCCTTTATGCGTTATTACGAATATGTAAGCGATAGAATGACGTTGGGGGGTTTGGGTAAACTTAAAATACATGAAAATATAAGATTGGGAATTTAACTATTAAGTTAGGTCTACCCCTTGGGAATTTACCTATTAAGTTAGGTCTACCCAAGTACTTGTTGACTTGTAATTATGTTTTGAAATAAAGTGGACATGACACTTAGAAAACATAAGTGCGGCCAACTCGAGGTTGGGTTGAGTTTGTAGCGTAATTCTACCCGGAACCTACCGGCTTCACTAGTGGCTACAAACAATAGGACCCAATGTGAGAAGTTGGTCATGTGGTGCCAAGACCCGAGGTTAGACCAAGTTGTGGTGTAAATCTACCCGGAACCCACCGGCTTAACTAGGTAACCACAACAAAGTCTAATGTGAGAGGTTAAGGTGCATTAAATTAATTAATGCCTCATGATTAGGGTTAAATCAGGGTCCACTAATAATTAACCAATTTGGGTATTCGAGGGATTGAAATGGGGTTAAGTTGTGAACTGTTGGTTACACTTAACCAATTTAATCCATTTGGGGGTTCGAGGGATTGAAATGGGGTTAAGTGTGAACTGTTGGTTACACTTAACCAATTTAATCCATTTGGGGGTTCGAGGGATTGAAATGAGGTTAAGTTGTAAACTGTCGGTTACACTTAACCAATTTAATCCATGATTAGTGAAGGGTTAAATCGCACTTAACCCTCTTAGGAAACCCTAGCAACGGGGTCTGTTCCAGCAGTAATCCCAGTTTGGTATCATCACAACCCTAGAGGCTAGGCTAGGGCGGGGCACGATTACTGGACGGATGTAAGCGACCAAAGCGATGGCCGAGTGGTACAGCGGTGCGGATCCAGGCGGGCTACGGACGTGCACGTAGTCCGGTATTGGACAAACTCGAGGCACGGGTACCAGTAGGTTTAGACTGTGCATTATTGCTTAAGTGTCTGGGGTTGACACCCGAGGGCTTGATACACCCGAAGGTGGACCCAGCACAGTCTGACTACATCCATATGTGGGCCGTATGGACACCAACACTTGACGTGTTAGGTTTATAGGGAGCCGATCGACTAGACCGTTTGGTTGGACCTTATATTAAGGTCACTTCATGTTACTGGGTCAAAGCTTGGGCCAAGGGATCAATACCTGTTATGTTGGTTTGCTAGTACACCGTGGTGCAAAACTTAACCTTGTTTATGCGATGACACCTCTATCTATCTTGTAGTTAATTTATCATGCCAGTATGTTGTTATCTATGATCATCTCAGTTTCCATCATGATGTTAACTCTATTAGTTTATAGACTGATCGTAGCAGGGCTTACTCAGTCTTTTTGACTGACCTGTTTTCTTTCGCCTCTTTTCTTCCGTTTCCCCCCCCCCAAGGTTCTCAGGGAGGGAATACTGGAGCTTAGCTTGGATCGCTTAGCTTGCTTGCTGGATTAGCTCATGTACGTTTGGATATTGAGCCCGCTATGGTTTATCACTCTTATTTGGGGATAGTACTTATGTATTTCAGTTTATCAGATGATGTTTTTATCTAGACTTGTAATTTTGGGAAATTGACATTTTGATGTACCAGACTTGTGTTTTGAAATGGTTTAAAAATCTTCCGCTGTTTTATCTACTTACTCTGTTTATTTACATATATATATATATATATATATATATGTCATGTCCTGCCTTGCTATATCATTATGCATGTTTACCTTGTTTTAAAACGCCCCACTAAAGTCAGAGTTGCTTGCAAGAGCCACCCTGGCGGAGGTGGGGTGTTACATTTGGTATCAGAGCATATGGTTTACGAGAAGGGATTGTTGAATATATGGTTGTGTTTGATGATAACAAATAGATTTTTATTGATGTGTTTGATAGTGAAATAATAAGTATTATTGCTTAATAATGTTGTACACATAATACAGGAAACTTATGCGAGCATTTTCTATATAATACTTACTTTATTTCACAAAGCATTTATATACAAATTTCTCTTGAGACACTCATTCTTTTACATGACTTTTCAACTTCTTTACAAATGAACTCAGTACATATGTCTTTACAAATCCCTTTACATTTCACACACATCTCTCTGCTAAACATTTCTGTACTGCGCACTCTTACTGTCCAAATTTCTGTTCTTCCTTGGTTGAATCATTCTCAAAACCTGCCACACAAAAGAAAATACACACAAGTACGCTGGAACAAAAATAAGCACTGAACAAATAAAATTTTATAGATTTTTTTGTCTCAGCTTTCTGTGTGTTTTTCTCATCATATTTCAGACTTGCACAGCCACGCCACAACCATACTGGTTTGTTGATCAGAACCAGCTGATTCTGACCAGCCTCAACTCAGTACAGTTTGACTGCTTTTTTTTTTTGTGTTAGGGTCACAAGTCAAAAATCAATAAAGAAATGGAAGTGCAAACCTTTAAAACATGAAAAACGACTCAGCATGAAGAAAACAGTGTTCAACAGGTTCAAAATGCAAGCATGAATGGACAAGCTCAGGTCTGCCAAACTATGGCTGTACATGCTCGAACTTACAACTATGGAAACACAAAACAAGTCCAATACCACAGTGGTCAAAGTAATGCATGGAATAGTTTAATATATGGAGCAGCATGGTTCAATGAAATGAAGAATGACCAAGCTAAGTCACAAGTACATACAATGGTGCATATCAGAGAGCTAAAATGGCAAGTGCATGAACATATATGACCATCAGTACATGGCAGCACAAGCAGCATCAACACAAGAATGGGTTCTTTCAATGTGACTCACACATGGCAGGTGACAACATGGTCAAGCAGATGGTGATTCAGCAAAGTTCAATGGTGCGAAATGAAGTGAACAGTGACAGCAAGGAGCAATACAGTTGCACAATGTGTCTCAAGAGTGCAAATGAATTCATATAAACAAATATACATGCAATATACAATGGTGCAAAGAAATCTGGATATGCCTATAGCATGTGTGTTCAACCTGTGTGAAGCACAAGTCAGCCTCAATTATGGTTACAGCTATGAGATGGACTGAGCATACATGTTTTTATATATATATATATATAAGTATATATATATATATATATATATGTATGTGACTGGTTACATACATACACAAGTATATTTGCAACAGTTTTTTGTGTAAATCAAGTTCAAGTATAGGGTGAGCAACATAAATGGATGAACACCATTCAAGACAGATTTTATGAGAGGTAACACTGATGTCAATGGCATAAATCACGCATCTTTATTGATCATGCAAGGGATAAATTCAGAGCAAAGAAGTCAAAGAAATTATGGTGATGTTTCCAAATACATGTATCATCAAATCAGTTTTAATATTTCAGGAATCAGGGAAATATCAACAGGTCTATTCGAAAGAAATGGCTATGCTAAATTTGGCATGTTTTTCTAAAGTTTCCAGAAAATACCTATGTCGTTTTTTATTGACCATAAAATCTGTACATTGCTTTCCAGAAATGATGCAAACAAATTTTGGCAAATACTCAGCTAAATCTATGCAGAGTTTTCAAAGCCGTGGTCCACAAATTCAGTCAAGGAAACAAATTCAAAACCGTCTAAAGTCGAGGAATATACAAGGAAACAGTTTTTTTTCTGCCAAGATTATAGTTTTCCAGAAGTACAAGTGGAGTTTAAATCAACTTTCAGGGTCAAACTGTTGTTTGGAAAATCACAATGCAAAAACAGACAAATCATTCCACTTGTTGCAATGGATCAAAACGGGTTTTAAATCAAAATCATGGCAATATTAACCACGGCAACAAATTAAATCTCATTCAAAGCCAAGGAACATAATGCCAAAATCACGCAACAATTCAAAAAGGGGCAAGTTTTACTTTTCCAGAATTTTCAATCAAGACCGAGAAACAAAAGGCAACATTTTTCACGCAACGCAAATCAGGGGACAAAATCAAATAGCAAGGGGCCACAAACATTCAATCCGAGAAATCCATATCAAATTCAAGGAATGTCAAAATCAAAGCAAATCAAAAGGGGGCAAGTCTCTAATGCGAAATCAGAGAGTAAGGGTATCTAAAACCCTATATAAACACACCATACATCATCGACAGAAATTATCGAAATATATACAGAAAAACCGAAACCCTAATTGCAAAAATTAGAATTGCTTACTTGATTGATCGAGAGAAAGAAAGAGCATGTCGCAGAAACAAGCAGCAAATCAATTCCCAGTATTTTTAGGATTTGCAAGCCAAGAAACTTCAATTTTTCAGAAACCCTAGTCACGATGTTTTTTGGGAGCCGCCATTATCAAGTAAAAGGAGAATTGCACAAATAAAAGAAAGCGGGCCGACCCTTTGTTTACTTGACTAAGTCAGGATTTTTAAAGGTGGTGCTTTTAATTTGTTCTCCTATATTTTGAATTTCCTTTGTAATTGTTTTTAGTTTTTTTTAGAGGAAAATTCTTGTTTTCTAGTTTCCTGTAAAACTAGGATACAGATTACTGGATAGTAGTCTGGGAAAATCTGGTCTAGAGTTCATTGACCAGTCTAGGATTTTAAGCTTAGGGTCAGACAGGAGCAGGAGTTGCAAGTTTACATAGGATTGTAAGCGAGATCTGTTTGTATCTCCTAGTAGAAATCTTAGAAAGGCAGCAGTAGGCACAGTTTACCGAAGCTGGGTATCTATCCGTGTGATTCTTCTTTCTGCATTTTTTTATCTCAGAATTTATTTTAATTTATTGTTAAAACCCTATTCACCCCCCCTTTAGGGTTATTATCGATCCTACAATTGGTATCAGAGCCAGTGTGTAACCCTAGAATCATGACTTCAATGAACAATGCTTATTCTGAAGGTCAATCTATTGCTAGACCACCCATGTTCAATGGTGGTGATTATGCGTATTGGAAAGCTAGGATGAAAATCTATCTTGTGTCTGTTGATTATGATGTCTGGGATATCATTGAAATTGGATATAAACTTCCTACTGAAACTGTTAATGGAATTGTAACACCTAAACCAAAAATTAGGTGGGATGCAAATGATAAGAAACTATACTCTATAGATTCTAAAGCTATGAATGCTCTGATTTGTGCTCTTGATAAAACAGAATATAACAGAATTTCTCATTGTAATACAGCCCAGGAAATTTGGCATACTCTGGAAGTCACACACGAAGGAACTTCTCAGGTTTAAGAATCCCGTCTTGCCATGTTCAGTAATGAATATGAAAACTTCAACATGCAGAAGGACGAGAGCATCAAGGACATGTATGGTCGTTTCTCCGTACTAGTCTACAATGCTAGAGCCCTTGGAAAGGTCTATACAGAAGTGGAGCTCGTGAGGAAGATTCTGCGTGTTCTGCCCATGAACTTTGAAGCAAAAGTCACAACCATTCAAGAATCTAAAGATCTGAGCAAGCAGAGCATGGAAGAGCTTATCGGGAATCTAATGACATATGAAATGGAGCTAAAAGCAAGAGAAGATCGCAACAACTCAGATATGAAAAAGAAGTCAATAGCCTTGTCCAACACTATCACCAGCGATAGTGAAGATCCTATTGAACAGCTTGCCATGGCAGTAAGACAACTCACGAAGTGGAGAAAACTCAAACCTCGGAGAAATAAACCAAAGACCAACAATTCAGAAGACGAACCACTCTGCTACAACTGTCAAAAGCCTGGGCACATAAAACCAAATTGTCCACTTCTCCAAAGAAACAAGAAGAAAAAGAAAGCTTTTGCCATAACTTGGGATGACGAGGAAGGAGAAGAAGACTCAGACAGCAGTGAGGAAGAAAGCAATTTGTGCTTCATGGCAAAATCAGACCTAGAAGATACCGACGAGGAAACCACTTAGGTATACAGTTATGACGATCTAGTTTTAATGTGTAAACATCTTTCTGAAATTATTGACACAATAGAATCAGACACAGAGAAACTGAAAGCGAAAAACATCAACCTTGTTCACAATAATAAGAAGTTGGAATCTGAGATTAAAAATGCTTCAAAAATTAATAATCTAGATTGTGAAATTTGTAAGGATGTGAATCTAGAACTTTTAACACTCAAGTGCACCATTGAGAATCTTGAAAAAGTAAATTCGACTCTTAAAAAGGATGATGACACCAAAAGAAAGAATTATGTTGAACGATGCACTTCTTTGATAAATGAAAACACAATGTTAAGAACGAGAGTTCAAGATCTTGAAGTTGCTTTGAATAAATTCTCAATTGGTCAAACGTCTTTTAAAATGTTACTTGGAAACCAACTATTTGCAAATAATAGAAAAGGACTTGGGTATGGAAAGACACAAGAAAAAGTGACTAGGATTGACAGTGCTAAAGGCAGAGGTATATTTCCCAAATGTGTAAAATGTGGAGTAATTGGGCACAATCATGAAAACTGCAAGAATGGTAGTAAAATTCAAAAGTTCAAAAAGGTTTGGGTTCCTAAACACTTGGCACACAATTATTGTAATGATTGGAACACAAATAAAGGGAAAAATCAAATCTGGGCTCCAAAAGAGTCTTATGACTATCATTTTTCTACTACTGATATGATTGGACCTAGAAGATTCTCTGGGTCATCCACTTCTCTGTTTGTGTAGGTATGTTGGCGGGCTAAGGAGCAACAGAAATGGTATTTGGATTCAGGTTGCTCCAGGCATATGACAGGAGACAAAAGACTGTTCCTTAGCCTTGAAAAACATAAAGGTGGGAATGTGACTATAGGTGACAACAGCAAATGTAAAATTATTGGTAAAGGAAAAGTAGGTAACAGTATTTTTGCCTTAACCGATGTTTTATATGTTGATAGTCTATTTCACAATCTTATCTCTATCAGTCAACTCTGTGATAAAGGAATGAATGTTGTGTTTGATAGTAATGTTTGCAAAATCATAGAAAAATCCTCTGGAAAGGTTGTTTTTACAGGGAAAAGAAGAGGAAATGTCTACACACTCTCTTTCGATGATGTGACTGTTTCTAGGTGCTTGATAGCAACGGGAGAGGAGGCAACTCTATGGCACAGAAGGCTGGCACATGCAAGTATGGGTCTGCTTGAAAGACTGAAAACAAACGAACTTGTCAGAGGTTTGCCTAATCAGAAATTCAAAAATAACAAAGTGTGTAAAGCCTGTACTATGGGAAAACTTAGTCGCTCATCTTTTCGTCCAAAAAATATTGTTAGTACGTCACGCGTGCTTGAATTGATTCATATGGATTTGTTTGGACCTACTGACATGGCTAGTTTAAATGGTAAACGTTATTGTTATGTATTGGTAGATGATTACTCTAGATTTACATGGGTTTACTTTCTAGCCAAAAAGTCTGAAGCTTTTGATTATTTTTCAAAATTTTCAAAACTTGTTCAAAATGAAAAAGGGTTTTCAATTAAAACTCTGAGAAGTGATCATGGAGGTGAATTTGAAAATCTAGACTTTGAAAAACTTTGTGAAGAAAATGGTTTTAGACATGAGTTTTCAGCTCCTCGAACACCTCAACAAAATGGGGTGGCTGAAAGGAAAAATCGTACATTACAAGAAATGGCCAGATCGATGTTATGTGAATATAATTTACCTCAAATCTTCTGGGCTGAGGCAGTAAATACTTCATGCTATGTAATGAACAGAGTTATGATTAGACCAATACTTAATAAAACGTCATATGAACTTTGGTCTGACAAAAAGCCTAACATCTCGTACTTTAGAGTGTTTGGATGTCCTTGTTATATTTTGAACACAGGAGAACAGCTTGGGAAATTTGAGTCAAAAACGATTGATGGGATTTTCATGGGTTATTCCTCAAGAAGCAAAGCTTACAGAATCTTCAATAAACAATCAAGAACAATTGTGGAAACCGTCAATGTAAAGTTCAATGAAACAGATGTGGATATGGTCTCTGAAGAAGATAAAGATGATGGTGGTGTACAAGAAGTTGAACAAGAAAACAACGATGTAGAAGAAAACAACAAAGAAGCCGCTGAAGCAGAAACAAATGTTGAAAGACTAAAGTTCAAGCCCAATCATCCTCCAGATTTGGTAATTGGAAGTCCAACAGCTGGTGTTCGTACACGTTCCTCTCTCAATAAGGATGTTTGTACTTTTTGTATTCATAATGCTTTTATATCGAAAATAGAACCAGGTTCTTATGATATTGCTCTTAATGATGAATTTTGGTTGTTAGCTATGCAAGAAGAACTCAATCAGTTTGAGAGAAACAGAGTTTGGACTTTGGTGCCTAGGCCAAAAGACTATCCAGTAGTTGGAACAAAATGGGTGTTTAAAAATAAGCTTGACGAGTCTGGAAATGTAATTAGAAACAAAGCTAGGTTGGTTGCTAAGGGATACGATCATATTGAAGGCATTGATTTTGATGAGACGTTCGCCCCAGTTGCTAGATTAGAAGCAATTAGAATCTTGTTAAGCTTTGCATGTTTTAAAGGTTTTAAACTGAAACAAATGGATGTGAAGAGTGCTTTTCTGAATGGAGAACTAAAAGAAGAGGTTTATGTTGAACAACCCCCTGGTTTTGAAAGTCACGATTTTCCAAATCATGTGTATAAACTAGAAAAAGCATTATATGGTCTTAAACAAGCTCCTCGAGCTTGGTATGACTGTCTCTGTACTTATCTTTTGGAAAACGGTTTTAAAAAGGGGTGTGCTGACACGACTCTGTTTCTATTACATGACGGTGATGATTTTTTGATTGTTCAAATCTATGTTGATGATATCATTTACGGTGCTACTAATGATGTCTTGTGTGAAAAATTTGAAAAAGTTATGCAGGACAAATTTGAGATGAGCTTGGTGGGAGAACTGAAGTATTTTCTTGGCTTTCAAATCAAACAGAGCAGCAAAGGCATTTTTATCTCTCAAACAAAGTATATAATGGAGTTACTGAGGAAATTTGGAGTGGAAGATGCAAAACCAATGAAAACACCAATGAGTCCAACAACCAAGCTTGACAAAGATGAAAAAGGTGTTGCTGTTGATCAAAAAAAAATATCGCGGTATTATCGGTTCACTTCTTTATCTTTCTGCTTCTAGACCCGATATTATGTTTTCTGTTTGTTTGTGTACTCGTTTTCAATCTAATCCAAAAGAATCTCATTTAAAAGCCACAAAACGAATCCTGAGATATTTGATACACACACCAAATCTTGGTTTATGGTATCCATCTTGTGATAACTTTAATTTAGTTGGGTTTACCGATGCTGATTATGCTGGCTCACTCACTGATAGGAAGAGTACTAGTGGAACTTGTTTCATGCTAGGTCATTCACTTGTTTCATGGTCAAGTCGTAAACAAAATAGTGTTGCTTTATCCACCACTGAGGCTGAATATATTGCTTTAGGAAGCTGTTGTGCACAGATTTTATGGATGATGCAGACTTTATCTGATTTTGGGCTTTGTTATAAACGAGTTCCTTTAAAGTGCGACAATAAGAGTGCAATTGACTTATCAAGTAATCCTGTACATCATTCACGCACAAAACACATTGATGTGAGACACCACTTTCTTAGAGATCACATTGCTAATGAGGACATTTGTATTGAATTTATTCCAACAGAATCTCAGCTTGCTGATATTTTTACAAAACCCCTTCCAGAAGATAGGTTTTGCAGATTACGATTGGATTTGGGAATAATAGAAATAAATTAATCTCTTTGCATTTTTAGTTAAATTTTCTCTTGAGATGTTCTGTTATCAATATCATTTTCTGACAAATAATCCAATCTTCAAACCATCAAAAAAAAAGGAACAGTTTTGTTTTGGACATTTTTTTGATAAAATTGTGACTATGTAAGATTTCAGAATATGAGATGGCTGAAAGTTTGTCTGCAACTCTGATGTGATTGAATATTCTTTATAATATGAGTAAATTAGGAACTTTTTTTCACATCCATCTCTGTCTCTACCATTCTTCTATGATCTATTGTAAAAATTATACACAAATAATTTCTCTGACCTCATTTAAAAATCCAAGTTCTGGTTATGCATGGTCATGAGATTTTTTTTCTTTTCATGTTGCAACTAATCCCATTTAAAAATCCAAGTTCTGGTTATGCGTGGTTAGTGTGCTCTTGAATTTAAAATATATATATATAATTTATATATATACATGTATCTTCATTCTCTGATTTGTGAAATGTGTTCCTATTTTATAAATTATTATGATTTTTATTTGATTGTTTGGGGTTTTCTGACTCTGATTCTGTCAAATGTCTTGTTTTCTCACTACAGTCCATATCCTTTGAAAATGTTCAGAACTGTTCATCTTTTGATGATTACAAAGGGGGAGAAGGAGTTAAGATTTTGTGTTGTTTACAGACATCTATAGATTTTATTTTGCCATTAATGCTAAGCGTTTAATTACTTTCTATTTTTTTTTCAACTTCTTATTTTATGTCTGTTTACAACTAATAGGAGGAGCACAAATATAGGGGGAGTTCATTTCAAACACATCCTGTCCTGTGTCATTCTCAAAAATCTTAAGTCTGTTTGTCATCATCAAAAGGGGGAGTTTGTTGAATATATGGTTGTGTTTGATGATAACAAATAGATTTTTATTGATGTGTTTGATAGTGAAATAATAAGTATTATTGCTTAATAATGCTATACACAGAATACAGGAAACTTATGCGAGCATTTTTTATATAATACTTACTTTATTTCACAAAGCATTTATATACAAATTTCTCTTGAGACACTCATTCTTTTACATGACTTTTCAACTTCTTTACAAATGAACTCAGTACAAATGTCTTTACAAATCCCTTTACATTTCACACATATCTCTCTGCTAAACATTTCTGTACTGCACACTCTTACTGTCCAAATTTCTGTTCTTCCTTGGTTGCATCATTCTCAAAACCTGCCACACAAAAGAAAATACACACAAGTACACTGGAACAAAAATAAGCACTGAACAAATAAAATTTTATAGATTTTTTTGTCCCAGCTTTCTGTGTGTTTTTCTCATCATATTTCAGACTTGCACAGCCACGCCACAACCATACTGGTTTGCTGATCAGAACCAGCTGATTCTGACCAGCCTCAACTCATACAGTTTGACTGCTTTTTTTTTTGTGTCAGGGTCACAAGTCAAAAATCAATAAAGAAATGGAAGTGCAAACCTTTAAAACATGAAAAACGACTCAGCATGAAGAAAACAGTGTTCAACAGGTTCAAAATGCAAGCATGAATGGACAAGCTCAGGTCTGCCAAACTATGGCTGTACATGCTCGAACTTACAACTATGGAAACACAAAACAAGTCCAATACCACAGTGGTCAAAGTAATGCATGGAATAGTTTAATATATGGAGCAGCATGGTTCAATGAAATGAAGAATGACCAAGCTAAGTCACAAGTACATACAATGGTGCATATCAGAGAGCTAAAATGGCAAGTGCATGAACATATATGACCATCAGTACATGGCAGCACAAGCAGCATCAACACAAGAATGGGTTCTTTCAATGTGACTCACACATGGCAGGTGACAACATGGTCAAGCAGATGGTGATTCAACAAAGTTCAATGGTGCGAAATGAAGTGAACAGTTACAGCAAGGAGCAATACAGTTGCACAATGTGTCTCAAGAGTGCAAATGAATTCATATAAACAAATATACATGCAATATACAATGGCGCAAAGAAATCTGGATATGCCTATAGCATGTGTGTTCAACCTGTGTGAAGCACAAGTCAGCCTCAATTATGGTTACAGCTATGAGATGGACTGAGCATACATGTTTATATATATATATATATAAGTATATATATATATATGTATGTGACTGGTTACATACATACACAAGTATATTTGCAACAATTTTTTGTGTAAATCAAGTTCAAGTATAGGGTGAGCAACATAAATGGATGAACACCATTCAAGACAGATTTTATGAGAGGTAACACTGATGTCAATGGCATAAATCACGCATCTTTATTGATCATGCAAGGGATAAATTCAGAGCAAAGAAGTCAAATAAATTATGGTGATGTTTCCAAATACATGTATCATCAAATCAGTTTTAATATTTCAGGAATCAGGGAAATATCAACAGGTCTATTCGAAAGAAATGGCTATGCTAAATTTGGCATGTTTTTCTAAAGTTTCCAGAAAATACCTATGTCGTTTTTTATTGACCAGAAAATCTGTACATTGCTTTCCAGAAATGATGCAAACAAATTTTGGCAAATACTCAGCTAAATCTATGCAGAGTTTTCAAAGCCGTGGTCCACAAATTCAGTCAAGGAAACAAATTCAAAACCATCTAAAGTCGAGGAATATACAAGGAAACAGTTTTTTTTTCTGCCAAGATTATAGTTTTCCAGAAGTACAAGTGGAGTTTAAATCAACTTTCAGGGTCAAACTGTTGTTTGGAAAATCACAATGCAAAAACAGACAAATCATTCCACTTGTTGCAATGGATCAAAACGGGTTTTAAATCAAAATCATGGCAATATTAACCACGGCAACAAATTAAATCTCATTCAAAGCCAAGGAACATAATGCCAAAATCACGCAACAATTCAAAAATGGGCAAGTTTTACTTTTCCAGAATTTTCAATCAAGACCGAGAAACAAAAGGCAACATTTTTCACGCAACGCAAATCAGGGGACAAAATCAAATAGCAAGGGGCCACAAACATTCAATCCGAGAAATCCATATCAAATTCAAGGAATGTCAAAATCAAAGCAAATCAAAAGGGGGCAAGTCTCTAATGCGAAATCAGAGAGTAAGGGTTTCTAAAACCCTATATAAACACACCATACATCATCGACAGAAATTATCGAAATATATACAGAAAAACTGAAACCCTAATTGCAAAAATCAGAATTGCTTACTGGATTGATCGAGAGAAAGAAAGAGCACGTCGTAGAAACAAGCAGCAAATCAATTCCCAGTATTTTTAGGATTCGCAAGCCAAGAAACTTCAATTTTTCAGAAACCCTAGTCACGATGTTTTTTGGGAGCCGCCATTATCAAGTAAAAGGAGAATTGCACAAATAAAAGAAAGCGGGCCGACCCTTTGTTTACTTGACTAAGTCAGGATTTTTAAAGGTGGTGCTTTTAATTTGTTCTCCTATATTTTGAATTTCCTTTGTAATTGTTTTTAGTTTTTTTTAGAGGAAAATTCTTGTTTTCTAGTTTCCTGTAAAACTAGGATACAGATTACTGGATAGTAGTCTGGGAAAATCTGGTCTAGAGTTCATTGACCAGTCTAGGATTTTAAGCTTAGGGTCAGACAGGAGCAGGAGTTGCAAGTTTACATAGGATTGTAAGCGAGATCTGTTTGTATCTCCTAGTAAAAATCTTAGAAAGGCAGCAGTAGGCACAGTTTGCCGAAGCTGGGTATCTTTGCGTGTGATTCTTCTTTCTGCATTTTTTTTATCTCAGAATTTATTTTAATTTATTGTTAAAACCCTATTCACCCCCCCCCCCCCCTCTAGGGTTATTATCGATCCTACAGGGATAAAAAGGTTTTTAAAACTTTTTGAAAAACTATTTTTGAAACCAAGGATAAAGTATTTTCCAAAGAAAAGTCTAGTTATTTTTAAAGGCTATTCCCCAAAAGCCATTAGCACTATCCTTTGACCCCTCGTTCGAACTCTTCTCTTTTCGTTTCCAGCATGTCTGATAATCTCATCTTTCCCGAAGGAGTAACAATACCCGATTGGTTTCGTCGGTACTTGGAAGTCACGGCACCGGTCCCGGGTGTCTCTAATGTTGTCTTTCCAGTCAAGGCCGTTGTTCCTCCTCCCCCTTCCGTACCTCTTCTCCCTCAGCCTCCACAAGCGGATTTTGCGGAAACTTGTAAGAACTTTAAGATGATGGGTGGCAAGAATTTTAGTGGAACAGAGACTCTTGTAGAGGCAAGGAATTGGTTGAAAGAGACCGAAGATCTTTTAGCCACCTTTGATATAGGTGACCGCAGGAAGGTTTTACTAGCAGTATGGTTGCTAAAGGGAGAAGCTGCACGTTGGTGGGTAGTCACCACCGCTACTAGGCCAATTGAGACTTGGGATGACTTTAGAGGGAGGTTTGGACTAAGGTTCTTATCATTGAAGCAAGGGGACATGACTATTAGGGAATACATAGATAAGTTTAATCAACTGGCTCGGGTCGATTTAGACTTGGTTAATACAGCTCAGAAGAAGGCCCTACACTTTGCTCTAGGATTAAACGAGCCATTACATGGTTTGGCCATGTCTCATATACCCTTGGGGGCGACTTTTGAGAATTTGGTGAATATGGCCCTACTTCAAGAAGAAGATAACAATGACAAGAAAGAGGTCAAGGCGAATGAGTCTCAAGGCAAGAGGGTAAATTCCGGGAAACGGGGCAAGAATAACAACAACCGCCAGGACAAGCCAAGAGAGAATAGGAAATGCAACTTCTATGGTAAAGTTGGACATATATCCAGGGAATGTAGGAAGAAGAAGAGAAAGCGGGGCGAATGCTTTCATTGTGGTGAGTTTGGACATCTCAGCAAGGATTGCCCGAGGAAACAAGGGCAAGGTCAGACTCAGTGTGCAGGACTATCTGGAGGGCGAGTTCATCCCCTCAACACCGTTCTTCCAGCTCATGATAGAGGTGGCATTTCTGTTGAAAGTCTTGTTCACATTTTCTGATTTTCCCTATGCGTACTTTGTTTGATTCTGGCACATCGCATAGTTTTATTTCATCTGATCTAGTTGAAAGTTTGCACCTAAGTACTAGTCTAGTTGATGATCCCGTATGTGTTTCAAATCCAATTGGGGGGGTTCTGCCCGTTTGTCTGTGATCTGAGTGGATTTGAAAATTTCTATCTTGAGTATAGAATTCTCGTGGGATGTTTATATTCTCGGTTTCAGGGGATATGGGTTGGTTTAGGGCATGGAATGGTTGTCCTGTTTTGGAGCCATTCTTGGTTTTAGTATATAGGGTTGTGAGGCTCATGACTCGCCTCGGTAGTACCCTAGAAATTTCTAGCAACCCTATGGGTCCCGTCATGTTATGTTATCTTGAATCCCTCAACTCGTCTATCGATAGTTTGCAATCTGTGAGGGTGGTCCGAGAATATCCTGATATCATGGGGGAAAGTAAAGGGGTTACCCCTAGACGTGGGATAGATTTCCGCATTATCTGGTTGGTAATACCAAGCCAGTTTCGTGGCCGGTTAGGCACATGACCTCACGAGATGAGAGTTAAGAAAGCAAGTCAAGGAGTTGCTTGAGAAGAACTTCCTGAGACGAAGCATTTTCGAGTAGGGTGCTCCAGTAGTATTCGTTACTAATGTGGACAGTTTGCTTCGCTTATGTGTTGTAGATAACCGTTACCAAGGATCGATGATTTGGTTGATCAGCTTGTAGGAGCATCTGTTTTCTTTTGATCTAGCTACCGGATTCCATCAGCTTAGGATGGCTGAGGATGGGATTGACAAGACTGCGTTTAGGACTCTAGATGGATTTTAGAATGGCTAGTCATGCTATTTGGTTTGACTAATGCACCCGCATATTACGTGAACTTGGTGGGTAGGGTGTTTAGGGAGTCCTTGAACAAGTTTGTTGTGGTCGTCGTAGACGATATTCTGATCTCCTTAAAAGAACGAGAAAGAGCATGTTAGACATCTCAAGGAGGTGATGGATACGCTTAGAGCCACCAGTTGAAGGTCGAGTTCTCCAAATGTCACTTTGGAGGAAAGAAGTTGGATTTCTTGGGCACATAGTTCCTAAGTAAGTCTTAGCGGTGGATTCCGCTAAAGTGGTTGCGGTTTAAGACCGGATGACTCTGAGGAGGGCAATTGAAGTAAGAAGCTTTCTCCGTTTGGCTAGTTAGTTAGCATTCCCGGAGCTTAGACTTACTCTTCTGGATCAAGAAGGGGGTTTCACAGGAAGAAGACCCGCAGTTGGTCAAGAACATGGACCAGTCGATTCGAGGCGAGATGTTAAGTCACCTCGCTAGATATATTATAGATGACAAGGGATGACTAAGGCGCGATGAGAGATTATGTGTTCCTCGAGTGAAAGACTTGGTAAAGAAGGTTCTTGAAGATGCGCATCACTCGAGGAGGTGGCCGAGTTGGTCTCAGGATGCATGTTGTGCCACCAGGTTAAGGCCAAGTCATAGAAGCCCAGTGGGCCATTACCTCCATTGGTGGTTCCGCAAGGGAAGTGTGAAAACATCTTAATAGATTATGTGGATGGACTACCTAGATCAAAGAAAGGGAATACGGGTATGTGGGTCATAATAGGTAGACTCACAAAGAGTGCTCATTTCAGTCCGGTGAAGAGCGAGAGGACTGTGTCATGGTTAGCAACGGTTTACCCTCAAGAAGTTGGCCAGTTTTGAAATAGCCTACAGGAAGCCATGGGTAGGCAACTGAATCTAGGTATGGCATATAGGCAGATGGTTCATTTCGATTAAGCCTGAGTTATAGAAAATCACGTTTATAAGGGCAATTGGCAACGTGGATTGGTATTTTCAAGAAAAGTTCTGCTGCGTGGAATACTTTATAGTAAGTAGACGAGATCCAGGATTCACTAGTGAATTTTGGAGAGCTTGCATGAAATCATGAGGTTATAGTTATGTTTAACCCAAGTATACAGAAAGAAGAATAAGTGGAAAAGGAAGACGAGAGGCGACGAGTTCCAACTCGAATTTGGGAAATAGGAGTTAGGAAGCCAAGAAATCATGAAGTAAAAGACGGTCAAAGCACAGTGGAGTTAAGCTCAAGGAAACGTGACTAAGAAGAGTGAAGACTAGACACGCGCATCATATCTCTTTTTAAGAGTGCATCCTTGATCCTTGTTTTCCTGTGGAGCTTGCTTGCAAGTTATCTTTTGTACATATCCTCTCGGTCCCATTCTCGATCTTATTTCCGTTGTAAACTCCATAAGGGGGTTATGACTCGTCGGTTAGTACTATATGTCAGAGTTTGAATGGATTTCTTGTAATCCAAAAAGGAGTTTACCTTGCTTATCTTCTAAGATCTCTTTTTAGCATATCTCTCTGTCCATGTTTACCTAGTTTATCTAGTTTATCTTGTCATGAGATCCTTAGGTAGAAACCCTTTGGATGAAACATGTGTTTGAAACATGTTATGTTTGATGGTTGCAAGTGGTTGCAAGTGTTTGCAAGTGGTTGCTCGTGGATGCATTATACACGATTAGGCACTAGATCGGCTCGCACACTCCTCATATTGCATATGCATGAGTGTTTATGCTTATTCATGGATGAAAATTGTGTGTTATCACATGGATGTTGCATATGGGTGTATGTTATGTGCACACATATAGATGATATACATTATGTTAGGAATTGCATACATATGGATTCATTTCACTAACATAATTCGCATTGATGATATTTGCATTAGATAATTACATATACACACACCTCTGCATATGTTCATCCAGCATTTAGAATCTTGTAAGGACAATGGTTGCTCGTGGATGATGCTTTGAGTAGATGGATGACTGGATGGTAGGATACGTTCTTCCTAACTTGAAGATTTCGGGGACGAAATCCTTTAAGGAGGGGAGAATGTAACAACCCGTATTTTCAATAACCTGTTATAACATAAATCGAGGCAGAATTTAATTATAAAATGTGAATCAAGGGAAACGGGCTATGCCATTGCGTTCATCTCGGAAAAATACGCGAAATAGAGTCCGAGTTTTCGAAAATCGGAGTCCGTATGACCCAGTTAAGGCCCATTGAAGTTTTCAGAAATTTCCATGTTAAAAACAGATTTAATTTTAAATTAAAAACAAGGATTAGGGCTAACTGGCGTCAGGCGGGAAAACTCCCGCCAGGACCCCCATGTCGACAGGCATGTCGACAGGGGTCTTAGGGTGTCGACTGCCCTGTCGACAGCCCTATCGACAGGGGGTGGCCGGGCAGTTTTGCCTGCGCACCATTTTGATTTGGGCTTGGTCTTGTGGCTTGGTTCTAGAG
This sequence comes from Allium sativum, assembly GCA_030737875.1. Taxonomy (NCBI): domain Eukaryota; kingdom Viridiplantae; phylum Streptophyta; class Magnoliopsida; order Asparagales; family Amaryllidaceae; genus Allium; species Allium sativum. The sequence goes on along the minus strand of JASFAX010000022.1, from coordinate 27,953,663 downwards.
AATTCCGAAATCTGATGGACCTAATTCAACTAGGGTTTAATCCTATGGTCTAAATCACTAGCCTAATCTATAAATAAGACGCTAACCTACCCTAAATCATTCATTATTCATACTAGCAACTAAACTATGGCAAAATCAAACCTCTCATGGCCTCCACACTCTTCATACAATTCCTAAATTAATTCCTAAGTGATTTTCCATGCATACAAGTATATTTAGGCTTGTATGATCCTCTTTAGCTTGCATTAAAGGCTTGTTTCTCTGTTGGCATCATAAAGGAGGAGTCTTGATCAAGTTTGCTTTCATTTGGGTGTTTTAATTAGTTGCATAAGGGGTTTCTTACATTTGCTATACTCATTTGAGTCCGCATAAGCATTGTAAGCCCTCTTACCTTCATTTTAGAAACTCTAAAGTTAATATGTGATGAAAGTTGGGATTTTTGCAAGCTTATTTAGTTATGCATGTTTATGCATGTTCACTAAGCCATGATTTGCAAGTTTATTGAGTTATGCATGTTTGTGCAAGTTCACTATGCCATGATTTGCAAGTTTATTGAGTTATGCATGTTCACTAAGCCGTGATTTGCAAGTTTATTGAGTTATGCATGTTTATGCAAGTTCACTATGCCATGATTTGCAAGTTTATTGAGTTATGCATGTTCACTATGCCATGATTTGCAAGTTTATTGAGTTATGCATGTTCACTAAGCCATGATTTGCAAGTTTATGCATGTTTATGCAAGTTCACTATGCCATGATTTGCAAGTTTATTGAGTTATGCATGTTTATGCAAGTTCACTATGCCATGTTATGCATGTTTAATAAGTTATGCATGCTTATGCAAGTTCACAATGACATGTTGTGCATGTTTGACAAGTTATGCATGTTTATGCAAGTTCCCTATGCCATGTTAGGCAAGTTTAACATGTTATGCACGTTTATGGTAATATGCAAGTTCACTATGCTAAGTTATGCAAGTCTAACATGTTATGCATGTTTGTTGTGATATGCAAGTTCATCATGTATGTTGTGCCAAGTTCCCTCTTCCTATCCTTTATGCGTTATTACGAATATGTAAGCGATAGAATGACGTTGGGGGGTTTGGGTAAACTTAAAATACATAAAAATATAAGATTGGGAATTTACCTATTAAGTTAGGTCTACCCCTTGGGAATTTACCTATTAAGTTAGGTCTACCCAAGTATTTGTTGACTTGTAATTATGTTTTGAAATAAAGTGGACATGACACTTAGAAAACATAAGTGCGGCCAACTCGAGGTTGGGTTGAGTTTGTAGCGTAATTCTACCCGGAACCTACCGGCTTAACTAGTGGCTACAAACAATAGGACCCAATGTGAGAAGTTGGTCATGTGGTGCCAAGACCCGAGGTTAGACCAAGTTGTGGTGTAAATCTACCTGGAACCCACCGGCTTGACTAGGTAACCACAACAAAGTCTAATGTGAGAGGTTAAGGTGCATTAAATTAATTAATGCCTCATGATTAGGGTTAAGTCAGGGTCCACTAGTACTTAACCAATTTGGGGATTCGAGGGATTGAAATGGGGTTAAGTTGTGAACTGTTGGCTACACTTAACCAATTTAATCCATTTGGGGGTTCGAGGGATTGAAATGGGGTTAAGTGTGAACTGTTGGTTACACTTAACCAATTTAATCCAGGGGTTCGAGGGATTGAAATGAGCTTAAGTTGTGAAATGTCGGTTACACTTAACCAATTTAATCCATGATTAGTGAAGGGTTAAATCGCACTTAACCCTCTTAGGAAACCCTAGCAACGAGGTCTGTTCCAGTAGTAATCCCAGTTTGGTATCATCACAACCCTATAGGCTAGGCTAGGGCGGGGCACGATTACTGGACGGATGTAAGCGACCAAAGCGATGGCCGAGTGGTACAGCGGTGCGGGTCCAGGCGGGCTACGGACGTGCACGTAGTCCGGTATTGGACAAACTCGAGGCACGGGTACCAGTAGGTTTAGACTGTGCATTATTGCTTAAGTGTCTGGGGTTGACACCCGAGGGCTTGATACACCCGAAGGTGGACCCAGCACAGTCTGACTACATCCATATGTGGGCCGTATGGACACCAACACTTGACGTGTTAGGTTTATAGGGAGCCGATCGACTAGACCGTTTGGTTGGACCTTATATTAAGGTCACTTCATGTTACTGGGTCAAAGCTTGGGCCAAGGGATCAATACCTGTTATGTTCGTTTGCTAGTACACCGTGGTGCAAAACTTAACCTTGTTTATGTGATGACACCTCTATCTATCTTGTAGTTAATTTATCATGCCAGTATGTTGTTATCTATGATCATCTCAGTTTCCATCATGATGTTAACTTTATTAGTTTATAGACTGATCGTAGCAGGGCTTACTCAGTCTTTTTGACTGACCTGTTTTCTTTCGCCTCTTTTCTTCCGTTCCCCCCCCCCAGGTTCTCAGGGAGGGAATACTGGAGCTTAGCTTGGATCGCTTAGCTTGCTTGCTGGATTAGCTCATGTACGTTTGGATATTGAGCCCGCTATGGTTTATCACTCTTATTTGGGGATAGTACTTATGTATTTCAGTTTATCAGATGATGTTTTTATCTAAACTTGTAATTTTGGGAAATTGACATTTTGATGTACCAGACTTGTGTTTTGAAATGGTTTAAAAATCTTCCGCTATTTTATCTACTTACTCTGTTTATTTACATATATATATGTCATGTCCTGCCTTGCTATATCATTATGCATGTTTACCTTGTTTTAAAACGCCCCACTAAAGTCAGAGTTGCTTGCAAGAGCCACCCTGGCGGAGGTGGGGTGTTACATATATTTAGTTGAAGTTCAAATCGCCAAATAGAGAACTGCCGCTCCATTTCGAGCTCTATTATAATTATATTATAATTATACATTCAAACTTCGTTTAAATGAATATATTCGTTATTATAATTCAACTCTAAACCGAATTATATATTTTAAATTGTCCACTTCACACAATATTGTCAATTCCACTATTTCTGATTATTTCAAAAATAAATATATTTTATTATATTATTTATATTAATTAAATATTCAATATTATTTAATTCAGGTGGTCGATACAGCCAAATCGATATTTAAATAATTAAATTAATTAATTATTCGATGGTTAAAAATGCGGGTCATTACAATCTTCCCCCTTAATATAATTTCGTCCTCGAAATTGCTAAGGTAGGGGACAACCCTATCTACTAGGTAAAAATTTATCTGTTTAACTCTTATCTTCGGTTTCAACTGAACCAATTAATATCAACTAAAATATTAATTTATTCCGGCTAACTAAATTTTCAAAAATTCTGAAACAATCCTAACACCTTAAATATTCGGAAAAATTTGCCATAACCTCCTTTGTACGACCCTATCGGTAAAACTCCAACTCGCCTCTTTAGGGCTTCCCAACTCAAAAGAAAATCAATAGCCAAGCGGCTTGCCAAATCGGCTCACAAATTCCAAACTCATATCAAATATAAACTTGTACCTTTTTGTCGGGCATATCGTTATATCCCTGCACCTGTTACCAATTCAATATATACCATATCATTCCAATCAATTTCCATCTAAGTTCAATCAACCCAATCACAACACAATTTTTCGCTTATCTCGAAGCTCAATTTCATTTCAACCCCAATCACAAATTCCGAACTCTTGACTTATCACTTAATCCCATTTCAGATTATTCTTTGATCGACTCCAGTTTTACTTAACTTCACAAGTTACAATTAAATTCTAGAATTTAAATTCCTGGGTTTTTATTTCAAATCAATTTGAAATCATAACAAAAATTCAAAACTTTGAATTTCCGAACACCTTGTTTTCACAAACGATTTTAAAATAAAATCTTTGGTAGCAATCTGTCACTTACAACTCGAAAATGAACACGGATGATGTCATGATCATCATTGGAATCTATTTTCCAGCTATAAGAGTGAGTTTCATACTATATCACTTTTCAACAAAAACACTTCCATTCTTGAAATCAATTCCAAATATCATTCTCCAAACAATTTAAAATCTCCTAGGATTTTAAAATTCACGTATATTCAATACAGATTCAATTACAAACACTTATCTAAATTTCCAGAGTTCTAATTTCAAATTCTGATTAAATTTCAGATTTAATTCACTTTGTAATACGTATACGAATCTTAATTGGTTATTTATAACCATTTTCCTTTCATAATCTTACTCGATTATAATAACAACCAACACATCCAATATACTAATATTTCAAATATATATACTTTGGGTAAAATTATTTCATTTACCCTCTTTTCAAAACATACCGTGTCGGTTCATCGTATTCAACTGTTTAGAAACCCTTATCGATATTGTAGTGCCTCACCATCGACCAGAATTTATAAACAACTCAACCAATAAATCTCCACAATATAAAACAAATTTTTATATCAAATATCAAATATGCGCTCATATATATATATATATATATACACTCAAACTAAATCTAGGGTATTACTAACCCCATCTCTACCGAGTCTTGCCACAAGGCTAAGGTAATTCGCTTAACTCTAGATCGCAGCGATCACAATGGTTACGCCTGATTCCCTCAGGAAACATCCGACCGCCTTAGGCTATCTGCGGCCCTACGAATTTCGCTAGCAGTCGTGGTAAATGGCATCTCATTTGGATTAACTCTAATTGATTAACTCTAACTGATTAACTCTAACTGGTTAACTCTAACTGTTTAACTCTAACCGGTTAACTCTAATTATTTAACTCTAACTAGTTAACTCTAACTGGTTAACTCTAACCGATTAACTCTAATTGTTTAACTCTAACTGGTTAACTCTAACTGTTTAACTCTAACTGGTTAACTCTAACTGGTTAATTCTAACTGATTAACTCTAACTGGTTAAATCTAATAGTTTAACTCTAACTGGTTAACTCTAACTGTTTAACTCTAACTGGTTAACTCTAACTGTTTAACTCTAACTGGTTAACTCTAACTGGTTAACTCTAACTGGTTAACTCTAACTGGTTAACTCTAACTGGTTTACTCTAACTGTTTAACTCTAACTAGTTAACTCTAACTGGTTAACTCTAACTGATTAACTCTAACTGTTTAACTCTAACCGGTGACTCTTTTGCTTTATAAAGATTTCCCTTTTTATAACGTTTATTCGTTTAAAAAGATTTACTTTTAATAAAGGTTCTTCACTCTAAAAATGATTTCCTTTTTATAACGTTTTCCTTTTTATAACGGTTTCCCTTTTATAATGTTTTCCCTTTTATAACATCCTATTCCGTTATAAATAAATTTCCCTTTTTAACTCTATTTATTTTCTAAATATTTCCTTTTCAATTCTATTTGTAAATGGTTTACAAATATTTCCTTTTCTATTTATTCTATTTGCAAATGGTTTGCAAATAGTTCCTTTTCAAATTTATTCTATTTGCAAATGGTTTGCAAATATTTCCTTTTCAAATTTATTCTATTTGCAAATGGTGTACAAAAATATTTCTTTTCTTAATATCTCCTATTTATAAATATTCCAATTTATAAATATTTCTTATTTATAAATATTCCCATTTATAAATATCACTTATTAATAAATATTCCATTTATAAATATTTTATTTTCAATATCAGTTTGAAAATTTCCTTATCAACATTCCGGTGTGTTATGGTATTCAACATATCAAATCCTGATGATCAATATCGTCCAAACACATATAATCGACAACAGATTATATATCACACAATATATTTCAATATATGAAACAAAACAGTATTTCAAATATTTGAGGAATCCTGTTGGATCCCTCCAACCTGTTTCCCTGCATCACAGATGTTAAACCATATAATTAACATCAACTTCATTTCAATATGAAATGTTCTAATAAACAACATCAATATATATATATATATATTTAACGGTTTATATATATATATATATATATATATATTCACTAAGTGACTAGCAGTTCAATCAACCAAATCAACACACAGCAATCAACAGATAATTATCAGTTCTAAGAATACGTTATAAAATATAACTGTTCCGAGTTGGTGAGTTTTACTCATTTTGGCAGTTCATCGTTAAAGAACGATAAACTGTTTGCTTGATTTGAATCAAACAATTTATTTCGCCATAATTTCAAACGAGCTCAAATCCACTCCCACTCAGTCTCATTGTGTTTCTCCCATCCATACGATCCTAATGGATATTGCTTCGCTGAATTTCGATATCGTATGGTAAAGTTATGATATTACGAAGTTAATACACTTTTATATACAAATTATAAATATTTAAAACCATATTTGGCCTCATCCATTAAAGTTCCGGCCCACCTCCCTTCATAAACCTGTATACCCGAATTACTTCTTCCCCAAAACGAAAATCGCTCCTTCCTGTGTAACAACCCGAAAATCTAAGCCAGTTTAAAATTTATATTTTGGCCATTTTAGCGAAGTTTGAATATTTAAAATGATTATTTTAAATAATAACGAAGGGAAATTTATTTTGAATACAATTCAAACCAAAAATATTTATATAGCTCATAATTGGAATATAAATATATATTTTAAAATATAAAAGGAATTGAAAATGGCGCGGTAGTTTGATAATTCGATTTCAAACTTCAAATGAATGTACCAGATTCAAAATAAACCGGAATTTGGCGAAACCAAAAATAATAGAATCCAATTGAGAATATCTTTCCAATGAATCCGAAAAATCAAAATTTCATAACGGGAATCAAAAGATATGGCCGAATGAAAATTCAGAATAGTCGCTATTGAATTCTGGCCCTTAAAAATAGCCATTTTGCAAACAACCTCGGAATTCGACGAAACCATTTTTGTTGGATCCGTGATGTCAAGTTATTGTTAGATTCCAATTTTCATAATTTTTCGAATCAATATGTGAGCGTGGCAAAGGAAAACGCGTTTGGCTAGTTTCAATTGATTTTAATAGACTGGAAAATGGCCATTTTTCAAACGGTCTCAGAATTCGACGAAATTAGTTTTGTTATGACCGTATCGTCAATACGAAGCTAGAAAATATTTTTATGGAATTTTTAGAGTCCGTATGTGGCCTCGGTAAATTAAAATGTGCGTTAAAATTAAATATATACTGATTTATATTTTAATTTTGATAAAAACCTATCGTAACAGCCGAATTGGCTTGCGAAACATATCCTATTGTGTTCGGAATGGGGGTAATTAGCTGGAGACGACAGTAGTTGGGGTCGATTTAGAGTTCGTGACGATATTGAGTTTTAAGTGAATTAAATATTATTTAAATATGTATACTCCCTTCCCTCTTCTCTCTCTTCTTTACTTCAGTCAACCCCACAAATAAAACCCGATCCCCCAAATCACATCCGCTCCGCCCCCGTTCAGCACCCCCACGCCCTCCGCCTGGCCCCAACGTCCACCGCACCCCCTCCTCCTTCTTCTCCGCCTTGCTTTCTCCCCTTTCGCCTGCCCCTGCGATCGACGAGACCCCAAAGACCCCCGACCATCGAAGAAAGCGCCGCGCCCTAGCCTGGGACCCCCTACCTCTAACAGTCACGCCGCCGGCCAAGGCCGCCACCCACGTGAGCCCCCAACCTTCTGAACCCCGCTACGACCTCACATCACCAAACGCTCCCCTCCTCTTCCTCCCTTCGTTCGACGCCCAGCCACCACTCCAACGACAACCACTACCTTCCCCCTACAACGCAGTAAGTATTTTTTCTTTTCTTATTTAATTATTTTATTCCTTTTCTTCTTCTTTTTTTTTATATTTTAAAAGTGATAAAAACTGATTTTAATAGTGATAAAAAAATTGGTTTTTACATTTATGTTTATGTTAGAAAGTTTGGATTTTTACATAATAAAGTTACAAGTTTGTGTTAGCGAAAAGATATGGTTTTTAAACGTATAAAGATTTGATTTTTAATATGAAAGTGAATTAATAAAAATTAATTCTTTTCACATATGATTTTTAATTAAAAATGTGATTTTTATAGCGATGATATAAAAATTCAATCTTTATATAAGAAGAAGAAGTATAAAAATATAATTTTTATATAGAATGAAGTGTCGAAAATATATATGAAGAAGAAATAAAAATACGATTTTTATTTATTGAAGGAAGCAATAAAAATATAATTTTTATTTGAACAGCGTGAAAAGAACTGCATTGGAATTTCGAAGGAATCCAGATGTTCAGCAGTTCAACAGCAAAGCACGGCGGAGTGGAACCCTCTGTGAGAACTTCTCACCTTTTAATTTATTTTTCTAGTTATAATTATATATACTAGGATGCTGACGGTGTTTAGTAGCACCCGACACCACTGTCCACAGACCATGGACTTGTTTGTTTGGTTGCATAGATTAGTTAGATTATTTGTGTTGAATTCGATTGTTTGGTGAGATGGAAATTGATTTGATTGATATGTGTATGGCGTGGGCCATCACTAGACCGAGGATAAGGCTAGGCCTTGTCCCGTTTCTAGTTTCGTGCTGTTATGCCGCCGAATTTTTTTAAAATAAGTTAGAAAAATAAAAATATCATTTTTATTGTGTAAATGAACTGAATAGAAATTCATGTGTTGAAATAAAATATTTTATCTTTAAAAATATAATTTTTAACGTGTGTGTGAATAAAATAAAATATACATTTACAAACCAGACGGTTAGTTTATGAACACTGATTTGACTAATATTGATTGGGACGATAATTTTTACACATCGCCCAACTGCACAAATGAAAATTGTGGTTGATTCATTGACACCCCACACGGGTATTGGGATGAGATTTGACGTACACTAATCCCGATTGTTTAGTTGTATGTCAATCAATTGATTGACAGGCTGTATAAGGGTCGAATATTTATATTTAATGCTTATACAGTGTAGAATGCACTCTGGATGATGGTTGATTATTTATCGTTGCTATTATATACATGTGTTGTAGAAAATCCATATAATTCACATTATACGGTAATTGATTAGGCCTCATTCTAATTTGGAAAATAAAGAATAGAAATAAATATTCATGTGTTGAATAAAAGCCGTGTTGATTAGATTGACGCCATTTTGACGTGAACGATATTTATATCGATTATATTCGTTTTTAAAATGAATATAGAAAAGAAAGTGACTTCAAAATCTGATATTTTGAAGTGAATTGAAATTCGAATTAAATTGAAGTGAATTGAATTTCGAATTTGATTGAAGTGATTTGAAATTCGAATTAAATTAAAGTAATTTGAAATTTGAATTAAATTGAAATAGAATTGAAATCGATTTGAAATGAATTTAAAACGAAATTATATTAGAAAATTCAATTTTGATTTGAATTTGAGATGGAAGTTAAAATCGTTTTGAATTGAAATCGACGAAATATATATTATATATTATATATATAATATAATGGCTTGAATAGAACGCGCCGCGCTGCGGCAGTTCGTGAATTTCGACCATTGACTTCGAATTGACGTTGCTGGAGATCTGACCGTTGGATTCTCCTAAAATCGGAACCGTTGGGTTCATATCGAAAAGAGCTTTCTAATGAATATTAGAGATTAGAAATTTAACAGTTGGATTTGGAATTATGTCCAAATCAAATTTGGAAAAGGTCGCTGTAAGTGCAGTTCGATGGCCGTTGATGGAAATCGACTGTACGAGCCTTGATAAAATTATTCAAAATAGTAATAATTTGTGTAAAATCATAAGAAATGATTTGTGAAGAATTGGGATGAAAAACTCCATATTTGAAAAGATAAAAATAAATTTTTATCGAAATGAACTAGTTTTGAACTAGAATAATAATTTATTTATTTTTAAATAAATAAATGGGATTTGAAATGGTTTTAAAAGTAACCAGGATTTCCAATAATTGAATTGGGATGGATTCGAATCGAAATTATTCCTGGAATATTTTGGTGTTGGATTTCGTGATTATACAGATATTGTTATGGAAATTTGAAAGATATATTAATATCGTTATTTCCAATACGATATTTGTTGATCGTAGAATTTGATATTGAATACAAGCCGATATATTTTCTATTCAGAGCCTTGTATTTAATATCAAATGTGATTTGGGTTTGTCGTGAATGGTGTTTTCATTAACGCTGTTCTTAAGCCCAGTTGTGAAAAAGGATTAAATCTTTTTATTTAGATTTAATGGAGTGTGTCAATTAAATAATATTTAATTGGAATTGAACTGGAATTGATTTTTGGGTTTATCGTGAACGGTGTTTTAAATAACACTTGTTCTTTAACCCGATAATTAATGGAATGTGATTTTGTGTTTATAGTGAACCGTGTTTTAATTGATATTGGTTCTTTAACCCAGTTAAAGACAGGAGGTGATTTCCCAGGTTAAATAACCATTGATATTTATTTTTGGGAAGATTAAAACTAAGTCGAGTTTTAATGAATCTTTAATTAGATTGAAATGATCGAGAATGGGATATCACCAGTTTTGCTCCAGGCGATAGTTAAATCTTTAATTAGATTTGAACGTGAAATGGTAATTGAATTTACCGATAACACCGTGGTGTTAGATATGAAGTATGACCAGTTTTACTTCATGGGACGAATAGGTTTGGATTGGGAAATAAAATAAATGATTACTTCGGTGTGGCTCGCTAATCCCGACTAGTTTGAATTGATATTCAAAAGAAGATTAAAGAATAAATATAAAGAATTTATCTTTGATAAAATTAATGGGAACCTTTCCCAAAGTATAAGAATATTTGAATAAAAGAATATTCTGAATTGGAATGAGGCATATGTTGTGTTTTGTGTAACACTTATTTATTATATACGCGAGTTATTCAGAAAGACCGGGTTTATACCATTCTGAATAACTGATTCGATGTGGGCTCGAAGATGAAGACGGTAGTCGAAGACCGGAAGTCTTCACATCGTTTGGGTGATTACTGATGATCTTGATTGGGCCGTACACCCAAGATGAGGGAATCAGTTAGTGATCGTCCAGACGTACTTGGAGATCGATGGATATGCGAGGAAAGTGCCTCTGGTTTCGTTCAGATCCAGAACGGACTTGTATGGACTGTGTGTCTGACATCGGATTTAATTCTGTGTGATTGATATCGATTGCGTAGCGTGAATTGCCTGTGTGGCATGCTAAAATGCAAATGATCAAGACTTTTGAAAAGCAAAGTCTTGTGGTTGATGATCAAAGCAGGGCCTTTGTGGCGTAGCTTTGTGTAACGTGAATTCGCGAGCCTCACACCCCGGTTGTGAACCAGAAATGGTAGAGGACTTCAGGGAGGGCATGCGTTTCCTTCTAGCTAGGTTGGTGTCAGTGACCTACCAGCCCTGACTTTATATACTTCTCACCTGTATGGTTGTTGCTGTTGCGAGGCGCCTCGGTTATATCGGACGATCCGGGTCCGATGGAGCCATTCGTTGGCTCATTGACGCCCCAAAGGGCGGGGAAACGCAGTGTTCAGGAATTTTAATCCACATCGGTGGACCGGCCCTGTCGCTCCAAGACTTGTCTGCGTGCTTGCCTGAGACACGGGCTAGAGCATCTCGAAATCGGTAGAGGACTATCTTTTGCCTCGGTTCATAGATGGTAATCCAATTTCCAAATAAGTGATATTGCGGTTTTGATTGTATACCTATATATGGCGACATGATATATGGTACCCATGCCGCCTATGATTGATACTTATGATTGAAATTATCTTAACACTATACACTTATTATAGTATCAAATGATTTGTTTTAAACGTATCAAGCATGCTTTGGCTATTATAATGGAAAACCCTATCCTCCGGTTTGCGTTGCATTATGTGATGGGACCTGGGTCTTATAATAGCTTCGTTGTTCTTTATTTAGCATTGCGCTGTTGTTTTATGCACTGGTATTCTTGGGAAGAAACCCGTTCCGTGTTTACGGTGTGTAACTTGATTTACCTAACTATAAAATAAAGATTAATAGCTGTTTCAGTTCTCATACCAGTCCCGTGACTGACCTGGAGTTTATTGTTTTAACCTAAACTCTGGGTGCCCTTATTTTGACACGGGCATCTAGTAGTTTTGGTTTTGCAGATTTATCTTCCCAGGATCCTGGTTTACAGCTGGAACAATATCCGGAAAGCTTTGTATCCGTATATCTCCTTCAGTTGTGATTTGTATTATTTTCCGCTGCTATGTAATTTATTGTAATCTCTGATGTTTTATATTGTGTAATATTGATTTATACTCTGTATATTCTGGTATTCTGATGGAATTGTGTAATAAGCAATGAAATGTTCTTCCGTCTGTGTTCTATTTTGTCGTGTTCTTGAAACAATCAGGCGTTTCGAACGGTCTTGATCGGTTTAGCGATTGATTCGGATCGAGCGAAATACCCGGTCGTCACGTCCAGTATCCCAATTTCCCCTTTGATCGCCAGTTGACCAACACCATACTCCACTCCGTTCATACATCGGCACCGCCTCCGCTACCATTCAACTCAGTGTGTCCGCCCCCTTCCGATCATCCCCGCGAACATACGTTCGATGCCCCCTTCGTCGACCCGACCTGTGGCTTTGGAACCAATCCACCCACTATCGCTTTTCACCATGAACTACAGGACACCCCCGCGAACTGCTACCGGGTGTGCCCCACTATGCTGAACTCACCCGCACCTCTGAATCCAACTCCGGCCATTCGTACCCAGCTGTACTGTAATAACCCGGAATTTTGGGGCCAATTTAAAATTTTTACTTTAGAAATTTTAATGGATTTTAATATTTAAAATAATTTATTTTAAATAATAACGATGAAAAATTTATTTAAATCGAAGTTAAAACGAATAAATTTAATTTAATTATAAAAGGAGTTTAAAACAGCGCTGCAGTTTGAAAATTTGAATTTGAACTTTGACTGAATGTACAGGATTCATTTTAAATCAGAATTGAGCGATACAAAAATATTTAAATCTGTTTAATCGTATCTTTCTAACAGATCTGAAAAACTGAAATTTCACTTTATAATTAGAAAGTTATGTCCAGTTTAAAATTTAGAAAAGTCGCTGTAGAATTTATATATATTTTAATTAAATATATGTCCCTTAAAATAGTCATTTTTCAAACGACCTCGGTTTTCGACGAAACCACTTTTGTTGGAACCGGAATATCAAATTATTGTTAAGTTTTATTTTCCGAAAATTTTCAAATTAATATGTGAGCGTAACGAAAGAAAATGTGTTTTGTCAATTCTGGTCAAATTTAATCGACTTGAAAATGGCCGTTTTTCAAACAGTCTAAGATATCGACGAAATTAGTTTTGTTAGGACCGTATCGTCAAAACAAAGCTAGAAATGATTTTTCTGTAATTTTTAGAGTCAGTATGTGGCCCCGGTAATTTAAAATGTACGTTTAAATTAATAATTTAATGATTTATATTTAAAATAAAGAAAAATGGGCTGAGACGATCAAACGGGCTGACGGGACCTAGTCCATTGGGTCCGGAGTAGAGGTATTTTGCTAGGGACCATATTCTTTAGGCTTGAATCGGAGTTGGTATGAAATAACGGGTTTATTTGTAAACTAAAGAATTTAATAATTATAATATTATAAATATTCATGAACATAAACCCTAATCCATTAGAGTCATAGCCGCCAGGTCATCCATGAATGGCCATAACCGTTCAAAATAAATTCCTTGATCTCTTCACGAATGTTCCAAATTACCTAAAGATTTACACACAACAATCACAGAGATTCTTGAGCTCGACCTTATCATACGGTGAGGATTAATTTTAGTGCCAAGGATTGAGAGAATTTTGATTGCAAATATGCTTCGTTCAAACTGATTTTTAGCTCGCTTGGGATGTGCGAGTTCGACCTCGCGCTAGGCGATGGGAGGGTGGAGGAAGCCCGACGTCGTGGAGGTGGTTGATTGGCTGATGGTGGAGCAGGTGGCGTGCGAATTGAGGAAGTGGAAGTCGACAGTTTGGGTTGAGCAGTCTGAATGAGGAACGAAGCCTGGAACGAAATACAAGAAGAAAGAGGAAAGGATTAGGCAAGGGTAATTAAAAAGGAGGTTAATTAAGAGATTTAATTATAAATTAAAATTGTATAAACTTTAAAAATCTATATCTTTTTCAAACCAGAACGGAATCGAACGAAACGAAGTTCATTGGAATCGCAGTGAAGAGATCTATGCCATGAAATTGACCAGGACAAAAACTGAGCACTTTGAAATTTCAGATCTAAATTATTCGGTGAGAAATCTATATTTTATTTATTATTTAAAAATAATTATGAATTTATTATCATAAATCTACAATTATTTCCTGTTTGCTATCATTCATGATTGTTATGTGTCGAAATAGTGTATGGATCTGTGTTTCCCTGTTGGTTGTTTGTGATGAATTGCAAGAATCATGTTTGGTTAAAGTAGACAAAAAACCAACACCTTGGTTAGAAATGATGTTATATTAAGATTAAAACATTTTGTTTATAAAATGTTAATATGATTTAAAAGGTCCATTTCTGTCAAAAGATTGATTAGTGAACAGAATGACAATTTTGTTATAATTTGATTAGTGAAAAAAAAAGAAACACATTTTGGTTGATTCGAGTATAAAGATCTAAATTAACATTTTTGTTAATTTGATTATAAAGAATAGAATTAACATTTTTGTTAATTAGATTATAAAGAATATACATATGATAAAAAGGACATTTCATGTTAAAGAACATACATCAGGTTAAAGTAGCACCTTTGATTAAGAAATGTTAATTATGATAGAAAGAGACATTTTGTTAGAAATGTTAAATATGATAAGATGGACATTTTTGGCACATTAAAATGAATGAAGTAAAAATAGACATTTTTATTCATTGAAGAAGATTAGACAAAGTCACCATGTTTTGTTTACATAAGAAGATTAGACAAAATTCTCATTTTTGTTTACATTTGAATTTTACAAGCAAAATCATCGTTTTATTTGCATTCGAAGTTAATAAACAAAATTCATATTTTGTTAACATTAAAAGGATTATAACAAAATTCATATTTTGTTAATATTAAAAGGATTATAAACAAAATTCATATTTTGTTAACATTAAAAGGATTATAACAAAATTCATATTTGGTTAAAATTAAAAGGATTATAACAAAA
Source organism: Allium sativum (assembly GCA_030737875.1). Lineage (NCBI taxonomy): Eukaryota > Viridiplantae > Streptophyta > Magnoliopsida > Asparagales > Amaryllidaceae > Allium > Allium sativum. The sequence goes on along the minus strand of JASFAX010000022.1, from coordinate 27,938,522 downwards.
TTCATATTTTGTTAACATAAAAAGGATTATAACAAAATTCATATTTTGTTAACATAAAAAGGATTATAACAAAATTCATATTTTGTTAACATTAAAAGGATTATAAAAAAATTCACATTTTGTTAACATTAAAAGGATTTGATAAAAATTCACATCTAACATTAAAAGGATTTGATAAGAATTCACATTTTGTTAACATTAAAAGGATTTGATAAGAATTAACATTTTTGTTAACATTAAAAGGATTTGATAAGAATTAACATTTTTGTTAACATTAGAAATAGAAATGATAATTTATGTAAAGGACAACATTAGAAATAGAATTTACAATTTATGTAAAAGATGACATTAGAAATAGAATTTACAACTTATGTAAAGGAGGACATTAGAACTAGAATTTACATTTATGTAAAGGTTGACATTAGAAATTGAATCTCATTTTTAGTGAAAAATGTACATAAGAATTTAAATATCATTTTAGTGAAAAATGCACATTAGAGTTAAATTAACATTTTTGGTTTACATTTAAAAGGATTAAACAAAAACTAGCATTTTTGTTTACACTATAAAGATTAAACTAGATTATCATATTTTGTTGCATTGAAAGGAATTTGACAAAAATGTATATTTTATACATTAAAAAGGAATGAATTGGAAAATGTATATTTTTATACATTAAAGAAGAATGAATGAAAATGTGTATTTTTGAGACGACCCGATTTCCCGTTCTCACGGAAACAAGGTTATCTTTGGAATATAACACAGAAACAGATAATAGCAGAACAGAATTAAATAAATACACCAGATAATGAACAACAGAATATACTGGATAGAAGTAATCATCAGAGTTACACAGTATATAGGATCTTACTTAGTACAAATACAGTTCAGCTATACATAAATGTCTACAGCGGAAATAAACAAAATATGTACAATAGGAGCTGAACAGCATAAAAAGAAATAAATGATAGAATCCATCTTCAGCTCCAGCTATCCAGAAAGAACCAGCTAAACCTGAACACAAGGCTGCCCGTGAAGAAAAAGGGGCACCCGAGTTTGAAAGTGAAACAAACTACGAGTCAGTCATGGGACTGGTATGAGAAATCCACTCAACACATATAGAATTGGCTAATCACAGGACCACGCCACTTTCGTGGAACGGGTTTACTCCATTGGATTGCCAGTGCTTTAAAACAAATCTTTCTTTTAAACATCGCTATGCTTTTTATAAAAATGAAGCCGTTATAAGACTCAGTTCCCATCACACAATGCAACGCAAACCGGAGGATAGAGTTTTTACCTTATAACGGCCAAGATATGCTTGATACGAATAAAACAAAGGCATTTGATATTATTGCTAGTGTCTATATGTTTTGAAAACAATTTCAAATCATAACTATCAATCATAGACGACATGAGCGTCCCATGCCACTATGTCGCCAAATGTATATATACAATCGAAACCGCACAGTCACGTATTTGGAAATTGGATTTCCGTCATGAACCAACGCAAAAGATAGTCCTTACCGAATTCGAGACAATCTAGCCTACGATGTCTCAGGAACAGCCGCAACTGCCCCCTGGATCATCAGGGCCGGTCCACCGATGTGGATTATTATACCTGAACAATACGTCTCCCCGCCCTTTGGGGCGCAAACGAGCCAACGAATGACTCCATCGGACCCGGATCGTCCGATCAAACCGAGGCGCCTTGCAACAGCAACAACCACATAGGTGAAAAGTATATAAATGTCAGGGCTGGTAGGTCACTGACACCAGCCTAGCTAGAAAAAAACGCATGCCCTCCCTGATGTCCTCTCCTGTTTTAGGTTCATACCGAGGTGTGAGGCTCTCGAATTCACGTTATACACAAAGCTACGCCACACAGGCGGTGCTTTGATCATCACCACAAGACCTTGCTTTTCAACAGAAGCCCTGATCACTGCATCTTAGCATGCCACACAGGCAATTCACGCCATGCGATTGATGTCCATCGATATACAACCTCTGAGCTCGTACGTCTCAGAGAAGGGCGTTAAGCGAAAGAATAATTTCTCCGCCGCCAAACAGATGTATATTCAACAGAGATCAATCAACACAGAATAAAATCCAATGTCGGACACACAGTCCATTTACAAGTCCGTTCTGGGTCTAAACGAAACCGGAGGCACTAAATACCTCGCAAACCCATCGATCACCACGTACGTCTGGACGATCACCACTCATTATCCATATTTCGGGATGCCTCCCAATCAGGACCTCGGTTACCATCCAAACGAGGTGAAGATCTCCGGTCTTCGACCATCGTCTTCATCTTCGACTTTCAATCGTCGATCAATTATTTGAAATGAGAATTAACTCGGCTTTTTCAAATAATTCACGTATATTTAGAATTTCAAATCAATTTATTTCAATGGTTAAATTATTCGACAACACCAATTTCGTTCTTTAATGTAATTTTCACACCAAACACATTCAACCATCAAAAGCCACATAAATCAAGCAAATTCAGTTTATTTCCATTCCATATCGCTTACGATATTTTATAACTATTTATCGCTATTTTCATTTATTTTAAAATAGCCATTTTATTCAAAACGACGCTTCGGGCCATACAGCGGCCGTGGCGCTGTTTTTCTTCAGATTTGATTTACACATATCTAAAAATCTAACCATTGGATCTTCACAAAATTTCCATCATTAGAAAGGTCTTTTCAAAACGAATCCAACGGTTCCAGATTCGGGAAAATCCGACGGTCGGATCTCCCGGTACAATCGTTTGAAATTTCGATTTCAAAATACGAACTGCAGCGTTGTTATTCGATTAAATATAATTCTATTTATATTTATATATAAATAAAATCGATTCTGGCGCTGTTTTTCTTCAAAATTGAATTAAACATTCCAGACAATCCAACCGTTTGATTTCTACAAAGTTGGTGCCGTTAGGAAGATATTTCCAAGGCGAACCCGACGGTTGAGGTTTTGGGAAAATCCGATGGTCGGATTTCCCGCACTAGTCGCTTGAAATCACGGTTTCAAAATACGAACTGCACGGCTTCGTTTCGTTTTAATTTTATTTATATTTATATATTTATATAAATATAGTTCATTCAATGATTTCAATATCGTTTTCACTTCAAATATTTTTCTAACGCCATAAATTTTGGAAAAAATTCGCCATAACCTCCCCTGCACCGGGAGCATCGGGAAATCGCAAATAGCATTCCCGGTCCTTCTAATCTCAAAAAGAAAAAGAAGAAGCCAAGCGGCTAGCCAACAGGCTCAAAATCATCACCCAAACAAATCAGTAAATGTGTACCTATTTGTCGGGCACAAAATTTTATTCCTCTTCTCTAGCCCCTTTGCTATAACCTGTTCAATGAATATTGCATGTACATATATATAAGTTCTTATCATTTATCAATTTCTATTCGACTTCATATTTGATTTCTATTTGGTTTAAAAACTCCATTCATTCTAATGTTACATAAATAGGTGCAAATCATTTCATTAGCTAATTAATGAATATTTCAACTCATATATGTTTATTTTGAACAAGTGGCTATTCTTAACACTTCACATTTCAACGATTTATGCATACAATAAAAATGTGATTTTTATTGTAAAACAATTCATTTCAAAACACTATTTTTCTATATAGTTCATATAGGTGACAAAATAGGATTTTTATCATAAAACAATTTCTTTTTAAAACGAGATTATTTTACATAGTTCATATAGTCGATAAAAGGCGATTTTTATTATCAAACAATTTATTTCAAAATATGAATACCATTCAACACATGAATTTCTAAACAACGAATGAATATCAATTCAACACATGAATGTTTTCTATAGTTTCTATATATAGATAAAAATGTGATTTTTATTATCAAACAATTTATTTCAAAATATGAATACCATTCAACACATGAATTTCTAAACAACGAATGAATATCAATTCAACACATGAATGTTTTCTATAGTTTCTATATATAGATAAAAATGTGATTTTTATTATCGAACAATTTATTTCAAAATATGAATACCATTCAACACATGAATTTCTAAACAACGAATGAATATCAATTCAACACATGAATGTTTTCTATACAATGAATAAATATAGTTTAAGCATATGAAAATAATTCAAACACACAAATATTATTCAAAATTTTGGCAGCATAACGTTAGGGTAGTTAAACCGGCACCGTCCCTAGTACGGCTCCTCGCACTACCTTAAAACCTCGCGGTTTTTGACAATGGGGATCATGCATCTAGTTCGCACGCAGGCGGCATGTATATATTTATTTCATTTCCACAAACTAATCCTATGTGGTTTCAACCAAATATTTTTCAACCACAAACGGGTATTTTTCAACCACAATCAACCAATATCAATCACAAACAATCCCAAACAATCATTCACTATCAATCAACTTTCACAACAATTTCAACCAATTAATATCGTCCATGGTTTGTGGACGAGGGGCGTATATATATATATATATATATAGATATTTATATATAGCTATTCACTTTCATTTCACACATATATAATATTTTTAAATCAGAAATCTCACCAATAGCTATCCAACTTCACGACTCTTCCTTAGAGAAATCTTCGCCTTTTGTTGCTTCGTCGCCCGTATTCTCTACATATGTAAAAATCGAATTTTTACGATGCTATTCAATATATAAAAATATTATTTTTACTTCGACTTTCAATATCTAAAAATATGATTTTTACTTCGACTTTCAATATATAAAAATATGATTTTTACTTCGACTTTCAATATCTAAAAATATGATTTTTACTTCGACTTTCAATATCTAAAAATATGATTTTTACTTCGACTTTCAATATCTAAAAATATGATTTTTACTTCGACTTTCAATATATATAAAAATATGATTTTTACCTCGACTTTCAATATATAAAAATATGATTTTTACCTCGACTTTCAATATATAAAAATATGATTTTTACCTCGACTTTCAATATATAAAAATGTGATTTTTACCTCGACTTTCAATATATAAAAATATGATTTTTCCTTTTCTACAAGTCTGATCTTTTTAAAGTTTAAGCCTTTTGCTTTTAACTTAAAACTAAAATCAGTTTTAAAGTTCAAACCTTTTTCGAAAAATCAGTTTTAACCTTTCTTTAAAAACAGTTTTAACTTTTCTAAAAAAAAAGTTTTAATCTTTTAAAGAAAATCAGTTTTTACTTTTTTTTTTTTTTTATAAAATCAGTTTTACTCTTTTTATAAAATCAGTTCTTTTATACTTTTAAAAATTCAGTTTTTTACTTTTAAAAATTTCAGTTTTTATACTTTTTTAAAAATTTCAGTTTTTATACTTTTAAAAATTTCAGTTTTTATACTTTTAAAAATTTCAGTTTTTACTCTTTTAAAAATTTCAGTTTTTATACTTTTAAAAATTTCAGTTTTTACTCTTTTAAAAATTTCAGTTTTTATACTTTTAAAAATTCAGCTTTTTACTTTTAACAAAATCAGTTTTTATAATCTAAAAAATAATAATCAAATAACAAAGCAAAAGAAACTTACAGAGGGGGGGTTTCTGCAGTTCGTCGGAGGCAGGAGGAGTTTGGCTTCGAGGTGGCGGCTCGGGTCTTCGATCGGTGGTGGCAGCTTCGAGCCTCGAACTGGGAAGGCGCGCTAGGGTTTCGATCGGGGAAGGCGCGATACGTCGCAAAGGGGAAGGAGCGGGATTGGCGCGTGGTGCGGGGGGGCTCGTCTTCGTCGGCGGCGTTCGCCTGAGGAGGGGGCTGGCGATAGGTCTTTAGGGTTTTTTTTTTCCTCTTTCTGGTTGTAATCGAATGAACGGGTGGGGGGGGGGGGGGCAGTACGAAGGAAAAGGGAGGGAGATTATTTATTATTATTATTATTATTATTTAATTATTTAATTATTTAATTTAGCAAAGAGTTGACTTTTACGTACGACCTCGAAACGAGGCCCACCGCCTGTCGTCCATAGCGTTTCACCCCCATTCTGAACACAATGGGATAGGTATCGCAAGCTGATTTGATCGTTACAATCAATTTCCTTTTGAATTTTCATTTAAATCTCTATATTGAATTTTAAACGCACATTTCAAATTACCGGGGCCACATACTAACTAGAAAAATTCCAGAAAAATATTTTCTAGCTTCGTATTGATGATATGGTCCTAACAAAACTAGTTTCGTCGAATTCTGAGACCGTTTGAAAAATGGCCAATTTCCAGTCGATTAAAATCAACTGAAACTGGTCAAACGCGTTTTCCTTTGCCACGCTCACATATTGATTCGAAAAATTATGAAATTTGAAACCTAGCAATAATTTGACATCACGGATCCAACAAAAGTGGTTTCGTCGAATTCTGAGGTCGTTTGCAAAATGTCCATTTTTAAGGGCCTGAATTCCATAGCGACTATTCAGAATTTTCAACTGGACATATCTTTTGATTCCCGCTATCAAATTTCGATTGGTCAGATTCGTTGGAAAGATATTATCAATTAGATTCCACTATTTTTGGTTTCACTAAAATCCGGATTGTTTTGCACCCGGTATATTCAATTGAAGTTTGAAATCGAATTATCGAACTACCGCGCCATTTTCAATTCTATATATAATTATAATTAATTATATTCGTTTTCAAATGTCGATTCAAACTCAGTTTTCATCGCCATTATTTAAAATATTTATTTTAAATATTTAAAATCCATTATTTTAGCCAATTTAAAAATTTTAAATTGGTTCAGATTTTCTGGGTCGTTACAATCTCCCCCACTTAAAACTTTTCGTCCCCGAAAAGGAACAAAGTCGAAAGTGGTTTGATAAATCTACGATCACACAACACTACAACCAATCCAATTGTTTTTAACCTTTTTAACATTCAAATATATATCTTTTATATATTCAAAAATTATATTTCTAAAATCAGACTATATATAAATATAATCACAAATACGTTATTTAAAAAAACATATTACTCTCGACTCGTTCTGAGGCACTTCTGACCCCATCTCTAACGAGTTGTTCTGATTCTGCTATACTCATACTAGGATATTACTGATCCTATCTGTATTGAGTTGCCCGTCCTAGAACACTACTGGTTCTATTTCTGACGAGTTCGTTCAAATGTTATATTCCAGAACAAAGCTTAACCAAAGCTCTGATACCACGTTGAGACGATACCGCGAAATCCGGTAGGCTTTGCAACCATCCCTTCATCCTCCAGTACAGCAGGTAAAACCCACCGTGGCTCCCACTGGTACCCCAACCACTTGTTTTACGGAGACCCTCTCGAGTCTCGCGCCCACTGGCGAACCAACCCTCAACAGGGACATGTAGGGGTAAGAGTCTCCCGTTCGCCACCAAACTGCGAAGCGAGAACCCCCTATATCGCGTACCCAGCCCACACAGGGCCAGCAACAAGGACTGGTATGAGAAATCCACTCAACACATATAAAATTGGCTAATCACAGGACCACGCCACTTTCGTGGAACGGGTTTACTCCATTGGATTGCCAGTGCTTTAAAACAAATCTTTCTTTTAAACATCGCTATGCTTTTTATAAAAATGAAGCCGTTATAAGACTCAGTTCCCATCACACAATGCAACGCAAACCGGAGGATAGAGTTTTTACCTTATAATGGCCAAGATATGCTTGATACGAATAAAACAAAGGCATTTGATATTATTGCTAGTGTCTATATGTTTTGAAAACAATTTCAAATCATAACTATCAATCATAGACGACATGAGCGTCCCATGCCACTATGTCGCCAAATGTATATATACAATCGAAACCGCACAGTCACGTATTTGGAAATTGGATTTCCATCATGAACCAAGGCAAAAGGTAGTCCTTACCGAATTCGAGACAATCTAGCCTACCATGTCTCAGGAACAGCCGCAACTGCCCCTTGGATCGTCAGGGCCGGTCCACCGATGTGGATTATTATACCTGAACAATACGTCTCCCCGCCCTTTGGGGCGCAAACGAGCCAACGAATGACTCCATCGGACCCGGATCGTCCGATCAAACCGAGGCGCCTCGCAACAGCAACAACCACATAGGTGAAAAGTATATAAATGTCAGGGCTGGTAGGTCACTGACACCACCCTAGCTAGAAAGAAACGCATGCCCTCCCTGATGTCCTCTCCCGTTTTAGGTTCATACCGAGGTGTGAGGCTCTCGAATTCACGTTATACACAAAGCTACGCCACACAGGCGGTGCTTTGATCATCACCACAAGACCTTGCTTTTCAACAGAAGCCCTGATCACTGCATCTTAGCATGCCACACAGGCAATTCACGCCATGCGATTGATGTCCATCGATATACAACCTCTGAGCTCGTACGTCTCAGAGAAGGGCGTTAAGCGAAAGAATAAATTCTCCGCCGCCAAACAGATGTATATTCAACAGAGATCAATCAACACAGAATAAAATCCAATGTCGGGCACACAGTCCATATACAAGTCCGTTCTGGGTCTGAATGTTCCGGAGGCACTAAATACCTCGCAAACCCATCGATCACCACGTACGTCTGGACGATCACCACTCATTATCCATATTTCGGGATGCCTCCCAATCAGGACCTAGGTTACCATCCAAACGAGGTGAAGATCTCCGGTCTTCGACCATCGTCTTCATCTTCGACTTTCAATCGTCGATCAATTATTTGAAATGAGAATTAACTCGGATTTTTCAAATAATTCACGTATATTTAGAGTTTCAAATCAATTTATTTCAATGGTTAAATTATTCGACAACACCAATTTCGTTCTTTAATGTAATTTTCACACCAAACACATTCTACCATCAAAAGCCACATAAATCAAGCAAATTCAGTTTATTTCCATTCCATATCGCTTACGATATTTTATAACTATTTATCGCTATTTTTATTTATTTTAAAATAGCCATTTTATTCAAAACGACGCTTCGGGCCATACAGCGGCCGTGGCGCTGTTTTTCTTCAGATTTGATTTACACATATCTGAAAATCTAACCGTTGGATCTTCACAAAATTTCCATCATTAGAAAGGTCTTTTCAAAATGAATCCAACGGTTCCAGTTTCGGGAAAATCCGACGGTCAGATCTCCCGGTACAATCGTTTGAAATTTCGATTTCAAAATACGAACTGCAGCGTCGTTATTCGATTAAATATAATTCTATTTATATTTATATATAAATAAAATCGATTCTGGCGCTGTTTTTCTTCAAATTTGAATTAAACATTCCAGACAATCCAACCGTTGGATTTCTACAAAGTTGGTGCCGTTAGGAAGATATTTCCAAGGCGAACCCGACGGTTGAGGTTTCGGGAAAATCCGATGGTCGGATTTCCCGCACTAGTCGCTTGAAATCACGGTTTCAAAATACGAACTGCACGGCTTCGTTTCGTTTTAATTTTATTTATATTTATATATTTATATAAATATAGTTCATTCAATGATTTCAATATCGTTTTCACTTCAAATATTTTTCTAACGCCTTAAATTTTGGAAAAATTTCGCCATAACCTCCCCTGCACCGGGAGCATCGGGAAATCGCAAATAGCGTTCCCGGTCCTTCTAATCTCAAAAAGAAAAAGCCAAGCGGCTAGCCAACAGGCTCAAAATCATCACCCAAACAAATCAGTAAATGTGTACCTATTTGTCGGGCACAAAATTTTATTCCTCTTCTCTAGCCCCTTTGCTATAACCTGTTCAATGAATATTGCATGTACATATATATACAGTTCTTATCATTTATCAATTTCTATTCGACTTCATATTTGATATCTATTTGGTTTAAAAACTCGATTCATTCTAATGTTACATAAATAGGTGCAAATCATTTCATTAGCTAATTAATGAATATTTCAACTCATATATGTTTATTTTGAACAAGTGGCTATTCTTAACACTTCACATTTCAACGATTTATGCATACAATAAAAATGTGATTTTTATTGTAAAACAATTCATTTCAAAACACTATTTTTCTATATAGTTCATATAGGTGACAAAATAAGATTTTTATCATAAAACAATTTCTTTTTAAAATGAGATTATTTTACACAGTTCATATAGTCGATAAAAGGCGATTTTTATTATCAAACAATTTATTTCAAAATATGAATACCATTCAACACATGAATTTCTAAACAACGAATGAATATCAATTCAACACATGAATGTTTTCTATAATTTCTATATATAGATAAAAATGTTATTTTTATTATCGAACAATTTATTTCAAAATATGAATACCATTCAACACATGAATTTCTAAACAACGAATGAATATCAATTCAACACATGAATGTTTTCTATAGTTTCTATATATAGATAAAAATGTGATTTTTATTATCGAAAATTTATTTCAAAATATGAATACCATTCAACACATGAATTTCTAAACAACGAATGAATATCAATTCAACACATGAATGTTTTCTATACAATGAATAAATATAGTTTAAGCATATGAAAATAATTCAAACACACAAATATTATTCAAAATTTCGGCAGCATAACAGCAGGGTAGTTAAACCGGCACCGTCCCTAGTACGGCTCCTCGCACTACCTTAAAACCTTGCGGTTTTTGACAATGGGGATCATGCATCTAGTTCGCACGCAAGCGGCATGTATATATTTATTTCATTTCCACAAACTAATCCTATGTGGTTTCAACCAAATATTTTTCAACCACAAACGGGTATTTTTCAACCACAATCAACCAATATCAATCACAAACAATCCCAAACAATCATTCGCTATCAATCAACTTTCACAACAATTTCAACCAATTAATATCGTCCATGGTTTGTGGACGAGGGGCGTATATATATATATATATATATATATATATATATATATATATATATATATATATATATATATTTATATATAGCTATTCACTTTCATTTCACACATATATAATATTTTTAAATCAGAAATCTCACCAATAGCTATCCAACTTCACGACTCTTCCTTAGAGAAATCTTCGCCTTTTGTTGCTTCGTCGCCCGTATTCTCTACATATGTAAAAATCGAATTTTTACGATGCTATTCAATATATAAAAATATGATTTTTACTTCGACTTTCAATATCTAAAAATATGATTTTTACTTCGACTTTCAATATATAAAAATATGATTTTTACTTCGACTTTCAATATCTAAAAATATGATTTTTACTTCGACTTTCAATATCTAAAAATATGATTTTTACTTCGACTTTCAATATCTAAAAATATGATTTTTAATTCAACATTCAATATATATAAAAATATGATTTTTACCTCGACTTTCAATATATAAAAATATGATTTTTACCTCGACTTTCAATATATAAAAATATGATTTTTACCTCGACTTTCAATATATAAAAATATGATTTTTACCTCGACTTTCAATATATAAAAATATGATTTTTCCTTTTCTACAAATCTGATCTTTTTAAAGTTTAAGCCTTTTGCTTTTAACTTAAAACTAAAATCAGTTTTAAAGTTCAAACCTTTTTCGAAAAATCAGTTTTAACCTTTCTTTAAAAACAGTTTTAACTTTTCTAAAAAAAAAATTTAATCTTTTAAAGAAAATCAGTTTTACTCTTTTAAAGAAAACCAGTTTTTACTTTTTTTTTTTTTTATAAAATCAGTTTTACTCTTTTTATAAAATCAGTTCTTTTATACTTTTAAAAATTCAGTTTTTTACTTTTAAAAATTTCAGTTTTTATACTTTTTTAAAAATTTCAGTTTTTATACTTTTAAAAATTTCAGTTTTTATACTTTTAAAAATTTCAGTTTTTACTCTTTTAAAAATTTCAGTTTTTATACTTTTAAAAATTTCAGTTTTTACTCTTTTAAAAATTTCAGTTTTTATACTTTTAAAAATTCAGCTTTTTACTTTTAACAAAATCAGTTTTTATAATCTAAAAAAAAAAAATCAAATAACAAAGCAAAAGAAACTTACAGAGGGGGGGGGGGTTTTCTGCAGTTCGTCGGAGGCAGGAGGAGTTTGGCTTCGAGGTGGCGGCTCGGGTCTTCGATCGGTGGTGGCAGCTTCGAGCCTCGAACTGGGAAGGCGCGCTAGGGTTTCGATCGGGGAAGGCGCGATACGTCGCAAAGGGGAAGGAGCGGGATTGGCGCGTGGTGGGGGGGGGGGGCTCGTCTTCGTCGGCGGCGTTCGCCTGAGGGGGGGGCTGGCGATAGGTCTTTAGGGTTTTTTTTTTTTCTCTTTCTGGTTGTAATCGAATGAACGGGGGGGGGGGGGCAGTACGAAGGAAAAGGGAGGGAGATTTTTTTTTTTATTATTATTATTTAATTATTAAATTTAGCAAAGAGTTGACTTTTACGTACGACCTCGAAACGAGGCCCACCGCCTGTCATCCATAGCGTTTCACCCCCATTCTGAACACAATGGGATAGGTATCGCAAGCTGATTTGATCGTTACAATCAGTTTCCTTTTGAATTTTCATTTAAATCTCTATATTGAATTTTAAACGCACATTTCAAATTACCGGGGCCACATACTAGCTAGAAAAATTCCAGAAAAATATTTTCTAGCTTCGTATTGACGATACGGTCCTAACAAAACTAGTTTCGTCGAATTCTGAGACCGTTTGAAAAATGGCCAATTTCCAGTCGATTAAAATCAACTGAAACTGGTCAAACGCGTTTTCCTTTGCCACGCTCACATATTGATTCGAAAAATTATGAAATTTGAAACCTAGCAATAATTTGACATCACGGATCCAACAAAAGTGGTTTCGTCGAATTCTGAGGTCGTTTGCAAAATGTCCATTTTTAAGGGCCTGAATTCCATAGCGACTATACAGAATTTTCAACTGGACATATCTTTTGATTCCCGCTATCAAATTTCGATTGGTCAGATTCGTTGGAAAGATATTATCAATTAGATTCCACTATTTTTGGTTTCACTAAAATCCGGATTGTTTTGCACCCGGTATATTCAATTGAAGTTTGAAATCGAATTATCGAACTACCGCGCCATTTTCAATTCTATATATAATTATAATTAATTATATTCGTTTTCAAATGTCGATTCAAACTCAGTTTTCATCGCCATTATTTAAAATATTTATTTTAAATATTTAAAATCCATTATTTTAGCCAATTTAAAAATTTTAAATTGGCTCAGATTTTCTGGGTCGTTACAATTTTATACATTAAAGAAGAATGAATGAAAATGTGTATTTTTATACATTAAAGAAGAATGAAATGTAAATGTGTATTTTTATGCATTAGAAAAGAATGAATGAAAATGTGTATTTTTATACATTAAAGAAGAATGAAATGGAAATGTGTATTTTTATACATTACAAAGTATGAATTAAAAATGTATACTTTCATACATTAAAGAAGATGAGTTAAAAATGTATATTTTCATACATTAAAGAAGGTGAGTTAAAATGTATATTTTTATACATTACAAAGTATGAATTGAAAATGTATATTTTTATACATAAAAAGAAATGAACTAGAAAATGTATATTTTTATACATTAAAAGAAATGGACTAGAAAATGTATATTTTTATACATAGAAAGAAATGAACTAGAAAATGTATATTTTTATACATAAAAAGAAATGAACTAGAAAATGTATATCTTTATACATTAAGAAGAATGAATTAGAAAGGGACATTTTGTCACTTTAAATGTAATTAGAATAAAGTATACATTTTTGTTAGAAATGTAATTAGGATAACGAATTACACAAAGATAGGAAAGTTAATATTTTAATATTTTTATTTGTCGATCAGTCACAATAAAAAAATCATGTGTTAAAAATAGCATGTTAGTGATGACTTGGAATATATGTATGTGTTGATGAAGTGTTTCATTTATTTAATATAATGTTAGTGTTTCCAAAACTGAATATTACACTTCCATTTACATGTTTTCCGACTTGTTTATGTGATTGGGACCATAATTTTTTACACATCGCCCAAGTGCAAAAATAATTTATTATTTGATTGTTGGATGAAACCCCACATGGGTGTTGGGATGATATTTGATCTACACTAGTCCTAATATTTAGTGTAGAATCCACTTTGGGTGTTATTTGGGTGCTTGATAATTATTTATCATGATTATTGATTTCATGCAATATATGGTTGATGACTGAGTCACATTCCAATAAAGAATATTCCTAGAAAAAGAATATATTAGAAAAAGAACATTCTAGGAAAAGAATATATTTTAGAAAAATTTATTTTATCGAAATAAACTAGTTATTAACTAGAATAAATCATTAAATTCAGATTTAATGAAGTTTTCCAATTTGTTAATATTTAACTGAATTTAATTAAATAATTTGGATTTTGGGTTTCTCGTGAATAGTGTCTTAAATAACACTATTCTTAAACCCCGTATGAAAAGGATAATCTTTTAATTAAGATTATTAAAAAGGTTTTCAATTATATAATAATTAGAAGAAATGTGAGTTGGGTTATTATGAACTGTGTTTTTAAGCGACATTTATTCTTTAACCCAACTAACAGTGAAAATATGATTTGGAAATTATAAATCTTTTATTAAAATTTAAATGAGAATTTTCCAAAAGCAAAGTTTTCCAATTTAATATATTAAATTGGTGTTGAATGGAATTCGAATTAATAATAACCGATATAAGCTTGTGTAAAAGAAGACCGATACTACATATGGAATTTAAGAGGCTTTGCCGTTATTCCATTTATAATATTGGTCGGGTACAGAAATTTATAACGATTATATCTTGATTTGATTTCTATGAAAATTCCATATGTTACGGAAGATGATTTTGGGTTTACCGTGAACTATGTTTTAAATGACATTAGTTCTTTAACCCAGTTAAGAATAAGATTAATTTCTTAAATTTGAATAATCGTTGAATAATGATTTTTGATATTTAAAACCAAATTGGGGTTTTAATAAATCTTTAAAAGAAAGACTTAAGAATAAATTTAAAGAATTTATCTTTTATAGATAATGTGAATATTTTATTTAAAAAGGATATTCTGAATTGGAATGAGGCGTTGGATGTGTTTTTATAGTACTTGATTTTTAATTATAAAAATACGTGAGTTATTCAAGAAGACCAGGTTTAACCCATTCGGAATAATTACTACGACGATGAAGAGTCAAAGATGTAGACGGTGGTTGAAGACCGATGATCTTCACATCGAATGGATGTGTTGCTACGGACACCCTTGATGGGAGTAGCTACCTTGAACGGGCTTCATTGGTGGCCGTCTAGACTATTGTTGATTGTTTGGATTTGGTTTTTGCTCCGACCCAGAGCATAAGCTTGTAAATGGATGCGTGTCTGACATTGGATTTCATTCCATGTGAATTAAATTGATTTCTATTAATGTATATCAAATTGGAGATGTAGAATTTATTCTCTTCTTATTACCCTGGTATATATTAATAGTAATTAATCGCATGGCGTGAATTGTCAATGTGGCACGCCAAGATGCAGTTGATCAAGGCTTTTGTTAAAAAGCAGGGCCTTGTGGGATGATCAAAGTATAGCCTATTACGGCATAGCTTTGTGTATAGCGTGACTTCGTGAGCCTCACACCCCGGTATGAGTCAAAAATGGGATATGGACTGTAGGGAGTGAACACGTTTCGTTTTAGCTAGAGTGACGTCAGGGACCTACCAGCGCTGACATTTTACTTATGTGGTTGATGGATTTTGAGGCGCCACGGATTTTTATAGGCCGTTGGTGGTCATACTATAGGTCCAAAGGGACTGGGAAGCGTGTGTTCAGGCATAACTAATCCACTGCCGATAGGCGGGGACCGGCCATACCGCATCCAAGGGTTGTCCAGAGGTGTGATCCTAAGGCATTTACTAGAGCGTCTCGAATCGGAGAGGAGCTTTCCCCTACCCTCGACTCATGATGGAAATCCAACTTCCAATACGACCTTGCGGTTTTGATGTAGAACTAGTATGGCGACATGATATATGGTACCATGCCGTCTATGATTGATACATTATGATTGAAATGTTTTATTAAAACATATACACACTAATACCAAATCCTTTTTATCATATCAAGAATCTTTTGACCATTATAAGGTAAAACCCTATCCTCCGGTTTGCGTTGCATTGTGTGTGAGACGACCCCAAACCCCGTACGGACGGAGACAAGAGTAATCCTTGGAATATACTGGATAAAAGTAATCATCAGAGCTACACAGTATACAGGATCTTACTTAGTACAAATACAGTTCAGCTATACATAAATGTCTACAGCAGAAATAAACAAAATATGTGCAATAGGAGCTGAACAGCATAAAAAGAGATAAATGATAGAATCCATCTTCAGCTCCAGCTATCCAGAAAGAACCAGCTAAACCTGAATACAAGGTTGCCCGTGTAGAAAAAGGGGCACCCGAGTTTGAAAGTGAAACAAACTACGAGTTAGTCATGGGACTGGTATGAGAAATCTACTCAACACATATATAATTTGGCTAATCACAGGACCACGCCACTTTCTTGGAACGGGTTTACTCCATCGGACTGCCAGTGCTTTAAAACAAATCTTTCCTTTAAACATCGCAATGCTTTTTATAAAAAAAATGAAGCCATTATAAGACTCAGTTCCCATCACACAATGCAACGCAAACCGGAGGATAGAGTTTTTACCTTATAACGGCCAAAATATGCTTGATACGAATAAAATAAAGGCATTTGATATTATTGCTAGTGTTTATATGTTTGGAAACAATTTCAAATCATAACTATCAATCATAGACGGCATTAATGCCCCATACCACTATGTCGCCATATATAGGTATACAATCAGAATCGCGCGATGTCGTACTTGGAAATTGGATTTCCGTCATGAACCAAGGCAAAAGATAGTCCTTACCGAATTCGAGACTCTCTAGCCCGAGCCTCCTGAACAGCCGCAACTGCCCCTTGGATCGTCAGGGCCGGTCCACACGGAGTGGATTATAGTGCCTAAACAATACGTTTCCCCGCTCTTTGGGGCGTAAATGAGCCAACGAATGACTCCATCGGACCCGGATCGTCCGATCAAACCGAGGCGCCTCGCAACAGCAACAACCACACAGGTGAAAAGTATATAAATGTCAGGGCTGGTAGATCACTGACACTACCCTAGCTAGAAAGAAACGCAAGCCCTCCCTGATGTCCTCTCCCGTTTCTGGTTCATACTGAGGAGTGAGGTTCGCGCATTCACGTTATACACAAAGCTACGCCACACAGGCGGTGCTTTGATCATCACCACAAGACTTTGCTTTTCAACAGAAGCCCTAACCACTGCATCTTAGCATGCCACACAGGCAATTCATGCCATGCGACTGATGTCCATCAATATACAACCTCTGAGCCCGTGCGTCTCAGAGAAGGGCGTTAAGAAAAAGAATAAATTCTCCACCGCCAAACAAATGTATATTTAATAGAGATCAATCAACACAGAATAAAATCCAATGTCAGACACACAGTCCATTTACAAGTCCGTTCTGGGTCCGAACGAAATCGGAGGCACTAAATACCTTGCAAACCCATCGATCA
This sequence comes from Allium sativum, assembly GCA_030737875.1. Taxonomy (NCBI): domain Eukaryota; kingdom Viridiplantae; phylum Streptophyta; class Magnoliopsida; order Asparagales; family Amaryllidaceae; genus Allium; species Allium sativum. The sequence continues at coordinate 27,920,961 of JASFAX010000022.1, read as the reverse complement.
CCACGTACGTCTGGACGATCACCACTCATTATCCATATTTCGGGATGCCTCCCAATCAGGACCTCGGTTACCATCCAAACGAGGTGAAGATCTCCGGTCTTCGACCACCGTCTTCATCTTTGACTTTCAATCGCCGGTCAATTATTTGAAATGAGAATTAACTCGGTCTTTTCAAATAATTCACGTATATTTAGAATTTCAAATCAATTTGTTTCAATGGTTAAATCATTCAACAACACCACTTTTGTTCTTTAATGTAATTTTCACACCAAACACACTCAACCATCAAATACCACATAAATCGAGCAAATTCAGTTTATTTCCATTCCATATCGTCTATGATATTTTATAACGATTTATCACTATTTTTATTTATTTAAAAACAATAGCCAATTTATTCAAAACGGCACTTCGGGCCATAACGCGGCCGTGGCGCGGTTTTTCTTCAGATTTGATTTACACATATCTTACATTCTAACCGTTGGATCTTCGCAAAATTAACTTCATTAGAAAGGTCTTTTCAAAATGAATCCAACGGTTCCAGTTTCGGGAAAATCCGACGGTCGGATCTCCCGGTATAATCGTTTGAAGTTTCGATTTCAATTTACGAACTGCAGCGTCGTTATTCGATTAAATATAATTATATATATATATATATATAATCGTTTCTGGCGCTGTTTTTCTTCGGATTTGAATTAAACATTCCAGACAATCAAACCGTTGGATTTTTACAAAGTTGGTGCCGTTGGAAAGATTTTTCCAAAGCGACCCCGACGGTTGCGGTTTCGGGAAAATCCGATGGTCGGATTCCTCGTACTAATCGTTTCAAATTACGATTCCGAAACACGAACTGCACGGCTTCGATTCCTTTTAATTATATTTATATTTATATACATAAATATAGCTCATTATATAATTTCGACTATAGTTCATTCTATATTTTCAACTTCGTTTTCACTTCAAATATTTCACTAACGCCTTAATATTTTGAAAAATTTCGCCATAACCTCCTTTGTACGGGGAGGGGTTTGGAAATTTATTGGGCCGTGTTAGGTAACCAATAAATCCTAAAAAGCATTCACATATTTATAGTGATATATTCTGGTGTTTACGGGGGAGCATGTATAGATAATCACTCCAGAGAATAAATTCTCGTCACCCCGTTTCCGTGTGGAAATAAATAGTCCATGTGTCGTATCTAATAACTAGAGAGACGTGATTATTGTCAACTCCAGACCCGTGTGGGGTTTTTATTAATCTGGCAATTTATCGTTATATTTTATAGAGTCCATATCAGTCATCAGTTCAACCTGTAGTATATAATCATCGCCATACAAGCCTCTCGCCCGTATGGTAAATCTTCCACCTCGTCACACAAGCTCCAATTTCTTATGTGGAATATGATGAAGTGTGCCTATCATCAAGAAGTATGCCATGTAGCGTAGTTCAAATTTAATTGTTACTATCCTATGGTGATATTTATTGTTTCACACAGAATAACCAGCACTCCGCATCCAATGGAATTCACAGGAGTTGATATAAAAATAAAATTGCGCAGCCAACTCATCAAGGCTTACCTATTTGTCGGGCACGCAAATAATTTCTTTACTCTACAGCTAATCCATTTTTCCTGTTCAACGTATGTATATATATGCAGAACAAAGCCAATTATAATATTTCTAGCAAACTATTATTTATTTCAACACGTGTGTATTTTTATCAAAGCGTATACATGATAAAAGAAATATTTTTATCATCAAAAATATTTATTCAACACGTGAATGTTTTTAACACTTCATATTTACAATAAAAATGTAGTTTTTATTGTCTATTCATTTTATTTTAAAATACGATAACATTCAACACATGAATTTCAACTCGACGAACGAATTGCAAGTCATCACATGAATATTCTCTATAGTTTGTATATATATATATATGTGATTTTTATCGCTAAAACAATTTGTTTAAATTCAAATAATATTCAGCACATGAATTTCAACTCAACGAATGAATTGCAACTCAACACATGAATACTCTCTATAGTTTGTATATATCTAAAAATGTGATTTTCATCGCTAAAACAATTTGTTTAAATTCAAATAATATTCAACACATGAATTTCAACTCAACGAATGAATTGCAACTCAACACATGAATATTCTCTATAGTTTGTATATATATATATATATATAAATGTGATTTTTATCGCTAAAACAATTTGTTTAAATTCAAATAATATTCAACACATGAATTTCAACTCAACGAATGAATTGCAAGTCAACACATGAATATTCTCTATAGTTTGTATATATATATATATATATATATGTGATTTTTATCGCTAAAACAATTTGTTAAAATTCAAATAATATTCAACACATGAATTTCAACTCAACGAATGAATTGCAACTCAACACATGAATATTCTCTATAGTTTGTGTATATATATATATATATATTTAAATGTGATTTTTATCGCTAAAACAATTTGTTTAAATTCAAATAATATTCAACACATGAATTTCAACTCAACGAATGAATTGCAAGTCAACACATGAATATTCTTTCAAACATATGTAATTTATTTCAACGAATGAAAATTATTCTAACACATGTATATTTCAGAAAATTTCGTCAGCATAACGTCAGGGTAGTTAAAACCGGGACCATCCCTAGTACGGCTCCTCGCTCGACCTTAAAACCTCGCGGTTTTTGACAATGGGGATCATGCATCTAGTAAGCACGCAGGCGGCATGTATATTTTTATTTCATTTCCACAAACTAATCCTATGTGGTTTCAACCAAATATTTCTCAACCACAAATGGGTATTTTTCAACCACAATCAATCAATATCAACCACAAACAATTCCAAACAACCATTCGCTATCAATCAATTTTCACACCAATCACAATCAATAAATATCGTCCATGGTTTGTGGACGAGGGGCGTATATATATATATATATATATATATATATATATATATATATATATAGCAATTCACTTTTATTTCAACACATATATAATTTTTACAACGCATATATAACTTATACATCGAACATACAACTTATACAACGCTAATACAAGAAGTGTACAACGCTTATATAACTCATACATCGATCATATAATTTATACATCGTCGTTTTCCATATCGTTTATAAATCAGAAATCTCACCTTGGGTTCCACTCCACCAAAAATAGCAGAAGGCTCAGAAAAATATGCAGTCTCTTCTAAAATGTAGAAGGCATCCACACGGTCACGATGTTTCCTGTTTCATCGAATTTCGTTAACGAATGAAAAAGATACGATTTTTCAAAGTTTTCAACGGTTTTAAACTGTCGAAGTCAGTTAAATAATTAACAGTCGATACCTTCCTTTTGATTCAAAACTAGGTTTTGAATTATCGCGAAATCCGTGAAGCTAGAGGACGATCAGGTGCTGCAGCGTCGAAGAGCTACGAGCGGCGCTCAGATCGGTGGTGGTGGCGGCAACTCCGATGGTCAGACGGCGGAGAACGACGGTGACAAAGTCGTTGACATTACGGGCTTCGTTCTCGAGGTAGGCGGAGGGAGAGAGGGTGGGGCCCGGTCGGATTTGAAGGGGGAAGGGAGGCGCTTCGACTGGAGGTGGTGCGGGCGGCTCTGGTGGCCTGTAGCGGCGGCGATTGAGGGGAGATGTCGGGGAAGTTTTCCGCCGTTAGGTCGTTTCGGGGAGAGAGAAACCGAGGGGGCTGATGTGGGCTAATGGGATTTTTCTTTTTTCTTTTTTTTTTATATTTATAAAGTTTTAAAATCCCAAAATACCCCTTGCCTCTCGCAAACCCCAATCCAAACCCAACGACTGTCGTTCCTAGCATTTTACCCCCATTCCGAACACAATGGGATATGTTTCGTAGGCCCATTCAACTGTTTCAGCCAGTTTTCCTTCAAATCAAAATATAAAACATTCAATATTTAATTTGAACGTACATTTCAATTTGCCAGGGCCACAAACTGATTCGAAAAATTCCAGAAAAATAAATCTAGCTATGTTTTGACAATACGGTCTCAACAAAACCAGTTTCGTCGAATTCTGAGACCGTTTGCAAAAAGGCCCATTTTTGGTCGATCCAATTTAACTGTAATTGGCCAAAACACTTTTCCTTTTGTCACGCTCACATATTAGCTTCAAAAATTATGAAACTTGAATCCTAGCAATAACTTCTCATCCCGGATCCAACAAAAGTGGTTTCGCCGAATTCTGAGGTCGTATGCAAAATGGCCATTTTCACGGGCTATATAAATTCCATAGCGACCCTTCTGAAAATTCATTCGGCCATAACTTTTGCTTTCCACTGCGAAAATTCGATTTTTCAGATTCGTTAGAAAGGTATTCACTAACAAATTTAAATATTTTTGGTTTCACTAAAATCCGTTTTCTTTTGCACCCGCTACGGTCCTACAAAGTTTGAATTCAATTTTTTGAAACTACAGCGCCATTTCAGGCCTTGTTTATAGTTATAATTAATTATATTCGTTTTCAATTGTCGATTCAAACTCACTTTTCATCTCAATTATTTAAAATGTTTATTTTAAATATTTAAAATCCATTATTTTGGACAATTTAAAAATTTTAAATTGGTTCAGATTTTCTGGGTCGTTACAATCTCCCCCACTTAAAACTTTTCGTCCCCGAAAAGGAACAAAGTCGAAAGTGGTTTGATAAATCTACAATCACACAACACAACAACCAATTTGTTTTTAATCTTCCAAAAATATACTAATCAAATCCTATATTCCCTTAAAAATCATTCAGAGTATAGAATAAATAGTGCACATCCGTGGGAAGAAAATAGCAACAGAATAGAGAATTAAATGGTAATGCAAAGTATGGTAAATGTACCTTGCACCAGAGTCAATCAGAGATATCTATTCGGCATCTATGATAGGCTTTCTGAATGCTCTCCTCAGTTTCTCAAGTACAATCTCGCGGATCTCCACTCCATTGCACTTTGACTAAGTGAACCTTCTTGTTTCTCAGCTCTTTGGTTTCTTTGCCGATGATCTTTAGCGGCTCTCGTCTCACAGCTAATTCTGGGGTAATTTCAATGTCTTGTTGAGCTGCTTCTTCCACGATCAAGTCTGGATCATGAACGTGTTTTCGAAGTAGAGATATATGAAATACATCATGAACTCCAGGCAACCAATCCGGCAGTTTGTCCCTATAAGCGAGAGTTCCGATCCGTTCCAGAATAGGAAAAGGACCAATGGATTTGGGCGCCAACTTTCCAGTTTTACCGAACTGGATAACTCCTCTCATCGGCGATACTTTCAGATATACATAGTCGCCAACAACAAAGGATATATCTCTTCTTCTTCATACTAGCATACCTTTCCTGTCGAGATCTTCATATTGATAAGCCATATAAATCATTTCTGAGAAAGGAAGCTTCACGTTCCTCATTACACTATTCTGATATTTTCTTTGAAGCCCGTGAATAAATCTAAGATTCTTCCTCTTTGGGTCCTTGATCAAATGTGGAGCAAAGTGAGAAAGTTCGTTGAATTTCTTATGATATTCTGGGATGGTAATGTCACCTTGTATCAGATAAGAAAATTCGTCGCATAATCGCTCCGTCGCTTCTGGAGGAGTAAATCTTTCTAGGAAAATCACTTTGAATCTATCCCAGGTGATATCACCTTCTGGATTATTCTCAATAGCAGAATCCCACCAGAACAAAGCTTCATCTTTGAGTGCCCAGGAGGCCAGTAATCTTTTCTGGTCATCCCTAAGCTTTAAACCATCAAAGATCTTTTCAGCCGAACGAATCCAAGCCTGTGTCTTCATAATAGATTCTTCACCAGAGAACGGTATTCCACCCATATTTCGATATTTGATTAATAGGGCCTCAATATCTGGTTCTGTGTTCCTTCTGTTTCTGACACTCATTTTCTAGTACTTTTGCAAACAACAGATCAAGTGTCAGGTCACAGAAAAGATAATTTAAAATATAGAAACATATACTTCAATGTAAATGTGTCTATCGAGGTGCTATTTCATTCTGCTACTCATACAAGGATATTACTGATCCTATCTGTATAGAGTTACCCATCCTAGAACACTACTGGTTCTATTTCTGACGAGTTTGTTCAAATGTTATATTCCAGGACTAAGCTTAACCAAAGCTCTGATACCACGTTGAGACGACCCCAAACCCCGTACAGACGGAGACAAGGGTAATCCTTGGAATATAACACAGAAACAGATAACAGCAGAACAAAATTAAATAAATACACCAGATAATGAACAATAGAATATACTGGATAAAAGTAATCATCAGAGCTACACAGTATACAGGATCTTACTTAGCACAAATACAGTTCAGCTATACATAAATGTCTACAGCGGAAATATACAAAATATGTACAATAGGAGCTGAACAGCATAAAAAGTGATAAATGATAGAATCCATCTTCAGCTCCAGCTATCCAGAAAGAACTAGCTTAACCTGAATACAAGGCTGCCCGTGTAGAAAAAGGGGCACCCGAGTTTGAAAGTGAAACAAACTACGAGTCAGTCATGGGACTGGTATGAGAAATCTACTCAACACATATATAATTTGGCTAATCACAGGACCGCGCCACTTTCTTGGAACGGGTTTACTCCATCGGACTGCCAGTGCTTTAAAACAAATCTTTCCTTTAAACATCGCAATGCTTTTTATAAAAAATGAAGCCATTATAAGACTCAGTTCCCATCACACAATGCAATGCAAACCGGAGGATAGAGTTTTTACCTTATAACGGACAAAATATGCTTGATACGAATAAAACAAAGGCATTTGATATTATTGCTAGTGTTTATATGTTTGGAAACAATTTCAAATCATAACTATCAATCATAGATGGCATTAATGCCCCATACCACTATGTCGCCATATATAGGTATACAATCAGAATCGCGCGATGTCGTACTTGGAAATTGGATTTCCGTCATGAACCAAGGCAAAAGATAGTCCTTACCGAATTCGAGACTCTCTAGCCCGAGCCTCCGGAACAGCCGCAACTGCCCCTTGGATCGTCAGGGCCTGTCCACACGGAGTGGATTTTAGTGCCTGAACAATACGTTTCCCTGTCCTTTGGGGCGTAAATGAGCCAACGAATGACTCCATCGGACCCGGATCGTCCGATCAAACCGAGGCGCCTCGCAACAGCAACAACCACACAGGTGAAAAGTATATAAATGTCAGGGCTGGTAGGTCACTGACACCACCCTAGCTAGAAAGAAACGCAAGCCCTCCCTAATGTCCTCTCCCGTTTCTGGTTCATACCGAGGTGTGAGGTTCGCGCATTCACGTTATACACAAAGCTACGCCACACAAGCGGTGCTTTGATCATCACTACAAGACTTTTCTTTTCAACAGAAGCCCTGACCACTGCATCTTAGCATGCCACACAGGCAATTCATGCCATGCGACTGATGTCCATCGATATACAACCTCTGAGCCCGTGCGTCTCAGAGAAGGGCATTAAGCAAAAGAATAAATTCTCCGCCGCCAAACAGATGTATATTTAATAGAGATCAATCAACACAGAATAAAATCCAATGTCAGACACACAGTCCATTTACAAATCCGTTCTGGGTCTGAACGAAACCGGAGGTACTAAATACCTCGCAAACCCATCGATCACCACGTACGTCTGGACGATCACCACTCATTATCCATATTTCGGGATGCCTCCCAATCAGTACCTCGGTTACCATCCAAACGAGGTGAGGATCTCCGGTCTTCGACCACCGTCTTCATCTTCGACTTTCAATCGTCGGTCAATTATTTGAAATGAGAATTAACTCGGTCTTTTCAAATAATTCACGTATATTTAGAATTTCAAATCAATTTGTTTCAATGGTTAAATCATTCGACAACACCACTTTTGTTCTTTAATGTAATTTTCACACCAAACACACTCAACCATCAAATACCACATAAATCGAGCAAATTAAGTTTATTTCCATTCCATATCATTTACGATATTTTATAACGATTTATCGCTATTTTTTTTTATTTTAAAAAAAATAGCCAATTTATTCAAAAGGACACTTCGGTCCATAACGCAGCCGTGGCGCTTTTTTTCTTCAGATTTGATTTACACATTTCTGATAATCTAACCGTTGAATCTTCGTAAAATTTACTTCATTAGAAAGGTCTTTTCAAAACGAATCCAACGGTTCCAGTTTCTGGAAAATCCGACGGTCGGATCTCCCGGTATAATCGTTTGAAGTTTCGATTTCAATTTACGAACTGCAGCTTCGTTATTCAATTAAATATAATTATATTTATATTTATATATATATATATATATAATCGTTTCTTGCGCTGTTTTTCTTCAGATTTGAATTAAACATTCCAGACAATCCAACCGTTGGATTTTTACAAAGTTGGTGCCGTTGGAAAGATTTTTCCAAAGCGAACCCGACGGTTGCGGTTTCGGGAAAATCCAATGGTCGGATTCCTCGTACTAATCGTTTCAAATTACGATTCCGAAACACGAACTGCACGGCTACGTTTCCTTTTAATTATATTTATATTTATATATATAAACATAGCTCATTCTATAATTTCAACTATAGTTCATTCTATATTTTCCACTTCGTTTTCACTTCAAATATTTCACTAACGCCTTAATATTTCAAAAAATTTCGCCATAACCTCCTTTGTACGGGGAGGGGTTTGGAAATTTATTGGGCCGTGTTAGGTACCCAATAAATCCTAAAAAGCATTCACATATTTATAGTGATATATTCTGGTGTTTACGGGGGAGCATGTATAGATAATCACTCCAGAGAATAAATTCTCGTCACCCCCGTTTTCGTGTGGAAATAAATAGTCCATGTGCCGTATCTAATAACTAGAGAGACGTGATTATTGTCAACTCCAGACCCGTGTGGGGTTTTTATTAATCTGGCAATTTATCGTTATATTTTATAGAGTCCATATCAGTCATCAGTTCAACCTGTAGTATATAATCATCGCCATACAAGCCTCTCGCTTGTATGATAAATCTTCCACCTCGTCACACAAGCTCCAATTTCTTATGTGGAATATGATGAAGTATGCCTATCGTCAAGAAGTATGCCATGTAGCGTAGTTCAAATTTAATTGTTACTATCCTATGGTGATATTTATTATTTCACACAGAATAACCAGCACTCCGCATCCAATGGCATTCACAGGAGTTGATATAAAAATAAAATTGCGCAGCCAACTCATCAAGGCTTACCTATTTGTCGGGCACGCAAATAATTTCTTTACTCTACCGCTAATCCATTTTTCATGTTCAACATATGTATATATATGCAGAACAAAGCCAATTATAATATTTCTAGCAAACTATTATTTATTTCAACACGTGTGTATTTTTATCAAAGCGTATACATGATAAAAGAAATGTTTTTATCATCGAAAATATTTATCCAACACGTGAATGTTTTTAACACTTCATATTTACAATAAAAATGTAGTTTTTATTGTCTATTCATTTTATTTTAAAATACGATAACATTCAACACATGAATTTCAACTCGACGAACGGATTGCAAGTCAACACATGAATATTCTCTATAGTTTGTATATATATATAAATGTGATTTTTATCGCTAAAACAATTTGTTTAAATTCAAATAATATTCAACACAAGAATTTCAACTCAACGAATGAATTGCAACTCAACACATGAATATTCTCTAAAGTTTGTATATATCTAAAAATGTGATTTTTATCGCTAAAACAATTTGTTTAAATTCAAATAATATTCAACACATGAATTTCAACTCAACGAATGAATTGCAACTCAACACATGAATATTCTCTATAGTTTGTATATATATATATATATATATATATATATAAATGTGATTTTTATCGCTAAAACAATTTGTTTAAATTCAAATAATATTCAACACATGAATTTCAACTCAACGAATGAATTGCAAGTCAACACATGAATATTCTCTATAGTTTGTATATATATATATATATATATATATATATATGTGATTTTTATTGCTAAAACAATTTGTTTAAATTCAAATAATATTCAACACATGAATTTCAACTCAACGAATGAATTGCATCTCAACACATTAATATTCTCTATAGTTTGTATATATATATATAAATGTGATTTTTATCGCTAAAACAATTTTTTAAATTCAAATAATATTCAACACATGAATTTCAACTCAACGAATGAATTTCAAGTCAACACATGAATATTCTTTCAAACATATGTAATTTATTTCAACGAATGAAAATTATTCTAACACATGTATATTTCAGAAAATTTCGGCAGCATAACGGCAGGGTAGTTAAAACCGGGACCGTCCCTAGTACGGCTCCTTGCTCTACCGTAAAACCTCGCGGTTTTTGACAATGGGGATCATGCATCTAGTTCGCACGCAGGCGGCATGTATATTATTATTTCATTTCCACAAACTAAACCTATGTGGTTTCAACCAAATATTTCTCAACCACAAATGGGTATTTTTCAACCACAATCAATCAATATCAACCACAAACAATTCCAAACAACCATTCGCTATCAATCAATTTTCACACCAATCACAATCAATAAATATCGTCCATGGTTTGTGGACGGGGGCGTGTGTGTGTATATATATATATATATATATATATATATATATATATATATATATAGCAATTCACTTTTATTTCAACAAATATATAATTTTTACAACGCATATATAACTTATACATCGAACATACAACTTATACAACGCTTATACAAGAAGTGTACAACGCTTATATAACTCATACATCGATCATATAATTTATACATCATCGTTTTCCTTATCGTTTATAAATCAGAAATCTCACCTTAGGTTCCACTCCACCAAAAATAGCAGAAGGCTCAGAAAAATATGCGGTCTCTTATAAAATGTAGAAGGCATCCACACGGTCACGATGTTTCCTGTTTCATCGAATTTCGTTAACGAATGAAAAAGATACGATTTTTCAAAGTTTGCAACGGTTTTAAACTGTCGAAATCAGTTAAATAATTAACAGCCGATACCTTCCTTTGGATTCAAAACTAGGTTTTGAATTATCGCGAAATCCGTGAAGCTAGAGGACGATCAGGTGCTGCAGCGTCGAAGAGCTACGAACGGCGCTCAGATCGGTGGTGGTGGCGGCAACTCCGGTGGTCAGACGGCGGAGAATGACGGTGACAAAGTCGTTGACTTTGCGGGCTTCGTTCTCGAGGTAGGCGGAGGGAGAGAGGGTGGGGACCGGTCGGATTTGAAGGGGGAAGGGAGGCGCTTCGACTGGAGGTGGTGGGGGCGGCTCTGGTGGCCTGTAGCGGCGGCGATTGAGGGGAGATGTCTGGGAAGTTTTCTGCCGTTAGGTCGTTTCGGGGAGAGAGAAACCGGAGGGGCTGACGTGGGCTAATGGGATTTTTCTTTTTTCTTTTTTTTTTTATATTTATAAAGTTTTAAAATCCGAAAATACCCCTTGCCTCTCACGAACCCCAATCCAAACCCAACGACTGTCGTCCCTAGCGTTTTACCCCCATTCTGAACACAATGGGATATGTTTCGTTGGCCCATTCGACTGTTTCAGCCAGTTTTCCTTCAAATCAAAATATAAAACATTCAATATTTAATTTGAACGTACATTTCAATTTTCCAGAGCCACAAACTGATTTGAAAAATTCCAGAAAAATAAATCTAGCTATGTTTTGACGATACGGTCTCAACAAAACCAGTTTCGTCGAATTCTGAGACCGTTTCCAAAAAGGCCCATTTTTGGTCGATCCAATTTAACTCTAGTTGGCCAAAATACTTTTCCTTTTGCCACGCTCACATATTAGCTTCAAAAATTATGAAACTTTAAACCTAGCAATAACTTCGCATCCCGGATCCAACAAAAGTGGTTTCGCCGAATTCCGAGGTCGTATGCAAAATGGCCATTTTCACGGGCTATATAAATTCCATAGCGACCATTCTGAAAATTCATTCGGCCATAACTTTTGCTTTCCGTAGCGAAAATTCGATTTTTCAGATTCGTTAGAGAGGTATTCACTAACAGATTAAAATATTTTTGGTTTCACTAAAATCCGTTTTGTTTTGCACCCGGTACGGTCCTACAAAGTTTGAATTCAATTTTTTGACACTGCAGCGCCATTTCAGGCCTTGTTTACAGTTATAATTAATTATATTCGTTTTCAATTGTCGATTCAAACTCACTTTTCATCATAATTATTTAAAATGTTTATTTTAAATTTTTAAAATCCATTATTTTAGACAATTTAAAAAATTTAAATTGGTTCAGATTTTCTGGGTCGTTACAGTGTGATGGGACTTGGGTCTTATAATGGTTTCATTTTTCTAAAAAGCATTGCGATGTTTAACGATTTACTTTATTTTATGCACTGGCAATCCAATGGAGTAAACCCGTTCCGCGTTAGCGGCGTGGTCCTGTGATTAGCCTTATTTTAAATAAGTTAAGTAAGATTTCTCATACCAGTCCCATGACTTACCAGTAGTTTGTTTCACTGGCAAACTCGGGTGTCCTTATTTTCCACACGGGCAGTCGAGTAGCTTTTGCAGATATATTTACAGGATCCTGGTTTACAGCTGAAGCGGTATTCGGAAAGCTCTGTATCCGTGTATTCCTTTCGGTTGTATATTGTAATATTTTTCCGCTGCTATTTAAATGTAATTTTAATCTCTAATATTGTATTTCCAATGTATATTATTCATTCGTACTCTATTATATTCTTGTACTTTGATGTAATTGTTGTAATCAGCAATAAAATGTTCTTTAGTTTGTGTTCTGTTATGTATTGTTCTCAAAGCAATCCATGCTTTCCTTTACGGGGAAGTTTGGGTCGTCACAATTGGTATCAAAGCTTTGGTTTACAGAGCTCGAGAACAAAGCACATTAGAACCGAACGAAAGAATTCATCATAGATTGGATTAGTAATATCCAATTAGAATAACTCGTTAGAGATGGGATCAGTAGTATCCTAGAACGAGTGTTAAGAGTATTATTTTCTTTAAAATAAAAATGAAAACAAATTTTTTTTTGAAAATTTTATCTAAATATACGTATTTGATTATATTATATTTTAATGTGGACAATCGAGTATATAAAGATTTCGAATATACGAGTAATTAACGGATATTCGAAGTTTTAATATACTGGATAGATATGGAATCACACTCTAGTTGCCCGGAGATAATTCTGGAGATTGGTCGACCATCACCAGTATTTATGTTCGAGTTTCGAAATTGGGATTTCTATATATTTCCATTGACTGGTATGAGAACCAACACTTAGTTAGAATATATTGCTGTGATTTGCAATAAAAATATGATTTTTGACTATATATAAAAGTTATATATATTTAAAAAGTTAATCAACTAATCGATTGCTGGTTGTGATGTGTGATTATTAATTTAACTAATTGAAACCGATAAATAAATAAATAACAATTTAAAGTTGAGTTAGTTAATTAAACAACTTTTAGCTTCGTTCCTTTTCGAGGACGAAAAGATTTTAAGTGGGGGCGATTGTAACAACCCGGAATTTTGGGGCCAATTTAAAATTTTTATTTTAGAAATTTTAATGGATTTTAATATTTAAAATAATTTATTATAAATAATGGCGACGAAAAATTTATTTAAATTGAAGTTAAAATGAATAAATTTAATTTAATTATAAAAGGAGTTTAAAACAGCGCTGAAGTTTGAAAATTTGAATCTGAACTTTGACTGAATGTACAGGATTCATTTTAAATCAGAATTGAGCGAAACAAGAAATATTTAAATCTGTTTAATCATATCTTTCTAACGTATCTGAAAAACTGAAATTTCACTTTATAATTAGAAATTTATGTCCAGTTTAAAATTTAGAAAAGTTGCTGTAGAATTTATATATATTTTAATTAAATATATGGCCCTTAAAATAGTCATTTTTTAAACGACCTCGGTTTTCTACGAAACCACTTCTGTTGGAACCGGAATATCAAATTATTGTTAAGTTTAATTTTCTGGAATTTTTCGAATTAATATGTGAGCGTAGCAAAAGAAAATGTGTTTTGTTAATTCCGGTCAAATTTAATCGACTTGGAAATGGCCATATATCAAACAGTCTCAGAATTCGACGAAATTAGTTTTGTTAGGACCGTATCGTCAAAACAAAGCTAGAAATAATTTTCCTGTAATTTTAGAGTCAGTATGTGGCCTCGGTAATTTAAAATGTACGTTTAAATTAATAATTAAATGATTTATATTTAAAATAAAGAAAAATGGGCTAAGACGATCAAACGGGCTTACGGGACCTAGTCCATTGGGTTCGGAGTAGGGGTATTTGGCTGGGGACAACATTCTTTAGGCTTGAATCGGAGTTGGTATGAAATAACGGGTTTATTTGTAAATTAAAGAATTTAATAATTATAATAATATAAATATTCATGAACAGAAACCCTAATCCATTAGAGTCATAGCCGCCAGGTCTTCCATGAATGGCCAGAACCGTTCAAAACCAATTCCTTGATCTCTTCACGAATGTTCCAAATTACCTAAAGATTTACACGCAACAATCAAAGAGATTCTCGAGCTCGACCTTATCATACGGTGAGGATTAATTTTAGTGCTAAGGATTGAGAGAATTTCGATTGCAAATATGATGCATTCGAACTGATTTTCAGCTCGCTTGGGATGCGCGAGTTCGACCTCGCGCTAAGCGATGGGAGGGTGGAGGAAGCCCGACGTCGTGGAGGTGGTTGATTGGCTGATGGTGGAGCAGGTGGCGTGCGAATTGAGGAAGTGGAAGTCGACAGTTTGGGTTGAGCAGTCTGAATGAGGAACGATGCCTGGAACGAAATACAAGAAGAAAGAGGAAAGGATTAAGCAAGGGTAATTAAAAAGGAGGTTAATTAAGAGATTTAATTATAAATTAAAAATTGTATAAACTTTAAACATCTATATCTTTTTCAAACTAGAACGGAATCGAACGAAACGAAGTTCGTTGGAATCGCAGAGAAGAGATCTACACCATGAAATTGACCAGGACAAAA
This sequence comes from Allium sativum, assembly GCA_030737875.1. Classification (NCBI taxonomy): domain Eukaryota; kingdom Viridiplantae; phylum Streptophyta; class Magnoliopsida; order Asparagales; family Amaryllidaceae; genus Allium; species Allium sativum. The sequence goes on along the minus strand of JASFAX010000022.1, from coordinate 27,905,876 downwards.
ACTGACCACTTTGAAATTTCAGATCTAAATTATTCGGTGAGAAATCTATATTTTATTTATTATTTAAAAATAATTATGAATTTATTATCGTAAATCTACAATTATTTCCTGTTTGCTATCATTCATGATTGTTATGTGTTGAAATAGTGTATGGATCTGTGTTTCCCTGTTGGTTGTTTGTGATGAATTGCAAGAATCATGTTTGGTTAAAGTAGACAAAAAAACAACACCTTGGTTAGAAATGATGTTAGATCAAGATTAAAACATTTTGTTTATAAAATGTTAATATGATTTAAAAGGACCATTTCTGTGAAAAGATTGATTAGTGAACAGAATGACAATTTTGTAACAATTTGATTAGTAAAAAAAAAGAAACACATTTTGGTTGATTAGAGTATAAAGAACCAAATTAACATTTTTGTTAACTTCATTGTAAAGAAAAGAATTAACATTTTTGTTAATTAGATTATAAAGAATATACATATGATAAAAAGGACATTTCATGTTAAAGAATATACATCAGGTTAAAGTAGCACCTTTGATTAAGAAATGTTAATTATGATAGAAAGAGACATTTTGTTTAGAAATGTTAAATATGATAAGATGGACATTTTTGGCACATTAAAATGAATGAAGTAAAAATAGATATTTTTATTCATTGAAGAAGATTAGACAAAATCACCATGTTTTGTTTACATAAGAAGATTAGACAAAATTCTCATTTTTGTTTACATTGAAAGTTTACAAGCAAAATCATCGTTTTGTTTGCATTAGAAGTTAATAAACTAAATTCATATTTTTTTAAAATTAAAAGGATTATAACAAAATTCATATTTTGTTAACATTAAAAGGATTATAAACAAAATTCATATTTTGTTAACATTAAAAGGATTATTACAAAATTCATATTTTGTTAACATAAAAATGATTATGACAAAATTCATATTTTGTTAACATAAAAAGGATTATAAAAAAATTCATATTTTGTTAACATTAAAAGGATTATAACAAAATTCACATTTTGTTAACATTAAAATGATTTGATAAAAATTCACATCTGACATTTAAAGGATTTGATAAGAATTCACATTTTGTTAACATTAAAAGGATTTGATAAGAATTAACATTTTTGTTAACATTAAAAGGATTTGATAAGAAGTATCATTTTTATTAACATTAGAAATAGAATTTATAATTTATGAAAAAGATGACATTAAAAATAGAATTTACAACTTATGTAAAGCAGGACATTAGAACTAGAATTTATATTTATGTAAAGGGTGACATTAGAAATTGAATCTCATTTTTAGTGAAAAATGTACATAAGAAATTAAATCTCATTTTAGTGAAAAATGTACATTTGAGTTAAATTAACATTTTTGGTTTACGGGTTTGGATTAGCGGACGACTTTACTGTACCCTCCTCAGGAGTTTACCGGCCCGCCGGGTTCTCCTGGGTTTTCAAAAAAAAAAAACATTTTTGGTTTACATTTAAAAGGATTAAACAAAAGTTACCATTTTTGTTTACATTATAAAGAATAAACAAGATTATCATATTTTGTTGCATTGAAAGGAATTTTACCAAAATGTATATTTTATACATTGAAAAGGAATGAAGTGGAAAATGTACATTTTTATACAATAAAAAGAATGAATGAAAATGTGTATTTTTATACATTAAAGAAGAATTAATGAAAATGTGTATTTTTATACATTAAAGAAGAATGAAATGGAAATGTGTATTTTTATACATTAGAAAAGAATGAATGAAAATGTGTATTTTTATACATTAAAGAAGAATGAAATGGAAATGTGTATTTTTAGACATTACAAAGTATGAATTAAAAATGTATATTTTCATACATTAAAGAAGATGAGTTAAAAATGTATATTTTCATACATTAAAGAAGATGAGTTAAAAAAGTATATTTTCATAAATTAAAGAAGGTGAGTTAAAATGTATATTTTTATACATTACAAAGTATGAATTGAAAATGTATATTTTTATACATAAAAAGAAATGAACTAGAAAATGTATATTTTTATACATAAAAAGAAATGAACTAGAAAATGTATATTTTTATACATTAAAGAGAATGAACTTGAAATTTGTATATTTTTATACATTAAAGAGAATGAATTAGAAATGTATACCTTTATACATTAAGAAGAATGAATCTGAAATGTATATCTTTATATATTAAGAAGAATGAATTAGAAAGCGACATTTTTGTCACTTTAAATGAAATTAGAATAAAGTATACATTTTTGTTAGAAATGTAATTAGGATAAAGAATTACACAAAGATAGGAAAGTTAATATTTAAATATTTTTATTTGTCGATTAGTTACAATAAAAAAATCATGTGTTAAAAATAGGATGTTAATGATGGCTTGGAATATATGTATGTGTTGATGAAGTGTTTGATTTATTTAATATAATGTTAGTGTTTCTAAAACTGAATATTACACTTCCATTTACAAGTTGTCCGACTTGTTTATGTGATTGGGACGATAATTTTTTACACATCGCCCAAGTGCACAAATAATTTATTATTTGATTGTTGGATGAAAACCCACACGGGTGTTGGGATGATATTTGATCTACACTAGTCCCAATATTTAGTGTAGAATCCACTTTGGGTGTTATTTGGATGCTTGATAATTATTTATCATGATTATTGATTTCATGCAATATATGGTTGATGACTAAGTCACATTCCAATAAAGAATATTTCTAGAAAAAGAATATATTAGAAAAAGAACATTCTAGGAAAATAATATATTTTAGAAAAATATATTTTATCAAAATAAACTAGTTATTAACTAAAATTAATCATTAAATTCAGATTTAATGAAGTTTTCCAATTTGTTAATATTTAATTGAATTGAATTTAATAATTTGGATTTTGGGTTTGTCGTGAATATTGTCATAAATAGCACTATTCGTAAACCCTGTATGAAAAGGATAATCTTTTAATTAAGATTATTAAAAAGGTTTTCAATTATATAATAATTAGAAGAAATGTGAGTTGGGTTATTGTGAACTGTGTTTTTAAGCGACATTTATTCTTTAACCCAACTGACAGTGAAAATATGATTTGGAAATTATAAATCTTTTATTAAAATTTAAATGGGAATTTTCCAAAAGAAAAGTTTTCCAATTTAATATATTAAATTGTTGTTGAATGGAATTCGAATTAATAATAACCGATATAAGCTTGTGTAAAAGAAGACCGATACTACATATGGAATTTAAGAGGCTTTGCCGTTATTCCATTTATAATATTGGTCGGGTACAGAAATTTATAACGATTATATCTTGATTTAATTTCTATGAAAATTCCAAATGTTATGGAAGATGATTTTGGGTTTACCGTGAACTATGTTTTAAATTACATTAGTTCTTTAACCCAGTTAAGAATAAGATTAATTTCTTAAATTTGAATAATCGTTGAATAATGATTTTTGATATTTAAAACCAAATTGGGGTTTTAATAAATCTTTAAAAGAAATACTAAAGAATAGATTTAAAGAATTTATCTTTGATAGATAATGTGAATATTTTATTTAAAAAGGATATTCTGAATTGGAATGAGGTGTTGGATGTGTTTTTATAGTACTTGATTTTTAATTATAAAAATACGTGAGTTATTCGGGAAGACCGGGTTTAACCCATTCCAAATAATTACTACGACGATAAAGAGTCGAAGATGTAGAGTGGTTGAAGACCGATGATCTTCACGTCGAATGGATGTGTTGCTACGGAGACCCTTGATGGGAGTAGCTACCTTGAAGGGGCTTCAGTGGTGGCCGTCCGGACTATTGTTGATTGTTCGGATTTGGTTTTCGCTCAGACCCAGAGCATAAGCTAGTAAATGGATGCGTGTCTGACATTGGATTTCGTTCCATGTGAATTAAATTGATTTCTATTAATGTATATCAGATTTGTGGTGGAGAATTTATTCTTTGCTTAATACCCTAGTATATATTAATAGTAATTGATCGCATGGCGTGAATTGTCAATGTGGCATGCCAAGATGCAGTTGATCAAGGATTTTGTTGAAAAGAAGGGCCTTGTGGGATGATCAAAGTATAGCCTATTACGACATAGCTTTGTGTATAGCATGACTTCGCGAGCTTCACACCCCGGTTTGAGTCAAAAACGGGATATGGACCGTAGGGAGTGCACACGTTTCTTTCTAGCTAGAGTGATGTCAGGGACCTACCAGCGCTGACATTATCCTTATGTGGTTGATGGATTTTGAGGCGCCTCGGATTTTTATAGGCCGTTAGTGGTCATACTATAGGTCCGAAGGGACTGGGAAGCGTTTGTTCGGGCATAACTAATCCACTGCCGATAGGCGGGGACCGGCCCTACCCCATCCAAGGGTTGCCCAGAGGTGTGATCTTGAGGCATTTGCTAGAGTGTCTCGAATCGGAGAGGAGCATGCCCCTAGCCTCGACTCATGATGGAAATCCAACTTCCAATACGACCTTGCAGTTTTGATTGTAGAACTAGTATGGCGACATGATATATGGTACCCATGCCGTCTATGATTGATACATTATGACTGAAATGTTTTATTAAAACATATACACACTAATACCAAATCCGTTTTATCGTATCAAGCATCTTTTGACCATTATAAGGTAAAACCCTATCCTCCGGTTTGCGTTGCATTGTGTGATGGGACTTGGGTCTTATAATGGTTTCATTTTTCTAAAAAGCATTGCGTTGTTTAACGATTTACTTTATTTTATACACTGGCAATCCAATGGCGTAAACCCATTCCGCGTTAGCGGCGTGGTCTTGTGATTAGCCTTATTATTAGATAAGTTAAGTAAGATTTCTCATACCAGTCCCATGACTGACCTGTAGTTTGTTTCACTGGCAAACTCGGGTGCCCTTATTTTCCACACGGGCAGTCGAGTAGCTTTTGCAGATATACTTACAGGATCCTGGTTTATAGCTGAAGCGGTATTCGGAAAGCTCTGTATCCGTGTATTCCTTTCGGTTGTAGATTGTAATATTTTTCCGCTGCTATTTAAATGTAATTTAAATCTCTAATATTGTATTTCCAATGTATATTATTCATTCGTACTCTGTTATACTCTTGTACTCTGATGTAATTGTTGTAATCAGCAATAAAATGTTCTATAGTTTGTGTTCTGTTGTGTATTGTTCTGAAAGAAATCCATGCTTTCCATTACGGGGAAGTTTGGGTCATCACACGTACCCCGAGCCCTAGCATCACATTGGAGAAAATCCTTCTTCAGTAAAGTCATCGCACCATAAATTAAGGCCACCAGAATGAAACCCCAACCAACGCGAGCTCAACGGATCTGCCCTTGTGCGATTTCCTTGAGTGTTGGCTTTGATTTTATTTGCAGAAAATTAAAAAGAGGAGGCGCCTTTTTGGTTTTGATTTACAGTGAATGATAAATTAGGTCTTAAGGAAATTTGAAGGGGTATTTATAGAGAATTAGGATTCAGATATTTGTTAGATATTTTAGTGAGATATTTTGGTGAGATATTTTCATTTATATTCGTTATTTCCTTCTAAAAATTCGTGTCATCACACATGATACCCAAAAATCATGAAAATTGGCATGCATCTAGAGTTCGACATTATGGTCCCAACGAAACTGGTTTCGTTGAATTCCGACTCCGTCTGTTCACACAGCGTATTTTTAATTGTCAAAATACTAATTGTATTTCACATTAAAAATCTGTACGGCCACACACTGACTCTAAAAATCACGAAACTTGGAATCTAACAATAATTTGACATTGTGGATCCAACAAGATTAGTTTCGTCGAATTCTGAGGTCATTTGCAAAACTGGCTATTTTCTAAGGCTCTAATTAAACCATTTCAAATATACAAATATATTTAAAACAATTCAATTAATATTAATAATTTAATATTATCATCTATATTCACAGTAGAATATCATATAGCTCCAGGGTAATTATATATTCGATATTCCAAGTCCAGGTTGAATCGAATTTCAATTTATATCGAAATTCCCTTTTATAATGTATATAAAGCGTTGCAAATTATAAAGGAATTCCATAGCAAATTTTTCTGAAATTTACACGACGAAATCCCGAATTTTCTCTTCCAATCGAAAAATACACTTCATCAGCTCCATACGTTTCTTGTTTCACAGAAATCCGATTTAAAACGGACCCTGTACGTTCAGTTGAAGTTCAAATCACCAAATAGCGAACTGCCGTGCCATTTTGAGCTCGATTATAATTATAATTATAAACTATACATTCTAACGTCGTCGATTGAATATATTCGTTATTATAATTCAAATCGAAACTCAACCAAATCACTTATACTATTCAATTCACCTAATAATGTGAATTTCACTATTTCTGACTATTTTGACATTTGTAATTTATTATTCATTATAAATCTTAATTAAATATTCAATATTATTTCATTCTGGTTCTCGATATCGCTAAATCGATATTTAATAATTAAATAAATTAATTATTCAACAGTTAGAAATGCGGGTCATTACAATCTTCCCCCCTTAATAAAATTTCATCCTCGAAATTGCTAAGCTAGAGGAATGTTATCAACTCAACCAACTAGATTTAAACATCTATTGGTTTACTTCTTAACTTCCATTTCAATTGAATTAATTTAATTCCAATTAAAATATTATTTCCTTCCGACTTAACTAAAATTTTCAAAAATCCTGAAAATTTTCTAACCCCCTAACTTTTTGAAAAATTTCGCCAGCGTCTCCTTTGCACCGGTATATACGTCAAACCACAACTCACCTCTCTAGGCCTTCTCCAACCCAAAAGAAAATCAAACAGCTAAGCGACTTGCCAAATTGGCTCATAAAATCCAAACTCAATATATAAAATAAACTTGTACCTTTATGTCGGGCATATCATTATATCCTTTACATCTGCTGTTAATTCAGCATATACAAATGCCATTTCAATCAAACTCCAATTAATTTCATCTCCAACACAACCATTCGCTTATATCCAAGTCGAATTCAATTTCAGATTATTCTCTAATCAAATCCAGTTTTACTTAACTTATCTCAAGTTAAATTTCTAGTTTATTATTCACTTTTACCATCTCATTCTAATTAACTTCATTAGTTAAATTTTAATTCCAGGATTTAAATTCCTAGGTTTATTTCAAATCAATTTGAAATCAAAATACCAATTCAAAACAGTATCTTTGGTAGTAATTCGTCACTTAGAAACTCAAAAATGAACACCGATGATGGTCGACTTCACCATCGGAACTTATTTTCTAGCAATCAAAGTGAGTTCAATACTATATCATTTTCAAAACTCATTTCTTAAACATTTCATTTTGAAATCAGTTCTAAATATCTTTCCAATGTTTGTAAAACCAATTTAAAATCTCCTAGGATCTTAAAATTCTCATATATTATACTTATATGATTTCTACTTGGTTATTTATAACTATTTCACGTTTATAATCTTATTCGATTATAATAACAACCAACATATCCAATATATTTCCAAGATATATATTTCCTTAGTAACAAAATATAGTTCAGGTAAAAAAATTTCATTTACCCTCTTTTAAAACATACCATGTCGGTTCATCATATTCAAGCGTTTAGAAACCCATACCGATACAGCGGATCAAACTGATCGTCCAGAATTCATAAGCGACTCAACCAATAAATCTCCATAATATAACCTCATTTTATATTAAATAACATATACGCACTCATATATATACACTCAACTCAATCTAGGATATTACTAATCCCATCTCTACTAAGTTACGCCACAGAGACAAGGTAATAATTTAACCTTAAGCTCTGATACCAACTGTGGTGACCCAGAAATCCTATCCAATTTGAGCTGACCAAAAACACAAGTCCACTCCCAAATTGAACTGTTAACCAGGAAACTAATAGAAAGAAAACAGAGGGTGAGAATAAATAAGATAAAACTATTAGAATAGAAGAAGAAGAACATCATCACGAGAGTAAACACGAATCTCACAGCGGAACGAATAAAATATAACATAACTTTTGAAATAGAAACATTATATGTATACAATAACATTGCAGAATACAACACTTACAACAACAGAGGAAATAAACAATAGCTATAGAATCCTGAAGCTTTCTGCTCCAAGCTCTCCACGTATATCTGTAAATTCCCGACTACTTGACTGCCCGTACAAATTTAGGCACCCAAGAGTTTTGGGAAAATAAACAAAATAAACTCCGGGTCAGTCATGAGACTGGTGTGAGTAAAACAGCTTAAAACAGTTTGAACAAGTAACGATATCTCATAAGACCATGCCATATAACGGAACTGGTTTTTCCCTTATGAGAATCCAAAATATCTTTATATCAAAAACCTTTTGATATTATAATAATGTCTATCAGCCACAATATAATAATCATTTAGCAGAAACGCTTTCATCTCACGTCCTACATATATAGTATACAATCAGAACCGCAAGCACATATTGGGTAATGGATTTCCAACTATGAAAAGGTATGGAACCACCTTCTGATCAGTGTACTCTAGGAATGATACATTGGAGTTCAACAAGAACGTCTTGCAACTCAGCCACACATGACCGACCACTCATTTCGCTTGAGTGAATCGAATGTATATCACTGACGGTTGGGATCAACAACCGTTCCCGTATATATATATGGGACAGCATTGATAGATTAATGAAGCAAATGAATATTCTCTAGATAGGTGATTATACACCCTACTTCGGTGCGACCGACTTAGCCATGCTGCCTGCCTGATTTTTTTCATTTACCGGGTGTGAGGCTAGAAGCTACGCTTATCCTTTTTCATATTATATCTTCATTTACTTGGAATACCACATCTTCATACCCGCCAAATCATTATCGATTTACTTAGCGGTATCACGAGTATGAAGCTAAGAGAAACGAATTCCTCCTCCACCAAACGTAATACGTTTAAGAGATCAACATATATGATTCGTTAGGAATACTCTGTCAGACATTCATCCATACAAGTTGTCCTGGGACTGGACAAACCGAAGGCACTATTTAGTACATCCATCTTAGGCAATCATTATCTAAGATTTATACAACAGCCCTTGCACTTTACTCCGTCTTCAATATATTCATCATACTTGATTCGCAACGCTTATGCCAACACGGAGTGGTTCTTCGGATAATAATCCAACTGGTCTCTCCATATTAACAACGTAAAGGTCAAAACATTGATAGTCTGTGATTTAACTATCAAAGAAAAACTCGTGTGCAAACAACGATATTATTTCCAGATGGAAATTATATCGATCAATCATCATTTAACATTTATCTCTTTAGTTCATCATCTTACTTATCTCTTGTTTCCATATATTCTAAATTATTATTTTCTATTATCAGAAAACATTTCTAATTACTTACTTAAAAAACATTTCCAAAACTCCTTCACTGCCAAACCTTACCATTCCTTAGTTAAGAAGGAAGTCAATCAAGTTGGGGTATAATTACCTCACAAACATTAACTGAACAACGATAAAACTTCAAAATAGTCAAAGTTTTATCTTTTAAATCTTTAACCAACTTCCTTACGTAACTCTCGGATTCTATTTACGAATCTACTTGTAATAACCCAGAAATCTGGGCCAGTTTAAAAATTTTATTTTGGAAATTTTAGCGAATTTTGATTATTTAAAATAGATTATTTTAAATAATATCGACGAGAAATTTATTTTGAATAGAATTCGAACGTATATATTATATAGATCGTCGTTAGAATATGAATAATTATATATAATTATAAATAGAATTGAAAATGGCGCGGTAGTTCAATAATTCGATTTCAAACTTCAATTGAACATACCGGGTGCAAAACAATCCGGATTTTAGTGAAACCAAAAACATTAGGATCTAATTGATAATATCTTTCCAACGAATTCGGAAAATCAAAATTTCATAGCGGGAATCAAAAGATATGTCCAGTTGAAAATTCTGAATAGTCGCTATGGAATTCAGGCCCTTAAAAATGGGAATTTTGCAAACGACCTCGGATTTCGACGAAACCACTTTGGATCCGTGATGTCAAGTTATTGCTAGATTCCAAATTTCATAATTTTTCGAATCAATATGTGAGCGTGGCAAAGGAAAACGCGTTTGACCAGTTTTAGTTGATTTTAATCGACTGGAAAATGGCCATTTTTCCAACTGTCTCAGAATTCGACGAAATTAGTTTTGTTAGGACCGTATCGTCACTACGAAGTTAGAAAATATTTTTCTGGAATTTTTCGAGTTAGTATGTGACCCCAGTAAATTGAAAGCACGATTTGGATTCTGATTTTTATTATATAGAAAATAAGTTTTTCTATTTTATAGGATAGGAAAAAAAATCAGTTTTTCTATTTTATAGCATAGGAAAAAAATTCAGTTTATTTTTATTATATAAAAAGAGTTAAAAAGAATTGATTTTTAATTTATAAAGATTCGATTTTTAGTGTGATAAAGATCTGATTTTTAGGGGTTTAAAGTTATGATTTTTTATGGGATAAAGGATTTGATTATTACGATGTTAAAGTTTGAATTTTTAATATAGGAAAGTTTGAACCTTTAACAAAGGAAAGTTCAAATTTTGAATAGTAGAAAGATCGAATTTTTATTATATAGAAAGGTTAAAGATATAATTTTTATATTATAAAAAGAATAAAAATATGATTTTTACATTATTAGAAGATTAAAAATATGATTTTCATAAAATGTAGATAAATAAAATCTGATTTTGATTTTATATATGATGAGATAAAAACTAAATCTTTATATTTGAAAAGGCGAAATCTTTATATTTAAAAAGGCGAAATTTTTATATATTGAATAGCGAAGTAAAAAATTCGATTTTTATATATGATTGGGCCTCATTCCAATTTAGAAAATAAAGAATATTATAAAATAAAGGTTCATGTGTTGACCGTACTCATCCGTTGAGATTAGTCATGTGTTGAACGAAATATATTGAATAACAAAAATAGTCACACGTGGACAGTACTCATTCGTTGAGATTAGTCATGTGTTGACAGAAGTATAGATTCACGTATTAAATAAAATAAATATTCATTTGTTGAATAGCATAACGGAATTATTGAAATATATAAAGCCGTGTTGATTAGAGACGCTATTTTGACGCGAACGATATTTATATCGATTATATTCGTTTTTAAATTTGAATTTAATCGAATAGAAAACCAATTTGAATTGAATCGAATAGAAAACCAATTTGAATTGAATCGAATAGAAAACCAATTTGAATTGAATCGAATAGAAAACCAATTTGGTTTCAATTGAATAGAAAACGAAATGAATTCGAATTGAATAGAAAACAAAATGAATTCGAATTGAATAGAAAACGAAATAAATTCGAATTGAATAGAAAATGAAATGAATTCGAATTGAATAGAAAAAGATATGAATTCGAATTGAATAGAAAACGAAATGAATTCCAATTGAATAGAAAACCAAATGAATTCGAATTGAATAGAAAACGAATTCGAATTGAATTGAATTGAAAAGAAAATGAATTCGAATCGAATTAAAATCAATTGGAATTAAAATCAAATAGAAATGAAAGTAAAAAGGATTTATAATAGAAAATTAAATTTTGATTTGAATTTGAAATAAAGGTTGAAATTGTTTTTGAAACGAATTCAAAACTATTTATAAAATTCGTTTTAAATAGGAATCGACGAAATATATATTATATATATTATATATAATACAATGGCCTGAATAGAACGCGTCGCGCCGCGGCAGTTCGTGAATTTCGACCATTGACTTCGAACGGATGTTACGGGAGATCCGACTGTCGGATTCTCCTAAAACTGGAACCGTTGGGTTCGTATTGAAAAGAGCATTCTAACGAATATTAGAAATTTGAAATCTAACGGTTGGATTTGGAGATACGTCCAAATCAAATTTAGAAAAGGTCGTTGTAAGTGCAGTTCGATGGCCGTTGTTGGAAATCGACTGTACGGGCCTTGATAAAATTATTAAAAATATTGATAATTTGTGTAAAATCATAATATATGATTTGGGAAAAATTGGGCTGAAAAATTACATATTTGAAATGATAAAAATAGATTTTTGTCGAAATAAACTGGTTTTATTCTAGAATTAAAATCAATTTATTTTTGAAATAAATAAATTGAATTTGAAAGTGATTTTAAAAATAATCAATATTCCCAATACGTGGATTGGACTGGAGTTGAATCAAAATTATCTTTGGAATATTTCGATGTTGGATTTCGTGACTATACAGATATTGTTATGGGAATTTGAAAGATATATTTTATATCGTTATTTCCAATACGATATATGTTGGTTTCAGAATTTGATATTGAATATAAGCCGATATATTTTCTATTCAGAGCCTTGTATTTAATATCAAATATGATTGGGATTTATCGTGAATCGTGTTTTAGAGGACACTGGTTCTTTAACCCAGTTAAATGCAGGATGTTGATTTTTGAAAGGATTAAAACTAAGTGGAGTTTTAATGAGTCTTTAATTAGATTAAAATGTGAATTGATTATTTAAATTATCAAATCTGAAAAGTGATCGAGAATGGAGTATCACCAGTTTTGCTCCAAAGCGATAGCTAAATCTTTAATTAGATTTGAACGTGAAATGGTAATTAATTTTACCGATAACACAATGGTGTTAGCTATGGAGTATTACCAGTTTTGCTTCATAGGATGAATTGGTTGGGATTGGGAAATAAAATAAATAATTACTTCGGTGTGGTTCGCTAATCTCGACTAGTTTGGAAAACCATAATTTGGTTTGATATGACATCCAATGTAAGATTAAAGAATAAATTTTAAAGAATTTATCTTGGATAAAATTAATGGGAACCTTTCCCTAAGAATTGAAATTTAGAAACTAGCTGAAGGTTAGTTAAGAAGAATGGTTTCCTGGGTATTGATCTGATGTTGGTTTCGGCCTTCGGTGTTAATATTTGGGAAATTGTTCTCTTGCTGATTTACGGCTAATGACTAATGAATTGGAATGAGGCGTATATTGTGTTTGTGTAACATTTGTTTTTAATATACGCGGGTTGTTCGGAAAGGCCGGGTTTATAACCATTCTGAATAACTGATTCGACGATAAGTCGAAGATGATGACGGTGGTCGAAGACCGGAAGTCTTCACATTGTTTGGTTAATTACTGATGATCCTGATTGGGCTGTACACCCAAGAGGATGGAAATAGTTGGTGGTCGTCCGGACATACCTGGAGATCGATGGATATGCGAGGAAAGTGCCTCCGGTTTCGTTCAGACCCAGAACGAACTTGTAAATGGATTGTGTGTCTGACATTGGATTTTATTCTATGTTGATTGATTTCGGTTAAATATATTTCTGTTTGGTGGCGGAGAATTTATTCTCTTGCTTAACGCCCTTCTCTGAGACGTACGAGCTTAGAGGTTATATATCGATAGATATCAATCGCATGGCATGAATTGCCTGTGTGGCACGCTGAGTTGCATGGATCAAGGCTTCTGTTGAAAAGCAAAGTCTTGTGGTTGATGATCAAAGCACGGCCTACGTGGCATAGCTTTGTGTATAGCATGGATTCGCGAGCCTCACACCTCGGTATGAGTTAAAAACGGGATACAGACTACTGGGAGGACACGACGTTTCTTTCTAGCTTTGGTGGTATCAGTGACTTACCAGCCCTGACATTTATATACTTTTCACCTTTGTGGTTGTTGGAATGAGGTGCCTCGATATTAGGTCTGTAAGGACCGGGAAACGTGTGTTCAGGAATTGCCAATCCTCAAACGTAAGAGAGGACCGGCTCAGCCGAATCCAGGGTAACCCAGAGTGTGTAGTCCTGAGGCGTTTGCTAGAGTATCTCGAAGCGGAGAGGAGCTTGCCCCTTGCCTCGACTCATGACGGAAATCCAATTTCCAATACATGATATTGCGGTTTTAATTGTAGAACTAGTATGGCGACGTGATATATGGTACCCATGCCGTCTATGATTTATATTTATGATTGAAATAGTTTTGACACTATACAATTATTATATTATCAAATGATTTGTTTTAAACGTACCAAGCATGTTTGCCTATTATAAGGGAAAACCATATCCTCCGGCTTGCGTTGCATTGTGTGATGGGACCTGGTCTTATAATAGCTTCATTTTTTGAAAAAGCATTGCGCTGTTTATTCCATGCACTGGTATTCTTGGGAGGAAACCCGTTCCGTGTTATACGTCGTGGTCCCTTGAATTACTTTCTTTTAAAGTAAAGTTTTAAATAACTGTTTTAGTTCTCACACCAGTCACATGACTGACCTGGAGTTTATTGTTTTAACCTAAACTCTGGGTGCCCCTATTTTCCGCACGGGCAGCTAGTAGTTATGGTTTTGCATATTTATATTCACAGGATCCTGGTTTACAGCTAGAATGATATTTGGAAAGCTCTGTATCTGTATATCACCTTCAGTTGTGCTTTGTATTATTTTCTGTTGCTATGTAATTTATTATAATCTCTGATATTTATTGTATGTAATTTATTCAATTATACTCTGTATATTATTGTATTCTGATGGAATTGTTGTAATAGCAATGAAATGTTCTTCCGTTTGCGTTCATTTGTGTGTTGTTCTCAAAGTATCCGCTCTTTCCTTCACGGGGAAGTTACGGTTCTTTTATTTGGTATCAGAGCTTTGGTTTACAGAGCTCGAGAACAAGACACATTAGAACTATACGAAAGAATTCATCAGATATTGGATTAGTAATATCCAATTAGAACGACTCGTTAGAGATAGGATCAGTAGTATCCTAGAACGAGTGTGAAGAGTATATTTTTCAAATGAAAATAACTTTGTTTTGAAATTTAAATCAATTATACGTATTTGAATATTTTATTTATTTTGAATTTGGACAATCCGATATATAAAGATTTTGCACATATGCGTCATGAACGTATATTCGAAGTTTTAATATACCGGATAGATATAGAACCGCACTCTAGTAGCCCGGAGATGTTCTGATGGTGGTTCGAAACATCATCAGCATTTATTTTCGAGTGGCGAAGGTGTGATATCTATATATTTCTATTAGACTGGCGTGAGATCCAAAACTTATATAGATAGATTCATTTGTTGTGATTTGGCGCCAAAACATGATTTTTTGTATATATATCAAAATTATGAATTTGAAACGTTAAATTCACTAATTGATTGATGTTTGTGTTGTTTGTTTATTTGTTTGACAATTTTGAACCATTAAGCCTAATTGAACCGAATATTGAATTGTATTGAAAATTGGTCGCATTTGCTTGCATATACATATACTTACATTGAACAGGTCATAGCAAGGAGGCTAGAGCAGAGAATAAAATTTGTTTGCCCGACAAATAGGTACATGTTTACTATAATTTACTATTTTGTTTGGGTGATGATGATTTTATGAGCCTATTGGCTAGACGCTTGGCTTTTTCTTTTTCTTTTTGAGATCAGAAGGCCTATATGGCAATTTCGGGATTTTCCCGTGGCTTCCGGTGCAGGGGAGATTATGGCGAAATTTTTCGAAAATTTAGGGTGTTAGCCAAATTTTTGAAGAATTTGAAAATTCTCAGAAACTGAAAAGTTGGAGAATGGAAGCCAGATCGAACATAGAGTTGATTAATCAAACCACTTTCGACTTTATTCCTTTTTGGGGACGAAAAGTTTTAAGTGGGGGAGATTGTAATAACCCAGAAATCAGGGCCAGTTTAAATTTTTTATTTTTGCAATTTTAGCGAATTTTGAACATATAAAATAGATTATTTTAAATAATATCGACTAGAAATTTATTTTGAATAGAATTCGAACGTATATATTATATAGATCGTCGTTAGAATATAAATAATTATATATAATTATAAATAGAATTGAAAATGGCGCGGTAGTTCGATAATTCGATTTCAAACTTCAATTGAACATACCGGTGCAAAACAATCCGGATTTTAGTGAAACCAAAAACATTAGGATCTAATTGATAATATCTTTCCAACGAATCCGGAAAATCAAAATTTAATAGCGGGAATCAAAAGATATGTCCAGTTGAAAATTCTGAATAGTCGCTATGGAATTCAGGCCCTTAAAAATGGGAATTTTGCAAATGACCTCGGATTTCGACGAAACCACTTTTGTTGGATCCGTGATGTCAAGTTATTGCTAGATTCCAAATTTCATAATTTTTCGAATCAATATGTGAGCGTGGAAAAGGAAAACGCGTTTGACCAGTTTAAGTTGATTTTAATCGACTGGAAAATGGCCATTTTTCCAACGGTCTCAGAATTCGACGAAATTAGTTTTGTTAGGACCGTATCGTCAATACGAAGTTAGAAAATATTTTTTTTGGAATTTTTTGAGTTAGTATGTGACCCCAGTAAATTGAAAGCACGATTGGGATTCTGATTTTTATTATATAGAAAATCAGTTTTTCTATTTTATAGGATAGGAAAAAAATCAGTTTTTCTATTTTATAGCATAGGAAAAAAATCAGTTTATTTTTATTATGTAAAAAGTGTTAAAAAGAATTGATTTTTAATTTACAAAGATTCGATTTTTAGTGTGATAAAGATCTGATTTTTAGGGGTTTAAAGTTATGATTTTTTATGGGATAAAGGATTTGATTATTACGATGTTAAAGTTTGAATTTTTAATATAGGAAAGTTTGAACCATTAACAAAGGAAAGTTCAAATTTTGAATAGTAGAATGATCGAATTTTTATTATATAGAAAGGTTAAAGATATAATTTTTATATTATAAAAAGAATAAAAATATGATTTTTACATTAGTAGAAGATTAAAAATATGATTTTTATATAATGTAGATAATAAAAATCTGATTTTTATTTTATATATGATGAGATAAAAATTAAATCTTTATATTTGAAAAGGCGAAATCTTTATATTTAAAAAGGCGAAATTTTTATATATTGAATAGCGAAGTAAAAAATTCGATTTTTATATATTGAATAGCGAAGTAAAAATTCGATTTTTATATATTGAATAGCGAAGTAAAAATTCGATTTTTATATATTGAATAGCGAAGTAAAAATTCGATTTTTATATATGTAGTGGCTACGGGCAACGAAGGTGACAAAAAGGAGAGAACGACGAAGATTTCTATAAATGAAGTGTCGTGGAGTTGGGATAGCTATTGGTGAGAACTTCTCACTCTTCAATTTCATTTTCTAGTTATATATATATACTAGGATGCAGACATTGTTTAGTAGCACCCGACACAATCGTCCACAGACCATGGACTTGTTTGTTTGGCTGTGTAGTTGGTTAGATTATTTGGGTTGAATTGAATTGTTTGGTGAAGTGAAATTGATTTGATTGATGTGTGAATGGCGTGGGCCATATCTAGACCGGGGATAAGGCTAGGCCTCGTCCCGTTTCTAGTATCGTGCCGTTATGCCGCCAAAATTTTCTAAAATAAGTTAGAAAAATAAAGATATCGTTTTATTTAATAAATGAACCGAATAGAATATTCATAGGTTAAATAAATTAATTTGGTCGTTAAAAATATAATTTTTAACGTGAATGTGAGTAAATAAATATTTATAAACAAATCGGCTGATTTGTTTATATACACTGATTTGACTGATATTGATTGGGACGATAAATTTTACACGTCGCCCAACTGCACAAATAAAATCTGTGTTTGTTGATTTGAGACCCCACACGGGTATTGGGATAAAATACGGCATACACTAATCCCAATAATTAGTTGTATGTCGATCGATTGATTGACAGGTTGTTATAAGCGTTAGATATCTATGTTTGATGCTTATAAAGTGTAGTGCACTTTGGATGATGGTTGATTATTTATCGTTGCTATTATATACATGTGTTGTATGGAATCCATATAATTAACTTTATATGGTAATTGATTGGGCCTCATTCCAATTTAGAAAATAAAGAATATTATAAAATAAAGGTTCATGTGTTGACCGTACTCATCCGTTGAGATTAGTCATGTGTTGAACGAAATGTATTGAATAACAAAAATAGTCACACGTGGACAGTACTCATTCGTTGAGATTAGTCATGTGTTTACAGAAGTATAGATTCACGTATAAAATAAAATAAATATTCATTTGTTGAATAGAATAACGGAATTATTGAAATATATAAAGCCGTATTGATTAGAGATGCGCTATTTTGACGCGAACGATATTTATATCGATTATATTCGTTTTTAAATTTGAATTGAATCGAATAGAAAACCAATTTGAATTGAATCGAATAGAAAACCAATTTGAATTGAATCGAATAGAAAACCAATTTGAATTGAATCGAATAGAAAACCAATTTGAATTGAATCGAATAGAAAACCAATTTGATTTCAATTGAATTGAAAACGAAATGAATTCGAATTGAATAGAAAACGTAATGAGTTCGAATTGAATAGAAAACGAAATGAATTCGAATTGAATAGAAAACGAAATGAATTCGAATTGAATAGAAAACGAAATGAATTCGAATTGAATAGAAAACGAAATGAATTCGAATTAAATAGAAAACGAAATGAATTCGAATTGAACAGAAAACGAAATGAATTCGAGTTGAATAGAAAACGAATTCGAATTGAATTGAATTGAATTGAAAAGAAAATGAATTCGAATCGAATTAAAATCGATTGGAATTAAAATCAAATAGAAATGAAAGTAAAAAAGGATTTATAATAGAAAATTCAATTTTGATTTCAATTTGAAATAAAGGTTGAAATTGTTTTTGAAACGAATTCAAAACTATTTATAAAATTCGTTTTAAATAGGAATCGATGAAATATATATTATATATATTATATATAATATAATGGCCTGAATAGAACGCGCCGCGCCGCGGCAGTTCATGAATTTCGACCATTGACTTCGAACGGACGTTACGGGAGATCCGACCGTCGGATTCTCCTAAAACCAGAACCGTTGGCTTCTTATCGAAAAGTGCTTTCTAACGAATATTATAAATTTGAAATCTAACGGTTGGATTTGGAGATACGTCCAAATCAAATTTAGAAAAGGTCGTTGTAAGTGCAGTTCGATGGCCGTTGTTGGAAATCGACTGTACGTGCCTTGATAAAATTATTAAAAATATTGATAATTTGTGTAAAATCATAATATATGATTTGGGAAAAATGGGCTGAAAAATTCCATATTTGAAAAGATAAAAATAGATTTTTGTCGAAATGAACTAGTTTTAAACTAGAATTAAAATCAATTTATTTTTGAAATAAATAAATTTAATTTGAAAGTGATTTTAAAAATAATAAATATTCCCAATACGTGGATTGGACTGGAGTTGAATCGAAATTATCTTCGGAATATTTCGATGTTAGATTTCATGACTATACAGATATTGTTATGGGAATTTGAAAGATATATTTTACATTGTTATTTCCAATACGATATATGTCGGTTTCAGAATTTGATATTGAATATAAGCCGATATATTTTCTATTCAGTGCCTTGTATTTAATATTAAATATGATTTGGGTTTGTCGTGAATCGTGTTTTAGAGGACATTGGTTCTTTAACCCAGTTAAAGGTAGGATGTTGATTTTTGAAAGGATTAAAACTAAATGGAGTTTTAATGAGTCTTTAATTAGATTAAAATGAGAATTAATTATTTAAATTATCAAATCTGAAAAGTGATCGAGAATGGAGTATCACCAGTTTTGGTCCAAAGCGATAGCTAAATCTTTAATTAGATTTGAACGTGAAATGGTAATTAATTTTACCGATAAGACCATGGTGTTAGATATGGAGTATTACCAGTTTTGCTTCATGGGATGAATAAGTTGGGATTGGGAAATAAAATAAATAATTACTTCGGAGTGGTTCGCTAATCTCGACTAGTTTGGAAAACCATAATTTGGTTTTATATGACATCCAATGGAAGATTAAAGAATAAATTTTAAATAATTTATCTTGGATAAAATTAATGGGAACCTTTCCCTAAGAATTGTAATTTAGAAACTAGCTAAAGGTTAGTTAAGAAGAATGGTTTCCTAGGTATTGATCTGATGTTGGTTTCGGCCTTCGGGGTTAATATTTGGGAAATTATTATCTTGCTGATTTACGGCTAATTACTAATGAATTGGAATGAGACGTATGTTGTGTTTGTGTAACATTTGTTTTTAATATACGCGAGTTGTTCGGAAAGGTCGGGTTTATACCCATTCTGAATATCAGATTCGACGATAAGTCGAAGATGATGACGGTGGTCGAAGACCGGAAGTCTTCACATCGTTTGGATAATTACTGATGATCCTGATTGGGCTGTACACCCAAGAGGATGGAAATAGTTGGTGGTCGTCCGGACGTACCTGGAGATCAATGGATATGCGAGGAAATTGCCTCCGGTTTCGTTCAGACCCAGATCGAACTTGTAAATGGATTGTGTGTCTGACATTGGATTTTATTCTGTGTTGATTGATTTCTGTGAAATATATATCTGTTTGGCGGTGGAGAATTTATTCTCTTGCTTAACGCCCTTCTCTGAGACGTACGAGCTTAGAGGTTATATATCGATAGATATCAATCGCATGGCATGAATTGCCTGTGTGGCACACTGAGTTGCATGGATCAAGGCTTTTGTTGAAAAGCAAAGTCTTGTGGTTGATGATCAAAGCATGGCCTACGTGGCATAGCTTTGTGTATAGCGTGGATTCACGAGCCTCACACCTCGGTATGAGTTAAAAACGGGATACGGACTGCTGGGAGGACACGACGTTTCTTTCTTGCTTTGGTGGTATCAGTGACTTACAAGCCCTGACATTTATATACTATTCACCATTGTGGTTGTTGGAATGAGGCGCCTCGATATTAGGTCTGTAAGGACCGGGAAACGTGTGTTCAGGAATTGCCAATCCTCAAACGTAAGAGAGGACCGGCCCAGCCGAATCCAGGGTTACCCAGAGTGTGTAGTCCTGAGGCGTTTGCTAGAGTGTCTCGAAGCGGAGAGGAGCTTGCCCCTTGCCTCGACTCATGACGGAAATCCAATTTCCAATACATGATATTGCGGTTTTAATTGTAGAACTAGTATGGCGACATGATATATGGTACCCATGTCGTCTATGATTTATATTTATGATTAAAATTGTTTTGACACTATACACTTATTATAGTATCAAATGATTTGTTTTAAACGTACCAAGCATATTTGGCTATTATAAGGGAAAACCCTATCCTCCGGCTTGCGTTGCATTGTTTGATGGGACCTGGGTCTTATAATAGCTTCATTTTTCGAAAAAGCATTGCGCTGTTTATTCCATGCACTGGTATTCTTGGGAGGAAACCCGTTCCGTGTTATACGGCATGGTCCCTTGAATTACTTTCTTTTAAAGTAAAGTTTTAAATAACTGTTTTAGTTCTCATACCAGTCACATGAATGACCTAGAGTTTATTGTTTTAACCTAAACTCTGGGTGCCCCTATTTTCCGCACGGGCAGCTAGTAGTTTTGGTTTTGCAGATTTATATTCACAGGATCCTGGTTTACAGCTAGAATGATATCCGGAAAGCTCTGTATCCGTATATCACCTTCAGTTGTGCTTTGTATTATTTTCCGCTGCTATGTAATTTATTGTAATCTCTGATGTTTATCGTATGTAATTTATTCAATTGTACTCTGTATATTCTTGTATTCTGATGGAATTGTTGTAATAGCAATGAAATGTTCTTCCGTTTGCGTTCATTTGTGTGTTGTTCTCAAAGTATTCGCTCTTTCCTTCACGGGGAAGTTACGAGTTCTTTCACCACTTCTTTATTGAAAACATTGATTATAACGCTAACGTTATACATCCTACTTCTGAAATATCTAACTTCAATTATAACTTTTATTTCTTTAATGTGAATAAATAAATGAACACCTAAATTAAAAATAAATAAATCTTGATTTAAACACCGGAAAGTATAAGTACTTTCCTGAATTCGATATAATCGAATTCGATGATTAACTCTCTTTCGAGTAATCTCTATTTGATTAACTCTTCTTCGAATAACCTATATTCGATTAACTCACTTCGAATAACTTATATTCGATTAACTCACTTCGAATAACTTATATCAATTAACTCACTTCGAATAAATTATTCGATCTCTTTCTTTTGAATACAATATACTCGATAATATCCTTTCGAATAGCTTATATTCGATTACTCCTTTTCGAATAACTAAATTCGATAACTTCTTTCGATTAAACTAATCGATACCCTGTTCTTTAACTCTACTAGAATAAACTGTATTCGATACTCCTTAACTCTATTGGAATAACTAAATTGGATTAACTCCTCTCGAATAACTAAATTCGATTAACTCGACTCAACGGACCATATTCGATTAACTCGGCTCGACAAACTTTACTCGACTAACTCGACTAACTTAACTCGACTAACTCGACTTGACTAACTCGACTAACTTGGTTCAACCCACTCGATTCGATTAATCTTTGCTCGACTAACTTGGTTCAACCCACTCGATTCGACTAACTTGGTTTGACAAACCATACTCGATTAACTCAACTTGACTAACTTAACTTATTTATCTCAACTTGATTAACTCCTATCGAATAACTAATACTCGATTTAACTCCATTCGCTTGACTCTAGATCACAGCGATCACAATGGTTACGCCTGATTCCCTCAGGAAACATCCGACCGCCTTAGGCTATCTTCAGCCCTGCGAATTTCGCTAGCAGTTGTGCTAAATGGCATCTCATTTCGATTAACTCTAACTGATTAACTCTAACTGATTAACTCTAACTAATTAACTCTAACTGGTTAACTATAACTGTTTAACTCTAACTGTTTAACTTTAACTGGTTAACTCTAACTGGTTAACTCTAACTCTAACTGGTTAACTCTAACTGATTAACTCTAACTGGTTAACTCTAACTGGTTAATTCTAACTGATTAACTCTAACTGGTTAACTCTAACTGATTAACTCTAACTGGTTACCTCTAACTGATTAACCCTAACTGGTTAACTCTTACTGATTAACTCTAACTACTTAACTCTAACTGATTAACTCTGTAATAACCCGGAAATTCTGAGCCAATTTAAAAATTTTATTTCGACAATTTTAATGAATTTTGAATATTTAAAATGAATTATTTTAAATAATAACGGCGAGAAATTTATTTTGAATAGAATTAGAACGTGTATATTTATATAGATCGTCGTTAGAATATAAATATTTATTTATAATTATAAAAGAAATTGAAAATGGCACGGTAGTTTGATAATTCGATTTCAAACTTCAAATGAATGTACAGGATTCAAAATAATCCGGAATTTAGCGAAACCAAAAATAATAGAATCTAATTGAGAATATCTTTCCAACGAATCCGAAAAATAAAAATTTCATAACGAGAATCAACAGATATGTCCAAATGAAAATTCAGAATAGTCGCTATGGAATTCTGGCCCTTGAAAATAGCCATTTTGCAAAGTGGTTATGGAAATATAGATGTCCAGAAGTGAAGTCTTCCTGGAAGTCTATTGTTTCCAAATCTTATTATTCAAGAGGAGAGTTTATTATTAATAATGGGGGTAATTGGGATAATAGACTATCTCATTTTTGGAAATCCGTTTTGAATTGCTTTGACTTCTTTAATATAGGATGCAAAGTGTTAGTTCTTTCGGGAAACCTTACTTATTTTTGGCATGATGCTTGGATATCAAGAGTGCCGCTGAAAGTTGAATTTAGTAAGCTATTTAATATTAGTAGATTTAAGAATGCTTTAATTAAGGATGTTTACGTAGCTGAATTAGATCCTCCATGGGTATTCTCCTTCGATAATATGTTGGAGGAAGATTTATTAAGACAATTGGCCTTACTTAAAGCCAAATTAGCAATATATCATGTGGACATAAATAGTGATTCTATTAGCTAGGGCATGGATAAGAGTTTAGACTACACAGTTAATTCTACGTATAGATTTATTAATTTCCCTGGTATATCTTTATACCCCTTTAAATTCCTATGGAGGACAAATTCTACTCCTAAATCAAAGTTTCTAATGTGGTTGATTGTCCACAAGAAGCTTAATATGATAGAGTTGTTAAAAAGAAAAAATGTTATATTTGATATAAAATGTTGTTTTTGTAATTCAGGGGAGGAGGACGTAGATCATTTATTTTTTTCTTGCTCCTTTACCTTCTCTATTTTCAATATGATTATTAGGATTTTTACTTTTGATAGTTTTAATTCACTTTGTAATTGTATTGACTATTGGAATTGTTATAGATTAAGATATAATTCCAGTAAGAAATACATATTGGATTCTTTAGTATTATTCATTAGTTGGTTCATTTGGGATGAGAGGATTCAGAGAATCTTTCATTCAACCTCCGTATCTAAGGATAAATTAATCATTAACATAGTAAATTTCTGTTTGTCATGGATGTCCAATTCGCACTATAAACTATTTGGTAAATTGCAATTTGGACAGTTTTTGTTAAAGGTAAGATCTAATCTGAGTTTATTCATTTGTATTAATAGTTATTTTAGATGTAATAGACCCCGTCTGGGATGTTGATTTCTGTTTTTGGTGGCTATTTTCCTCTCACTTGTTTGTTAGTATATCTTTCTCTTTATACATGTATTTATGGTTAGATGTCTATATATATATACATATATATATATATATTTATATATATATATACATATATGCAAATAATCATATATATGTGTAAGTTACTGATAATTTTGTTTCAGTTTTTCAGTTTATAGGTGGTAGATGTAGCTGTGGGTTTATTGGATAATGAAGTATGTAGATGTCTATATTGGAGTAGCTGCTTTGGATTGACCGATTTAGTTATGCTTTGTTTTTGTTAGATTGTAGTTGTGGAGAAGGGGTGTTGTAATTTTTAGTGTTTAGCTTCACCGCTTGTTAGACTCATAGATTATATATTGTATGGGAATAGATATACTTCTTATCGGGTGGTGGCCTTGCCGGAATTCGATAATGAAGTATGATGGGTGGTGGCCTTGCCGGAACTCATCTATCTATTATCCCCTACATTACTATGTGTGATTATTGTTCGGAGTCTGTATTAGATACCATGTATTACATCTTTTATATATATATATATATATATATATATGTGTGTGTGTGTGTGTGTGCTCTCTTTCTATTGGAAGATCACACATTTTTGCTCAAAAAAAAAATAGCCATTTTGCAAACGACCTCGGATTTCGACTAAACCACCTTTGTTGGATCCGAGATGCTTAGTTACTGCTAGATTCCAATTTTCAAAATTTTTCGAGTCAATATGTGAGAGTGGCAAAGGAAAACGCGTTTAACCAGTTTCAGTTGATTTTAATCGACTGGATAATGGCCATTTTTCAAACGGTCTCAGAATTCGACGAAACTAGTTTTGTTAGAACCGTATCGTCAATACGAAGCTAGAAAATATTTTTTGGGAATTTTTCTAGTTAGTATGTGGCCCCGGTAAATTGAAATGCACGTTCAAATTCAATATATAGAGTTATATGTTGATTTTGACGAAAACTGATCAAAATGATCGAATCAGCCTACGTGGCATATCCCATTGTGTTCGTAATGGGGGTAATTAGCTATGGACGACAGGCGGTGGGTTCGATTTCAAAGTCGAAATAAATGTCAACATTTTAGAAATTTAAAATATTAAAATAATTAAATCCCTCCCTCCCTCTCCCTCTTTACTCTTTCAGCCCCCCCCCCTTCATTTTATTTTCAAAAGGGAAAAAAAGAAAGATAGAAAAAGGGGGATCGCGATCCACCGCCCCCCTCAAATCGCAGCCGCCACTCAGGGCGGGGCGCCACCACCTCGCCCAATCCTCTCGCCCCCCTCACGCCGATTCCCTCTACTTCTTCCTCTCCTCGTGCGACGCAAACCCCGAGACCCCCCCTCGCCTGCGACGCCACTGCGCCCCCTTCCTCCTATTGCTACCGCCGCTGCTTCTTCTTCCTCCTCCTCTCAGCCCATCGAGCACCCCTCCGATAGTGAACACCCCCTCCCCTTCCCTATTTCAATGTAAGTTGTTTATTCTCCTTTGATTTTTAGTATAGAAATGATTAGATTTTTGGGATACATATAAGTTAGATTTTTATAAATAAAGATATGATCTTTATATAGTAGAGAATACAAAAAGGATGGTTTTATATATGTAGCAAATAAAAATATTTTTTTTATATTATAGAAAGACTAAAAATATTATCTTTATGTGGTAGAGATAATAAAAATATAATCATTATATGATAGGAAGGTTCAAAATATAATCTTTATATTATAGAAAGGTTAAAAATATAATTTTATTATATGGAAAGGATAAAAATACGATTTTTATATTATATAACTAGTAAAAATATGATCTTAATATAATAGAAGATATAAAAATACTATTTTTATATAAGTAGTGTATTGAAAATAGAATTTCTATATAATAGAGAATATAAAAATATTATCTTTATATAGTAGTGAGAATAAAAATCTGATTTTTATTATATATATATAGTGAAGTAAAAATGGGATTTTTATAGCAATGAAATAAAAATTCAATCATTATATAAGAAGTAGAAATAGAAAATAATAATTTTTATATTGAAATAAGCATTTTAAATATATATGAAGTAGAAATAAAAATACGATTTTTATTTATTGAAATGAAGTAATAAAAATATAATTTTTATTTGAACATCGTGAAAAGAACTGCATTGGGAGTTCAAACCAATCCAGACGATTTAGCTGTTCAACAGCAAAGCACGGCGGTGCGGAACCCTCTGTGAGAACTTCTCACTTTAAATTTCTTTTCTAGTTATATTATAATATATACTAGGATGCAGACGGTGTTTAGTAGCACCCGACACCCGTCGTCCACAGACCATGGACGGCTTGTATGCTTGTTTGTTTTGTTTAATTTTGATGTGTAGTTGATTGTGTGATGTGAATGAAATAAAATATTTATATAGAAAATAAATATTGTATAGTTAAAAATAGAATATTTAGCGTGTACATAAAATGAAATAAATAGTTATAAACAAATCGGACAATTTGTTTATATACACATATTTGACTGATATTGATTGGGACGATAAATTTTACACATCGCCCAACTGCACAAATAATATTCAGTGTTTGTTGATGTGAAACCCCACACGGGTATTGGGATGATATTTGAAGTACACTAGTCCCAATAATTAGTTGTGTGTCGATCGATAGGTTGACAGACAGTTGTGATGTGCACTTTTGATGATGATTGATTATTTATAGTTGTGATTATATACATGTGTTGTATGGAATCCATATAATTAACATTATATGATAATATATTGGGCCTCATTCCAATTGAGAAAATGAAGAATATTGTAAAATAAGATTCATGTGTTGACAGTACTCATTTGTTGAGATTAGTCAAGTGTTGAAAGAAATATAGATTCATGTGTTGAATAGAATAAATATTCATTTGTTGAATAGAATAACGAAGTTATTGAAATATATAAAGCCGTGTTGATTAGTGATGCGCCATTTTGATGCGAACGACATTTATATCGATTTTATTCGAATATCGAAAGGGAAGTGATTTCAAAATATAACGTTTTGAAAATATTAACATTGATGATATGGAATATTCAATTTTGATTTAAAATTGAATATGAAGTTGAAATCGTTGTGAATACGAATTTAAAACTAATTATAAAATACGTTTTGAATTGAAATCGACGAAATATATAATATATATATTATATATATATTAAATGGCCTGAATAGAACGCGCCGCGCCGCGGCAGTTCGCGAATTTCGACCATTGACTTCGAATTGACGTTGCGGGAGATCCGACCGTCGGATTCTTCTAAAACCAGAACCGTTGGGTTCGTGTCGAAAAGAGCTTTCCAATGAATATTTGAAATTTGAAATCTAACGGTTGGATATGGAGATACGTCCAAATCAATTTCAGAAAAGGTCGTTGTAAGTGCAGTTCGATGGCCATTCGTGGAAATCGACTGTACGGGCCTTGATAAAATTATTAAAAATATCTATAATTTGTGTAAAATCATAAGAAGTGATTTGTGAAGAATTGGGATGAAAGCTCCATATTTGAAAAGATAAAAATAGATTTTTATCGAAATGAACTAGTTTTGAACTAGAATTAAAATCAATTTATTTTTGAAATAAATAAATTGAATTTGAAAGTTGTTTTAAAAATAACCAGGTATTTACAATACGTGAATTGGAATGGATTTGAATCGAAATTATCTTTGGAATATTTTGATGTTGGATTTTGTGATTATATAGATATTGTTGTGGGGATTTGAAAGATATATTCATATCGTTATTTCCAATACGATATATGTTGGTTTCAGAATTTGATATTGAATATAAGCCGGTATGCTTTCTATTCAGAGCCTTATATTTAATATCAAATGTGATTTGGGTTTGTCGTGAATGGTGTCTTCATTAACACTGTTCTTAACCCCAGTTGAGAAAAAGATTGAATCTTTCTATTTAGATTTAATGAAGTGTATCAATTAAATAATATTTAATTGGAATTGAATTTGAATTGGTTTTTGGGTTTATCGTGAGTGGTGTTTTGAGCAACACCTGTTCTTTAGCCCGATTAACAATAGAGTGTGATTTTGGGTTTATCGTGAATAGTGTTTTAGATGACATTGGTTCTTTAACCCAGTTAAATGCAGGATTGATTTTTGAAAAGATTAAAACTAAGCGGAGTTTTAATGAATCTTTAATTAGATTGAAATGTGAATTGATAATTTAAATTATCAAATCTGAAAGGTGATCGAGAATGGAGTACCACCAGTATTGCTCCAAAGCGATAGTTAAATCTTTAATTAGATTTGAAAGTGAAATGGTAATTAATTTTACCGATAACACCGTGGTGTTAGATATGGAGTATTACCAGTTTTGCTCCATGGGATGAATAGGTTGGGATTGGGAAATAAAATAAATAATTACTTCGGTGTGGTTCGCTAATCCCGACTAGTTTGAAATGATATCCAAAGGAAGATTAAAGAATAAATTTAGAAGAATTTATCTTTGATAAAATTAATGGGAACCTTTCCCTAAGAATGTGATTTTGTGAATAAAAGAATATTCTGAATTGGAATGAGGCGTATGTTGTGTTTGTGTAACATTTGTTTATTATATACGTGGGTTATTTGGAAAGACAGGGTTTCTACCAATTCTGAATAACCGATTCGACGATATGTCGAAGATGAAGAAGGTGGTTGAAGACCGTAAGTCTTCACATCGTTTGGGTGTTTACTGATGATCTTGATTAGGCTGTACACCCAAGTTGAGGGAAACTGTTAGTGATCGTCCAAACGTACTTGGAGATCGATGGATATGCGAGGAAAGTGCCTCTGGTTTCGTTCAGACGCAGAACGAACTTGTAAATGCATTGTGTGTCTAACATTGGATTTTATTCTATGTTGATTTATCTCTGTTAAATATACATCTGTTTGGCGGCGAAGAATTTATTCTCTTGCTTAACGACCTTCTCTGAGACGTACGAGCTCAGAGGTTGTATATCGATAGGAATCAGTCGCATGGAGTGAATTGCCAGTGTGGCCTGCGTAAGTGGCAATTGATCAAGGCTTCTGTTAAAAAGCAAAGTCTTGTGGTTGATGATCAAAGCACAGCCTGTGTGGCATAGCTTTGTGTATAACGTGAATTCGCGAGCCTCACACCTCGGTATGAGTCAAAAACGGGATACAGACCGTTGGGAGAACACGACGTTTCTTTCAAGCTATGGGTGATGTCAGTGACCTACCAGCCCTGACATTTATATAGTTTACCTGTGTGGATGTTGGATGAGGCGCCTCGATATTAGGTCTGTTAGGACCGGGAAACGTGTGTTCAGGAATAGCCAATCCTCGGAAGTAAGTGAGGACCGGCCCAACTGATTCCAAGGATCAAAGTGGGGTCCTGGGACATTTGCTACTGTCTCGAACAGAGAGGCGCTTGCCTCTTGCCTCGACTCATGATGGAATCCAATTTCCTATATGTGATAATTCGGTTTTATTTGTAGAACCTAGTATGGTGACATAGTAGATGGTAGCTATGCCGCCTATGATTGATATTTATGATTGAAATTGTTTTGACACTATACACTTATAGTAATATCAAAATAATGTGTTTTAAACGTATCAAGCATGCTTTGGCTATTATAAGGTAAAAACCCTATCCTCCGGCTTGCGTTGCATTGTGTGATGGGACCTGGGTCTTATAATAGCTTCATTTTCTTTATTTAGCATTGCGCTGTTTGTTTTATGCACTGGTATTCTTGGGAGGAAACCCGTTCCGTGTTATACGGCTTGGTCCCTTGCTTTACCGAACTTTAAAATAAAGATTAATAACTGTTTTAGTTCTCACACCAGTCACATGACTGACCTGGAGTTTATTGTTTTAACCTAAACTCTGGGTGCCGTTATTTTGACATGGGCAGCTAGTAGTTTTGGTTTTGCAGATCTATATCCACAGGAACCTGGTTTACAGCTGCAATGATGTTCGGAAAGCTTTGTATGTGTATATCTCCTTCAGTTGTATTTTGTATTATTTTCCGCTGCTATGTAATTTATTGTAATCTCTGATTTTTATTGAATGTATTATATTTATTCATACTCTGTATATTCTTGTATCTGATGGAATTGTTGTAATAACAATGAAATGTTCTTCTGCATGTGTTCTGGTTTGTCCTGTTCTCATACGATCAGGGGTTTCGAATGGTCTTGATCGGTTTAACGACCGATTCGGATTGAGGGAAATTCCATGTCGTCACATTTGGTATCAGAGCTATGGTTTACAAAGCTCGAGAACAAAGCACATTAGAACCATACGAAAGAATTCATCAGAAATTGGATTCGCAATGTCCAATGAGAATGACTCGTTAGAGATAGGATCAGAAGTATCCTAGAACGAGTGTGAAGAGTTTATTTTTAAAATGGAAAACCAACTTTGTTTTGAAAATTTAAATCGTTTTATACGTATTTGAATATTTATTTATTTTGAATTTGGACAATCCAATATATAAAGATTTTGCATATACGTGTCATGAACGTATATTCGAAGTTTTAATATACTGGGTAGATATAGAATCATACTTTAATCGCCCGGAGATAATTCTGGTAATGCGGCCGCATTATCAGCCTTGTGTTCGAGTGCCGAAAGTATGATATCTATATATTTCCATTAGACTGGTGTGAGAACCAAAATATAACTAGAATACATTGTTGTGATTTGGCATCAAAACATGATTTTCTGTATATATATAAAATTATGAATTTGAAATGTTAATCCACTAATTGATTGATGGTTGCGTTGTTTGTCTATTTGTTTGAAACTTTGAACCATTACGCTCAATAGAATCAAATATTGAACTGTATTGAAAATGATTACAAATGCATGCATGTACATGTACATCTATTGAACAGGTCATAGCATGGAGGCTAGAGCAGAGGAATAAAATTATTTGCCCGACAAATAGGTACATGTTTATTGTATTTCTTGAGTTTTGGGTGATTTTCTGAGCCGATTGGCTAGCCGCTTGGCTTTTTCTTTTGATTGAAGAAGGCCATGGGAGGCTATATGAAATATCCCGAAGTCCCTGGTGCAGGGGAGGTTATGGCGAAATTTTTCGAAAATTTAGTGTGTTAGCCAAATTTTTGAAAAATTTGTAAAGTTCTTAGAAACTGAAAAGTTGAAGAACTTAAGCCGTAGCGAAAATTAAGAAAGTTGAGTTGGTTTTAAAACAACGTTCGACTTCGTTCCTTTTCGGGGACGAAAAGTTTTAAGTGGGAGAGATTGTAATAACCCAGAAATTCTGAGCCAATTTAATTTTTTTATTTTGACAATTTTAATGAATTTTGAATATTTAAAATGAATTATTTTAAATAATAACGACGAGAAATTTATTTTGAATAGAATTAGAACGTGTATATTTATATAGATCGTCGTTAGAATATAAATATTTATTAATAATTATAAAAGAAATTGAAAATGGCGCGGTAGTTCGATAATTCGATTTCAAACTTCAAATGAATGTACAGGATTCAAAATAATCCGGAATTTAGCGAAACCAAAAATAATAGAATCTAATTGAGAATATCTTTCCAACGAATCTGAAAAATCAAAATTTCATAACGAGAATCGAATGATATGTCCAAATGAAAATTCAAAATAGTCGCTATTGAATTCTGGCCCTTAAAAATAGCCATTTTGCAAACGACCTCGGATTTCGACGAAACCACTTTTTATGGATCCGGGATGATTAGTGTAACACCCCACCTCCGCCAATGCCACTCTTGCAAGGACACTAGCTTTGGAGGGGCGTTAAACGAGGTAAACATGCATGTAGATATCACAAGATAGAACATATAAGTAAAAACAGAGTAAATAAAGCAACGGATAAAATTAGTATTTCAAAACCATAGTCAAGTTACATCAAAGTACTGAGTCATTATTTTCCACAAAACAAAGTCTAGGAAAAACATAAACTGAAAACTGGAAATAACATAAAGTAAACTATCCCCAAGGTAGAAGAAAGCCGTAGCGAGCTCAAGTCCAAACCATACATGAGCTATCCAGAAAAGCAGCTAAAGATCCAAGCTAGGTACAAGTGTTCCCACCCTGTAAACCTGGGGGGGGGGGGGAAACGGAAGAAAGGAGGCGAAAGAAAACGGGTCAGTCAAAAAGACTGGTAAGTCCTATCTACTATTAGTATAAAAACTAATAAAGTTAACTGAACATGTAAAACAGGGATGAGATGTAGGGTGATAACTGGAATGGTGAAAAGTTAACAAGATAGATCAAGTGTGGCATCGCATATACAAGGTTAAGTTGAACCAGGTGTGTACTAGTATTCCAATCCATGTCAAGTATAATTAAGAAATGATCCCTTGTCCCAAAGCTGGCCCACATCATGAGATGACCTAAATCGAGGTCCAACTACTCGGTCTAGTCGATCGGCTCCCTATAAGCCTAACTCGTCGTGTATCGGTGTCATATGGCTTAATCGCGGATTGTAGTTAGTCGTGCTAGGTCCACCCCAGGGTGTATCCTGCCCTAAGGTGTAAACCACAGACACAATTCAAGCACGCACAGTCTAAAGCTACTGATGCCCATGTTCAACTCCGGACTTAATGTGCACGACCATGGTCCGCCTGAACAACCGGTGCACCCTTCAGCCGTCTCTTTTGGCCTCTTACAATCAGTTCAGTAATCGTGCCCCACCCTAGCCTAGTCCAGGGTACCCATGATAATTCTAAGTTGGTTACTGCTGAAAAGGACCACGTAACTAGGATTTCAAGCGGGTTAAGTGTGGTTAACCCTATCCTAACCATGTATTGAGTTGGTTAAGTGTATTCAAGCAGTTCATGACTTAACCCTATCAATACATCGGGTTTAATTGGTTAAGTATATTCAAGTAGTTCATGACTTAAACCTACCAATCCATCGTATTTAATTGGTTAAGTATATTCAAGTAGTTCATGACTTAACCCTACCATTCCATCGTGTTTAATTGGTTAAGTATATTCAAGTAGTCCATGACTTAACCCTACCAATCCATCGTGTTTAATTGGTTAAGTATATTCAAGTAGTCCATGACTTAACCCTACCACGTGGCATTAATTAAATTAATGCACCCCAACCTCTCACATTAGACCTTGTTGTGGTTACTAGTTAAGCCGGGTGGGTCCGGGTAGCTTTACACCACAACCTAGTCTAACCTCGGGTTTATAAGTGCGATATGACCAACTACTCACACTGGGTCCTATTGTTTGTAGCCACTAGTTAAGACGGTCGGTTCCGGGTAGATTTATGCTACAAACTCAACCAAACCTCGAGTTGGCCACTTCCATGTTTTCTACATGTCATGTCCACGTTCGTGTTTTCAAGCATAAGCACATGTCAAACTTTCATGTCATATTTTCAAGTCATATTTTCATGTTATTTAAGTTTGCCCAATTACCCATAACGTATTCCCATCGCAAGTAAATTCGCATCAACACAAATAGATCAAAAAGGGAACATAATAATATGACAAGGTGGGCATAAGGTGGCAAAGTCTATCACAAGTCAAACATGGTGATATTTGAGGCCAAAAAGGGGTTCAACATACTAGCATATGGCCTCAACATGTATGATAGCATAAAAGGTGACTTGGCCTCAACCATATCAAATAGCATAAGGGTGATTTGGCCACTAGCATGCATAATAGCATAAGGGTGATTTGGCCACAAGCATGCATAATATCATTAGGATGATTTGGCCACAAGCATACTAAGGAACATGAAGAGTTAAGGTTTGGCCACAAGTTAAACATGGTGGCATATGAGGCAAATGTGTTCATAAACTTGCATATTACAATAAAAGCCTCAAAACATGCATGATATCAAGTCTAGCGAGATAGGTGAAACATGGCCATAAATAACATGGGATGATAGCAAGTGATTCGCATATAACATCATAAGGTTCATGAGAGTTTCTATGTTGCTTTATGCAACATTTCAAATCAAAGTTCATAGCTTTCTATGCACAAAGTCAAGGTGATAGCTTTACAAACATGCATTTATGCATAACATGATAGGATCAAAGCTCATAGTTTTCTATGCACAAAGTCAAGGTGATAGCTTTACAAACATGCATAGAATAAATCTATGCATAACATGATAGAATCAAGGCACAAATCATACTTAGGCCCAAACTCAAACTTGCAACATGTCACATTTAACTTCATAGTTAGAATCTAAGAGTAGTATAGGGCTTACAATGCTATGAAGACTAGAATTAATATAAAATAAGATTGAGACGAATCCACACTAGCAAATCCGCAACCAAAGACGATAAACTCCACTTAAAGACTTGAGAACAAGAAGGAATAACCCCAAAGACAAAGAAAGATGGCTCTTTTACTTAAGAAAGATGGCTCCTTTATGACATAGATTGATTTGAGACACTCATGCTCTCATGAAGAAGGTGGAGGCCATGATTAGTGAACATTTGGGCAGCATTTAGTTGTAGGAATGATTAATGAGGGTTTAGGCTAGGTCTAGGGGTCTTTTTATATAGATAAAGGGTAGTTTAGACCATAGGACTAACCCTAAATCGAATCTGAGCCATCCACTCCCGTCAGAAACTTCCAGAACAAGACCCAATATGTAAAAATGGTGCACCAGAAAACTGGTCCGACAGGGGGGGTCGACCCCTGGGTCGACATGGGTGTCGACCCCTGGGTCGACATGGGTGTCGACCCATTGGGGGGGGGTCGACTGGGGTGTCGACCCATGTGTCGACCCTGCCTGGGGAGGGAGAATTCCCGCCTATCCTGTTTTGGGTGAAATTCAAACCTAAATTCGAATTTAAACTATTTTCGGGCTTGAAATTTTCTGAAAACTTCATTGGGCCATAACTTGGTCATACGGACTCCATTTTTCGAAAATTCAGACTCTATTTCGCGTATTTTTCCGAGACGAACGCAACGGCACAACCCGTTTCCCTTGATTCATATCTTATAATTTAATTCTGCCTTGATTTTTGTTATAACATGTTATTTTTAAAATCCGGGTTGTTACATTCTCCCCACCTTAAAGGATTTCGTCCACGAAATCTCCAAGTTAGGAAGAACGTCTCCTACCATCCATCATCCATCTACTCAAAACATCATCCACAAGTAACCATTGTCCTTAAAGGATTCTAAATGCTGTATGATCATATGCAAAGGTGTGTGTATATGTACTTATCTAATGCGAAAATCAGGTGGTTACTGATTCAGTAAACCTCCTTAACGCAAAACATGTTAGTGAAATGAGTCCATATGAATGCAAATTCCTAACATAATTCATAATCTCTATATGAGTGCACATAACATCCATCCATATGCAACGTCCATGTGATAGCATACAAGTTTCATCCATGAATAAGCATAAACACTCATGCATATGCGGTATGAAAGTGTGTGAGCCGATCTTAGTGCCTAACGTGTATCATGCATCCACGAGTATCCACTTGCAAACACTTGCAACCACTTGCAAACATCAAGCATAACATGTTTCAAATACATATTTCAACCAAAGGGTTTCTACCTAAGGTTCTCATGACAAGGTTATCGAGATAACCATGGATAGGGAAAGAAAGATATGCTGGCTAGAAAAAGAGATCGAGAATGTACCCTCAAAAATAAATGAGTGAAGCGCGCGCATCTTCTCCTCGGTTTCCCAAGTTGCATCTTCTTCGGCTTCACTTTACTAACTTGACTTCTCGATTCTTCGGGGTCTTGATCTCTGTTCCCAAGATACGAATCGGAGCTCTCCTCAAGGTTGCCTCTTTCTCTACCTCCACGTCTTCAAGAATGCTTGGTTCGAACACCTCAGCGGACTCATGTAGGCACTTTCGGAGATGCGAGACATGGAAGACATTATGCACTCCGGCTAGCTTCCCGGGCAATTCTACCTTATAGGTCGTCTTCCCAATTCTCTGTATGATAGGGAAGGGTCCTACGAACCTTGGTGCTATCTTTCCAACTGCTCCAAAACGAACCACGTTTCTCAAAGGAGAAACCTTCACGAAAACCATATCTCCAACTTCGAATTCCAAATCTGTCCTTCGCTTGTCAGCATAGGATTTTTGTCTGTCTTGGGCCGTCTTCATCCGCCTTCAAATCAACTCAACCTTCTCGGATGTGTCCCTTATCATGTCGGGCCCAAGTATAAGCTTATCCATCGTCTCCCATACAAAGCTTCGAATGGTGCCACCACTATGCTAGCTTGATAGCTATTATTATAATTAAACTCTACAAGAGAAAGGTGGTCTTCCCACGTACCACCGAAGTCAAGAACACCAAGTCTCAAAAGATCTTCTAGCACCCTCTTCACCCTCTCGGTTTGGCCATCCGTCTCGGGTGATAAGCTGTACTTAGATTCAACCGCGTACCCATCGCTTCTTGCAAACTATTCCAGAACTGGCTAGTGAAAATTGGGTCACGATCGCTAACTATGCTAGAAGGAACTCCATGCAACCGCACTATCTCTCGAAGATAAACAGATGGTAGCCATGATACGGTCCTCTTGCTTTTCACTGGAATAAAATGGGCTCTCTTTGTAAGTCTATCAATTATTACCCATATCCCATAAAGCCCAAATAGTTTGGTGACGAACATCTTCACCCCAACTATATATCACAACAGGCGAGTCATATTCCTTATGGGGTTTGCAACAGAGCTAATATTGAGAATAGGACCGAGAGGATATACTTAAAAGATAACATGCGAGTAAGCTCTACAGAATAATAGGGATCAAGGATATACTCTTAGAAAGAGATATAATGCACGCATCTAGTCCTCAATCTTCTAAGCCGCATTTTCTTGTACTTAATCCCATCGTGCCTTGACCGCCTTTTAACTCCACAATTTCGTAGCTCTTAATTCTTATTTCCAAAATATGAGTTAGAACTCATTTCACCGTTGCCTCTCGTTCCACATCCACTTACTCTTTTCCTAAAAATACTTGGCTACAACTGCGTGCTCATGGTTTCATGCAAGCTTTACAAAATTCGTTAGTGAATCCTGGATCTCGTTTACATACCATATGGTATTCCACGCAAAAGAACTATCTCTTGAAAACAACTGCCACTCCACGTTGCCAAATGTTCTTACTAGGGTGATTTCTATAACCCGTGCTTAAGCGGAATGGACCATCCGCCTAAGTGGCGAACACTACTCGATTGGGTTACAGATTTCCAAAAAGTGCCAAGGGATTCTAGATAACTAATCATGACTGACCCCTAAAGGTCACACGAGATTTTCGAGGGTATTACCGAGGCGAGTCATGAGCCTCGCAACCCTATGTTCAAAGTCAAGAATGGCTCTATAACTGGACAACCAACCCATGCCCAAAATCAACCCGTATCCCATAAACCCGAGAACATAAGCATTACACACGAATTCTATGCTCAAGATAGAGATTTTCAAATCCATACAAATCATAGATAGATGGGCGGAACCCCTAATTGGATTTGAAATACTAACGGGATTCTCAATTAGACTAGTACTAAGGTGCAAACTTTCAACTGGATCAGAAATAAAACTATGCGATGCGCCAAAATCAAACAAGGTACGAACAGGGAAATCAGAAATGTAAACATGAATTTATATAGAAACACTACCTCGGTCAAAAGCTGGAAGAGCGAGGAGAGCCTGCAATTGCCCTCCAGAGGGTCCTGCTTGCTGAATTTGCCTTTTCCCTTATCCTTGCTTTTTTGGACAATCCTTACTATAGTGTCCAGACTTTCCACAATGAAAGCATTCGCCCAACTTCCTTTTCTTCTTCCTACAGTCTTTGGCTATGTGCCCAGTGATCCCACGTAAGTTGCACTTCCTTGTGTCCTTTGCCTTATTGTTGTTGGCCTTGTTTTCCTTCTTGTTGTTCTTGTCTCCTTTCTCGGAATCTACCTTCTCGCCTTGAGACTCATTTGCCTTGACCTCCTTCTTGTTGTTCTTATCTTCCTCTTGAAGCAGGGCCATATTCACCAAACTCTCGAAAGTCGCCCCCATGGGTATATGAGACATGGCCAAACCGCGCAATGGCTCATTCAATCCTAGAGCAAAGCGTAGGGCCTTTTTCTGAGCTGTGTTAATCAAGTCTAGACCGAACCGAGCAAGTTGATTAAACGTATCCACGTATTCCCTAACTGTCATGTCCCCTTGCTTTAGAGATAGGAGCCTCTCCATCTGAAGGTTCTCTTCTGTCGATGATAGAAATCTTAATCTGAACCTTCTCCTAAAGTCATCCCAAGTCTGAATTGGTCTAGTAGTGGTGGTGACTACCCATCAATATGCAGCTTCCTCTTTCAATAACCATACCGCTAACAGAACTTTCCTACGGTCTTCTATATCAAAGATAGCAAAGAGGTCTTCAATTTCCTTCAACCAGTTTCTTGCCTCCACAGAAGTCTCCATTCCGACAAAATTCTTGCAACCCATCGCCTTAAAGTCTTTGCAAATCTTCGCGAAATCCACTTGTGGATACTAAGGAGGAGGAGGAACCTCAGCTACTGGAGGAGGAGAAATGTTAGCGACGGGGGAAGGAGGAGGAATGTTCGCGGGGCCGGCTTCATTCGCCCTTGCCTCCATGTACCTTCTAAACCAAATAGGTACTGGTACGCCCTCCAGAATGGCAAAATTATCGGCCATACTGAAACGAAGAAAAAGATAGATTGAGAATGAGGAAACAAAGGATAGTGCAAACGGCTTTTGGGGAATAGCCTTTTAAAATAACTAGACTTTTCATGGAAACCTTGTGCTCTGATACCAAATATAACACCCCACCTCCGCCAATGCCACTCTTGCAAGGACACTAGCTTGGGAGGGGCGTTAAACGAGGTAAACATGCATGCAGATATCACCAGACAGAAAATATAAGTAAAAACAGAGTGAATAAAGCAGCGGATAAAATTAGTATTTCAAAACCATAGTCAAGTTACATCAAAGTACTGAGTCATTATTTTCCACAAAACAAAGTCTAGGAAAAACATAAACTAAAAACTTGAAATAACATAAAGTAAACTATCCCCAAGGTAGAAGAAAGCCATAGCGAGCTCAAGTCCAAACCGTACATGAGCTATCCAGAAAAGCAGCTAAAGATCCAAGCTAGGTACAAGTGTTCCCACCCTATAAACCTAGGGGGGAACGGAAGAAAGGAGGCGAAAGAAAACGGGTCAGTCAAAAAGACTGGTAAGTCCTATCTACTATTAGTATAAAAACTAATAAAGTTAACTGAACATGTAAAACAGGGATGAGATGTAGGGTGATAACTGGCATGTTGAAAAGTTAACAAGATAGAACAAGTGTTGCATCGCATATACAAGGTTAAGTTGCACCAGGTGTGTACTAGTATTCCAATCCATGTCAAGTATAATCAAGAAATGATCCCTTGGCCCAAAGCTGGCCCACATCATGAGATGACCTAAATCGAGGTCCAACTACTCGGTCTAGTCGATCGGCTCCCTATAAGCCTAACTCGTCGTGTATCGGTGTCATACGGCTTAATCGCGGATTGTAGTTAACTGTGCTAGGTCCACCCCTGGGTGTAGCCTGCCCTAAGGTGTAAACCACAGACACAATTCAAGCACACACAGTCTAAAGCTACCGATGCCCATGTTCAACTCCGGACTTAATGTGCACGACCATGGTCCGCCTGAACAACCGGTGCACCCTTCAGCCGTCTCTTTTGGCCTCTTACAATCAGTTCAGTCATCGTGCCCCACCCTAGCCTAGTCCAGGCTAACCATGATACTTCTAAGTTGGTTACTGCTGAAAAGGACCAGGTAACTATGATTTCAAGCGGGTTAAGTGTGGTTAACCCTATCCTAACCATGTATTGAGTTGGTTAAGTGTATTCAAGCAGTTCATGACTTAACCGTATCAATACATCGGGTTTAATTGGTTAAGTATATTCAAGTAGTTCATGAATTAACCCTACCAATCCATCGTGTTTAATTGGTTAAGTATATTCAAGTAGTTCATGACTTAACCCTACCAATCCATCGTGTTTAATTGGTTAAGTATATTCAATTAGTCCATGACTTAACCCTACCAATCCATCGTGTTTAATTGGTTAAGTATATTCAAGTAGTCCATGACTTAACCCTACCATGTGGCATTAATTAACTTAATGCACCCCAACCTCTCACATTAGACCTTGTTGTGGTTACTAGTTAAGCCGGGCGGGTCCGGGTAGCTTTACACCACAACCTAGTCTAACCTCGGGTTTATAAGTGCGGTATGACCAACTACTCACATTGGGTCCTATTGTTTGTAGCCACTTGTTAAGCCGGTCGGTTCCGGGTAGATTTATGCTACAAACTCAACCCAACCTCGAGTTGGCCACTTTCATGTTTTCTATATGTCATGTCCACGTTCGTGTTTTCAAGCATAAGCACATGTCAAACTTTCATGTCATATTTTCAAGTCATGTTTTCATGTTATTTAAGTTTGCCCCATTACCCATAACGTATTCCCATCGCACGTAAATTCGCATCAACACAAATAGATCAAAAAGGGAACATAACAATATGACAAGGTGGGCATAAGGTGGCAAAGTCTATCACAAGTCAAACATGGTGATATTTGAGGCCAAAAAGGGGTTCAACACACTAGCATATGGCCTCAACATGTATGATAGCATAAAAGGTGACTTGGCCTCAACCATATCAAATAGCATAAGGGTGATTTGGCCACTAGCATGCATAATAGCATAAGGGTGATTTGGCCACAAGCATGCATAATATCATTAGGATGATTTGGCCACAAGCATACTAAGGAACATGAAGAGTTAAGGTTTGGCCACAAGTTAAACATGGTGGCATATGAGGCAAATGTGTTCATAAACTTGCATATTACAAAAAAAGCCCCAAAACATGCATGATATCAAGTCTAGCGAGATAGGTGAAACATGGCCATAAATAACATGGGATGATAGCAAGTGATTAACATATAACATCATAAGGTTCATGAGAGTTTCTATGTTGCTTTATGCAACATTTCAAATCAAAGTTCATAGCTTTCTATGCACAAAGTCAAGGTGATAGCTTTACAAACATGCATCTATGCATAACATGATAGGATCAAAGCTCATAGTTTTCTATGCCCAAAGTCAAGGTGATAGCTTTACAAAAATGCATAGAATAAATCTATGCATAACATGATAGAATCAAAGCACAAATCATACTTAGGCCCAAACTCAAACTTGCAACATGTCACATTTAACTTCATAGTTAGAATCTATGAGTAGTATAGGGCTTACAATGCTATGAAGACTAGAATAAATATAAAATAAGATTGAGACGAAGCCACACTAGCAAATCCGCAACCAAAGACGATAAACTCCACTTCAAGACTTGAGAACAAGAATGAATAACCCCAAAGACAAAGAAAGATGGCTCTTTTACTTAAGAAAGATGGCTCCTTTATGACATAGATTGATTTGAGACACTCATGCTCTCATGAAGAAGGTGGAGGCCATGATTAGTGAACATTTGGGCAACATTTAGTTGTAGGAATGATTAATGAGGGTTTAGGCTAGGTCTAGGAGTCTTTTTATAGAGATTAGGGGTAGTTTAGACCATAGGATTAACCCTAAATCGAATCTGAGCCATCCACTCCCGTCAGAAACTTCCAGAACAAGACCCAATATGTAAAAATGGTGCCCCAGAAAACTGGTCCGACAGAGGGGGGGGGGGTCGACCCCTGGGTCTACATGGGTGTCGACCCCTGGGTCGACATGGGTGTCGACCCATTGGGGGGGGGGTCGACAGGGGTGTCGACCCCTCTGTCGACCCTGCCTGGGGAGGGAGAATTCCCGCCTATCCTGTTTTGGGTGAAATTCAAACCTGAATTCGAATTTAAACTATTTTCGGGCTTGAAATTTTCTGAAAACTTCATTGGGCCATAACTTGGCCATACGGACTCCGTTTTTCGAAAACTCGGACCCTATTTCGCGTATTTTTCCGAGACGAACGCAACGGCACAGCCAGTTTCCCTTGATTCATATCTTTTAATTTAATTCTGCCTTGATTTATGTTATAACATGTTATTTTAAAAATCCGGGTTGTTACAATTAGTTATTGCTAGATTCCAATTTTCATAATTTTTCTAGTCAATATGTGAGCGTGGCAAAGGAAAACGCGTTTGACCAGTTTCAGTTGATTTTAATCGACTGGAAAATGGCCATTTTTCAAACGGTCTCAGAATTCGATGAAACTAGTTTTGTTAGGACCGTATCGTCAATACAAAGGTAGAAAATATATTTTGGGAATTTTTCTAGTTAGTATGTGGCCCCGGTAAATTGAAATGCATGTTCAAATTCAATATATAGAGTTATATGTTGATTTTGACGAAAACTGATCGAAATTATCGAATCATCCTAAGTGGCATATCCCATTGTGTTCGTAATGGGGGTAATTAACTATGGACGACAAGCGGTGGGTTCGATTTCGAAGTCAAAATAAAAAGTCAACATTTTAGAAATTTAAAATATTAAAATATTAAATCCATCCCTCTCTCTCCCTCTTTATTCTTTCAGGCCGCCCCTCCCCCGTTCATTTTATTTTCAAAAGGAAAAAAAAGAAAAAAAGGAAAGGGGGGATCGCGATCCGCCGCCCCCCTCAAATCGCCGCCGCCGCTCAGGGCGGGGCGCCACCACCTCGCCCAAGCCTCGCGCCCCCCTCACGCCGCTTCCCCCTTCTTCCTCCTCTTCCCCTCCTAATGCGACGCAAACCCAGAGACCTCCCCTCGCCTGCAACGCCACCGCGCCCCCTTCCTCCTGTTGCTGCCACCGCTGCTTCTTCTTCTTCCTCCTTTCAGCCCCTCGAGCACCCCTCCGACAGTGAACACCCCCTCCCCTTCCCTATTACAATGTAAGTTGTTTATTCTACTTTGATTTTTAGTATAGAAATGATTAGATTTTTAGGATACATAAAAGTTAGATTTTTATAAATAAAGATATGATCTTTATATAGTAGAGAATATAAAAAGGAGGGTTTTATATATGTAGCGAATAAAAATATAATTTTTATATTATAAAAAGATTAAAAATATTATCTTTATGTGGTAGAGATAATAAAAATATAATCTTTATATGATAGGAAGGTTCAAAATATAATCTTTATATTATAGAAAGGTTAAAAATATAATTTTTATGATGTGGAAAGGATAAAAATACGATTTTTATATTATATAACTAGTAAAAATATGATCTTTATATAATAGAAGATATAAAAATACTATTTTTATATAAGTAGTGTATTGAAAAAAGAATTTCTATATAATAGAGAATATAAAAATATTATCTTTATATAGTAGTGAGAATAAAAATCTGATTTTTATTGTATATATAGTGAAGTAAAAATGGGATTTTTATAGCAATGAAATAAAAATTCAATCTTTATATAAGAAGTAGAAATATAAAAATATAATTTTTATATTGAAATAAGCATTGTAAATATATATGAAGTAGAAATAAAAATACGATTTTTATTTATTGAAATGAAGTAATAAAAATATAATTTTTATTTGAACAGCGTGAAAAGAACTGCATTGGGAGTTCAAACCAATCCAGACGATTTAGCAGTTCAACAGCAAAGCACGACGGAGTGGAACCCTCTGTGAGAACTTCTCACTTTAACTTTCTTTTCTAGTTATATTATAATATATACTAGGATGCAGACGGTGTTTAGTAGCACCCGACACCCGTCGTCCACAGACCATGGTCGGCTTGTATGCTTGTTTGTTTTGTTTAATTTTGATGGGTAGTTGATTGTGTGATGTGAATGAAATAAAATATTTATATAGAAAATAAATATTGTATAGTTAAAAATAGAATTTTTAACATGTATATAAAATGAAATAAATAGTTATAAACAAATCGGACGATTTGTTTATATACACATATTTGACTGATATTGATTGGGACGATAAATTTTACACATCGCCCAACTGCACAAATAATATTCAGTGTTTGTTGATGTGAAACCCCACATGGGTATTGGGATGATATTTGAAGTACACTAGTCCCAATAATTAGTTGGGTGTCGATCGATAGGTTGACAGACAGTTGTGATGTGCACTTTTGATGATGGTTGATTATTTATCATTGTGATTATATACATGTGTTGTATGGAATCCATATAATTAACATTATATGGTAATTGATTGGGCCTCATTCCAATTGAGAAAATGAAGAATATTGTAAAATAAGATTCATGTGTTGACAGTACTCATTTGTTGAGATTAGTCAAGTGTTGAAAGAAATATAGATTCATGTGTTGAATAGAATAAATATTCCTTTGTTGAATAGAATAATGAAGTGATTGAAATATATAAAGCCATGTTGATTAGTGAGCG
Organism: Allium sativum; assembly: GCA_030737875.1. Taxonomy (NCBI): domain Eukaryota; kingdom Viridiplantae; phylum Streptophyta; class Magnoliopsida; order Asparagales; family Amaryllidaceae; genus Allium; species Allium sativum. The sequence continues at coordinate 27,860,917 of JASFAX010000022.1, read as the reverse complement.
CCATTTTGACGCGAACGACATTTATATCGATTTTATTCTAATATCGAAAGGGAAGTGATTTCAACATATAACGTTTTGAAAATATTATCATTGATGATATGGAATATTCAATTTTGATTTAAAATTGAATATGAAGTTGAAATCGTTTTGAAAACGAATTTAAAACGAATTATAAAATACGTTTTGAATTGAAATCGACGAAATATATGATATATATATTATATATATATTAAATGGCCTGAATAGAACGCGCCGCGCCGTGGCGGTTCGTGAATTTCGACCATTGACTTCGAATTGACGTTGCGGGAGATCCGACCGTCGGATTCTCCTAAAACCGGAACCGTTGGGTTCGTGTCGGAAAAGCTTTCCAATGAATATTTGAAATTTGAAATCTAATGGTTGGATTTGGAGATACGTCCAAATCAATTTCAGAAAAGGTCTCTGTAAGTGCAGTTTGATGGCCATTGGTGGAAATCGACTGTACGGGCCTTGATTAAATTATTAAAAATATCTATAATTTGTGTAAAATCATAAGAAGTGATTTGTGAAGAATTGGGATGAAAGCTCTATATTTGAAAAGATAAAAATAGATTTTTATCGAAATGAACTAGTTTTGAAATAGAATTAAAATCAATTTATTTTTGAAATAAATAAATTGAATTTGAAAGTGGTTTTAAAAATAACCAGGTATTTCCAATACGTGAATTGGAATGGATTTGAATCGAAGTTATCTTTGGAATATTTCGATGTTGGATTTTGTGATTATACAGATATGGTTGTGGGGATTTGAAAGATATATTCATATCGTTATTTCCAATACGATATTTGTTGGTTTCAGAATTTGATATTGAATATAAGCCGGTATATTTTCTATTCAGAGCCTTATATTTAATATCAAATGTGATTTGGGTTTGTCGTGAATGGTGTCTTCATTAACACTGTTCTTAAGCCCAGTTGAGAAAAAGATTGAATCTTTCTATTTAGAATTAATGAAGTGTATCAATCAAATAATATTTTATTTGAATTGAATTTGAATTGGTTTTTTGGTTTATCGTGAGCGGTGTTTTGAATAACACCTGTTCTTTAGCCCGATTAACAACAGAGTGTGATTTTGGGTTTATCGTGAATCGTGTTTTAGATGACATTGGTTCTTTAACCCAGTTAAAGGCAGGATTGATTTTTGAAAAGATTAAAACTAAGTGGAGTTTGAATGAATCTTTAATTAGATTGAAATGTGAATTGATAATTTAAATTATCAAATCTGAAAGGTGATCGAGAATGGAGTACCACCAGTTTTTCTCCAAAGCGATAGCTAAATCTTTAATTAGATTTGAACGTGAAGTGGTAATTAATTTTACCGATAACACCGTGGTGTTAGATATGGAGTATTACCAGTTTTGCTCCATGGGATGAATAGGTTGGGATTGGGAAATAAAATAAATAATTACTTCGGTGTGGTTCGCTAATCCCGACTAGTTTCAAATGATATCCAAAGGAAGATTAAAGAATAAATTTAGAAGAATTTATCTTTGATAAAATTAATGGGAACCTTTCCCTAAGAATGTGATTTTGTGAAAAAAAGAATATTCTGAATTGGAATGAGTCGTATGTTGTGTTTGTGTAACATTTGTTTATTATATACGTGGGTTATTTGGAAAGACCGGGTTTCTACCCATTCTGAATAACCGATTCGACGATATGTCGAAGATGAAGACGGTGGTTGAAGGCCGAAAGTCTTCACATCGTTTGGATGATTACTGATGATCTTCATAGGGCTGTACACCCAAGATGAGGGAAACAGTTGGTGATCGTCCAGACGTACTTGGAGATCGATGGATATGCGAGGAAAGTGCCTCCGGTTTCGTTCAGACCCAAAACGAACTTGTAAATGGATTGTGTGTCCGACATTGGATTTTATTTTGTGTTGATTGATCTCTGTTAAATATACATCTGTTTGGCGGCGGAGAATTTATTCTCTTGCTTAACGCCCTTCTCTGAGACGTACGAGCTCAGAGGTTGTATATCGATAGACATCAGTCGCATGGAGTGAATTGCCAGTGTGGCATGCGTAAGTGGAAATTGATCAAGGCTTATGTTGAAAAGCAAAGCCTTGTGGTTGATGATCAAAGCACAGCCTGTGTGGCATAGCTTTGTGTATAACGTGAATTCGCGAGCGTCACACCTCGGTATGAGTCAAAAACGGGATACGGACCGTTGGGAGAACACGACGTTTCTTTCTAGCTATGGGTGATGTCAGTGACCTACCAGCCCTGACATTTATATACTTTTACCTGTGTGGATGTTGGATGAGGCGCCTAGATATTAGTTCTGTTAGGACCGGGAAACGTGTGTTCAGGAATTGCCAATCCTCGAAAGTAAGTGAGGACCGGCCCAACCGATTCCAAGGATCAAAGTGGGGTCCTCAGACATTTGCTAGAGTGTCTCGAACGGAGAGGAGCTTGCCCCTTTCCTCGACTCATGAGGGAATCCAATTTCCAATATGTGATAATTCGGTTTTTAGAAACTAGTATGGTGACATAGTAGATGGTAGCTATGCCGCCTATGATTGATATTTATGATTGGAATTGTTTTGACACTATACACTTATAGTAATATCAAAATAATGTGTTTTAAACCTATCAAGCATGCTTTGGCTATTATAAGGTAAAAACCCTATCCTCCGGCTTGCGTTGCATTGTGTGATGGGATCTGGGTCTTATAATAGCTTCATTTTCTTTATTTAGCATTGCGCTGTTTGTTTTATGCACTGGTATTCTTGGGAGGAAACCCGTTCCGTGTTATACGGCGTGGTCCCTTGATTTACCGAACTTTAAAATAAAGATTAATAACTGTTTTAGTTCTCACTCCAGTCACATGACTGACCTGGAGTTTATTGTTTTAACCTAAACTCTGGGTGCCCTTATTTTGACACGGGCAGCTAGTACTTTTGGTTTTGCAGATTTATATCCACAGGAACCTGGTTTACAGCTGGAATGATGTTCGGAAAGCTTTGTATCCGTATATCTCCTTCAGTTGTATTTTGTATTATTTTCCGCTGCTATGTAATTTATTGTAATCTCTGATTTTTATTGAATGTATTATATTTATTCATACTCTGTATACTCTTGTATCCGATGGAATTATTGTAATAACAATGAAATGTTCTTCTGAATGTGTTCTGGTTTGTCCTGTTCTCATACGATCAGGGGTTTCGAACGGTCTTGATCGGTTTAACTACCGATTCGGATCGAGCGAAATTCCATGTCATCACAAACTCTAACTGATTTACTCTAACTGATTAACTCTAACTGGTTAACTCTATCTGATTAACTCTAACTGGTTAACTCTTTTGCTTTATAAAGATTTCCTTTTTTCATAACGTTTATTCATTTAAAAAGATTTACTTTTAATAATGGTTCTTCACTTTAAAAATGATTTCCTTTTTATAACATCTTATTCCGTTAAAAATAAATTTCCCTTTTTAACTCTATTTATTTTCTTAATATTTCCTTTTCAATTCTATTTGTAAATGGTTTACAAATATTTCCTTTTCTTATTTATTCTATTTGTAAATGGTTTGCAAATATTCCCTTTTCAAATTTATTCTATTTGCAAATGGTTTGCAAATATTTCCTTTCTAAATATCTCCTATTTATAAATATTCCAATTTATAAATATTACTTATTTATAAATATTCCATTTATAAATATTTTATTTTCAATATCACTTTGAAAATTCCCTTATTAGCATTCCGGTATATTATGGTATTCAAGATATCAAATCACGATGATCAATATCGTCCCAACACATATAATCGACAACAGATTATATATCACATCATATATTTAAATATATGAAACAAAACAGTATTTTAAATATTTGAGGAATCCTGTTGGATCCCTCCAATCTGTTTCCCTGCATCACAGATGTTAAATCATATAATTAACACCAACTTCATTTCAGTATTAACTGTTCTGATAAGCAACATCAATATACATATATTTCAAAAGTAGGGTTTATAAAATTAGCGTTATAATCAATGTTTTCAATAAAGAAGTCGATATGTAAATAGAATGCGAGAGTTACGTAAGGAAGTTGTTAAAGAGTAAAAAGATAAACTTTGACTATTTCAAAGTTAAAACGTTGTTCAGTTAAGGTCTGAGAGGTAATTATACCCCAACTTGATTGACTTCCTTCTTAATTAAGGAAAGGGAAGGTTTGGCAGTGAAGGAGTTTTGGAAATGTTTTCCAAATAAGAAATCAGAAATGTTTTCTGATAATAGAAAATAAGAATTTAGAATATATGGAAACAGGAGATAAGTAAATTAATGAACTAAAGAGATAAATGTTAAATGATGATTGATCGATATAATTTCCATCTGAAAATAATATCGTTGTTTGCACACGTCTTTTTTTTTATAGTTAACTCACTGACTATCGAAGTTTTTGACCATTTTAACGTTGTTAATATAGAGAGATCGGTTGGATTATTATCCGAAGAACCACTCCGTATTGGCATAAGCGTTGCGAATCAAGTATGCTGCATACATTGAAGACGGAGTAAAATGCAAGGGCTATTGTATAAATCTTAGATAACGATGGCCTAAGATGGATGTACTGAATAGTGCCTTCAGTTTGTCCAGTCCCAGGACAACTTGTATGGACGAATGTCTGACAGAGTATTCCTAACGAATCATATATGTTGATCTCTTCAACGTATTACGTTTGGTGGCGGAGGAATTCATTTCTCTTAGCTTCATACCTGTGATACCATTATGGAAATCGAAAATGATTTGGCGGGTATGACGATGTGGTATTCCAAGTAAATGAAGATATGATATGAAAAAAGATAAGCTTAACTTCTAGCCTCACATCCGGTAAATGATATGTCTTTATAGCTCATATTTTACCTGCATTATGTTATATTTTGTTCGTTCCGCTGTTTTTATTTGTCGCCTCTTTTTATACCTCTACTTCCTTAAGCATGCTCATCTCAAATATCTCTGCCGTATCATGAGGACATTTCTGAAAATGGGAAACATGGAAAACATCATGAACACCCATCAGTCTCTCTGGCAGTCTTACCCTATATAACATCTGACCTATTTTTCCACAATGGGAAATGGCCCTACAAATCTTGGTGCCAATTTTCCTACTAATCCAATGCGAACTATGTTCCTCAGAGGCAATAGTTTGATGAAAACAATGTCTCCTACCTTGAATTCTATATCAATCCTTCTACTATCTGCATAGGATTTTTTCCTGTCCTGAGCTGTCTTCATACGTCGGCGGATAAGAGCAATCTTCTCTGAAGTCTCCCTAATCATCTCTGGTCCAAGTAGAAGCCTATCCATAGACTCCCACCAACTAGTCAGTGATCTACAAGGTCGTCTGTATAATGCCTCGAAGGGTGCCATGACTATACTAGCCTGATAGTTGTTGTTGTAAGCGAACTCAACCAATGGGAGATGCTCCTCCAAAGTCCCTTCGATTTCAAGGATCACAGCCTCAAAAGACCCTCAAGAAACCTATTCACCCTCTCAGTTTTTCCATCGGTCTGAGGGTGATATGTTGTGCTCAAACATAACTATGTACCTAATGCCTCTTGCAAACTATTCCATAATTCACCAGGGAAGATTGGGTCACGATCACACACTATGCTCGAAGGTACTCCATGTAGACGAACTATCTCTCAGAGATAAACTGATGCCAACCGTGTTGTTGTTCTCTTGCTCTTAATAGGAATGAAATGATCGCTCTTTGTAAGTTTGTCTACTATAATCCAAACACTATAGTTGCCCTTTCTTGACGTAGGCAATCCATCTGTAACAACCCGGAATTTTGGGGCCAATTTAAAATTTTTATTTTAGAAATTTTAATGGACTTTAAATTTTAAAATAATTTATTTTAAATAAGAACGACTAAAAATTTATTTTAAAAAAAATGAATAAATTTAATTTAATTATAAAAGGAGTTTAAAATAGCGCTGCAGTTTGAAAACTTGTATTTGAACTTTGACTGAATGTATAGGATTCATTTTATATCAGAACTGAGCGAAACAAGAAATATTTAAATTTATTTAATCATATCTTTCTAACGAATCTGAAAAACTGAAATTTAACTTTATAATTTGAAAGTTATGTCCAGTTTAAAATTTAGAAAAGTCGCTGTGGAATTTATATATATTTTAATTAAATATATGGCCCTTAAAAATAGCCATTTTACAAACGACCTTCGTTTTCGACGAAACCACTTTTGTTGGAACCGGAATGTCAAATTATTATTAAGTTTAATTTTCCAGAATTTTTCAAATTAATATGTGAGCGTGGCGAAAGAAAATGTGTTTTGTCAGTTTCAGTCAAATCAGATCGACAAGAAAATGGCCATTTTTCAAACGGTCTCAGAATTCAATGAAATTAGACTTGTTAGAACCATATTGTCAAAACATAACTAGAAATAATTTTTCTGTAACTTTTATAGTCCGTATGTGGCCCAGTAATTTGAAATGTACGTTTGAATTTAATAATTAAATGATTTATAATTTAATTTAAATAAAAACATATCGTAACAGCCGAACTGGGTTATGAACCATATTCCATTGTGTCCGGGACGGGGGTTATTAGCTAGGGGCGATACTCGTTCGGTTTGATTAGGAGTTTGTAGCAACATACAGATAAATTTAAAAATAAATAAAATAAAATAAAATAAAATACACTATATATACTGTTTAAAATACGGTTGGTATACTATAAACCCTAATCTCAGAAATAGGAGCCGCCGCTCTTTAACTTTCAATGGCCTTCCTCATACGATTTTAAATCGTTATACAGTGGTAATCCACTATGAATTAGACACCCACTCTTACACAAACATTGTAGACCTCTCCATCACCGTTCAATCCATACGAGTGAGATCGTATTTCATTTTGCCTGGAGAGATAAATTGGAGCAGAAAGTTTCATCGTTCGAATGGATATTCAGGACCCCACGGTGGTGCGAGTAGGACGGCGAGAGGCGCGCTGGCGGAGCTCGGGGCGGCCGACGAAGTGGCGAATCCTGATCTGGTCTTGGAGCCTTGAGTTGCGTGCAAATCCGTGCCCTAGGGGATTGCTAAATGGGTTATGTAGTTCGAAAACTCCAGGAAGAAGAAACAGTTTAGAATGGCCTTGATTTTGTACTAAGGGTAAATCTGAATTAAGGAAAATTAATTATTTAATTAAATTGCAAATGTTTAAAACTCTATAACTCTCTCATACAAAAACAAAACTGAATGATTTTCGTTGCGTTGGAATCATGAAATCGAGATCTAGGCGATGGAACTGACTAGAGCCAATTCTGAGTAGATCCAATTTTGACCAAATTCGGAATCTGAATATAAGCAAAGTTAGACTTCTCTTTTAAATATTTATTAAATTATTATTTTGTTTCCATTTGAAATCGTTATATGTATGTGATAAAACCAGATCTGTGATTTGTGGATTGAAATTTGTTTGTTGTTGTGATTGATTCGCGATGCTCGTATTTTGTTAGATCATTAATGTTGACATAGAAATATCGTAATTAGTTGGATCAATAATATTAACATAGGAATATGGTTTTTAGTGTTTTGTCGAAATAGAATTATTGACAAAACAAGATTTTCATTTTGATCGAGTATATTAACATAAATGTAACATTTTTGTGTTAAACTTGATTAGTGAAAAAATATAACATTTTTGTGTTAAACTTGATTAGCGAATGAATATAACATTTTTGTGTTAAACTTGATTAGCGAATGAATATAACATTTTTGTGTTAAACTTGTTTAGCGAATGAATATAACATTTTTGTGTTAAACCTGATTAGCGAATGAATATAACATTTTTGTGTTAAACCTGATGAGCGAATGAATATAATATTTTTGTGTTAAACCTGATGAGCGAATGAATATAACATTTTTGTGTTAAACTTGATTAGCGAATGAATATAACATTTTTGTGTTAAACTTGATCAGCGAATGAATATAACATTTTTGTGTTAAACTTGATCAGCGAATGAATATAACATTTTGGTGTTAAACTAGCGAATGAATATAACATTTTTGTGTTAAACTTGATTAGCAAATGAATATAACATTTTTGTGTTAAACTTGATTAGCGAATGAATATAACATTTTTTTGTTAAACTTGATTAGCGAATAAATATTAAATTTTTGTATATTTAAAAGAATTGGATAAAATTAACCTTTTTGGTCAAAAAGAAAGATTAGCAAAGAAATTAACATTCTTATCAAAATAAAGATTAGCAAAGAAAATAACATTTTTGTCAAAAGAGTAGTTAATGAATTGAAAACGCATACTTTTATACATTAAAAAGAATGAAATGAAAATGTATATTTTTATACATTAAAAAGAATGAATTGAAAACGTACATTTTTATACATTAAAAAGAATGAATTAGAAATGGACATGTTTGTCACATTAAAAAGAATGAAGTAAAAATACACATTTTGTCATTTATAAGAAATGAAATAAAAACATTTATGTTTGTTCATAAATCAAAGAGATTAACCAAAGTAATTATTTTTGGTTATTTAAAAGAGTTTAACCAAGATATACATTTTAGTTATTATGAAGGAAGATTACATTTTTGATCATATGTAATGACCCGGATCCTTATGGGTTAATTTTTGAATATTTAAATATTTAATTTAAATATTGGGTGGATAGTAAAAAATGGAATTTTATATTAAGTTATCGATTTAATACTCAATTTTGATTTAATATCGATTATATTAAAATAACAGAATACGAAAATGGATTTAGTTGAATTCAAATTTTAATTTGAATTCAATACTGTTCAAATAAATTATGAGAAGTTTTATTTGAATTTATAACGATAATAATATTTATTTATTTATCGAGGAAATAAATTGTTTGAAATTAATTTATATTTAATTAAATTAATATCTTCTACAGATGATCGAATTGGACTTCGTGACTTTTCCCAGTGGGTTCAGAATTGTGGTTTTACCCTAGAATTGACACTTGTTTGTGAGACGACCCGAACTTCCCCATGAAGGAAAGCACGGATAGAATTGAGGACAAGACAAAATAGAACTCAGACGGAAGGACATTTCATTGTTATTACAACAATTCCATCAGATACATGAATATACAGAGTATAAATGAATAAATTACATTCGATAAATATTAGAGATTACAATAAATTACATAGCAGCGGAAAAACAATATAAAACACAACTTAAATTAATACACTGATACAGAGCTTTCCGAGCATCGTTCCAGCTATAAATCAGGATCCTGCGAAAATAAATCTACAAAACCAAAACTACTAGCTGCCCGTGTCGAAAATAAGGGCACCCAGAGTTTAGGTTAAAACAATAAACTCCAGGTCAGTCATGTGACTGGTATGAGAACTAAAATAGTTATTTAAAACTTTACTTTAAAAGAGAGTAATTCAAGGGACCACGCCGTATAACACGGAACGGGTTTCCTCCCAAGAATACTAGTGCATATAACAAAACAGCGCAATGCTCTTTGAGAAAATGAAGCTATTATAAGACCCAGGTCCCATCACACAATGCAACGCAAGCCGGAGGATAGGGTTTTCCCTTATAATAGCCAAACATGCTTGGTACGTTTAAAATAAATCATTTGATACTATTATAAGTGTATAGTGTCAAAACAATTTCAATCATAAATATCAATCATAGATGACATGGGTACCATATATCATGTCGCCATATTAGTTCTACAATTAAAACCGCAATATCACGTATTGGAAATTGGATTTCCGTCATGAGCCGAGGCAAGGGGCAAGCTCCTCTCCGCGTTCGGGACACTCTAGCAAATCTCCCAGGACCCCACTATGATCCTTGGATCTTCAGGGCCGGTCCTCTCTTACTTTTGAGGATTAATTATTCCTTAACACACGTTTCCCGGTCCTTACAGACCTATATCCGAGGCGCCTCGTATCCAACAACTACACAGGTGAAAAGTATATAAATGTCAGGGTTGGTAGGTCACTGACACCACCCTAGCTAGAAAGAAACATTGTGCTCTCCCTGCAGTCACTATCCTGTTTTTGACTCATATCGAGGTGTGAGGCTCGCGAATTCACGCTATACACAAAGCTATGCCACACAGGCCGTGCTTTGATCATCAACCACAAGACTTAGCTTTTCAACAGAAGCCTTGATCAATTGCCACTTACGCATGCCACACTGGCAATTCACTCCATGCGACTGATGTCCATTGATATACAACCTCTGAGCTCGTACGTCTGAGAGAAGGGCGTTAAGCAAGAGAATAAATTCTCTGCCGCCAAACAGATGTATATTTAATAGAGATCAATCAACATAGAATAAAATCCAATGTCAGACACACAATCGATTTACAAATTCGTTCTGGGTCTGAACGAAATCGGAGGCACTTTCCTCGCATATCCATCTATCTCTAGGTACGTCTGGACGATCACCAACTGATTCCCTCATCCTGGGTGTACAGCCCAATCAAGATCATCACTAATTACCCAAACGATATGAAAACTTCCGGTCTTCAACCACCATCTTCATATTCGACATCTCGTCGAATCGGTTATTCGGAATGGCTATAAGCCCGGCCTTTTCGAATAACCCACGTATACAATAAACGAATTTTACACAAACACAACAAACGCCTCATTCCAATTCAGAATATTCTTTTATTCAAAAAATCACATTCTTAGGGAAATGTTCCCATTAATTTTATCCAAGATAAATTCTTCTAAATTTATCCTTTAATCTTCCTTTGGATATCATTTCAAACCGTTTTATGGTTTTCCAAACTAGTCGGGATTAGCGAACCACACCGAAGTAATTATTTATTTTATTTCCCAATCCTAACCTATATATCCCATGGAGCAAAACTGGTGATACTCCATTCCTAACACCACGGTGTTATCGGTAAAATTAATTACCATTTCACGTTCAAATCTAATTAAAGATTTAACTATCGCTTTGGAGCAAAACTGGTGATACTCCACTCTCGATCACTTTTTAGATTTGATAATTTAAATTATAAATTCACATTTTAATCTAATTAAAGATTCATTAAAACTCCACTTAGTTTTAATCTTCTCAAAAATTAATATTCTGTCTTTAACTGGGTTAAAGAACCAATGTCTTCTAAAACACGATTCACGACAAACCCAAATCACATTTGATATTAAATACAAGGCTCTGAATAGAAAATATACCGGCTTATATTCAATATCAAATTTTGAAACCAACAAATATCGTATTGGAAATAACGATATAAAATATATCTTTCAAATTCCCATAACAATATCTGTATAGTCACGAAATCCAACATCGAAATATTCCGAAGATAATTTCGATTCAACTCCAGTCCAATCCACGTATTGGGAATATTGATTATTTTTAAAATCACTTTCAAATTCAATTTATTTATATCAAAAATAAATTGATTTTAATTCTAGTTCAAAACTAGTTCATTTCGATAAAAATCTATTTTTATCTTTTCAAATATGGAGTTTTTCATCCCAGTCCTTTCCAATTCATATATTATGATTTTACACAAATTATTGATATTTTTAATAATTTTATCAAGGCCCGTACAGTCAATTTCCAACAACGGCCATCGAACTGCACTTACAACGACCCTTTTTAAATTTGATTTGGACATAATTCCAAATCCAACCGTTAGATTTCAAATTTCAAATATTCATTGGAAAGCTATTTTCGATACGAACCCAACGGTTCCGGTTTTAGGAGAATCCGACGGTCGGATCTCCCGTAATGTCAATTCGAAGTCAATGGTCGAAATTCACGAACTGCCGTGGCGCGGCGCGTACTATTCAGGCCATTATATATATAATATATATATTATATATATTTCGTCGATTTCCTTTTTAAAATGTATTTTATAAATCGTTTTAAATTCGTTTTCAAAACCATTTCAACACTATATTCAATTTCAAATCGATTTGATTTCAATTCAATTCGAATACATTTCAATTTTATTTAATTCGAATTCAAATTCGTTTCAATTCAATTCAAATTCTAATTCGTTTCAATTCAATTCAATTTGAATTTACCTTCTATTTGATTCAATTCGAATTCGTTTCAAATCGATTTCAATTCAATTTCAGTTCGTTTTAAATTCCATTCAAGACGATTTCAATTCGTTTTAATTCAATTCAATTTAATTCAATTTGAATTCATTTCTATTTTATTCGAATTCAAATTCACTTTCTATTCAATTCAAATTCTAATTCATTTTCTATTCAATTCGAATCGAATTCATTTTCTATTCAATTCAAATTGATTCAATAAAATTTCAATTTGAATTTTTATCTAATTCAATTTGAATTTCATTTCAAAATATCAGATTTTGAAATCACTTTTCAATATTCATTGTAAAACGAATAAAATCGATATAAATATCGTTCACGTCAAAATAGCGCATCTCTAATCCACACGGCTTTATATTTTTCAAAAACTTCTTTATTTTATTTAACAAATGAATATTTATTCTATTCAACACATGAATCTATATTTCTTTCAGCACACGACTATTTTTGTTATGTAAAATATTTGATAAAACTATGGTATCTATCGTTTGATTTTAATTAGACTCCATCGTAAAGTAGTTCTAATTTTAAATATGATAAAGATGTGAATTTTATTATTAAAATATTTTACTCAACACATAAATATTTTCAACTCAGGAAATCATCAACACATGACTATTTTTATATTCAACACATGAATCTTCTTTTATAATATTCATTATTTTCCCGATTGGAATGAGGCCCAATCAATCACCATATAATGTTAATTATATGGATTCCATACAACACATGTATATAATAGCATTGAAAAATAATCAACCATCAACCAAAGTGCACTACACTGTATAAGCATCAAGTATAGATATCTAACGCTTATAACAGCCTGTCAATCAATCGATCGACATATTTAATCAATCAGGATGAGTGAACTTCAAATTTCATCCCAACACCCGTGTGGGGTTACAAACAATCAAACACAGATTTTAGTTGTGCAGTTGGGCGATGTGTAAAATTTATCGACCCAATAAATATCATTCAAATCAGTGTATATAAACAAATCGGCTGATTTGTTTATAAATATTTATTTATTCACTTTAACGTTAAAAATTATATTTTTAACGATAATATATTTTATTTTAACGCATGAATTTCTATTCATTTCATTTATCAAATAAAATGATATTTTTAATTTTCTAATTTATTTTAGGAAGTTTCGGCGGCATAACGGCACGATACTAGAAACGGGACAAGGCCTAGCCTTATCCCCGGTCTAGTGAAGGCCCACGCCATTCACACATCAATCAAATCCATTTCATTTCACCAAAAAATTCAATTCAAGCCAAATAATCTAACCAACTACACAACCAAACAATTAAACAAACAAGCCGTCTGTGGATGACGGGTGTCGGGTGCTACTAAACACCGTCTGCATCCTAGTATATATATAACTAGAAAAAGAATTTTGAGTGAGAAGTTCTCACCGATAGCTATCCAATACCAAGACTCTTCCTTTGCAGAAAACTTCGTCGTTCTCGCCTTTTTGTCATCTTCGTTGCCCGTATTCTCTACATATGTAAAAATCGAATTTTTACTTTGCTATTCAATATAAAAAAATCGAATTTTTACTTCGCTATTCAATATATAAAAATCGAATTATCGAACTACCGCGCCATTTTCAATTCTATTTATAATTATATATAATTATTTATATTCTAACGACGACGTATATAATATATACATTCTAATTCTATTCAAAATAAATTTCTCGTCGATATTATTTAAAATAATCCATTTTAAATGTTCAAAATTCGTTAAAATTGCCAAAATAAAAATTTTAAACTGGCCCAGATTTTCGGGTTGTTACAGTTTGGTTCAGAAAGGAGTTCGTAGTCAAAGAGTATTTTTATTTATGGATATCGGTTTAATTAAAAATAAAATATAATAAAAATCATAAAGAAAATCCTTTTTATTTGTGGACACAAATGAAAGAACCAGGAAGAAGTAAATGGCCAAGTATAATACGTGTGTTCTCCTTCCTTCCACAAAATTTAAGCACGGTGCTTCCCCGATGTCCACACTTTAAAATCAACCCCGTGCCTTTTTTTCTTCCACTCCTATTCTATATAAAATCGCATCGCCCTTTTCTATTTCCAGGAATTTTCATTTCTGTGAAGGAATCGAATACAAAAGCTTCAGCAAATTAAAATCAATTCTGAAAAAGAAGAGATCGGAAATGGAATTTGCGGTGCCCTTTCTCATCGCGAGTGTAATACGAGGCCCTCTGAAGCTTGAGCAGACTTGAAGAAATCAGTGTTTGAAATCGTGATACAATCCTGAGCTTGAACTAATTGAAGGCAATCGCAAGAAAATGAATCACGATCCTGTGAGGCTCGAGCATCAAAGATAATGGGGGATTTCGATTTCTAGTTCGCTTCTGAGGCAGGAATGCGCGAGCAACGTAGATACTCCAGCTAGGGTTGCAAATAGCTGTCGATGCAGTAGGAGGTTAGGGGCTCGTTTTACAGTGTGGTGTTCCAGTAAGGCGAGTTGGTGGAGGTAATTTCGATCAAACTCTGATCAGTTGTTTCTGGTGCGTGCTTATTGGAGATAGAAATGGCGATAGGGGAAACTGGGTCCAGTTCGATGCTGGGATAGTGACGAGGATCAGAAGGAGGCCGTGAAGAAGAGAAATAGGATTTAGGGCTCAAGTAAGGTAAAAAAAAAGTACTTATTTAATTTAAGTAAATAGTCGTTTAAAACATTAAATAAAATATATAGGACATTTATTTATGCATTTAAGTAATTAATTTAAATAAATAAATGTTTAATCGGTAAACTAAAATCATATAATCCTAGGTAAAGGATAAATTCATTCGAGTGAAGTCATAGCTGCGACAACACGGAATTTGACTGGATGTTGAGTGCAAATAAATTCCGGTGAGTAAATCTCACCTTTTATTTAGAAATTATTTTTATATAGTTAAAAATAATTGTCTGTGCTTGTTTGAATGTTGTCTAATTGTTTTAAAATATATATTAGTTATTTAGGATATATATATATATATATTGGGTTGATGATTGGTTGGATTCCCGCAGTTTCATTAGCGGATGCCCGCGGTACCATAGCGGATGATTACCCTATACGACCCACGCTATGATTAGTGGATGACCTTCTATACCGCGATATCCTGCCTCGAAGCAGGATGGGTATTACTATGTTGACTAACGTCTGTGGATGCAGGAAAACAGGTTGGAGGAATCCAAATGGATTCCTCAAAAATATATTATCTGTTGTTGTTTGTTTGATTTCATATATATTCATATATGATGTGTTAAAAAAATCAAACGATTGAAATTGGTTGATTTGGTTGTTTAAAATATCCCTGGGGCTTGAATATTGATTTATAAAAATATCGAAAAGGGTATTTGAGATTTTAAAAAGGAAATTCTATTTTTATAAATAGAATTTGAATTTTTAATGAACTAGGGAAAATATTAACTTGTTTGAATATATAAAACAAGTATGAAATCTATAAACTCTGTTTATAAATGAAAAGATGGGATTTGAATTGAATTTATAAACTCTATTTATAAATGAAAAGGTGGGATTTGAATAGAATTTATAAACTCTGTTTATAAATGAAAAGGTGGGATTTGAATTGAATGTATAAACTATGTTTATAAATGAAAAGGTGGGATTTGAATTGAATTTATAAACTTTGTTTATAAATGAAAATGTGGGATTTGAATTGAATTTATAAACTTTGCTTATAAATATATAATGGGGGATTTTAAGTAAAGTTATAAACGTTGTTTATAAATAATGCAGAGAATTCAAATAGAATTTGAATATAGAATTCAAATGGACTTTAAACTATAGAATTCAAACGTACTGTAACACCCCGTAATTTTATAACATTAAAATTCACAAATTAAAGTATACTTAATTTTTAGAAAAGAATTAAGTGAAATAGGTTGCGCAGAGAAATATATATATTGATATATATATATAAAAATTAAAAATTAAATAAATAAATATGCGAAAAAGTTCAAAACAACGAATTGGGAGGGGGAATAACCGAACCGGCCCATTTTTGAGTTCGACCCAAGCCCCGCTGGGTCGACTAGGGGTTAATCCAGGGTGTTTGGCTGTCAACCCGTGGGCTGATTCGCTCAAATGCAGATTTTGCATTTGATTGGTTCTCATGGTTCAGGGTTAATCTAATGGTCCTAAATAACTTCCTACACTTATAAATACATCCTAATGCTAACCCTAAACCTAATTAAAATAGAATAGTTACCGTCGCCATGGAAATCAATGGAGCCGCCGCCAACTAAGAAAGAAGAAAAGCAAATTCAATTCTAATTCTCTCAACCCTAAAGCAAAGCAAAACTCTCTCTTTTCTTCTCTAAATTGTGAGTATGATGATCTTAACAAGATTATTATCATTTTAATTAGGTTGAGTTATGAATGGATTATGAGTAGATGATGTGAATTATCATATATGTTGTTGTAAACCCCTTTTTGCGATCATGTATATTGTAAATCCAATGTTATGTGATGATGGTATCTTATATGTTGTAAATCATGCTATGATGATGTTATGTATGTTGAAAGTTTCTATGCTAAGTTGTGATGAGTCATACATGCTAAAAAGGCCATGATGTTACCATCTATGCTAGTTAGTTCATATTAATTAAATCATCATGTTTGGGCTATGTTCATCTATATGACAAGTTACATATGCAAGTTAAATTGATTAGAAAAGTTATGAACATATGCCATGACATCTATTATGACATCTAGAATTATGCTATGACATATGTGATATCATATGCTAGTTCACACCAACATTATGTTGCCTAAAAACCCCATATGCAAGTTTATGTATAGATTTGGGCTATGATCATATCATGTGAATTGTGACATTTAACAAGTTGACATCTTTTGATCCTTAACATGTGTAGTTTATGCAAGTTTCACCCCTATTATGATTAGATTTATTTTATTTGTCTATATGTTGTGATAATTTATCCTTGTGCTAGGTGTTAGACTATACAAGTCTAGCCTATATTATGCGTTGAATAAGCGAACGTATAAACGTGGGGTAGGGGTAATATTAAGGATTTAATATTAAAAAGTTGGGGTGCAATTGATATGATTTTGCATGCCATAAGTGGATGGTCATAATTGAGTCAATTATGGACATCATTATAAGTTGACTTAATAAATAATTTGAATAGGGAATTATTAAAACTGGGTTAAAAGATTTTAAGTGTTAATCAATGCTTAGGACACGAGGTTGGACTCGTTTGTGACGTAAACCTGCCCGGACCCACCCGGCAAATCCAGTGGTCACAAATGTCAGCCCAATGTGAGAGGTCCTAGGCCTAAACTAAAGCATAATGGTTGTAAAGACACGAGGTTAGACTCTTTTATGGTGTAAGACTGCCCGGACCCACCCGGCAAATCCAGCTGCCATAAATGCCAGTCTAATGTGAGAGGTCTTTATGAGGTTATGGCCTGAATGAATTATGAAATACTTAACCAGATAAACCTGTAAGGTGGGACATGGGGGTTAAGTAGGTGCCTTGGGTGGCATGAGGAATCTAGGGGGTGCCCTTTGTGGCATGTGAAATACGATTAGTAAGACTTAACCAAACACACATGTAAAATGAACATGACTAAGAGGGTTAAGTGGGATATACTAGTGACAAGCTTAGGTGGGTAGCTTGTGGGGGCCCATTTCGACCAGTATCCCAAACATATCTTTGTGGGCTCGACCCAAGTCGAGGACGGGACACGCATGCTGGGTTTGACTGTAAGAGGCCAAAACGGGGAGCGGTGGCAACGCAAGTCCAACGGGTTTCGTACGCGTGTGTGGATCGGGCTGGTAGGTAAGACGTTGTTGCATCGTGTAGGTATAAGCCATGCATTCTCAGTTGTATCGGGTTGCTACTTTAGGGGAGTGATACACCCTATTGTGGGGCCAGCACGGGTATCTACGAGTAGGGAGCCGATCGAAAGTGGGTAGTGGGGTACACCTAGGGGCAGACGACACCTATGTAGTCAGCTAGGAGTACACGAAGTTACTTATAAAATTTCTAAGAGGGTAGTGGGGTACACCTAGTGGAGATAGGGGCAGACGGCACCTATTTAGTAAGCTAGGGGTACGCAAGGCTATTTATATAGTTTCTGTGTGAAGCATGCGGGATCAACCTTTAGGGTGACTGGTGCGGTGCAGTATAGTAATTGGCGCGGTGCAGTGTGGTAATTGGAGTGGTGCAGTGTAGTAATATGCGGTGCGGTATAGTAATTATTTGTTAGTAATTAGGTATGCCTTTACCGTTATCTTTAACGTTATCTTAAACGCTATCTTTATCTTCCAAATAGTTCATAGACATTTACTTGTCTTCCAGCTTATGCCTTAGTCTAGTTATTTTGATAATAGTATTGTTAGAATTATCATACTCGCCAGACTTTATGTCTGACCCCCTCCATTTCTATCCTATTTCCCCCTCCAGGTCCTCAGGTTGGGCCCAGCTCTAGTGGAGTTTGATTGGATTGCTTTATCTCTTTTTGGAAAGCTTGGACCATTGAAGTAAAGTCCAGCTTGTTATCTTCTTTAATGGCTAGATTGTAATGGGGTTATGTATTTTGTTTTTATGAAGATGGATAATGTACTTAACTCTGAATTAATGGTTTTGTGATGTAATAAACATGTTTCCGCTGCAATAAAATGAAGCTTTAGTTTTCAAGTACTACTTATTATCTGTCTTGTTGTAATTTTTCTGTTCTATATTCACTTATAACATCCATGGAAGTTAATGCATTCCCTTTGTGAGTGACATTAATGGACGTTGTGTGTTACACGTGGTATCAGAGCTTAAGGTTACCAGAACAGATAAAAATACTTTAGAAAAATAGTTATTTTTGGAAGAAGTGTTTTCAAAAACATGTTTTAACGAGAAATTTAAAGAGAAAAGTTTTTAAGAAAAACATAATCCCCAATAGCCACATATCTTTATCTTTCGAATTCTCCATTTTGAATCTTTCCTTTTTCGTTTCAGCATGGTTGAAGATCTTAATCTACCCGACGGTGTAACGATACCAGGATGGTATATGAGGCTATTGGAGGCTAGGGCCGCTGCAGGTCCAGCCAATGTTCCTCTACCACCAGTTGCACCCGTTCTTCCTCCTCCTCCTCCTCGCGTAGATACTTTTGCAAAGACGTGCAAGGAATTCAAAGCTATGGGTGGAAAACCCTTTCAAGGGTCAAAAACGTTTGTGGAAGCTAGAGATTGGCTTAAGGAGGTGGAAGAATTGCTAGAAATCTTTGAAGTAGAAGAAGGGAGGAGAGTTCGATTAGTAGCTTGGTTGATGAAGGGAGAGGCCTCGTTTTTGTGGGAGGTCATTAATGGGGAGTGTCCTGTTGACTCTTGGGCGGATTTCAGACGTAGGTTCGAGGCGAAGTTTCTCTCAAGGGCGGAAGAAAATCTATATATGGGAAGGTTCTTGACATTGAAGCAAGGAAGCTCATCAGTGAAAGAATATGTCAATAAATTTAATCAGTTAGCAAGGTTTGGCTTGGACTTAGTAAACACGCCGGAGAAGAAGGCTCTAAGGTTCGTGAATGGCTTGAATGAACCATTGCAAGGGTTGGCTATGACCGACATCCCAATGGGGGCCACCTTTGAGAAGTTAGTAGAAATGGCGCTCATGCATGAGGAGAAAAGCGCTAAAGCTGATAAGGCAACCGAGAAGTAAGGGGATCAGAAGAAACCACAACAGCAAAACAAGAAGGGTGGAAAAGACAATAATGGCAAGGGAAAGAAGAAGTGCTTTAACTGTGGAACCCCAGGCCATCTCAGCAAGGATTGCCGAAAGAAAAAAGAAGACAGGCTGTTCTCATTGTGGCGATGCGGGACATTTAGTGAAGGACTGCCCAAAGAAGGGGAAGAGGGCAGGAGCTACCTCGGGAGGACAGGTGCAGGCTCTTAGGGCAACAGGGCAGGCTAGGGGACAAGTTCAGGCTCTCGCGGTCCCACTGCTGCAAGAACGAGGTAGAACCATTTCTGTTGAAAGCTTAGTTTTTTTGTTTGGTCATCCTGTCCGTACCTTATTCGATTCGGGCGCATCACATTCGTTTATCTCTACATCATTAGTTGAATCACTGCACTTAAACACCAGTTTAGTAGAGGATCCCTTAGTTGTTTCGAATCCAATAGGGGGCTCAGCTTATTTGTCCATGATGTGTTTGGATTTGAAAATTTCCATACTTAGCATTGAATTTAGATGTGATGCTTATGTGTTGGGCTTCACGGGCTATGGGCTAATTTTAGGAATGGATTGGTTATCCAGAAATAGGGTCGTTTCCTATTAAGGAGAAAATTGGACAGATGGCGTATAGAGTGGAGTTGCCTGAGAGACTTAGTGGTGTACACGACGTATTCCATGTGTCACATTTGAGGAAGTGCTTGCACGAGACCGCGGAAGTGGTAGAGCCGAGCTTTCTTAGAGAGGTGGAGATAGAGCATGATGCGACAATTCGACGAGCTCCTACGCGCATTCTTGGGTCGGAGATCAAGAGGTTGAGGAATCGAGAGGTCAAACTAGTCAAAGTGCAATAGGGAGATGATCAGAGCAACACTACTATGGAGACAGAAGAGAAGATGCGTTCACGATACCCTTTTCTTTTTGAGGGTATGTCTTTTAATTTCTCCTTTATCGCTTAGCTAGTACTTATCTTATCTTTAGTATATCCTCTCGCTAGTATCTTTGACCTTTAGTTAGGATAATCCTATGGTTGAAACATTTGTTTGAGACATGTTATGTATGGTTGATGAAAAGTGGATGCAAGTGTTTGCTAGTGGTTGCTCGTGGATGCATATACACACACTATTAGGCACCAGATCGGCTCAGTCACTTCATATTGCATATTGCATATATATGGATGTATTTAGTAAAATGGATGTATAATGGTTGTATTATCATATATTTGTTGCAATCGGGTGGATGTTTGTGCACGCAAATGGAATTGATATGTATCATTAGGAATCTTTTGCATACATATTGGACGCATGGCACTATCATGAATTGCACTAAGGAGGTCGACTGAATCAGTAGACCGCCTAATTTTGCATCTGATATGGACATATACAGATACTGTGCATATAAACATTAAAGCATTAGAAGTCTTTTAAGGACAATGGATGCTGGTGTTTGATGGTTGATAGATGGACGATTAGATGGTAGGATATACATTCCTCTTGACTTGGATATTTCGGGTACGAAATCCTTTAAGGAGGGGAGAATGTAACACCCCGTAATTTTATAACATTAAAATTCACAAATTAAAGTATACTTAATTTTTAGAAAAGAATTAAGTGAAATGGGTTGCGCAGAGAAATATATATATATATATATATATATATATATAAATTAAAAATTAAATAAATAAGCATGCGAAAAAGTTCAAAACAGCGAATTGGGAGGGGGAATAACCGAACCGGCCCATTTTTGAGGTCGACCCAAGCCTCGCTGGGTCGACTAGCGGTTAATCCAGGGTGTTTGGTTGTCAACCCGTGGGCTGATTTGCTCAAATGCAGATTTTGCATTTGATTGGTTCTCAGGGTTCAGGGTTAATCTAATGGTCCTAAATAACTTCCTACGCCTATAAATACATCCTAATGCTAACTCTAAACCTAAATAAAATAGAATAGTTACCGTCACCATGGAAATCAATGGAGCCGCCGCCAACCAAGAAAGAAGAAAAGCAATTTCAATTCTAATTCTCTCAACCCTAAAGCAGAGAAAACTCTCTCTTTTCTTCTCTAAATTGTGAGTATGATGATCTTAGCAAGATTATTATCATTTTAATTAGGTTGAGTTATGAATGGATTATGAGTAGATGATGTGAATTATCATATATGTTGTTGTAAACCCCTTTTGCTATAATGTATATTGTAAATCCAATGTTATGTGATGATGGTATCTTATATGTTGTAAATCATGCTATGAGGATGTTATGTATGTTGAAAGTTTCTATGCTAAGTTGTGATGAATCATATATGTTAAAAAGGTCATGATGTTACCATCTATGCTAGTTAGTTCATATTAATTAAATCATCATGTTTGGGCTATGTTGATCTATATAACAAGTTACATATGCAAGTTAAATTGATTAGAAAAGTTATGAACATATGCTATGACATCTATTACGACATCTAGAATTATGCTATGACATATGTGATATCCTATGCTAGTTCACACCATCATTATGTTGCCCAAAAACCCCATATGCAAGTTTATGTATAGATTTGGGCTATGATCATATCATGTGAATTGTGACATTTAACAAGTTGACGCCTTTTGATCCTTAACATGTGTAGTTTATGCAAGTTTCAGCCCTATTATGATTAGATGTATTTTAATTGTCTATATGTTGTGATAATTTATCTTTGTGCTAGGTGTTAGACTATACAAGTCTAGCCTATATTATGCGTTGAATAAGAGAACGTATAAACGTGGGGTAGGGGTAATATTAAGGATATAATATTAAAAAGTTGGGGTGCAATTGATATGATTTTGCATGCCATAAGTGGATTGCCATAATTGAGTCAATTATGGACATCATTAAAAGTTGACTTAATTAATAATTTGAATAGGGAATTATAAAAACCGGGGTAAAAGATTTTAAGTGTTAATCAATGCTTAGGACACGAGGTTGGACTCGTTTGTGACGTAAACCTGCCCGGACCCGCCCGGCAAATCCAGTGGTCACAAATGTCAGCCCAATGTGAGAGGTCCTAGGCCTAAACTAAAGCATAACGGTTGTAAAGACACGAGGTTAGACTCTTTTATGGTGTAAGACTGCCCAGACCCGCCTGGCAAATCCAGCTGCCATAAATGCTAGTCTAACGTGAGAGGTCTTTATGAGGTTATGCCCTGAATGAATTAAGAAATACTTAACCAGATAAACATGTAAGGTGGGACATGGGGGTTAAGTAGGTGCCTTGGGTGGCATGAGGAATCTAGGGGGTGCCCTTACTGAGATGTGAAATACGATTAGTAAGACTTAACCAAACACACATGTAAATGAACATGACTAAGAGGGTTAAGTGGGATATACTAGAGACAAGCTTAAGTGGGTAGCTTGTGGGGGCCCATTTCGACCAGTATCCCAAACGTATCTTTGTGGGCTCGACCCAAGTCGAGGACGGGACACGCATGCTTGGTTTGACTGTAAGAGGCCAAAATGGGGAGCGGTGGCAACGCAAGTCCAACGGGTTTCGTATGCGTGTGTGGACCCGGGCTGGTAGGTAAGACGTTGTTGCGTCGTGTAGGTATAAGCCGTGCATTCTCAGTTGTATCGGGTTGCCACTTTAGGGGAGTGATACACCCCATTGTGGGGCCAGCACGGGTATCTACGAGTAGGGAGCCGATCGAAAGTGGGTAGTGGGGTACACCTAGTGGAGATAGGGGCAGACGGCACCTATGTATTCAGCTAGGAGTACACGAAGTTACTTATAAAATTTCTAAGAGGGTAGTGGGGTACACCTAGTGGAGATAGGGGCAGATGGCACCTATGTAGTCAGCTAGGGGTACGCAAGGCTATTTATATAGTTTCTGTGCGGGATCAACCTTTAGGGTGACTGGTGCGGTGCAGTGTAGTAATTGGAGCGATGCAGTGTGGTAATGTGCGGTGCAGTATAGTAATTATTTGTTAGTAATTAGGTATGCCTTTACCGTTATCTTTAACGTTATCTTAAACGCTATCTTTATCTTCCAAATAGTTCATAGCCATTTACTTGTCTTCCAGCTTATGCCTTAGTCTAGTTATTTTGATAATAATATTGTTAGAATTATCATACTCGCCAGACTTTATTTCTGACCCACTCCATTTCTATCCTTTTTCCCCCTCCAGGTCCTCAGGTTGGGCCCAGCTCTAGTGGAGTTTGATTGGATTGCTTTATCTCTTTTTGGAAAGCTTGGACCATTGAAGTAAATCCAGCTTGTTATCTTCTTTAATGGCTACGTTGTAATGGGATTATGTATTTTGTTTTTATGAAGATGGATAATGTACTTGACTCTGAATTAATGGTTTTGTGATGTAATAAACATGTTTCCGCTGCAATAAAATGAAGCTTTAGTTTTCAAGTACTACTTATTATCTGTCTTGTTGTAATTTTTCTGTTCTATATTCACTTATAACCTCCATGGAAGTTAATGCATTCCCTTTGTGAGTGACATTAATGGACGTGGGGTGTTACATGTACTTTAAACTATAGAATTTGAAAATAGAATTCAAATGAAGTTTAAATAAAAAGAATTCAAATTGAATTGAATTGGAATTTGAATAAGAAGTCGATAAGGGAACGAGAGTATGAGTATAATTAGAATTTGTTAATATGCAGTTAAAATATATTTGAACATGTCATGTTCAAATATGAAGGTGAAATAGACTGAAAAGTTAAGTAACAGATTTAATTAACAAATTGAGTTAAAACGATTGGTATAGTTAAAATAGATTGGACAGGTATAAATATAGAGGAGACAGGTTTGGAATAAAGTGTTAGAAGGTATATATATAGATTGCCCGACAAAAAGGTACATATTTAATTCATATATGAGATGTTATGCGCCTTATCAGCTAGCCGCTTGGCTTTTCCTTTTTCTTTTGATTGGAGAAGGCCTGTGTGGCAGTTTGGGGATTTTCCCGATGCTCCCGGTACAAAGGAGGTTATGGCGAATTTTTCTGGGAATTTAAGGAGTTAGAATATTTTTTAGAAGTTTGATAGTTAGAAATCAACGTATAGATATATATAGTAGTCGATAAGGAAACGAACTTAGAAATAGAATAGTATAATCAAAAAGGAAGACTAGGAATAAAATCTAGTAAGAATAGAAAGAGAAAGTGTATATGTGTTTAAAAGTGAATAATCAGTTGTATGGTATTGATTATTCAAGTAAGTAGTCTTATCTGTTTTGACGTTATAAATGTTATTCAGTCAAGGTCTGAGAGGTAGTTATACCCCAACTCGATTGATTTCATTATTAACAAATAAATAGTAAGAATTCAGGCTCGAAGATCAATGTTAGATAAGAGTTAGTTGAATATAGTATTTGGGTTGTCGTAACGATGTTTTACACAACATCCGTTTTCACCCTAATAAATGTAAGCTGGGAAATAGATGTTAAATATTTCCTAAGTATAGGAATAAACGAGATTGGGAAGAGATAAGTAATTGCAATATTTTCCAACTATAAATAGCATATATTTTCTAAAGTTTAGAAAATAAAGGAAGGCGATATTCGGAAATGTTTTCCAAATAACGTAAAAGGCCAATATGGTTATTGAAAATATTTGGTTAACAAATATTGATAAAGAAATAGAGAAGTGATTTAATTAATGGAATATTAATTAAGGGTTTAGTGATTGTTGGATGTTTGGATGAACACTTGTTTTCTTCGATAGTTAAATCATCGACTATCGAAACACTTGTTTTTATTCGATAGTTAAATCACAGACTATCGAAGTTTTGACCATCGTTGTCATTATGGAGAGACCGGTTGGATTATTATCCGAAGAACCACTCCGTATTTGCAGTAGCGTTGCGAATCATATTATATAAAGATAATCGAAAACGGAGTAGAGTGCAAGGACTTTTTCTATCTATAGAAATCGTGCCTTCAGTTCATCATGTTCCTGGGTGACTTGTATGGATGAATGTCTGACAGAGTATTTCCAGAAAGGTCACGTACATTGATTTCTTCAACCGTACCAAGAGTGGAAGTGGAGAAGGAAACTTCTTTAGCTGACACGTAATGTACCGTTGTAGACGTCAATTAGTGATTTTTCGATGGATCTGACAATGTGGCATTCGATGTGAATCTGATGTGATGATAAGGCGTAACCTCAAGCCTCATCAATCGGTAAATGACAGAAATCGGCCAAGCAGCATGGCTATGTAGGTCGCACCTATTAGGGTGTAGAATCACCTGATCTAGAGTTTCATTCACTTCTAAAAATCTATTGCCGATGTTGTCCCATTCGGGAAACGGTTGCTGATCCCAACCGTTGGTGATATACATTCGATACACTCAAGCCAAATGAGTGGTCGGTCATGTGTGGCTGAGTTGCAAGATGTTCTTGTTGAACTCGGTGTATTCTCCTCTAGAGATATACCAGCGGAAGGTGGTTCCATACCTTGTCATAGTTGGAAATCAAATACCCAATACGTGCTTGCGGTTTATGATTGTATATTACATATGTGGAACGTGAGATGCAAACGTTCGACTAGATTGTATTTACTTGATTTAGACACTATTATTATATCAAAGGATTTGTGATATAAAGTTATCATTCCTTTCAAAGGGATTTTGAAAGTTAAATCAAGCGTTTGGATTCTCATAAGGGAAAAACCCGTTCCGTGTTATACGGCGTGGTCTTATGAGATATCATTTAGTTTTCTGAAACTGTTTTATACTGTTTACTCATACCAGTCCCATGACTGACCGGGAGTTTATTTTGTTTTGTTTTACCTAAAGTCTTGGGTGCCTAAATTTGTACGGGCAGTCAAGTAGTTCAGGATTTTACAGATCAATCTAAAGGAGCTTGGAGCAGAAGGCTTCAGCGTTAGTTATATAGAGTTTTTGTTCCGCTGTGTTGTAAGTGTTGTACTCTGATAAGTGTATGTTATACAGTTGAAATTTTGTATTTCAAAAGTTATGATATATTATATTTTGTTCCGCTGCGATGTGAGATTCTGTGTTGTTATTTCTGTTCTTCTTCTACCTCTTTCTTCTAAAAAAAATGTCTCGTATTTTCGTGATATTTGGGTCGGACGTATGATGTATATTTTCAACTCCGATGTTACGGAAATTTGGGTCATTACAGTTGGTATCAAAGCTTAGGTTGAGCGAATACCTAGGCTTGTTGGAATGTTCTCATTAGAGATAGGATCAGTAGTATCCTAGAATGAGTTGAGTGTGTATATATATACGAGAGAGCGTATTTGTTATTTGATATAAAAACTATTTTATATTGTGTTGACTAGTCTGTTGAGTGGATTATGAATTCTGATCGAATCGTGGGACGCCACAATGTCGATAGGAGTTTATAAACACTTGAACAGAAGATTGGACACAATATTGTTTTTAAATAGTTGAGTTGATTGTTAGGATTATAATCGAATGAGATATTAAAACAGAAATAAATATCTATAACCAATGGAATTTGTATACGAAATCAAATACAAATGAGATAAATTGAAATTGAATTCCAACCAAAATTCAGAATTTAAAATCCTGGGAGTTTGGAAAATATTTGTAACAACCCGAAAATCTGGGCTAGTTTAAAATTTTTATTTTGGCAATTTTAGCGAATTTTGAACATTTAAAATAGATTATTTTAAATAATATCAACGAGAAATTTATTTTGAAGAGAATTCAAACGTATAAATTTATACGCGTCGTCGTTAGAATATAAATAATTATATATAATTATAAAAGGAATTGAAAATGGCGCGGTAGTTCGATAATTTGATTTCAAACTTCAAATGAATGTACCGGGTGCAAAATAAACTGGATTTTAGTGAAACCAAAAATAATGGAATCTATTTGAGAATATCTTTCCAACGAATCCGAAAAATCCAAATTTCATCGCGGGGATAAAAAGATATGTCCAGTTGAAAATTCTGAATAGTCGCTATAGAATTCAGGCCCTTAAAAATGGAAATTTTGCAAACGATCTCGAATTTCGACGAAACCACTTTTGTTGGATCCGGGATGTCAAGTTATTGCTATGTTTCAAATTTCATAATTTTTCGAATCCATATGTGAGCGTGGCAAAGGAAAACGCGTTTGACCAGATTTAGTTGATTTTAATCGACTGGAAAATGGCCATTTTTTAAACGGTCTCAGAATTAGACGAAATTAGTTTTGTTAGGACAGTATCGTCAATACGAAGCTAGAAAATATTTTTCTGGAATTTTTCGAGTTAGTATGTGATCCCAGTAAATTGAAATGTTCGTTTAAAATTAAATATAATGATTTAAATGTAAATTCAACGGAAACTGGTCGAATTAGCCTACGATACATATCCCATTGTGTTCGGAATGGGGGTAAAACGCTAGGGACGATAGGCGGTGGGTCTCGTTTCGAGTACGAATTAAAAGGTTGTTTTTAGGAGAAGATTAAATAAAATAATTAAATATTATATATATATATATATATATATATATATATATTATCCCCTCCCCATTCCTTTTCTCTTTCCCTCCCTACCGTTGACCCAAAAAAAAAGAAAAAAAAAAGAAAGCCGATGTGCCCTAGCTCCCCATCGCCCCGTCGCCTGAGACTGCTGCCCCTCCCATCAACGGAGCGCCACCACCCACGTAAGCCGCGAGACCCCCTACGACCTCCCCTTCCCTCTCTCTCTTCTCTAAATCGATCTGTGCCCCCCCCCCCCCCCCCGAGCTCGTACAACCACGCCGCCCATACCAGTCGCCAAGACCGCCAATCTCCCCTGCCCTCATCCTCGACTGCGACGCCTCCTCAACCAACTCCGGTGCTTCGATGGCCGCTGGCCCGACCACGCAGCCCCCCCCCCCTTCAAACCAAAATTCGATTTTGTCGAAAAAAGAAAAGAAAAAAAGAGAGCAGAAGAAAGAAAGGAAAAGCCTTCTCCTACCACCAAAACTGAAAATGTGAGTTATTTTATTTTTATTGATTAATTTCAGTTTTAAAATATAATTACCTTGTTTGTTTATTTAACAAAAAGTTTGTTTTTTTATTTAACATGGAGTTTGATTTTCATTTACATGAAAGTTTAGAATTTATAGATATAGAAAGTTTAGATTTCTAGAGATAGGAAGTTATACCTTTTAATAAGATAAATATGGGATTTTTAAATAGAAAAAGTTAGATTTTTAAAATTTGAAAGACGAGATTTTTAGAAATATAAAGATGAAATTTTATATTATTGAAAGGTTAAAAATATAATTTTTATAATATAGAAAAGTTAAAAATATAATTTTCATACTAGTGGCATAATAAAAATATGATTTTTACTCAGGTAGTGTATTAAAAATATGATTTTTGTTAAAGTAGAAATATAATAATATAATTTTTATATAGTTATGATAATAAAAATTCAATCTTTAATATTGAAAAGGCAAAATCTTTATATAGAGAATGGCGAGAGAAAAACTTGATTTTTATAAGGTAAGGAAGATAAAAATTTGATTTTTATAATGAAGAAGTGAATATAAAAATGCGATTTTCGTATGTGTAGTGAATACGGAAGACGAAAGTAACAATGGCGAGCACGACGAAGATTTTCCATATATGAAGTGCCGTGGAGTTAGGATAGCTATTGGTGAGAATTTCTCACTTTAAATTTCTTTTCTAGTTATAAATTATATACTAGGATGCAGACGGTGTTTAGTAGCACCCGACATAATCGTCCACAGACCATGGACTTGTTTGTTTGGTTGTGTAGTTGGTTAGAATTTGGTTTGAATTGAATTGTTTGGTGAATTGAATGGATTTGATTGATGTGTGAATGGCGTGGGCCTTCACTAGACCGGGGATAAGGCTAGGCCTCGTCCCGTTTCTAGTATCGTGCCGTTATGCCGCCGAAATTTTCTAAAATAAGTTAGAAAAAATAAAAATATCATTTTATTGGGTAAATGAACTAAAAATTAATGTGTTGAAAGAAAATAAAATATTTATATAGTTAAAAATATTTTATTGTTAAAAATATAATTTTTAACATGAATGTGAATAAATAAATATCTATAAACAAATCGGCCGATTTGTTTATATACACTGATTTGACTGATATTGATTGGGTCGATAAATTTTACACATCGCTCAACTGCACAAATAAAATCTGCGTTTGATTGTTTGAAACCCCACACAGGTATTGGGATAAAATACGGCATACACTAATCCCATTAATTAGTTGTATGTCGATCGATTGATTGACAGGCTGTTATAAGCGTTAGATATCTATATTTGATGCTTATACATTGTAGTGCACTTTGGTTGATGGTTGATTATCTATCGTTGATATTATATACATGCGTTGTATGGAATCCATATAATTAACTTTATGTGGTAATTGATTGGGCCTCATTCCAATTTAGAAAATAAATAATATTATAAAATAAAGGTTCATGTGTTGACTGTACTCATCCGTTGAGATTAGTCATGTGTTGAACGAAATGTTTTAAAAAAAATAGTCACACGTGGACAGTACTCATTCGTTGAGATTAGTCGTGTGTTGACAAAAATAAATATTCATTTATTGAATAGAATAAAGGAATTATTGAAATATATAAAGTCGTATTGATTAGAGATGCGCTATTTTGACACGAACGATTTTTATATCGATTATGTTCGTTTTTAAATTTGAATTGAATCGAATAGAAAACCAATTTGAATTGAACCGAATAGAAAACCAATTTGAATTGAATCGAATAGAAAACCAATTTAAATTGAATCGAATAGAAAACCAATTTGAATTGAATCGAATAGAAAACCAATTTGAATTGAATCGAATAGAAAACCAGTTTGAATTGAATCGAATAGAAAACCAATTTGAATTAAATCGAATAGAAAACCAATTTGAATTGAATTGAATAGAAAACGAATTGAATTCGAATTGAATGTAAAACGAATTTGATTTCAATTGAATATAAAACGAATTTGATTTCAATTGAATATATAAAGAATTTGATTCGAGTTGAATAGAAAACGAATTGAATTCGAATTGAATAAAAAACGAACTTGATTTCAATTGAATATATAACGAATTTGATTTGAATTGAATAGAAAACGAATTGAATTTGAATTGAATAGAAAACGAATTGAATTCGAATGGAATAGAAAACGAATTCGATTTCAATTGAATATAAAACGAATTCGATTTCAATTGAATATATAACGAATTTGATTTGAATTGAATAGAAAACGAATTTGATTTGAATTGAAATCAAATCGAAATGAAAGTAAAGGATTTATAATAGAAAATTCAATTTTGATTTGAATTTGAAATGGAAGTTGAAATGTTTTTGAAACAAATTTGAAGCTATTTATAAAATTCGTTTTAAATAGTAATCGACGAAATATATATTATATATATTATATATATATAATATAATGGCCTGAATAGAACGCGCCGCGCCGCGGCAGTTCGTGAATTTCGACCATTTATTTCAAAAGGACATTACGGGAGATCCGACCGTCGGATTCTCCTAAAACCAGAATCGTTGGGTTCGTATCGAAAAGAGCTTTCTAACGAATGTTAGAAATTCAAAATCTAACGGTTGGATTTGGAGATACGCCCAAATCAAATTTGGATAAGGTCGTTGTAAGTGCAGTTCGATAGCCGTTGATGGAAATCGACTGTACAGGCCTTGATAAAATTATTAAAAATAGTAATAATTAGTGTAAAATCATAAGAAATGATTTGGGAAAAATTGGGAAGAAATACTCCATATTTGAAAAGATAAAAATAGATTTTTATCGAAATGAACTAGTTTTGAACTGAAATTAAAACCCATTTATTTTTAAATAAATAAATTGGATTTGAAATGGGTTTAAATAGAATTGATTCATGGGTTTATCGTGAACTGTGTTTTAAATAACACTAGTTCTTTAACCCGATAATAAATAGAATGTGATTTGGGTTTATCGTGAACTGTGTTTTAAATGACACTAGTTCTTTAACCCAGTAAAAAGAGTTTTAATGAATCTTCAATTAAATTGAAATGTGGATTGATAATTTAAATTATCAACTTTAGAAAATGAGCGAGAATGGAGTATCACCAGTTTTGCTCCAAAGCGATAGTTAAATCTTTAATCAGATTTGAACGTGAAATGGTAATTAATTTTACCGATAACTGTAACAACCCGAAAATCTGGGCCAGTTTAAAATTTTTATTTTGGCAATTTTAGCGGATTTTGAATATTTAAAATAGATTATTTTAAATAATATCGACGAAAAATCCATTTTGAATATAATTCGAACGTATATATTATACGCGTCGTCGTTAGAATATAAATATTTATATATAATTATAAATAGAATTGAAAATGGCGCGGTAGTTCGATAATTCGATTTCAAACTTCAATTGAATGTACCGGGTGCAAAACAATCCGGATTTTAGTGAAACCAAAAATAATGGAATCTAATTGATAATATCTTTCCAACGAATCCGAATAATCAAAAGTTCGTAGCGGGAATCAAAAGATATGTCCAGTTGAAAATTCTGAATAGTCGCTATGGAATTCAGGCCCTTAAAAATGGACATTTTGCAAACGACCTCGGATTTCGATGAAACCACTTTTGTTGGGTCCGTAATGTCGAATTATTGCTAGGTTTCAAATTTCATAATTTTTCGAATCAATATGTGAGTGTGGCAAAGGAAAACGCGTTTGACCAGTTTAAGTTGATTTTAATCGACTGGAAATTGGCCATTTTTCAAACGGCCTCAGAATTCGACGAAACTAGTTTTGTTAGGACCGTATCGTCAATACGAAGATAGAAAATATTTTTATGGGATTTATAGAGTTAGTATGTGACCCCGGTAAATTGAAATGTACGTTTAAAATTCAGTATAATGATTTAAATGTAAACGCAATGGAAACTGATCGAAACGGTCGATTCAACTTGTGGTACATATCCCATTGTGTTCGGAATGGGGGTGAAACGCTATGGGCGACAGGCGGTGGACCTCGTTTAGAGGTCGTATGTGAAAGTCAACTTTTTAATAATTAAATAATAATAATAAAATATATATATATATATATATATATTTCTACCCTTTATTACCCTCTGCCCCCCCCCCCCCCCCCCCCGTTCTAAATTATTTCAGCTCAGATCGGAAATAAAAAAAAGAAAAAAGAAAAAGGGGAGGAGCTGTCGCTCCTCCACCAGAGGCCGTCGCGGCCTGGTGAGCCACCGCCCTCCACCTAGACGCCACCCCTAACGCCTCGTCGCCCTTTCCATCTCGAAACCCCCTGAAGCCGACGCACCCACCCGAAACCCCTCCGTCAACCGCGCGAGCTCAGGGAGGCTAACACCTCGATTTCCGCGCCAGGCCACTGGAACCCCCTCCCCGTTCGAAGCCCCCCTTTCTTCGCAAACAACAGTAAGTTGTTTTTACTTTATTTTATTTTAATTCTAAGGTTTCGATTTTTATATATGTTTAAAACTGAAAACTGATTTTTGATTAAAACTGAAAACTGATTTTTGTTAAAACTGAAAACTGATTTTTGTTAAAACTGAAAACAGATTTTTATAAATTTTATAGCATATAAAAAGTAGAATTTTATATATAAGTATAGCATAAATAAATTGGATTTTTGTTTATTAGAATGGCATATAAAGAATGGATCTTTATTGTTTGAAAAGTTTAAAAGCTTATATTTTTATATAACATGAAGTTTAGATTTTTATATACGTAAAGATACGATTTTTTTTTATAAATGAAGTGAAAAATAAAAAAATATGATTTTTATATAGTGAACTTGGAAAGAAAAATATGATTTTTATATAGTGAACTTCGAAAGAAAAATATGATTTTTATATAGTGAACTTCGAAAGAAAAATATGATTTTTATATGTTGAACTTCGAAATAAAAATATGATTTTTATATATTGAATAACAAGATAAAAATTCGATCTTTATATATTGAATAGCATAGTCAAAATTCGATTTTTAAATATATGAAGTGATTATAAAAATATGATTTCTAAATTGAAAGTGAATAAATAAAAATGTGATTTTTATTTTAAGGACATCGAAATATAAAAATGTGTGATTTTTATATATATAGTGACTACGGGCAACGAAGATGACGAAGATGCGATAGCAATGAAGATTTCTATCAATGAAGTGTCGTGGAGCTAGGATAGCTTTATGTGAGAATTTCTCACCTTTCAATTTATTTTTCTAGTTATATATATATACTAGGATGCAGACGGTGTTTAGTAGCACCCGACACAATCGTCCACAGACCATGGACTTGTTTGTTTGGTTGCATAGATTAGTTGGATATTTGAATTGAAATTGAGTTGTTTGGGTGAATTGAATGAA
Source organism: Allium sativum (assembly GCA_030737875.1). Classification (NCBI taxonomy): domain Eukaryota; kingdom Viridiplantae; phylum Streptophyta; class Magnoliopsida; order Asparagales; family Amaryllidaceae; genus Allium; species Allium sativum. The sequence continues at coordinate 27,826,733 of JASFAX010000022.1, read as the reverse complement.
TTTGATTGATGTGTGAATGGCGTGGGCCTTCACTAGACCGGGGATAAGGCTAGGCCTCGTCCCGTTTCTAGTATCGTGCCTTTATGCCGCCGAAATTTTCTAAAAATAAGTTAGAAAAATAAAAATATCATTTTATTGAATAAATGAATTGAATAGAAATTCATAGGTTGAAATAAAATGTTTTATCGTTAAAAATATAATTTTTAACGTGAAGTGAATAAAATAAAATATTCATTTATAAACCGCACGGTTTGTTTATGTACACCTATTTGAATGACATTGATTGGGACGATAAATTTTACACATCTCCCAATAGCACAAATAAAATATGTGTTTGATTGTTTGAAACCCCATACGGGTGTTGGGATGAAATTTGAAGTCCTCTCATCCTGATTGATTAAATATGTCAGTCGTTTGATTGACAGGCTGTTATAAGCATTAGATATCTATATTTGATGCTTATACGGTGTAGTGCACTTTGGTTGATGGTTGATTATTTATCGTTGCTATTATATACATGTGTTGTATGAAAATCCATATAATTCACTTTATATGGTAATTGATTGGGCCTCATTCCAATGGTGAAAATAAAGAATATTTTGAAAATAACAAATATTTTGATAATAGGAAATATTTGAAATAGAATATTTGAAAATAGAAATATGTGAAGCCGTGATGATTAGATTGACGCCATTTTGACGTGAACGATATTTATATCGATTGAAAACGATTTCGAAATGAAATGAATTGAAAACGATTTCGAAATGAAATGAATTGAAAACGATTTCGAAATGAAATGAATTGAAAACGATTTCGAAATGAAATGAATTGAATATATAACGATTTCGAAATGAATTGAATTGAAAACGATTTCGAAATGAATTGAATTGAAAACGATTTCGAAATGAATTGAATTGAAAACGATTTCGAAATGAATTGAAAACAAATTCAAATTGAATTGAAAGTGAATTGAAATGAATTCAAATTGAATTGAAATTTGAATTGAATAGAAATGAATTTTAAAACGAATTTATAAAGAAGAATTCAATTTTGATTTGAATTGAAATGGAAGTTGAGATTGCTTTTGAAACGAATATTAAAACTATTTATATAATTCGTTTTAAATAGAAATCGACGAAATATATATTATATATATTATATATATAATATAATGGCCTGAATAGAACGCGCCGCGCCGCGGCAGTTCGTGAATTTCGACCATTCATTTCAAACGGACATTACGGGAGATCCGACCGTCGGATTCTCCTAAACCCGGAACCGTTGGGTTCGTATCGAAAAGAGCTTTCTAACGAATATTAGAAATTTGAAATCTAACGGTTGGATTTGGAGTTACGTCCAAATCAAATTTGAAAAAGGTCGCTGCAAGTGCAGTTCGATGGCCATTGATGGAAATCGACTATACGGGCCTTGATAAAATTATTAAAAATAGTAACAATTTGTGTAAAATCATAAGAAATGATTTAGAAAGGATTGGGATGAAAAACTCCATATTTGAAAGGATAAAAATGGATTTTATCGAAATGAACTAGTTTTGAACTAGAATAGTAATTTATTTATTTTTAAAATAAATAAATTGGATTTGAAATGGTTTTGAAAATAACCATAATTTCCAATGATTGCATTGGAGTGGATTTGAATCGAAATTGTCTTCGGAATATTTCGATGTTGAAATTCGTGATTATACAGATGTTGTTATGAAAATTTGAAAGATATATATATCGTTATTTCCAATACGACATTTGTTAATCGTAGAATTTGATATTGAATATAAGCCGATATATTTTCTATTCAGAGCCTTATATTGAAAATCAAATGTGATTTGGGTTTGTCGTGAATGGTGTCTTCACTAACACTGTTCTTGAACCCAGTAGAGAAAAGATTAAATCTTTTTATTTAGATTTAATGAAGTGTACCAATTAAATGATATTTAATTGGAATTGAACTGATATTGATTTTTGGGTTTATCGTGAACAGTGTTTTAAACAACACTCGTTCTTTAACCCGGTAATTAATGGAATGTGATTTTTGGGTTTGTCGTGAACCGTGTTTTAAATGACACTGATTCTTTAACCCAGTCGAAGATTAAAACTAAGTGGAGTTTTAATGAATCTTTAATTAGATTGAAATGATCGAGAATGGAGTATCACCAGTTTTGCTCCAGGCGATAGTTAAATCTTTAATCAGATTTGAACGTGAAATGGTAATTGAATTTACCGATAACACTGTGGTGTTAGATATGAAGTATTACCAGTTTTACTTCATGGGATGAATAGGTTGGGATTGGGAAATAAAATAAATGATTACTTCAGTGTGGTTCGCTAATCCCGACTAGTTTGAATTGATATTCAAAGGAGATTAAAGAATAAATTTAAAGAATTTATCTTGGATAAAATTAATGGGAACTTTTCCCAAAGTATAGGAATATTCGAATAAAAGAATATTCTGAATTGGAATGAGGCGTATGTTGTGTTTGTGTAACACTTTTATAATATATACGCGAGTTATTCAGAAAGACCGGGTTTATCCCATTCTAAATAACTGATTCGACGTGGTGTCGAAGATGAAGACGGTGGTCGAAGACCGGAAGTCTTCACGTCGTTTGGGTGATTACTGATGATCTTGATTGGGCTGTACACCCAAGAAGATGGAAACAGTTAGTGATCGTCCAGACGTGCTTGGAGATCGATGGATATGCGGGGTACTAGGTGCCTCCGGTTTCGTTCAGACCCAGAACGGACTTGCAAATGGACTGTGTGTCTGACATTGGATTTTAGTCCGTGTGATTGATCTCTATTAAATATATATCTGTTTGGCGGTGGAGAATTTATTCTCTTGCTTAACGCCCTTCTCTGAGACGTACGAGCTCAGGGGTTATATATTGATGGATATCAAACGCATGGAGTGAATTTCCTGTGTGGCATGCCTAAGTGGCAATTGATCGAGGCTTCTGTTGAAAAGCAAAGTCTTGTGGTGATGATCGAAGCACGGCCTTTGTGGCGTAGCTTTGTGTAACGTTTACTTCGCGAGTATCACACCCGGTATGAACCAAAAACGGGAGACGGACCTCAGGGAGGGCATGCGTTTCCTTCTAGCTAAAAAGTGGCGTCAGTGGTTTTACACGCCCTGACGAGTTTGACTTATGTGGTTGTTGCTGTTGCGAGGCGCCTCAGATTGATCGGTCGTTCTCGAACCGATGGAGTCATTTAGTTGGCTCATTTACGCCCCAAAGGGCGGGGAAACGTAGTGTTCAGGCATTTTAATCCACATCGGTGGACCGGCCCTGACGATCCAAGGGTCACTCGAGCTCTGATCCTGAGACTCGGGCTAGGCAGTCTCGAATCGGTTGAGGACTATCTTTTGCCTTGGTTCATAGATGGAAATCCAATTTCCAAATACGTGACATTTGCGGTTTTATTTGTAAACCTATATATGGTGACATGATATATGGTACCCATGCCACCTATGATTGATACTTATGATTTGAAGTTGTTTTATACACTATGCACTTATAATAGTATCAAATGATTTGTTTTAAACGTATCAAGCATTCTTTGGCTGTTATAAGGGAAAACCCTATCCCCCGGCTTGCGTTGCATTGTGTGATAGGACCTGGGTCTTATAACAGCTTCATTTTTCTTTATTTAGCATTGCGCTGTTTGTTTTATGCACTAGTATTCTTGGGAGGAAACCCGTTCCGTGTTATACGGCGTGGTCCCTTGATTTACCAAACTTTAAAAATAAAGATTAACTGTTTTAGTTCTCACACCAGTCCCATGACTGACCTGGAGTTTATTGTTTTAACCTAAACTCTGGGTGCCCTTATTTTGACACGGGCAGCTAGTAGTTTTGGTTTTGCAGATTTATATTCACAGGATCCTGGTTTACAGCTGGAATGATATCCGGAAAGCTTTGTATCCGTATATCTCTTCTAGTTGTGTATTGTATTATTTTCCGCTGCTATGTATTTAAATGTAATTTAAATCTCTGATATTTCTGTGTAATATTCATTTATACTCTGTATATTCATGTAATCTGATGCATTGTTGTAATATACAATGAAATGTTCTTTTATATGCGTTCTGTTGTGGCTTGTTCTCAAACTATCCGACGCTTTCCTTTACGGGGAAGTTGCGGGTCGTCTCATTTGGTATCAGAGCTTTGGTTTACAAAGCTTAGAGAACAAGACACATTAGAACCGAACGAAAGAATTCATCAGATGATTGGATTAGTAAAATCCAATGAGAATGACTCGTTAGAGATGGGATCAGTAGTATCCCAGAACGAGTGTGAAGAGTATATTTTTAAAATAAAAACAAAATCTTGTTTTGAAATATAAATCAATTATTCGTATTTGATTATTTATTTATATTGATGTGGACAATCCAGTATATATAGATTTTGCGTATACGTCTGATCCGCGTGTATTCAAAGTTTTAATATATTGGATGGATATAGCATCACACTCTAGTCGCCGAAGATGATATTGATGATAGCGATCGCATCATCAACATTTATGTTCGAGTTTCGAAGGTGTGATTTTCTATATATTTCCATTAGACTGGTGTGAGAACCAAAACCTATATATATAGCTAGGACACATTGTTGTGAATTGGCATCAAAAACATGATTTTTGTATATGTATCAAATTATGTATTTGAAACTCTAATTCACTAATTGATTGATGTTTGTGTTGTTTGTTTATGTGTTTGCTAATTTTGAACCATTATGCCTAATTTGATCAAATATTGAACTATATTGAAAATTGGTAGCATTTGCTTGCATATACAAGTATATCATTGAACAGGTCATAGCAAGGAGGCTAGAGCAGAGAATAAAATTTGTTTGCCCGACAAATAGGTACATGTTTACTACATAATTTACTGTTTTGTTTGGGTGATGATGATTTTTTGAGCCTATTGGCTAGCCGCTTGGCTTTTTCTTTTTGAGATCTGAAGGACCGGGGAAGCTATTTGAAATTCCCCGATGCTCCCATTGCAGGGGAGGTTATGGCGAAATTTTTCGAAAATTTAGGGTGTTAGCCAAATTTTTGAAAAATTTGAAAATTCTCAGAAACTGAAAAGTTAGAGAATGAAAGCCAAATCGAACGTAGAGTTGATTGATCAAACCACTTTCGACTTTGTTCCTTTTCGGGGACGAAAAGTTTTAAGTGGGGGAGATTGTAACAACCCGAAAATCTGGGCCAGTTTAAAATTTTTATTTTGGCAATTTTAGCGGATTTTGAATATTTAAAATAGATTATTTTAAATAATATCGACGAAAAATCCATTTTGAATATAATTCGAACGTATATATTATACGCGTCGTCGTTAGAATATAAATATTTATATATAATTATAAATAGAATTGAAAATGGCGCGGTAGTTCGATAATTCGATTTCAAACTTCAATTGAATGTACCGGGTGCAAAACAATCCGGATTTTAGTGAAACCAAAAATAATGGAATCTAATTGATAATATCTTTCCAACGAATCCGAATAATCAAAAGTTCGTAGCGGGAATCAAAAGATATGTCCAGTTGAAAATTCTGAATAGTCGCTATGGAATTCAGGCCCTTAAAAATGGACATTTTGCAAACGACCTCGGATTTCGATGAAACCACTTTTGTTAGGTCCGTAATGTCAAATTATTGCTAGGTTTCAAATTTCATAATTTTTCGAATCAATATGTGAGCGTGGCAAAGGAAAACGCGTTTGACCAGTTTTAGTTGATTTTAATCGACTGGAAATTGGCCATTTTTCAAACGGCCTCAGAATTCGACGAAACTAGTTTTGTTAGGACCGTATCGTCAATACGAAGCTAGAAAATATTTTTATGGGATTTATAGAGTTAGTATGTGACCCCGGTAAATTGAAATGTACGTTTAAAATTCAATATAATGATTTAAATGTAAATGCAACGGAAACTGATCTAAACGGTCGATTCAGCTTGCGGTACATATCCCATTGTGTTCGGAATGGGGGTGAAACGCTATGGGCGACAGGCGGTGGACCTCGTTTAGAGGTCGTATGTGAAAGTCAACTTTTTAATAATAAAATATATATATATATATATATATTCCTACCCTTTATTACCCGCTGCCCCCCCCCCCCCCACCCCGTTCTAAATTATTTCATCTCAGATCGGAAATAAAAAAAAAAGAAAAGAAAAAGGGGAGGAGCTGTCGCTCCTCCACCAGAGGCCGTCGCGGCCTGGTGAGCCACCGCCCTCCACCTAGACGCCACCCCTAACGCCTCGTCGCCCTTTCCATCTCGAAACCCCTGAAGCCGACGCACCCACCCGAAACCCCTCCGTCAACCGCACGAGCTCAGGGAGGCTAACAACTCGATTTCCGCGCCAGGCCACTGGAACCCCCTCCGCGTTCGAAGCCCCCCTTTCTTCGCAAACAACAGTAAGTTGTTTTTACTTTATTTTATTTTAATTCTAAGGTTTCGATTTTTATATATGTTTAAAACTGAAAACTGATTTTTGTTAAAACTGAAAACTGATTTTTGTTTAAAACTGAAAACTGATTTTTGTTAAAACTGAAAACTGATTTTTGTTAAAACTGAAAACAGATTTTTATAAATTTTATAGCATATAAAAAGTAGAATTTTATATATAAGTATAGCATAAATAAATTGGATTTTTGTTTATTAGAATGGCATATAAAGAATGGATCTTTATTGTTTGAAAAGTTTAAAAGCTTATATTTTTATATAACATGAAGTTTAGATTTTTATATACGTAAAGATACGATTTTTTTTTTATAAATGAAGTGAAAAATAAAAAAATATGATTTTTATATAGTGAACTTCGAAAGAAAAATATGATTTTTATATAGTGAACTTCGAAAGAAAAATATGATTTTTATATAGTGAACTTCGAAAGAAAAATATGATTTTTATATGTTGAACTTCAAAATAAAAATATGATTTTTATATATTGAATAACAAGATAAAAATTCGATCTTTATATATTGAATAGTATAGTCAAAATTCGATTTTTAAATATATGAAGTGATTATAAAAATATGATTTCTAAATTGAAAGTGAATAAATAAAAATGTGATTTTTATTTTAAGGACATCGAAATATAAAAATGTGTGATTTTTATATATATAGTGACTACGGGCAACGAAGATGACGAAGATGCGATAGCAATGAAGATTTCTATCAATGAAGTGCCGTGGAGCTAGGATAGCTTTATGTGAGAATTTCTCACCTTTCAATTTATTTTTCTAGTTATATATATAATACGATGCAGACGGTGTTTAGTAGCACCCGACACAATCGTCCACAGACCATGGACTTGTTTGTTTGGTTGCATAGATTAGTTGGATATTTGAATTGAAATTGAGTTGTTTGGGTGAATTGAATGAATTTGATTGATGTGTGAATGGCGTGGGCCTTCACTAGACCGGGGATAAGGCTAGGCCTCGTCCCGTTTCTAGTATCGTCCCGTTATGCCGCCGAAATTTTCTAAAAATAAGTTAGAAAAATAAAAATATCATTTTATTGAATAAATGAATTGAATAGAAATTCATAGGTTGAAATAAAATGTTTTATCGTTAAAAATATAATTTTTAACGTGAAGTGAATAAAATAAAATATTCATTTATAAACCGCACGGTTTGTTTATGTACACCTATTTGAATGACATTGATTGGGACGATAAATTTTACACATCTCCCAATAGCACAAAAAAAATATGTGTTTGATTGTTTGAAACCCCACATGGGTGTTGGGATGAAATTTGAAGTCCACTCAGCCTGATTGATTAAATATGTCAGTCGTTTGATTGACAGGCTGTTATAAGCATTAGATATCTATATTTGATGCTTATACGGTGTAGTGCACTTTGGTTGATGGTTGATTATTTATCGTTGCTATTATATACATGTGTTGTATGAAAATCCATATAATTCACTTTATATGGTAATTGATTGGGCCTCATTCCAATGGTGAAAATAAAGAATATTTTGAAAATAACAAATATTTTGATAATAGGAAATATTTGAAATAGAATATTTGAAAATAGAAATATGTGAAGCCGTGATGATTAGATTGACGCCATTTTGACGTGAACGATATTTATATCGATTTTAAACGATTTCGAAATGAAATGAATTGAAAACGATTTCGAAATGAAATGAATTGAAAATGATTTCGAAATGAAATGAATTGAAAACAATTTCAAAATGAAATGAATTGAAAACGATTTCGAAATGAAATGAATTGAATATATAACGATTTCGAAATGAATTGAATTGAAAACGATTTCGAAATGAATTGAATTGAAAACGATTTCGAAATGAATTGAATTGAAAACGATTTCGAAATGAATTGAAAACAAATTCAAATTGAATTGAAAGTGAATTGAAATGAATTCAAATTGAATTGAAATTTGAATTGAATAGAAATGAATTTTAAAACGAATTTATAAAGAAGAATTCAATTTTGATTTGAATTGAAATGGAAGTTGAGATTGCTTTTGAAACGAATATTAAAACTATTTATATAATTCGTTTTAAATAGAAATCGACGAAATATATATTATATATATTATATATATAATATAATGGCCTGAATAGAACGCGCCGCGCCGCGGCAGTTCGTGAATTTCGACCATTCATTTCAAACGGACATTACGGGAGATCCGACCGTCGGATTCTCCTAAAACCTGAACCGTTGGGTTCGTATCGAAAAGAGCTTTCTAACGAATATTAGAAATTTGAAATCTAACGGTTGGATTTGGAGTTACGTCCAAATCAAATTTGAAAAAGGTCGCTGCAAGTGCAGTTCGATGGCCATTGATGGAAATCGACTATACGGGCCTTGATAAAATTATAAAAAATAGTAACAATTTGTGTAAAATCATAAGAAATGATTTAGAAAGGATAGGGATGAAAAACTCCATATTTGAAAGGATAAAAATGGATTTTATCGAAATGAACTAGTTTTGAACTAGAATAGTAATTTATTTATTTTTAAAATAAATAAGTTGGATTTGAAATGGTTTTGAAAATAACCATAATTTCCAATGATTGCATTGGAGTGGATTTGAATCGAAATTGTCTTCGGAATATTTCGATGTTGAAATTCGTGATTATACAGATGTTGTTATGGAAATTTGAAAGATATATATATCGTTATTTCCAATACGACATTTGTTAATCGTAGAATTTGATATTGAATATAAGCCGATATATTTTCTATTCAGAGCCTTATATTGAAAATCAAATGTGATTTGGGTTTGTCGTGAATGGTGTCTTCACTAACACTGTTCTTGAACCCAGTAGAGAAAAGATTAAATCTTTTTATTTAGACTTAATGAAGTGTACCAATTAAATGATATTTAATTGGAATTGAACTAATATTGATTTTTGGGTTTATCGTGAACAGTGTTTTAAACAACACTCGTTCTTTAACCCGATAATTAATGGAATGTGATTTTTGGGTTTGTCGTGAACCGTGTTTTAAATGACACTGATTCTTTAACCCAGTCGAAGATTAAAACTAAGTGGAGTTTTAATGAATCTTTAATTAGATTGAAATGATCGAGAATGGAGTATCACCAGTTTTGCTCCAGGCGATAGTTAAATCTTTAATCAGATTTGAACGTGAAATGGTAATTGAATTTACCGATAACACTGTGGTGTTAGATATGAAGTATTACCAGTTTTACTTCATGGGATGAATAGGTTGGGATTGGGAAATAAAATAAATGATTACTTCGGTGTGGTTCGCTAATCCCGACTAGTTTGAATTGATATTCAAAGGAGATTAAAGAATAAATTTAAAGAATTTATCTTGGATAAAATTAATGGGAACTTTTCCCAAAGTATAGGAATATTCGAATAAAAGAATATTCTGAATTGGAATGAGGCGTATGTTGTGTTTGTGTAACACTTTTATAATATATACGCGAGTTATTCAGAAAGACCGGGTTTATCCCATTCTGAATAACTGATTCGACGTGGTGTCGAAGATGAAGACGGTGGTCGAAGACCGGAAGTCTTCACGTCGTTTGGGTGATTACTGATGATCTTGATTGGGCTGTACACCCAAGAAGATGGAAACAGTTAGTGATCGTCCAGACGTGCTTGGAGATCGATGGATATGCGGGGTACTAGGTGCCTCCGGTTTCGTTCAGACCCAGAACGGACTTGCAAATGGACTGTGTGTCTGACATTGGATTTTAGTCCGTGTGATTGATCTCTATTAAATATATATCTGTTTGGCCGCGGAGAATTTATTCTCTTGCTTAACGCCCTTCTCTGAGACGTACGAGCTCAGGGGTTATATATTGATGGATATCAAACGCATGGAGTGAATTTCCTGTGTGGCATGCCTAAGTGGCAATTGATCGAGGCTTCTGTTGAAAAGCAAAGTCTTGTGGTGATGATCAAAGCACGGCCTTTGTGGCGTAGCTTTGTGTAACGTTTACTTCACGAGTATCACACCCGGTATGAACCAAAAACGGGAGACGGACCTCAGGGAGGGCATGCGTTTCCTTCTAGCTAAAAAGTGGCGTCAGTGGTTTTACACGCCCTGACGAGTTTGACTTATGTGGTTGTTGCTGTTGCGAGGCGCCTCAGATTGATCGGTCGTTCTCGAACCGATGGAGTCATTTAGTTGGCTCATTTACGCCCCAAAGGGCGGGGAAACGTAGTGTTCAGGCATTTTAATCCACATCGGTGGACCGGCCCTGACGATCCAAGGGTCACTCGAGCTCTGATCCTGAGACTCGGGCTAGGCAGTCTCGAATCGGTTGAGGACTATCTTTTGCCTTGGTTCATAGATGGAAATCCAATTTCCAAATACGTGACATTTGCGGTTTTATTTGTAAACCTATATATGGTGACATGATATATGGTACCCATGCCACCTATGATTGATACTTATGATTTGAAGTTGTTTTATACACTATGCACTTATAATAGTATCAAATGATTTGTTTTAAACGTATCAAGCATTCTTTGGCTGTTATAAGGGAAAACCCTATTCCCCGGCTTGCGTTGCATTGTGTGATAGGACCTGGGTCTTATAACAGCTTCATTTTTCTTTATTTAGCATTGCGCTGTTTGTTTTATGCACTGGTATTCTTGGGAGGAAACCCGTTCCGTGTTATACGGCGTGGTCCCTTGATTTACCAAACTTTAAAAATAAAGATTAACTGTTTTAGTTCTCACACCAGTCCCATGACTGACCTGGAGTTTATTGTTTTAACCTAAACTCTGGGTGCCCTTATTTTGACACGGGCAGCTAGTAGTTTTGGTTTTGCAGATTTATATTCACAGGATCCTGGTTTACAGCTGGAATGATATCCGGAAAGCTTTGTATCCGTATATCTCTTCTAGTTGTGTATTGTATTATTTTCCGCTGCTATGTATTTAAATGTAATTTAAATCTCTGATATTTCTGTGTAATATTCATTTATACTCTGTATATTCATGTAATCTGATGCATTGTTGTAATATACAATGAAATGTTCTTTTATATGCGTTCTGTTGTGGCTTGTTCTCGAACTATCCGACGCTTTCCTTTACGGGGAAGTTGCGGGTCGTCTCATTTGGTATCAGAGCTTTGGTTTACAAAGCTTAGAGAACAAGACACATTAGAACCGAACGAAAGAATTCATCAGATGATTGGATTAGTAAAATCCAATGAGAATGACTCGTTAGAGATGGGATCAGTAGTATCCCAGAACGAGTGTGAAGAGTATATTTTTAAAATAAAAACAAAATCTTGTTTTGAAATATAAATCAATTATTCGTATTTGATTATTTATTTATATTGTTGTGGACAATCCAGTATATATAGATTTTGCGTATACGTCTGATCCGCGTGTATTCAAAGTTTTAATATATTGGATAGTTATAGCCTCACACTCTAGTCGCCGAAGATGATATTGATGATAGCGATCGCATCATCAACATTTATGTTCGAGTTTCGAAGGTGTGATTTTCTATATATTTCCATTAGACTGGTGTGAGAACCAAAACCTATATATATAGCTAGGACACATTGTTGTGAATTGGCATCAAAAACATGATTTTTGTATATGTATCAAATTATGAATTTGAAACTCTAATTCACTAATTGATTGATGTTTGTGTTGTTTGTTTATGTGTTTGCTAATTTTGAACCATTATGCCTAATTTGATCAAATATTGAACTATATTGAAAATTGGTAGCATTTGCTTGCATATACAAGTATATCATTGAACAGGTCATAGCAAGGAGGCTAGAGCAGAGAATAAAATTTGTTTGCCCGACAAATAGGTACATGTTTACTACATAATTTACTGTTTTGTTTGGGTGATGATGATTTTGTAAGCCTATTGGCTAGCCGCTTGGCTTTTTCTTTTTCTTTTTGAGACCTGAAGGACTGGGGAAGCTATTTGAAATTCCCCGATGCTCCCATTGCAGGGGAGGTTATGGCGAAATTTTTCGAAAATTTAGGGTGTTAGCCAAATTTTTGAAAAATTTGAAAATTCTCAGAAACTGAAAAGTTAGAGAATGAAAGCCAAATCGAATGTAGAGTTGATTGATCAAACCACTTTCAACTTTGTTCCTTTTCGGGGACGAAAAGTTTTAAGTGGGGGAGATTGAAACAACCCGAAAATCTGGGCCAGTTTAAAATTTTTATTTTGGCAATTTTAGCGGATTTTGAATATTTAAAATAGATTATTTTAAATAATATCGACGAAAAATCCATTTTGAATATAATTCGAACGTATATATTATACGCGTCGTCGTTAGAATATAAATATTTATATATAATTATAAATAGAATTGAAAATGGCGCGGTAGTTCGATAATTCGATTTCAAACTTCAATTGAATGTACCGGGTGCAAAACAATCCGGATTTTAGTGAAACCAAAAATAATGGAATCTAATTGATAATATCTTTCCAACGAATCCGAATAATCAAAAGTTCGTAGCGGGAATCAAAAGATATGTCCAGTTGAAAATTCTGAATAGTCGCTATGGAATTCAGGCCCTTAAAAATGGACATTTTGCAAACGACCTCGGATTTCGATGAAACCACTTTTGTTGGGTCCGTAATGTCGAATTATTGCTAGGTTTCAAATTTCATAATTTTTCGAATCAATATGTGAGCGTGGCAAAGGAAAACGCATTTGACCAGTTTCAGTTGATTTTAATCGACTGGAAATTGGCCATTTTTCAAACGGCCTTAGAATTCGACGAAACTAGTTTTGTTAGGACCGTATCGTCAATACGAAGCTAGAAAATATTTTTATGGGATTTATAGAGTTAGTATGTGACCCCGGTAAATTGAAATGTACGTTTAAAATTCAATATAATGATTTAAATGTAAATGCAACGGAAACTGATCGAAACGGTCGATTCAGCTTGCGGTACATATCCCATTGTGTTCGGAATGGGGGTGAAACGCTATGGGCGACAGGCGGTGGACCTCGTTTAGAGGTCGTATGTGAAAGTCAACTTTTTAATAATTAAATAATAATAAAATATATATATATATATATATTTTCCTACCCTTTATTACCCTCTGCCCCCCCTCCCCCGTTCTAAATTATTTCATCTCAGATCGGAAATAAAAAAAAAAAAAAAAAAAAAGGGAGGAGCTGTCGCTCCTCCACCAGAGGCCGTCGCGGCCTGGTGAGCCACCGCCCTCCACCTAGACGCCACCCCTAACGCCTCGTCGCCCTTTCCATCTCGAAACCCCCTGAAGCCGACGCACCCACCCGAAACCCCTCCGTCAACCGCGCGAGCTCAGGGAGGCTAACACCTCGATTTCCGCGCCAGGCCACTGGAACCCCCTCCGCGTTCGAAGCCCCCCTTTCTTCGCAAACAACAGTAAGTTGTTTTTACTTTATTTTATTTTAATTCTAAGGTTTCGATTTTTATATATGTTTAAAACTGAAAACTGATTTTTGTTAAAACTGAAAACTGATTTTTGTTTAAAACTGAAAACTGATTTTTGTTAAAACTGAAAACTGATTTTTGTTAAAACTAAAAACAGATTTTTATAAATTTTATAGCATATAAAAAGTAGAATTTTATATATAAGTATAGCATAAATAAATTGGATTTTTGTTTATTAGAATGGCATATAAAGAATGGATCTTTATTGTTTGAAAAGTTTAAAAGCTTATATTTTTATATAACATGAAGTTTAGATTTTTATATACGTAAAGATACGATTTTTTTTTATAAATGAAGTGAAAAATAAAAAAATATGATTTTTATATAGTGAACTTGGAAAGAAAAATATGATTTTTATATAGTGAACTTCGAAAGAAAAATATGATTTTTATATAGTGAACTTCGAAAGAAAAATATGATTTTTATATGTTGAACTTCGAAATAAAAATATGATTTTTATATATTGAATAACAAGATAAAAATTCGATCTTTATATATTGAATAGCATAGTCAAAATTCGATTTTTAAATATATGAAGTGATTATAAAAATATGATTTCTAAATTGAAAGTGAATAAATAAAAATGTGATTTTTATTTTAAGGACATCGAAATATAAAAATGTGTGATTTTTATATATATAGTGACTACGGGCAACGAAGATGACGAAGATGCGATAGCAATGAAGATTTCTATCAATGAAGTGTCGTGGAGCTAGGATAGCTTTATGTGAGAATTTCTCACCTTTCAATTTATTTTTCTAGTTATATATATATACTAGGATGCAGACGGTGTTTAGTAGCACCCGACACAATCGTCCACAGACCATGGACTTGTTTGTTTGGTTGCATAGATTAGTTGGATATTTGAATTGAAATTGAGTTGTTTGGGTGAATTGAATGAATTTGATTGATGTGTGAATGGCGTGGGCCTTCACTAGACCGGGGATAAGGCTAGGCCTCGTCCCGTTTCTAGTATCGTGCCTTTATGCCGCCGAAATTTTCTAAAAATAAGTTAGAAAAATAAAAATATCATTTTATTGAATAAATGAATTGAATAGAAATTCATAGGTTGAAATAAAATGTTTTATCGTTAAAAATATAATTTTTAACGTGAAGTGAATAAAATAAAATATTCATTTATAAACCGCACGGTTTGTTTATGTACACCTATTTGAATGACATTGATTGGGACGATAAATTTTACACATCTCCCAATAGCACAAATAAAATATGTGTTTGATTGTTTGAAACCCCATACGGGTGTTGGGATGAAATTTGAAGTCCTCTCATCCTGATTGATTAAATATGTCAGTCGTTTGATTGACAGGCTGTTATAAGCATTAGATATCTATATTTGATGCTTATACGGTGTAGTGCACTTTGGTTGATGGTTGATTATTTATCGTTGCTATTATATACATGTGTTGTATGAAAATCCATATAATTCACTTTATATGGTAATTGATTGGGCCTCATTCCAATCGTGAAAATAAAGAATATTTTGAAAATAACAAATATTTTGATAATAGGAAATATTTGAAATAGAATATTTGAAAATAGAAATATGTGAAGCCGTGATGATTAGATTGACGCCATTTTGACGTGAACGATATTTATATCGATTTTAAACGATTTTGAAATGAAATGAATTGAAAACGATTTCGAAATGAAATGAATTGAAAACGATTTCGAAATGAAATGAATTGAAAACGATTTCGAAATGAAATGAATTGAAAACGATTTCGAAATGAAATGAATTGAAAACGATTTCGAAATGAAATGAAATGAATTGAAAACGATTTCGAAATGAAATGAATTGAATATATAACGATTTCGAAATGAATTGAATTGAAAACGATTTTCGAAATGAATTGAATTGAAAACGATTTCGAAATGAATTGAATTGAAAACGATTTCGAAATGAATTGAAAACAAATTCAAATTGAATTGAAAGTGAATTGAAATTAATTCAAATTGAATTGAAATTTGAATTGAATAGAAATGAATTTTAAAACGAATTTATAAAGAAGAATTCAATTTTGATTTGAATTGAAATGGAAGTTGAGATTGCTTTTGAAACGAATATTAAAACTATTTATATAATTCGTTTTAAATAGAAATCGACGAAATATATATTATATATATTATATATATAATATAATGGCCTGAATAGAACGCGCCGCGCCGCGGCAGTTCGTGAATTTCGACCATTCATTTCAAACGGACATTACGGGAGATCCGACCGTCAGATTCTCCTAAAACCGGAACCGTTGGGTTCGTATCGAAAAGAGCTTTCTAACGAATATTAGAAATTTGAAATCTAACGGTTGGATTTGGAGTTACGTCCAAATCAAATTTGAAAAAGGTCGCTGCAAGTGCAGTTCGATGGCCATTGATGGAAATCGACTATACGGGCCTTGATAAAATTATTAAAAATAGTAACAATTTGTGTAAAATCATAAGAAATGATTTAGAAAGGATTGGGATGAAAAACTCCATATTTGAAAGGATAAAAATGGATTTTATCGAAATGAACTAGTTTTGAACTAGAATAGTAATTTATTTATTTTTAAAATAAATAAGTTGGATTTGAAATGGTTTTGAAAATAACCATAATTTCCAATGATTGCATTGGAGTGGATTTGAATCGAAATTGTCTTCGGAATATTTCGATGTTGAAATTCGTGATTATACAGATGTTGTTATGGAAATTTGAAAGATATATATATCGTTATTTCCAATATGACATTTGTTAATCGTAGAATTTGATATTGAATATAAGCCGATATATTTTCTATTCAGAGCCTTATATTGAAAATCAAATGTGATTTGGGTTTGTCGTGAATGGTGTCTTCACTAACACTGTTCTTGAACCCAGTAGAGAAAAGATTAAATCTTTTTATTTAGATTTAATGAAGTGTACCAATTAAATGATATTTAATTGGAATTGAATTGATATTGATTTTTGGGTTTATCGTGAACAGTGTTTTAAACAACACTCGTTCTTTAACCCGATAATTAATGGAATGTGATTTTTGGGTTTGTCGTGAACCGTGTTTTAAATGACACTGATTCTTTAACCCAGTCGAAGATTAAAACTAAGTGGAGTTTTAATGAATCTTTAATTAGATTGAAATGATCGAGAATGGAGTATCACCAGTTTTGCTCCAGGCGATAGTTAAATCTTTAATCAGATTTGAACGTGAAATGGTAATTGAATTTACCGATAACACTGTGGTGTTAGATATGAAGTATTACCAGTTTTACTTCATGGGATGAATAGGTTGGGATTGGGAAATAAAATAAATGATTACTTCGGTGTGGTTCGCTAATCCTGACTAGTTTGAATTGATATTCAAAGGAGATTAAAGAATAAATTTAAAGAATTTATCTTGGATAAAATTAATGGGAACTTTTCCCAAAGTATAGGAATATTCGAATAAAAGAATATTCTGAATTGGAATGAGGCGTATGTTGTGTTTGTGTAACACTTTTATAATATATACGCGAGTTATTCAGAAAGACCGGGTTTATCCCATTCTGAATAACTGATTCGACGTGGTGTCGAAGATGAAGACGGTGGTCGAAGACCGGAAGTCTTCACGTCGTTTGGGTGATTACTGATGATCTTGATTGGGCTATACACCCAAGAAGATGGAAACAGTTAGTGATCGTCCAGACGTGCTTGGAGATCGATGGATATGCGGGGTACTAGGTGCCTCCGGTTTCGTTCAGACCCAGAACGGACTTGCAAATGGACTGTGTGTCTGACATTGGATTTTAGTCCGTGTGATTGATCTCTATTAAATATATATCTGTTTGGCGGCGGAGAATTTATTCTCTTGCTTAACGCCCTTCTCTGAGACGTACGAGCTCAGGGGTTATATATTGATGGATATCAAACGCATGGAGTGAATTGCCTGTGTGGCATGCCTAAGTGGCAATTGATCGAGGCTTCTGTTGAAAAGCAAAGTCTTGTGGTGATGATCAAAGCACGGCCTTTGTGGCGTAGCTTTGTGTAACGTTTACTTCGCGAGTATCACACCCGGTATGAACCAAAAACGGGAGACGGACCTCAGGGAGGGCATGCGTTTCCTTCTAGCTAAAAAGTGGCGTCAGTGGTTTTACATGCCCTGACGAGTTTGACTTATGTGGTTGTTGCTGTTGCGAGGCGCCTTAGATTGATCGGTCGTTCTCGAACCGATGGAGTCATTTAGTTGGCTCATTTACGCCCCAAAGGGCGGGGAAACGTAGTGTTCAGGCATTTTAATCCACATCGGTGGACCGGCCCTGACGATCCAAGGGTCACTCGAGCTCTGATCCTGAGACTCGGGCTAGGCAGTCTCGAATCGGTTGAGGACTATCTTTTGCCTCGGTTCATAGATGAAAATCCAATTTCCAAATACGTGACATTTGCGGTTTTATTTGTAAACCTATATATGGTGACATGATTTATGGTACCCATGCCACCTATGATTGATACTTATGATTTGAAGTTGTTTTATACACTATGCACTTATAATAGTATCAAATGATTCATTTTAAACGTATCAAGCATTCTTTGGCTGTTATAAGGGAAAACCCTATCCCCCGGCTTGCGTTGCATTGTGTGATAGGACCTGGGTCTTATAACAGCTTCATTTTTCTTTATTTAGCATTGCGCTGTTTGTTTTATGCACTGGTATTATTGGGAGGAAACCCGTTCCGTGTTATACGGCGTGGTCCCTTGATTTACCAAACTTTAAAAATAAAGATTATCTGTTTTAGTTATCACACCAGTCCCATGACTGACCTGGAGTTTATTGTTTTAACCTAAACTCTGGGTGCCCTTATTTTGACACGGGCAGGTAGTAGTTTTGGTTTTGCAGATTTATATTCACAGGATCCTGGTTTACAGCTGGAATGATATCCGGAAAGCTTTGTATCCGTATATCTCTTCTAGTTGTGTATTGTATTATTTTCCGCTGCTATGTATTTAAATGTAATTTAAATCTCTGATATTTCTTTGTAATATTCATTTATACTCTGTATATTCATGTAATCTGATGCATTGTTGTAATATACAATGAAATGTTCTTTTATATGCGTTCTGTTGTGGCTTGTTCTCGAACTATCCGACGCTTTCCTTTACGGGGAAGTTGCGGGTCGTCTCAATAACACTGTGGTGTTAAATATGGAGTATTACCAGTTTTGCTTCATGGGATGAATAGGTTGGGATTGGGAAATAAATTAAATAATTACTTCGGTATGGTTCGCTAATCTCGACTAGTTTGGAAAACCATAATTTGGTTTGAAATGACGTCCAAAGGAAGATTAATGGATAAATTTTAAAGAATTTATCTTGGATAAAATTAATGGGAACCTTTCCCTAAGAATTGAAATTTAGAAACTAGCTGAAGGTTAGTTAAGAAGAATGGTTTCCTGGATATTGATCTGATGTTGGTTTCGGCCTTCGGGGTTAATATTTGGGGAATTGCTCTCTTACTGATTTACGGTTAGTAACTAATGAATTGGAATGAGGCGTATGTTGTGTTTGTGTAACATTTATTTTTAATATACGCGGGTTGTTCGGAAAGGCCGTGTTTATACCCATTCTGAATAACCGATTCGACGATATGTCGAAGATGAAGACGGTGGTTGAAGACCGGAAGTCTTCACATCGTTTGGATAATTACTGACGATCCTGATTGGGCTATACACCCAAGAGGATGGAAATAGTTGGTGGTCGTCCAGACGTACTTGGAGATGGATGGATATGCGAGGAAATTGCCTCCGGTTTCGTTCAGACCTAGAACGGACTTGTAAATGGATGGTGTGTCTGACATTGTATTCCTTTATATTGTATTCATTGATCTCCGCTAAATATATATCTGTTTGGCGGCGGGGAATTTATTCTCTTGCTTAACGCCCTTCTCTGAGACATACGAGCTCAGAGGTTATATATTGGTAGAAATCAGTGGTACGATATGGATTGATAGTGTGGCATGCTGAGATGCAGTGATCCAGACTTTTGTTGAAAAGCAAAGTTTGGTGGATGATGATCAAAGCGCAGCTTTAATACAGCATGGCTTTGTGTATAGCGTTGATTCGCGAGCATCACATCCCGGTATGGTGGTAAACTGATGGTTTGATCAGTATGCTTTTTAGTGGATGGGCACCTTAGGGGTGTCGTGGATTCGGTCGACCGAGATGAGCTTAGTGCTCAGGGATATATAGAGTAGGCGGTGTTTTCTCTCGCTGAGACGTAAGCCGCGGTGGTACTCTGGTCCCAAAAGTGCGGATGTGCAGACGGTGTTTTCTCTTGTGGGGACGTAAGCCGTGGGGAATTGCATTATGCGATCGATCTTTCGAATCAGGAGCCACCATGATGGAAATCCAATTTCCAATACATGTATCCCGGTTTTATTTGTAGAGCCTAGTATGGCAACATAGTGGGATGGGGCGCTTATGCCGTCTATGATTGATACTTATGATTTGAAGATATTTTATACAATATGCACTTATAATAGTATCAAATGATTTGTTTTAAACGTATCAAGCATTCTTGGCTATTATAAGGTAAAAACCCTATCCTTCGGCTTGCGTTGCACTGTGTGATGGGACCTGGGTCTTATAATAGCTTCATTTTTCTTTATTTAGCATTGCGCTGTTGTTTTATGCACTGGTATTCTTGGGAGGAAACCCATTCCGTGTTATACGGCGTGGTCCCTTGATTTACCCAACTTTAAAATAAAGATTAATAACTTTTTTAGTTCTCACACCAGTCACATGACTGACCTGGAGTTTATTGTTTTAACCTAAACTCTGGGTGACCCTATTTTCGACACGGGCAGCTAGTAGTTTTGGCTTTGCATATTTATATTCACAGGATCCTGGTTTACAGCTGGAACGATATCCGGAAAGCTTTGTATCCGTATATCTCCTTCAGTTGTGTATTGTATTATTTTCCGCTGCGATGTATTTAAATGTAATTTAAATCTCTGATATTTCTGTGTAATATTCATTTATACTCTGTATATTCTTGTATTTTGGTGCATTGTTGTGTAATATACAATGAAATGTTCTTTCGTCTGCGTTCTGTTGTGGCTTGTTCTCAAACTATCCGCGCTTGCCTCATCGGGGAAGTTACGGGTTTTCACAGTTGGTATCAGAGCTTTGCTTTACAAAGCTCAGAGAACAAGACACGTTAGAACCATACGAAAGGATTCATCAGAAATTGGATTAGTAATATCCAATGAGAATGACTCGTTAGAATAGGATCAGTAGTATCCTAGAACGAGCGTGAAGAGTGTATTTTTGAAATGAAAACGAATTTTTGTTTTGAAAATTTAAATCAATTATACGTATTTGATTATTTATTTATATTGATTTGGACAATCAAATATATAGAGATTTTAGTATACGTCTGATCCACGTGTATTGAAGCCTCAAATATATTCGATAGATATAGAATCACAATCTAGTCGCCCGAACATTGTCCTGATGATGAAGTATACCATCACCAGTATTTATTTTCGAGTTTCGAAAGTGAGATTTCTATATATTTCCATTTGACTGGTGTGAGAAACAAAATTAGATAGGGCCTATTGTTGTGATTTGGCATCAAAAATATGATTTTTGACTATGTATCAAAATTATGTGTTTGAAATGCTAATCAACTAATTGATTGATGGTTGTGTTGTTCGATTATTGTTGGATTAATTACAATTTGAACCATTTAGTCAAATTGTACCAAAAAGTGAGTTGTATTGAAAATGTGTCGCATTTGCTTGCATATACTTGTACTTACATTGAACGGGTCATAGCAAAGAGGCTAGAGCAGAAGAATAAAATTGTTTGCCCGACAAATAGGTACATGTTTATCATAATTTACTGTTTTGTTTGGGTGATGATGATTTTATGAGTCGATTGGCTAGCCGCTTGGCTTTTTCTTTTTGAGATCAGAAGGCCTATATGGCAATTTCGGGATTTTCCCATGGCTCCCGGTGCAGGGGAGGTTATGGCGAAATATTTTGAAAATTTAGGGTGTTAGCCAAATTTTTGAAGAATTTGAAAATTCTCAGAAACTGAAAAGTTGGAGAATGAAAGCCAGATCGAATGTAGAGTTGATAAATCAAACCACTTTCGACTTTGTTCCTTTTCAGGGACGAAAAGTTTTAAGTGGGGGAGATTGTAACAACCCGAAAATCTGGGCCAGTTTTAAATTTTTATTTTGGCAATTTTAGCCAATTTTGAACATTTAAAATATATTATTTTAAATAATATCGACGAGAAATTTATTTTGAAGAGAATTCAAACGTATATATTTATACGCGTCGTCGTTAGAATATAAATAATTATATATAATTATAAAAGGAATTGAAAATGGCGCGGTAGTTCGATAATTCGATTTCAAACTTCAAATGAATGTACCGGGTGCAAAATAAACCGGATTTTAGTGAAACCAAAAATAACGAAATCTATTTGAGAATATCTTTCCAACGAATCCGAAAAATCAAAATTTCATGGCGGGGATAAAAAGATATGTCCAGTTGAAAATTCTGAGTAGTCGCTATAGAATTCAGGCCCTTAAAAATGGTAATTTTGCAAACGATCTCGAATTTCGACGAAACCACTTTTGTTGGATCCGGGATGTCAAGTTATTGCTATGTTTCAAATTTCATAATTTTTCGAATCCATATGTGAGCGTGGCAAAGGAAAACGCGTTTGACAAATTTAGTTGATTTTAATCGACTGGAAAATGGCCATTTTTCAAACGGTCTCAGAATTAGACGAAATTAGATTTGTTAGGACCGTATCGTCAATACGAAGCTAGAAAATATTTTTCTAGAATTTTTCGAGTTAGTATGTGATCCCAGTAAATTGAAATGTACGTTTAAAATTAAATATAATGATTTAAATGTAAATTCAACGGAAACTGGTCGAAATGATCGAATTAGCCTACGATACATATCCCATTGTGTTCGGAATGGGGGTAAAACGCTAGGGACGACAGGAGGTGGGTCTCGTTTCGAGTACGAATTAAAAGGTTGCTTTTAGGAGAAGATAAAATAAAATAATTAAATATTATATATATTATCTCCCCTCCCCATTCCTTTTCTCTTTCCCTCCCTACCATTGACCAAAAAAAAAGAAAAAAAAAAAAAGAAAGCCGCTGTGCCCTTGCTCCTAAGACGACCCGAAATCCCGCTCTAACGGAAACAAGGGTTATCTTTGGAATATAACACAGAAACAGATAAAAGCAGGATAGAATAAAATAAATACACCAGATAATGAACAATAAAATATACTCGATAAAAGTAATCATCAGAGTTACACAGTATACAAGATCTTACTTAGTACAAATACAGTTCAGCTATACATAAATGTCTACAGCGGAAATAAACAAAATATGTACAATAGGAGCTGAACAGCATAAAAAGAGATAAAGGATAGAATCCATCTTCAGCTCCAGCTATCCCGAAAGAACCAGCTAAACCTGAATACAAGGCTGCCCGTGCAGAAAGAGGGGCACCCGAGTTTGAGAGTGAAAAAACTACGAGTCAGTCATGGGACTGGTATGAGAAATCTACTCAACACATATATAATATGGCTAATCACAGGACCATGCCACTTTCGTGGAACGGGTCTACTCCATTGGATTGCCAGTGCTTTAAAACAAATCTTTCTTTTAAACATCGCTATGCTTTTATAAAAATGAAGCCATTATAAGACTCAGTTCCCCTCACACAATGCAACGCAAACCGGAGGATAGAGTTTTTACCTTATAACGTCCAAAATATGCTTGATACGAATAAAACAAAGGCATTTGATACTATTGCTAGTGTTTATATGTTTTGAAAACAATTTCAAATCATAACTATCAATCATAGATGGCATGGGTACCATATATCATGTCGCCATATATATATACAATCAAAACCGCACGATGTCGTATTTGGAAATTGGATTTCCGTCATGAACCAAGGCAAATGATAGTCCTTACCGAATTCGAGACAATCTAGCCCATGTCTCAGGCCCAGACTCAGGTGGGCCCTTGGATCGTCAGGGCCGGTCCACCGATGTGGATTATTATGCCTGAACACTACGTTTCTCCACCCTTTGGGGCGTAAACGAGCCAACGAATGACTCCATCGGACCCGGATCGTCCGATCAAACCGAGGCGCCTCGCAACAGCAACAACCACATAGGTGAAAAGTATATAAATGTCAGGGCTGGTAGGTCACTGACACCACCCTAGCTAGAAAGAAACGCAGGCCCTCCCTGAGGTCCTTCTCCCGTTTCTGGTTCATACCGGGGTGTGAGGCTCGCGAATTCACGTTATACACAAAGCTACGCCACACAGGCGGTGCTTTGATCATCACCACAAGACTTTTCTTTTCAACAGAAGTCCTGATCACTGCATCTTAGCATGACACACAGGCAGTTCATGCCATGCGACTGATGTCCATCGATACACAACCTCTGAGCCCGTGCGTTTCAGAGAAGGGCGTTTAGCAAAAGAATAAATTCTCCGCCGCCAAACAGATGTATATTTAACAGAAATCAATCAATACAGAATAAACTCCAATGTCAGACACATAGTCCATTTACAAGTCCGTTCTGGGTCTGAATGAAACCGGAGGCACTAAATACCTCGCAAACCCATCGATCACCACGTACGTCTGGACGATCACCACTCATTATCCATATTTCGGGATGCCTCCCAATCAGGACCTCGGTTACCATCCAAACAAGGTGAAGATCTCCGGTCTTCGACCGTCGTCTTCATCTTCGAATTTCAATCGTCGGTCAATTATTTGAAATTAGAATTAACTCGGCCTTCTCAAATAATTCACGTATATTTAGAATTTCAAATCAATTTACTTCAATGGTTAAATTATTTGACAACGCCAATCTTGTTCTTTAATGTAATTTTCACACCAAACACATTCAACCATCAAAAGCCACATAAATGGAGCAAATTCAGTTTATTTCAATTCCATATCGCTTATGATATTTTATAACTGTTTATCGCTATTTTTATTTATTTTAAAATAGCTAATATATTCAAAACGACGCTTCGGGCCATAAAGCGGCCATGGCGCTGTTTTTCTTCAGATTTGATTTACACATATCTGAAAATCTAACCGTTGGATCTTCACAAAATTTACATCATTAGAAAGGTCTTTTCAAAACGAATCCAATGGTTCTAGTTTCGGGAAAATCCGACGGTCGGATCTCCCGGTACAATCGTCTGAATTTTCGATTTCAAAATACGAACTGCAGCGTCGTTATTCGATTAAATATATAATTATATTTATATATATATAAATATAATCGCTTCTGGCGCTGTTTTTCTTCAGATTTGAATTAAACATTCCAGACAATCCAACCGTTGGATTTTTACAAAGTTGGTGCCTTTGGGAAGATATTTCCAAGGCGAACCCGACGGTTGAGGTTTCGGGAAAATCCAATGGTCGGATTTCCCGTACTAGTTGTTTGAAAACATGGTTTCAAAACACGAACTGCACGACTATGTTTCGTTTTAATTTTATTTATATTTATATATTTATATAAATATAGTTCATTCAATGATTTCAATATCGTTTTCACTTCAAATATTTCACTAACGCCTTAAAATTTTGGAAAATTTGGCCATAATCTCCCCTGCACCGGGAGCATCGGGAAATTGCAAATAGCTTTCCCGGTCCTTCTAATCTCAAAAAGAAAAAGAAAACGCCAATAGGCTCATAAAATCATCACCCAAACAAAACAGTAAATGTGTACCTATTTGTCAGGCACAAAATTTTATTCCTCTTCTCTAGCCCCTTTGCTATAACCTGTTCAATGAATATGGATGTACATATATATAGTTCTTATCATTTATCCTTTTCTGTTGAACTTCATATTTGATTTCCATTTGGTTTAAAAACACCATTCATTCTAATGTTGCATATATAGGCAAAAATCATATCATTAGCTAATTAATGAATATTTCAACTCATATATGTTTATTTGAACAAGTGGCTATTTTTAACTCTTCACATTTCAACGATTTATGCATATAATAAAAATGTGATTTTTATTGTAAAACAACTCATTTCAAAACACTATTATTTTATATATTTCATATTGGCGATAAAAATAGGATTTTTCTTATAAAACAATTTCTTTCAAAACGAGATTATTTTACACAGTTCATATAGTCGATAAAAGGTGATTTTTATTATCAAACAATTTATTTCAAAATATGAATACCATTCAACACATGAATTTCTAATCAACGAATGAATATCGATTCAACACATGAAGGTTTTCTATAGTTTCTATATATAGATAAAAATGTGATTTTTATATTTAAAACGCGAATACCATTCAACACATGAATTTCTAATCAACGAATGAATATCAATTCAACACATGAAGGTTTTCTATACAATGAATAATTATAGTTTAAGAAAATGAAAATAATTCAAACACACGAATATTATTCAAAATTTCGGCAGCATAACGGCAGGGTAGTTAAAACCGGGACCGTCCCTAGTACGGCTCCTCGCTCAACCTTAAAACCTCGCGGTTTTTGACAATGGGGATCATGCATCTAGTTCGCACGCAGGCGGCATGTATATATTTATTTCATTTACACAAACTAATCCTATGTGGTTTCAACCAAATATTTTTCAACCACAAACGGGTATTTTTCAGCCACAATCAATCAATATCAACCACAAACAATCCCAAACAACCATTCGCTATCAATCAATTTTCACAACAATTTCAATCAATAAATATCGTCCATGGTTTGTGGACGAGGGGCGTATATATATATATATATATATATATATATATATATATATATATATTTATATATAGCAATTCACTTTTATTTCAACACAAATATTTAATAGAAAAAGAAATTGAAGAGTGAGAAATTCTCACCTATAGCTATCCAACTTCGCGGCACTTCCAATGCAGGAAATCTTCACCGTTATCGCATTTTGTCGCTTTCGTTGCCCGTATTCACTACATATGTAAAGATCAAATTTTTACTTCGCTATTCAATATTTAAAAATCAAATTTTTTACTTTGCTTTTCCATATATAAAAATCGAATTTTTACTTTGCTGTTCAATATTTAAAAACCGAATTTTTACTTTGCTATTCAATATTTGAAAATCGAATTTTCGTGAACAAAAATCTCTACTTTCACCATGTTAAAAATCTCTCCTTTTACATGTTAAATATCTAAACTTTGTCTATATAAAAACATGAACTTTTTGTTGATAAAACCTACCCTTGATGTACATAAAAATTCAATCTTTCATCGTATTAAAATTTAATCTTAAACTTAATGACATACGTATTTAATATAAACCAATTAAACAACAACAAAAACTCACCCTTTCACGTTTGGAGGGGCTGAAGCTTGCGGGAAGTGGAGCAAGGAGCGGCTTCAGGTGACTTCGACGCTGAGGGGAGGGGTGTCGGGTCTACAGCCAGGCGCAGGTGGCACTGGAGTCGCCGCAGTGGCGAGGGCTCACGGATCTCGAGGTGGGCGTAGGGTTTGGGCTCGGGTTCGAACAGGGGAAGGGGCGCGGGCTGACGCGAGGTCGGAGGGGCGCTTGCCTGCTCGGTGGCGCACGGAGGAGGAGCCGGCGAGCGACGTGGGGGCGACGACGTGAGGGGTTCCATCGATCTCGATTTAGGGCTTAGGTTTTTTTTTTCGAACGGTAGAAAGAGAGGAGAGAGAGAGAGAGTAAAGGATTTATATAAATATTTATTATTTTTAATTTCAAAAAGTTGACTTTTTTTTATTCGACCCCTAAACGAGGCCCACCGCCTGTCGTCCATAGCGTTTTACCCCCATTCCGAACACAATGGGATATGTATCGTAAGCTGATTTGATCGTTACAATCAGTTTCCGTTGAATTTACATTTAAATGATTATATTGAATTTTAAACGTACATTTCAAATTATCAGGGTCACATACTAACTCTAAAAATCCCAGAAAAATATTTTCTAGCTTCGTATTGACGATACGGTCCTAACAAAACTAGTTTCGTCGAATTCTGACATCGTTAGAAAAATGGCCATTTTCCAGTCGATTAAAATCAACTTAAACTGGTCAAACGCGTTTTCTTTTGCCACGCTCACATATTGATTCAGAAAATTATGAAAATTTAAACTTGGCAATAATTCGACGTCCCGGACCCAACAAAAGTGGTTTCGTCGAAATCCGAGGTCGTTTGCAAAATGTCCATTTTTAAGGGCCTGAATTCCATAGCGACTATTCAGAATTTTCAACTGGACATATCTTTTGATTCCCGCTATGAAATTTCGATTGGTCGGATTCGTTAGAAAGATATCATCAAATAGATCCTAATGTTTTTGGTTTCACTAAAATCTGGATTGTTTTGCACCCGATACAGTCCGACAAACTTTGGATTCAATTTTCGAAACTACAGCGCCATTTCAGGCCTTGTTTATAATTATAATTAATTATATTCGTTTTCAATTGTCGATTCAAACTCAGTTCTCATCGCCATTATTTAAAATATTTATTTTAAATATTTAAAATCCATTATTTTAGCCAATTTAAAATTTTTAAATTGGTTCAGATTTTCTGGGTTGTTACAATCTCCCCCACTTAAAACTTTTCGTCCCCGAAAAGGAACAAAGTCGAAAGTGGTTTGATAAATCTACAATCACACAACACAACAACCCATCCAATTGTTTTTAACCTTCAAAGATGTACTAATCCAATCCTATACCCTTTAAAATCATTCAGACTATATAATTAAAAGTGCACATCTATGAAAAGAAAATAACAATAGAGTGGAGAATTGAATGGTAGTGCAAAGTAGGGTAAATGTACCTTGCACCAGAGTCAATCAGAGATATCAACTCGGCATCTAGGATAAGCCTTCTGAATGCTCTCCTCAGTTTCCCAAGTACAATCTCGCGGATCTCCACTCCATTGCACTTTGACTAAGCGAACCTTCTTGTTCCTCAGCTCTTTGGTTTCTTTGCCTATTATCTTTAGCAGCTCTCTTCTCACAGCTAATTCTGGTGTTATTTCAATGTCATGTTGAGCTGCTTCTTCCACGATCAAGTTTGGATCATGAACGTGCTTTCGAAGTTGAGATATGTGAAATACATCATGAATTTCAGGCAACCAATTAGGCAGTTTGACCCTATAAGCGAGCGTTCCGATCCGTTCCAAAATAGGAAACGGACCTATGAATTTGGGCGCTAACTTTCCAGTTTTACCGAACCGGATAACTCCTCTCATCGGCGATACTTTCAAATATACATAGTCGCCAACTTCAAAGGATATATCTCTTCTTTTTCTATCGGCATAGCTCTTTTGTCGGCTTTGAGCGGCGAGTAATCGCTTCTTAATAAAATCGACTTTGTCGGCAGCTTCTCGAATCATATCAGGACCCAACACAAGTCTATTTCCAGGCTCGACCCAACAAGCAGGAGATCGGCATGGTCTACCATATAATGCTTCGAAGGGCGACATTGTCAGACTCGCCTGGTAGCTGTTATTATAAGAGAATTCAGCTAAATGCAGATGGTCTTCCCATGACCCACCGAAATCTAGAACACAAGCCCGCAATAGATCTTCTAAAATGCGATTCACCCTCTCAGTCTGACCGTCTGTCTGAGGATGATAAGCGGTGCTTAAGTTCAACTTCGTTCCCAGCTCGACTTGAAATGCTTCCCAGAATTTGCTAGTGAATATCGTATCTCTATCACTGACTATACTGAGCGGCACTCCATGCAGTCTAACTATTTCCCTGAAGTATATCAGCGCCAGACTCTGAGCGGTTCTATTTGATCTAACAGGTATAAAATGGGCGGTCTTCGTGAAGTGATCTACGATCACCCAAATACTGTCATTTCCTTTTCTGGTTCCGGGCAAACCATCAATGAAATCCATAGAAATATGTTCCCACTTCCAGCCAGGAACTTCCAGCGGTTGTAATAATACAACCAATTTCTGTTGGTCACTTTTGACTAGCTGGCAAGTAGGGCATCGGCTAACATATAAGGAAATGTCCCTTTTCATCAACTTCCACCAGAAAGTGCGTTTGATGTCATTATACATTTTGCTTACTCCCGGATGGATACTGAGTTTTGACTTGTGGCATTCATCCAGTACTTCCTTTCGAAGTTCAGGAATGTTAGGGACACAGATTCGACCTTTGAGCCTTAAAATCCACTCATTGTCTACTTGAAAACTCGAGGGTTCGCCTTGTTGAATTATCCCTCTGATCTTCTGAATGAAGTGATCATCCTCCTGAAGAGCAGATATCTTATCTAGCAATGAAGTCGTGATAATAAAACTGGCGATCATTTCATTCTTTCTGCTCAGCCCATCGGCCACGACATTGGCTTTCCCTGGAGTATATATAATTTCAAAGTCATATGCTGCAAGAAACTCCAGCCAACGTTGCGGCCTCAGATTCAGGTCTTTCTGAGTGAACAGATACTTTAACGACTGGTGGTCTGTAAACAGTTCAAATCTCTCACCTAGAAGGTAGTGCCTCCAGATTTTCAAAGCGAACACAATAGCCAATAACTCAAGATCATGAGTTACATAGTCGTTCTCGTGCGGCTTCAGTTGACGGCTAGCATAAGCAATCACTTGACCCCTTTGCATTAACACTGCGCCAAGGCCTTCTCTAGAAGCATCAGTCCAGACCTTTAAATCCTGGTTGCCATCGATGATGGTTAACACTGGAGCTGTCGTTAGTCTTAACTTTAGCTCCTCGAAAGCCTCCTCACTTTCTGGAGTCCATTTGAACTTAGAATGCTTCTTTGTAAGCTTCGTTAAGTGACCAGATATCTTCGAAAAGTTTTTAACGAACTTCCGATAATATCTAGCCAATCCGAGAAAACTGCGGACTTCAGTGGGGGTACTGGGCTGTTTCCAATTCTGAATGGCAGTGATTTTACTTGGATCCACAGCGATTCCTTCTTTCGATACAACATGGCCCAGAAATTTCACTTCATCCTGCCAGAATATACACTTGGAAAACTTTGCTTTCAATACATTTATCCTGAGGATTTCTAACACTTGTTCCAAATGTTTTTCATGTTCGGCTTTCGATTTAGAGAAGATTAGAATATCATCAATAAAAACCAGAACAAATTTATTCAATACTCCTCTGAATACTCTGTTCGTCAGATCGACGAAGTAAGCGGGAGCGTTACATAAGCCGAATGGCATTACTAACCACTCGTAGAATAAGTCGGGGCCTCTGAACGCTGTCATTGTAACACACTCTTCGGCAATTCTAAGCTGATGGAAGCCTGTAGCTAGGTCCATTCGTGAAAATACTTGTGCTCCATTTAATCGATCCAACAAATCATCCATCCGCAGCAATGGATATTTGTTCTTTATTGTCTGTTTGTTCAGATCACGATAATCCACACATAGACGTAGAGTACCGTCAGATTTTGGGACAAATACCACGGCTGCACCCCAATCAGAGAAACTAGGCCTTATCAGACCTTTCCATACTAGCTGTCGTGTTTGATTGTCCAATTCCACCTTCTCTTTCAAGGACATTCTTCGAATGGCGTGAACTACCGGCCTTGCATTCGGAATCAAAGCAATCTTGAAATCTATTTCTCTCTGCGGAGGTAAGCGAACGACTTCCTCAAACACATCCCCATAATTCTTGACGACATGAATGTCTTTGATGAGGTCAGGAATATTCTCTGTGACTTCAGGAACATTTTCAATTTGGGTTGGAGAAACATTCAAAGCTGCCCAGAAGTCTTTTCTATTAGCATTCTGACCTTCACAGGGAATGGTTATATAATCACCTGATTTAATCTTCGCCTTTACGACTCTGTCGGCGCATTTAACTTCAGCTTCATATTTGGTCAACCAGTCTAACCCCAAGATAAGATCAAACTCTTTAAAATTCATGACGGCTGCGATGGTAGGGAACCGATAACGAGAGAAAGAAACCGACACTCCACAAACCCAACTTAGATCAATGGAACCCCCAACCGGATTCTGGACAGTCATTGGTTCTTTGAGCTTTTTCAAATTCAAATCCAGTTTCTTAGCTGCATCCTTGGCAATGAAGCTGCGTGACGCGCCAGTGTCAAACAGTACTTTAACTGGGATGTCTTTGACAGTTAGCGTGCCTTCTAAAACATCTGGTCTTTCCTGAATAGCCGATGGCTCAGAAGCTTCTGCTATTTCATTTATTTGAACCACATTGGTCTTTTTTAACAGCCAGCAATTCCTCGCAATATGACCCGGCTGGTGGCACTTATGGCATCCTCTGCCCTCATGAACCCTTTTATTAGATTTAGATACTTCCATCTTTTGCTTCATCAAAGATTTGCATTTTCCTTGCAAATGCCCCTGCTTATGGCAGTTATTGCATATGGCAGTCGTTACTGGTTCCTTCTCAGATGTAGCCCATTTTCTCTTAGCACTGGGCTTCTTACCGACATCTGACTTTGTACTGGCCTCTGGACGATCAGTTTCTGACTCTGTTTTGTCATTAGAACAGACTTCTTCTTCGTCGCGCAACATTCCTTTCTTATGGAGATCTTCATACTGATAAGCCATATAAATCATTTCTGAAAAAGGAAGCTTTACATTTCTCATTACACTATTCTGATATCTCCTTTGCAGGCCATGAATAAATCTCAGATTTTTCCTCTTTGGATCTTGAATCAAATGAGGAGCAAAGTGAGCAAGTTCGTTGAATTTCTTATGATATTCTGGGATGGTCATATCTCCTTGTATTAGATAAGAAAATTCATCACATAATCGCTCCGTCGCTTCGGGAGGAGTAAATCTTTCTAGGAAAATCACTTTTAATCTGTCCCAGGTGATATCACCTTCTGGATTATCTTTGATGATAATTTCCCACCAGATTAAAGCTTCTTCTTTGAGCGCCCAAGATGCTACTAACCGTTTCTGGTCATCCCTCAGCTGGATACGCTCAAATATTCTTTCGACAGAACTCATCCAAGCTTGAGTTTGAATTATAGATTCATTGCCCGAGAACTGTGCTCCGTTCAGATTTCGATATCTCTTTAATAGATCCTCTATATCGGGTTCTGCATTTCTTCTGTTTCTGGCACTCATTTTTCAAGTACTTCTGCAATTAGAAGAACAAGTGTCAGGTCACAGAAAAGATAATTTAAAATATAGAAACACATACTTCAAATGTAAATGTGTCTATCGAGGTGCAGTTTCCTCCTGCTTTACTCATACTACGATATTACTAATCCTATCTGTATATAGTTACCCATCCTAGAACACTACTGGTTCTATATCTGACAAATTCATTCAAATGTTATATTCCAGCACTAAGCTTAACCAAAGCTCTGATACCACGTTGAGACAACCCGAAATCCCGCTCTAACGGAAACAAGGGTTATCTTTGGAATATAACACAGAAACAGATAAAAGCAGGATAGAATAAAATAAATACACCAGATAATGAACAATAAAATATACTCGATAAAAGTAATCATCAGAGTTACACAGTATACAGGATCTTACTTAGTACAAATACATTTCAGCTATACATAAATGTCTACAGCGGAAATAAACAAAATATGTACAACAGGAGCTGAACAACATAAAAAGAGATAAAGGATAGAATCCATCTTCAGCTCCAACTATCCCGAAAGAACCAGCTAAACCTGAATACAAGGCTGCCCGTGCAGAAAGAGGGGCACCCGAGTTTGAGAATGAAACAAACTACGAGTCAGTCATGGGACTGGTATGAGAAATCTACTCAACACATATATAATATGACTAATCACAGGACCACGCCACTTTCGTGGAACGGGTCTACTCCATTGGATTGCTAGTGCTTTAAAAAAAATCTTTCTTTTAAACATCGCTATGCTTTTATAAAAATGAAGCCATTATAAGACTCAGTTCCCATCACACAATGCAACGCAAACCGGAGGATAGAGTTTTTACCTTATAACGGCCAAAATATGCTTGATACGAATAAAACAAAGGCATTTATACTATTGCTAGTGTTTATATGTTTTGAAAACAATTTCAAATCATAACTATCAATCATAGACGGCATGGGTACCATATATCATGTCGCCATATATATATATATATATATATATATATATATATATATATACAATCAAAACCGCACGATGTCGTATTTGGAAATTGGATTTCCGTCATGAACCAAGGCAAAAGATAATCCTTACCGAATTCGAGAAAATCTAGCCCATGTCTCAGGCCCAGACTCAGGTGGGCCCTTGGATCGTCAGGGCCGGTCCACCGATGTGGATTATTATGCCTGAACACTATATTTCACCGCCCTTTGGGGCGTAAACGAGCCAATGAATGACTCCATCGGACCCGGATCGTCCGATCAAACCGAGGCGCCTCGCAACAGCAACAACCACATAGGTGAAAAGTATATAAATGTCAGGGCTGGTAGGTCACTGACACCACCCTAGCTAGAAAGAAACGCAGGCCCTCCCTGAGGTCCTTCTCCCGTTTCTGGTTCATACCGGGGTGTGAGGCTCGCGAATTCACGTTATACACAAAGCTACGCCACACAGGCGGTGCTTTGATCATCACCACAAGACTTTGCTTTTCAACAGAAGTCCTGATCACTGCATCTTAGCATGCCACACAGGCAGTTCATGCCATGCGACTGATGTCCATCGATACACAACCTCTGAGATCGTGCGTTTCAGAGAAGGGCGTTAAGCAAAAGAATAAATTCTCCGCCGCCAAACAGATGTATATTTAACAGAAATCAATCAACACAGAATAAACTCCAACGTCAGACACACAGTCCATTTACAAGTCCGTTCTGGGTCTGAACGAAACCGGAGGCACTAAATACCTCGCAAACCCATCGATCACCACGTACGTCTGGACGATCACCACTCGTTATCCATATTTCGGGATGCCTCCAAATCAGGACCTCGGTTACCATCCAAACGAGGTGAAGATCTCCGGTCTTCGACCGTCGTCTTCATCTACAAATTTCAATCGTCGGTCAATTATTTGAAATGAGAATAAACTCGGCCTTCTCAAATAATTCACGTATATTTAGAATTTCAAATAAATTTACTTCAATGGTAAAATTATTTGACAACGCCAATCTTGTTCTTTAATGTAATTTTCACACCAAACACATTCAACCATCAAAAGCCACATAAATTGAGCAAATTTGGTTTATTTCAATTCCATATCGCTTATGATATTTTATAACTGTTTATCGCTATTTTTATTTATTTTAAAATAGCTAATATATTCAAAACGACGCTTCGGGCCATAAAGAGGTCGTGGCGCTGTTTTTCTTCAGATTTGATTTACACATATCTAAAAATCTAACTGTTGGATCTTCACAAAATTTACATCATTAGAAAGGTCTTTTCAAAACGAATCCAACGGTTCCAGTTTCGGGAAAATCCGACGGTCGGATCTCCCGGTACAATCGTTTGAATTTTCGATTTCAAAATACGAACTGCAGCGTCGTTATTCGATTAAATATATAATTATATTTATATATATATAAATATAATCGCTTCTGGCGCTGTTTTTCTTCAGATTTGAATTAAACATTCCAGACAATCCAACCGTTGGATTTTTACAAAGTTGGTGCCGTTGGGAAGATATTTCCAAGGCGAACCCGACGGTTGAGGTTTCGGGAAAATCCAATGGTTGGATTTCCCGTACTAGTTGTTTGAAAACATGGTTTCAAAACACGAACTGCACGACTACGTTTCGTTTTAATTTTATTTATATTTATATATTTATATAAATATAGTTCATTCAATGATTTCAATATCGTTTTCACTTCAAATATTTCACTAACGCCTTAAAATTTTGGAAATTTCGCCATAACCTCCCCTGCACCGGGAGCATCGGGAAATCGCAAATAGCTTTCCCGGTCCTTCTAATCTCAAGAAGAAAAAGAAAAAGCCAAGCGGCTAGCCAATAGGCTCATAAAATCATCACCCAAACAAAACAGTAAATGTGTACCTATTTGTCGGACACAAAATTTTATTCCTCTCCTCTAGCCCCTTTGCTATAACCTGTTCAATGAATATGGATGTACATATATATAGTTCTTATCATTTATCCTTTTCTGTTCAACTTCATATTTGATTTCCATTTGGTTTAAAAACACCATTCATTCTAATGTTTCATGTATAGGCAAAAATCATATCATTAGCTAATTAATGAATATTTCAACTCATATATGTTTATTTGAACAAGTGGCTATTTTTAACTCTTCACGTTTCAACGATTTATGCATATAATAAAAATGTGATTTTTATTGTAAAACAACTCATTTCAAAACACTATTATTTTATATATTTCATATTGGCGATAAAAATAGGATTTTTCTTATAAAACAATTTCTTTCAAAATGAGATTATTTTACACAGTTCATATAGTCGATAAAAGGTGATTTTTATTATCAAACAATTTATTTCAAAATATGAATACCATTCAACACATGAATTTCTAATCAACGAATGAATATCGATTCAACACATGAAGGTTTTCTATAGTTTCTATATATAGATAAAAATGTGATTTTTATATTTAAAACGCGAATACCATTCAACACATGAATTTCTAATCAACGAATGAATATCAATTCAACACATGAAGGTTTTCTATACAATGAATAATTATAGTTTAAGCAAATGAAAATAATTCAAACACACGAATATTATTCAAAATTTCGGTAGCATAACGGCAGGGTAGTTAAAACTGGGCCGTCCCTAGTACGGCTCCTCGCTCTACCTTAAAACCTCGCGGTTTTTGACAATGGGGATCATGCATCTAGTTCGCACGCAGGCGGCATGTATATATTTATTTCATTTCCACAAACTAATCCTATGTGGTTTCAACCAAATATTTTTAAACCACAAACGGGTATTTTTCAACCACAATCAATCAATATCAACCACAAACAATCCCAAACAACCATTCACTATCAATCAATTTTCACAACAATTTCAATCAATAAATATCGTCCATGGTTTGTGGACGAGGGGCGTATATATATATATATATATATATATATATATATATATATATATATATATAGCAATTCACTTTTATTTCAACACAAATATTTAATAGAAAAAGAAATTGAAGAGTGAGAATTTCTCACCAATAGCTATCCAACTTCGCGGCACTTCCAATGCAGGAAATCTTCACCGTTATCGCATTTTGTCGCTTTCGTTGCCCGTATTCACTACATATGTAAAGATCAAATTTTTACTTCGCTATTCAATATTTAAAAATCGAATTTTTACTTTGCTTTTCCATATATAAAAATCGAATTTTTACTTTGCTATTAAATATTTAAAAACCGAATTTTTACTTTGCTATTCAATATTTAAAAATCGAATTTTCATGAACAAAAATCTCTAATTTGATAATGTTAAAAATCTCTCCTTTTACATGTTAAAAATCTAAACTTTTTCTATATAAAAACAAGAACTTTATGTTGATAAAACCTACCCTTGATGTACATAAAAATTCAATCTTTCATCGTATAAAAATTGAATCTTAAACTTAATGACATACGTATTTAATTTAAACCAATTAAAAAACAACAAAAACTCACCCTTTCACGTTTGGAGGGGCTGAAGCTTGCGGGAAGTGGAGCAAGGAGCGGCTTCAGGTGACTTTGATGCTGAGGGGAGGGGTGTCGGGTCTGCAGCCAGGCGCAGGTTGCATTGGAGTCGCCGTAGTGGCTAGGGCTCGCGGATCTCGAGGTGGGCGTAGGGTTTGGGCTCGGGTTCGAACAGGGGAAGGGGCGCGGGCTGACGCGAGGTCGGAGGGGCGCTTGCCTGCTCGGTGGCGCACGGAGGAGGAGGCGGCGAGCGACGTGGGGGCGACGACGTGAGGGGTTCCGTCGATCTCGATTTAGGGCTTAGGTTTTCTTTTTCTTTTTTTTATTTCGAACGTTAGAAAGAGAGGAGAGAGAGAGTAAAGGATTTATATAAATATTTATTATTTTTAATTCCAAAAAGTTGACTTTTTTTTATTTGACCCCTAAACGAGGCCCACCGCCTGTCGTCCATAGCGTTTTACCCCCATTCCGAACACAATGGGATATGTATCGTAAGCTGATTTGATCGTTACAATCAGTTTCCGTTGAATTTACATTTAAATCATTATATTGAATTTTAAACGTACATTTCAAATTACCGGGGTCACATACTAACTTTAAAAATCCCAGAAAAATATTTTCTAGCTTCGTATTGACGATACGGTCCTAACAAAACTAGTTTCGTCGAATTCTGACATCGTTAGAAAAATGGCCATTTTCCAGTCGATTAAAATCAACTGAAACTGGTCAAATGCGTTTTCTTTTGCCACGCTCACATATTGATTCAGAAAATTATGAAAATTTAAACTTAGCAATAATTCGATGTCCCGGACCCAACAAAAGTGGTTTCATCGAAATCCGAGGTCGTTTGCAAAATGTCCATTTTTAAGGGCCTGAATTCCATAACGACTATTCAGAATTTTCAACTGGACATATCTTTTGATTCCCGCTATGAAATTTCGATTGGTCGGATTCGTTAGAAAGATATCATCAAATAGATCCTAATGTTTTTGGTATCACTAAAATCCGGATTGTTTTGCACCCGATACAGTCCGACAAAGTTTGAATTCAATTTTCGAAACTACAACGCCATTTCAGGCCTTGTTTATAATTATAATTAATTATATTCGTTTTCAATTGTCGATTCAAACTCAGTTCTCATCGCCATTATTTAAAATATTTATTTTAAATATTTAAAATCCATTATTTTAGCCAATTTAAAATTTTTAAATTGGTTCAGATTTTCTTGGTCGTTACTGCTCCCCATCGCCCCGTCGCCTGAGACTGCCGCCCCTCCCATCAACAGAGCGCCACCACCCACGTAAGCCGCAAGACCCCCTACGACCTCCCCTTCCATCTCTCTCTTCTCTAAATCGATCTGTGCCCCCCCCCCCCCCCCCGAGCTCGTACAACCACGCCGCCCATACCAGTCGCCAAGACCACCAATCTCCCCTGCCCTCATCCTCGACTGCGACGCCTCCTCAACCAACTCCGGTGCCTTGATGGCCGCTGGCCCGACCACGCAACCCCCCTTCAAACCAAAATTCGATTTTGTCGAAAAAAGAAAAAGAAAAAAAGAGAGCAGAAGAATGAAAGGAAAAGCCTTCTCCTACCACCAAAACTGAAAATGTGAGTTATTTTATTTTTATTGATTAATTTCAGTTTTAAAATATAATTACCTTATCTGTTTATTTAACAAAAAGTTTGTTTTTTTATTTACCATGGAGTTTGATTTTCATTTACATGAAATTTTAGAATTTATAGATATAGAAAGTTTAGATTTCTAGAGATAGGAAGTTATACCTTTTAATAAGATAAATACGGTATTTTTAAATAGAAAAAGTTAGATTTTTAAAAGTAGAAAGACGAGATTTTTAGAAATATAAAGATGAAATTTTATATTATTGAAAGATTAAAAATATAATTTTTACAATATAGAAAAGTTAAAAATATAATTTCCATACTAGTGGCATAATAAAAATATGATTTTTACATAGGTTGAGTATTAAAAATATGATTTTTGTTAAAGTAGAAATGTAAAAATATAATTTTTATATAGTTATGATAATAAAAATTCAATCTTTAATATTGAAAAGGCAAAATCTTAATATAGAGAATGGCGAGAGGAAACCATGATTTTTATAAGGTAAGGAAGATAAAATTTTGATTTTTATAATGAAGAAGTGAATATAAAAATGTGATTTTTATATGTGTAGTGAATACGGAAGACGAAAGTAACAAGGGCGAGCACGACGAAGATTTTCCATATATAAAGTGCCGTGGAGTTAGGATAGCTATTGGTGAGAATTTCTCACTTTAAATTTCTTTTCTAGTTATAAATTATATACTAGGATGCAGACGGTGTTTAGTAGCACCTGACACAATCGTCCACAGACCATGGACTTGTTTGTTTGGTTGTGTAGTTGGTTAGAATTTGGTTTGAATTGAATTGTTTAGTGAATTGAATGGATTTGATTGATGTGTGAATGGCGTGGGCCTTCACTAGACCGGGGATAAGGCTAGGCCTCGTCCCGTTTCTAGTATCGTGCCGTTATGCCGCCGAAATTTCTAAAATAAGTTAGAAAAAATAAAAATATCATTTTATTGGGTAAATAAACTAAAAATTAATGTGTTGAAAGAAAATAAAATATTTATATAGTTAAAAATATTTTATCGTTAAAAATATAATTTTTAACATGAATGTGAATAAATAAATATCTATAAACAAATCGGCCGATTTGTTTATATACACTGATTTGACTGATATTGATTGGGTCGATAAATTTTACACATCGCCCAACTGCACAAATAAAATCTGCGTTTGATTGTTTGAAACCCCACACGGGTATTGGGATAAAATACGGCATACACTAATCCTAATAATTAGTTGTATGTCGATCGATTGATTGACAGGCTGTTATAAGCGTTAGATATCTATATTTGATGCTTATACAATGTAGTGCACTTTGGTTGATGGTTGATTATCTATCGTTGATATTATATACATGCGTTGTATGGAATCCATATAATTAACTTTATATGGTAATTGATTGGGCCTCATTCCAATTTAGAAAATAAAGAATATTATAAAATAAAGGTTCATGTGTTGACTGTACGCATCCGTTGAGATTAGTCATGTGTTGAACGAAATATTTTAACAAAAATAGTCACACGTGGACAGTACTCATTCGTTGAGATTAGTCGTGTGTTGACAAAAATAAATATTCATTTGTTGAGTAGAATAAAGGAATTATTGAAATATATAAAGCCGTATTGATTAGAGATGCGCTATTTTGACGCGAACGATTTTTATATCGATTATATTCGTTTTTAAATTTGAATTGAATCGAATAGAAAACCGAATTGAATCGAATAGAATAGAAAACCAATTTGAATTGAATCAAATAGAAAACCAATTTGAATTGAATCGAATAGAAAACCAATTTGAATTGAATCGAATAGAAAACCAATTTGAATTGAATCGAATAGAAAACCAATTTGAATTGAATCGAATAGAAAACCAATTTGAATTGAATCGAATAGAAAACCAATTTGAATTGAATCGAATAGAAAACCAATTTGAATTGAATCGAATAGAAAACCAATTTGAATTAAATCGAATAGAAAACCAATTTGAATTGAATTGAATAGAAAACGAATTGAATTCGAATTGAATATAAAACGAATTTGATTTCAATTGAATATAAAACGAATTTGATTTCAATTGAATATATAACGAATTTGATTTGAATTGAATAGAAAACGAATTGAATTCGAATTGAATATAAAACGAATTTGATTTCAATTGAATATATAACGAATTTGATTTGAATTGAATAGAAAACAAATTGAATTTGAATTGAATAGAAAACGAATTGAATTTGAATGGAATAGAAAACGAATTCGATTTCAATTGAATATAAAACGAATTCGATTTCAATTGAATATAAAACGAATTTGATTTCAATTGAATATATAACGAATTTGATTTGAATTGAATAGAAAACGAATTTGATTTGAATTGAAATCCAATAGAAATGAAAGTAAAGGATTTATAATAGAAAATTCAATTTTGATTTGAATTTGAAATGGAAGTTGAAATGTTTTGGAAACAAATTTGAAGCTATTTATAAAATTCATTTTAAATAGTAATCGATGAAATATATATTATATATATAATATAATGGCCTGAATAGAACGCGCCGCGCCGCGGCAGTTCGTGAATATCGACCATTTATTTCAAAAGGACATTACGGGAGATCCGACCGTCGGATTCTCCTAAAACTGGAATCGTTGGGTTCGTATCGAAAAGAGCTTTCTAACGAATATTAGAAATTCAAAATATAACGGTTGGACTTGGAGATACGTCCAAATCAAAATTGGATAAGGTCGTTATAAGTGCAGTTCGATGGCCGTTGATGGAAATCGACTGTACGTGCCTTGATAAAATTATTAAAAATAGTAATAATTAGTGTAAAATCATAAGAAATGATTTGGGTAAAATTGGGATGAAAAACTCCATATTTGAAAAGATAAAAATAGATTTTTATCGAAATGAACTAGTTTTGAACTAAAATTAAAACCCATTTATTTTTAAATAAATAAATTGGATTTGAAATGGGTTTAAATAGAATTGATTCATGGGTTTATCGTGAACTGTGTTTTAAATAACACTAGTTCTTTAACCCGATAATAAATAGAATGTGATTTGGGTTTATCGTGAACTGTGTTTTAAATGACACTAGTTCTTTAACCCAGTAAAAAGTGTTTTAATGAATCTTCAATTAAATTGAAATGTGGATTGATAATTTAAATTATCAACTTTAGAAAATGAGGGAGAATGGAGTATCACCAGTTTTGCTCCAAAGCGATAGTTAAATCTTTAATCAGATTTGAACGTGAAATGGTAATTAATTTTACCGATAACACTGTGGTGTTAAATATGGAGTATTACCAGTTTTGCTTCATGGGATGAATAGGTTGGGATTGGGAAATAAATTAAATAATTACTTTGGTATGGTTCGCTAATCTTGACTAGTTTGGAAAACCATAATTTGGTTTGAAATGACATCCAAAGGAAGATTAAAGGATAAATTTTAAAGAATTTATCTTGGATAAAATTAATGGGAACCTTTCCCTAAGAATTGAAATTTAGAAACTAGCTGAAGGTTAGTTAAGAAGAATGGTTTCCTGAATATTGATCTGATGTTGGTTTCGGCCTTCGGGGTTAATTATAACGACCCAGAAAATCTGAACCAATTTAAAATTTTTAAATTGGCTAAAATAATGGATTTTAAATATTTAAAATAAATATTTTAAATAATGGCAATGAAAACTGAGTTTGAATCGACAATTGAAAACGAATATAATTAATTATAATTATAAACAAGGCCTGAAATGGCGCTGTAGTTTCAAAAATTGAATTCAAACTTTGTCGGACTGTACCGGGTGCAAACCAAAACGGATATTAGTGAAACCAAAAATATTTAAATCTGTTAGTGAATACCTTTCTAACGATTCTGAAAAATCGAATTTTCATAGCGGAAAGCAAAAGTTATGGCCGAATGAATTTTCAGAAAGGTCGCTATGGAATTTATATAGCCCGTGAAATTAGCCATTTTGCATACGACCTCGGAATTCGACGAAACCACTTTTGTTGGATTCGGGATGTGAAGTTATCTCTAGGTTTCAAATTTCATAATTTTTGAAGCT
This sequence comes from Allium sativum, assembly GCA_030737875.1. Classification (NCBI taxonomy): domain Eukaryota; kingdom Viridiplantae; phylum Streptophyta; class Magnoliopsida; order Asparagales; family Amaryllidaceae; genus Allium; species Allium sativum. The sequence goes on along the minus strand of JASFAX010000022.1, from coordinate 27,783,482 downwards.
AGTATGTGAGCGTGGCAAAAGAAAATGTGTTTTGGTCAATTATAGTTAAATTGGATCGACCAAAAATGGGCCTTTTTGCAAACGGTCTCAGAATTCGACGAAACTAGTTTTGTTGGGACTGTATCGTCAAAACATAGCTTGATTTATTTTTCAAGAATTTTTCGAATCAGTTTGTGACCCGGGCAAATTGAAATGTTCGTTCAAATTAAATATTGAATATTTTATATTTTAATTTGAAGGAAAACCGACTAAAACAGTCGAATGGGCCTTCGAAACAAATCCCATTGTGTTCGAAATGGGGGTAAAACGCTGGGGACGACAGTCGTTGGGTTTGAATTGGTGTTCGTCTGTATAAGGGGTATTTTAGAGATTTTAAAAATTATATATAAAAAAATTCCTATTGGCCCATAAAAATTTCTCTCTCCACGTTTTCTCTTTCTTCCTCTGCCGATCGACGGTGGAACCATGCGCCCTCCTTCTCTCCTCCTTTTCTCCGCAACCACTCAACTAAATCGAGCGCCACCACCACCATTTGAAAGCTCTCGCCACCCTCTTCAAATCCATACCCGATTCACCCCGTCACGTCGCCCCTGCCACGAGAACCAGGCCCACGAACGTTGGCCATTCGAACCGCCGCCCTGCCCTATTCCGACCAGTGGACCTGGCGCGACCACCACGCGCTGGAAGCTGCTTCGTAGCTCTTCGATGCTGCGTGACCAGATCTGAACGAAGTACAACGGATTAGCGGCAAGATCAAAACCTAGTTTTGAACGAAATAGAGAGGTATACGGCTTGTAAATTTTGAACTGAAATTAACGGTTTAAAAGCGTTGCAAGCTTTGAAAAATCATATCTTTTTGCTATGTCAACGAAATTCGATGAAACAGGAAACATCGTGACCGTGTGGACGCCTTCTACATTTTTGAAGAGACCACATATTTTTCTGAGCCTTCTGCTATTTTTGGTGGAGTGGAACCCAAAGTGAGATTTCTTATTTAAAAACAATATGGAAAACGACGATGTATAAATTATATAGTCGATGTATGAGTTATATAAACGTTGTACACCTCATGTATAAGCGTTGTATAAGTTGTATGTTCGATGTATAAGTTATATATGCGTTGTAATAAATATATATGTATTGAAATAAAAGTGAATTGCTATATATATATATATATATATATATATATATATATACGCCCCTCGTCCACAAACCATGGACGATATCTATTGGTTGAAATTGTTGTGAAAATTGATTGATAGCGAATGGTTGTCTGGGATTGTTTGTGGTTGATATTGTTTTATTGTGGTTGAAAAATACCCGTTTGTGGTTGAGAAATATTTGGTTGAAACCACATAGGATTAGTTTGTGGAAATGAAATAAAGATATACATGCCGCCTGCGTGCGAACTAGATGCATGATCCCCATTGTCAAAAACCGCGAGGTTTTAAGGTAGAGCGAGGAGCCGTACTAGGGACGGTCCCGGTTTTAACTACCCTGCCGTTATGCTGCCGAAATTTTGAATAATATTCATGTGTTTGGATTATTTTCATTTGCTAAAACTATATTTATTCATTAAATAGAAAACCTTCATGTGTTGAATCGATATTCATTCGTTGATTAGAAATTCATGTGTTGAATGGTATTCGCGTTTTAAATATAAAAATCACATTTTTACCTATATATAGAAACTATAGAAAACCTTCATGTGTTGAATCGATATTCATTCGTTGATTAGAAATTCATGTGTTGAATGGTATTCGCGTTTTAAATATAAAAATCACATTTTTACCTATATATAGAAACTATAGAAAACCTTCATGTGTTGAATCGATATTCATTCGTTGATTTGAAATTCATGTGTTGAATGGTATTCATATTTTGAAATAAATTGTTTGATAATTAAAAAAATAACCTTTTATCGACTATATGAACTGTGTAAAATAAACTCGTTTTGAAAGAAATTGTTTTATCAGAAAAATCCTATTTTTATCACCAATATGAAATATATAAAATAATAGTGTTTTGAAATGAGTTGTTTTACAATAAAAATCACATTTTTTATTATATGCGTGAATCGTTGAAATGTGAAGTGTCAAAAATAGCCACTTGTTCAAATAAATATATATGAGTTGAAATATTCATTAATTAGCTAATGATATGATTTGTACCTATGTATGTAACATTAGAATGAATGGTGTTTTTAAACCAAATAGAAATCAAATATGAAGTTGAATAGAAAAGGATAAATGATAAGAACTATATATATGTACATGCATATTCATTGAACAGGTTATAACAAAGGGGCTAGAGAAGAGGAATAAAATTTTGTGCCCGACAAATAGGTACACATTTACTGTTTTGTTTGGGTGATGATTTTATGAGCCTATTGGCTAGCCGCTTGGCTTTTTCTTTTTCTTTTTGAGATTAGAAGGACCGGGGAAGCTATTTGAGATTTCCCGATGCTCCCGGTGTAGGGGAGGTTACGGCGAAATTTTCCAAAAATTTAAGGCATTAGTGAAATATTTGAAGTGAAAACGATATTGAAATCATTGAATGAACTATATTTATATAAATATATAAATATAAATAAAATTAAAACGAAACGAGGTCGTGCAGTTCGTATTTTGAAACCGTGATTTCAAACAACTAGTGCGGGAAATCCGACCATTGGATTTTCCCGAAACCGCAACCGTCTGGTTCGCCTTGGAAAAATCTTTCCAACGGCCCCAACTTTGTAAAGATCCAACTGTTGGATTGTCTAGAATGTTTAATTCATATCTGAAGAAAAACAGCGCCAGAAACGATTATATTTATATATAAATATAAATATAATTATATTTAATCGAATAACAACGCTGCAGTTCGTATTTTGAAATCGAAACTTCAAACGATTGTACCGGGAGATCCGACCGTCGGATTTTCCCGAAGCTGGAACCGTTGGATTCGTTTTGAAAAGACCTTTCTAATGATATAAATTTTGTGAAGATCAAACGGTTAGATTTTCAGATATGTTTAAATCAAATCTGAAGAAAAACAGCGCCACGGCCGCGTTATGGCCCGAAGCGTCGTTTTGAATATATGGGCTATTTTAAAATAAATAAAATTAGCAATAAATCGTTATAAAATATTATAAACGATGTGGAAGGGAAATAAACTGAATTTGCTCGATTTATGTGGCTTTTGATGGTTGAATGTATTTGGTGTGAAAATTACATTAAAGAACAAAATTGGTGTTGTCGAATAATTTAACCATTGAAATAAATTGATTTGAAATTCTAAATATACGTGAATTATTTGAAAAGGCCGAGTTAATTCTCATTTCAAATAATTGACCGACGACTGAAATTTGAAGATGAAGACGGCGGTCGAAGACCGGAGATCTTCACCTCGTTTGGATGGTAACCGAGGTCCTGATTGGGAGGCATCCCGAAATATGGATAATGAGTGGTGATCGTCCAGACGTACGTGGTGATCGATGGGTTTGCGAGGTATTTAGTGCCTCCGGTTTCGTTCAGACCTAGAACGGACTTGTAAATGGACTGTGTGTCTGACATTGGATTTTATTCTGTGTAGATTGATCTCTATTAAATATACGTCTGTTTGGCGGCAGAGAATTTAATCTTTTGCTTAACGCCCCTCTCTGAAACGCACGAGCTCAGAGGTTGTATATCGATGGACATCAGTCGCATGGCATGAATCGCCTGTGTGGCATGCTTAGATGCAGTGATCAGGGCATCTGTTGAAAAGCAAAGTATTGTGGTGATGATCAAAGCACCGCCTGTGGGGCGTAGCTTTGTGTATAACGTGAAATCGCGAGCCTCACACCCCGGTATGAACCAGAAACGGGAGAAAGGACCTCAGGGAGGGCCTGCGTTTCCTCCTAGCTAGGGTGGTGTCAGTGACCTACCAGCCCTGACATTTATATACTTTTCACCTATGTGGTTGTTGCTGTTGCGAGGCGCCTCGGTTTGATCAGACGATCCGGGTTCGATGGAGTCATTCGTTGGCTCGTTTACGCCCCAAAGTGCGGGGAAACGCATGGTTCAGGCATTTTAATCCATATCGGTGGACCGGCCCTGACGATCCTAAGGCTTGACAGTGTACTTGCCTGAGACTCGGGCTAGGCAGTCTCGAATTCGGTAAGGACTATCTTTTGCCTTGGTTCATGACGGAAATCCAATTTCCAATTACGTGACTGTGCGGTTTTGATTGTATACTTATATATGGAGACATAGTGGTATGGGGCATTAATGCCGTCTATGATTGATAGTTATGATTTGAAATTGTTTTCAGATCATATGAACACTAGCAATAATATCAAATGCCTTTGTTTTATTCATATCAAGCATATTTTGGCCGTTATAAGGTAAAAACTCTATCCTCCGGTTTGCGTTGCATTGTGTGATGGGAACTGAGTCTTATAATGGCTTCATTTTTATAAAAAGCATAGCGATGTTTAAAAGAAAGATTTGTTTTAAAGCACTGGAAATCCAATGGAGTAAACCCGTTCCACGAAAGTGGCGAGGTCCTGTGATTAGTCGTATTGTAACACCCCGAAAATTCTATAACTGTGAAATTAACAAATTAAAGTATAATTAATCTGAAATCAAAGAACTAAGGGAAACGGGATACGCTATTGCGTTCGCCTCGGAAAAATACGCGAAATAGAGTCCGAGTTTTCGAAAAACGGAGTCCGTATGAAGAAGATATGGCCTTCGGAAGTTTTGAATTAAATTTAAAATTCAAACAGAATAAAATAATAATTTGAAATGGGGCCCAATGGGCCAGGCGGATAAAACACCCGCCTAGCCACCCAGGTCGACTGGGCTGTCGACCTGGGCTACCCATGTCGACAGGGCTGTCGACAGCCCTGTCGACAGGGGTGTCGACCTGGTCGAGCCCAGTCAACCTGGCTGGCCAGGTCTGTGTTTGGTCGAATTTCTGTGGTCTGCTTTGTCATTAGGGCTAGGTGGCGGGGTTTTATTGGTCTCTCTTCCTAATGAATGGCTATGATCTAACCTAGCAACATCAAGTGTCCTAATCAATTCCTAACCTCTATATAAACAACCCTAGACTAAACCCTAATCTATTCATTCAAATTAAGAACATAGCCGCCATGTTGCTGAGGAATGACAAAGAGTAGCCGCCAACTAAAGAGAGGATCAGGGAGAAAGTTCTAAGGCCTAAAGCAATTCAAGCAACCTAAAGCTAATCAATTCAACAAAGGAATTTGCGTCTTCAATCCCTAAACTAGAGAATTCATCAAACCATTGTAAGTAGAGTATTACTTTGGTATAAATAAACAACTGTGTTGATGTGTATGCTTGAATTGTGGCAATGGAAGTAATTCATATTTGTGCGTTCTTATCAATTTATATACGTTTGGATTATGTTGTTCATTATAAAGAACTACATGCGGTAGTTCTATGCAAATATACGTTTGGAATATTGCGCAAATTGTGTAATCTATATTGAAGCTACATGTATGTAGTTAATTGAAATTCATGCAAGTTTGGGGCTTTGTTATTATGCCATTATGATGTATATTTTTGTGCATAAATCGTTTTGCGAGTAATTGAAACAAGTTTGGTTATTATAGTTCATATGAAACTATGTGGAATTTTGACACCATAATCCATGTATTAAGTCATGCTTTTGCAAACTTATGAATATGGCTAAGCTATGAATGATATTTGGCATAATTTGAAATTCATCTTGTTTGAAAGAATTATATGACGACATATGTGAGACATGGCTAGGTTAGACTCAAAAATCCCTTTTTGCAAGTTTAAAGCAAACACCATGTTTAGGAATATTTGTGCATAAGTATGTTTATACCATCGTTATGTGATTAGGCTTAAATCATGATTAGGTTGAACTATGCTTTTGTGTTAGTAACAAAGTATCCCCTTTGTAAACATGTAGAAACCTTATGAACATGACTTGTTTGTGTTTATGCCATGTTTATGCTAGAAGTATTTATGCCATGCTTATGTTTGACATTATGCTATGCCTATGCTAGGAATATTTATGACATGCTTGTGTTTGACATTATGCCCAAATAAGAATATAGGTTCATGTTGTAGTTAAACCTATGCAAGTTCACATGCTTTGATTCATGTCACCTATGTTACCACTATGCAAGTACACCAATTTCTATTATGTATTTTCCAACGTCATATGCAAGTTCATGCGCTCACTTTCCCCTCTTTGTGTATACGCCACAAGCCTCCCCTTCTCGCATGGCTAAATTGGGCTTTAAAAGGCTAAGCCCAATATATATGAACGAACGTGTAAAACGGGGGAAAATAACGTTGGGTTAAAATTAATTAATGAATGAAAATATAAAATAGAAGGGCCCAAATTCAAGTATGGGTTGGGCCCATGGTTGGTGTACCCTTTACACCATTAACATAATAATGGGCCGCAAATATTTACATATAAGAAATAAAGAGGAATGACAAAATATGTAAATGTAGAAAAGACGATGTGTTTAACCCGAGGTTGGATTGAGTTGTGATGTAAACCTGCCCGGAACCGCCCGGCTGTCCAGTAGTCACAACAATACCTATCCAATGTGGGAGGTTAAACATGGAGCCCAGCAAGGACCCGAGGTTAGACTGAGTTGTGGCGTAAGACTGCCCGGAACCAACCGGCAACAGGCAGCCACAACAATACCTGTCTAATGTGAGAGGTCAGGGCCTTAATAAGACAATTAAGGCTGAGTCAGGATTGTTAGGATTAAGTGAACTAAAGACTTAATCAAAATGGAACATGCTAAACTAAACGGACTGGTGGGGTTAGGTTAGGAAACACTTAACCAACTTAGCATGTTGGCTAGAGATAGAAAACCTAGTAACGGGGGACCCTTTTCAGCAGTAACCCTAAAAGGTGTATCAGGATACCCTGAAACTAGGCAGGGTGGGGCACGATTACTGGGCTGATTGTAAGAGGTCAAATCGACGGCGGTGGTGTAGCAGTGTAGGTTCTAACGGAGTGCGGGCGTGCACACACTCCGGCGCAGAAAAATAAGGCACTGGACACCAGTAGCATACCTGTGCACTCTAAGGTTGTGTCGGGTTGCCACTATGGGACTTGATACACCCCATGGTGGGACCAGCATAGGTAACTACAGACATCGGGGGCCGTAAGACACATGTAACTATGCGAGTAGGAGCCGATCATCATTGAATGGATCACATCACCCTGATTTTGGGTGCCAGTTGGAAACTAGTTTATATGGGTTCAGAGATTAACATGGGGTACGATAGTATATTCGACCCTAGATAACTTAACCAAGTTTATAATGTGCCCACTTCCTGTTTTACTTATCATACCCAGTTCTTTATTCATAGACAAAGTAGTACTAGACTTACTCAGGCTTTATGTCTGACTCTATTTTTCTTTCGTCTTCTTTCTTCCGTTTCCCCCCCCCCCAGGTCCTCAGGGAGGGAACACAGCAGCTTGACCTACCTCAACATCCAGCTTGAAGAAGAGAAATGTATTGCTTGGACTTTCCTGTTTTGAACTATGGCTTTGGACAATCCACTATGGGGCTTTGGCAGTTTGTCTATGTTTTATTTATGCTTCTTTAAAAATAATGTACTCAAGACAGATTATGAAGTGTTATGTTATGTTTTTGGAAAGGATGTTGTTGTAACACGTATTTGACTTTATGAAATAAAGTTTGTTGTTCTTCCGCGGTTTACAAATATGTGTTCTTATATCTGTCTTGTATATCTGTGACTTGTACTTATAAACCTCCACCAAAATTAGGGCATTCCCTTTGAGAGTGACCCTAAACGGAGGTGGGGTGTTTCACTTGGTATCAGAGCATAGGTTTACCAGATAAGATAAAAAGTTTTGAAAAATTATTTTCAAAAAAGAAATTTAAAGAAGCATTTTTAAAAGAAAAATATTATTTTATTTTAAAGGCAAAGTCCACCCCCCAAAGCCATAGGAACTATCTCTTATCCTTCGTTTTGAATCTATCCTTTTTTGTTTCAGCATGTCCCAAGAACTTAACTTGCCTGAAGGGGTACCAATACCTGGTTGGTTTAGACGATTCTTAGAAGCAAGGGCCACCCAGCCAGGTCCTACCATTCCTCCTCCCCCAGCTGAAGGAAATCATCCAGCCGCAGCGGCACCTTTTCCTCCACCTCCTCCTCGGGGAAACACGTTTGCTAAGATATGTAAAGATTTTAAAGCTATGGGAGGAAGGGATTTCCATGGAACTGAGTCCTTCGTGGCAGCTAGAAATTGGCTGAAAGAAACGGAGGACCTATTCATCATCTTTGAGGTAGAAGATAGACAAAAAGTACAATTGGCGGTGTGGCTATTGAAGGGCGAGGCTTCCTACTGGTGGGAAGTCACTAATGCTGAAAGACCAGTGGAGACATGGGAGGACTTTAGGGCAAGGTTTGAGACCAAATTTCTCTCAGATGCAGAAAGAAGTTTGCAGTTGGAAAAATTCTTATTTCTTAAGCAAGGGGACAAGACAGTCAGAGAATATGTGAATCAGTTCGATGAGCTGGCTAGGTTTGGACTTGACCTAGTCAACACCCCGCACAAGAAGGCTCTCCGTTTCGTCAAAGGGTTGAATGAGCCATTACATAGTTTGGCCATGACCCATATACCCATGGGAGCCACGTATGAAAGATTGGTGCAAATGGCATTGCTGAATGAAGAGGATAAGGGCAAGAAGAAAGAGGGTTTGCAGCCCAAGAAGACAGACTTTAAGAAGGGCGGGGAAGGCAACAAAGAGAAGAGGAAGTGCAATTTCTGTGGCAAAGTGGGGCACTTAGTAAAGGACTGCCGGAAAAAGAAGGCCAAGGAGAATGGTGGGTGCTTTTCTTGCGGTGAGACGGGCCATAGGGCTAAGGACTGCCCAAAGAAACGAGGACAGGGGCAGGGCACTGGATCCACCCCGGGGGCACAGGTTCATGTGCTGGAAGCACCACCTCTGCAACAGCGAGGTATCAATACTTCTGTAGAAAGCGTAGTTTATCTTTATGATCACCCCGTTCGCACTTTATTTGATTCTGGCGCATCACACTCCTTTATCTCGTCTGCTTTAGTAGAATCTCTGCACCTAAAAACTAGTATGGTAGAGGACCCCTTAATTGTTTCAAACCCAATTGGGGGCCCAGCTCATTTGTCTATGATCTGTCTGGATTTGAAAATTTCTATCCTAAGTGTTGAATTTCAATGTAGTGCCTTTGTTTTGGGCTTTTCGGGTTATGGTTTGATTTTGGGTATGGATTGGCTATCCAGTAATGGGGCCATCCTTGATTGTGAGAAAAGGGTTGTTAGGCTCCTAACCCAGCTCGGTAATACTTTGGAAATTTCTTGTAATCCCTCGTATGCGGTTATGCTTAGTTATCTTGAATCGCTAGATGCCTCTGTTGAAAATTTGCAATCAGTTAGAGTGGTCCGGGAATATCCGGATGTCTTCGAAGAGGTGAAGGGCTTAGCTCCGAAGCGGGAAATAGACTTCCGCATATATCTGGTAGATAATGCAAAGCCCGTTGCGTTGCCCGTTAGACATATGGCTCCACGAGAAAGGAAGGAGCTCAGTGAACAGATTAAAGAACTTCTAGAAAAGGGGTTCATTAGGAGGAGCATTTCAGAATGGGGCGCTCCAGTAGTGTTCGCCACCAAGGCAGAAAGTTCATTTCGCTTATGAATGGGTTGTGGAATACCTTCCAGTAAGTTAACAAGATCCAAAATTCACTAGTGAATTTTGGAGAGCTTGCATGGGACCATGAGTACGCAGTTAGGCTTGAGCCAAGTATATTAGAAGTAGAGTAAGTGAAAGTGGAACGAGAGGCAACAGGGGAAAAGGTTCCAACTCATATTTTGGAAACAAGAATTAAGAAGGTACGAAATTGTGAAGTTAAAGACGGACAAAGCATAATGGAGTTAAGCTCAAGAAATGCGACTTAGAAGATTGAAGACTAGATTCGTGCATAATATCTCTTCTTAAGAGTATATCCTCTCGGTCCCATTCTCAATCCAATTTCTGGTGCAAACCCCATAGGGAGTATGACTCATCTGTTAGTAACACATGTTGGGACTCGAGGGTGTTCATTGGTTTTACTAAAATTTTTGGGCTTTATAGGATACGGGTTGGTCTTAGGAAGGGACTCCCTTGTGACCTAAAAGGAGTCCATCATGCTTAGTTGCCTAGAATCATATATGGTGGTTGGGTTGAGTAATTCTTTGGGTGTCAGTCTGATGTTGATTTCGGTCTTCGGGGCTGATGCTTAGAGAGTTTTTCTCCTAATCAATATATATGTGGCTTAGATTTCCAGTTTTGACATTGCCTAATGGGCACAAAGTTTTTACTTGTTTCTATCATTCGACTATACTTTTAGGTAGGACCATTTCCTATCATTGAGAAAATTTGGGAAATGGCCTATAGATTAGAGCTACCCGAGAAGTTGGCTGGAGTCCACAACGTCTTTCACGTTTCACATCTCCGAAAATGTCTACATGAGTCTGCTGAAGTGGTAGAGCCAAATATCCTCGAAGAGGCCGAAGTGGAACGCAAAGCAACCATAAGGAGAGTTCCAACCCGCATTTTAGGGACGGAAGTGAAGAAGCTATGCAACCGCGAAGTCAAGCTCGTCAAAGTCCAGTGGAGCGACGCTGAGGGAGACGCAACTTGGGAAACTGAAGCTAGAATCCGTACAGCCTACCCTTTTCTGTTCGAGGGTACATCCTTGATCTTTCCTTTTCCTTAAGTTGCGCTTTTATCTATCTTTTTAGGTATATTTCCTCGACCTTATCTTTTAGGAAGAAACCTTTTGGATGAAAACATGTAGTTGAAACATGTTATGTATGATGGTTGCAAGTGGATGCAAGTGATTGCTAGTGGCTGCTCGTGGTTGCATATACACACACAATCTAGGTTTTAGATCGGCTCAGTCACTTCATATTGCATATGCATATATGTTTGCATTCGTATGTGGTTGAACTTTAATGTGTTGTCATGTGGATGCTGCATTTGTATTGAATGATTGTGCACTCATGTAGAATCAAGAATAGGAAAATTTGCATACATAATGGATTCATGGTACTTACATAATTCGCATTAAGGAGGTCAACTGAATCAGTAGACCGCCTGATTTTGCATTAGATAAGTACATGTATACACACACACTTTGCATATGATCATGAAGCATTAGAAGTCTTTTAAGGACAATGGATGCTCGTGTTTGATGGATGAGTAGATGGATGATTGGATGTTAGGATTTACATTCCTCCTAACTTGAAGATTTCGGGGACGAAATCCTTTTAAGTGGGGGAGAATGTAACACCCCGAAAATTCTATAACTGTGAAATTAACAAATTAAAGTATAATTAATCTGAAATCAAAGAACTAAGGGAAACGGGATACGCCATTGCGTTCGTCTCGGAAAAATACGCGAAATAGAGTCCGAGTTTTCGAAAAACGGAGTCCGTATGAAGAAGATATGGCCTTCGGAAGTTTTGAATTAAATTTAAAATTCAAACAGAATAAAATAATAATTTGAAATGGGGCCCAATGGGCCAGGCGGATAAAACACCCGCCTAGCCACCCAGGTCGACTGGGCTGTCGACCTGGGCTACCCATGTCGACAGGGCTGTCGACAGCCCTGTCGACAGGGGTGTCGACCTGGTCGAGCCCAGTCAACCTGGCTGGCCAGGTCTGTGTTTGGTCGAATTTCTGTGGTCTGCTTTGTCATTAGGGCTAGGTGGCGGGGTTTTATTGGTATCTCTTCCTAATGAATGGCTATGATCTAACCTAGCAACATCAAGGGTCCTAATCAATTCCTAACCTCTATATAAACAACCCTAGACTAAACCCTAATCTATTCATTCAAATTAAGAACATAGCCGCCATGTTGCTGAGGAATGACAAAGAGTAGCCGCCAACTAAAGAGAGGATTAGGGAGAAAGTTCTAAGGCCTAAAGCAATTCAAGCAACCTAAAGCTAATCAATTCAACAAAGGAATTTGCGTCTTCAATCCCTAAACTAGAGAATTCATCAAACCATTGTAAGTAGAGTATTACTTTGGTATAAATAAACAACTGTGTTGATGTGTATGCTTGAATTGTGGCAATGGAAGTAATTCATATTTGTGCGTTCTTATCAATTTATATACGTTTGGATTATGTTGTTCATTATAAAGAACTACATGCGGTAGTTCTATGCAAATATACGTTTGGAATATTGCGCAAATTGTGTAATCTATATTGAAGCTACATGTATGTAGTTAATTGAAATTCATGCAAGTTTGGGGCTTTGTTATTATGCCATTATGATGTATATTTTTGTGCATAAATCGTTTTGCGAGTAATTGAAACAAGTTTGGTTATTATAGTTCATATGAAACTATGTGGAATTTTAACACCATAATCCATGTATTAAGTCATGCTTTTGCAAACTTATGAATATGGCTAGGCTATGAATGATATTTGGCATAATTTGAAATTCATCTTGTTTGAAAGAATTATATGACGACATATGTGAGACATGGCTAGGTTAGACTCAAAAATCCCTTTTTGCAAGTTTAAAGCAAACACCATGTTTAGGAATATTTGTGCATAAGTATGTTTATACCCTCGTTATGTGATTAGGCTTAAATCATGATTAGGTTGAACTATGCTTTTGTGTTAGTAACAAAGTATCCCCTTTGTAAACATGTAGAAACCTTATGAACATGACTTGTTTGTGTTTATGCCATGTTTATGCTAGAAGTATTTATGCCATGCTTATGTTTGACATTATGCTATGCCTATGCTAGGAATATTTATGACATGCTTGTGTTTGACATTATGCCCAAATAAGAATATAGGTTCATGTTGTAGTTAAACCTATGCAAGTTCACATGCTTTGATTCATGTCACCTATGTTACCACTATGCAAGTACACCAATTTCTATTATGTATTTTCCAACGTCATATGCAAGTTCATGCGCTCACTTTCCCCTCTTTGTGTATACGCCATAAGCCTCCCCTTCTCGCATGGCTAAATTGGGCTTTAAAAGGCTAAGCCCAATATATATGAACGAACGTGTAAAACGGGGGAAAATAACGTTGGGCTAAAATTAATTAATGAATGAAAATATAAAATAGAAGGGCCCAAATTCAAGTATGGGTTGGGCCCATGGTTGGTGTACCCTTTACACCATTAACATAATAATGGGCCGCAAATATTTACATATAAGAAATAAAGAGGAATGACAAAATATGTAAATGTAGAAAAGACGATGTGTTTAACCCGAGGTTGGATTGAGTTGTGATGTAAACCTGCCCGGAACCGCCCGGTTGTCCAGTAGTCACAACAATACCTATCCAATGTGGGAGGTTAAACATGGAGCCCAGCAAGGACCCGAGGTTAGACTGAGTTGTGGCGTAAGACTGCCCGGAACCAACCGGCAACAGGCAGCCACAACAATACCTGTCTAATGTGAGAGGTCAGGGCCTTAATAAGACAATTAAGGCTGAGTCAGGATTGTTAGGATTAAGTGAACTAAAGACTTAATCAAAATGGAACATGCTAAACTAAACGGACTGGTGGGGTTAGGTTAGGAAACACTTAACCAACTTAGCATGTTGGCTAGAGATAGAAAACCTAGTAACGGGGGAACCTTTTCAGCAGTAACCCTAAAAGGTGTATCAGGATACCCTGAAACTAGGCAGGGTGGGGCACGATTACTGGGCTGATTGTAAGAGGTCAAATCGACGGCGGTGGTGTAGCAGTGTAGGTTCTAACGGAGTGCGGGCGTGCACACACTCCGGCGCAGAAAAATAAGGCACTGGACACCAGTAGCATACCTGTGCACTCTAAGGTTGTGTCGGGTTGCCACTATGGGACTTGATACACCCCATGGTGGGACCAGCATAGGTAACTACAGACATCGGGGGCCGTAAGACACATGTAACTATGCGAGTAGGAGCCGATCATCATTGAATGGATCACATCACCCTGATTTTGGGTGCCAGTTGGAAACTAGTTTATATGGGTTCAGAGATTAACATGGGGTACGATAGTATATTCGACCCTAGATAACTTAACCAAGTTTATAATGTGCCCACTTCCTGTTTTACTTATCATACCCAGTTCTTTATTCATAGACAAAGTAGTACTAGACTTACTCAGGCTTTATGTCTGACTCTATTTTTCTTTCGTCTTCTTTCTTCCGTTTCCCCCCCCCCCAAGGTCCTCAGGGAGGGAACACAGCAGCTTGACCTACCTCAACATCCAGCTTGAAGAAGAGAAATGTATTGCTTGGACTTTCCTGTTTTGAACTATGGCTTTGGACAATCCACTATGGGGCTTTGGCAGTTTGTCTATGTTTTATTTATGCTTCTTTAAAAATAATGTACTCAAGACAGATTATGAAGTGTTATGTTATGTTTTTGGAAAGGATGTTGTTGTAACACGTATTTGACTTTATGAAATAAAGTTTGTTGTTCTTCCGCGGTTTACAAATATGTGTTCTTATATCTGTCTTGTATATCTGTGACTTGTACTTATAAACCTCCACCAAAATTAGGGCATTCCCTTTGAGAGTGACCCTAACGGAGGTGGGGTGTTTCACGTATTATATATGTGTTGAATAGATTTCTCATACCAGTCCCATGACTGACTCGTAGTTTGTTTCACTTTCAAACTCGGGTGCCCCTTTTTTTCTGCACGGGCAGCCTTGTATTCATGTTTAGCTAGTTCTTTCGGGATAGCTGGAGCTGAAGATGGATTCTATCATTTATCTCTTTTTATGCTGTTCAGCTCCTATTGTACATATTTTGTTTATTTCCGCTATAGACTTTTATGTATAGCTGAACTGTATTTGTACTAAGTAAGATCCTGTATACTGTGTAACTCTGATGATTACTTTTATCTAGTATATTCTATTGTTCATTTTCTGGTGTATTTATTTAATTCTATTCTGCTATTATCTGTTTCTGTGTCATATTCCAAAGATAACCCTTGGCACCGTCAGTACGGGGTTTGGGGTCATCTCAACGTGGTATCAGAGCTTTGGTTAAGCTTAGTTCGGGAATATAACATTTGAACGAACTCGTAAGAAATAGAACCAGTAGTGTTCTAGGACGGGTAACTCAATACAGATAGGATCAGTAATATCCTAGTATGAGTAGCAGAATGAAATAACACCTCGATAGACACATTTACATTCAAGTATTTGTCTCTATATTTTGAAATATCTTTTCTGTTGACCTGACACTTGATCTGCTATTTGCAGAAGAACCAGAAAATGAGTGCTAGAAACAGAAGAAGTAATACTGTCCCGGATATAGAAGCTCTATTCATGAAATATAGAAATCTGGGTGGGAAACCCTTTACGGGTGAAGAAGCAATTATGAAAACACAAGCTTGGGTTCATTCGGCTGAGAAAATCTTCGAAGCATTAAAGCTGAGGGATGACCAGAAAAGATTACTGGCCTCCTGGGCACTCAAAGATGAAGCTTTGTTCTGGTGGGATTCTGTTATTAAGGATAATCCAGAAGGTGATATCACCTGGGATATATTCAAAGTGATTTTCCTAGAACGATTTACTCCTCCCGAAGCGACAGAGCGGTTATGCGATGAATTTTCTTATCTGATACAAGGAGACATGACAATCCCAGAATATCATAAGAAATTCAACGAACTTTCTCGTTTTGCTCCTCATCTGATTAAAGACCCAAAGAGGAAAAATCTGAGATTTATTCATGGGCTTCAAAGAAAATACCAGAATAAGGTATTGGGGCATGTGAAGCTTCCTTTCTCTGAAATGATTTATATGGCTTATCAGTATGAAGATCTCCATAAGAAAGGAATGTTATGCGACGAAGAAGAAGTCAGTTCTAGTGACAAAGAAGAGTCGGAAACTAATATTCCTGAGGCAAGTACAACGTCTGAGGTCAGTAAGAAGCCCAGTGCCAAGAGAAAAAGGGCCAAAGCTGAGAAGAAACCCGTAACAGCTGCCACATGCTCTAACTGCAATAAACAGGGCCATTTATCCAGAAAATGTAAATCTTTAAAGAAGCAGAAGAAGAATGAATCTCAATCCACTAAGAAAAGGAACCCACATGGTGAAAGGACATGCCATGAGTGTCATCAAGTAGGTCATATTTCACAGGAGTGCCAACTCTCAAAGGAACCTGAAGCAGTACGTATAAATGAAATAGCAGAAACTTCTGGGCCCTCATATGTTCTGGGAAGGCCAGATGTTTTAGAAGGCACGCTTACTGTCAAAAACATTCCAGTCAAAGTACTGTTTGACACAGGCACGTCACGAAGCTTCATCTCCAAAGATGCAGCTAAGAAACTGGATTTGAATTTGAAGAAGCTAAAGGAACCAATGACTGTCCAGAATCCAGTTGGGGGTTCGATAGATCTCGGTTGGGTTTGTGGAGTGCCGGTTTCTTTCTCTCGTTATCGGTTTCCTACCATTGCGGTTGTCATGAATTTTAAAGAGTTTGATCTTATCTTGGGGTTAGATTGGCTAACCAAATATGAAGCAGAGGTTAGATGCGCCGAGAGAGTTGTTAGAGCTAAGATTAAATCAGGGAGTTATATAACCATACCATGCAAAGGCCCGACGTCAAATAGAAAAGAATTCTGGGCAGCTTTGAATGTTTCTCCAGCCCAAATAGAACATATCCCAGAAGTCACAGAGAATATTCCAGACCTCATCAGAGACATTCCTGTCGTCAAAAACTATGCGGATGTGTTCGAGGAAGTTGTTCGCTTACCTCCGCAAAGAGAAATAGATTTCAAAATTGCTTTGATTCCGAATGCAAGGCTAGTAGTTCACGCTATTCGAAGAATGTCCTTGAAAGAGAAGGAGGAATTAGACAATCAAACACGACAGCTAGTATGGAAGGGTCTGATCAGGCCTAGTTTCTCTAATTGGGGAGCAGCAGTGGTGTTTGTCCCAAAATCGGATGGTACTCTACGTTTATGTGTGGATTATTGTGATCTGAACAAACAGACAATAAAGAACAAGTATCCATTGCCGCGGATTGATGATTTGTTGGATCGATTAAATGGAGCACAAGTATTCTCACGAATGGACCTAGCTACAGGATTCCATCAACTTCAAATTGCCGAAGAGTGTGTTCCAATGACAGCATTCAGAGGTCCCGACTTATTCTACGAGTGGTTAGTAATGCCGTTCGGCTTATGTAACGCTCCAGCTTACTTCGTCGATCTGATGTATAGAGTATTCAAAGGAGTATTGAATAAATTTGTTCTGGTTTTCATTGACGATATTCTAATCTTCTCTAAATCAAAGGCCGAACATGAAAAGCATCTGGAACAGGTCCTAGAAATCCTCAAAAGGAATGTATTGAAATCCAAGGTTTCCAAATGTATATTCTGGCAAGATGAAGTGAAATTTCTGGGCCATGTTGTTTCGAAAGAAGGAATTGCTGTGGATCCAAGCAAAATCACAGCTATTCAAAACTGGAAACAGCCCAGCACCCCCACTGAAGTCCGCAGTTTTCTCGGATTGGCTAGCTATTATCGGAAGTTCGTTAAAGACTTTTCGAAGATATCAGGTCACTTAACGAAGCTTACGAAGAAGCACTCTAAATTCAAATGGACTCCAGAAAGTGAGGAGGCTTTTGAAAAGCTAAAGTTAAGATTAACGACAGCACCAGTGTTAACCATCATCGATGGCAACCAGGATTTAAAAGTCTGTACTGATGCTTCTAGAGAAGGCCTTGGCGCAGTGTTAATGCAAAGAGGCCAAGTAATTGCTTATGCTAGCCGTCAACTGAAGCCACACGAGAAGAACTACGTAACTCATGATCTTGAGTTATTGGCTATTGTGTTCGCTTTGAAAATCTGGAGGCACTATCTTCTGGGTGAGAGATTTGAATTGATTACAGATCATCGGTCGTTAAAGTATCTGTTTACTCAGAAAGACCTGAATCTGAGATAGCAACGTTGGCTGGAGTTTCTTGCAGCACATGACTTCGAAATTATATATACTCCGGGGAAAGCCAATGTCGTGGCCGATGCGCTGAGCCGAAAGAATGTAATGATCGCCAGCTTTATTATCACGACTTCCTTGATTGACAAAATATCTATTCTTCAGAAGGAGGATAAATTTATTAAGGATATGATTAAAAGGATTCAGAAAGGCGAACCTTCGTGTTTTCAAATAGATAACGACGAGACCCTGAGATTGAAAGGAAGGATTTGTGTTCCTGACATCCCAGAGTTGAAAAGGGAAGTGTTAGACGAGTGTCACAAGTCCAAGCTGAGTATCCATCCTGGTGTGGCCAAAATGTATAATGATCTCAAACGAACATTCTGGTGGAAGGCTATGAAAAGAGATGTTTCAATATACATTAGCCAATGCCCTACTTGCCAGCTAGTCAAGAGTGACCAACAGAAATTGGCTGGATTATTACAACCGCTAGAAGTTCCGGGTTGGAAGTGGGAGCATATTTCTATGAATTTCATTGATGGTCTGCCCAGAACCAGAAAAGGAAATGATAGTATTTGGGTGATCGTAGATCGCTTCACGAAGACCGCCCATTTCATACCTGTCAGATCAAATAGAACCGCTCAGAGTCTGGCGCAGATATACTTCAGGGAAATAGTTAGACTACATGGAGTGCCGCTGAGCATAGTCAGTGATAGAGATACAATATTCACTAGCAAATTCTGGGAAGCATTTCAAGTCGAGCTGGGAATGAAGTTAAACTTAAGCACCGCTTATCATCCTCAGACAGACGGTCAGACTGAGAGGGTAAATCGTATTTTAGAAGATCTATTGCGGGCTTGTGTTATAGATTTCGATGGATCATGGGAAGACCATCTGCATTTGGCTGAATTCTCTTATAACAACAGCTACCAGGCGAGCCTGATAATGTTGCCATTCGAAGCTTTGTATGGTAGACCGTGCCGATCTCCTGCTTGTTGGGTTGAAACTGGGAATAGACTTGTGTTAGGGCCAGACATGATTCGAGAAGCTGCCGACAAAGTCGATTTTATTAAGAAGCGATTACTCGCCGCTCAAAGCCGACAGAAGAGCTATGCCAATAGAAGAAGAAGAGATTTATCCTTTGAAGTTGGCGACTATGTATATTTGAAAGTATCGCCGATGAGAGGAGTTATCCGGTTCGGTAAAACTGGAAAGTCAGCGCCCAAATTCATAAGTCCGTTTCCTATTCTGGAACGGATTGGTACTCTCGCTTATAGGGTCAAACTGCCTAATTGGTTGCCTGGAGTTCATGATGTATTTCATATATCTCAACTTCGAAAGCACGTTCATGATCCAGACTTGATCGTGGAAGAAGCAGCTCAACATGACATTGAAATTACTCCAGAATTAGCTGTGAGAAGAGAGCCGCTAAAGATAATAGGCAAAGAAACCAAAGAGCTGAGGAACAAGAAAGTTCACTTAGTCAAAGTGCAATGGAGTCGAGATCTGCGAGATTGTACTTGGGAAACTGAGGAGAGCATTCAGAAAGCCTATCCCAGATGCCGAGTAGATAACTCTGATTAACTCCGGTGCAAGGTATATTTACCATACTTTACATCACCATTTAATTCTCTATTCTATTGTCATGGTCTGAATGATTTTAAAAGGAAAATAGGAATTAATTTGTATGGCTTTGAAAAGTTAAAAACAATTGGATTGGTTGTTGTGTTGTGTGATTGTAGATTTATCAAACCACTTTCGACTTTGTTCCTTTTCGGGGACGAAAAGTTTTAAGTGGGGGAGATTGTAACGACCCAGAAAATCTGAACCAATTTAAAAATTTTAAATTGGCTAAAATAATGGATTTTAAATATTTAAAATAAATATTTTAAATAATGGCAATGAAAACTGAGTTTGAATCGTCAATTGAAAACGAATATAATTAATTATAATTATAAACAAGGCCTGAAATGGCGCTGTAGTTTCAAAAATTGAATTCAAACTTTGTCGGACTGTACTGGGTGCAAACCAAAACGGATATTAGTGAAACCAAAAATATTTAAATCTGTTAGTGAATACCTTTCTAACGAATCTGAAAAATCGAATTTTCATAGCGGAAAGCAAAAGTTATGGCCGAATAAATTTTCAGAAAGGTCGCTATGGAATTTATATAGCCCGTGAAATTAGCCATTTTGCATACGACCTCGGAATTCGACGAAACCAGTTTTGTTGGATTCGGGATGTGAAGTTATCGGTAGGTTTCAAATTTCATAATTTTTGAAGCTAGTATGTGAGCGTGGCAAAAGAAAATGTGTTTTGGTCAATTACAATTAAATTGGATCGACCAAAAATGGGCCTTTTTGCAAATGGTCTCAGAATTCGACGAAACTAGTTTTGTTGGGACCGTATCGTCAAAATATAGCTAGATTTATTTTTCTGGAATTTTTCGAATCAGTTTGTGACCCGGGCAAATTGAAATGTTCGTTCAAATTAAATATTGAATGTTTTATATTTTAATTTGAAGGAAAACCGACTAAAACAGTCGAATGGGCCTTCGAAACAAATCCCATTGTGTTCGAAATGGGGGTAAAACGCTAGGGACGACAGTCGTTGGGTTTGAATTGGTGTTCGTCTGTATAAGGGGTATTTTAGAGATTTTAAAAATTATATATAAAAAAATTCCTATTGGCCCATAAAAATTTCTCTCTCCCCGTTTTCTCTTTCTTCCTCTGCCGATCGACGGTGGAACCATGCGCCCTCCTTCTCTCCTCCTTTTCTCCGCAACCACTCAACTAAATCAAGCACCACCACCACCATTTGAAAGCTCTCGCCACCCTCTTCAAATCCATACCCGATTCACCCCGTCACGTCGCCCCTGCCACGAGAACCAGGCCCACGAACATTGGCCATTCGAACCGCCGCCCTGCCCTATTCCGACCACCGGACCTGGCGCGACCACCACGCGCTGGAAGCTGCTTCGTAGCTCTTCGACGCTGCGTGACCAGATCTGAACGAAGTACAACGGATTGGCGGCAAGATCAAAACCTAGTTTTGAATGAAATAGAGAGGTATACGGCTTGTAAATTTTGAACTGAAATTAACGGTTTAAAAGCGTTGCAAGCTTTGAAAAATCATATCTTTTTGCTATGTTAACGAAATTCGATGAAACAGGAAACATCGTGACCGTGTGGACGCCTTCTACATTTTAGAAGAGACCGCATATTTTTCTGAGCCTTCTGCTATTTTTGGTGGAGTGGAACCCAAAGTGATATTTCTTATTTAAAAACAATATGGAAAACGACGATGTATAAATTATATAGTCGATGTATGAGTTATATAAACGTTGTACACCTCATGTATAAGCGTTGTATAAGTTGTATGTTCGATGTATAAGTTATATATGCGTTGTAATAAATATATATGTGTTGAAATAAAAGTAAATTGCTATATATAAATATATATATATACGCCCCTCGTCCACAAACCATGGACGATATCTATTGGTTGAAATTGTTGTGAAAATTGATTGATAGCGAATGGTTGTCTGGGGTTTTTTGTGGTTGATATTGATTGATTGTGGTTGAAAAATACCGGTTTGTGGTTGAGAAATATTTGGTTGAAACCACATAGGATTAGTTTGTGGAAATGAAATAAAGATATACATGCCGCCTGCGTGCGAACTAGATGCATGATCCCCATTGTCAAAAACCGCGAGGTTTTAAGGTAGAGCGAGGAGCCGTACTAGGGACGGTCCCGGTTTTAACTACCCTGCCGTTATGCTGCCGAAATTTTGAATAATATTCATGTGTTTGGATTATTTTCATTTTCTAAAACTATATTTATTCATTGAATAGAAAACCTTCATGTGTTGAATCGATATTCATTCGTTGATTAGAAATTCATGTGTTGAATGGTATTCGCGTTTTAAATATAAAAATCACATTTTTACCTATATATAGAAACTATAGAAAACCTTCATGTGTTGAATCGATATTCATTCGTTGATTAGAAATTCATGTGTTGAATGGTATTCGCGTTTTAAATATGAAAATCACATTTTTACCTATATATAGAAACTATAGAAAACCTTCATGTGTTGAATCGATATTCATTCGTTGATGTGAAATTCATGTGTTGAATGGTATTCATATTTTGAAATAAATTGTTTGATAATAAAAGAAATCACCTTTTATCGACTATATGAACTGTGTAAAATAAACTCGTTTTGAAAGAAATTGTTTTATAAGAAAAATCCTATTTTTATCACCAATATGAAATATATAAAATAATAGTGTTTTGAAATGAGTTGTTTTACAATAAAAATCACATTTTTTATTATATGCGTGAATCGTTCAAATGTGAAGTGTCAAAAATAGCCACTTGTTCAAATAAATATATATGAGTTGAAATATTCATTAATTAGCTAATGATATGATCTGTACCTATGTATGTAACATTAGAATGAATGGTGTTTTTAAACCAAATAGAAATCAAATATGAAGTTGAATAGAAAAGGATAAATGATAAGAACTATATATATGTACATGCATATTCATTGAATAGGTTATAGCAAAGGGGCTAGAGAAGAGGAATAAAATTTTGTACCCGACAAATAGGTACACATTTACTGTTTTGTTTGGGTGATGATTTTATGAGCCTGTTGGCTAGCCGCTTGGCTTTTTCTTTTTCTTTTTGAGATTAGAAGGACCGTGGAAGCTATTTGAGATTTCCCGATGCTCCCGGTGCAGGGGAGGTTATGGCGAGATTTTCCAAAAATTTAAGGCGTTAGTGAAATATTTGAAGTGAAAACGATATTGAAATCATTGAATGAACTATATTTATATAAATATATAAAAATAAATAAAATTAAAATGAAACAAGGCCGTGTAGTTCGTATTTTGAAACCGTGATTTCAAACAACTAGTGCGGGAAATCCGACCATTGGATTTTCCCGAAACCGCAACCGTCGGGTTCGCCTTGGAAAAATCTTTCCAACGGCCCCAACTTTGTAAAGATCCAACGGTTGGATTGTCTGGAATGTTTAATTCAAATCTGAAGAAAAACAGCGCCAGAAATGATTATATTTATATATAAATATAAATATAATTATATTTAATCGAATAACGACGCTGCTGTTCGTATTTTGAAAGCGAAACTTCAAACGATTGTACCGGGAGATCCGACCGTCGGATTTTCCCGAAGCTGAAACCGTTGGATTCGTTTTGAAAAGGCCTTTCTAATGATATAAATTTTGTGAAGATCAAACGGTTAGATTTTCAGATATGTTTGAATCAAATATAAAGAAAAACAACGCCACGGCCGCGTTATGGCCCGAAGCGTCGTTTTGAATATATGGGCTATTTTAAAATAAATAAAAATAGCGATAAATCGTTATAAAATATTATAAACGATGTGGAAGGGAAATAAACTGAATTTGCTCGATTTATGTGGCTTTTGATGGTTGAATGTATTTGGTGTGAAAATTACATTAAAGAACAAAATTGGTGTTGTCGAATAATTTAACCATTGAAATAAATTGATTTGAAATTCTAAATATACGTGAATTATTTGAAAAGGCCGAGTTAATTCTCATTTCAAATAATTGACCGACGATTGAAATTTGAAGATGAAGACGGCGGTCGAAGACCGGAGATCTTCACCTCGTTTGGATGGTAACCGAGGTCCTGATTGGGAGGCATCCCGAAATATGGATAATGTGTGGTGATCGTCCAGACGTACGTGGTGATCGATGGGTTTGCGAGGTATTTAGTGCCTCCGGTTTCGTTCAGACCTAGAACGGACTTGTAAATGGACTGTGTGTCTGACATTGGATTTTATTCTGTGTTGATTGATCTCTATTAAATATACATCTGTTTGGCGGCAGAGAATTTATTCTTTTGTTTAACGCCCCTCCCTGAAACGCACGAGCTCAGAGGTTGTATATCGATGGACATCAGTCGCATGGCATGAATCTCCTGTGTGGCATGCTTAGATGCTGTGATCAGAGCTTCAGTTGAAAAGCAAAGTCTTGTGGTGATGATCAAAGTACCGCCTGTGGGGCGTAGCTTTGTGTATAACGTGAAATCGCGAGCCTCACACCCCGGTATGTACTAGAAACGGGAGAAAGGACCTCAGGGAGGGCCTGCGTTACCTCCTAGCTAGGGTGGTGTCAATGACCTACCAGCCCTGACATTTATATACTTTTCACCTATGTGGTTGTTGCTGTTGCGAGGCGCCGTGGTTTAATCGGACGATATGGGTCCGATGGAGCCATTCGTTGGCTCGTTTACGCCCCAAAGGGCAGGGAAACGCATGGTTCGGGCATTTTAATCCACATCGGTGGACCGGCCCTGACGATCCTAAGGCTTGACAGAGTACTTGCCTGAGACTCGGGCTAGGCAGTCTCGAATTCGGTAAGGACTATCTTTTGCCTTGGTTCATGACGGAAATCCAATTTCCAATTACGTGACTGTGCGGTTTTGATTGTATACTTATATATGGTGACATAGTGGTATGGGGCATTAATGCCGTCTATGATTGATAGTTATGATTTGAAATTGTTTTCAGATCATATGAGCACTAGCAATAATATCAAATGCCTTTGTTTTATTCGTATCAAGCATATTTTGGCCGTTATAAGGTAAAAACTCTATCCTCCGGTTTGCGTTGCATTGTGTGATGGGAACTGAGTCTTATAATGGCTTCAGTTTTATAAAAAGCATAGCCATGTTTAAAAGAAAGATTTGTTTTAAATCACTGGCAATCCAATGGAGTAAACCCGTTCCACGAAAGTGGCGTGGTCCTGTGATTAGCCGTATTATATATGTGTTGAATAGATTTCTCATACCAGTCCCATGACTGACTCGTAGTTTGTTTCACTTTCAAACTCGGGTGCCCCTTTTTTTCTGCACGGGCAGCCTTGTATTCAGGTTTAGCTGGTTCTTTCGGGATAGCTGGAGCTGAAGATGGATTCTATCATTTATCTCTTTTTATGCTGTTCAGCTCCTATTGTACATATTTTGTTTATTTCCGCTGTAGACTTTTATGTATAGCTGAACTGTATTTGTACTAAGTAAGATCCTGTATACTGTGTAACTCTGATGATTACTTTTATCCAGTATATTCTATTGTTCATTTTCTGGTGTATTTATTTAATTCTGTTCTGCTATTATCTGTTTCTGTGTTATATTCCAAAGATAACCCTTGGCACCGTCAGTACGGGGTTTGGGGTCGTCTCATTAATATTTGGGGAATTGCTCTCTTGCTGATTTACGGTTAGTAACTAATGAATTGGAATGAGGCGTATGTTGTGTTTGTGTAACATTCATTTTTAATATACGCGGGTTGTTCGGAAAGGTCGGGTTTATACCCATTCTGAATAACCGATTCGACGATATGTCGAAGATGAAGACGGTGGTTGAAGACCGGAAGTCTTCACATCGTTTGGATAATTACTGACGATCCTGATTGGTCTGTACACCCAAGAGGATGGAAATAGTTGGTGGTCGCCCAGACGTTCTTGGAGATGGATGGATATGCGGGGAAAGTGCCTCCGGTTTCGTTCAGACCAAGAAAGGACTTGTAAATGGATGGTGTGTCTGACATTGTATTCCTTTATATTGTATTCATTGATCTCTGCTAAATATATGTAACGAACCGGGATTTTTCGACTCCGAAAATCAACATCAAACTACCGTGTTGACCATTCAGACATCGAACATTCCAGATCATTAATAGAAAGAAGTTAGAGGGTGAGAATAGATAAGGTAGAAATATTGAATAGAAGAAGAAGAAGAAACACCACATAGAGTCTCACATCGCAGCGGAACAAAATATAATACAGAAATAATCTTTATTGAAAGCTTTAAAATACTTACAGTATCAGAGTACATCATACCATGGGACAGTTATAATAGCCTGTTCCCATATACAACACACAGCGGAATAGTAGTAATATCATACGTCTGGACTCTTCCAACTCGTCTCTTCATAGCAATCGATAACCTGAACCTGTACAACCCGGCCTAACACGAGCATTTACAAAACACCGGGTCAGTCTGGTGAACCAGAGTGAGATAAACTCGCACAGTATAAGGGTGAACCATCCAATCATGATTTTAAAGTTCAAAACCTTTTCAAAGAAAAGGATAATCGTAAGACCAAATCCACACATAAACACGGACGGTTTTTACCTTACGATAACCCAAAACAGTTTTGAAACCAATATCTTGTCTGATATTATAATAATGTCTAGATACAAGTAAATACCAATCTAGTGGAACGCTTGCATCTCACGCTCCACATATATAGTATACAATCAAAACCCGCAGGCGCTTATTGGGAATTGGATTCCGACTTGACAAGGTATGGGTCCACCTTCCGATAGTGTATCTCTAGAGACGAATACACTGGGTTCAACAAGAACTTCTTGCAACCCGGCCCTCACATGACCGACCCCTCTTTTCGCTTGAGAGTATCGAATGTATATCACCGACGCTTGGGATCAGCAACCGTCTCCCGACAAGGGACAGCATCGAAACATAGATTAAAGAAGCAAATAGGATTTCCTCTAGATAGGTGATTATACACCCTAATGGGAGCGACCCACATAGCCATGCTGCCTGCCCGATTTTTGTCATCTCCCGGTTGATGAGGCTTGAGGCCAGAATTAACTCTTGACATCTGGTCACCATTCACTTTGAATGCCACATTGTCAGATCCGTCAGATATCACTAATTGATATCCACAAAAATACTCTAGTTGGAAGCTAAGAGAGCGGCAATTCTCCGCCAACAACCATAGCACGTTTGAAGAAATCAACGTACGTGATCCTTTGGAAATACTCTGTCAGACATTCGTCCATATACGTCATCCAGGAACAGGATGAACCGAAGGCACTCTCCTATCGCATCCATATAGGAATCACCCCATGGATCAGTAGCGAGAAGTCCTTGCAACCCGTAGATTACAACTACGACAGAATCACAGTTTATCTCTGCTTGCCAGGCAGAGAATATTAGTGGTTCTTCCGTGTATGATAGTTCACGGTCTTCAATGCTCCATCTCGAACATCTTCTGAGATCTTCACGCATTTGTTGGACGGATTGGTTTTCGAGTATAAATTCGATTCCGGTCTTTCCATACCAACAATCGTATTGGACAAATTTGATAGTCGGTGTTTTAACTATCAAAATATACAGTGTTTCAATCATGACACTCCAATGAGTTCACTAGTTCAGTATTCAGCATCACTTGGCCTTTAACAACTGATTTACTTTTGTTAAATTAAAAACTTCTAATTCTTTAAATATTCAAAAATACGATATTTGAATAACTCTAATTCGATTTAACTCTAATCGATTAACTCTAATTAATTAACTTTAACCGGTTAATTCTAATTGACCAATTCGACTTAACACCATTCGCTTGACTCTAGATCACAGCGATCACAATGGTTACGCCTGATTCCCTCAGGAAACATCCGACCGCCGTAGGCTATCTGCAGCCCTGCAAATTACGCTAGCAGCCGTACGAAATGGCAACTTAGCAGAATAATTATGTTTGGCTAATTCTATTTCGAATAACTATATTCAATTTCCCATTTTGAAATCTCATTTAAAATTCTCCTTTTTACTTGACCTCGTTTTCAAATAACGTTAATGTAAAATTAACGTCTTAACACTTTGAAACTTATTTATATGTTTTGGTTTATCTTAAACCCTTTTATCGAAGTCTCCTTCGACTTAATTCAAATGATTAAGCAATATTTAATTCAAGCTCTCATTCTCGCTTAAAATCTCTTTTATAACTTCGTTATAAAACTTAGGTTTAAAATAAAACCTATTCATGAACTCCTCATTTAGCTTGATCAAATAATTACCCAAGCTAAACCATTCGGCTTATTTCTTGTTTCCGTACTTATCAATCCGATTAACTTTCTAAAATCACTTAATAATAAATCAAAGTCTTAAATAAGTAGACTATTCATTTATCTCTCTTTATATAACTTTTATTCAAAATAGTATATTCAAAAATCTATTTCTAGTTATAAAATAAATTTTATAACTGCATCTCTATTGATTTACCTGACGGTGAATCAATATCTGTAACCCGATTGATTTTTAAAGGCCATACTCTGCCAAATACTTAACCAATATCGCCCATTGGTTTAAACCAAACAGATGTTGAATATCCAGTCAATAATCAACCATCAAATCAATCACACAAACAGATCAGTTCATATATGATCATATGAGAATAAATAATACATTTGAGGAATCCGGTTGGATCCCTCCAACCTGTTCTTCCCTGTATTCAAAACGGTTATCACAAATCAGACTATTCAGTTTTGTTTAACTGATAAATTAAATAACGATCATTTAACATCAACCATAAGCAATTCAAACAATGCACCCATTTAAACACGTTTATAAATAAACGTGACCAACCAAGGTGAGTCACCTTTATTGGAACCAATCGTTAAAATAACGATTTGGTATTTCACTGAAATTAAACACAGTTTAATTTCATCGGTTAAATCAACAGATAAGCAGATAACTAGCAAACAGTCGACCATTGGCAAGCAGAGCACACAAAATAAAAATACCCAATTTATATAAAATATAAAAAGGGTAACTGAGTGAGTTTAACTCACCTGATTCGTCCATTCGTTGCCAGAACAGCTTGGTGTACTTAAATTAAACAATCGTTTAATTTAATTAAAATTCCCATCTGCGTGCAGTTCTGCTCAAACCTGCTCTATTCTTGTGCTAGTTGATACGGACTCAGTGTCACTTGCTATCATCCGAACTGTATGACACGGTTTTAAATTAAATACGGTATTCGGAATTAAAATATTTATTATTGCCTAACTAATACATAAAATTCCTAATCAAAAATTTCGTTAATCAGCTTTGTTTGGCATGTAGTACTGTTCATTGATTTGGCACAACTATGGAAACCGTACAGGCAATCACTATTTTGTTGTTCACTTTACCTGCATATACTAGGTGTGTTAGCAAATTTATATTTTTCATTCTCGGGCCACGTATAACTTATATAAGGCCATGTATAAACTTATTATATTCTAACCTAAATTACAACTAACGTTAGTTAAACCCAATTAGGCACTTTGTTAAACGTAGTTAGGCACACATAAAGTAATTGGGAACATTGATGTATTTCTGTTCATTCTTTTCATCCTCACTAGTTGTTACCTGTTCTCGAACCCGTGATCCCCTCTGCTTCCCTTACGCATGCAGTTCAACGTCAGCCACTTGCCTTGCAATTCCATCCACAGCTCCACCGACTGTTCTTCACGCCTTGCACCACGTTTTGGTCTACTTTCCCTTCATTCCCTCCACACCAGAAAACGTTACTCGTCCCATGCATGGAAACAAGTCCACGCATCCACGTCCCCATCCTACATCATGCCGACGCCACCCATACCCACTCAGATGCTCCCACTTCTTTACCGGTCCTCCATCCCTTAGTGTACGTCCGCCATCATCATTTATGAATTTGTTGTGCACCCAACTTTCCCTCAAGACTTGCGCACCCACCCACACTCCATTACGTACCCTCATCACGTCCACCGAGATTTCCTCCCTATACAAGAATAACCCACCTCCTTTTTACGAACCAACCTCTTTCCTTACACTACTCTCAGCTCACGCATCAACTCTTTTCCCCATTTCCGACAGAGAAGCATGCATCTCGATTTGAAGATATTTGGTGAAGGTAGATTTCGTTTTGAGTTGTTTTGCATGGAAACCGGTGGTGGAGTCTCAGTTTGTACCGTGGATTATAAATTTACACTCTCGTTTTTGCTGAAGTCCCGAAGAAAAGCGAAGATGGCGTGCTATTTATAGCAGTAAAAACGTGATGACCACGGTATAATTTAAATATATAATATACAGAGAGAGGTATGCAGGCGTGATTTTAGCTAGCTGTTTCTTTGATGGGAATTTCTAAACCTTGGTCGGCAAGGTAAATGAGATGTCGTTATCACTAATAAATGCTTGTCGAGAGGTACTATATCAAAATAGGCTGTCAACTTTAATGTGAGGCCTGCAGAACATTTGGGTAGGTTGTGCTTAATATGTTGATTGTTGAGTGCTTCTGACCGATGAAAAACGATGAAGGTGCTGAAGACATATTGTATATATATAGGGTTAGAATATATATAGTAAAATATTATTCGTGAAACTTCGTTGCGAAGTAACAAGCAAAACTAACTACAGACGATTTCTGTTTACTGATAAAAAGGCTAATCTTAGTGTAAAAAGGTATTCCGAATCAAATGGGACAAGTTTCGTGGAAATCCGAGGTCATATGAAAAAAATTCCTTTATG
Organism: Allium sativum; assembly: GCA_030737875.1. Classification (NCBI taxonomy): domain Eukaryota; kingdom Viridiplantae; phylum Streptophyta; class Magnoliopsida; order Asparagales; family Amaryllidaceae; genus Allium; species Allium sativum. The sequence goes on along the minus strand of JASFAX010000022.1, from coordinate 27,753,193 downwards.
AAATCAGAAATGAACACACGTTTAATTTTTCCACGGTCACCAGATACATCAAATCCACTTGAAACTGCGAACATCGACAATAACTTTTCGATACGAACCCAACGGCACTAATTTCGTCGCATTCTGAGACTGTTGCCCCGGTAGGCTATTTTTACCTCGAACCGCCCTACCCTTTTTAACGCCAAATTTCTCGATCTCTAAAAATAACAAACTATATACATATCCTGACTCTAATCGACGATACGAACTCAACGGAACTGGTTTCGTGGCTTAATTCGATCGTCTGCTCCAGTTACACTCAAATATCCCTATATTGAATTAATTACGCGCTATAGAAATTATATGGGCGTTTACGGCTACCGCGGTCACATACGATATCGGTTTTTCACGCAATTCCCCACCGTACAATAATTTAGCGATACGGTTCTAATGAAACTGATTTCGTCGAAATCTGAGTCCGTTTGCAAAACGGCCATTTTAAAAGCCTCTAATTTAATAACGATTTTCCATAGCGACTATTTCAAAATTTGATTTGGCCATAAATATCAAACTATAACACGAAATCTGGATTTTTCTCTTTCATATGAAAGCTATTGCCAATACGGCTCCAACGTGTCTTGTTTCACAGAAATCCGACTTATATTGAACTCTGTATATCCAGTTGAAGTTCAAAACTCCAATTTACGAACTGCACGCCATTTTCAAGCTCGAATTTATATTATATATAAATTATATAACGATCAAACATCGTTTTAAAAACGAATTAAATATTAAAACCCATTATATTCCCAAATATAATATTTAAAACTAAATTTAAATATTCATATTCAAATGGTCGAAAAACACGGGTCGTTACATTCTTCCCCCCTTAAAATAATTTCGTGCTCGAAATTGCTATGGTAAGAAAGAACGTTATAAACTCACTAACATTCAAATCCAATTTTTCTTTAATCAAAATCAATTCAATATTGTAAATAAATATTTTCAAAAATATTGAAAATTTTCTAACACATTATATTTTCGAAAAATTTCGCCAGCACCCCCTCTGTACAGCTCAATTGGTACACTCCAACTCGCCTTTTTAGGCCTTCTCCAATCCAGAAGGAAATAAAACAGCCAAGCGGCTTGCCATTGTAACAACCCGCAAAATCAGGACCAATTTAAAAATTTTATTTTAGAAAATTTTAATGAATTTTGACAATATAAAATAATTTATTTAAATAATAATGATCACAAATTTGATTCAAATCGAAGTTAGAATGAATGATTTAATTTTTATTATAAAAAGAGTTAGAAATAACGCGGTAGTTTGAAAAGTCAAACTTGAACTTTGACTGACCATACAGGATACAAAATTTAACGGATTTTAGTGAAACCAAAAATATTAGAATCTATTTAAAAATATCTTTCCAGCGAATCCGAAAAAATCGAAATTTCATAACGAGAATCAAAAGTTATGTCAAAATTAAAATCTAGAAAGGTCGCTATGAAATTTATAAGGGCCAAAATGCTACATTTTGCAGAATAAGGAATTAGGACCCGAAACCATCTCCATTGGTTTTAGAATGTTGTTTACACATAAAAATGACTATAAGAACTTATATTTTTGAGTTTCGGAAAAATTCCACTATTTTTGGTATTTTTAAATATTAAAATATACAACTGAAAAATAGAATTTTTGCAAACAAACTCCGAATTCGATGAAACCAGTTTCTATGGATTCGGAATATTAAATTAAGGTTAAATTCTAAAATTTATAATTTTTTGAATTATTTTGTGGCCTGTATAATTTTTACAGTGGAAATACAGCCTATTTTCAGACTTCGGAAATTTATAATAAATTCATACGGAATCGGAAAATTACAAAATCAGGTTCGTTGGGTTCGTAATGACCTGAAATAATTATGTTTAAAAATTTATTAATTTTGAAATTCGCATGTATTTATAAGAATTTTTGAATTGAAGAAAACAGTTGAAAATTGAGTAATTGGGCACATAATGATATTTGGGCCCAAACCAAAATTAAACCCATGGTATATATTATCTTTTTTCTGAGTTTTAGGGCTGAAATTCGAAATGCACAGCAGTCACTCTCTTTTCCATCATTTTTTCTCAATTTCCATGGCGGCTCCCTCTTCCTCTAAAATTCATAAAAAATAAAATCTCTTCAAACCATAGCAAATTATATGTTTTCTCGAAGGTCTCGACGATATGAAGCTAATGGTGTAGTCAGTTTTGTCAAACAGCGCTCGGATTCGCCGGAATCTCGTCTTAAAGCTCGCTGTTTTCGAAATTCAGAAGCTCAAAACGTAAATCAAGAAATTCCCGTGAATCGAGGAAGAATTGGACGAAGTCACGAACACGGAAGTTCTTCGTCTACGCAAGACGAAGATGCTCAGAAAATTTCAGGCAGTTTGGAGGTGAGAGGCGGCCTGTGGGACCCGCGAGGCGAAATTCTTTCTAGGCGATTTCCCGATGATCGGAGAAGCTTTAGGGGCGGCTCTTTCTGGTGGTGTTGCGTCTCGCCAAGACGAAGACATTGGCGGTGGTCCCGTGGCGTCAGGTGGCCCGAGGCAGCGGCAAAGTGCGGTCAAAGTTCGGCGGTGAACAGTGTTTTTCGGTCAATGGGCTGAGGGTATTTTCTATTTTATTTTTAAATTATTTAATTAATTTCCAGAACTTTGAAATTGCATAACTCACTCATACGAAGTCGAAAATCGACGATTTCAGGTGCGTTGGGATCGTGGCGACGAGACGGACGCGTGGACACTAATTTTGTCCAATTCTGAGACAGTGAAATTTTTAGGTATTTTCACGAATATTAATTAATTATTTAATTACCCGATCTTTAAAAATTCATAACTCTTTCATACGAGGTCCGTTTGACGAACCGTAAATTGCGTTGGAATCACAAAATTAAGAGCTTCGCGATGGCGTAGACCGCAGCTGAAAAGGAGACAGTAAAATTTTGGCCAAAAATTCAATGTGAGGATTCTAATTTTATTTGTTTAATTAATTATAAATTATTTTCTTGCATTAAAAATAATTGTTTGATCGTTTAATTCTGACCTGAAATGTTGGGTGTTGTTTGGAGTGATAATTGTTGTTTGTTGTATGATTGTTGTACATGATTTGCAAAATCCGCTTGGATTTATATATATCTTATTTGCGGTTGGAGAAATGGGATCTAAAATGAGGTCATAACATATTTTATTCAGTATATATATATATATTTTAAGATTGGATTAGAACTTGTAAAACAAATAAAATCCTCTTTTATTTTTAGAACATGTACACAAATGAATTTCTTTTTGTCCTAAAAAAAAAGGAGTTTTTATTTACATTTCTGTTATTAATAAAAGAACAAATATAAAAGAACAAGTTTTTTATTTACATTTCTTTGTAAATAAATGAACACATTTAGATGTGATAAAAAGAAATAAAAAGACAATCTTTTTATATTGGAAACAAAAAGATGAAATTTTGACGATGAAAATAAAAAGACAATCTTTTTATATTTAAAATAGAAGAAGTTATCATTTACATTACAAAATAGAAAAATTCATATTTTTACATTGCGAAATAGAAAAGATTATATTTTTACATTGTAAAATAGTAAAGTTGATATTTTTACATTGTAAAATAGTAAAGTTGATATTTTTACATTGTAAAATAGTAAAGTTGATATTTTTACTTTGTAAAATATAAAAGATCATAATTTTAAATCGCAAAATAGGTTAATCATTTATTTACACCTTCCTTTGTAAATGATAAGGCTAAAAACATGTTATTCACATTATTGATGTTTATAGTGTGAAAGAAAAGAAACAAAATATGTAAATCATTTTGTTTACATTTTCATTGTAATTGGAAAAGAGTAAAATATGTAAATCATTTTGTTTACATTTTCTTTGTAATAGAAAAAGAGTAAAATATGTTAATCACTTTGTTTACATTTTCTTTGTAATAGAAAAAGAGTAAAACAGGTTAATCAGTTATGTAAATAAAAAGAATAAAATTTAGAAATGTATTTATTTACATTTCCTATAGTAGGTAAAAATAGAATGGTTAATATTGAATATTTTATCGTCATTTTGAATGCGGTAAAAATAGAATTGTTAATATTGAATATTTTATCGTCATTTTGAATGCGGTAAAAATAGAATTGTTAATATTGAATATTTTATCGTCATTTTGAATGCGGTAAAAATAGAATTGTTAATATTGAATATTTTATCGTCATTTTGAATGCGGTAAAAATAGAATTGTTAATATTGAATATTTTATCATCATTTTGAATGCGGTAAAAATAGAATTGTTAATATTGAATATTTTATCGTCATTTTGAATGCGGTAAAAATAGAATTGTTAATATTGAATATTTTATCGTCATTTTGAATGCGGTAAAAATAGAATGGTTAATGTTGAATATTTTTTTCGTCATTTTGAACGCGGTGAAAATAGAATGGTTAATGTTGTCATTTTTATCGACATTTTTAGTGCGATAAAAATAGACAATGTTAGTGATTCATTTTTATCGACATTTTTAGTGTGATAAAAATAGACAATGTTAGTGATTCATTTTTATCGACATTTTTAGTGCGATAAAAATAGACAATGTTAGTGATTCATTTTTATCGACATTTTTAGAACGATAAAAATAGACAATGTTAGTGATTCATTTTTATCGATATTTTTAGTGCGATGAAAATAGACAATGTTAGTGATTCATTTTTATCGACATTTTTGGTGCGATAGAAAATAAAAAGAACAGGAACATGAGAAGCATTTATTTACAACTCCTATTGTAAATGAAAAGAGTAAAAATATGAGGACCACTTTATTTACAACTTCTTTTGTAAATGAAAAGACTAGAATATGTTGATTATTTTATTGGTATTTCTATGGTAAATAAAAGAACAAGACATGTGATTTTTTTTTTATTTTTTTTTCATTTTATATTGTAAATGAAAAAGAACAACATTCTGGTCAAGACTTGATTAGTGAATTTAAATTGTCATTTTGAGTTAACATGTCAGTGAATTAGAAAATGAACATTTTTGGTCATTAAAAGGAATAGTTAAAAATGAACATTTTGTGTCACTAAAAAGGATTAATTAGACATGAACATTTTGTGTCATTAAAAAGGACTAATTAGAAATGAACACTTGGTGTCATATAAAAAAAAAGGAATAAATTAAAAATAAACATTTTTTTTTATGCATAAGAAAAGAGATTAAAACAAAATACTCTTTTTGTATATTAAAAGTGAATTAGACAAAATGGACATTTTTGGCACATTAAAATGAATGAAGTAAAAATAGACATCTTTATTCATTGAAAAATATTAGGCAAAATTCTCATTTTGTTGCATTAGAAGTTAAGAAACAAAATCATCATATTTGTTTATGTTGAGAAAAAGAATGGATTTAAAATGTATGTTTTCATACATTAAAAAGAATGAATTAAGGATGTATATTTTTATACATTAAAAATAATGAAGTCAAATATTCATTTTGTCATTAAAATGAATGAGACCAAAAATATGTATTTTTGGTAAATAAATAAAAGTCACGATCTTTATGGTCATATGTTCATAATAAAGAGTATTGAAATATTTGACTGTGATGTTGTATTTTGATGTGTTAAATGTGATGTTAGTATATTCAAAATTGAATATTACACTTCCATTTACAAGTCATCCGACTTGTTTATGTGATTGGGACGATTATTTTTTTACACATCGCCCAAGTGCACAAATAATTTATTATTTGTTTGTTGGATGAAAACCCCACACGGGTATTGGGACGATACTTGACTAACACAAATCCCAATGTTATTTATATGTCTATCGATTGATCGACAGGCTGCGACGAGCGTTATTGTTTTAATTTAATGCTCACACAGTTGACATTGTCACTCTGGTTGTTAATGGATGGATTGAGGATTATTTCCTGTTATTACCCTATACATGAAATGTATGAAACCCATATGACCCAAATTATATGGTATATGGTTGAGTCGCATTCCAATGCAGAATTTCTTTTTAAATAAAGAATTTTTATATAATGAAAGGATTTTTGTAAAATAAAGGATTTTGTATTATAAAGTATATTTTACATTCAGAATCTTTTATATATAGAATATTTTATTGATTATTTTAAAATGTGTTTTTTTTATATAGTAATGAATTAATGTCTTTAAGATAAATCTTTTATTTAAGATTATTAGATCTTAACAATTACTATTTGAAATTTATAAATCTATTTTATAAATTGAAAATCAAAATTGGAATATTAATAAATCTTTTTAGAAGGATAAAAATGTAATTTATTTTATCTTTGATAAAATTAATGAGAACCTTTTAACATAAATAATAATTTTTATTTAAAAGGATATTCAAAGTTGGAATGTGGCGTATGGTTGATTTTAATTACAAATACGCGAGTTATTCAGAAAGACCGGGTCTAACCCATTCTGAATAATCATCACGACGATCAAGAGTCGAAGATGAAGACGGTGACGGAAGACCTGAGAGCTTCACATCGTTTGGTTGATGGTGACTAATATCTTGAATTGGGACTGATCCCCCAAGGCAAGGTAAAAGTGATGATCTTCCAGACGTACTGGAGATCGACGGATACGTTGTTTCGTTCAGACCCAGAACGGACTTGTAAATGGATAGCATGCCTGACATTGAAATTTATTTCATGTAATTAAATCGGTTTTTATTTAATATATAAATGCATGGTGGCGGAGGATTTATTCTCTTGCTTAACACCCTTTTGTATGTTAAATAATTACCGATCGCATGATATGAGTTGTTGATGTGGCACGCCAAGTTGCAATTGAACAAAGCTTATTGTTGCAAAGCAGAGCCTTGTATGATGATCAAAGCATAGTCTGGTATGGACATAGCTTTGTGTAATACGTTACTTCGCGAGCCTCACACCCCGGTTGAGTCTAAAACGGAGCAAGGGAACGCAGGGAGTGCGCACGTTTCTTTCTAGCTAGAAGTGGTGTCGGTGCTTAAACTGGCTGACATTTTACTTATGTGGTTGTTGGATTTGAGGTACCTCAGGTATATTGGTCGTATTGTGGCCAATCAGAGATTCGTTAGGATCGGGAAACGTGTGTTCAGGAATAACTAATCCAGTCCATTGCACCAGTTGGACAGAGTACCAACACGGGGACGGACCGGCCCTGCAGGATCCAAGGGTTGGACAGAGTACCAATCCTGGGGCATTGCTAGAGTGTCTCGAATCGGTAAGGAATTCGCTCCTAGCCTTGACTCATGATGGAAACCCAACTTTCCAATAGGTAACGACGAATTTGATTGTATATTTATTATGGCGACATAGTGGGATGGGGCACTCATGCCGTCTAGGATTAATACATTTACCTTGATGTACTTCAAATTGGTTGCACACTATTATTATATAATACCGTTTTTATCGTATCAAGCATCTTTTGATCATTATAAGGTAAAACCCTATCCTCCGGTTTGCGTTGCATTGTGTGATGAGACTTGGGTCTTATAATGGTTTCATTTTTCTAAAAAGCATTGCGTTATTTTGACGATTTACTTTAGTCATGCACTGGCAATCCATAGGAGAAAACCCGTTCCGCGAAAGTGGCATGGTCCTGTGATTAGCCTTATTATATTATATAGGTTATGTAGAATTCTCACACCAGTCCCATGACTGACCTGTAGTTTGTCCACTGGCAAACTCGGGTGCCCATATTTTCCACACGGGCAGTCGAGTAGCTATTTTTGCAGATATATTAAACAGGATTCTGGGTTGAAGCTTAAAGCTGTGTCCAGAGATAGAAAGTCTTCCGCTGTGTTCTTCCGTTGCAGTATATTACATTTTTGTATTTATCTTCCGCTGTAATTATATTCCAATGTACTCTGATATGTATATTCTGTACTCTGATGTAACATTATATGATGATATGTTATAAAAGTCTTCTGTTGTTGTTTTAATATGTTGTATGCCCAAAGTTAAAGTATTCGTAGATTTTCACTTTTTGGGTCAGACCTGTGTGGTTTATGGTCGATTCAAAGGGTGGGAATTTGCGGGTCTTTACAGTTGGTATCAGAGCTCTGGTTAGCTCAAATCTTTGGGGTACAACTCATTAGAACTGAACAAAAGACTCATCAGAGATTGGATTAGTAATGTCCAATAAGAATACTCATTAGAGATAGGATTAGCAGTATCCTAGAATGAGTAAACTCGTTAGAGATGGGGTTAGTAATGCCCTAGAACGAGTTCAGAGTTACAAATATATAATTAACGCATTTTTGATATTTATAATATATTTTGTGAAATATGATTTTTATATATATAAAGTTATGTATATTTTGAAAAGATAATTAACCGTTAAAATTTAAAATCAAGATAGTTAATTTTACAATTTTTTTAGCTACGTTCCTTTTCGAGGACGAAAAGTTTTTAAGTGGGGGCGATTGTAACAACCCGCAAAATCAGGACCAATTTAAAAATTTTATTTTAGAAAATTTTAATGAATTTTGACAATATAAAATAATTTATTTAAATAATAATGATCACAAATTTGATTCAAATCGAAGTTAGAATGAATGATTTAATTTTTATTATAAAAAGAGTTAGAAATAACGCGGTAGTTTGAAAAGTCAAACTTGAACTTTGACTCACCGTACAGGATACAAAATTTAACGGATTTTAGTGAAACCAAAAATATTAGAATCTATTTAAACATATCTTTCCAACGAATCCGAAAAAATCGAAATTTCATAACGGGAATCAAAAGTTATGTCAAAATTAAAATCTAGAAAGGTCGCTATGAAATTTATAAGGGCCAAAATGCTACATTTTGCAGAATAAGGAATTAGGACCCGAAACCATCTCCATTGGTTTTAGAATGTTGTTTACACATATAAATGACTATAAGAACTTATATTTTTGAGTTTCGGAAAAATTCCACTATTTTTGGTATTTTTAAATATTAAAATATACACCTGAAAAATAGAATTTTTGCAAACAAACTCCGAATTCGACGAAACCAGTTTCTATGGATTCGGAATATTAAATTAAGGTTAAATTCTAAAATTTATAATTTTTGGAATTATTTTGTGGCCTGTATAATTTTTACAGTGGAAATACATCCTATTTTCAGACTTCGGAAATTTATAATAAATTCATACGGAATCGGAAAATTACGAAATCAGGGTCGTTGGGTTCGTAATGACCTGAAATAATTATGTTTAAAAATTTATTAATTTTGAAATTCGCATGTATTTATAAGAATTTTTGAATTGAAGAAAACAGTTGAAAATTGAGTAATTGGGCACATAATGATATTTGGGCCCAAACCAAAATTAAACCCATGGTATATATTATTTTTTTTCTGAGTTTTAGGGCTGAAATTCGAAATGCACAGTAGCCACTCTATTTTCCATCATTTTTTCTTAATTTCCATGGCGGCTCCCTCTTCCTCTAAAATTCATAAAAAATAAAATCTCTTCAAACCATAGCAAATTATATGTTTTCTCGAAGGTCTCGACGATACGAAGCTAATGGTGTAGTCGGTTTTGTCAAACAGCGCTCGGATTCGCCGGAATCTCGTCTTAAAGCTCGCTGTTTTCGAAATTCAGAAGCTCAAAACGTAAATCAAGAAATTCCCGTGAATCGAGGAAGAATTGGACGAAGTCACGAACACGGAAGTTCTTCGTCTACGCAAGACGAAGATGCTCAGAAAATTTCAGGCAGTTTGGAGGTGAGAGGCGGCCTGTGGGACCCGCGAGGCGAAATTCTTTCTAGGCGATTTCCCGATGATCGGAGAAGCTTTAGGAGCGGCTCTTTCTGGTGGTGGTGCGTCTCGCCAAGACGAAGACATTGGCGGTGGTCCCGTGGCGTTAGGTGGCCCGAGGCAGCGGCAAAGTGCGGTCAAAGTTTGGCGGTGAACAGTGTTTTTCGGTCAATGGGCTGAGGGTATTTTCTATTTTATTTTTAAATTATTTAATTAATTTCCAGAACTTTGAAATTGCATAGCTCACTCATACGAAGTCTAAAATCGACGATTTCAGGTGCGTTGGGATCGTGGCGACGAGACGGACGCGTGGACACTAATTTTGTCCAATTCTGAGACAGTGAAATTTTTAGGTATTTTCACGAATATTAATTAATTATTTAATTACCCGATCTTTAAAAATTCATAACTCTTTCATACGAGGTCCGTTTGACGAACCGTAAATTGCGTTGGAATCACAAAATTAAGAGCTTCGCGATGGCGCAGACCGCAGCTGAAAAGGAGACAGTAAAATTTTGGCCAAAAATTCAATGTGAGGATTCTAATTTTATTTGTTTAATTAATTATAAATTATTTTCTTGCATTAAAAATAATTGTTTGATCGTTTAATTCTGACCTGAAATGTTGGGTGTTGTTTGGAGTGATAATTGTTGTTTGTTGAATGATTGTTGTACATGATTTGCAAAATCCGCTTGGATTTATATATATCTTATTTTCGGTTGGAGAAATGGGATCTAAAATGAGGTCATAACATATTTTATTCAGTATATATATATGTTAAGATTGGATTAGAACTTGTAAAACAAATAAAATCCTCTTTTATTTTTAGAACATGTACACAAATGAATTTCTTTTTGTCCTAAAAAAAAGGAGTTTTTATTTACATTTCTGTTATTAATAAAAGAACAAATATAAAAGAACAAGTTTTTTATTTACATTTCTTTGTAAATAAATGAACACGTTTAGATGTGATAAAAAGAAATAAAAAGACAATCTTTTTATATTGGAAACAAAAAGATGAAATTTTGATGATGAAAATAAAAAGACAATCTTTTTATATTTAAAATAGAAGAAGTTATCATTTACATTACAAAATAGAAAAAGTCATATTTTTACATTGCGAAATAGAAAAGATTATATTTTTACATTGTAAAATAGTAAAGTTGATATTTTTACATTGTAAAATAGTAAAGTTGATATTTTTACATTGTAAAATAGTAAAGTTGATATTTTTACTTTGTAAAATATAAAAGATCATATTTTTAAATCGCAAAATAGGTTAATCATTTATTTACACCTTCCTTTGTAAATGATAAGGCTAAAAATATGTTATTCACATTATTGATGTTTATATGGTGAAAGAAAAGAAACAAAATATGTAAATCATTTTGTTTACATTTTCATTGTAATAGGAAAAGAGTAAAATATGTAAATCATTTTGTTTACATTTTCTTTGTAATAGAAAAAGAGTAAAATATGTTAATCACTTTGTTTACATTTTCTTTGTAATAGAAAAAGAGTAAAACAGGTTAATCAGTTACGTAAATAAAAAGAATAGAATTTAGAAATGTATTTATTTACATTTCCTATAGTAGGTAAAAATAGAATTGTTAATATTGAATATTTTATCGTCATTTTGAATGCGGTAAAAATAGAATTGTTAATATTGAATATTTTATCGTCATTTTGAATGCGGTAAAAATAGAATTGTTAATATTGAATATTTTATCGTCATTTTGAATGTGGTAAAAATAGAATTGTTAATATTGAATATTTTATCGTCATTTTGAATGCGGTAAAAATAGAATTGTTAATATTGAATATTTTATCGCCATTTTGAATGCGGTAAAAATAGAATTGTTAATATTGAATATTTTATCGTCATTTTGAATGCGGTAAAAATAGAATTGTTAATATTGAATATTTTATCGTCATTTTGAATGCGGTAAAAATAGAATGGTTAATGTTGAATATTTTTTCGTCATTTTGAACGCGGTGAAAATAGAATGGTTAATGTTGTCATTTTTATCGACATTTTTAGTGCGATAAAAATAGACAATGTTAGTGATTCATTTTTATCGACATTTTTAGTGCGGTAAAAATAGACAATGTTAGTGATTCATTTTTATCGACATTTTTAGTACGATAAAAATAGACAATGTTAGTGATTCATTTTTATCGATATTTTTAGTGCGATGAAAATAGACAATGTTAGTGATTCATTTTTATCGACATTTTTGGTGCGATAGAAAATAAAAAGAACAGGAACATGAGAAGCATTTATTTACAACTCCTATTGTAAATGAAAAGAGTAAAAATATGAGGACCACTTTATTTACAACTTCTTTTGTAAATGAAAAGACTAGAATATGTTGATCATTTTATTGGTATTTCTATGGTAAATAAAAGAACAAGACATGTGAATTTTTTTTTATTTTTTTTTCATTTTATATTGTAAATGAAAAAGAACAACATTCTGGTCAAGACTTGATTAGTGAATTTAAATTGTCATTTTGAGTTAACATGTCAGTGAATTAGAAAATGAACATTTTTTGTCATTAAAAGGATTAGTTAAAAATGAACATTTTGTGTCACTAAAAAGGATTAATTAGACATGAACATTTTGTGTCATTAAAAAGGACTAATTAGAAATGAACACTTGGTGTCATATAAAAAAAAAAGGAATAAATTAAAAATAAACATTTTTTTTATGCATAAGAAAAGAGATTAAAACAAAATACTCTTTTTGTATATTAAAAGTGAATTAGACAAAATGGACATTTTTGGCACATTAAAATGAATGAAGTAAAAATAGACATCTTTATTCATTGAAAAATATTAGACAAAATTCTCATTTTGTTGCATTAGAAGTTAAGAAACAAAATCATCATATTTGTTTATGTTGAGAAAAAGAACGGATTTAAAATGTATGTTTTCATACATTAAAAAGAATGAATTAAGGATGTATATTTTTATACATTAAAAATAATGAAGTCAAATATTCATTTTGTCATTAAAATGAATGAGACCAAAAATATGTATTTTTGGTAAATAAATAAAAGTCACGATCTTTATGGTCATATGTTCATAATAAAGAGTATTGAAATATTTGCCTGTGATGTTGTATTTTGATGTGTTAAATGTGATGTTAGTATATTCAAAATTGAATATTACACTTCCATTTACAAGTCATCCGACTTGTTTATGCGATTGGGACGATTATTTTTTTACACATCGCCCAAGTGCACAAATAATTTATTATTTGTTTGTTGGATGAAAACCCCACACGGGTATTGGGACGATACTTGACTAACACAAATCCCAATGTTATTTATATGTCTATCGATTGATCGACAGGCTGCGATGAGCGTTATTGTTTTATTTTAATGCTCACACAGTTGACATTGTCACTCTGGTTGTTAATGGATGGATTGAGGATTATTTCCTTTTATTACCCTATACATGAAATGTATGAAACCCATATGACCCAAATTATATGGTATATGGTTGAGTCGCATTCCAATGCAGAATTTCTTTTTAAATAAAGAATTTTTATATAATGAAAGGATTTTTGTAAAATAAAGGATTTTGTATTATAAAGTATATTTTACATTCAGAATCTTTTATATATAGAATATTTTATTGATTATTTTAAAATGTGTTTTTTTTATATAGTAATGAATTAATGTCTTTAAGATAAATCTTTTATTTAAGATTATTAGATCTTAACAATTACTATTTGAAATTTATAAATCTATTTTATAAATTGAAAATCAAAATTGGAATATTAATAAATCTTTTTAGAAGGATAAAAATGTAATTTAGTTTATCTTTGATAAAATTAATGAGAACCTTTTAACATAAATAATAATTTTTATTTAAAAGGATATTCAAAGTTGGAATGTGGCGTATGGTTGATTTTAATTACAAATACGCGAGTTATTCAGAAAGACCGGGTCTAACCCATTCTGAATAATCATCACGACGATCAAGAGTCGAAGATGAAGACGTTGACGGAAGACCTGAGAGCTTCACATCGTTTGGTTGATGGTGACTAATATCTTGAATTGGGACTGATCCCCCAAGGCAAGGTAAAAGTGATGATCTTCCAGACGTACTGGAGATCGACGGATACGTTGTTTCGTTCAGACCCAGAACGGACTTGTAAATGGATAGCATGCCTGACATTGAAATTTATTTCATGTAATTAAATCGGTTTTTATTTAATATATAAATGCATGGTGGCGGAGGATTTATTCTCTTGCTTAACACCCTTTTGTATGTTAAATAATTACCGATCGCATGATATGAGTTGTTGATGTGGCACGCCAAGTTGCAATTGAACAAAGCTTATTGTTGCAAAGCAGAGCCTTGTATGATGATCAAAGCATAGTCTGGTATGGACATAGCTTTGTGTAATACGTTACTTCGCGAGCCTCACACCCCGGTTGAGTCTAAAACGGAGCAAGGGAACGCAGGGAGTGCGCACGTTTCTTTCTAGCTAGAAGTGGTGTCGGTGCTTAAACTGGCTGACATTTTACTTATGTGGTTGTTGGATTTGAGGTACCTCAGGTATATTGGTCGTATTGTGGCCAATCAGAGATCCGTTAGGATCGGGAAACGTGTGTTCAGGAATAACTAATCCAGTCCATTGCACCAGTTGGACAGAGTACCAACACGGGGACGGACCGACCCTGCAGGATCCAAGGGTTGGACAGAGTACCAATCCTGGGGCATTGCTAGAGTGTCTCGAATCGGTAAGGAATTCGCTCCTAGCCTTGACTCATGATGGAAACCCAACTTTCCAATAGGTAACGACGAATTTGATTGTATATTTATTATGGCGACATAGTGGTATGGGGCAGTCATGCCGTCTAGGATTAATACATTTACCTTGATGTACTTCAAATTGGTTGCACACTATTATTATATAATACCGTTTTTATCGTATCAAGCATCTTTTGATCATTATAAGGTAAAACCCTATCCTCCGGTTTGCGTTGCATTGTGTGATGGGACTTGGGTCTTATAATGGTTTCATTTTTCTAAAAAGCATTGCGTTATTTTGACGATTTACTTTAGTCATGCACTGACAATCCATAGGAGAAAACCCGTTCCGCGAAAGTGGCATGGTCCTGTGATTAGCCTTATTATATTATATAGGTTATGTAGAATTCTCACACCAGTCCCATGACTGACCTGTAGTTTGTCCACTGGCAAACTCGGGTGCCCATATTTTCCACACGGGCAGTCGAGTAGCTATTTTTGCAGATATATTAAACAGGATTCTGGGTTGAAGCTTAAAGCTGTGTCCAGAGATAGAAAGTCTTCCGCTGTGTTCTTCCGTTGCAGTATATTACATTTTTGTATTTATCTTCCGCAGTAATTATATTCCAATGTACTCTGATATGTATATTCTGTACTCTGATGTAACATTATATGATGATATGTTATAAAAGTCTTCTGTTGTTGTTTTAATATGTTGTATGCCCAAAGTTAAAGTATTCGTAGATTTTCACTTTTTGGGTCAGACCTGTGTGGTTTATGGTCGATTCAAAGGGTGGGAATTTGCGGGTCTTTACAGCCATATAGGCTTATAAATCACCAAACCCATATAGAAATAAACGTGTACCTTTTTGTCGGGCATATCATTATATCCTTTTCCATCCGCTACCCTGTCAGCTTATACAAATGCATTCCCAAACAAAATTCCAACCAAATCCTTCACACGTCCAATCCAAATCCCATTCTTAACTCAATTTCCATCCATCATCAATTCCAACCAACACTATTTCAGATTCTTGTCTCACAAATTTCAAAATCTGATCCTACTTGATATATTATATCCCGATTCAATTTCCAGTTAACTGGATTCATATTTAATTCATATTTGTTTTCACAATTTCTATTTAATTTTGCCTTTGTTCAAACAATTTCCCTGGAAGTTTTTAAACAGTTCAGCTCTTTCAAAAATCAATTATTCCTTCCTAGGATTCAAAACAACTTGTTTTTCTCAAAGCAATTTCAAACAAATTTTTTGGTAGTAATCCGTCACTTACCACTCGAAAATGAACACCGATAATGGCGCGCACATCATCGGAGTCTATTTTCCAGCTATCGAAGTGAGTTCAATACTATATTACTTTTAAAACCATTTCTAAACACTTCCATTTTGAAATCTGTTCAAAAATATCCTTTGCAAGGCTTGTAAAACAATTTAAAAACTTCCCAGGATTTTAAAATTCTCATATATTTAATCCAAGTTCATTTGCAAATCTTTCCCACTTTAAGGAATTTTAATTCCAATTCTGATTTAGATTTCAGATTTAATTCATCTGATTCCATATTATACGAATTCTAATTGGTTATTATTTATATAACCATTTCAATTATAACCAAGCAACACATCCAATATACTATAATATTTCAAATGTTAGTCATTCCTTTATATTAAAATACCATTTGGGTAAAATTATTTCATTTACCCTCTTTCAAAAACATACTGTGTCGAATTATTCTGTTCAAGAGTTTAGAAACACTTGTCGACACAGTTTGCATTACTGTATCGACCAGAATTCATAAACTACTCGACAAACCAATCAACACAATATAAACAGTTTTTATATCAATTTACAATTACGCGCTCATATATATAAACTCAAACTCAATCTAGGGTATTACTAACCCCATCTCTACTGAGTCACGCCACAGAGCCAAGGTAATTACTTAACCTTAAGCTCTGATACCACTGTAACGAACCGGGATTTTTCGACTTCGAAAATCAACATCAAACTACCGTGTTGACCATTCAGACATCGAACATTCCAGATCATTAATAGAAAGAAGTTAGAGGGTGAGAATAGATAAGGTGGAAATATTGAATAGAAGAAGAAGAAGAAACACCACACAGAGTCTCACATCGCAGCGGAACAAAATATAATACAGAAATAATCTTTATTGAAAGCTTTAAAATACTTACAGTATCAGAGTACATCATACCATGGGACAGTTATAATAGCCTGTTCCCATATACAACACACAGCGGAATAGTAGTAATATCATACGTCTGGACTCTTCCAGCTCGTCTCTTCATAGCAGTCGATAACCTGAACCTGTACAACCCGGCCTAACCCGAGCATTTACAAAACACCGGGTCAGTCTGGTGAACCAGAGTGAGATAAACTCGCACAGTATAAGTGTGAACCATCCAATCATGATTTTAAAGTTCAAAACCTTTTCAAAGAAAAGGATAATCGTAAGACCAAATCCACACATAAACACGGACGGTTTTTACCTTACGATAACCCAAAACTGTTTTGAAACCAATATCTTGTCTGATATTATAATAATGTCTAGATACAAGTAAATACCAATCTAGTGGAACGCTTGCATCTCACGCTCCACATATATAGTATACAATCAAAACCCGCAGGCGCTTATTGGGAATTGGATTCCGACTTGACAAGGTATGGGTCCACCTTCCGATAGTGTATCTCTAGAGACGAATACACTGGGTTTAATAAGAACTTCTTGCAACCCGGCCCTCACATGACCGACCCCTCATTTCGCTTGAGAGTATCGAATGTATATCACCGACGGTTGGGATCAGCAACCGTCTCCCGACAAGGGACAGCATCGAAACATAGATTAAAGAAGCAAATAGGATTTCCTCTAGATAGGTGATTATACACCCTAATGGGAGCGACCCACATAGCCATGCTGCCTGCCCGATTTTTGTCATCTCCCGGTTGATGAGGCTTGAGGCCAGAATTAACTCTTGACATCTGGTCACCATTCACTTTGAATGCCACATCGTCAGATCCGTCAGATATCACTAATTGATATCCACAAAAATACTCTAGCTGGAAGCTAAGAGAGCGGCAATTCTCCGCCAACAACCATAGCACGTTTGAAGAAATCAACGTACGTGATCCTTTGGAAATACTCTGTCAGACATTCGTCCATATACGTCATCCAGGAACAGGATGAACCGAAGGCACTCTCCTGTCGCATCCATATAGGAATCACCCCATGGATCAGTAGCGAGAAGTCCTTGCAACCCGTAGATTACAACTACGACAGAATCACAGTTTATCTCTGCTTGCCAGGCAGAGAATATTAGTGGTTCTTCCGTGTATGATAGTTCACGGTCTTCAATGCTCCATCTCGAACATCTTCTGAGATCTTCACGCATTTGTTGGACGGATTGGTTTTCGAATATAAATTCGATTCCGGTCTTTCCATAACAACAATCGTATTGGACAAATTTGATAGTCGGTGTTTTAACTATCAAAATATACAGTGTTTCAATTTTGACACTCCAATGAGTTCACTAGTTCAGTATTCAGCATCACTTGGCCTTTAACAACTGATTTACTTTTGTTAAATTAAAAACTTCTAATTCTTTAAATATTCAAAAATATGATATTTGAATAACTCTAATTCGATTTAACTCTAATCGATTAACTCTAATTAATTAACTTTAACCGGTTAATTCTAATTGACCAATTCGACTTAACACCATTCGCTTGACTCTAGATCACAGCGATCACAATGGTTACGCCTGATTCCCTCAGGAAACATCCGACCGCCGTAGGCTATCTGCAGCCCTGCGAATTACGCTAGCAGCCGTACGAAATGGCAACTTAGCCGAATAATTATGTTTGGATAATTCTATTTCGAATAACTATATTCAATTTCCCATTTTGAAATCTCATTTAAAATTCTCCTTTTTACTTGACCTCGTTTTCAAATACCGTTAATGTAAAATTAACGTCTTAACACTTTGAAACTTATTTATATGTTTTGGTTTATCTTAAACCCTTTTATCGAAGTCTCCTTCGACTTAATTCAAATGATTAAGCAATATTTAATTCAAGCTCTCATTCTCGCTTAAAATCCCTTTTATAACTTCGTTATAAAACTTAGGTTTAAAATAAAACCTATTCATGAACTCCTCATTTCGCTTGATCAAATAATTACCCAAGCTAAACCATTCGGCTTATTTCTTGTTTCCGTACTTATCAATCCGATTAACTTTATAAAATCACTTAATAATAAATCAAAGTCTTAAATAAGTAAACTATTCATTTATCTCTCTTTATATAACTTTTATTCAAAATAGTATATTCAAAAATCTATTTCTAGTTATAAAATAAATTTTATAACTGCATCTCTATCGATTTACCTGACGGTGAATCAATATTTGTAACCCGATTGATTTTTAAAGGCCATACTCTGCCAAATACTTAACCAATATCGCCCATTGGTTTAAACCAAACAGATGTTGAATATCCAGTCAATAATCAACCATCAAATCAATCACACAAACAGATCAGTTCATATATGATCATATGAGAATAAATAATACATTTGAGGAATCCGGTTGGATCCCTCCAACCTGTTCTTCCCTGTATTCAAAACGGTTATCACAAATCAGACTATTCAGTTTTGTTTAACTGATAAATTAAATAACGATCATTTAACATCAACCATAAGCAATTCAAACAATGCACCCATTTAAACACGTTTATAAATAAACGTGACCAACCAAGGTGAGTCACCTTTATTGGAACCAATCGTTAAAATAACGATTTGGTATTTCACTGAAATTAAACACAGTTTAATTTCATCGGTTAAATCAACAGATAAGCAGATAACTAGCAAACAGTCGACCATTGGCAAGCAGAGCGCACAAAATAAAAATACCAAATTTATATAAAATATAAAAAGGGTAACTGAGTGAGTTTAACTCACCTGATTCGTCCATTCATTGCCAGAATAGCTTGGTGTACTTAAATTAAACAATCGTTTAATTTAATTAAAATTCCCATCTGCGTGCAGTTCTGCTCAAACCTGCTCTATTCTTATGCTAGTTGATACGGACTCAGTGTCACTTGTTATCATCCGAACTGTATGACACGGTTTTAAATTAAATACGGTATTCGGAATTAAAATATTTATTAATGCCTAACTAATACATAAAATTCCTAATCAAAAATTTCGTTAATCAGCTTTGTTTGGCATGTAGTACTGTTCATTGATTTGGCACAACTATGGAAACCGTACAGGCAATCACTATTTTGTTGTTCACTTTACCTGCATATACTAGGTGTGTTAGCACATTTATATTTTTCATTCTCGGGCCACGTATAACTTATATAAGGCCATGTATAAACTTATTATATTCTAACCTAAATTACAACTAACGTTAGTTAAACCCAATTAGGCACTTTGTTAAACGTAGTTAGGCACACATAAAGTAATTGGGAACATTGATGTATTTCTGTTCATTCTTTTCATCCTCACTAGTTGTTACCTGTTCTCGAACCCGTGATCCCCTCTGCTTCCCTTACGCATGCAGTTCAACGTCAGCCACTTGCCTTGCAATTCCATCCACAGCTCCACCGACTGTTCTTCACGCCTTGCACCACGTTTTGGTCTACTTTCCCTTCATTCCCTCCACACCAGAAAACGTTACTCGTCCCATGCATGGAAACAAGTCCACGCATCCACGTCCCCATCCTACATCATGCCGACGCCACCCATACCCACTCAGATGCTCCCACTTCTTTACCGGTCCTCCATCCCTTAGTGTACGTCCGCCCTCATCATTTATGAATTTGTTGTGCACCCAACTTTCCCTCAAGACTTGCGCACCCACCCACACTCCATTACTTACCCTCATCACGTCCACCGAGATTTCCTCCCTATACAAGAATAACCCACCTCCTTTTTACGAACCAACCTCTTTCCTTACACTACTCTCAGCTCACGCATCAACTCTTTTCCCCATTTCCGACAGAGAAGCATGCATCTCGATTTGAAGATATTTGGTGAAGGTAGATTTCATTTTGAGTTGTTTTGCATGGAAACCGGTGGTGGAGTCTCAGTTTGTACCGTGGATTATAAATTTACACTCTCGTTTTTGCTTAAGTCCCGAAGAAAAGCGAAGATGGCGTGCTATTTATAGTAGTAAAAACGTGATGACCACGGTATAATTTAAATATATAATATACAGAGAGAGGTATGCAGGCGCGAATTTAGCTAGCTGTTTCTTTGATGGGAATTTCTAAACCTTGGTCGGCAAGGTAAATGAGATGTCGTTATCACTAATAAATGCTTGTCGAGAGGTACTATATTAAAATAGGCTGTCAACTTTAATGCGAGGCCTGCAGAACATTTGGGTAGGTTGTGCTTAATATGTTGATTGTTGAGTGCTTCTGACCAATGAAAAACGATGAAGGTGCTGAAGACATACTGTATATATATAGGGTTAGAATATATATAGTAAAATATAATTCTTGAAACTTCGTTGCGAAGTAAGAAGCAAAACTAACTACAGACGATTTCTGTTTACTGATAAAAAGGCTAATCTTAGTGTAAAAAGGTATTCCGAATCAAATGGGACAAGTTTCGTCGAAATCCGAGGTCATATGAAAAAAATTCCTTTATGAAACCAGAAATGAACACACGTTTAATTTTTCCACGGTCACCAGATACATCAAATCCACTTGAAACTGCGAACATCGAAATTAACTTTTCGATACGAACCCAACGGCACTAATTTCGTCGCATTCTGAGACTGTTGCCCCGGTAGGCTATTTTTACCTCGAACCGCCCTACCCTTTTTAACGCCAAATTTCTCGATCTCTAAAAATAACAAACTATATACATATCCTGACTCTAATTGACGATACGAACTCAACGGAACTGGTTTTGTGGCTTAATTCGATCGTCTGCTCCAGTTACACTCAAATATCCCTATATTGAATTAATTACGCGCTATAGAAATTATATGGGCGTTTACGGCTACCGCGGTCACATACGATATCGGTTTTTCACGCAATTCCCCACCGTACAATAATTTAGCGATACGGTTCTAATGAAACTGATTTCGTCGAAATCTGAGTCCGTTTGCAAAACGGCCATTTTAAAAGCCTCTAATTTAATAACGATTTTCCATAGCGACTATTTCAAACTTTGATTTGGCCATAAATATCAAACTATAACACGAAATCTGGATTTTTCTCTTTCATATGAAAGCTATTGCCAATACGGCTCCAACGTGTCTTGTTTCACAGAAATCCGACTTATATTGAACTCTGTATATCCAGTTGAAGTTCAAAACTCCAATTTACGAACTGCACGCCATTTTCAAGCTCGAATTTATATTATATATAAATTATATAACGTTCAAACATCGTTTTAAAAACGAATTAAATATTAAAACCCATTATATTCCCAAATATAATATTTAAAACTAAATTTAAATATTCATATTCAATTGGTCGAAAAACACGGGTCGTTACAATATATATCTGTTTGGCGGCGGGGAATTTATTCTCTTGCTTAACGCCCTTCTCTGAGACATACGAGCTCAGAGGTTATATATTGGCAGAAATCAGTGGTACGATATGGATTGATAGTGTGGCATGCTGAGATGTAGTGATCCAGACTTCTGTTGAAAAGCAAAGTTTGGAGGATGATGATCAAAGCGCAGCTTTAATACAGCATGGCTTTGTGTATAGCGTTGATTCGCGAGCCTCACATCGCGGTATGGTGGTAAACTGATGGTTTGATCAGTATGTTTTTTAGTGGATGGGCACCTTAGGGGTGTCGTGGATTCGGTCGACCAAGATGAGCTTAGTGCTCAAGGATATATAGAGTAGGTGGTGTTTTCTCTCGCTGGGACGTAAGCCGCGGTGGTACTCTGGTCCCAAAAGTGCGGATGTGCAGACGGTGTTTTCTCTTGTGGGGACGTAAGCCATGGGGAATTGCATTACGCGATCTATCTTTCGAATCAGGAGCCACCATGATGGAAATCCAATTTCCAATACGTGTATTCCGGTTTTATTTGTAGAGCCTAGTATGTCGACATAGTGGAATGGGGCGCTTATGCCGTCTATTATTGATACTTATGATTTGAAGATATTTTATACAATATGCACTATAATAGTATCAAATGATTTGTTTTAAACGTATCAAGCATTCTTGGCTATTATAAGGTAAAAACCCTATCCTCCGGCTTGCGTTGCATGGTGTGATGGGACCTGGGTCTTATAATAGCTTCATTTTTCTTTATTTAGCATTGCGCTGTTGTTTTATGCACTGGTATTCTTGGGAGGAAACCCGTTCCGTGTTATACGGCGTGGTCCCTTGATTTACCCAACTTTAAAATAAAGATTAATAACTGTTTTAGTTCTCACACTAATCACATGACTGACCTGGAGTTTATTGTTTTAACCTAAACTCTAGGTGCCCCTATTTTCGACACGGGCAGCTAGTAGTTTTGGTTTTGCAGATTTATATTCATAGGATCCTGGTTTACAGCTGGAACGATATCCGGAAAGCTTTGTATCCGTATATCTCCTTCAGTTGTGTATTGTATTATTTTCCGCTGCGAAGTATTTAATTGTAATTTAAATCTCTGATATTTCTGTGTAATATTCATTTATACTCTGTATATTCTTGTATTCTGGTGCATTGTTGTGTAATATACAATGAAATGTTCATTTGTCTGCGTTCTGTTGTGGCTTGTTCTCGAACTATCCGCGCTTCCCTCACCGGGGAAGTTACGGGTTTTCACAATATTTTTCTAAATGGAGTTTGAAAGAAATATAGTACTGAACTCATTCAGTAGCTGGGAAATAATTCTGATGATGGTCGCAACATCATCAGTGTTCATTTTCGAGTTTCTAAGTGATGAATTGCTGCCTTAGAAAAGTTTTAATGGAAATTTGTTTGAAAAGAAACAAGATGTTTGAAAATTCAAATGTTTGAATTTGGGATAGATATAAATATATGTATATATTTATATTACTTCAAAGGATTTGAAAAACATATATAATTTAAATAAAATGTGAGTATAACATTTGAACATAGAAATTTAAATAGGATTTGAATAAAGAAAATTCAAAATAGAAATTCAATATAGAAATTCAAATGGCGTTGAATATAGTAATTTAAAAGGGAATTCAAATATAGAATTTGAACATAGAAATTTAAATAGAATTTGAATTCAAAGTGAAATTAAATAGAATTTGAATTCAAAGTGAAATTAAATAGAATTTGAATTCAAAGGAGTTAAAATAGAATTTAAATTCAAAGGATTTCAAATAGAAATTGAACAAAGGAATTTAAAAAGAAATTGAATAAAGGGTTTCAAATGGAATTTGAATAAGGGATTTGAAATGGGTTTTGAATAAAGGATTTCAAATAGGAATTGAAGATAAGGATTTCAAATAGAAATTGAAGATAAGGAATTTAAATAGAATTTGAATAGAAGAAAATTCACATGGAAATTGAATATAAGGAAATAATATAGAGTTTGAATAAAGAAACTCAAACGGAATTTGAATATTGCAAATATAAAGGAAATTCAAATATAGAGTTTGAATAAAGAAATTCAAATGGAATTTGAATATTGTAAATATATAGTATTTGAATATTAGAAGTGAAATAGATCGGGAATATTATGTGAAATGGATTGGATATATATTAAAAATATATCAGAATGGAGTTGAATTTATTATAAACAAGGTTAAAACGTTTATATTTATAAATATAATTAAAACGAGTTCGCCGTAGGGCGGCAGTTCGTAAATTGGCGATTCGAACTTCAATTTAGTATACCGAACTCAATTAAAGTCGGAATTCTTTGAAACAAGAATCGTCGGGGCCGGCTGAACAATAGTTTTCTAATGAAAGAGAAAAATCTTGATTTCGTCGTATAGATTTTGAGTTATGTGAAAATCAAATTTTTAGAAAAGCAGCGCCAGAACCATTATAAAACCATAACGGTTTAATTAAATAAATAAAAGGATTTTTAGGAAATAAAATCCGAATGGGCATTAGAAAAATCCGGACTGGAGATATAAAATAAATATGAACTCCAGTGAAGTAAGTGAAATGATTTTTAAGACAAAAATCATATTTTAAATGGTTAAATAGAATTAACTAAATTGGGAAATAATTAGTTTTGAACCAAATTGGGTTTTTGGATAAGTGAAAGAGATCGAAAATTTATATTCGAAATCGAATATATAACTCGAGTTGAAAATATAATTAGATTAGTTTATAATTAAGTTGACATATATTTGAACAAGTTATATTCAAATAAAAAGGGTGAAATAGGCAAAACGATTAATTAGCAACTAGTTAATGGGAATTTGAATGATTGAAATTAAATTTAACTTAAGTAAGTGAAATGGATCAAAATGAATAAATTGAGTAAAATCAATGTGAATGAAATATGAATTGGGTGTGAAGAAAGGAAAAACCCAAAAGAGTTAAAAAGAAAATATATTTGTAAAGTAAATATAAAGGAAATATATTTGTAACACAAATACAAAGTAAGTTATGTGCAAACAAATAGAAGGAGAAATATTTGTAAAAACATTTACAAATAGAATTTAAAAGGAAATATTTGTAAAACATTTACAAATAGATTCAATGGAAATATTTATTTATAGAAAATAATAGAATATTATAGATGAGATATGTATTTGTTAAATAAATAGAATTTAATCAAAGGAATATTTAGAAGATGAATAGAAAATGGAAATCTGTTTTTAACAGATAAATAGAAAGGACTAATTTATACATAACAGTTTATAAATTAAATTAAATATTTATCATTCGATAAATGGAATATATAGGTCTGAACTTATATAGAGAAGAGATAATGGTTTTTAACACCGATAGTTTTAAATAGAAGGGGTACACAACACCTGTATAGGTGAAGTAATGTTATTAAAGAGAACATTTATAAAGTGAAGAACTATTACTAAAAGTAAATCTTTATAAATGAATAAACGTTATCCAATAAGAGTTATTCGAATAGGAGAAGTCGATTAGAGTTAGAATAAATCGATTAGAGTAAGAATTAATTAGTTAGGATTAATCCGTAGAGTTAATTGAATATTAGTTATTCAATTAGAATTTATTGAATATTTGTTATTAAAATTAAGAGTTAACCAGATAGAGTTAATTGAACATAGTTAATCGAATTAGGATTTAATAGAATGTAAGTTATTCAATTAAAATTGATCGAATATAGTTATTGAGATATAGTTAGTCAAACATAGTTACTCAGGATAAGTTGCCATTTTGTACGACTGCTAACGTAATTCGCACGGCTGTAGATAGCCTAGGGCGGTCGGATGTTTCCTAAGGGAATCAGGCGTAACCATTGTGATCGCTGCGATCTAGAGTCAAGTGAAAGGAGTTACCGAATATAGTTTATTCGAATAGAGTTAAAGGAGTTATCGAATATAGTTTATTCGAATAGAGTTAAAGGAGTTATCGAATATAGTTTATTCGAAGAAAGGTTTTCGAATCTAGTTATTCGAAAGAGAGATTTTCGAATATAGTTATTCAAAGGGAAGAGTTATCGAATAGGGATTTATTCGAAGGAGAGTTACGTAAGGAAGTTTGAAATGTTGAGTATCAACATAAATAAGTTTTGAAAAGTTAATGGGTTTGTAGCACTTTTTCTACCTTAGTAATTTCGAGGACGAATTTTTTTTAAGTAGGGAAGATTGTAATGACCCGGATCCTTATGGGTTAATTTTTGAATATTTAAATATTTAATTTAAATATTGGGTGGATAATATAAAATGGAATTTTATATTAAGTTATCGATTTAATTCTCAATTTTGATTTAATATCAATTATATTAAAATAACAGAATACGAAAATGGATTTAGTTGAATTCAAATTTTAATTTGAATTCAATACTGTTCAAATAAATTATTGGAAGTTTTATTTGAATTTATAACGATAATAATATTTATTTATTTATCGAGGAAATAAATTGTCTGAAATTAATTTATATTGAATTAAATTAATATCTTCTACAGATGATCGAATTGGACTTCGTGACTTATCCCAGTGGGTTCAGAATAGTGGTTTTACCCTAGAATTGACACTTGTTTGGTTCAGAAAGGTGTTCGTAGTCAAAGAGTATTTTTATTTAAGGATATCGATTTAATTAAAAATAAAATATAATAAAAATCATAAAGAAAATCCTTTTTATTTTTGGACACAAATGAAACAACCAGGAAGAAGTAAATGGCCAAGTATAAAACGTGTGTTCTCCTTCCTTCCACAAAATTTAAGCACGGTGCTTCCCCGATGTCCACACTTTAAAATCAACCCCGTGCCTTTTTTTCTTCCACTCCTATTCTATATAAAATCGCATCGCCCTTTTCTATTTCCAGGAATTTTCATTTCTGTGAAGGAATCGAATACGAAAGCTTCAGCAAATTAAAATCAATTCCGAAAAAGAAGAGATCGGAAATGGAATTTGCGGTGCCCTTTCTCATCGCGAGTGTAATACGAGGCCCTCTGACGCTCGAGCAGACTTGAAGAAATCAGTGTTTGAAATCGTGATACAATCCTGAGCTTGAACTAATTGAAGGCAATCGCAAGAAAATGAATCACGATCCTGTGAGGCTCGAGCATCGAAGATAATGGGGGATTTCGATTTCTAGTTCGCTTCTGAGGCAGGAATGCGCGAGCAACGTAGATACTCCAGCTAGGGTTGCAAATCACTGTCGATGCGGTAGGAGATTAGGGGCTCGGTTTACAGTGTGGTGTTCCAGTAAGGCTAGTTGGTGGAGGTAATTTCGATCAAACTCTGATCAGTTGTTTCTGGTGCGTGCTTAATGGAGATAGAAAGGGCGATAGGGGAAACTGGGTCCAGTTCGATGCTGGGATAGTGACGAGGATCAGAAGGAGGCCGTGAAGAAGAGAAAAAGGATTTAGGGCTCAAGTAAGGTAAAAAAAAGTACTTATTTAATTTAAGTAAATAGTCGTTTAAAACATTAAATAAAATATATAGGACATTTATTTATGCTTTTAAGTAATTAATTTAAATAAATAAATGTTTAATCGGTAAACTAAAATCATATAATCCTAGGTAAAGGATAAATTAATTCACGTGAAGTCATAGCTGCGACAACACATAATTTGACTGGATGTTGAGTGCAAATAAATTCCGGTGAGTAAATCTCACCTTTTATTTAGAAATTATTTTTATATAGTTAAAAATAATTGACTGTGCTTGTTTGAATGTTGTCTGATTGTTTAAAAATATATATTAGTTATTTAGGATATATATATATATATATATATATATTGGGTTGATGATTGGTTGGATTCCCGCAGTTTCATTAGCGGATGCCCGCGGTACCATAGCGGATGATTACCCTATACGCCCCATGCTATGATTAGTGGATGACCTTCTATACAACGATATCCTGCCTCGAAGCAGGATGGGTATTACCATGTTGACTAACGTCTGTGGATGCAGGAAAACAGGTTGGATGAATCCAACTGGATTCCTCAAAAATATATTATCTGTTGTTGTTTGTTTGATTTCGTATATATTCATATATGATGTGTTAAAAAATCAAACGATTGAAATTGGTTGATTTGATTGTCTAAAATACCCATGGGGCTTGAATATTGATTTATAAAAATATCGAAAAGGGTATTTGAGATTTTAGAAAGGAAATTCTATTTTTATAAATAGAATTTTAATTTTTAATGAACTAGGGAAAATATTAACTTGTTTGAATATATAAAACAAGTATGAAATTTATAAACTCTGTTTATAAATGAAAAGGTGGGATTTGAATTGAATTTATAAACTCTGTTTATAAATGAAAAGGTGGGATTTGAATTGAATTTATAAACTTTGTTTATAAATGAAAATGTGGGATTTGAATTGAATTTATAAACTTTGTTTATAAATATATAATGGGGGATTTTAAATAAAGTTATAAACGTTGTTTATAAATAATGCAGAGAATTCAAATAGAATTTGAATATAGAATTCAAATGGACTTTAAACTATAGAATTTGAATATAGAATTCAAATGTACTTTAAACTATAGAATTTGAAAATAGAATTCAAATGAAGTTTAAATAAAAAGAATTCAAATAGAATTGAATTGAAATTTGAATAAGAAGTCGATAAGGGAACGAGAGTATGAGTATAATTTGAATTTATTAATATGCAGTTAAAATATATTTGAACATGTTATGTTCAAATATGAAGGTGAAATAGACTGAAAAGTTAAGTAACAGGTTTAATTAACAAATTGAGTTAAAACGATTGGTATAGTTAAAATAGATTGGACAGGTATAAATATACAGGAGACAGGTTTGGAATAAAGTGTTAGAAGGTATATATATAGATTGCCCGACAAAAAGGTACGTATTTAATTCATATATGCGATGTTATGTGCCTTATCAGCTAGCCGCTTGGCTTTTCCTTTTTCTTTTGATTGGAGAAGGCCTGTGTGGCAGTTTGGGGATTTTCCCGATGCTCCCGGTACAAAGGAGGTTATGGCGAATTTTTCCGGGAATTTAAAGAGTTAGAATATTTTTAAGAAGTTTGATAGTTAGAAATCAACGTATCGATATATATAGAAGTCGATAAGGAAACGAACTTAGAAATAGAATAGTATAATCAAAAAGGAAGACTAGGAATAAGGTCTAGTAAGAATAGAAAGAGAAAGTGTATATGTGTTTAAAAGTGAATAATCAGTTGTACGATATTGATTATTCGAGTAAGTAGTCTTATCTGTTTTGACTTTATAAATGTTATTCAGTCAGGGTCTGAGAGGTAGTTATACCCCAACTCGATTGATTTCATTATTAACAAATAAATAGTAAGATTTCAGGCTCGAAGATCAATGTTAGATAAGAGTTAGTTGAATATAGTATTTGGGTTGTCGTAACGATGTTTTACACAACATCCGTTTTCACCCAAATAAATGTAAGCTGGGAAATAGATGTTAAATATTTCCTAAGTATAGGAATAAACGAGATTGGGAAAGAGATAAGTAATTGGAATATTTTCCAATTATAAATAGCATATATTTTCTAAAGTTTAGAAAATAAAGGAAGGCGATATTCGGAAATGTTTTCCAAATAACGTAAAAGGCCAATATGGTTATTGAAAATATTTGGTTAACAAATATTGATAAAGAAATAGAGAAGTGATTTAATTAATGGAATATTAATTAAGGGTTTAGTGATTGTTGGATGTTTGGATGAACACTTGTTTTCTTCGATAGTTAAATCATCGACTATCGAAACACTTGTTTTTATTTGATAGTTAAATCACAGACTATCGAAGTTTTGACCATCGTTGTCATTATGGAGAGACCGGTTGGATTATTATCCGAAGAACCACTCCGTATTGGCAGTAGCATTGCGAATCAGATTATATAAAGATAATCGAAAACGGAGTAGAGTGCAAGGACTTTTTCTATTTATAGAAATTGTGCCTTCAGTTCATCCTGTTCCTGGGTGACTTGTATGGATGAATGTCTGACAGAGTATTTTCAGAAAGGTCACGTACATTGATTTCTTCAACCGTACCAAGAGTGGAAGTGGAGAAGGAAACTTCTTTAGCTGACACGTAATGTACCGTTGTAGATGTCAATTAGTGATTTTTCGATGGATCTGACAATGTGGCATTCGAAGTGAATCTGATGTGATGATAAGGCGTAACCTCAAGCCTCATCAATCGGTAAATGACAGAAATCGGGCAAGCAGCATGGCTATGTAGGTCGCACCTATTAGGGTGTAGAATCACCTGATCTAGAGTTTCATTTACTTCTAAAAATCTATTGTCGATGTTGTCCCATTCGGGAAACGGTTGCTGATCCCAACCGTTGGTGATATACATTCGATACACTCAAGCCAAATGAGTGGTCGGTCGTGTGTGGCTGAGTTGCAAGATGTTCTTGTTGAACTCAGTGTATTATCTTTTAGGGATATACCAGTGGAAGGTGGTTCCATACCTTGTTATAGTTGGAAATCAAATACCCAATACGTGCTTGCGGTTTATGATTGTATATTACATATGTGGAACGTGAGATGCAAACGTTCCACTAGATTGTATTTACTTGATTTAGACACTATTATAATATCAAAGGAATTTTGTTATAAAGTTATCATTCCTTTCAAAGGGATTTTGAAAGTTAAATCAAGCGTTTGGATTCTCATAAGGGAAAAACCCCGTTCCGTGTTATACTGCGTGGTCTTATGAGATATCATTTAGTTTTCTGAAACTGTTTTAAACTGTTTACTCATACCAGTCCCATGACTGACCCGGAGTTTATTTTGTTTTGTTTTACCTAAACTCTTAGGTGCCTAAATTTGTACGGGCAGTCAAGTAGTTTAGGATTTTACAGATCTATCTAAAGGAGCTTGGAGCAGGAGGCTTCAGCGTTAGTTTTATAGAGTTTTTGTTCCACTGTGTTGTAAGTGTTGTACTCTTATAAGTGTATGTTATACACTTGAAATTTTGTATTTCAAAAGTTATGATATATTATATTTTGATCCGCTGTGATGTGAGATTCTGTGTTGTTATTTTTGTTCTTCTTCTACCTCTTTCTTCTAAAAAAATTGTCTCGTATTTTCGTGATATTTGGGTTGGACGTATGATGTATATAGTCAACTCCGATGTTA
Organism: Allium sativum; assembly: GCA_030737875.1. Lineage (NCBI taxonomy): Eukaryota > Viridiplantae > Streptophyta > Magnoliopsida > Asparagales > Amaryllidaceae > Allium > Allium sativum. The sequence goes on along the minus strand of JASFAX010000022.1, from coordinate 27,721,909 downwards.
CGGAAATTTGGGTCATTACATCATAAATAAATAGTTTAAATAAAAATACATTTTTGTTCGTTAAGAAGAAAGATTACATTTTGATCATTAAAAAGGATTAAAGAAAAATTAGCATTTTTGGTTACTTTAGAAGAATGGAGACAAAAATGACATTTTTGTTTACATTGAAAAGCTTGGACAAAATAATCATATTTTGTTACATTTAAAAGATTGGACAAAATAATCATATTTTGTTACATTTAAAAGAATTTGACCAAATTATCAATATTTGTACATTGATGGGAATTTGACAAAATGATCATATTTTGTACATTAAAAGGAATTAGAAAAAAATTACAATTTCTGTCACTTTAGAAGAATTAGAATAAAAGAGACATTTTTGTCATTTTAAAAAGGATGAAGTAAAATATTCATTTTGTCATTAAAAACGAATGAGACCAAAAATATACTTTTTGGACAATAAATAAGAGTTAAGATTTTACTGTCATTCGTTAACAATAAAAAGGATTGAAATAAAAGTTAAGATTTTTATTGTCATTGGTCAACAATAAAAAAAAGAATTGAAATAAAAGACTAGATTTTTATTGCCATTTGTTCATAATAAAAAGAATTGAAATATATGTCTGTGATGTTGAAATGTTTGATGTGTTAAATATATTGTTAGTATATTCAGACTGAATATTACACTTCCATTTACAAGTCATCTGACTTGTTTATATGATTGGGTCGATAATTTTTACACATCGCCCAAGTGCACAAATAATTTATTATTTGATTGTTGGATGAAACCCCACGCGGGTGTTGGGATGATATGTGATCTACACTAGTCCCAATATTTAGTGTAGAATCCACTTTGCGTGTTATTTAGGTGCTTAATAATTATTTTTCATGATTATTGATTACATGCAAGTTGTTGATTGAGTCACATTCCGATAAAGAATATTCTAGAAAACGTATATTTTAGAAAATATCTTAGAAAAAGAATATATTTTAGAAAAATATATTTTTATTGAAATGAACTAGTTATTAACTAGAATAAATCATTAAATTAAGATTTAATGAAGTTTTCCAATTTGATAATGTTTAATTGAAACTAAATCAAATAAATAGGATTTTGGGTTGTCGTGAAAAGTGTCTTAAATAACACTGTTCTTAAACCCCGTATGAAGGGAATAATCTTTTATTTAGATTATTAAAGTTTTTCAGTTATATTTAGAAAAAGGAATGTGAGTTGGGTTTATTGTTAACTGTGTTTCTAAGCGACATTTGTTCTTTAACCCAACTGACAGTGAAAATATGATTTGGAATTTATAAATCTTTTACTAAGATTTAATGAAGATCTTTCCAAAGTAAAGTTTCCCAATTTAGTTTATTAAATTGGAATTGAATGGATTTCGAATGAATAGTAACCGAGATAAGCTTCTGTAAAATAAGACCGATACTACACATGGAATTTATGACGCTTTGTCGTTATTCCTTTTATATTACTGGTCGGATACAGAAATTTATAACGATTATATATTGATTTGATTTCTGTAAAGATTCCATATTTCATGGAAGATGATTTTGGGGTTTACCGTGAACTATGTTTTAAATGACATTAGTTCTTTAACCCAGTTAAAGATAAGATTAATTTCTTAAATTTAAATAATCATTGAATAATAATTTTTGATATTTAAACCAGATTGGGATTTTAATAAATCTTTAAAAGAAAGATTTAAGAATAAATGTAAAGAATTTATCTTTGATAGAATAATGTGAATATTTTATTTAAAGAATATTCTGAATTGGAATGAGGCATTGTATGTGTTTTTATAGTACTCAATTTTTTTAATTATAAAAATACGAGAGTTATTTGGAAAGACCGGGTTTAACCCATTCCGAATAATTACTACGACGATGAAGAGGCAAAGATGAAGACGGTGGTTGAAGACCGACGATCTTCACATCGGATGGATGTGTTGCTACTGAGACCCATGATGGGAGTAGCTACCTTGAAGGGGCTTCAGTGGTAGCCGTCCAGACTATTGTTGATTGTTTCGGATATGCGAGGACCTCTCAGCTGTCTTCGGTTTCGTTCAGACCCAGAACGGACGTGTAAATGGATGTGTGTCTTACATTAGATTTTGATCCATGTGAATTAAATCGATTTCTATTAATGTATATCTGTTGGTGGTGGAGAATTTATTCTCTACTTAACACCCTGGTATATATTAATAGTGATCGATCGCATGGCGTGAATTGTCAATGTGGCACGCCAAGATGCAAATGATCAAGGCTTTTGTTGAAAAGCAGGGCCTTGTGGGATGATCAAAGTATAGCCTATTACGACATAGCTTTGTGTATAGCGTGACTTCGCCAGACTCACACCCCGGTATGAGTCAAAAACGGGATATGGACCATAGGGAGCGCACATGTTTCTTTCTAGCTAGAAGTGGTGTCAGTGCTTAAACTGGCTGACATTTTACTTATGTGGATGATGGATTTTGAAGCGCCTCGGATTTATAGGCCGTTAGTGGTCATATGTAGGTCCAAAGGGACCAGGAAGCGTGTGTTCAGGCATAACCAATCCACTGCCGATAGGCGGGGACCGTCCCTACCGCTCCAAGGGTTCAGTGCGGGGGATGCTGAGGCATTTGCTAGAGTGTCTCGAAAAGGAGAGGAACTTGGCCCTAGCCTCGACTCATAATGGAAACCCAACTTCCAATACGACCTTGCGGTTTTGATTGTAGAACTAGTATGGCGACATGATATATTGTCCCCATGTCATCTATTATTGATACATTATGATTGAAATGTTTTATTAAAACATATACACACTAATATTAAATCCGTTTTTATCGTATCAAGCATCTCTTGACCATTATAAGGTAAAACCCTATCCTCCGGCGGCGTTGCATTGTGTGATGGGACTTGGGTCTTATAATCGTTTAATTTTTCTAAAAAGCATTGCGTTGTTTAATGATTTCCCTTATTCTATGCACCGGCAGTCCAATGGAGTAAACCCGTTCCGCGTTAGCGGCGTGGTCCTGTGATTAGCCTTATTATTATTATATAGGTTAAGTTAAGAATTCTCATACCAGTCCCATGACTGACCTGTAGTTTGTTTCATTGGCAAACTCGGGTGCCCATATTTTTCACACGGGCAGTCGAGTAGCTTTTTGCAGATATATTTACATGATCCTGGTTTACAGCTGAAGTGGTATTCGGAAAGCTCTGTATTCCTTTCAGTTGTATATTTGTATTAGTTTTCCGCTGCTATTTAAATTGTAATTTAAATCTCTGATATTATTGTATTTCTTTTGTGTAATATTTATTCGTACTCTGTTATATTCTTGTACCCTGGTGTAATTGCTGTAATCAGCAATAAAATTTTCTTCAGTTTGTGTCCTAATGTGTATTGTTCTCAAAGCAATCCAGTCTTTCCTTTACGGGGAAGTTTGGGTCGTCATATTTGGTATTAGAACTTTGGTTTACAAAGCACGAGAACAAGATACATTAGAACCGAACGAAAGAATTCATCAGAGATTGGATTAGTAATATCCAATGAGAATAACTCGTTCGAGATGGGGTCACTAGTATCCTAGAACGAATGTGAAGAGTATTATTTTCTTTAAAATAAAAATGAAAACAAATTTAGTTTTGAAAATTTTATCTTAAAACACGTATTTAAGTATATTATTATATCTTAATGTCGACAATCAATTATATAAAGATTTCGATTATACGAGTAATTAACGGATATTCGAAGTTTTAATATACTGGATAGATATAGAATCACGCTCTAGTCACCCGGAGATAATTCTGATGATCGGTGCACCATCATCAGTATTTATGTTCGAGTCTCGAAAGTGGTATATCTATATATTTCCATTGACTCGTATGAGAACCAAAACTTAGTTTGTACACATTTCTTTGATTTGCACTAAAAATATGATGTTTTACTATATATAAAAGTTATATATTTGAAAAGTTAATCACCGAATTGATTGCTGGTTGTGATGTTTGATAATTAGTTTCACCAATTAAAATATTAGAATGATAATTAATTCAACTAATAAATAAATAAATAATTAAAGTTGAGCTTGTTAATTAAAACAACTATTAGCTTCGTTCCTTTTCGAGGACGAAAAGATTTTAAGTGGGGGCGATTATAACAACCCGGAATTTTGTGGCCAATTTAAAAATTTTATTTTAGAAAATTTAATGGACTTTAATGTTTAAAATAATTTATTTTAAATAAGAACGACTAAAAATTTATTTTAAAAAAATGAATAAATTTAATTTAATTATAAAAGGAGTTTAAAACAGCGCTGCAGTTTGAAAATTTGAATTTGAACTTTGACTGAATGTATAGGATTCATTTTATATCAGAATTGAGCGAATCAAGAAATATTTAAATCTATTTAATCATATCTTTCTAACGAATCTGAAAAACTGAAATTTCACTTTATAATTTGAAAGTTATGTCCAGTTTAAAATTTAGAAAAGTCGCTGTAGAATTTATATATATTTTAATTAAATATATGGCCCTTAAAAATAGCCATTTTACAAACGACCTTCGTTTTCGATGAAACCACTTTTTTTGGAACCGAAATGTTAAATAATTGTTAAGTTTAATTTTCCAGAATTTTTCGAATTAATATATGAGCGTGGCGAAAGAAAATGTGTTTTGTCAGTTTTAGTCAAATCAGATAGACCAGAAAATGGCCATTTTTCAAACAGCCTCAGAATTCGACGAAATTAGTCTTGTAAGAACCGTATCGTCAAAACATAACTAGAAATAATTTTTCTGTACTTTTTAGAGTCCGTATATGGCCCCAGTAATTTGAAATGTACGTTTGAATTTAATAATTAAATGATTTATAATTTAATTTAAATAAAAACATATCGTAACAGCCGAACTGGGTTACGAAACATATTCCATTGTGTCTGGAATGAGGGTTATTAGCTTGGGGCGACACTCGTTGGGTTTGATTAGGAGTTTGTAGAAACATACAGATAAATTTGAAAATAAATAAATTAAAATAAAATAAAAGACACTATATATACTGTTTAAAATACGGTTGGTATACTGTAAACCCTAATCTCAGAAATAGGATCCGCCGCTCTTTAACTTTCAATGGCCATCCTCGTACGAATTTAAATCGTTATACAATAATAATCCACTACGAATTAGACACCCACTCTTACACAAACATTGTAGACCTCTCCATCACCTTTCAATCCATACGAGTGAGATCGTATTTCATTTTGCCTAGAGAGAGAAATTGGAGCAGAAAGTGTCATCGTTCGGATGGGGATTCAGGACCCCATGGTGGTGCGAGTTGGACGGCGAGAGGCGCGCTGGCGGAGCTCGGGGCGGCCGACGAAGTGGCGAATCCTGATCTGGTCCTAGAGCCTTGAGCTGCGTGCAAATCTGTGCCCTAGGGGATTGCTAAATGGGTTCTATAGTTCGACAACTTCATGGAGAAGAAACATTTTAGAACGGCCACGATTTTGTACTAAGGGTAAATCTGAATTAAGGAAAATTAATTATTTAATTAAATTGAAAATGTTTAAAACTCTATAACTATCTCATACAAAAACGAAACTGAATGATTTTCGTTGCGTTGGAATCATGAAATCGAGATCTAGGCGATGGAACTGACTAGAGCCAATTCTGAGTAGATCCAATTTTGACCAAATTCGGAATCTGAATATAAGCAAAGTGAGATTTCTCTTTTAAATATTAATTAAATTATTATTTTCTTTCCATTTGAAATCGTTATATGTATGTGATAAAACCAGATCTGTGATTTCTGGATTGAAATTTGTTTGTTGTTTTGATTGATTCGCGATGCTTGTATTTTGTTAGATCAATAATGTTGACATAGAAATATCGTAATTAGTTAGATCAATAATATTAACATTGGAATATGATTTTTAGTGTTTTGTCGAAATAGAATTATTGACAAAACAAGATTTTCATTTTGATCAAGTATATTAACATAAATATAACATTTTTTTGTTAAACTTGATTAGCAAATGAATATAACATTTTTGTGTTAAACTTGATTTGCGAATGAATATGACATTTTTGTGTTAAACTTGATTAGCGAATGAATATGACATTTTTGTGTTAAACTTGATTAGCGAATGAATATGACATTTTTGTGTTAAACTTGATTAGCGAATGAATATAACATTTTTGTGTTAAACTTGATTAGCGAATGAATATAACATTTTTGTGTTAAACTTGATTAGCGAATGAATATAACATTTTTGTGTTAAACTTGATTAGCGAATAAATATAACATTTTTGTGTTAAACTTGATTAGCGAATTAGCGAATGAATATAACATTTTTGTGTTAAACTTGATTAGCGAATGAATATAACATTTGTGTGTTAAACTTGATTAGCGAATGAATATAACATTTGTGTGTTAAACCTGATTAGCGAATGAATATAACATTTTTGTGTTAAACTTGATTAGTGAATGAATATAACATTTTTGTGTTAAACTTGATCAGCGAATGAATATTACATTTTTGTGTTAAACTTGATTAGCGAATGAATAAAACATTTGTGTGTTAAACTTGATTAGCGAATGAATATAACATTTGTGTGTTAAACTTGATTCGCGAATGAATATAACATTTGTGTGTTAAACTTGATTAGCGAATAAATATTACATTTTTGTATATTTAAAAGGATTGGATAAAAATAACCTTTTTAGTCAAAAAGAAAGATTAGCAAAGAAATTAACATTCTTATCAAAATAAAGATTAGCAAAGAAAATAACATTTTTGTCAAAAGAATGGTTAATGAATTGAAAACACATACTTTTATACATTAAAAAGAATGAAATGAAAATGTATATTTTTATACATTAAAAAGAATGAATTGAAAACGTATATTTTTATACATTAAAAAGAATGAATTAGAAATGGACATTTTTGTCACATTAAAAAGAATGAAGTAAAAATACACATTTTGTCATTTATAAGAAATGAAATAAAAACATTTATGTTTGGTCATAAATCAAAGAGATTAACCAAAGTAATTATTTTTGTTTATTCAAAAGAGTTTAACCAAGATATACATTTTTGTTATTATGAAGGAAGATTACATTTTTGATCATAAATAAAGAGTTTAAACAAAAATACATTTTTGTTCGTTAAGAAGAAAGATTACATTTTGATCATTAAAAAGGATTAAAGAAAAATTAGCATTTTTGCTTACTTTAAAGGAATGGAGACAAAAATGACATTTTTGTTTACATTGAAAAGATTGGACAAAATAATCATATTTTGTTACATTAAAAGATTGGACAAAATAAACATATTTTGTTACATCTAAAAGAATTTGACCAAATTATCATATTTTGTACATTGATGGGAATTTGACAAAATGATCATATTTTGTACATTAAAAGGAATTAGAAAAAAATTACAATTTCTGTCACTTTAGAAGAATTAGAATAAAAGAGACATTTTTGTCATTTTAAAAAGGATGAAGTAAAATATTCATTTTGTCATTAAAAATGAATGAGACCAAAAATATACTTTTTGGTCAATAAATAAGAGTTAAGATTTTACTGTCATTCGTTAACAATAAAAAGGATTGAAATAAAAGTTTAGATTTTTATTGTCATTGGTCAACAATAAAAAAAGAATTGAAATAAAAGAGTAGATTTTTATTGCCATTTGTTCATAACAAAAAGAATTGAAATATATGTTTGTAATGTTGAAATGTTTGATGTGTTAAATATATTGTTAGTATATTCAGACTGAATATTACACTTCCATTTACAAGTCATTCGACTTGTTTATGTGATTGGGTCAATAATTTTTACACATCGCCCAAGTGCACAAATAATTTATTATTTGATTGTTGGATGAAACCCCACGTGGGTGTCGGGATGATATTTGATCTACCCTAGTCCCAATATTTAGTGTATAATCCACTTTGCGTGTTATTTTGATGCTTGATAGTTATTTGTCATGATTATTGATTACATGCAATATATGGTTGTTGATTGAGTCACATTCCGATAAAGAATATTCTATAAAAGGTATATTTTAGAAAATATCTTAGAAAAAGAATATATTTTAGAAAAATATATTTTTATTGAAATGAACTAGTTATTAACTAGAATAAATCATTAAATTAAGATTTAATGAAGTTTTCCAATTTGTTAATATTTAATTGAAACTAAATCAAATAAATTGGATTTTGGGTTGTCGTGAATAGTGTCTTAAATAACACTGTTCTTAAACCCCGTATGAAGGGAATAATCTTTTATTTAGACTATTAAAATTTTTCAGTTATATTTAGAAAAGGGAATGTGAGTGGGGTTTATTGTGAACTGTGTTTCTAAGCGACTTTTGTTCTTTTACCCAGTTAAAGATAAGATTAATTTCTTAAATTTAAATAATCATTGAATAATGATTTTTGATATTTAAACTAGATTGGGGTTTTAATAAATCTTTAAAAGAAAGATTTAAGAATTAATGTAAAGAATCTATCTTTGATAGAATAATGTGAATATTTTATTAAAAGAATATTCTGAATTGGAATGAGGCGTTGGATGTGTTTTTATAGTACTCGTTTTTTTAATTATAAAAATACGATAGTTATTCGGAAAGACCGGGTTTAACCCATTCCGAATAATTACTACGACGATGAAGAGTCGAAGATGAAGACGGTGGTTGAAGACCGACGATCTTCACATCGGACGGATGTGTTGCTACTGAGACCCATGATGGGAGTAGCTACCTTGAAGGGGCTTCAGTGGTAGTCGTCCAAACTATTGTTGATTGTTTCGGATATGCGAGGACCTCTCAGGTGTCTCCGGTTTCGTTCAGACCCAGAACGGACTTGTAAATGGATGCGTGTCTAACATTGGATTTCGTTCCATGTGAATTAAATCGATTTCTGTTAATGTATATCTTTTTGGTGGTGGAGAATTTATTCTCTACTTAACACCCTGGTATATATTAATAGTGATCGATCACATGGCGTAAACTGTCAATGTGGCACGCCAAGATGCAAATGATCAAGGCTTTTGTTGAAAAGCAGGGCCTTGTGGGATGATCAAAGTACAGCCTATTACGGCATAGCTTTGTGTATAGCGTGACTTCGCCAGCCTCACACCCCGGTATGAGTCAAAAACGGGATATGGACCATAGGGAGTGCACACGTTTCTTTCTAGCTAGAAGTGGTGTCAGTGCTTAAACTGACTGACATTTTACTTATGTGGATGATGGATTTTGAGGCGCCTCAGATTTATAGGCCGTTAGTGGTCATATGGAGGTCCAAAGGAACCGGGAAGCATGTGTTCAGGCATAACCAATCCACTGCCGATAGGCGGGGACCGGCCCTACCGCTCCAAGGGTTCACTCGCGGGGGATCCTGAGGCATTCACTAGAGTGTCTCGTAAAGGAGAGGAGCTTGCCCCTAGCCTCGACTCATGATGGAAACCCAACTTCCAATACAACCTTGCGGTTTTGATTGTAGAACTAGTATGGCGACATGATATATGGTACCCATGCCGTCTATGATTAATACATTATGATTGAAATGTTTTATTAAAACATATACAAACTAATATTAAATCCATTTTTATCGTATCAATCGTCTCTTGACCATTATAAGGTAATACCCTATCCTCCGGTTTGCGTTGCATTATGTGATGGGGCTTGGGTGTTATAATGGTTTCATTTTTCTAAAAAGCATTGCGTTGTTTACCGATTTCCCTTATTCTATGCACTGGCAATCCAATGGAGTAAACCCGTTCTGCGTTAGCAGCGTGGTCCTGTGATTAGCCTTATTATTATTATATAGGTTAAGTTAAGATTTCTCATACCAGACCCATGACTGACCTGTAGTTTGTTTCACTGGCAAACTCGGGTGCCCATATTTTCCACACGAGCAGTCGAGTAGCTTTTTGCAGATATATTTACACGATCCTGGTTTATAGCTGAAGCGGTATTCGGAAAGCTCTGTATCCGTGTATTCCTTTCGGTTGTATATTTGTATTTGTTTTCCGCTGCTATTTAAATTATAATTTAAATCTCTGATATTATTGTATTTATTTTGTGTAATATTTATTCACACTCTGTTATATTCTTGTACTCTGATGTAATTGTTGTAATCAGCAATAAAATGTTCTTCAGTTTGTGTCCTAATGTGTATTGTTCTCAAAGCAATCCAGTCTTTCCTTTACGGGGAAGTTTGGGTCGTCACACCATCGATGAAATCCATAGAGAAGCTCTCTTATTTCCATTATGGGGCCTCCAAAGGCTGAAGCAATCCGCCCGACTTCTTTTGTTCAGCCTTTACTTTTTGACAAACTAAACATCGAGCTACAAACTCTGCCACATCTTTCTTCATTCTGGCCCAAAAGAAAACCCTCTTCATATCTTGGTACATCTTATCACCGGCCAGATGAATAGTCATCCTCGAATGATGTGCCTCCTCAATAACTTCCATTAACAAGCCTTCTACTCGGGGAACATATAGCCTTCCATCTCGTCGTAACCACATTTTACCATCAACACAATACCTACCAAGGTGACTAGAAGTCTCCCCTCTACCAAGCCTATCTAAGATTTCCACAACTTGTGGGTCCTTTCCTTGTGAAGACCTTATCTGATCCATAAGAGTAGGTTGTACCTCTAAAGATGCTAACAAACCGTGTAACAACCCGAAAATCTGGGCCAGTTTAAAATTTTTATTTTGGCAATTTTTGATTATTTAAATTAGATTATTTTAAATAATATCGACGAGAAAATTTATTTTGAATATAATTCGACGTATATATTATATACGTCGTCGTTAGAATATAAATAATTATATATAATTATAAATAGAATTGAAAATGGCGCGGTAGTTCGATAATTCGATTTCAAATTTCAATTGGATGTACCGGGTGCAAAACAATCCGGATTTTAGTGAAACCAAAAATAATGGAATCTAATTGTGACTATCTTTCCAACGAATCCGAAAAATCGAAATTTCATATCGGGAACCAAAAGATATGTCCAGTTGAAAATTCTGAATAGTCGCTATGGAATTCAAGCCCTTAAAAATGGACATTTTGCAAACGACCTCGGATTTCGACGAAACCACTTTTGTTGGATCCGAAGTGTCAAATTATTGCTAGATTTCAAATTTCATAATTTTTCGAATCAATATGTGAGCGTGGTAAAGGAAAACGCGTTTGACCAGTTTCAGTTGATTCTAATCGACTGGAAATTGGCCATTTTTCCAACGGTCTCAGAATTTGACGAAACTAGTTTTATTAGGACTGTATCGTCAATACGAAGTTAGAAAATATTTTTCTGGAATTTTTAGGGTTAGTATGTGACCCCGGTAATTTGAAATGTACGTTTAAAATTCAATATAGTGATTTAAATGTAAATTTAACGAAAATTGATTGTAACAGCCGAACCAGCCTACGATACATATACCATTGTGTTCGGAATGGGGGTAAAACGCTGTAGGCGACAGGCGGTGGGCCTCGTTTAGAGGTCGTATGTGAAAGTCAACTTTTTGCAAAATAAAATAATTAAATTAATAAAAAAATTAAATCTCCCCCTTTAACTTTGGCCCCCCTCTTCATTTCGATTTCAGATTGAAGAAAAAAAGAAAGAAAAAAAAACCCCGATCCAATCGCCCGCCCACCAATCGACATCGCCACCGCCGCCAGGTTCCTCCCCCTACCGCTGGCCGACCCCCTCATGCGCCCATACCCTCGAACACCACGATGACCGATCCCCCCTGCTGCTGTCGCGGCCCCTTCTTCTTCTTCCTCCATGCCACGCCGACTTCTCCTCCTCCACCAAGTAGACCAGCACCGCCCCTGAGCGATGCCGCCGGCCTGACAGCCCCCCCTCCACCAATTCCGTCAGTAAACCCCCTCCCCTCCCTGAATTCGATGCTCCCAAGACCCCCCTCCCTTTGCTGAACTAAGGTAAGTATTTATTTTAATTTAGCTTATTTATTTTCCATATAAATAATGTAAGGGAAGATTATATTTTGCATGTTAGGAAAATACGATTTTTAATATCATAAAAATACGATTTTTAATATCATAAAAATATGATTTTTATGTTTTAAAGTATTAAAAATATAATCTTTACTATATAGAAGTGGTAGAAATATGATTTTTGTTTAGGTGGAGAATTAAAAATATAATTTTTACATGATAGGAATATTAAAAATATCATCTTTATATGTGTAGAAAAATAAAAATGAGATTTTTATAAAGATGAAATCTTTAAATTTGAAAAGGCGAAGTCTATATGTTTATAAAGGCGAAATCTTTATATTTGAAAAGGCGAAATCTTTAGGTGGAAAATAGTGTGATAAAAATATAATTTTTATCTATATAACATAGTAGTAAAAATATGATTTTTATATATTGAACATCGAAATAAAAATGTGATTATTATAATTGGAAAGGCGAAATCTTTATTTTTATAAAGGCGGAATCTATCTTCTTGAAATGGGATTTTTTATATATTGAATAGCATAGTAAACTGTGATTTTTTATATATCGAACAACGAAGTAAAAATATGATTTTTATATATTGAACATCGAAATAAAAATGTGATTTTTATTTTAAAGACATCAGCAAATATAAAAATGTGTGATTTTTATATATGTAGTGGCTACGGGCAACGAAGATAGCGAAGATGCGATAGCGATGAAGATTTCTATCAATGAAGTGACGTGGAGCTAGGATAGCTTTCTGTGAGAATTCCTCGCTCTTCAATTTCTTTTTCTAGTTATATATATACTAGGATGCAGACGGTGCTTAGTAGCACCCGACACAATCGTCCACAGACCATGGACTTGTTTGTTTGGTTGTATAGATTTGTTAGATTATTTGATTGAAATTGAAATTGTTTTCGTTGAAATGAATGGATTGGATTGATGTGTGAATGGCGTGGGCCTTCACTAGACCGGGGATAAGGCTAGGCCTCGTCCCGTTTCTAGTATCGTGCTGTTATGCCGTCGAAATTTTCTAAAATATGTTAGAAAAATAAAAATATCATTTTATTGAATAAATGAACTGAATAGAAATTCATGTGTTAAAATAAAATGTTTTATCGTTAAAAATATATTTTTTAACGTGAAAGTGAATAAATGAATATTTATAAACAAATCGACCGATTTGTTTATATACACTGATTTGACTGATATCGATTGGGTCGATAAATTTTACACATCGCCCAAATGCACAACTAAAATCTGTGTTTGATTGTTTGAAACCCCACACGGGTGTTGGGATGAAATTTGAAGTTCACTCATCCTGATTGATTAAATATGTCGATCGGTCGATTGACAGGCTGTTATAAGCGTCAGATATCTATATTTGATGCTTATACAGTGTAGTGCACTTTGGTTGATGGTTGATTATTTTTCAATGCTACTATATACGTGTGATGTATGAAAATCCATATATTTAACATTATATGGTGATTGATTGGGCCTCATTCCAATCGGGGAAAAATAATGAATATTATAAAAGAAAATTCATGTGTTGAATATAAAAATAGTCATGTGTTGACGATGATCATGTGTTGAAACTATTCATGTGTTGAGTAAAATATTTTAAATAATAAAAATTACATCTTTATCATATTTACAATTAGAATCTACTTCACCGTGGAGTCTAATTAAAATCAAACGATAGATACCATAGTTTTATAAAATATTTTACATAACAAAAATAGTGATGTGTTGACAGTACTCATGTGTTGAGATTATTCGTGTGTTGAAAGAAATATAGATTCATGTGTTGAATGGGATAAATATTCATTTGTTGAATATAATAAAGAAGTTTTTGAAAAATATAAAGCCGTGCTGATTAGAGATGCGTTATTTGGACGCGAACGATATTTATATCGATTTTATTCATTTTATAATGAATATGGAAAGGTGATTTCAAAATCTAATATTTTGAAATGAAATTCAAATTGAATTAGATAAAAATTGAAATTGAAATTTTATTGAATCAATTTGAAATGAATCAGAATCGAACATAAAATGAATTCGATTCGAATTGAATAGAAAATGAACTCGATTCGAATTGAGTAGAAAACGAATTAGAATTTGAATTGAATAGAAAGTGAATTTGAATTCGAATAAAATAGAAATGAATTCAAATGAAATTAAATTGAAATTGAATAGAAATCGATTTGAAACGAATTCGAATTTGAATCAAATAGAAGGTAAATTCAAATTGAATTAAATTGAAATGAATTCGAATTGAATTGAAATCAAATCGATCTGAAATTGAATATAGTGTTGAAATGGTTTTGAAAACAAATTTAAAACGATTTATAAAATACGTTTTAAAAAGGAAATCGACGAAATATATATAATATATATATATTATATATATAATGGCCTGAATAGAACGCGCCGCGCCGCGGTAGTTCGTGAATTTCGACCATTGACTTCGAATTGACGTTGCGGGAGATCCAACCGTCGGATTCTCCTAAAACCGGAACCGTTGGGTTCGTATCGAAAAGAGCTTTCCAATGAATATTAGAAATTTGAAATCTAATGGTTGGATTTGGAATTTTGTCCAAATCAAATTTGAAAAAGGTCGCTGTAAGTGCAGTTCGATAGCCGTTAATGGAAATCGACTGTACGGGCCTTGATAAAATTATTAAAAATATTAATAATTTGTGTAAAATCATAATATGTGAATTGGAAAGAACTGGGGTGAAAAACTCCAAATTTGAAATGATAAAAATATATTTTTATCGAAATGAACTAGTTTTGAACTAGGTTTAAAATCAATTTATTTTTGAAACAAATAAATTGAATTTGAAAGTGATTTTAAAAATAACCAATATTCCCAATATGTGGATTGGACTGGAGTTGAATCGAAATTATCTTTGGAATATTTCGATGTTGGATTTCGTGACTATACAAATATTGTTATGGGTATTTGAAAGATATATTTTATATCGTTATTTCCAATACGATATTTGTTGGTTTCTGTGATGGCAAGGTATTTCCCTCGGTCCGAACCAGTCGCTAAACCGACCCAAACCGTTCGAAACGCCCTATCGTTTTGAGAACACGACAAAACAGAACGCATACAAAAGAACATTTCATTGTATATTACAACAATGCATCAGATTACCAGAATATACAGAGTATAAATTAATATTACACAGAAATATCAGAGATTTAAATTACATTTAAATACATAGCAGCGGGAAATAATACAATACACAACTAGAATGAGATATACGGATACAAAGCTTTCCGGATATCGTTCCAGCTGTAAACCAGGATCCTGTGAATATAAATCTGCAAAACCAAAACTACTAGCTGCCCGTGTCAAAATAGGGGCACCCAGAGTTTAGGTTAAAACAATAAACTCCAGGTCAGTCATGTGACTGGTGTGAGAACTAAAACAGCTATTAATCTTTATTTTAAATCATTAGGTAAATCAAGGGACCACGCCGTATAACACGGAACGGGTTTCCTCCCAAGAATACCAGTGCATAAAACATAACAGCGCAATGCTAAATAAAGAAAAATGAAGCTGTTATAAGACCCAGGTCCCATCACACAATGCAACGCAGCCGAGGATAGGGTTTTCCCTTATAACAGCCAAAGAATGCTTGATACGGTTAAAACAAATCATTTGATACTATTATAAGTGCATAGTGTATAAAACAACTTCAAATCATAAGTATCAATCATAGGCGGCATGAGCGTCCCATGCCACTATGTCGCCATATATAGGTTTACAAATAAAACCGCAAAGTCACATATTTGGAAATTGGATTTCCGTCTATGAACCGAGGCAAAAGATAATCCTCAAACGATTCGTGACTCTCTAGCCCGAGCCACAGGCAAGCGCGCAGGCAAGCCTTGGAGCGACAGGGCCGGTCCACCGATGTGGATTATTATGCCTGAACACTACGTTTCCCCGCCCTTTGGGGCGTAAATGAGCCAACGAATGACTCCATCGGACCCAGATCGTCCGATCAAACCGAGGCGCCTCGCAACAGCAACAACCACACATGTGAAAAGTATATAAATGTCAGGGCTGGAAGGTCACTGACACCAGCCTAGCTAGAAAGAAACGCATGCCCTCCCTGAGGTCCTCTCCCGTTTTTGGTTCACAACCGGGGTGCGAAACTCGCGAAGTAAACGTTACACAAAGCTACGCCACAAAGGCCGTGCTTTGATCATCACCACAAGACTTTGCTTTTCAACAGAAGCCTCGATCCATTGCCACTTAGGCATGCCACACAGGCAATTCACTCCATGCGTTTGATATCCATCAATATATAACCCCTGAGCTCGTACGTCTCAGAGAAGGGCGTTAAGCAAGAGAATAAATTCTCCGCCGCCAAACAGATATATATTTAATAGAGATCAATCACACGGACTAAAATCCAATGTCAGACACACAGTCCATTTACAAGTCCGTTCTGGGTCTGAACGTAACCGGAGGCACCTAGTACCCCGCATATCCATCGATCTCCAAGTACGTTTGGACGATCACCAAATGTTTCCATCTTCTTGGGTGTACAGCCCAATCAAGATCATCAGTTATCACCCAAACGACGTGAAGACTTCTGGTCTTCGACCACCGTCTTCATCTTCGACACCACGTCGAATCAGTTATTCAGAATGGGATAAACCTGGTCTTTCTGAATAACTCGCGTATATATTATAAAAGTGTTACACAAACACAACATACGCCTCATTCCAATTCGGAATATTCTTTTATCCAAATATTCTTATACTTTGGGAAAAGTTTCCATTAATTTTATCCAAGATAAATTCTTTAAATTTATTCTTTAATCTCCTTTGAATGTCAATTCAAACTAGTCGGGATTATCGAACTACACCAAAGTAATCATTTTTTTTATTTTCCCAATCCCAACCTATTCATCCCATGAAGTAAAACTGGTAGTACTTCATATCTAACACCACAGTGTTATCGATAATTCAATTACCATTTCACGTTCAAATCTAATTAAAGATTTAACTATCGCCTGGAGTAAAACTGGTGATACTCCATTCTCGATCTTTTCAATCTATTTAAAGATTCATTAAAACTCCACTTAGTTTTAATCGTTAACTGGGTTAAAGAATCAGTGTCTTTTAAAACACAGTTCACGATAAACCCAAAATCACATTCCTTAATTATCGGGTTAAAGAACGAGTGTTATTTAAAACACTGTCCACGATAAACCCAAAAATCAATATCAATTCAATCCCAATTAAATATTGTTTAATTGTTACACTTCATTAAATCTAAAATAAAAAGATTTAATCTTTTCTCAACTGGGTTCAAGAACAGTGTTAGTGAAGACACCATTCACGACAAAACCCAAATCACATTTGATATTCAATATAAGGCTCTGAATAGAAAATATATCGGCTTATATTCAATATCAAATTCTACGATCAACAAATGTCGTATTGGAAATAACGATATAAATATATATCTTTCAAATTTCCATAACGACATCCGTATAATCACAAATTCCAACATCGAAATATTCCGAAGACAATTTCGATTCAATTCCACTCCAATGCAATCATTGGAAATTCTGGTTATTTTTAAAACCCTTTTCAAATTCAATTTATTTATTTAAAAATAAATAGAATTGTATTTCTAGTTCAAAACTAGTTCATTTCGATAAAATCTATTTTTATCTTTTCAAATATGGAGTTTTTCTTCCCAAATCTTCACAAATCATTTCTTATGATTTTACACAAATTATTACTATTTTTAATAATTTTATCAAGGCCCGTACAGTCGATTTCCATCAACGGCCATCGAACTGCACTTACAGCGACCTTTTTCGAATTTGATTTGGATGTATCTCCAAATCCAACCATTAGATTTCAAATTTCTAACATTCGTTAGAAAGCTCTTTTCGATACGAACCCAACGGTTCCGGTTTTAGGAGAATCCGACGGTCGGATCTCCCGTAATGTCCGTTTGAAATAAATGGTCGAAATTTACGAACTGCCGCGGCGCGGCGCGTTCTATTCAGGCCATTATATTATATATATAATATATATAATATATATTTCGTCGATTTCTATTTAAAACGAATTATATGAATAGTTTTAAAATTCGTTTCAAAAGCAATTTCAACTTCTATTTCAATTCAAATCAAAATTGAATTCTTCTTTATAAATTCGTTTTAAAATTCATTTCTATTCAATTCAAAATTCGATTCAATTTGAATTCATTTCAATTCGCTTTCAATTCAATTTGAATCGTTTTCAATTCATTTCGAAATCGTTTTCAATTCAATTCATTTCGAAATCGTTTTCAATTCATTTCGTTTCGAAATCGTTTTCAATTCAATTCATTTCGAAATCGTTTCAATTCAATTCATTTCGAAATCGTTTTCAGTTCAATTCATTTCGAAATCGTTTTCAATTCATTTCGAAATTGTTTTAATTCAATTCATTTCGAAATCGTTTTCAATTCAATTCATTTCGAAATCGTTTCAATTCAATTCATTTCGAAATCGTTTTCAATTCAATTCATTTCGAAATCGTTTTCAATTCAATTCATTTCGAAATCATTTTCAATTCATTTCGAAATCGTTTTAATTCAATTCATTTCGAAATCGTTTTAATTCAATTCATTTCCAAATCGTTTCAATTCAATTCATTTCGAAATCGTTTTCAATTCATTTCGAAATCGTTTTAAATTCAATTCATTTCAAAATGAATAAAATCGATATAAATATCGTTTACGTCAAAATGGCGTCAATCTAATCAACACGGCTTCATAAATTTCTATTTTCAAATATTCTATTTCAAATATTTCTTTTTCAAAATAGTTGTTATTATCAAAATATTTCGTTCAACACATGACCAATCTCAATGGATGAGTACTGTCAACACATGAAGCTTTATTTTATAATATTCTTTATTTTCTAAATTGGAATGAGGCCCAATCAATCACCATATAATGTTAATTATATGGATTTTCATACATTACACACATATAATAGCATTGAAAAATAATCAACCATCAACCAAAGTGCACTACACTGTATAAGCATCAAATATAGATATCTAACGCTTATAACAGCCTGTCAATCAATCGATCGACATCTTTAATCAATCAGGATGAGTGAACTTCAAATTTCATCCCAACACCCGTGTGGGGTTTCAAACAATCAAACACATATTTTATTTGTGCAGTTAGGCGATGTGTAAAATTTATCGACCCAATCAATGTCCTTCAAATAGGTGTACATAAACAAACCGTCTGGTTTGTAAATGAATATTTATTTATTCACATTCATGTTAAAAATTATATTTTTAACGATAAAACATTTTATTCAACCTATGAATATTCTATTCAGTTCATTCTTTAAATAAAATGATATTTTTATTTATCTAACTTATTTTAGAAAATTTCGGCGGCATAACGGCACGGTACTAGAAACGGGACAAGGCCTAGCCTTATCCCCGGTCTAGTGAAGGCCCACGCCATTCACACATCAATCAAACCAATTCATTTCACCAAACAATTCAATTCAAACCAAATCATCTAACTAATTTATGCAACCAAAAAAACAAGTCCATGATCTGTGGACGATTGTGTCGGGTGCTACTAAGCACCGTCTGCATCCTAGTATATATATATATATATATATATATATATATATAACTAGAAATAGAAATTGAAGAGTGAGATATTCTCACCTATAGCTATCCAATCATCTTGACTCTTCTTTGATAGAAATCTTCATCATTATCGTCTCTTCGTCATCTTCGTTGCCCGTAGCCACTATCTATGTAAAAATCGAATTTTTACTTCGCTATTCAATATATAAACATCATATTTTTAATTCGAAGTTCAACATATAAAAATCATATTTTTAATTCGAAGTTCAATATTAAAAATCATATTTTTAATTCGAATACTAAATAAAAATATAGTCTTTCTCGTGAACGAAAATCCTGTTCATTTTCTACAAACAAAACCCAATCCTTTCTATTTTTCAACAAAAATCAGATTTTTACTTGCTAAAAATCTAAACTTTGTATAATTATCAAGCTAAACTAAATGTTTAAAACAAACTAAAATAATGTTTAAATAAAACTTACAATATGAATCGCAAGAAGGAGGGGGATGGTAGCGGGGGTGGCGCGCAGTGAGCAGGAGATCGGAGGAGGTGAAGGCGGAGTCGGGTGACGTAGGGTTCCACGGCGGCGGGGTCAGGCCCTCTGGGGGGGGGGGGGTGCGGTGCTGATTTAGGGCAGAGGGGGGGCTCGACGTCGCAGGCGAGGGGGTGGCTGCGGTCTTCGATGGAAGGGGGGGTGTCGATTCACTGGAGGAACGAGGGGGAGGGGGGGGGGGGGGGACGACGCCATGCTGGTGGCGGCGTGGATGCTCCGCCGACGGGAAGGGAGGCTCGATCGTCAGTTCCCCCCTTTCTTTTCTCTCTCTCTCTTTTTTTCTGCTTCGAAATGATTTTGAATCGTGGGGGGGGGGGGGGGGGGCAGAGGGAAATAAGGGGAGGAATGAAAGAATTTTTATTTATTTATTTAATTAATTTATTCACTAAAAGTTGACTTTTACATATGATCCGTGAACGAGGTCCACCGCCTGTCATCCATAGCGTATTACCCCCATTCCGAACCCAATGGGATATGTATCGTAGGCTGATTCGACTGTTTGAATCAGTTTCCGTTAAATTTACATTTAAATCACTATATTGAATTTTAAACGTACATTTCAATTTACTGGGGACACATACTAACTCTATATATTCCCAAAAAATATTTTCCAGCTTCGTATTGACGATACGGTCCTAACAAAACTAGTTTCGTCGAATTCTGAGACCGTTGGAAAAATGGCCATTTTCCAGTCGATTAAAATCAACTGAAACTGGTCAAATGCGTGCTCACATATTGATCCAAAAAATTACGAATTTTGGAATCTAGCAATAACTTGACATCACGGACCCAACAAAACTGGTTTCGTCGAAATCCGAGGTCGTTTGCAAAATGTCCATTTTTAAGGGCCTGAATTCCATAGCGACTATTCAGAATTTTCAACTGGACATATCTTTTGATTCCCGCTATGAAATTTCGATTTGTCGGATTCGTTGGAAAGATACTATCAATTAGATCCTACGATTTTTGGTTTCACTAAAATCCGGATTGTTTTGCACCCGGTACATTCAATTGAAGTTTGAAATCGAATTATCGAACTACCGCGCCATTTTCAATTCTATTTATAATTATATATAAATATTTATATTCTAACGACGACGCGTATAAATATATACGTTCGAATTATATTCAAAATAAATTTCTCGTCGATATTATTTAAAATAATCCATTTTAAATATTCAAAATTCGCTAAAATTGCCAAAATAAAATTTTTAAACTGGCCCAGATTTTCGGGTTATTACAATCTCCCCCACTTAAAACTTTTCGTCCCCGAAAAGGAACAAAGTCGAAAGTGGTTTGATTATTCAGCTCTACGTTCGATCTGGCTTCCATTCTCCAACTTTTCAGTTTCTGAGAATTTTCAAAATTTCAAAAATTTGGCTAACACCCTAAATTTTCGAAAAATTTCGCCATAATCTCCTCTGCACCGGGGGCATCGGGGAATTTCAAATAGCTTCCCCGGTCCTTCAGATCTCAAAAAGAAAAAGAAAAAGCCAAGCGGCTAGCCAATAGGCTCACAAAATCATCATCACCCAAACAAAACAGGAAATTATGTAGTAAACATGTACCTATTTGTCGGGCAAACAAATTTTATTCTCTGCTCTAGCCTTCTTGCTATGACCTGTTCAATGTAAGTACAAGTATATGCAAGCAAACGCGACCAATTTTCAATACAGTTCAATATTTGATTCAATTAGGCTAAATGGCTAAAAATTAGCAAACAAATAAACAAACATCACAAACATCAATCGATTAGTGAATTATCATTTCAAATTCATAATTTTTGATATATAGTCAAAAATCATGTTTTGATGCCAAATCACAACAATGTATTCTAGCTATATTAGTTTTGGTTCTCACACCAGTCTAATGGAAATATATAGAAAATCACACCTTCGAAACTCGAACATAAATGTTGATGATGCGATCGCTATCATTAATATCATCTTCGGGCGATTAGAGTGTGATGCTATATCTATCCAATATATTAAGACTTTGAATACACGCGGATCAGACGTATACGCAAAATCTATATATACTGGATTGTCCACATTAATATAAATAAATAACCAAATACGAATAATTGATTTATATTTCAAAACAATTTTTGTTTTAATTTTCAAAAATATAATCTTCACACTCGTTCTAGGATACTACTGATCCTATCTCTAACGAGTCATTCTAATTGGATATTACTAATCCAATATCTGATGAATTCTTTCGTATGGTTCTAATGTGCCTTGTTCTCTGAGCTTTGTAAACCAAAGCTCTGATACCAACTGTGACGGCAAGGTATTTCGCTCGGTCCGAACCAGTCGCTAAACCGACCCAAACCGTTCGAAATGCCCTATCGTTTTGAGAACACAACAAAACAGAATGCACACAAAAGAACATTTTATTGTATATTACAACAATGCATCAGATTACCAGAATATACAGAGTATAAATTAATATTACACAGAAATATCAGAGATTTAAATTACATTTAAATACATAGCAGCGGAAAATAATACAATACACAACTAGAATGAGATATACGGATACAAAGCTTTCCGGATATCGTTCCAGCTGTAAACCAGGATCCTGTGAATATAAATCTGCAAAACCAAAACTACTAGCTTCCCGTGTCAAAATAGGGGCACCCAGAGTTTAGGTTAAAACAATAAACTCCAGGTCAGTCATGTGACTGGTGTGAAAACTAAAACAGCTATTAATCTTTATTTTAAATCATTAGGTAAATCAAGGGACCACGCCGTATAACACGGAACGGGTTTCCTCCCAAGAATACCAGTGCATAAAACATAACAACGCAATGCTAAATAAAGAAAAATGAAGCTGTTATAAGACCCAGGTCCCATCACACAATGCAACGCAGCCGAGGATAGGGTTTTCCCTTATAACAGCCAAAGAATGCTTGATACGGTTAAAACAAATCGTTTGATACTATTATAAGTGCATAGTGTATAAAACAACTTCAAATCATAAGTATCAATCATAGGCGGCATGAGCGTCCCATGCCACTATGTCGCCATATATAGGTTTACAAATAAAACCGCAAAGTCACGTATTTGGAAATTGGATTTCCGTCTATGAACCGAGGCAAAAGATAATCCTCAACCGATTCGTGACTCTCTAGCCCGAGCCACAGGCAAGCGCGCAGGCAAGCCTTGGAGCGACAGGGCCGGTCCACCGATGTGGATTATTATGCATGAACACTACGTTTCCCCGCCCTTTGGGGCGTAAATGAGCCAACGAATGACTCCATCGGACCCGGATCGTCCGATCAAACCGAGGCGCCTCGCAACAGCAACAACCACACAAGTGAAAAGTATATAAATGTCAGGGCTGGAAGGTCACTGACACCACCCTAGCTAGAAAGAAACGCATGCCCTCCCTGAGGTCCTCCCCCGTTTTTGGTTCACAACCGGGGTGCGAAACTCGCGAAGTAAACGTTACACAAAGCTACGCCACAAAGGCCGTGCTTTGATCATCACCACAAGACTTTGCTTTTCAACAGAAGCCTCGATCCATTGCCACTTAGGCATGCCACACAGGCAATTCACTCCATGCGTTTGATATCCATCAATATATAACCCCTGAGCTCGTACGTCTCAGAGAAGGGCGTTAAGCAAGAGAATAAATTCTCCGCCGCCAAACAGATATATATTTAATAGAGATCAATCACACGGACTAAAATCCAATGTCAGACACACAGTCCATTTACAAGTCCGTTCTGGGTCTGAACGAAACCGGAGGCACCTAGTACCCCGCATATCCATCGATCTCCAAGTACGTTTGGACGATCACCAAATGTTTCCATCTTCTTGGGTGTACAGCCCAATCAAGATCATCAGTTATCACCCAAACGACGTGAAGACTTCTGGTCTTCGACCACCATCTTCATCTTCGACACCACGTCGAATCAGTTATTCAGAATGGGATAAACCCGGTCTTTCTGAATAACTCGCGTATATATTATAAAAGTGTTACACAAACACAACATACGCCTCATTCCAATTCAGAATATTCTTTTATCCAAATATTCCTATACTTTGGGAAAAGTTCCCATTAATTTTATCCAAGATAAATTCTTTAAATTTATTCTTTAATCTCCTTTGAATATCAATTCAAACTAGTCGGGATTATCGAACTACACCAAAGTAATCATTTTTTTTATTTTCCCAATCCCAACCTATTCATCCCATGAAGTAAAACTGGTAGTACTTCATATCTAACACCACAGTGTTATCGGTAATTCAATTACCATTTCACGTTCAAATCTAATTAAAGATTTAACTATCGCCTGGAGTAAAACTGGTGATACTCTATTCTCGATCTTTTCAATCTATTTAAAGATTCATTAAAACTCCACTTAGTTTTAATCGTTAACTGGGTTAAAGAATCAGTGTCTTTTAAAACACAGTTCACGATAAACCCAAAATCACATTCCTTAATTATCGGGTTAAAGAACGAGTGTTATTTAAAACACTGTCCACGATAAACCCAAAAATCAATATCAATTCAATCCCAATTAAATATTGTTTGATTGGTACACTTCATTAAATCTAAAATAAAAAGATTTAATCTTTTCTCAACTGGGTTCAAGAACAGTGTTAGTGAAGACACCATTCACGACAAAACCCAAATCACATTTGATATTCAATATAAGGCTCTGAATAGAAAATATATCGGCTTATATTCAATATCAAATTCTACGATCAACAAATGTCGTATTGGAAATAACGATATAAATATATATCTTTCAAATTTCCATAACAACATCCGTATAATCACGAATTCCAACATCGAAATATTCCGAAGACAATTTCGGTTCAATTCTACTCCAATGCAATCATTGGAAATTCTGGTTATTTTTAAAACCCTTTTCAAATTCAATTTATTTATTTAAAAATAAATAGAATTATATTTCTAGTTCAAAACTAGTTCATTTCGATAAAAATCTATTTTTATCTTTTCAAATATGGAGTTTTTCATCCCAAATCTTCACAAATCATTTCTTATGATTTTACACAAATTATTACTATTTTTAATAATTTTATCAAGGCCCGTACAGTCGATTTCCATCAACGGCCATCGAACTGCACTTACAGCGACCTTTTTCGAATTTGATTTGGACGTATCTCCAAATCTAACCGTTAGATTTCAAATTTCTAACATTCGTCAGAAAGCTCTTTTCGATACGAACCCAACGGTTCCGGTTTTAGGAGAATCCGACGGTCGGATCTCCCGTAATGTCCGTTTGAAATAAATGGTCGAAATTTACGAACTGCCGCGGCGCGGCGCGTTCTATTCAGGCCATTATATTATATATATAATATATATAATATATATTTCGTCGATTTCTATTTAAAACGAATTATATGAATAGTTTTAAAATTCGTTTCAAAAGCAATTTCAACTTCTATTTCAATTCAAATCAAAATTGAATTCTTCTTTATAAATTCGTTTTAAAATTCATTTCTATTCAATTCAAAATTCGATTCAATTTGAATTCATTTCAATTCGCTTTCAATTCAATTTGAAATCGTTTTCAATTCATTTCGAAATCGTTTTCAATTCAATTCATTTCGAAATCGTTTTCAATTCATTTCGTTTCGAAATCGTTTTCAATTCAATTCATTTCGAAATCGTTTCAATTCAATTCATTTCGAAATCGTTTTCAATTCAATCATTTCGAAATCGTTTTAATTCAATTCATTTCGAAATCGTTTTCAATTCAATTCATTTCGAAATCGTTTCAATTCAATTCATTTCGAAATCGTTTTCAATTCAATTCATTTCGAAATCGTTTTCAATTCAATTCATTTCGAAATCGTTTTCAATTCAATTCATTTCGAAATCATTTTAATTCAATTCATTTCGAAATCGTTTTAATTCAATTCATTTCGAAATCGTTTTAATTCAATTCATTTCGAAATCGTTTCAATTCAATTCATTTCGAAATCGTTTTCAATTCATTTCGAAATCGTTTTAAATTCAATTCATTTCAAAATGAATAAAATCGATATAAATATCGTTTACGTCAAAATGGCGTCAATCTAATCAACACGGCTTCATAAATTTCTATTTTCAAATATTCTATTTCAAATATTTCTTTTTCAAAATAGTTGTTATTATCAAAATATTTCGTTCAACACATGACCAATCTCAATGGATGAGTACTGTCAACACATGAACCTTTATTTTATAATATTCTTTATTTTCTAAATTGGAATGAGGCCCAATCAATCACCATATAATGTTAATTATATGGATTTTCATACATTACACACATATAATAGCATTGAAAAATAATCAACCATCAACCAAAGTGCACTACACTGTATAAGCATCAAATATAGATATCTAACGCTTATAACAGCCTGTCAATCAATCGATCGACATCTTTAATCAATCAGGATGAGTGAACTTCAAATTTCATCCCAACACCCGTGTGGGGTTTCAAACAATCAAACACATATTTTATTTGTGCAGTTAGGCGATGTGTAAAATTTATCGACCCAATCAATGTCCTTCAAATAGGTGTACATAAACAAACCGTCTGGTTTGTAAATGAATATTTATTTATTCACATTCACGTTAAAAATTATATTTTTAACGATAAAACATTTTATTCAACCTATGAATATTCTATTCAGTTCATTCTTTAAATAAAATGATATTTTTATTTATCTAACTTATTTTATAAAATTTCGGCGGCATAACGGCACGGTACTAGAAACGGGACAAGGCCTAGCCTTATCCCCGGTCTAGTGAAGGCCCACTGAAACACCCCACCTCCGTTAGGGTCACTCTCAAAGGGAATGCCCTAATTTTGGTGGAGGTTTATAAGTACAAGTCACAGATATACAAGACAGATATAATAACACATATTTGTAAACCAGCGGAAGAACAACAAATTTTATTTCATAAAGTCAAATACGTGTTACAACAACATCCCTTCCAAAAACATAACATAATACTTCATAATCTGTCTTGAGTACATTATTTTTAAAGAAGCATAAATAAAGCATAGATAAACTGCCAAAGCCCCATAGTGAATTGTCCAAAGCCATAGTTCAAAACAGGAAAGTCCAAGCAATACATTTCTCTTCTTCAAGCTGGATGTTGAGGTAGGTCAAGCTGCTGTGTTCCCTCCCTGAGGACCTGGGGGGGAAACGGAAGAAAGAAGACGAAAGAAAAATAGAGTCAGACATAAAGCCTGAGTAAGTCAAGTACTACTTTGTCTATGAATAAAGAACTGGGTATGATAAGTAAACAGGAAGTGGGCAAACACTATGAACTTGGTTAAGTTATCTAGGGTCGAATATACTATCGTACCCCATGTTAATCTCTGAACCCATATAAACTAGTTTCCAATTTGCACCCCATAATCAGGGTAGTGTGATCCATTCTACGATGATCGGCTCCTACTCGCATAGTTACATGTGTCTTACGGCCCCCGATGTCTGTAGTTACCTATGCTGGTCCCACCATGGGGTGTATCAAGTCCCATAGTGGCAACCCGACACAACCTTAGAGTGCAAAGGTATGCTACTGGTGTCCAGTGCTTTATTTTTCTGCGCCGGAGTGCGTGCACGCCCGCACACCGTTAGAACCTACACTGCTACACCACCGCCGTCGATTTGACCTCTTACAATCAGCCCAGTAATCGTGCCCCACCCTGCCTAGCTTCAGGGTATCCTGATACACCTTCTAGGGTTACTGCTGAAAAGGGTCCCCCGTTGTTAGGTTTTCTATCTCTAGCCAACATGCTAAGTTGGTTAAGTGTTTCCTAACCTAACCCCACCAGTCTGTTTAGTTTAGCATGTTCCATTTTGATTAAGTCTTTAGTTCACTTAATCCTAACAATCCTGACTCAGCCTTAATTGTCTTATTAAGGCCCTGACCTCTCACATTAGACAGGTATTGTTGTGGCTGCCTGTTGCCGGTTGGTTCCGGGCAGTCTTACGCCACAACTCAGTCTAACCTCGGGTCTTTGCTGGGCTCCATGTTTAACCTCCCACATTGGATAGGTATTGTTGTGACTACTGGACAGCCGGGCGGTTCCGGGCAGGTTTACATCACAACTCAATCCAACCTCGGGTTAAACATATCGTCTTTTCTACATTTACATATCTTGTCATTCTTCTTTATTTCTTATATGTAAATATTTGCGGCCCATTATTAAGTTAATGGTGTAAAGGTTACACCAATCATGGGCCCAACCCATACTTGAATTTGGGCCCTTCTATTTTATATTTTCATTCATTAATTAATCTTTAACCCAACGTTATTTTCCCCCGTTTTACACGTCCGTTCATATATATTGGGCTTAGCCTTTTAAAGCCCAATTTAGCCATGCGAAAGGGGAGGCTTTTGGCGTATACACAAAGAGGGGAAGGTGAGCGCATGAACTTGCATAAGACGTTGGGAATACATAATAGAAACTGGTGTACCTTCATAATGGTAACATAGGTGACATGAATCAAAGCATGTGAACTTGCATAGGTTTAACTACAACATGAACCTATATTTTTATTTAGGCATAATGTCAAACATGAGCATGTCGTAAATATTTCTAGCATAAGCATAGCATAATGTCAAACATAAACATGGCATAAATACTTTGTTACCAACACAAAAGCATTGTTCAACTTAATCATGGTTTAAGTCTAATCACATAACGATGGTATAAACATACTTATACATAAATATTCCTAAACATGGTGTTTGCTTTAAAACTTGCAAAAAGGGATTTTTGAGTCTAACCTAGCCATGTCTCACATATGTCATCATATAATTCTTTTAAACAAGATAGACTTAATCATAGGTTTCAATTATGCCAAATATCATTTATAGCCTAGCCATATTCATAAGTTTTGCAAATACATGGATTATGGTGTCAAAATTCCAACATAGTTTCATATGAACTATAACAACCAAATTTGTTCAATTACTTGCAAAATGGTTTATGCACAAATATACATCATGATAGCATAATAACAAAGCCCAAATTCGCATAAATTTCAATCAACTACATACATGTAGCTTCAACATAGATAACATAATTTGCGCAATATTCCAAACGTAAACTTGTATAGAACTACCGCATGTAGTTCTTTATAGCATAATCCATAAATATCCAAACGTATATAAATTGATAAGAACGCATAAATATGAATTACTTCCATTGCCACAATTCAAGCATACACATCAACACAGTTGTTTATTATACCAAAGTAATACTCTACTTACAATGGTTTGATGAATTCTCTAGTTTAGGGATTGAAGACGCAAATTCCTTTGTTGAATTGATTAGCTTTAGGTTGCTTTGAATTGCTTTAGGCCTTAGAACTTCCTCCCTAATCCTCTCTTTAGTTGGCGGCTATGCTTTGTCGTTCCTCAGCAACATGGCGGCTATGCTCTTAATTTTTAATGAATAGATTAGGGTTTAGTCTAGGGTTGTTTATATAGAGGTTAGGAACTAATTAGGACCCTTGATGTTGCTAGGTTAGATCATAGCCATTCATTAGGAGGAGAGACCAATAAAAACCCGCCACCTAGCCCTAATGACAAAGCAGACCACAGAAATTCGACCACACACCGACTTGGCCAGCCAGGGCTAGACCAGACCTGGCCAGCAGGTCATTTTTGACCTGGGCGCACTTGGCAGGTGCGCCAGGTCAAAAATGCACTGGCGCACTTCACAGGTGCGCCAGTTCATTTTTGTTCTGGCGCACTTCCCAAGTGCGCCAGTGCATTCTGGCCCTTTTTCGGTTTTTCGCCCAACTTCGTTCGTCCATAACTTCTTCATACGATATCCGTTTTTCGAAAACTCGGACTCTATTCCGCGTATTTTTCCGAGACGAACGCAATGGCGTATCCCATTTCCCTTAGTTCTTTGATTTGAAATTAATTATACTTTAATTTATGAATTGCACAGTTATAGAATTCACGGGGTGTTACATTCTCCCCCACTTAAAAGGATTTCGTCCCCGAAATCTTCAAGTTAGGAGGAATGTATATCTAACATCCAATCATCCATCTACTCACCCATCAAACACGAGCATCCATTGTCCTTAAAAGACTTCTAATGCTTCATGATCATATGCGAAGTGTGTGTGTATGTACTTATCTAATGCAAAATCAGGCGGTCTACTGATTCAGTTGACCTCCTTAATGCGAATTATGTAAGTGCCATGAATCCATTATGTATGCAAATTTTCCTTTTCTTGGTTCTACATGAGTGCACAACCATTCAATACAAATGCAGCATCCACATGACAACACATTAATGTTCAACCATAGACGAAAGCAAACATATATGCATATGCAATATGAAGTGACTGAGCCGATCTAAAACCTAGATTGTGTGTGTATATGCAACCACGAGCAACCACTAGCAATCACTTGCAACCACTTGCAACCATCATACATAACATGTTTCAATTACATGTTTTCATCCAAAAGGTTTCTACCCTAAAGATAAGGTCGATACCTAAAAAGATAGATAAAAGCGCAACTTAAGGAAAAAGAAAGATCAAGGATGTACCCTCGAACAGAAAAGGGTAGGCTGTACGGATTCTAGCTTCAGTTTCCCAAGTCGCGTCTCCCTCGGCGTCGCTCCACTGGACTTTGACGAGCTTGACTTCGCGGTTGCGTAGCTTCTTTACTTCCGTTCCTAAGATGCGGGTTGGAACTCTTCTTATGGTTGCTTCGCGTTCCACTTCAGCCTCTTCGAGGATATTTGGCTCTACCACTTCAGCAGACTCATGTAGACACTTTCGGAGATGTGAAACGTGAAAAACGTTGTGGACTCCAGCCAACTTCTCGGGTAGCTCTAATCTATAAGCCATTTTCCCAATTTTCTCGATAATAGGGAATGGCCCTACGAATCTTGGCGCTAGCTTTCCTGTGGTTCCAAAACGAACAACGTTCCTTAGCGGTGATACCTTGAGAAAAACTCTGTCTCCAACCTCGAATTCAAGGTCGGTCCTTCTTTTGTCAGCATAGGACTTTTGTCTGTCTTGGGCCGTCTTCATCCTTCTTCGTATTAAGTCCACTTTCTCTGAAGTCTCTCGGATCATGTCTGGTCCAAGTATGAGCTTATCTGTGGACTCCCACCAACAAGTGGGCGATCGGCACGGTCTTCCGTATAAAGCTTCGAAGGGCGCCATTCCTATGGTTGCTTGATAGCTGTTGTTGTAGGCAAATTCCACCAAAGGGAGGTGATCTTCCCATGTCCCTCCGAAGTCGAGGACGCATAACCTTAAAAGGTCTTCCAAAACTCTGTTTACTCTCTCCGTTTGGCCGTCGGTTTGGGGATGATAGGCTGTGCTCAAGCATAACTGCGTTCCTACTGCTTCTTGCAGACTCCGCCAAAACTCGCTGGTGAAGATGGGGTCTCGGTCACTAACGATGCTAGATGGTATTCCATGGAGTCGCACGATTTCCTTGAGGTAAAGTGATGCTAGGGATGAGGCGGTTCTTTTACTTTTGACAGGTAAAAAGTGGGCGCTTTTAGTAAGCCTATCCACTATTACCCAAATACTAGTGTTGCCTCTCCTAGACCTAGGCAGCCCATCGATGAAGTCCATTGAGATGCTATCCCACTTCCACTGCGGGACCTCCAAAGGATGTAGCAGTCCGCCAGGCTTTTTCTGTTCCGCCTTAACCTGTTGGCACACCATACACTTAGAAACGAATTCTGCCACGTCCTTTTTCATGCCGTTCCAGAAGAAAGTCCTTTTTATGTCTTTGTACATTTTATCTCCGCCGGGGTGTATCGTCATCTTGGAGTGATGTGCTTCCTCGAGAACCTTCTTTATTAAATCGTTTGTCTGTGGGACGCATAGTCTTCCATCTCGCCTTAGTACACCCTTATCGTCAATGGAGTATCTGTTGAGGTGACTTGAAGTCTCACCCCTAATTAGCCTATCAATTATTTCCACAAGCTGAGGGTCTTCGCGTTGTGCTGCCCCTACTGAATCTACTAAAGTTGGGCGCACTTCGAGAGATGCAAGCAAGCCCGGTACGAAATCGGAGGAGGGCCTAAAGTCGAAGCTGGCTATAAACTCTAGGCTTTGTCTTTCAACAAACAACGGGCTTAGGGTCAATTTCTTTCGGCTCAACGCGTCTGCCACTACGTTGCCTTTGCCCGGAGTGTAGGATATTTCGAAATCGTACGAGGCAAGAAACTCCATCCACCTTTGTTGCCTCAAGTTAAGATCCTTCTGCGAGAAAAGATATTTCAACGATTTATGGTCAGTGTAAAGTTCGAACTTCTCACCTAGGAGATAGTGTCGCCAAGACTTGAGTGCAAAGACGATGGCGGCTAACTCAAGATCGTGGGTTGGGTAGTTTCTTTCATGCACCTTCAACTGCCTCCCGCCATAAGCCACTACCCTTCCTTCTTGCATTAAGACGGCGCCTAGCCCTGTCCCACATGCATCCGTATAAACAGTGAACATCTTGCTCCCATCTGGCAGCGTCAAAACTGGGGCTGTTGTAAGAGCCCTCTTCAGTCGTTGGAAAGCAAACTCGCAATCCAAGTCCCAATTGAACACTAGATTCTTCTTGGTCAATTTCGTGAGCGGAGCTGAGATTTTCGCAAAATCCCTTATGAATTTTCGATAGAAACCTGCTAGTCCTAGAAAGCTTCGGACCTCAGTTGCATTCCTTGGTGTCTTCCAATCTTGTACCGCCACTACCTTAGCAGGGTCCACCGCTAACCCTTGTTTGGATACTATGTGCCCAAGGAACCTCACCTCTTCCCTCCAAAAGTGGCATTTGGAGAATTTGGCTTTTAGTTGATGGACTCGCAAAGTTTCCATGATTGCCCTTAAGTGCTGAGCATGTTCCTCTTCATTCTTTGAGAAGATAAGGATATCATCTACGAAGACCACTACGAATTTGTTGAGGAAATCTCTAAATACCCTACTCATCAGGTCCACGAAGTACGCAGGTGCATTTGTCAAGCCGAAAGGCATGACAAGCCATTCAAAGAAGCCGTCTGGGGTTCTGAAAGCCGTTTTATCGATGCTATCTTCAGCCACCCTTAGCTGATGAAAACCGGTTGCTAAATCGAGTTGGGAGAAAACAGACGCTCCTACAAGCTGGTCAAATAAATCGTCAATTCTAGGGAGAGGGTGCCTATTCTTTTTCGTTAGCTTGTTGAGCTCCCTATAGTCAACACATAGACGGAGTGAACCATCCGCCTTTGTAGCGAACACCACTGGAGCGCCCCATTCTGAAATGCTCCTCCTAATGAACCCCTTTTCTAGAAGCTCTTTAATCTGTTTACTGAGCTCTTTCCTTTCTCGTGGAGCCATATGTCTAACGGGCAATGCAACAGGCTTTGCATTTTCTACAAGATATATGCGGAAGTCTATTTCCCGCTTCGGAGGCAAGCCCTTCACCTCTTCAAAGACATCCGGATATTCCCGGACCACTCTAACTGATTTCAAATTTTCAACAGAGGCATCTAGCGATTCAAGATAACTAAGCATAACCGCATACGAGGGATTACAAGAAATTTCCAAAGTATTACCGAGCTGGGTTAGGAGCCTAACAACCCTTTTCTCACAATCAAGGATGGCCCCATTACTGGATAGCCAATCCATACCCAAAATCAAACCATACCCCGAAAAGCCCAAAACAAAGGCACTACATTGAAATTCAACACTTAGGATAGAAATTTTCAAATCCAGACAGATCATAGACAAATGAGCTGGGCCCCCAATTGGGTTTGAAACAATTAAGGGGTCCTCTACCATACTAGTTTTTAGGTGCAGAGATTCTACTAAAGCAGACGAGATAAAGGAGTGTGATGCGCCAGAATCAAATAAAGTGCGAACGGGGTGATCATAAAGATAAACTACACTTTCTACAGAAGTATTGGTACCTCGTTGTTGCAATGGTGGCGCTTCTAGCACATGAACCTGTGCCCCTGGGGTGGATCCAGCCCCCTGCCCCTGCCCTCGTTTCCTTGGGCAGTCCTTAGCCCTGTGGCCTGTCTGACCGCACGAAAAGCACCCACCATTCTCCTTAGCCTTCTTCTTCCGGCAGTCCTTTACTAAGTGCCCCACTTTGCCACAGAAATTACACTTCCTCTTCTCTTTGTTGCCCTTTCCGCCCTTCTTGAAGTCCGTCTTCTTAGGCTGCAAACCCTCTTTCTTCCCTTGAGAGCTTTCTGCCTTGGTCTCCTTCTTGCCCTTGTCCTCTTCATTCAGCAATGCCATTTGCACCAATCTTTCATACGTGGCTCCCATGGGTATATGGGTCATGGCCAAACTATGTAATGGCTCATTTAACCCCTTGACGAAACGGAGAGCCTTCTTGTGCGGGGTGTTGACTAGGTCAAGCCCAAACCTAGCCAGCTCATCGAACTGATTCACATACTCTCTGACAGTCTTGTCTCCTTGCTTAAGAAATAAGAATTTTTCCAACTGCAAACTTCTTTCTGCATCTGAGAGAAACTTAGTCTCAAACCTTGCCCTAAAGTCCTCCCATGTATCCACTGGTCTTTCAGCATTGGTGACTTCCCACCAGTAGGAAGCCTCGCCCTTCAATAGCCACACCGCTAGTTGTACCTTTTGTCTATCTTCTACCTCAAAGATGATGAATAGGTCCTCCGTTTCTTTTAGCCAATTCCTAGCTGCTACGAAGGACTCAGTTCCATGGAAATCCCTTCCTCCCATAGCTTTAAAATCTTTACATATCTTAGCGAATGTGTTTCCCTGTGGAGGAGGTGGAGGAAAAGGTGCTGCTGCGGCTGGATGACTCCCTTCAGCTGGAGGAGGAGGAACGGTAGGACCTGGCTGAGTGGCCCTTGCCTCTAAGAACCGTCTAAACCAACCAGGTATTGGCACCCCTTCAGGCAAGTTAAGTTCTTGGGACATGCTGAAACAAAAAGGATAGATTCAAAACGAAGGATAAGAGATAGTACCTATGGCTTTGGGGAGTGGACTTTGCCTTTTTTAAAATAAAATAATATTTTTATCTTTTAAAAATGCTTCTTTAAATTTCCTTTTTGAAAATAAATTTTTCAAAACTTTTTATCTCATCTGGTAAACCTATGCTCTGATACCAAGTGAAACACCCCACCTCCGTTAGGGTCACTCTCAAAGGGAATGCCCTAATTTTGGTGGAGGTTTATAAGTACAAGTCACAGATATACAAGACAGATATAATAACACATATTTGTAAACCAGCGGAAGAACAACAAATTTTATTTCATAAAGTCAAATACGTGTTACAACAACATCCCTTCCAAAAACATAACATAATACTTCATAATCTGTCTTGAGTACATTATTTTTAAAGAAGCATAAATAAAGCATAGATAAACTGCCAAAGCCCCATAGTGAATTGTCCAAAGCCATAGTTCAAAACAGGAAAGTCCAAGCAATACATTTCTCTTCTTCAAGCTGGATGTTGAGGTAGGTCAAGCTGCTGTGTTCCCTCCCTGAGGACCTGGGGGGGGGGGAAACGGAAGAAAGAAGACGAAAGAAAAATAGAGTCAGACATAAAGCCTGAGTAAGTCAAGTACTACTTTGTCTATGAATAAAGAACTGGGTATGATAAGTAAACAGGAAGTGGGCAAACACTATGAACTTGGTTAAGTTATCTAGGGTCGAATATACTATCGTACCCCATGTTAATCTCTGAACCCATATAAACTAGTTTCCAATTTGCACCCCATAATCAGGGTAGTGTGATCCATTCTACGATGATCGGCTCCTACTCGCATAGTTACATGTGTCTTACGGCCCCCGATGTCTGTAGTTACCTATGCTGGTCCCACCATGGGGTGTATCAAGTCCCATAGTGGCAACCCGACACAACCTTAGAGTGCAAAGGTATGCTACTGGTGTCCAGTGCTTTATTTTTCTGCGCCGGAGTGCGTGCACGCCCGCACACCGTTAGAACCTACACTGCTACACCACCGCCGTCGATTTGACCTCTTACAATCAGCCCAGTAATCGTGCCCCACCCTGCCTAGCTTCAGGGTATCCTGATACACCTTCTAGGGTTACTGCTGAAAAGGGTCCCCCGTTGTTAGGTTTTCTATCTCTAGCCAACATGCTAAGTTGGTTAAGTGTTTCCTAACCTAACCCCACCAGTCTGTTTAGTTTAGCATGTTCCATTTTGATTAAGTCTTTAGTTCACTTAATCCTAACAATCCTGACTCAGCCTTAATTGTCTTATTAAGGCCCTGACCTCTCACATTAGACAGGTATTGTTGTGGCTGCCTGTTGCCGGTTGGTTCCGGGCAGTCTTACGCCACAACTCAGTCTAACCTCGGGTCTTTGCTGGGCTCCATGTTTAACCTCCCACATTGGATAGGTATTGTTGTGACTACTGGACAGCCGGGCGGTTCCGGGCAGGTTTACATCACAACTCAATCCAACCTCGGGTTAAACATATCGTCTTTTCTACATTTACATATCTTGTCATTCTTCTTTATTTCTTATATGTAAATATTTGCGGCCCATTATTAAGTTAATGTTGTAAAGGTTACACCAATCATGGGCCCAACCCATACTTGAATTTGGGCCCTTCTATTTTATATTTTCATTCATTAATTAATCTTTAACCCAACGTTATTTTCCCCCGTTTTACACGTCCGTTCATATATATTGGGCTTAGCCTTTTAAAGCCCAATTTAGCCATGCGAAAGGGGAGGCTTTTGGCGTATACACAAAGAGGGGAAGGTGAGCGCATGAACTTGCATAAGACGTTGGGAATACATAATAGAAACTGGTGTACCTTCATAATGGTAACATAGGTGACATGAATCAAAGCATGTGAACTTGCATAGGTTTAACTACAACATGAACCTATATTTTTATTTAGGCATAATGTCAAACATGAGCATGTCGTAAATATTTCTAGCATAAGCATAGCATAATGTCAAACATAAACATGGCATAAATACTTTGTTACCAACACAAAAGCATTGTTCAACTTAATCATGGTTTAAGTCTAATCACATAACGATGGTATAAACATACTTATACATAAATATTCCTAAACATGGTGTTTGCTTTAAAACTTGCAAAAAGGGATTTTTGAGTCTAACCTAGCCATGTCTCACATATGTCATCATATAATTCTTTTAAACAAGATAGACTTAATCATAGGTTTCAATTATGCCAAATATCATTTATAGCCTAGCCATATTCATAAGTTTTGCAAATACATGGATTATGGTGTCAAAATTCCAACATAGTTTCATATGAACTATAACAACCAAATTTGTTCAATTACTTGCAAAATGGTTTATGCACAAATATACATCATGATAGCATAATAACAAAGCCCAAATTCGCATAAATTTCAATCAACTACATACATGTAGCTTCAACATAGATAACATAATTTGCGCAATATTCCAAACGTAAACTTGTATAGAACTACCGCATGTAGTTCTTTATAGCATAATCCATAAATATCCAAACGTATATAAATTGATAAGAACGCATAAATATGAATTACTTCCATTGCCACAATTCAAGCATACACATCAACACAGTTGTTTATTATACCAAAGTAATACTCTACTTACAATGGTTTGATGAATTCTCTAGTTTAGGGATTGAAGACGCAAATTCCTTTGTTGAATTGATTAGCTTTAGGTTGCTTTGAATTGCTTTAGGCCTTAGAACTTCCTCCCTAATCCTCTCTTTAGTTGGCGGCTATGCTTTGTCGTTCCTCAGCAACATGGCGGCTATGCTCTTAATTTTTAATGAATAGATTAGGGTTTAGTCTAGGGTTGTTTATATAGAGGTTAGGAACTAATTAGGACCCTTGATGTTGCTAGGTTAGATCATAGCCATTCATTAGGAGGAGAGACCAATAAAAACCCGCCACCTAGCCCTAATGACAAAGCAGACCACAGAAATTCGACCACACACCGACTTGGCCAGCCAGGGCTAGACCAGACCTGGCCAGCAGGTCATTTTTGACCTGGGCGCACTTGGCAGGTGCGCCAGGTCAAAAATGCACTGGCGCACTTCACAGGTGCGCCAGTTCATTTTTGTTCTGGCGCACTTCCCAAGTGCGCCAGTGCATTCTGGCCCATTTTCGGTTTTTCGCCCAACTTCGTTCGTCCATAACTTCTTCATACGATATCCGTTTTTCGAAAACTCGGACTCTATTCCGCGTATTTTTCCGAGACGAACGCAATGGCGTATCCCATTTCCCTTAGTTCTTTGATTTGAAATTAATTATACTTTAATTTATGAATTGCACAGTTATAGAATTCACGGGGTGTTACACCCACGCCATTCACACATTAATCAAACCAATTCATTTCACCAAACAATTCAATTCAAACCAAATCATCTAACTAATTTATGCAACCAAACAAACAAGTCCATGGTCTGTGGACGATTGTGTCGGGTGCTACTAAGCACCGTCTGCATCCTAGTATATATATATATATATAACTAGAAATAGAAATTGAAGAGTGAGAAATTCTCACCTATAGCTATCCAATCATCTTGACTCTTCTTTGATAGAAATCTTCATCATTATCGCCTCTTCGTCATCTTCGTTGCCCGTAGCCACTATCTATGTAAAAATCGAATTTTTACTTCGCTATTCAATATATAAACATCATATTTTTATTTCGAAGTTCAACATATAAAAATCATATTTTTAATTCGAAGTTCAATATATAAAAATCATATTTTTAATTCGAATACTAAATAAAAATATAGTCTTTCTCGTGAACGAAAATCCTGTTCATTTTCTACAAACAAAACCCAATCCTTTCTATTTTTCAACAAAAATCAGATTTTTACTTGCTAAAAATCTAAACTTTGTATAATTATCAAGCTAAACTAAATGTTTAAAACAAACTAAAATAATGTTTAAATAAAACTTACAGTATGAATCGCAAGAAGGAGGGGGCTGGTAGCGGGGGTGGCGCGCGGTGAGCAGGAGATCGGAGGAGGTGAAGGCGGAGTCGGGTGACTTAGGGTTCCACGGCGGCGGGGTCAGGCCCTCAGGGGGGGGGGGTGTGGTGCTGATTTAGGGCAGAGGGGGGCTCGACGTCGCAGGCGAGGGGAGGGGGTGGTTGCGGTCTTCGATGGAAGGGGGGGTGTCGATTCACTGGAGGAACGAGGGGGAGGGGGGGGGGGGGACGGCGCCATGCTGGTTGCGGCGTGGATGCTCCGCCGACGGGAAGGGAGGCTCGATCATCAGTTCCCCCCTTTCTTTTCTCTCTCTCTCTCTCTCTTTTTTTATTTTTCTGCATCGAAATGATTTTGAATCGTGGGGGGGGGGGGGGGGGCAGAGGGAAATAAGGGGAGGAAAGAAAGAATTTTTTTATTTATTTAATTAATTTATTCACTAAAAGTTGACTTTTACATATGATCCCTGAACGAGGTCCACCGCCTGTCGTCCGTAGTGTATTACCCCCATTCCGAACCCAATGGGATATGTATCGTAGGCTGATTCGACTGTTTGAATCAGTTTCCGTTAAATTTACATTTAAATCACTATATTGAATTTTAAACGTACATTTCAATTTACTGGGGACACATACTAACTCTATATATTCCCAAAAAATATTTTCCAGCTTTGTATTGACGATACGGTCCTAACAAAACTAGTTTCGTCGAATTCTGAGACCGTTGGTAAAATGGCCATTTTCCAGTCGATTAAAATCAACTGAAACTGGTCAAACGCGTTTTCCTTTGCCACGCTCACATATTGATTCGAAAAATTACGAATTTTGGAATCTAGCAATAACTTAACATCACGGACCCAACAAAACTGGTTTCGTCGAAATCCGAGGTCGTTTGCAAAATGTCCATTTTTAAGGGCCTGAATTCCATAGCGACTATTCAGAATTTTCAACTGGACATATCTTTTGATTCCCGCTATGAAATTTCGATTTGTCGGATTCGTTGGAAAGATACTATCAATTAGATCCTATGATTTTTGGTTTCACTAAAATCCGGATTGTTTTGCACCCGGTACATTCAATTGAAGTTTGAAATCGAATTATCGAACTACCGCGCCATTTTCAATTCTATTTATAATTATATATAAATATTTATATTCTAACGACGATGCGTATAAATATATACGTTCGAATTATATTCAAAATAAATTTCTCGTCGATATTATTTAAAATAATCCATTTTAAATATTCAAAATTCGCTAAAATTGCCAAAATAAAAATTTTAAACTGGCCCAGATTTTCGGGTTATTACAGTTTCAGAATTTGATATTGAATATAAGCCGATATATTTTCTATTCAGAGCCTTGTATTTAATATCAAATGCGATTTGGGTTTATCGTGAATCGTGTTTTAGATGACATCGGTTCTTTACCCCAGTTAAAGGCAAGATGTTGATTTTTGAAAGGATTAAAACTAAGTGGAATTTTAATGAATCTTTAATTAGATTAAAATGTGAATTGATAATTTAAATTATCAAATTTGAAAAGTGATCGAGAATGGAGTACCACCAGTTTTGCTCCAAAGCGATAGTTAAATCTTTAATTAGATTTGAACGTGAAATGGTAATTAATTTTACCGATAACACCGTGGTGTTAGTTGTGGAGTATTACCAGTTTTCTCCATGGGATATATAGGTTGGAATTGGGAAATAAAATAAATAATTACTTGGGTGTGGTTCGTTAATCCCGACTAGTTTGAAATGATATCCAAAGGAAGATTATAGGATAAATTTAGAAGAATTTATCTTGGATAAAATTAATGGGAACCTTTCCATAAGATTGTGATTTTGTGAATAAAAGAATATTCTGAATTGGAATGAGGCATTCGTTGTGTTTGTGTAACATTTGTTTATTATATACGTGGGTTATTCAGAAAGGCCGGGTTTATACCCATTCTGAATAACCGATTCGACGAGATGTCGAAGATGAAGACGGTGGTTGAAGACCGGAAGTCTTCACATCGTTTGGGTGATTACTGATGATCTTGATTGGGCTGTACACCCAAGATGAGGGAAACAGTTGGTGATCGTCCAGACGTACTTGGAGATCGATGGATATGCGAGGAAAGTGCCTCCGGTTTCGTACAGACCCAGAACGAACTTGTAAATGGATTGTGTGTCTGACATTGGATTTTATTCTGTGTTGATTGATCTCTATTAAATATACATCTGTTTGGCGATGGAGAATTTATTCTCTTGCTTAACGCCCTTCTCTAAGACGTACGAGCTCAGAGGTTGTATATCGATGGACATCAGTCGCATGGAGTGAATTGCCAATGTGGCACGCGTAAGTGGCAATTGATCAAGGCTTCTGTTGAAAAGCAAAGTCTTGTGGTTGATGATCAAAGCACGGCCTCTGTGGCGTAGCTTTGTGTATAACGTGAATTCGCGAGCCTCACACCTCGGTATGAGTCAAAAACGGGATACGGACCCAAGGAGTGCACGACGTTTCTTTCTAGCTAGGGTGGTGTCAGTGACCTACCAGCCCTGACATTTATATACTTTTCACCTGTGTGGTTGTTGGATATGAGGCGCCTCGGATATAGGTCTGTAAGGACCGGGAAACGTGTGTTCAGGAATAATTAATCCTCAAAAGTAAGAGAGGACCGGCCTTGGAGGTTCCAAAGGATCAGAGTGGGGTCCTGAGGCATTGTTAGAGTGTCTCGAACGCGGAGAGGAGCTTGCCCCTTGCCTCGACTCATGATGGAATCCAATTTCCAATACGTGTGTTTCGGTTTTATTTGTAGAACCTAGTATGGCGACATAGTGGTATGGGTCATTCATGCCGCCTATGATTGATATTTATGATTTGAATTGTTTTGACACTATACACCTATAATAGTATCAAATAATGTGTTTTAAACGTATCAAGCATGCTTCGGCTGTTATAAGGTAAAAACCCTATCCTCCGGCTTGCGTTGCATTGTGTGATGGGACCTGGGTCTTATAACAGCTTCATTTTTCTTTATTTAGCATTGCGCTGTTTGTTTTATGCACTGGTATTCTTGGGAAGAAACTCGTTTCGTGTTATACGGCGTGGTCCCTTGATTTACCGAACTTTAAAATAAAGAATTATAACTGTTTTAGTTCTCACACCAGTCCCATGACTGACATGGAGTTTATTGTTTTAACCTAAACTCTGGCTGCCCCTATTTTCCACACGGGCAGCTAGTAGTTTGGGTTTTGCAGATTTATATTCACAGGGTCCTGATTTACAGCTGGAACGGTGCTCGGAAAGCTCTGTATCCGTGTATCACTTTCAGTTGTGTTTTGTGTATTTTTCCGCTGCTATGTAACTTATTGCAATCTCTAATATTTGTCGAATGTAATTTATTCATTTATACTCTATATATTCTTGTATCTGATGGAATTGTTGTAATAGCAATGAAATGTTCTTCCGTATGCGTCCTTTTGTGTGTTGTTCTCAAAGTATTCGTGCTTTCCTTCACAGGGAAGTTACGGGTTCTTACAAACCGGATGTAAGATCTGTAGATGGCCTAAAATCAAAGGTCGATATGTACTCTGTGTTCTCCATCTCTACAAACAGTGGACTTAAAGTCATCTTTTGCCTACTCAATGCGTCCGCAACTACATTACCCTTGCCAGGTCTATAAGCTATCTCAATATCATAGGACGCTAGGAAGTCCATCCATCTTTGCTGCCTCAAGTTGAGATCCATTTGAGAAAACAGATTTTGAGCTACTTATGATCGTGTAAAGCTCAAATCTTTCTCCAAGAAGATATTGTCGCCTTGAGTTAAGCGTGAATACTATAGCAGCCAACTCCATATCATGGGTAGGGTAGTTCCTTTCATGGATCCTCAACTGTTTACTATCATAGCATACTACCCTTCCCTCTTGCATCAAGACGACACTAAGCCCGGTCCCACAAGCATTCGTATATACTGTAATCACTTTGTTCCCATCAGTCAATGTCAAAACTGAGGCTGTTATCAGAGCCCTTTTCAACTGCTGAAAACCATCCTTACAATCAAAGCTCCAAGAAAAGACCAGGTTCTTCTTTGTCAGTCTAGTTAGTCGGGCTGATGTCTTTGTAAAGTCCTTGATAAACTTTCTATAGTAGCCCGCTAAACCAAGAAAACTTCTTACTTCCGTTGCGTTTTTCGAAATCTTCCAATCTTGAACCGCAACTACCTTCGCGGGATCAACTGCTATCCCATCCTCAGAAACCACATGCCCTAAAAACCTTACTTCCCTCCTCTAAAAGTGGCATTTGGAGAACTTTGCCTTGAGCTGTTGTTTTCTGAGAGTCCTTAAAACCACTCCCAAATGTTGAGCATGCTCTTCCTCGCTCTTTGAGAAGATCAATATATCATCCACAAAGACTACCACAAACTTGTTCACAAACTCCATAAACACCCTACTCATCAGATCCCCAATATGCGGGTGCATTGGTAAGTCTAAAAGGCATGGCTAACCAGTCAAAGAATCCATCCATAGTCCTGAAAGCAGTTTTATCTATACTATTCTCAGCCACCCTGAACTGATGAAACCCCATGGCCAGATCTAACTGAGACAAAACAGATGCGCCAACTAACTGGTCAAAATAGATTGTCTATCCTCAGAAGTGGGTGCCTATTCTTCTAAGTGAGTTTATTCAACTCCCTATAATCCACACATAGACGAAGTGAGCCATCCGCCTTGGTTGCGAAAACACCTAGAGCACCTCATTCTGATATACTTCGCCTAATAAACCCTTTCTCAAGT
This sequence comes from Allium sativum, assembly GCA_030737875.1. Taxonomy (NCBI): domain Eukaryota; kingdom Viridiplantae; phylum Streptophyta; class Magnoliopsida; order Asparagales; family Amaryllidaceae; genus Allium; species Allium sativum. The sequence goes on along the minus strand of JASFAX010000022.1, from coordinate 27,678,010 downwards.
AGCTCCTTACTTGCTTGTTGAGCTCCCTTCTCACTCCAGGAGCCATGAGGCGCACAGGAAATGCGACTACCCGCACATTATCCACCAAATAGATCAGAGATCAATCTCAAATCTCGGAGACAGGCCTCTAACCTCATTAGAAACATCCAGATACTTACAGACTACAGGTACAGGTCGTAGATTATTGTTAGAAGCATCAAGTGATTCTAGGAAACTAAGCATGATAGACCCTTTTGGGTCACAATAAATCTCGATAGTCTATCCTTAGCAAGTCAAAAGTCTAACAACCCTCCTCTCACAGTCTAGGATGGCACCGTACTTGGCTAGCCAATCCATTCCTAGAATCAGATCGTAGCCCATAAAACCCAAAACATACACGTCACAGTCAAACTCAATGCCTAACACAGATATCCTCAAACCCCGACATATCACAGACAGATGAGTCATGCCCCCTATGGGGTTTGAGGCTATAACGAGATCAGAAACAAGACTAGTATTAAGTTGCAGAGACTCAACCTCAGAATGAGAAGTGCCAGAATTAAAAAGAGTTCTAACTGGATAATCAGATAGGGAAGTCAAACCTTCTACAGAAATTTTCCTACCTCTGTCTGGTCCACTGGCTTTGAGAGCATTCACCTGCCCTCTAGAAGATCCTGCCTTTTTCCCGTGTCCTTGCTTCTTCGGGCAGTCCCTAATAAAGTGTCCCATTTCACCACAGTTGAAGCAAGCTCCCTTCCTTTTTCTACAATCTTTGTTCAGATGACTCAAGCTTCCACAAATATAGCACTTCTTCTCCTTCTTATTCTTAGGTTTTCCACACTTTTCCTGTGTTTCATTCTTGGGCCACACTTTTTTGTTTTTTTGCATCATTAGTCCTAACTTCTTTCCTCTCATCCTTACTATCCTCGTGCATCAAGGCCATGTCAACAAGTCTTTCAAAAGTTGCCCCCATCGGAATATGAGAAAATGCCAGACATTGGAGAGGATGATTTAATCTTATCGCAAACCTTAAATCTTTCTTATGCAGGGTTTTTACCAATTCCAGACTAAATCTTGCCAACTGATTAAACTTATTGACATGCTCTTTGACAGACATATTCCCTTGCTTAAGGGGCAAGAATATCTCCATCTGAATACCCTCTTCTGCCGAAAACAGAAACTTCATCTCAAATCTCTTTCGGAAATCAACCCAAGTTTCTACTAGATACCCAGCCTGTGTCACTTCCCGCCAAAACGAAGCCTCGTCCTTGAGCTTCCATCCAACCAACTGTATTATTCTACGATCATCAAGCTCAAAAAGGTCGAAAACATTCTCGTTCTCATGTAACTAATTGCGTGCCTCAACATAACTCTCAGAACCACAGAAAGGCTTTCCTCCCATCGCGTAAAAGTCTAAAAAAATCTTAGAATAGGCTAGATGAGGAGGTTGAGCTGCTTGAGGTGCAGCTGAAGGTGGGGCATCTGGGTCCCCGGTTGGAGCCGTAGCTTCTATGTACCTATGGAACCATGCCGGTAGACTCACCCCTTTAAAAAGATCGGGTATCGCAGACATGCTGAAATGAGAAGAAAAAGGATTCATACAGGGAATCGAAAAGATATTTTATATGGCCATAGGGAGTATGTTTTTCAAAAACAAGTTTTTCTTTTAGAAACTACTTTATTTTGAAAATCATTTTTAAAACTTTTATCTGATCTTGTAACATTCGGCTCTAATACCAAATGTGACACCCCACATCTGTTAATGTCACTCACTAAGGGAATTCATTAAGTTTCATGAAGCATTGTAAGTAAACAAAAAAAAATTCACAAGACAGATACATAAAACAACAACTGAAATTTAAAACTTTATTGTTCAACAAAAAACATCGTGGTTACAAATCTAGTTTCAACATCAAACTAAAATACAAAAACCAAGTACATCAAATAAAAACATCTTCTTGCACTGGAAACCATTAGAGTATAGAAGTATAAAGTGATAATCGCCATAAATAGCCATAACAGAGTATACAGGAAATTGAAGCGATACATCAAAGCAGATCCAGATCCAAGCAGAAACAGAAGAGAGAGAAAGTCCTAATCACTGAGTGTTCCCACCGTGAGAATCAGGGGGAAAGGAAAGAGAGAAAGGGAATAAAAAAGGGTCAGACATAAATTCTGGCGAATCCAGTGACTTTTAGCATATAAATAGATAATAGTATCAAGATAGGTAAATAAAACTGGATTAGAGGTAACAATAACAGGATTAACAGAAATAAACAAAATGAACAGAACAAAATAAACAAACAAGCTAATTATTCTCACTTACTTCTTTGCACCATACTATTAAAACAGGATTAGGTGTTACCCTAATGACTAAACAGAAACAGAATGATCCCCACAGAAATAGAATTGTAGAATTAGGTATACTCTAGTAACTTACCGGATTACATTCCAACAGAAACAGACAGGTACCCAACCAAAAATAACAGGTGTTACCCCCAAACAGAAACATATAGGTACCCCCACAGAAACAGACATGATTAGATGTACCCTAAATACTACCCCAAATGAACGACTCCCTATTATGTAAACATCTTGTGCCGGCCCCACAGTAGGGTGTATCATTCCCTAAAGTGGAAACCTACAGAAAGACACAGACTCCGTTGGAACGCACCATCAACACCCCTCTCCTATTTCAGATGACCCTCTTATAATCAGGTCAGTAAGCATGCCCTGACTCGTATCTAGTGTTAGGGTCCCCGTTTAATACCATAAATGGTTGTTAACTGATATGGGTCGCACACAACAGATGACACAAGAAAAAAAATCTCCTAAGCTTATGACCCCAAATAACTAGGATTTAACAGATTAAGCTTTACATATTAATAGGTTTACAGATTTCAGATTAATAGAAAAGATTTACTGATTAACATGTTTATAAATTTCTGATTAATAGAAAAAAATTATAGATCCAACTTAACCCTATAGATTTATCAGAGTGAATTCTAAAAGTTACTAATAGTTTCATTAACATGTTCTACTTAATCATTAAATTAATCCTACATATTTACATGTTGGTATAACCCAATGTTTCCAGTTATATTTCCAATACAGGCTATATCCAAATTCCCTCCACCATCCCACTTTCATTCGTACGTCGATCTCAAAAAGATTGGCGTAGGCTCGAAGGTAGCCTAGACATATAAAAGAAAAAGGGAAAAAGGGAAGAAGAACAGAAATAGGCACATAGTAATACAAAATAGAAAATCAGAGGTACATGTGATTCACAGAAAACTACTTAGATATGAATTAGCTAATAACATGCATAGTCTAAAATTCAGGTTTATTAACATGTCAAGATTATTGTTAAATTTCATATCTAAAAGTAACATGAACTCACAGAGACTGGATTGATCTACAAGAAATATCTCTGATATGTGTAAGCTGACATTTGTAGGAGATAGTCTAATTCAATTCAATCCAAGTTGAGGCAACATTTCATTATCTTCTTTGTTAAATTTCAGAATTGAGTTTTAAGGAAGAAGAATGAAGATAGTTTTAGTTTAGGAAAAATAATAAAATACTGACCTATTTATAGACTAATCCTCCAACGAACTAAACCACAAGACCAGATCAAATACAGAAAATGAACCACATCAGGTAGAGGGGTGGGTCGACCCACCTACCCCTCGTGTCGACCCATAGGTCGACCCGACCAGGGGACGGGTCGTCCCTCCTACCTACTTTTCCCGCTTATATTATTTTTAAAGTAATTTGATTTACTTTGAAATCTAGTTTAATATATATATATAACTTGCTTATGCGTATACAAATTTCAAGGTCCATAACTTCCTCATACTCTATCCGTTTTACGCAAACTTTGTGTCTATCTTAACCAAAATTCCAAGATGAACGCAATGGTACAGTTTGTTTTACTTAATTCCCTATATTTTTAAGTATTATTTAATTTACAATTATTAACGTTTCCTTAAATTACGGGGTGTTACATAAGTGACCCAAACAACATAAACATTCATTCTACAATAAAATGTCGAAATTTCCACTTATGCATTTGCATGTATGTAAGCGTGAGCATATATTGTTTGCAACTTTTACACCTGATTTTCAGTTTTGTAATAAGTACCTTAATAATTAACGAAAATTGAAAATGCCAAGTTTGCTTCATGTATATGATTTTGTTCGAAAAAGATGCTTTGATATTGTTGTGGAAGTCTCAAGAAATGATAAATCACAATAAAATATTTTATTTATTATTTCCACACCATAATTGATATTAGTAGCAGGATTTAGTGTATCTTTCCTTTGCCATTGAAGCTATAATAATTTCACATGATGTTAGTAAGTTGCATTCTTTAGGCTTTTAATTTGAAAGTCTTTGATTTGAAATTTATGTTTAACATTACACTACAAAAGTGACTTCGGTTAACCACGGCTAAAAAACATCGTCGGTTGGAGCTAGTCATCGCTAACCGTAGCCAAAAGCCAACGAAAAATAACATGATGCTAATGAAATGGAGAATCCTCTGGTGTGAGATTCCATAACCACTTTAGCTAGGTTAATGATGATATATGGGACACGCTATAAATTGTGGACACTCTAATGGATGTGACTAGTGGTCGCCAACCATAGCAAGCTTGGAACATACTTGTAGCTAGCCGACACCAAACATAGCAAACCCAAGAAATCCTGCTTGGTTATCCATCGCCAATCATAGTTATGTTGGACCAATAAGGTGTTGCTAGCCGAACGCAATCCTGAAATAGATTTGCTGCATGTTAGCCACCATTGTTCCTTCCAACAACACATTTTTGTACTACTCATATTCATTCGTTTCACAACTCATATATCATCAAAGCCACAATAGATTTTCATATCCAATAACCCAACATACCATATATATATATACACTAAAATTCTTAATGCGTATCCAAATGAATCTCGAAAAACAAACAAAAATACCAAAGACTAACATGTAACCCCCAAATACTACTAGAATACCCATAACTCATACATACCAAAAAAACATCCATATATTAATATTTCACGAACAAATTTTATATTTACAAAAGAGAAAACAATAAAGAAGAAAAGTACCTACTCGCCTCCATCATTATCATCCTACTCTCATTATCCTCATCCCCCATGCCTTCCTGATACCTAGGCATCCTTGCATGCTCGAAAAAATATGCGGTGGTCAGATCAGAGCTTGGTTATCAGTCCATCTTTTGCCAGTCTTAAAGCTCAATCACCTGCCGATGGCAAAAGGCGAACTCCTCCTCCTGATGGGATATCCTATTAACGGCCTGGGTTTTTCAACCTGTAATTTATTATATTATAGGTGTAATTTAGAATTTATGATTAAATATAATCTATAATATATTTAATAAAACACTTCATCTTTATATTTTTAAAGCCACACCGCCTATTTCGCATAGGCGGATCAATGAGGACATTCCAGATGCGAGTGCACTCCTTTAGGGTCAGATCGCGACCTGAGGACCGTGTCACTCAAGCGACCTCATCCTATTATCTCTCTCCTGCGATAGCGAACAATGAATTCAAAAATTAAATATTAAATTTCAAATTTGTCGAATGTGAAATAGAAAATATTAAGAATGCTTACCATCACACGCTCGGACTTAGCATCCATTCAGATATTGGAGGTATTGCCAACCTCATTGGTCTTCTTGATTGCATGAGTCTTGGAAAATACCTTAGCAAGTGTAGGCTCCCATAGTAAAGTCGACATCTAAAGTTGGAAAAAAGAACGATGTTACTAATATGATTAAACTATGTTACAAATACTTTTATATTCAGTTTATCATACGTACCTTTATCCCTGGATGCAGCGAGAAGTAATTAGAGCCACCACGGTGCAAAGTAGAATTTTTATCTATATTTTCCATGTTTCACTTTGAAACCTCTTGTTAATATAATTGTACGATGGTGTGATTGAGTGTGCAAGTGCACTGTGCTTGCACAAGTAATGGGTTACAGGAAATGAGCGTGGAGAAGGAGAAGGGAGGAGAAGAAGAAGAAGGTGCGGGCTGGGTTTTGGTGCGGTGAAGCAATTGGGCTTTGGGCCGATTGCTTGGGTATGTTTTATTTTCTTTTTTATTTAAGTTATTCTTGTTTAAACTTCAAACAACAATATCTCACTCACTTTATATCGGATTTGCTCACCGTCAGAAGCGTTAGAATCGTATCTGAAAATAGAACGCAGTAACATATAAATTTGATAATTTTTGTTAAGTATAAATTTATATAAAAATAAAATGTATATCCTTATATATATAACTATATATAGAGCGAGCGTTATTATTAACTAAATTTCGATATAAAATCAGCAGAAAAATAACCAGTTACTGATAAGAATGGAATGAGAGCAGTACGAGTAGAGGTGGCAGTATTTGTTGATCTGTTCGCTCTGGTAACGAAGATGTTGGAGCCAGTATGGTGAGAACTTATAATTTAAAATATTCCTTTAAATTAGCTAATTATAATTAGCTGAGATAATTATAATTTGTTGATGATGATTGTGTGATGGATGTGAATGAATGTGCATGTAGTTAGATAACACACTGAACACTGGAAAGCGTTATCGATAGTAACGCTTGTGCACAACTGAATTGTTTGTTGTTGATAAAAACGTTAATTCATTATCATCTGATGTATATGGTTGATTGATTTTGTTTGTATGATGCACACGCAATACCATGGCTATGGGATTATATTGGTGATCTATTTTATTCCCCTTCCATATAAATGAAGTTCGATTTTCTAATATTAAAATATTAGCATGTTCAGTTTATTTCAAATAAGATTTTGAAAATTTGAATATGGTTTTATATGTTTTTGAAAACAAAAACATAATATGATAATATATAGATACCAGAACGTTCTAGGATGACATAGAGGATGGTGTCTAGGCTTGGGTTTTGAAATTCAATTTCCTGCTCTCCCTGGCTATCCCTAACTGGTCCGACAACGGGATGGTAAATTCGAAATCGAATTTGAAATATAATTTGAAACTGTTTTCCAAATGATTTGGAAATATAAATTAGATTGGAAAGGACGTGGAAATTTATAATCATTATATGGTTGAATAGAACGCACTATGATGCGACAATTCGTAAATATCGATTTCAAACTATGAATGGCTATGACTTGATTATTTTGTTTTGACTTAACTTGAAATAAGGCGCTTTGGATTTCAAATAATAATAGTATTTGAATAGAAAGAACAATTTCGATTTTCGACATATGAATTCCGAGTTATATTCAACACAAATTTGAAATACGTGTAGTTGCCAAACATAACGGAAATCAAATAAAACAAGGTTATTAATTTGGAGAAAATTTATGATAACTCCTAAAATGGTGATTAGTATTGGAATACTTGCATTTCAAGTAATTTTAAATCTATTTGATTTAAAGGGCTATTTTTATAATTGTACTTTGGTAACATTTCAAAATGTTATTATTGGTTTGAAATTTAAAGTAGGAACTATTATTTGACTATAAGAATGATTTATAAAATAGTTCGAAGATTATTAAAGTATCGAGAATACCTATATGGGACTGAAATGGGTTTTTTCCAATTCTAAATTTGGATATGGTTGGAGATAAATCTTCGGATGTTTGATATTAACTCAGTGGATGAAAATTCATATTATCTGAGGAATTTAAAAGGTAATTCACCGTTATTCCACTTATAATATGAGTTGGATACGGAGATTAATATTGAAGATAAGTTGATGATATTTCTATCCAGATCAAATATCAAAGAGTTGAATAGATCATTTAATTAAGATATGGAATTCTCCACCTGATTGAAATAAGTTAGGTAAAAATAATCTTCGATATTTGGTATAAAATTTCATGGTGTAAATGAATACTATTTGGGGAATTTGAAAGATATTATTATATCGCTATTCCACTCATGGTATTCGTTGATTATGAGAATTTATATCGAATATAAGTGGATAAAAATTTCTGTGAAATTTGTGATTTAATATAAATTGATTTTGGTTTTTGTCGTGAATCGTATCTTTAGCAATACGGTTCTTGAAACCCGATGAGACTGAATGGTGGAAATTCATATCGTAATTAGGGATTTAATCAAATCTTTGATTCGAGGTAATTAAAGGTAAGAAATAAAAGAGAAGGTATAATCTTTGATTTCAAAGAAGACATAAGATGATAATGAGATGTATGAAATTAAAATAATTGAAATCTTGAGTTATATATGAATTGATAATCATTTGGAAGGAAATTTGAATCGAAAAGCCTATGTAAACCATAACTACTGTTTTAAAGTACGCTCATTACTTGGAAAGACCGGGATCGAATATATGTTCGAAAACCATTCCAAGTAATAATACGACGTTATGAAGCAATTCAAGACTCGGTAAACGACGAATGAAGACCGGGAATATTTAAATTTGTTTAGATTGATTGTTGATTAATGTCTCGGTTAGGTAGGCCACCGATACGAGGTATGAGTTACATTAGACCTGAACATATTTAAGTATTTTCGGGTTGTTGTTCCGTTCAGACCTAGAACGGATTTGTACGGATGGTGTGTCTAACGTTGAAATTGACCGCATAGCACTGATTTCCGTTAATGTATATCGGATTTGTGGTAATAGATTATCCTCGTCACTAAGTCATATGAACGTAGAGGGTATGAATTGATTAAAATCAGCGATATGTCATGAATTGTCAATGTGGCATACCCGAGTTATGGAACGAGCTAATGATGATCACAGAATGGCTTATCAAAGCATCGCATTGTGTATGACGTGACATCGAGAAACATCACACCACGGATTGATGAGAAATTGGCGCTTAGGTTTATACTTATATATGAAGTGATGATGAAGCTGTGCAGCAGTGGGAAACCACTTATGAACTTGGGGATGTTGGGTATGTTCGTGGGGCTGCGCCTGGTCGAAAACCGTTGATCTGCCCTGACGATGTGTGGATGGTGTCCGCGAATGGACGAAAAAGCCATTGAGGCACTTCGTTTTGTATCCCTGATTGATCTTTCGTGCCAAGAATCATCAAGTTGGAAATCAAATCTCCAATACGAGCCATACGGTTTTGGTTTGTATATATATATATATGGCGACATAATATTAATGGTATTATGCTGTCTAGGATTAATACATTTATTTGCGAAATTTGTTTTCCACACTATATGGTAATATTAGAAGAGGATTTTCAAGTATGAAAGCACGTTTGGTTATCTATAAATTACATAGCAGCGGAAAATAATACAAAGCACAACTGAAGGTGATATACGGATACAGAGCTTTCCGGATATCATTCCAGCTGCAAACCAGGATCCTGTGAATATAAATCTGCAAAACCAAAACTACTAGCTGCCCGTGCGGAAAATTGGGGCACCCAGAGTTTAGGTTAAAACAATAAACTCCAGGTCAGTTATGTGACTGGTGTGAGAACTAAAACAGTTATTAATCTTTATTTTAAAGTTAGGTAAATCAAGGGACCACGCCGTATAACACGGAACGGGTTTTCTCCCAAGAATACTAGTGCATAAAACAACAGCGCAATGCTAAATAAAGAGCAATGAAGATATTATAAGACCCAGGTCCCATCACACAATGCAACGCAAGCCGGAGGATAGGGTTTTACCTTATAATAACCAAAGAATGCTTGATACGCTAAATTTCATCTTTTATTATTACTATAAGTGAAGAAATCAATTTCAAATCATAAGTATCAATCATAGGCGGCATGAATGCCCCAAACCACTATGTCGCCATATATAGGTTATACAATCAAAACCGCATGATGTCGTATTTGGAAATTGGATTTCCGTCATGAACCAAGGCAAAAGATATTCCTTACCGATTTCGAGAAAATCTAGCCCATGTCTCCGGAACAGCCGCAACTGCCCCTTGGAGCGATAGGGCCAGTCCACACGGAGTGGATTATAGTGCCTGAACAATACGTTTCCCCGCTCTTTGGGGCGTAAATGAGCCAACGAATGACACCATCGGTCCCGGATCGACCGATATAACCGAGGCGCCTCGCAACACCAACAACCACACAGGTGAAAAGTATATAAATGTCAGCCAGTTTAAGCGCTGACACCACCTAGCTAGAAGAAAACGCATGTCCTCCCTGAGGTCCACGTCCTATTTTTGGTTCATACTAGGGTGTGAGGCTCGCGAATTAACGTTACACAAAGCTACGCCATAAAGGCCGTGCTTTGATCATCAACCACAAGACTTTGCTTTTCAACAAAAGCCTTGATCATTTGCATCTCTGCATGCCACACAGGAAATTCACGCTATGCAATCGATATCAATCACACAGAATGAAATCCGATGTCAGACACACAGTCCATACAAGTCCGTTCTAGGTCTGAACGAAACCGGAGGCACTATATACCTTGCATATCCATTGATCTCCAAATACATCTGGACGATCACTAACTATTTCCATCTTCTTGGCTGTACAGCCCAATCAAAATCATCAAAAATTATCCAAACGATGTGAAGACCTCCGGTCTTCGAACACCGTCTTCATCTTCGACTTATCATTGAAACGGTTATTCAGAATGGGTATAAACCCGGCCTTTCTAAATAACCCGCTATATAGTAAACAAGTGTTAGAAAACAAAACATACGCCTCATTCCAATTCAGAATATCCTTTTATTCAAAATTTCACATTTCTAGGGAAAGGTTCCCATTAATTTTTCAAAGATAAATTCTTCTAAATTTATCTTTTAATCTTCCTCTGGATATCATTTCAAACCATATTATGGTTTTCCAAACTAGCCGATATTAGCGAACCACACCGAAGTAATTATTTATTTTATTTCCCAATCCCAACCTATTCATCCCATGAAGCAAAACTAGTTATACTTCATATCTAATACTACGGTGTTATCGGTAAATTTAATTACCATTTCACGTTCAAATCTAAATAAAGATTTAACTATCGCTCGGAGCAAAACTGGCGATACTCCATTCTCGATCATTTCCTATATTTGATAATTTATATTATCAATTCACATTTTTAATCTGATTGAAGATTCATTGAAACTCCTTTTACTGGGTTAAAGAACTAATGTCATTTAAAACACAGTTCACGATAAACCCAAATCACATTCTATTTATTATCGGGTTAAAGAACGAGTGTTATTTAAAGCACCGTTCACGATAAATCCACAAATCAATTCTATATCAATTCTAATTAAATATATTAATTAATTGGTATAATTCATTAAATCTGAATAAAAAGATTTAATCATTTCTCAACTGACTTCAAGAACAGTGTTAATGAAGACACCATTCACAACAAACCCAAATCTCATTTGATATCAAATACAAGGCTCTGAATAGAAAATATATCGGCTTATATTCAATATCAAATTCTGAAACCAACAAATATCGCATTGGAAATAACGATATAAATATATCTTCCAAATTTCCTCCACAATATTCGTATAAATCCAAATCTAATCATCAAAATATTCCAAAGATAATTTTGATTCAAATCCATTCCAATTTTTATGTTGGAAATTCTGGTTATTTTTAAAACCAATTCAAATCGAAGTTATTTATTTTAAAAATATTGAATTATTAGTCTAGTTAAAAACAAGTTCATTTTGATAAAAATATATTTTATCTTTTCAAATATGGGATATTTCATCCCAGTTCTTTCCAAATCATATATTATGATTTTACACAAATTATTTATATTTTTACTAATTTTATCAAGGCCCGTACAGTCGATTTCCAATAACGATCGTCGAACTGCACTTACACCGACCTTTTCCAAATTTGATTTGAACGTATCTCCAAATCCAACCGTTAGATTTATAATTTCTTATATTCATTAGAAAGCTCTTTTTGATACGAACCCAACGGTTCTGGTTTTAGGAGAATCCGACGGTCAGATCTCCCGTAATGTTCGTTCGAAACCAATGGTCGAAATTCATGAACTGCCGCAGCGCGGCGCGTTCTATTCAGGCCATTATATTATATATAATATATATTTCGTCGATTTCTATTTAAATCATATTTTAAAAATCGTTTTAAATTCATTTTCAAAATAGTTTCAACTTCATATTCAATTTCAAATCAATTTCAATTTGTTTTCAATTTGATTTCAATTCAATTCGAATTCATTTCAAATTTATTTAATTCGAATTCAAATTCGTTTTCTATTCAATTTCAAGTCAATTCGAATTCATTTCAATTTGAATTCAAATTCACATTCTATTCAATTCGATTCGAATTCATTTTCTATTCGATTCGAATTCATTTCAATTTCACTTCAATTTGAATTCATTTCAAATTGATTCAATTAAATTTCAATTTGAATTTATAATTTAATTTAATTCGAATTTCATTTCAAAATATTCAATTTCAAATCAATTTCAATTCGTTTTCAATTTGATTTCAATTCAATTCGAATTCATTTCAATTTTATTTAATTCGAATTCAAATTCATTTTCTATTAAATTTCAACTCAATTCAATTTGAATTCATTTCTATTCAATTCGAATTCAAATTCACTTTCTATTCGATTTGAATCGAATTCATTTTCTATTCGGTTCGAATTCATTTCAATTTCACTTCAATTTGAATTCATTTCAAATTGATTCAATTAAATTTCAATTTGAATTTTTAATTTAATTTTATTCGAATTTCATTTCAAAATGTTCAATTTTGAAATCCCTTTTCAATATTCATTATAAAAGCGAATATAATCGATATAAATATCGTTCACGTCAAAATAGCGCATCTCTAATCAACACGGCTTTATATTTTTCAATAACTTCGTTATTCTATTCAACAAGTGAATATTTATCCTATTCAACACATGAATCTATATTTCTTTCAACCCATGACTAATCTCAACAAATGAGTACTGTCCACACACAACTATTTTTGTTATGTAATATATTTTATAAAATTTTGATTTCTATCGTTAAATTTTAGTCAGGCTCCAACCGTAAATTAGTAAGAGAACGATTCCCTAAATATTAACCCCAAAGGCCGAAACCAACATCAGATCAATACACAGGAAACCACTCATCTTATCTATTTTCCAGTTAGTTTCTAATTTTATATATGATAAAGATGTAAATTTTATTGTTAAAATATTTCGTTCAACACATGAATCTATATTTTATAATATTCTATATTTTTCTCCCAATTGGACTGAGGCCCAATCAATTACCATATAATGTTAATTATATGGATTCCATACAACACATGTATATCACAACAACGATAAATCTCATCCAAAGTGCATCACACAACTACATAAGCATTAAATATAAATAATTAACGCTTACACAGTCCGTCGACCAATCGATCGGCATACAATTAAATAATTGGGATTAGTGTATGCTATATATCATCCAAATACCCGTGTGGGGTTTTCAAACCATCAAACATAGATTTTATTTGTGTAGTTGGGCGATGTGTAAAATTTATCGTCCCAATCAATATCAGTCAAATGTGTGTATATAAACAAATCATCCGATTTGTTTATAAATATTCATTTCATTTTATATACACATTAAAAATAAAATTTTAACTCTAAAATATTTTTATTTCATTTCACATCACACAATCAACTACACATCAAAATCAAACAAACAAACAAGCATACAAGCCGTCCATGGTCTGTGGATGACGGGTGTCGGGTGCTACTAAACACCGTCTGCATCCTAGTATATATTATTAACTAGAAAAATAAAATTAAAGGAGAGAAATTCTCACCGAGGGTTCCGTTTCTCCGTGCTTTGCTTTAGAACTTCTGAACCATTTGGATTTGTTTTGATTTCAGTCGATACCATAGCCATCTTTTCCCACTATTCATAATAAAAATCACATCATTCTTTAAACATCGAATTTTTCTTAAACAAAAATTGAATCTTTTCTTACTTAAAACTATAATCTTTTCTATATCGAAACTCTAAAAGAAAAACTGATTTCATTTTTCCTTTGAATTATTTACTAAAAAAACAGACATGAAGAGAAATAAACAAAAATAAATAAATCGAAAGACTTACAGCCAATGGTTTGAGGAGAGGGAGGTTTCGGGAGGTGGCGATGGGCTGAGTGGTGGCGGAGGGAAGGTCGGAGGCGGCGGTGGCCTAGCTCCAGGGGCGGTGGCGCGGCTGAGGGGTTTGGGCGGTGGTCTCGTGGACTGGAAGGGGAGTGAGAAGCGTGCGAGAGGGGAGGGAGAGAGGGTGGAGGGTGGCAGTCCTCCTTGGAGGCGGTGCGGCGGCGAATCCCCCCCCCCGTCGCTTTCCCTTTTTTTTCGATCTGTTCTGTGAAGAGAGAGAAGAGGGAAAGGGAGTTAGGGATATATATATATATATATTAATATTTAATTATTTTATTTTCCACCAAAAAGTAACTTTTTATTTCGAACTCGAAGTCGAACCCACCGCCTATCGTCCCTAGCGTTTTACCCCCATTCTGAACACAATGGGATATGTATCTTAGGCTGATTCGATCATTTCGATCAGGTTTCGTCAAAATCAACATATAACTCTATATATTGAATTTAAACACGCATTTCAATTTACTGGGGTCACATACTAACTCAAAAAAATTCCAAAAAATATTTTCTAGCTTCGTATTGACGATTCAGTCCTAACAAAACCAGTTTCGTCAAATTCTGAGACCGTTTGAAAAATGGCCATTTTCCAGTCGATTAAGATCAACTGAAACTGGTCAAATGCGCTTTCCTTTTCCACGCTCGCCTATGGATTAAAAAAATTACGAATTTTGGAATCTAGCAATAACTTGACATCACGGATCCAATAAAAGTGGTTTCGTCGAAAACCGATGTCGTTTGCAAAATTTCCAATTTTAAGTGCCAAAATTCCATAGCGACTATTCTGAATTTTCAACTGGGCATATCTTTTGATTCCCACTATGAAATTTTGATTTTTCGGATTCGTTGGAAAGATATTCTCAAATAGATTCTATTATTTTTGGTTTCGCTAAAATCCGGTTTATTTTGAATCCTGTACATTCATTTGAAGTTTGAAATCGAATTATCGAACTACCGCGCCATTTTCAATTCCTTTTATAATTATAAATAATTATTTATATTCTAACGACGATCAATATAACATATACGTTCGAATTCTATTCAAAATAAATTTTTCGTCGTTATTATTAAAATAATTCGTTTTAAATATTCAAAATTCATCGAAATTGCCAAAATAAAAAATTTAAATTGGCTCAGATTTTTCGGGTTGTTACACTCTACCCCACTTAAAACTTTTCGTCCCCGAAAAGGAACGAAGCTGAAAGTTGTTTAACTAATCAACTCAACTTTCATTATTTTTGTTACAGCTTAAGTTCTTCAACTTTTCGGTTTCTAAGAACCTTTCAAATTTTTCAAAAATTTGGCTAACACCCTAAATTTTCGAAAAATTTCGCCATAACCTCCCCTACACCGGGGACTTCGGGATATTTCATGTAGCCTCCCATGGCCTTCTTCAATCCAAAAGAAAAAGAAAAAGCCAAGCGTCTAGCCAATCGGCTCATAAAATCACCCAAAACTCAAGAAATACAATAAACATGTACCTATTTGTCGGGCAAACAATTTTATTCCTCTTCTCTAGCCTCCTTGCTATGACCTGCTCAATAGATATACATGTACATGCATGCAATCCCAAATAATTTCAATACAGTTCAATATTTGTCCAATTTGGCTAAAGGTTCAACATTTAATTATTCAAACAATAATCAAACAACACAACTAGCAATCAATTAGTGAATTATCATTTCAAATTCATAACTTTGATACATAGTCAAAAATCACATTTCTGATGCCAAATCACAACAATATATTCTAGCTATATTTTGGTTCTCACACCAGTCTAATGGAAAAATAGAAATCTCAAATTCGAGACTCAAAAATAAATACTGGCGACGGTGCCCCATCACCAGAATTATCCCCGGGCAACTAGAGTATGATTCTATAACTATCCAGTATATTAAAACCTCGAATACACGTTTGCAGGACGTATATGCAAAATCTTAATATATCGGATTGTCCAAATTCAATATAAATAAATATTCAAATACGTATGAAATGGTTTAAATTTTCAAGACAACGTTGGTTTTCATTTTAAAAATATACTCTTCACACACTTTCTAGGATACTACTAATCCTATTTTTAACGAGTCATTCTCATTGGATATCACTAATCCAATTTCTGATGAATTCTTTCGTATGGTTCTAATGTGTCTTGTTCTCGAGCTGTAACGTCCCGCCTTTTTGACCACTTCAAATTGGTATTTAGACCAATTTAAAACGTCCAAATCGACGGATCGTTATTTAGCTTATAGGGTTTAAAACAGAATTAACACAGGATAAGTACATAACACAGTATTGAACAACGAAAATAATCCTTTATATATCAATCAAAGTTTTGATACAAGATTTCTTTTGATACAGTGGAATATAAAATATTTTAAATACAATAAAAATCTTTACTATTAAAATCTTCAGAGTGCGCCGTCTTTGAAATCCCCAGCTTCGTCCATCC
Source organism: Allium sativum (assembly GCA_030737875.1). NCBI lineage: Eukaryota > Viridiplantae > Streptophyta > Magnoliopsida > Asparagales > Amaryllidaceae > Allium > Allium sativum. Next base: position 27,661,441 of record JASFAX010000022.1, on the reverse strand, counting down.
TCGTATCCTAAGCTGAAATCTTTAAATCTGCACTGCTCGGGTCTGACCCGAGCATTTCATGTAAAAACATAAAACCACTCGAGTCAGGATTAATCATAGTTCACGTAAAATAACTTCCATATAAAATTGAAATAAAATAGTTAACTAATATCATCATAAACAGTGGTACGGTATTTGTTCTTATCGCTGTGCAATGTCTATTTTATAACACCTAAAATTTAAGGGTAGTATTTGTCCCATTCAGTGTAACTAGGTACCATTCCAGAACCAAGTATGGTATCTATGCACATTAGTTTTATCTCAGGGACAAGTGATTTGCGCATGCAAGATACAAAATAATTTCCCTTCAAGCTCATGGTATATGTAACTGGTTCAGACTTTACTCAATGGGTATGTAAAGTTGCTAAACTAAGAGTGCATGCTGAACAATATAAATATGGGTTCAAAGTGCGCATACTTGATAAGACTAAAATGGGTTCAAATGTGTAGCATACGGTTTTTCATCTGGAACCCTCTCTACTGTTAGTTCAAGGTCTTTACTGAACACAATATATGAGTTATGCCATATTTTAGCTAAAACAGATTAAAACAGATTATGTCTGAAAACATCTTCCAGTTTCAATGGGTTATACTCAACAGATTTAAAAGTGGTTACAAAGTGCCACACATACTGAGTTTTTATATGCAGGGATTTTGCTATATTTATACTTGAGAAAAAGAATTGCCCTACCCAACTCAACAAAACAAGGCCAGCTAATAAAAAGGGTTTACAACACATTCATTCGGTGAAGAAAAAGGTTCAGCGTGTACCAAATGAACAAAAGGCCATACGTATCATCATGCACCAACACCCTATGTATCCAGTAATGTGAAAAATTCCCATTTTCAGTTTAAAGGCATAAAAGTAAACAGGTAAGACTATCAAAATAAATGATACATGTCCACAAGCCAATAGAGCAGGGTATAAATATATAGCAACATACATTCGAACGCACGACACATTCAAAATAGAGGGTGTGGGAAAATAAGGAAGTACCCCCTTTCCCGTTTCGGTTAAATTCAGGCTGACCAAGTAGGTTAAAATAGTATGTGATTCAGGCTTTTAAACAGGATAATAGGGTACTCATTTTCCAGTTTACAACATAAGGGTACATAAAAAAATAATGTGTATTCTGGGTACATGACCACTTAGCCCAGTTTCGGTTTCCAAAGAGGCGACAGGGGTCTTTTCTTCTGTTCCTTATATAATACCTATTTCTTTTGAATCTATTTGTTTATGCAACAATACTAGAATCAAATGTTTTCTTTAAGTACAACAATTATTTGAAATAACCGTAGTGCCGAAATCATAAACAACGGCGATAACACTGTATAAATTCTTCATATGTATTCAGACTTCAATATTTCAACTAAGGCATATTAAACAATGCTTTCCACTTTAGCATTTAGACACATGTTCTAAGTTGCAAGGCATATGTCTATACGTATGTCAGGTTAAAAGAATTTAAGGTAGAAAATGACAGAAAATTGCATATGTCTATACGTATATAAACTAAATGTACAAAGGCACGAACAATAAACAATATTACTATTATCTATATATACAAACTAACTGAACTGATCATCCTAATTGGGTGTAAATGAAATATATTTTAAATTCCTAATGTAATGAAACAGCTACTATTCAGTGCTAAGGACACTTTCCTAATTATCCAATTTGACTGCAAACAATTATGTGAGATATGTGAATATAATCGCTCATATCGAAACAACTCGACCAAAGGAAACATAAATTTCTGCTACTATAATCTCCAATTTACTTATAGTTACTGTTACAACCACAATTTCAGCTGCCCCTACACTGGATCGTTACCCAAAAGGGTCATTGTTATCCCATAGGGTTCTGGAGAGAACTAAGACGTATCGGAAAGGGTACAACACTATTCTAATGATTACCATTTAGTTGTAGATTAAATTGCTAAATCATGAAGATCGAATTCCTATAGCAACCACCGTCAAAGTTAAAAAGAAAGCACAACTTCTGAAGTGTGAAAGCAAGGCAAGTCTTTACTGGCAGGATTACATAATGACATGTCCCCAACAATAGTTGGTACAAAACAAATATACTGGCCTCCACACACATGGATCAACGGTCAAGGGTTTAGAACAGCATCACGTTCAATGGTGAACGAATACATAGGGTATTGACGTAATATTCCAGCCACACATGAAATGGTCTTTTCTCATGCATTTCAGTTCTTAAAAACAACACAACAAGACTTAACCGGATGTATTAACATAGTTATGACCCCAAATGTTCTCTAGCACACACAGATCGCGTATACACGGTATTTAACATGGCAAAAGGAAATCAAAGTATGATTAGTGCAAGTAATCGTTGGCAGCATACATACTTCAGGGTGTTCAAATTAGAATAGTAAGGAGACGGTTAGTGAACCAAACAAGGGTTTAACTATTTTATTTATTTCATACCGAAGTCAAAATTCTTGAACTAAAATCCATCGTGAGCGAGTATACTCACCTAAAACTGGCGCATGCAACGACAGGTGGCAGGGACGCGAGCGTGGCTGTTCTAGCAACTGAAAAGAGATGCTATGACCGATTTGTTGTTGAAGTTCATTGAAAGGCAACGACTTGGGCGGTGGCAATTCTGGTGGCCGACGTCAGGAGGTCGGTTCAGGAATGGTGACCCAATTCAAACAGAGAAGGGCTGACCGATTTAAAAGGGAAAGTAATAATCGCTTGTTAAAGAGGAAAGGAAAGGGAGAAATTTGGGGTTTCGACTGATTGAAGATGAAGAGGGGAAAATGATTTGTGCGGAAGAAATTGGGAAGCACGACGTGATTTATAGGGCAAGAAGAAGAGATAAGAACGAAGTAATATCATAGGGCTTAGGGTAGTCTGCGTGTTTTCCAGAGTATAGGTCGGCTTGAATCGTAACTGGGATAGGTTAAAAGTAAGGTAGGTAAATCCTTGTGGAGAGTTTATTTATGTTTAATTTAATATTATTTTTCTATCGTGAATTATCGTCAAACGCTCAGCATTTGTACCGTTAACACAAGCTCCGAACGCAACGAAATTTGATGTACCACCGCATTTCAACGTTCTGAAATTAATTCAGTTGTAATGACATTATCCTAATTTTTAATTATCCATCGGTTCAGTGATTTTATTCTGCTTGTTCATCAATGACTTCGCTCGCTTAAATTTTCAAATGTTAAATTCCATTTCTTTATATATTCAAATACACACATATCCAAGCCAATTTTTCATATGTTTTTTTTTTAAATAAATAAAATTTCCCATTCGTTCAACGTAAATCACGTTTATTTTAAATTCAGCCATCAATATTTTTCCAATCGAAATTTTAAATCCAATTCGAATATTCAACCAAATTCAATCCAAATATTCAATAGTAAATATTTGATTCTCAACCAACCATAATAAATTAAATATTCAATTCATACACAAAACCGCATATTCGATTTTAAATTTCTAACCTCAACATCAATATAAAACTGATTATTCATAGTTAAACCTTAATTAATCCCATATTCCTGTTGTCGAAATTTCTGGGTCGTTACACTCTTTCCCCCTTTAAAACTTTTCGTCCTCGAAAAGGAGAGATTGTTAGAGTTATATCAATGTATACTTCAAATTTTCATATTTGTATGCAATTTTCCCATGACTAATTTAAATCTCGATATTTAGTCATCGATCCTCCTTGTTTACCCATCACATTTAATTAGCTCGAAAAATCAAATTTTTTCCTCGTCGGAGATCAATTTGGATTAACCACGATTTCCTTTATTTTCTGAATCGGATTTTACTTATTTCCTTGCTTCCTAAACTATTTTCAATTTCCTCATACCCATTTCTATCTCAAATTATTTTGAGATATCTTCCAATTTCTCATTCTATCTAATCTTCTAATAGATTTAAAGCCATGTAATTTCCCTTCAAAACCAATCCCGTTTTAAATTCCAATATCTGTATAAGATGGATTTATGCATATCAACTATTTCCAAATTCATTATAAACATCATCTGTTACTATCCATCCTTGTGATGGGTCTAGGCTTAGCAACCCTCAACCCAATCTCCTTACATTCAATCCATTAAATCTTCTCCTCATTTAAGAGTGTAATTATCATTTCTTCTTCAAGTTACAAATTGTCTACTTGAAAATTTTCCAAGATCCAAAATCTTTTATAATACAAATTTCATGTAGAAAATATTTGTATATAATTAGAAATAATTCGGAAACCTCTCTTCCTAACTTATTAAAATTATTGTTTCGAAAATACTTGATAACTAGAAGTTTGACAAGTATATTGTCGTTCTCACAGATGTTAGGCATACGCTGGCCAGGCGCACGACTAAAATCATCAAGTACTAAATATCCTTGCTTCAACCCCCAGTGAAAATATTTCAAAAATCCCTTTAAAAACAACTACGGAAAGTACCAATGTGATGTTGATAAGTTGATTGTTCATGAATCGCAGATACACAATGGTTCCGTCTGGATCCCCCAGAAAACATCCGTATCCGTAGGAAATCACTTCCCTGCGAATTCCGTCATGGACAAATCAACGGAAAATACTTAAGAATCAAAAGACGATCTGAGGTCATTGAGCGTTGGTTGCTCTCTCTCAGGATCACGAAATCAAATCATCCAATTATGAAGATGAATCAAGTCACGAGGACAAAACAAGTCACAAAGACAACTCAGGTCACGAAGACCAATCAAGTCACGAAGACTAACTGCTGCATCAAACAGGTGGCTCACAATCACTAAGATATCTAAGTGGACCGCAGGTACACAATGGTTACGCCTGGGTCCCCCAGGAAACATCCATACCCGTAAGCTTTCACAGCTCTGCGGATTACGCCCTTCCAATTCGACTGTAGATCGCAGCAGTCACAATGGTTACGCCTGATTCCCTCAGGAAACATCCGTCCGCCTTAGGCTATCCGCAGCCCTGCGAATTTCGCTACACGGCCGAATTCCAACGACTCTAGATCGCAGCGATCACAATGGTTACGCCTGATTCCCTCTAGAAACATCCGACCGCCGTAGGCTATCTACAGCCCTGCGAATTACGCTAGCAGTCGTGCTCAATGGCAACTCATGAGTTTTATGTCCGGACAACCTACCGCCACCAGCAGCATATCTCAGCTAAGCTCGAAATTCAAAGGAGAGGGAAGGTACTTTCCTTATCGTAATTTGAAAACATATAATACTATATCCATATAGTATTTTATTTCATATTCCTTATAATCATTCTTATGATTTTATTTCTAAATCATATTTTCCAAACTTCTCTTTTTTTTTTCTTTTTTTTTTCTTTTTTTTTTCTTTTCCAAATTTCAAAATTTCACATTTTTATATCTAATTCCCATTCACGCATTATTACTCCATGTTCAGATTCTTCGATCGTAAATTAGCAAACGAATAACTCCCTAAGCATCAATCCCGAAGGCCCAGAACTAACATCAGATCAATACTTAGAAAGTCATCCATTTGACCAATCTCCAGTCAGCTTTCAACTTTCTAGACCTCATTTTCTTAATTCCTTACCAAATCATTTTACGTGATACCCGAATTCAGTTTACAGATCTACTTCTTTAATGAAAAAAATATTGATTATAACAATATCATTATAATTTCTTCTTAGAAATAATTCCCTTTCAAGATTCCAAATAACCTCATACAAATGAGATTAAACCATTAATAGCAATTTCAAAGAGTTCAGGATTTTTCATACCATTCTATTTAAATAATTATACATAGCCTTTATCTATTCAAAACACGTACATAGGAAATTTAAGATTACACACGATGGTACCACAAAACAGAGTTAACTTAATTAGGATTCACAAACTTCGATATTTGTCTGCTTTTCGATCGATGAGCCATATCTTTGCGTAAACTACCTCCACGATATTCATTGTTCTGGAGTCTTCACGGAAGGATTAGTGCATTCCTCATCCACATGACCCCACTCCTTGCAGTCCTTACAATAATACGATATGTAGCCATCTTTATCTACGTACTTCACGGTTTTCTCCCTAGCAGCGCGCAACACTGCCTGTTGTCCTTGTTGTCTCTCGGAACAGTTTCGAGCTATATGTCCAACTTGTTTACAATGATAGCAAACGATTGTTTCATTGGGCTTCTCAGCGATGGCAGGCTTTTTCTTTTTCATCTTAAGACAACGACTGGGGAAATGTCCCTTCTCTCGACATTTAAAACAGAAAATCTCAGATCGGTAAGTCTTTCCTTCTTTCTTCTTTCCCTTGTATCCGCACGTAGCTGCGTAATGTCCCTTTTTCTGACATCTGTAACAAACGACATTGTCATAGGGGTCAGCGGCCTGTTTTCCCGTAATCCTCGTCTCGTATTCCAATATTAATTCTTCCCTCCTTTTTCGTTCTGCTGCCCTTCGTTCTCGACGTGCAGCTTTTTGTTCTTCAGTTCTTGCCATTCTAATTTATCAAAACTCGTTAGCTTCTTGCGGTTCTTTTGAAAAACATTTCAATTATCATATTCTTTTTAATTCTAGAAAATCTCTTATCACTACTGGAAAACATTTCCATATATTTGCAAATCTCAATAGAAATATACTTTATTCTCAAGGGGGAATATTTCTAAATATTAAATATATACTGCTATTTCAATTAACTGCTAACACTCATTCATTTTATTTTTTCCTCTATTCAACCACTTTGGCTATCGAATCTTATCCGTCTCTTAGTCAATGATGAGGTCAATCAAGTTGGGGTATATTTACCTCTCAGACCTTAACTGAACAATATTATTAACTTTGAAACAGATAAGTTCGCAATTTCGAAACTTTCATTCTCATAACTTTCAAATTCAAATTAAAATTTTACTTTTTTTAACGAAAATCGTTGATTGTAACAATCATTCATGCCTCGAAATATTTAACTTTAAAATATACTTTATCCATTGAATACATAATTAATTACTTATATATTAAATTTAAAAGGGAAAATAAATAATATTTTCCTGAAACTCGACATAATCGTCACCCATAAATAACTTCTTTTCGAATAATCTATTATTCAATACCATATTCCGAACTTCGGAAAATATTTTGAACTTCAGAACAATCTCACCGTACTGGTTGACTTCATCACCTCCATCTCCAATTTCAATCGCAACCTATTCGTTTTCAGATGTTATTTACTTCAAAAAAAAAAAAGTAAATATTTCTTTTATCAAAATCTAAACTCGTCACATCCAATTAGCTTTCATTTCACTTGAACCTCGATTCAAATCTTTATTCATATTTTGCTCCATTTACAACTCTCGTTCATACTTTGCTTCTTGATAATTAATTAACAAGTTTGTACCTCATTATCGAATCCATGTATTCGATTATACTAATTATAAATTATCTTGCCAATAAACTTCGACACAATTGAATTATAATTATACCCTTTTCAATTTTATTATTTTATATTCCGAATTCAAAATAAAATTCATCGTCTCATTTCCGAAACGATTTCCAATTTCCTCTCCTCAATCAAATTCTTATCTAAAATTTTATTCCAATAAATTTCAATTATTTTTTTATCGCCAAAAACACACAATTGATTCATCGATCCTATTATAATTATCTTCCTTAAATGTCGTTTGATGATAGGTTCAAGATTCAAATACAAAGGAATCTTATCGAAGAATAATTCTCGCAAACCTGGATTCGAAGACTTCCGAAGACTGGGAATTCCGAAAAAATTTAAATCTCAAAATAAATTTTTTGTTTCCACTGTATTATTTCCAAAATACTAAATTTCAAAATATATAATATTTCCAAAATATTTTTCCATTCAAAATTTATTTTAAAATTGTTTACACTTTTCAAAAATTATATTTTGAAATCTTTTAATTTTCAAAATCCGCTTTTCCAGTGTCGATTCTATTTCAAACTCGATAAGCTATGCTTTGAATAAACCAAAGCTCTGATACCACTTGTAACGTCCCGCCTTTTTGACCACTTCAAATTGGTATTTAGACCAATTTAAAACGTCCAAATCGACGGATCGTTATTTAGCTTATAGGGTTTAAAACAGAATTAACACAGGATAAGTACATAACACAGTATTGAACAACGAAAATAATCCTTTATATATCAATCAAAGTTTTGATACAAGATTTCTTTTGATACAGTGGAATATAAAATATTTTAAATACAATAAAAATCTTTACTATTAAAATCTTCAGAGTGCGCCGTCTTTGAAATCCCCAGCTTCGTCCATCCTCGTATCCTAAGCTGAAATCTTTAAATCTGCACTGCTCGGGTCTGACCCGAGCATTTCATGTAAAAACATAAAACCACTCGAGTCAGGATTAATCATAGTTCACGTAAAATAACTTCCATATAAAATTGAAATAAAATAGTTAACTAATATCATCATAAACAGTGGTACGGTATTTGTTCTTATCGCTGTGCAATGTCTATTTTATAACACCTAAAATTTAAGGGTAGTATTTGTCCCATTCAGTGTAACTAGGTACCATTCCAGAACCAAGTATGGTATCTATGCACATTAGTTTTATCTCAGGGACAAGTGATTTGCGCATGCAAGATACAAAATAATTTCCCTTCAAGCTCATGGTATATGTAACTGGTTCAGACTTTACTCAATGGGTATGTAAAGTTGCTAAACTAAGAGTGCATGCTGAACAATATAAATATGGGTTCAAAGTGCGCATACTTGATAAGACTAAAATGGGTTCAAATGTGTAGCATACGGTTTTTCATCTGGAACCCTCTCTACTGTTAGTTCAAGGTCTTTACTGAACACAATATATGAGTTATGCCATATTTTAGCTAAAACAGATTAAAACAGATTATGTCTGAAAACATCTTCCAGTTTCAATGGGTTATACTCAACAGATTTAAAAGTGGTTACAAAGTGCCACACATACTGAGTTTTTATATGCAGGGATTTTGCTATATTTATACTTGAGAAAAAGAATTGCCCTACCCAACTCAACAAAACAAGGCTAGCCAATAAAAAGGGTTTACAACACATTCATTCGGTGAAGAAAAAGGTTCAGCGTGTACCAAATGAACAAAAGGCCATACGTATCATCATGCACCAACACCCTATGTATCCAGTAATGTGAAAAATTCCCATTTTCAGTTTAAAGGCATAAAAGTAAACAGGTAAGACTATCAAAATAAATGATACATGTCCACAAGCCAATAGAGCAGGGTATAAATATATTGCAACATACATTCGAACGCACGACACATTCAAAATAGAGGGTGTGGGAAAATAAGGAAGTACCCCCTTTCCCGTTTCGGTTAAATTCAGGCTGACCAAGTAGGTTAAAATAGTATGTGATTCAGGCTTTTAAACAGGATAATAGGGTACTCATTTTCCAGTTTACAACATAAGGGTACATAAAAAAATAATGTGTATTCTGGGTACATGACCACTTAGCCCAGTTTCGGTTTCCAAAGAGGCGACAGGGGTCTTTTCTTCTGTTCCTTATATAATACCTATTTCTTTTGAATCTATTTGTTTATGCAACAATACTAGAATCAAATGTTTTCTTTAAGTACAACAATTATTTGAAATAACCGTAGTGCCGAAATCATAAACAACGGCGATAACACTGTATAAATTCTTCATATGTATTCAGACTTCAATATTTCAACTAAGGCATATTAAACAATGCTTTCCACTTTAGCATTTAGACACATGTTCTAAGTTGCAAGGCATATGTCTATACGTATGTCAGGTTAAAAGAATTTAAGGTAGAAAATGACAGAAAATTGCATATGTCTATACGTATATAAACTAAATGTACAAAGGCACGAACAATAAACAATATTACTATTATCTATATATACAAACTAACTGAACTGATCATCCTAATTGGGTGTAAATGAAATATATTTTAAATTCCTAATGTAATGAAACAGCTACTATTCAGTGCTAAGGACACTTTCCTAATTATCCAATTTAACTGCAAACAATTATGTGAGATATGTGAATATAATCGCTCATATCGAAACAACTCGACCAAAGGAAACATAAATTTCTGCTACTATAATCTCCAATTTACTTATAGTTACTGTTACAACCACAATTTCAGCTGCCCCTACACTGGATCGTTACCCAAAAGGGTCATTGTTATCCCATAGGGTTCTGGAGAGAACTAAGACGTATCGGAAAGGGTACAACACTATTCTAATGATTACCATTTAGTTGTAGATTAAATTGCTAAATCATGAAGATCGAATTCCTATAGCAACCACCGTCAAAGTTAAAAAGAAAGCACAACTTCTGAAGTGTGAAAGCAAGGCAAGTCTTTACTGGCAGGATTACATAATGACATGTCCCCAACAATAGTTGGTACAAAACAAATATACTGGCCTCCACACACATGGATCAACGGTCAAGGGTTTAGAACAGCATCACGTTCAATGGTGAACGAATACATAGGGTATTGACGTAATATTCCAGCCACACATGAAATGGTCTTTTCTCATGCATTTCAGTTCTTAAAAACAACACAACAAGACTTAACCGGATGTATTAACATAGTTATGACCCCAAATGTTCTCTAGCACACACAGATCGCGTATACACGGTATTTAACATGGCAAAAGGAAATCAAAGTATGATTAGTGCAAGTAATCGTTGGCAGCATACATACTTCAGGGTGTTCAAATTAGAATAGTAAGGAGACGGTTAGTGAACCAAACAAGGGTTTAACTATTTTATTTATTTCATACCGAAGTCAAAATTCTTGAACTAAAATCCATCGTGAGCGAGTATACTCACCTAAAACTGGCGCATGCAACGACAGGTGGCAGGGACGCGAGCGTGGCTGTTCTAGCAACTGAAAAGAGATGCTATGACCGATTTGTTGTTGAAGTTCATCGAAAGGCAACGACTTGGGCGGTGGCAATTCTGGTGGCCGACGTCAGGAGGTCGGTTCAGGAATGGTGACCCAATTCAAACAGAGAAGGGCTGACCGATTTAAAAGGGAAAGTAATAATCGCTTGTTAAAGAGGAAAGGAAAGGGAGAAATTTGGGGTTTCGACTGATTGAAGATGAAGAGGGGAAAATGATTTGTGCGGAAGAAATTGGGAAGCACGACGTGATTTATAGGGCAAGAAGAAGAGATAAGAACGAAGTAATATCATAGGGCTTAGGGTAGTCTGCGTGTTTTCCAGAGTATAGGTCGGCTTGAATCGTAACTGGGATAGGTTAAAAGTAAGGTAGGTAAATCCTTGTGGAGAGTTTATTTATGTTTAATTTAATATTATTTTTCTATCGTGAATTATCGTCAAACGCTCAGCATTTGTACCGTTAACACAAGCTCCGAACGCAACGAAATTTGATGTACCACCGCATTTCAACGTTCTGAAATTAATTCAGTTGTAATGACATTATCCTAATTTTTAATTATCCATCGGTTCAGTGATTTTATTCTGCTTGTTCATCAATGACTTCGCTCGCTTAAATTTTCAAATGTTAAATTCCATTTCTTTATATATTCAAATACACACATATCCAAGCCAATTTTTCATATGTTTTTTTTTTAAATAAATAAAATTTCCCATTCGTTCAACGTAAATCACGTTTATTTTAAATTCAGCCATCAATATTTTTCCAATCGAAATTTTAAATCCAATTCGAATATTCAACCAAATTCAATCCAAATATTCAATAGTAAATATTTGATTCTCAACCAACCATAATAAATTAAATATTCAATTCATACACAAAACCGCATATTCGATTTTAAATTTCTAACCTCAACATCAATATAAAACTGATTATTCATAGTTAAACCTTAATTAATCCCATATTCCTGTTGTCGAAATTTCTGGGTCGTTACACGAGCTCTGTAAACCAGAGCTCTGATAGCACGCTGAAACGACACGAAATCCCCCTTACGGGAAATCACGGATTGAGTTGAGGACAAGTCAAATCAGAACACAAAAAGAAGAACATTTCATTGTTAATTACAACAATTTCATCAGATTACAAGAATATACAGAGTATTAACAAATAATATACATTATAAAATATCAGAGATTACAATACATTACATAGTAGTGGAAAAAATAATACAAAATACAACTGAAGGAGATATACGGATACAAAGGTTTTCGAACCTCATTCCAGCTGTAAACCAGAATCCTGTGAACATAAATCTGCAAACAAAAACTATTAGTTGCCCGTGTTGAAAATAAGGGCACCCAGAGTTTAGGTTAAAACAATAAACTCTAGGTCAATCATGTGACTTGTGTGAGAACTAAAACAGTTATTAATCGTTATTTTAAAGTTAGGTAAATCAAGGGACCACGCCGTATAACATGGAATGGGTTTGCTCCCAAGAATACCAGTGCATAAAACAACAACGCAATTCTAAATAAAGAACAATGAAGCTATTATAAGACCCAGGTCCCATCACATAATGCAACGCAAGCCGGAGGATAGGTTTTACCTTATAATAGCCAAAGAATGCTTGATACGCTAAATTTCATCTATTATTACGATAAGTGAAGAAATCAATTTCAAATCATAAGTATCAATCATAGGCGGCACGAATGCCCCATACCACTATGTCGCCATATATAGGTTATACAATCAAAACCGCATGGTGTCATATTTGGAAATTGGATTTCCATCATGAACCAAGGCGAAAGATAGTCCTTACCGACTTCGAGACAATCTAGCCCATGTCTCCGGAACAACCGCAACTACCCCTTGGAGCGACAGGGCCGGTCCACACGGTGTGGATTATACTGCCTGAACAATACGTTTCCCCGCCCTTTGGGGCGTAAATGAGCCAACGAATGACTCCATCAGTCCCGGATCGACCGATATAACCGAGGCGCCTCGCAACAGCAACAACCACACAGGTGAAAAGTATATAAATGTCAGCCAGTTTAAGCACTGACACCACCTAGCTAGACGAAAACAAATGTCCTCCCTGAGGTCCTCGTCCTGTTTTTGGTTCATACTGGGGTGTGAGGCTCGCGAATTAACGTTACACAAAGCTACGCCACAAAGGCCGTGCTTTGATCATCAACCACAAGAATTTGCTTTTCAACAAAAGCCTTGATCATTTGCATCTCCGCATGCCACACAGGCAATTCATGCTATGCAATCGATATCAATCACACAGAATGGAATCCGATGTCAGACATAAAGTCCATACAAGTCCGTTCTGGGTCTGAACGAAACCGGAGGCACTATATACCCCGCATATCCATTGATCTCCAAATACGTCTGGACGATCACTAACTATTTCCATCTTCTTGGGTGTACAGCCCAATCAAGATCATCAGCAATTATCCAAACGATGTGAAGACCTCCGGTCTTCGACCACCGTCTTCATCTTCGACTTATCGTCGAAACGGTTATTCAGAATGGGTATAAACCTGGCCTTTCTAAATAACCCGCGTATATAATAAACAAGTGTTAGAAAACACAACATACGCCTCATTCCAATTCAGAATATTCTTATATTCAAATTTTCACATTTCTAGGGAAAGGTTCCCATTAATTTTATCAAAGATAAATTCTTCTAAATTTATTCTTTAATCTTCCTTTGGATATCATTTCAAACCATATTATGGTTTTCCAAACTAGTCGAGATTAGCGAACCACACCGAAGTAATTATTTATTTTATTTCCCAATCCCAACCTATTCATCCCATGAAGCAAAACTAGTTATACTTCATATCTAATACTACAGTGTTATCGTTAAATTTAATTACCATTTCACGTTCAAATCTAAATAAAGATTTAACTATCGCTCGTAGCAAAACTGGCGATACTCCATTCTCGATCATTTCCTATATTTGATAATTTATATTATCAATTCACATTTTTAATCTGATTGAAGATTCATTGAAACTCCTTTTACTAGGTTAAAGAACTAATGTCATTTAAAACATAGTTCACGATAAACCCAAATCACATTCTATTTATTATCGGGTTAAAGAACGAGTGTTATTTAAAACACCGTTCACGATAAACCCACAAATCAATTCTAATTCAATTCCAATTAAATATATTAATTAATTGGTATACTTCATTAAATCTAAATAAAAAGATTTAATCTTTTCTCAACTGGGTTCAAGAAAAGTGTTAATGAAGACACCATTCACAACAAACCCAAATCTCATTTGATATTAAATACAAGGCTCTGAATAGAAAATATATCGGCTTGTATTTAATATCATATTCTGAAACCAACAAATATCGTAATGGAAATAACGATATAAATATATCTTCCAAATTTCCTCCATAATATTCGTATAATCCCGAATCTAATCATCGAAATATTCCAAAGATAATTTCGATTCAAATCCATTCCAATTTATATATTGGAAATTCTGGTTATTTTTAAAACCAATTCAAATCCAAGTTATTTATTTTAAAAATATTGAATTATTACTCTAGTTAAAAACTAGTTCATTTTGATAAAAATCTATTTTATCTTTTCAAATATGGGATATTTCATCCTAGTTCTTTCCAAATCATATATTATGATTTTACACAAATTATTTATATTTTTTCTAATTTTATCAAGGCCCGTACAGTCGATTTCCAATAACGGTTGTCGAACTGCACTTACAACGACCTTTTCCAAATTTGATTTGAACGTATCTCCAAATCCATCCGTTAGATTTCTTATTTCTTATATTTTTTAGAAAGCTCTTTTCGATATGAACCCAACGGTTCTGGTTTCAGGAGAATCCGACGGTCGGATCTCCCGTAATGTCCGTTCGAAACCAATAGTCGAAATTCATGAACTACCGCAGCGCGGCGCGTTCTATTCAGGCCATTATATTGTATATAATATATTTAATATATATTTCGTCGATTTCTATTTAAGTCGTATTTAAAAAATCGTTTTAAATTCATTTTCAGAACAGTTTCAACTTCATATTCAATTTCAAATCAATTTCAATTCGTTTTCAATTTGATTTCAATTCAATTCGAATTCATTTCAATTTTATTTAATTCGAATATAAATTCGTTTTCTATTCAATTTCAATTCAATTCAATTTGAATTCATTTCTATTAAATTTAAATTCAAATTCACTTTCTATTCAATTCGAATCGAATTCATTTTCTACTCGATTCGAATTCGATTCAAATTCATTTCAATTTCACTTCAATTTGAACTCATTTCAAATTGATTCAGTTAAATTTCAATATGAATTTTTAATTTAATTTAATTCGAATTTCATTTCAAAATATTCAATTTCAAATCAATTTCAATTCGTTTTCAATTTGATTTCAATTCAATTCGAATTCATTTCAATTTTATTTAATTCGAATTCAAATTCGTTTTCTATTCAATTTCAATTCAATTCGATTCGAATTCATTTCTATTCAATTCGAATTCAAATTCACTTTCTATTCGATTCGAGTCTAATACATTTTCTATTCGATTCGAATTCATTTCAATTTCACTTCAATTTGAATTTATTTCAAATTGATTCAATTAAATTTCAATTTGAATTTTTAATTTAATTTTATTCGAATTTCATTTCAAAATATTCAATTTTGAAATCCCTTTTCAATATTCGTTATAAAAGCGAATATAATCGATATAAATATCGTTCGCGTCAAAATAGCACATCTCTAATCAACACGACTTTATACTTTTCAATAACTTCGTTATTATATTCAACAAATGAATATTTATCCTATTCAACACATGAATCTATATTTCTTTCAACCCGTGACTAATCTCAACAAATGAGTACTATCCACACACAACTATTTTTGTCATGTAATATATTTTATAAAATTTTGATTTCTGTCGTTAAATTTTTAATCAGGCTCCAACCGTAAATTAGTAAGAGAACGATTCCCTAAATATTAACCCCGAAGGCCGAAACCAACATCAGATCAATACCCAGGAAACCACTCATCTTATCTATTTTCCAGTTAGTTTCTAATTTTATATATGATAAAGATGTAAATTTTATTGTTAAAATATTGCGTTCAACACATGAATCTATATTTTATAATATTCTTTATTTTTTTCCTAATTGGAATGAGGCCCAATCAATTACCATATAATGTTAATTATATGGATTCCGTACAACACATGTTTATCACAACAACGATAAATCAACCATCATCCAAAGTGCATCACACAACTGCATAAGCATTAAATATAAATAATTAACGCTTACACAGTCTGTCGACCAGTCGATCGACATACAATTAAATAATTGGGATTAGTGTATGCTATATATCATCCCAATACCCGTGTGGGGTTTTCAAATAATCAAACACATATTTTATTTGTGTAGTTGCGCGATGTGTAAAATTTATCGTCCCAATCAATATCAGTCAAATGCGTGTATATAAACAAATCATCCGATTTGTTTATAAATATTCATTTCATTTTATATACACGTTAAAAATTATATTTTTAACTCTAAAATATTTTTATTTCATTTCACATCACACAATCAACTACACATCAAAATCAAACAAACAAACAAGCATACAAGCCGTCCATGGTCTGTGGACGGTGGGTGTCCGGTGCTACTAAACACCGTCTGCATCCTAGTATATATTATTAACTAGAAAAATAAAATTAAAGGTGAGAAGTTCTCACCAAGGTTTCCGCTCCGCCGTGCTTTGCTTTTGAACTTCTGAACCGTTTGGATTTGTTTTGATTTCAGTCGATACCATCGCCATCTTTTCCCACTATTCATAATAAAAATCACATCATTCTTTAAACATCGATTCTTTTCTTAAACAAAAATTGAATCTTTTCTTACTTAAAACTATAATCTTTTCTATACTGAAACTAAAATCTAAAAGAAAAACTGATTTCATTTTTCCTTTGAATTATTTACCTAAAAAAACAAACATGAAGGGAAATAAACAAAAATAAATAAATCGAAAGACTTACAGCCAATGGTTTGAGGAGAGGGGGGTTTCGCGAGGTGGCGATGGGCTAAGTGGTGGCGGAGGGAAGGTCGGAGGCGGCAGTGGCCTGGCTCCAGGGGAAGTGGCACGGCTGAGGGGTTTGGGCGGTGGTCTCGTGGACTGGAAGGGGAGTGAGAAGTGTGCGAGAGGGGAGGGAGAGAGGGCGGATGGTGGCGGTCCTCCTTGGAGGCGGCGCTAGAGGCAGCGCGGCTTTGGTGGCTGCGGCGGCGTCGAATTCCCCGCCCATCGCTTTCCCTTTTCTTTTTTTTCTTTTTTTATTTCGATCTGTTCTGTGAAGAGTGAGAAGAGGGAAAGGGAGTTAGGGATATATATATTTTGATATTTAATTATTTTATTTTCCACCAAAAAGTAACTTTTTATTTCGAACTCGAATTCGAATCCATCGCCTGTCATCCCTAGCATTTTATGCCCATTCCGAACACAATGGGATATGCATCATAGGCTGATTCGATCATTTCGATCAGGTTACGTCAAAATAAACATATAACTCTATATGTTGAATTTGAACGCGCACTTCAATTTACTGGGGTCACATACTAACTAGAAAAATTCCCAAAAAACATTTTCTAGCTTCGTATTGATGATTCGGTCCTAACAAAACTAGTTTCGTCAAATTCTGAGACTTTTTTAAAAATGGCCGTTTTCCAGTCGATTAAAATCAACTAAAACTGGTCAAACGCGTTTTCCTTTGCCACGCTCACGTATGGATTCGAAAAATTACGAATTTTGGAATCTAACAAAAACTTGACATCACGGATCCAACAAAAGTGGTTTCGTCCAAAACTGATGTCGTTTGCAAAATTTTCATTTTTAAGGGTCAGAATTCCATAGCGACTATTCTGAATTTCCAACTGGGCATATCTTTTGAATCCCGCTATAAAATTTTGATTTTTTGGATTCATTGGAAAGATATTCTCAAATAGATTCTATTATTTTTGGTTTTGCTAAAATCCGGTTTATTTTGAATCCTGTACATTCATTTAAAGTTTGAAATCGAATTATCGAACTACCGCGCCATTTTCAATTCCTTTTACAATTATAAATAATTATTTATACTCTAACGATGATCTATATAACATATACATTCGAATTCTATTAGAAATAAATTTTTCGTCCTTATTATTAAAGTAATTCGTTTTAAATATTCAAAATTCATCGAAATTGCCAAAATAAAAATTTTAAATTGGCTTAGATTTTCTGGGTTGTTACAATTTAATGGAATTTTAAAGTAAAAATAATTTATTTTAAATAATAACGACTAAAAATTTATTTTAATCGAAGTTAAAACGAATAAATTTAGTTTAATTATTAAAGGAAATAGAAATAGCACGGTAGTTTGAAAATTTAAATTTGAATTTTGATTGACTGTACAGGATGCAAATTAAATCGGATTTTAGAGAAACCAAAAATATTAGAATCTATTTAAAATATCTTTCCAACGTATCCGAAAAATTGAAATTTCATAGCGAGAGTCAAAAGTTATGCCCAATTTAAAATTCAGAATAGTCGTTGTAGAATTCATATTATTTTAATATTAAAAAAATACTCATTTTACAAACGACCTCCGTTTTCGATGAAACCACTTTTGTTGGAACCGGAATGTCGAATTATTGCTAGTTTCAATTTTCATAATTTTTAGAATTAATATGTGAGTGTGGCAAAAGAAAATGTGTTTTGTTAATTTCAGTCAAATTGGATCGACTAGAAAATGGCCATTTTTCAAATGGTCTCCAAATTCGACTAAATTAGTTTTATTAGGACCGTATTATCGAAACATAAATAGATTTAATTTTTCTGGAATTTTTAGAGTCCGTATGTGGCCCCGGTAAATTTAAATGTATGATCAAATTAAATAATTTATATATTAAATTAAAGAAAACAAGCTGGAGATGATCAAAAGGGCTGATGAGACCTAGCCCATTACGTCCGGAACGTGGATATTTTCCTAGGGACAATTTTCGTTGGGCTGAAATTGGAGTTGAAATGGGTTAACGGTTTTTTTTTTCAAATTTAAAGAATTAAAATAATATTTAATTATATAAATTAGCCTTTCAAACCCTAGCCCTAGGAATAGACAAAGCAGCCACCACCTATACGATTCAATGGCCCCAAACGCACGAAACTTGGTCTCTAATTTGTGCTCAATCCGCTCAATGAATTCCAAAATTCCCAAAACCAAATTAGAGAGCTAAGAGAGCTCTATTATATCAACGATCGTGATCGGATAATTTGAAGCGTGGTGGCCATATTTTTAGGAGAAAGCCGTCGAACACATGGGATTTTCTTGGGCGTTGGGGACCACCGTTCATGGCGCTAGCCGAGCTCGACCACGGCTTGAAGGCGACGGGGTTGGATGACTTCTGATGGCTTCAGTGAGGCGCGACATGGAAGGGTTTGACGGGAGCGATGGGTTCTGTAGTCGGCATTCAAAAGGAAGAAGGAGCGGCTTTATTTCCTAATCATGTAATTAACTAATTAATTAGCTAATTAATTATGTATTATTATTTAAATGTT
Organism: Allium sativum; assembly: GCA_030737875.1. NCBI lineage: Eukaryota > Viridiplantae > Streptophyta > Magnoliopsida > Asparagales > Amaryllidaceae > Allium > Allium sativum. The sequence continues at coordinate 27,641,915 of JASFAX010000022.1, read as the reverse complement.
TAAAAGTTCAAACGTCCATATCTCTTTCAAACAGAAACCAAATCTGACGAAACTGAAAGCGTTTGAATCGTGAAAACGAGATCTTCGTGATGAAAAAGACCAGATCTGAAACAGAGACTGTTGGAAATTCAGATAAATACCACTGTGAGATTTCTCGATTTAAAAATTAAAATTAATATATATATTTAGATATAGAAATATATATATATATATAGTTGATCGTGGTTGTGAGGATTTGATGAATTATATTGTTGTATGAATTATATCGCTGAATTATATATGCTGAAATGTCACTTTGTTTAATCACATTATATTGAAACAAAAATGTCACTTTGTTTAATCACATTATATTGAAACAAAAATGTCACTTTGTTTAATCATGTAATTTTAGAATTAAAAATGTCATTATATTGAGATTATCATTTATTTAGATCATGTTATGTTAAACAAAATTGTCATTTTGATTTTGAATTGCCACGGTTGATAAAATATCATTCTGGTTATAAATTGTACATTAAAATTAAAATATCATTTTGGATAGAAATGTACATTAGGATTTAAATAACATTTTAGTTATAAAATGTACATTAGAAATAAAATAACATTTTAGTTATAAAATGTACATTTGAAATAAAATGACATTTTTGTTATAAAATGTACAATAGAATAAAAATATCAATTTTGTTACAAAAATGTTATATTAGATTAAAATACCATTCTTGTTAGAAATGTCATGTTAATTAAAACATCCCTTTTGTTAGAGTTGTCTACTTAGATCAAAAGCACCATTTTTGTTAGAAATGTTTGTTTAGAGTAAAGACATCATATTTGTTTGAAAAAATTATTTAGATTAAACACATCATATTAGTTAAACTGTTTATTTGGATTAAACATATCATATTAGTTAAAAATGTGATTATCTTAGAAAATGCTTACATTGGAAAAATGATTTCATTAGAAATGTGAATATCTTAGAATATGATTTCATTAGAAAAATGATTTCATTAGAAATGTGATTATCTTAGAATATGATTTCATTAGAAATGTGATTATCTTAGAATATGATTTCACTAGAAAAATGATTTCATTAGAAATGTGATTATCTAAGAAAATGTTTACATTAGAAATATGATTACATTAGAAGGATGATTACATTAGAAATATGATCATATTAGAAATATATTTTGCAAATCAAATGTGACATTTAGTTATAATCATATGTTGTAAATAAAATATGATATTTAGTTATAATCATAGTTTGTAAGTAAAATATGACATTTAGTTAGAATCATATGTTGTAAATAGAAATGTCATTTTTGTTAAAAATGCTATATTAGAAACAAAATACCATTTTTGTTAAAAATGCTATATCAAAAATAAAATACCATTTTTGTTATAAAAGCTGCATTAGAAACAAAATACCATTTTTGTTATAAAAGCTGCATTAGAAACAAAATACCATTTTTGTTATAAAAGCTGCATTAGAAACAAAATATCATTTTTGTTATAAAAGTTGCATTAGAAACAAAATACCATTTTTGTTATAAAAGTTGCATTAGAAATAAAACAACGTTTTTGTTATAAAAAGTTACACTAGAAAGAAAATGTCATTTATGTTAAGAATGTTATATTAGATTTAAAAAAATAACATTTTTTAAGAAATGTCATTACATTAGATAATGTCATTCATGTAAAAATGTCAATTATGTAGTAATGTCAGTTATATAAAAATGTCATGTTAATAAAAATGTCGTTTTGATAGGAATGTTATAATAAAAATAAAATATGTAAATGATAAGATTACATTTTTATAGTACATATAGACAGGCCTGGCTCTATAGTTCGAGTTTCCCTAGGCAAGGATTAAAAAGTACAGGGCAAATTTAGCTGCTTCAAGCCAGGCTGGAACACTATAGGGAAATATTTAGTTTATATAAGGAGGGAAAAAATAATCACAAGGATTGATGATGGCAGGAATCGAATATGTATCTATTCGAACTTGCAATTGTTTGACACCAAAAGAGCTAATGATACTTATGGTCACTTAGAATATACTTTCATTTATATTTTCTGCAGACAGTCATCTTCTCCACCAGCAAACCTGGCCATGGTTGCCCTCTTGAGGTTGGTTGCCCTATGCCGTCGCCTAGGCCGCCTAGCCTTAAAACCAGCCCTGCATATAGAAATTACTAAAATGACCATTAGTTGGAAATACAAAATTTGGTAGCCTCAAACATTATTAGTATTATGATTAGCGATATTTGAAACAATTCAAACTGAATTAAAATTGGTTAAATCTATTAACCAATGATTTAGAAATAAATTGTTGTTGTTGTTTGAAAACCAGCCCTGCATATAGAAATTACTAAAATGACCATTAGTTGGAAATACAAAATTTGGTAGCCTCAAACGTTATTAGTATTATGATTAGCGATATTTGAAACAATTCAAACTGAATTAAAATTGGTTAAATCTATTAACCAATGATTTAAAAATAAATTGTTGTTGTTGTTTGAAAACCCCACACGGGTGTAGGGATGATATTTGACATACACTAGTCCCAATATTTAGCTGTTTGTCAATCGATGGATTGACAGTCTGTGATGAGCGTTATTTATTTATTTTAATGCTCACACAGTTAAAAATTTCACTCTGGATGTGAATGTATTGTTTAATGATTATATATCATTACTGTTATATACATATGCAATGTTTGAAATCCATATGACTGAATTTATATGGTAATTGATTGAGTCACATTTCGATCTAGAATATCTTTTATATAAAGGATATTTTAAAATGAAGAACATTTTTATATAGAGAATCTTTTAAAACAAAGAATATTTTAAAATATTAAATATTTTAAATAATATTCAGTGAAGAAGAAAAATGTGAAGCCGAATTAAGTAGCAAATGCCATTTTTAACCCGAAAGGGTTTATCGATCGATTTATTTCATTTTAAAATGAATATAAAAAGAAGTGTTTTCAAAATATAATATTTTGAAATATTATTATTTTAATATGATAAAAATATAGAATATTCAGTTTTGCTTTAAAATTGAAAATGATGTTAAAATCATTTTTAGATGAATTTATAAATATTTTATAAAATATGTTTTAAAAAGGAAATCGATGATATATAATATTATAAATATATATGTAACGATACGGATTTCGCCCAGGCCTAGTCGATAGCTAAATCGACCAAGACAGTTCGAATCCCGCATACGCTAACTCTAGGCATACAACACATCAGAACAAATAACATAAGACTTTTATAAACATCATAATAATGTTACATCAGAGTACAGAATATCAGAGTATATCAAAATATAATACAGCGGAAGATGATTTTACAATAAATGTAATACAATGCACAGCGGAAATATAAAATAACACAGCGGAAGACGATAAACACCTGGACACAGCCTAAAGCTTCAATCCAGAATTGTAACACCCCGAAATTTCAAGGCATTAATCTTCATAAATTAAAGTGTAATTAATTCTAAATGAAAGAAGTAAGGGAAATGGGTTAGGCCATTGCATTCGTCTCGGAATTCTGCTTGAGATAGAGTCCGAGTTTGCGTGAATCGGACTCCGTATGAAGGAGTTATGACCTTCAGAAGTCTCAGAATAAAATTTAAAAATTCAAACAGCTCAGTTTCGAATTCAAAATTCGAAAAATAAACTCAAACTGGGCTGGGCGGGAAAATTCCCGCCCAGCGACCAGGTCGATAATGGTGTCGACCTGGTCACCCCCAGGTCGACCTTAGAGTCTACCTGGGTGTCGACCTGCCTGGTCGACCTGGCTGGCTGGGTTCGGCTCTGGCTCGAATTTCTGTGGCTCGGTGTGTCATTAAGGCTGACATGTCACCTCTTGATTGGCTCTTTGGACTTTGTATGTCCTGGATTCCTCCTGTCTTCATCTGACGACTCAAAACAATCTGAAACTCTATATATACACCCTAAGTCTCAACTAAAATTCACACAAAAAAATAAGATTGGAGTCGTCATGTTGCCGGGAAGGAATTGAGCGTAGCCGTCAAGAGAGAGGAGCTTAGAGACGAATCAAATTAAGAAGAAAAATAAAGCTTAATCAAATTATTCGAACGCAACTTTGCTACCCAAAGGAAAGCATCTCCAAATCATAATACAGAAACCAGAAAACAAGAATTCATCACTCATTGTAAGTATAGTGATCTTTCAGAATATGGATAAAAACTGTGACGTGATTCGATGTAAATGAAAATACAATTGTGTTATAATAAAGATGTAAATTATGTGTATTGCAATAATTCTGTCATGATTTGTGTATTGATATTTGTGGCATAAATTGATTGATGCAAGCCTATTGGACATTTGTGTATGAAAATAATAGCACTTGCAAGTTTGTGGAAAGAACTAGAATTTGATCCCTTTATGTTTATGTCGATAGCATGGACTATATACATCCTTTAAGTCTAAATTAAGACTTATGTAAACATGTTCTAGATTGAGACTTTTTATGCCTCCATGACCCAAAAACCTATGTATACATCTTATGTTCTTTGCAAGTATAATTGGATCTATGTTAAGTATCGTTTGGGTTGCATAAACTATGTAAGTTTCGTGTGGAAATAGGCTATATGATTAGATGTTAAAATTGGACATTTTGGTGAATATACAACATGTTAGTTTTGTGGTTGACATTATGCCAAGTTAAACATGTTTAAACCCAAATTTTGTATAAGTCTAAATATGCCATTTCATATGACACCCATTTAGTTATATGCCCATTTGAATGCAAGTTCACATGACCCATTGTTTATGTTGGCTGAATCGCCAAATTGCAAGTTCATGCGCCACACACCTTTATGACGTTACATGTTCTTGGTTTCCCCTTTTCTCATGTTTATAAAGTTGGGCTGAATTGTGTCGAGCCCAACATTTGTTATAACATTTCGAACGTACAAAACGGGGGTAATAGCGTTGGGTGTAAAACTTGAAAATATATATGTTGGCATGTTTGGCACATGCCAACGGCTGTGACATTTAAGCGGTATGAATTGTTATACCCAAGAATAAAGGACATGACATTTACATATAAAATTGAGAAGTGATAAAATATGTAAATTTAGAAAATACGATATGCTTAACCCGAGGTTGGATTGAGTTGTGACGTAAATCTGTCCGGACCCGCCTGGCTGTCCAGTAGTCACAACAATACCTATCCAATGTGGGTGGTTAAGCATTGAGCCCAATAAGGACCCGAGGTTAGACTGAGCTATGGTGTAAACCTGCCCGGAACCAACCGGCACATCCAGTAACCATAGTGATATCTGTCCAATGTGAGTGGTCGGTGCTTTAAGAGGCTAAGGACAGATGGTCGGGTTAAGTCAACTGAAAACACTTAACCAAATTCAACATGTTAACAAGAATTGATGGGTGATGTTAGGTAAATACAGACACTTAACCACTTAACATGTTTGACTAGAAAACCCTAGTAATGAGGGACCCGTTTCAGTAGTAACCCAAGTTAGGTATCATGGTACCCTGAAACTAGGCAGGGAGGGGCACGATTACTGGGCTGATTGTAAGCGGTCAAAAACGGCAGCGGTGGGTGCACAGTGTGGGTTCTAACGGGGTGCGGGCGTGCATACACTCCGGAGCAGACAAACAGGGCACTAGGGGCACCAGTAGTATAACCAATGTATCCTAGAAATTGTGTCGGGGCCGCCACCATGGGTCTTGATACACCCCATGGTGGGACCAGCATTGGTATCTACAATTCTTGGGGGGCCGTATGACACATATGCGAGTAGGAGCCGATCTTTAGAAAAACAAAAAGGATCATTTCACCCTCAGCATGGGGTGCCAGTTAGAATAAGTTCTAGTAGGTGCAGAGATATAGTGTGGGTGCGATAGCATATTCGATTCTAGACTACACTCCCTTAGCTTATGATACTTTCCTATTTCCAGTTTATATCTATCATGCCCTTTTTCTTATTCACATACTGAAGAGTCACTAGATTTACTCAGGCTTTATGTCTGACTCTATTTTCTTTTGTTCTTCTTTTCTTTCGTTCCCCCTCCCCCAGGTCCACAAGGAGGAAACAACCCAGCTTAGTCAGACTCTTTGCAAGCTTTAAGACAATAGACGTCTGGTTTGGATCCCTTTTGCTTGGATTATGGCTTTGGATATCACTATGGGGATTTTTGTTACTTTAATTATGTTTGATGCTTTTTTAATAATCAAGACAGTAATGAGAATGTAATGTTTTTTTTTGAAGTATTATGAGACAATTATGGAAATGTTTTGTATGAACACGTATCTTGTGAAATAAAAGTCTGTTGGTTTTTCCGCTGCTTATATATGTGTTTATATCTATCTTTTGTTTATCTGGACTTGTACTTATAAACCTCCACCAAAATTAAGGCATTCTAGTAAAGAGTGACCTTAATGCAGGTGGGGTGTTTCACTTGGTATCAAAGCCTAGGTTTACCAGATAAGATAAAAGTTTTTGAAATTGTTTTCAAAAGAAAGTTTAAAGAAGCATTTTTCATGAAAAAGTGTTATATTTTAAAAGGCATAATCCCCCGAAGCCATATGCACTATCTCTCTCTATCCTTCATTTTGAATCTTTCCTTTCTGTTTCAGCATGTCTGGAGACCTTAACCTTCCAGAGGGAGTACCGATACCCGAATGGTTTAGGAGGTACTTAGAAGTTAGGGCCAATGGAGCGGGCCCAGCAGACATTCCTCCTCTAATGGAAGCGGTTCCTCCACCTCCTCCTCCTCATGGAAATGCCTTCGCAAAAAACATCTAGAGACTTCAAGTCTATGGGTGGAAAAGACTTTTATGGGACAGAATCCTTTGTAGGAGCAAGAAACTGGCTAAAGGAGACAAGGATCTGTTTGACATCTTCGGAGTTGATGACAGGAAAAATATACAGCTAGCAGTGTGGTTACTTAAAGATGAAGCTTCCTATTGGTGGGAGATTACTAATGCTCAAAGGCCAGTAGAAACATGGGAAGATTTCAGGACAAGGTTTGAGATGAAATTCCTCTGCCAAGCTGAAAGAAGCTTGCAAATGGAGAAGTTCCTAACTCTTAAAAAGGGGAGCATGACGATCAGGGAGTACGTCAATCAGTTTAATCAGCTGGCCAGATTTGGGTTGGACTTAGTAAACACCCAACACAAGAAGGCGCTTCGCTTCGTCAAAGGTCTGAATGAGCCCCTACACAGCCTTGCTATGACCCATGTATCCACAGAAGCGACTTATGAAAGCTTGGTGGACATGACGTTGCTACACGAGGAAGACAAGGGCAAGAAAGAGACTAAAGTAGAAGAAAAGAAAGAGGGTTTACAGGCTAAGAAAACAGACTTCAAGAAAGGTGGGAAGAACAAAAGGTCCCGTGAGAGGAGAAGGTGCAATTTTTGTGGCATAGTTGGACATATAGAGAAAGAATGTCGAAAGAAGAAGGCAAAGATGGGTGGTTGCTTCCATTGCAGGGAGACTGGGCACCAAGCTAAGGACTGCCCAAAGAAGAGAGGGCAGGGACAGAAGACCGGATCCACTTCAGGGGGTCAGGTTCATGCACTAGTGGCACCTCCACAGGAACGAGGTTGTAATATTTCTGTAGAAAGCGTAGTCTATCTTTATGATCATCCAGTTCACACACTTTTTGATTCTGGCGCATCACGCTCCTTTATTTCATCTGCTTTAGTAGAATCTCTACATCTAGACACTAGTATGGTAGAGGATCCCTTAGTACTTTCAAATCCAATTGGGGGCTCCGCTTACTTGTCAATGGTTTGTTTGGGTTTGAAAATCTCTATTCTCAGTGTTGAGTTTAGTTGTAATGCCTTTGTTTTGGGCTTCCCGGGATATGGTTTGATCTTAGGCATGGACTGGTTATCCAGTAATGGTGCCATTCTCGATTATGAGAAAAGAGTAGTTAGACTCTTGACTCGGCTTGGTAACACTCTAGAAATTTCTTGTAATCCCTTGAATGCTATTATGCTTAGTTATCTAGAGTCGTTTGATTCTTCTGTTGAGAATTTGCAGTTGGTTAGAGTAGTCCGGGAATATCCGAATGTCTTTGAGGAGGTGAAGGGCTTACCTCCGAGGCGGGAATTAGACTTCCGCATATATCTTCTGGATAATTCAAAGCCCATAGCTTTAACTGTCAGACACAAGGCTCCAAAGGAGAGGAAGGAGCTCAGTAAGCAGGTTAAAGAACTTCTCGAAAAGGGGTTCATTAGACGGATCATTTCGGAATGGGGTGCTACAGTGGTGTTCGCAACCAAAGCGGATGGTTCGCTTTGCCTTTGCGTTGACTATAGGGAGTTAAACAAATTGACTAAGAAAAATAGGCACCCTCTTCCCCGAGTCGACGATTTGTTTTACAAGCTTGTAGGTGCGTCGGTTTTCTCCCAACTTGATCTGGCAACTGGGTTCCATCAGCTAAGAGTAGCTGAAGATAGCATGGATAAAACGGCGTTTAGAACCCCAGATGGTTTCTTCGAGTGGCTTGTCATGCCTTTCGGCTTGACAAACGCACCCGCTTATTTCGTAGACCTAATGAGCAGAGTGTTCAGAGAATTCCTCAACAAATTTGCGGTTTCTTCGTGGACGATATTTTGATTTTCTCAAAGAATGAGGAAGAGCATGCTCAACATCAGAAAGAAATCATGGATACTCTCCGAGCACATCAACTAAAGGCAAAATTTTCCAAATGCCACTTTTGGAGGGAAGAAGTAAGATTTATTGGGCATGTAGTATCCAAAGAAGGGTTGGCCGTGGACCCCGCGAAAGTAGTTGCGGTGCAAGACTGGAAGGCACCAAGGAACGCAACCGAAGTCTGATGTTTTCTACGGCTAGCAGGTTTCTACCGTAAGTTCATTAGGTATTTTGCAAAGATCTCAGCTCCACTCACAAGGCTAACAAAGAAGAATCTAGCATTCGCTTGGGACTTGGATTGCGAGTTTGCTTTCCAACGCTTGAAAAGGGCTCTTACAACAGCCCCAGTTCTGACTCTCCTAGATGGAAGCAAGATGTTTATAGTATACACGGATGCATGCAGAATGGGGCTAGGCGATGTTTTGATGCAAGAAGGGAGGGTAGTAGCTTATGGTGGAAGGAAATTGAAAGTTCATGAAAAGAACTACCCAACCCACGATCTTGAGTCAGCCGCCATCGTCTTTGCACTTAAGTCTTGGCGCCAATATCTCCTAGGTGAGAAGTTCGAACTTTACACTGACCATAAATCGATGAAATATCTTTTCTCGTAGAAAGATCTTAACTTGAGGCAACAGAGATGGATGGAGTTTCTTGCCTCATATGACTTTGAGATTTCCCATACTCCGGGCAAGGGCAATGTAGTAGCAGACGCCTTGAGTAGAAAGAAGCTGACACTAAGCCCACTCTTTGTAGAAAGGCAAAGCCTAGAGTATATAGCCAGTTTTAACTTTAGGCCCTCCTCTGATTTCGTACCGGGTTTGTTTGCATCTCTTGAAGTGCCCCCCACTCTTTTGGATACAATAGGGACTGCACAACGTGAAGACCCTCAGCTAGTTGAAGTGGTTGATAAGCTAATTAGGGTTGAGACTTCTAGTCACCTCAATAGGTACGCTATCGATGATAAAGGCTGGCTGAGACGCGATGGAAGACTATGCGTCCCACAAGCAAGGGAGTTGGTAAAGAAGGTTCTTGAGGAGGCACATCATTCCAAGATGACAATACACCCAGGAGGAGAAAAATGTACTAGGACATAAAGAGAGTTTTCTTTTGGAGCGGCATGAAGAAGGACGTGGCAGGTTTTGTTTCTAAATGTATGATATGCCAACAGGTCAAAGCGGAACAGAATAAGCCTGGAGGACTGCTTCACCCCCTAGAGGTCCCACAGTGGAAGTGGGATAGCATTTCAATGGACTTCATTGATGGGCTGCCTAGGTCAAGAAGGGGGAATACTAGCATTTGGGTAATAGTGGATAGGCTTACAAAAAGCGCCCACTTTTTACCTGTCAAGAGTAGAATTACTGCCTCATCTTTAGCGTCTCTTTATCTTAAGGAGATAGTTCGACTCCATGGGATACCCTCCAGTATCGTTTGTCACCGAGACCCAATCTTCACAAGCGAGTTTTGGCGGAGTCTGTAAGAAGCCGTAGGCACACAGTTATGTTTGAGCACGACCTATCACCCCCAAACTGATGGCCAGACGAAAAGGGTGAATAGAATTTTAGAGGACCTTTTAACACTTTGCGTTCTTGACTTTGGAGGGACGTGGGAGGATCACCTTCCTTTAGTGGAATTTGCCTACAACAACAGCTACCAAGCTACCATAGGCATGGCACGCTTCGAAGCCTTGTATGGAAGACCGTGCAGGTCACCAACTTGTTGGTGGGAGTCTACAGATAAGCTTATACTCGGGCCAGACAAGATCAGAGAGACCTCAGAGAAAGTAGACTTAATATGAAAAAGGATGAAGATAGCCCAAGATAGACAAAAATCATACACAGATAAGAGAAGGACCGACCTTGAGTTTGAGGTTGGGGACAGGGTTTTCCTTAAGGTATCTCCTTTAAGGAACGTCGTTCGCTTTGGTTCCACTGGGAAGCTAGCATCCAGATTTGTAAGGCCGTTTCCTATCATCGAGAAGGTTGGGAAGATGACCTATAGATTAGAGCTACCCGAGAAACTGGACGGAGTTCACAACGTCTTTCATGTTTCTCACCTCCGGAAGTGTTTACATGAGTCTACGGAAGTGGTGGAGCCTAGCATTTTAGAAGAAGCCGAAGTGGAACGTGAAGCAACTATGAGGAGAGTTCCAACCCACATCTTAGGAACTGAAGTGAAAAAGCTACGCAATCGCGAAGTCAAACTCGTCAAAGTTCAGTGGAGCGACGCCGAGGAAGACGCGACTTGGGAAACTGAGGACAGAATACGCGCTACCTACCCTTTTCTTTTTGATGGTACATCTTTGATCTCTCTTTTTCCTTAATTATGCTTTATCTATCTTTTTAGGTATATCTTCTCGGTCCTTTTTCCTAACTCCTTAGGTAGAAAACAAATGGATGCAAACATGTATTTGAAAACATATTATGGATGAGGGCTGCAAGTGGTTGCTAGTGATTGCTAGTGGTTGCTCGTGGATGCATATACACACACACCCTAGATTTTAGATCAGCTCAGTCACTTCATATTGCATATGCATATATGTATTCTCATTTGTATATGGTTGAAACTTGATATGATGTCATATGGTTGTCGCATTTGTATGAATAGTTGTGCACTCATGTAGAATTATGAGAAGGAAAAATTCGCATACATAATAGATTCATGACACTTACATGATTCGCATTAAGGATGTCAACTGAATCAGTAGACCGCCTGATTTCTACGTTAGATAAGGACATGTACACACACTGTGCATATGATCATGAAACATTAGAAGTCTTTTAAGGACAGTGGACGCCTTTGTTTATTGGTTGAGTAGATGGACAATTGCATGATAGGATATACACTCTTCCTAACTTGAAGATTTTGGGGACGAAATCCTTTTTAAGAAGGGGAGAATGTAACACCCTGAAAATTCCATGACATTAATCTTCATAAACTGAAGTGTAATTAATTCTAAATGAAAGAAGTAAGGGAAACGGATTACGCCATTGCGTTCGTCTCGGAATTCTGCTTGAGATAGAGTCCGAGTTTGCGTGAATCGGACTCCGTATGAAGGAGTTATGACCTTCGGAAGTTTCAGAATAAAATTTAAAAATTAAAACAGCTCAATTTCGAATTCAAAATTTGAAAAATAAACTCAAACTGGGCTGGGCTGGAAAATTCCTACCCAGCGACCAGGTCGACCACAGGGTCGACCATGGTGTCGACCTGGTCTTCCCCAGGTCAACCATAGAGTCGACCTGGGTGTCGACCTGCCTAGTCGACCTGGCTGGCTAGGTCCGGCTCTGGCTCGAATTTCTGTGGCTCGGTGTGTCATTAAGGCTGACATGTCACCTCTTGATTGGCTCTTTGGACTTTGTATGGTCTGGATTCCTCCTGTCTTCATCTGACGACTCAAAACAATCTGAAACTCTATATATACACCCTAAGTCTCAACTAAAATTCACACAAAAAAATAAGATTGGAGTCGTCATGCTGCCGGGAAGTAATTGCGTGTAGCCGTCAAGAGAGAGGAGCTTAGAGACGAATCAAATTAAGAAGAAAACTAAAGCTTAATCAAATTATTCGAACGCAACTTCGGTACCCAAAGGAAAGCATCTCCAAATCAGAATACAGAAACCAGAAAACAAGAATTCATCACTCGTTGTAAGTATAGTGAGTTTTCAGAATATGGATAAAAACTGTGACGTGATTCGATGTAAACGAAAATAGAATTGTGTTATAATAATGATGTAAATTCTGTGTATTGCAATAATTCTGTCATGATTTGTGTATTGATATTTGTGGCATAAATTGATTGATGCAAGCCTATTGGACATTTGTGTATGAAAATAATAGCACTTGCAAGTTTGTGGAAAGAACTAGAATTTGATCGCTTTATGTTTATGTCGATAGCATGGACTATATACATCCTTTAAGTCTAAATTAAGACTTATGTAAACATGTTGTAGATTGAGACTTTTTATGCCTCCATGACCAAAAAAACCTTTGTATACATCTTATGTTTATTGCAAGTATAATTGGATCTATATTAAGTATCGTTTGGGTTGCATAAACTATGTAAGTTTCGTGTGGAAATAGGCTATATGATTAGATGTTAAAATTGGACATTTTGGTGAATATACAATATGTTAGTTTTGTGGTTGACAATACGCCAAGTTAAACATGTTTAAACCCAAATTTTGTATAAGTATAAATATGCCATTTCATATGACACCCATTTAGTTATATGCCTATTTGAATGCAAGTTCACATAACCCATTGTTTATGTTTGCTGAATCGCCAAATTGCTAGTTCATGTGCCACACACCATTATGATGTTACATGTTCTTGGTTTCCCCTTTTCTCATGTTTATAAAGTTGGGATAAATTGTGTCGAGCCTAACATTTGTTATAACATTTCGAACGTACAAAACGGGGGTAATAGCGTTGGGTGTAAAACTTGAAAATATATATGTTGGCATGTTTGGCACATGCCAACGGCTGTGACATTTAAGCGGTATGAATTGCTATACCCAAGAATGAAGGACATGACATTTACATATAAAATTGAGAAGTGACAAAATATGTAAATTTAGAAAATACGATATACTTAACCCGAGGTTGGATTGAGTTGTGACGTATATCTGCCCGAACATGCCAGGCTGTCCAGTAGTCACAACAATACCTATCCAATGTGGGTGGTTAAGCATTGAGCCCAATAAGGAACCGAGGTTAGACTGAGCTACAGTGTAAACCTGCCCGGAACCAACCGGCACATCCAGTAACCGTAGCGATATCTGTCTAGTGTGAGTGGTCGGTGCTTTAAGAGGCTAAGGACAGATGGTAGGGTTAAGTCAACTGAAAACACTTAACCAAATTCAACATGTTAACAAGAATTGATGGGTGAGGTTAGGTAAATACAGACACTTAACCACTTAACATGTTTACTAGAAAACCCTAGTAACGAGGGACCCGTTTCAGTAGTAACCCAAGTTAGGTATCATGGTACCCTGAAACTAGGTAGGGAGGGGCACGATTACTGGGCTAATTGTAAGCGGTCAAAAACGGCAGCGGTGGGTGCACAATGTGGGTTAGGGGCCGTATGACACATATGCGAGTAGGAGCCGATCTTTAGAAAAACAAAAAGGATCACCTCACCCTCAGCATGGGGTGCCAATTAGAATAAGTTCTAGTAGGTGCAGAGATATAGTGTGGGTGTGATATCATATTCGATTCTAGACTACACACCCTTAGCTTATGATACTTTCCTGTTTCCAGATTATATCTGTCATGCCCATTTTCTTATTCACATACTGAAGAGTCACTAGATTTACTCAGGCTTTATGTCTGACTCTATTTTCTTTTCGTCTTCTTTTCTTTCGTTCCCCCCAGGTCCACAGGGAGGAAACAACCCAGCTTAGTCAGACTCTTTACAAGCTTCAAGACAGTAGACGTATGGTTTGGATCCCTTTTGCTTGGATTATGGCTTTGGATATCACTATGGGGATTTTTGTTACTTTAATTATGTTTTATGCTTCTTTAATAATCAAGATAGTAATGAGGATGTAATGTTTTTTTTTTGAAGTATTATGAGACAATTATGGAAATGTTTTGTATGAACACGTATCTTATGAAATAAAAGTCTGGTGGTTTTTCCGCTGCTTATATATGTGTTTATATCTATCTTGTGTATCTATGACTTGTACTTATAAACCTTCACCAAAATTAAGGCATTCCAGTAAAGACTGACCTTAACGGAGGTGGGGTGTTTCAAGAATCCTGCTCAATATATCTGCAAAATAATCTACTCGACTGCCCATGTGGAAAATAAGGGCACCCGAGTTTGCAAGGGAAAAGCAAACTACGATTCAGTCGTGGGACTAGTGTGAGAAACTCTAAACAGTTATAATTAACTTATTTAATAATATGGCATATCATGGGACCACGCCGCTAATGCAGAACGGGTTTACCCCCATGAATGCCAATGTACAAACAATAATCAATATAGATATATGGATCTACTATGCATCAATCAACATGCAATATCCCAATCTACCCATTTAGATTAATCACCACACGTAGATTTTCTAAATCCAATTCAATTTACATAAATGATTCCTTTGGACTTTATTTCCCGAATTCTATTTCAAATCATTTGAAATATATTCTAGCTTTTATATCAAAGTAGATTTCACTTCGGGATCTCAAATCAAATCATTTGGAAATATGAATTCCAAAACATAACAATACATACAAACAAGTATGCAACCAAATATCATGCTCCCCATCGACAAGGCAAAGGGTACGCACCTAGCAACTCGATATATAAATGTGCACCTACCCCACATAGGAGCAGGCTACACCGACGATGCACCTCCCACACATGGAGAGAATACACCGCCCTCTCACCCATAATTTTAGTCTCAGGGTTACCCGAATCTTTAGCCACATGCTAAACCATTTCATATCCCGAAATGGGGAAAATCTTTTCACAACACAATAATCACAAGTATAATCAAATCTATA
Organism: Allium sativum; assembly: GCA_030737875.1. NCBI lineage: Eukaryota > Viridiplantae > Streptophyta > Magnoliopsida > Asparagales > Amaryllidaceae > Allium > Allium sativum. The sequence goes on along the minus strand of JASFAX010000022.1, from coordinate 27,626,744 downwards.
GTACTTCACATCAGCAATTCACACATATGATCAGTCACTATTAATCACATAACCTTTGAGCTCGTACGTCTCAAAGAAGGGTGTTAAGCAAGATAATAAATTCTTCGCCACTAACCAGATACATCATTAATAGCAACTAATCGAATATGTGATGAACTACAATGTAAAACCATAATATATTTCCAAATCATTTCGAAATCATCGGGTTTTAGCCCTCGAAATCCTTTCTGTTTTATAAAACATTCCCTGTCCAAAATCGGGAATACATTTCTTTTCACTTAAGAAAAATATATCATTTCACAATCATTCATTAAATTTGAAATGAACACAACATCGCTAAACACCTTATCGTCAAATCGTGAAGTGTTTCACAAGGTGTGTAACAACCCGTAAAATCTGGGCCAGTTTTAAATTTTTATTTTGGCCATTTTAACGAATTTTGATTATTTAAAATGAATTATTTTAAATAATTATCGAGGAGAAATTTATTTTGAATATATTCGAACGTATATATTATACGCGTCGTCGTTAGAATATAAATAATTATATATAATTATAAATAGAATTGAAAATGGCGCGGTAGTTCGATAATTCGATTTCAAACTTCAATTGAATGTACCGGGTGCAAAACAATCCGGATTTTAGTGAAACCAAAAATAATGGAATCTAATAGTGAATATCTTTCCAACGAATCTGAATGATCAAAATTTCTTAGCGGGAATCAAAAGATATGTCCAGTTGAAAATTCTGAATAGTCGCTATGGAATTCAGGCCCTTAAAAATGGACATTTTGCAAACGACCTCGGATTTCGACGAAACCAGTTTTGTTGGATCCGCAGTGTCAAGTTATTGCTAGGTTTCAAATTTCATAATTTTTCGAATCAATATGTGAGCGTGGCAAAAGAAAACGCATTTGACCAGTTTCAGTTGATTTTAATCGACTGGAAATTGGCCATTTTTCCAACGGTCTCAGAATTAGACGAAACTAGTTTTGTTAGGACCGTATCGTTAATACGAAGCTAGAAAATATTTTTCTGGAATTTTTAGAGTTAATATGTGACCCCGGTAATTTGAAAGGTACGTTTAAAATTCAATATAGTGATTTAAATGTAAATTTAACGGAAACTGATGCAAACAGTCGAATTGGCCTACGTGGCATATCCCATTGTGTTCGGAATGGGGGTATTATGCTAGGGACGACAGTCGGCGGGTTCAAATCTGAGTTGAAACAGAAAGTCAACTTTAAATTGAGTTAAATAATTAAATAAAATAAAAAAAATAAAAAAAAATATCCCTTCTCCTATACCCTCTCTGCCCCCCCCCCCCCCCCCCCGTTCTAATTCGTTTTCAAATAAAAAAAAAAGAAAAAAAAATTGTCGATCTCCATCCCGCCGCCCCCACCCCCGTTCGTCGATGCCCCCCCCAACATCGCCCTTCCTCCCCCGACCAACGCCACCTCCGGCGAGAGGCCTCTCCTCCCATCGCCTCTCTCCACTCGAGCAACGGTAGCCCCAAACCCGATCCCCTTCAGCAAACCCTAGCCCGACGCTTCCATGCCACCTCCGACGCCGAGACCAGCGGCGCTAACATCCTGCCTCCACCAGACCCCTCTGCGCCTCCACCCGCCGACCCTAATCCGACTGTAAGTTTTTATTTTATTTATCTATTTTATTTTAATTCGGAAATTTAAAAAAAAAAAAAGTTTAAAACTGTTTTGTTTTAAAAAGTTAAAACTGAATTTTTAAAAGTAGTTAAAACTGAAATTTTAAAAAAAATTTAAAACTGTTTTTTTTTTTTGAGAAAGTAAAAACAGATTTTTATAAAGGAATTTTTAAAAACTGATTTTTGTAAAGAAAGAATTTTAAAACCTGATTTATAAAAATATAAAAACTGAGATTTTTAAAGGTATAAAACTGATTTTTAAAAGAGAAAAAAACTGAGATTTTTAAAAGTATAAAACTGATTTTTAAAAGAGAAAAAAAACTGAATTTTTAAAGTATATAAAACTGATTTTATCTTAAGGTTTAAAATAAGAAAATGGTTTTAACTTTAATATAAGAAAAAGGTTTTAACTTTGAAATAAAAAATCATATTTTATATATTGAAAGCGAAGTCAAAAAAAATCATATTTTATATATTGAAAGCGAAGTCAAAAAAAATCATATTTTATATATTGAAAGCGAAGTCAAAATCATATTTTATATATTGAAAGCGAAGTCAAAATCATATTTTATATATTGAAAACAAAGTCAAAATCATATTTTATATATTGAAAGCGAAGTCAAAATCATATTTTATATATTGAGAAGCAAAATAAAAATTCGATTTTTATATATTGAATAGCGAAGTAAAAATTCGATTTTTACATATGTAGTGAAAGCGGACAACGAATGTGACAAAAAGGCGGGAACGACGAAGATCTCTACAATAGGAGTGCCGTGGAGCTAGGATAGCTATCTGTGAGAATTTCTCACCTTTCAAATTTATTTTCTAGTTATATATATATACTAGGATGCAGACGGTGCTTAGTAGCACCCGACACAATCGTCCACAGACCATGGACTTGTTTGTTTGACTGTTTGGTGATTGATTGCGATATTGGTTTGAATGTGGTTTGTGGTGTGAAAAATCGAATCGATAAATTGGTTAGGATTAGACGTGCGCCGTTATAAGGCGAAGGAGTAAGGCTAGGTTAGACGCTTACTCCAAACTTTGTGGTTTGCATAATGAAATTGATTTGATTGATGTGTGAATGGCGTGGGCCTTCACTAGACCGGGGATAAGGCTAGGCCTTGTCCCGTTTCTAGTATCGTGCCGTTATGCCGCCGAAATTTTCTAAAATATGTTAGAAAAATAAAAATATCATTTTATTTAAAGAATGAATTGAATAGAAGTTCATATGTTGGAATAAAATGTTTGTCGTTAAAAATATAATTTTTAACGTGAATGTGAATAAATAAATATTCATTTACAAACCAGACGGTTTGTTTATGTACACCTATTTGAAGGACATTGATTGGGTCGATAAATTTCACACATCGCCCAACTGCACGAATAAAAATCTGTGTTTGATTGTTTGAAACCCCACACGGGTGTTGGGATGAAATTTGAAGTTCACTCATCCTGATTGATTAAATATGTCGATCGATTGATTGACAGGCTGTTATAAGCGTTGAATATCTATATTTGATGCTTATACAGTGTAGTGCACTTTGGTTGATGGTTGATTATTTTCAATGCTATGATATACATGTGTTGTATGAAAATCCATATAATTAACTTTATATGGTAATTGATTGGGCCTCATTCCAATTTTGAAAAATAAAGAATATTATAAAATAAAGTTCATGTGTTGACAGTACTCATTCATTGAGATTGGTCATGTGTTGAACGAAATATTTTAATAACAAAGTTTACATCTTTATCAATATAAAATAAAGTTCATGTGTTGACAGTACTCATTCATTGAGATTGGTCATGTGTTGAACGAAATATTTTGATATTAACAACTATTTTGAAAAAGAAATATTTGAAATAAAATATTTGAAAATAGAAATTTATGAAGCCGAGTTGATTAGATTGACGCCATTTTGACGTGAACGATATGTATATCGATTTTATTCATTTTAAAATGAATATCGAGAAATGAATTGAATTGAAAATGAATATCTCGAAATGAATTGAATTGAAAACGATTTCGAAATGAACGAATTCAAAATGAATTGAAAACGATTTCGAAATGAATTGAAAACGAATTCAAATTGAATTGAAAACGAATTGAAATGAATTCAAATTGAATTGAAATTTGAATTGAATAGAAATGAATTTTGAAACGAATTTATAAAGAAGAATTCAATTTTGCTTTGAATTGAAATGGAAGTTGAAATAGCTTTTGAAACGATTTTAAAACTATTTATATAATTCGTTTTAAACAGAATCGACGAAATATATATTATATATATTATATATATAATATAATGGCCTGAATAGAACGCGCCGCGCCGCGGCAGTTCGCGAATTTCGACCATTTATTTCAAACGGACATTACGGGAGATCCGACCGTCGGATTCTCCTAAAACCGGAACCGTTGGGTTCGTATCGAAAAGAGCTTTCTAACGAAGATTAGAAATTTGAAATCTAACGGTTGGATTTGGAGATACGTCCAAATCAAATTCGAAAAAGGTCGCTGTAAGTGCAGTTCGATGGCCATTGTTGGAAATCGACTGTACGGGCCTTGATAAAATTATTAAAAATAGTAATAATTTGTGTAAAATCAAAAGAAATGATTTAGAAAGAACTGGGATGAAAAACTCCCTATTTGAAAAGATAAAAATAGATTTTTATCGAAATGAACTAGTTTTGAACTAGAATTATAATTCTATTTATTTTTAAATAAATAAATTGAATTTGAAAAGGGTTTTGAAAATAACCAAAATTTCCAATGATTGCATTGGAGTGGATTTGAATCGAAATTGTCTTCGGAATATTTCGATGTTGGAATTCGTGATTATACAGGTGTTGTTATGGAAATTTGAAAGATATATATTTATATCGTTATTTCCAATACGACATTTGTTAGTCGTAGAATTTAATATTGAATATAAGCCGATATATTTTCTATTCAGAGCCTTGTATTGAATATCGAATGTGATTTGGGTTTGTCGTGAATGGTGTCTTCACTAACACTGTTCTTGAACCCAGTTGAGAAAAGATTAAATCTTTTTATTTAGATTTAATGAAGTGTACCAATTAAATAACATTTAATTGGAATTGAATCGATATTGATTTTTGGGTTTATCGTGGACAGTGTTTTAAATAACACTCGTTCATTAACCCGATGATTAATGAATGTGATTTTGGGTTTATCGTGAACCGTGTTTTTAAATGACACTGATTCTTTAACCCACTCAAAGATTAAAACTAAGTGGAGTTTTAATGAATCTTTAATTAGATTGAAATAATCGAAATGGAGTATCCCCAGTTTTGCTCCAAGCGATAGTTAAATCTTTAATTAGATTTGAACGTGAAATGGTAATTGAATTTACCGATAACGCTGTGGTGTTAGATATGAAGTATTACCAGTTTTACTTCATGGGATGAATAGGTTGGGATTGGGAAATTAAAACAAATGATTACTTCGGTAAAGTTCGCTAATCCCGACTAGTTTGAATTGATATTCAAAAATGGATTAAAGAATAAATTCAAGGAATTTATCTTTGATAAAATTAATGGGAATCTTTCCCTAGGAATGTGAAATTTAGAAACTAACTGTCGGTTGGCCAAGCAGAATGGTTTTCTGGATATTGATCTGATGTTGGTTTCGGCCTTCGGGGTTAATATTTGGGGAATTATTCTCTTGATTAATTTACGGTTAGTGACTAATGAATTGGAATGAGGCGTATGTTGTGTTTGTGTAACACTTTTATAATATATACGCGAGTTATTCGGAAAGGCCGGGTTTATCCCATTCTGAATAACTGATACGACGATAAGTCGAAGATGAAGACGATGGTCGAAGACCGGAGGTCTTCACGTCGTTTGGGTGATAACTGATGATCTTGATTGGGCTGTACACCCAAGAAGATGGAAACAGTTAGTGATCGTCCAGACGTACTTGGAGATCGATGGATAGGCGGGGTACTAGGTGCCTCCGGTTTCGTTCAGACCCAGGACGGACTTGTAAATGGACTGTGTGTCTGACATCGGATTTCATTCTGTGTGACTGATATCGGTTGCATAGGATGGTTTGCCTGTGTGGCATGCTAAGATGCAAATGATCAAGGCTTCTGTTGAAAAGCAAAGTCTTGTGGTGATGATCAAAGCACGGCCTTTGTGGCGTAGCTTTGTGTAACGTTTACCTCGCGTGTTTCACACCCGGTATGAACCAAAAACGGGAGACGGACCTCAGGGAGGGCCTGCGTTTCCTCCTAGCTAGAAGTGGCGTCAGTGGTTTTACACGCCCTGACGAGTTTGACTTATGTGGTTGTTGCTGTTGCGAGGCGCCTCGGTTAGGTCAGACGATCCGGGTCCGATGGAGTCATTCGTTGGCTCGCTTACGCCCCAAAGGGCGGCGAAACGTAGTGCTCAGGTATAATAATCCACGTCGGTGGACCGGCCCTGTCGCTCCAAGGCTTGCCTGCGCGCTTGCCTGAGACTCGGGCTAGGCAGTCTCGAATCGGTTGAGGACTATCTTTTGCCTCGGTTCATAGATGGAAATCCAATTTCCAAATACGACATTTGCGGTTTTGATTGTAAACTTATATATGGCGACATAGTGTTATGGGCCGTTCATGCCGCCTATGATTGATACTTATGATTTGAAGTGTTTTATACACTATGCACTTATAATAGTATCAAATGATTTGTTTTAAAACGTATCAAGCATTCTTTGGCTGTTATAAGGGAAAACCCTATCCTCGACTGCGTTGCATTGTGTGATGGGACCTGGGTCTTATAACAGCTTCATTTTTCTTTATTTAGCATTGCGCTGTTTGTTTTATGCACTGGTATTCTTGGGAGGAAACCCGTTCCGTGTTATACGGCGTGGTCCCTTGATTTACCTAGCTTTGAAAATAAAGATTTATAACTGTTTTAGTTCTCACACCAGTCACATGACTGACCTGGAGTTTATTGTTTTAACCTAAACTCTGGGTGCCCCTATTTTTGACACGGGCAGCTAGTAGTTTTGGTTTTGCAGATTTATATTCACAGGATCCTGGTTTACAGCTGGAACGATATCCGGAAAGCTTTGTATCCGTATATCTCTTCTAGTTGTGTATTGTATTATTTTCCGCTGCGATGTATTTGAATGTAATTTAAATCTCTGATATTTCTGTGTAATATTCATTTATACTCTGTATATTCTTGTAATCTGATGCATTGTTGTAATATACGATGAAATGTTCTTCTGTATGTGTTCTGTTTTGTCGTGTTCTCAAACGATAGGGCGTTTCGAACGGTCTGGGTCGGTTTAGCGACTGGTTCGGACCGAGCGAGATTCCTTGCCGTCACAGTTGGTATCAGAGCTTTGGTTTACAAAGCTCAGAGAACAAGACACATTAGAACCATACGAAAGAATTCATCAGATATTGGATTAGTAATATCCAATGGGAATGACTCGTTAGAGATAGGATCAGTAGTATCCTAGAACGAGTGTGAAGAGTATATTTTTCAAATGAAAACAATTTTTGTTTTGAAAATTTAAATCAATTATTCGTATCTGATTATCTATTTATATTGAGTTGGACAATCCAGTATATATAGATTTTGCGTATACGTCTGATCCGCGTATATTCGAAGTTTTAATATATTGGATAGATGTAGAATCACACTCTAGTCGCCCGGAGAAGGTACTGATGATAGCACGTGCATCATCAGTATTTATGTTCGTGTTTCGAAAGTGTGATTTTCTATATATTTCCATTGGACTGGTGTGAGAACCAAAATTAGATAGGGCTTATTGTTGTGATTTGGCATCAAAAATCTGATTTTTGTATATGTATCAAAATTATGAATTTGATAATCTAATTCACTAATTGATTGATGTTTGTGTTGTTTGTTTAATTGTTTGATAATTTTGAACCATTATGCCTAACTGAATCAAATATTGACTTGTATTGAAATTTGGTCGCATTTGCTTGCATATACTTGTATATCATTGAACAGGTCATAGCAAGGAGGCTAGAACAGAGAATAAAATTTGTTTGCCCGACAAATAGGTACATGTTTACTACATAATTTCCTGTTTTGTTTGGGTGATGATGATTTTGTGAGCCTATTGGCTAGCCGCTTGGCTTTTTCTTTTTCTTTTTGAGATCTGAAGGACCGGGGAAGCTATTTGAAATTCCCCGATGCTCCCGGTGCAGGGGAGGTTATGGCGAAATTTTTCAAAAATTTAGGGTGTTAGCCAAATTTTTGAAATTTTAAAAATTCTCAGAAACTAAAGAGTTGGAGAATGGAAGCCAGATCGAATGTGGAGCTGAATAATCAAGCCACTTTCGACTTTGTTCCTTTTCGGGGACGAAAAGTTTTAAGTGGGGGAGATTGTAACAACCCGTAAAATCTGGGCCAGTTTAAAATTTTTATTTTGGCCATTTTAACGAATTTTGATTATTTAAAATGAATTATTTTAAATAATTATCGAGGAGAAATTTATTTTGAATATATTCGAACGTATATATTATACGCGTCGTCGTTAGAATATAAATAATTATATATAATTATAAATAGAATTGAAAATGGCGCGGTAGTTCGATAATTCGATTTCAAACTTCAATTGAATGTACCGGGTGCAAAACAATCCGGATTTTAGTGAAACCAAAAATAATGGAATCTAATAGTGAATATCTTTCCAACGAATCCGAATGATCAAAATTTCTTAGCGGGAATCAAAAGATATGTCCAGTTGAAAATTCTGAATAGTCGCTATGGAATTCAGGCCCTTAAAAATGGACATTTTGCAAACGACATCGGATTTCGACGAAACCAGTTTTGTTGGATCCGCAGTGTCAAGTTATTGCTAGGTTTCAAATTTCATAATTTTTCGAATCAATATGTGAGCGTGGCAAAAGAAAACGCGTTTGACCAGTTTCAGTTGATTTTAATCGACTGGAAATTGGCCATTTTTCCAACGGTCTCAGAATTAGACGAAACTAGTTTTGTTAGGACCGTATCGTCAATACGAAGCTAGAAAATATTTTTCTGGAATTTTTAGAGTTAATATGTGACCCCGGTAATTTGAAAGGTACGTTTAAAATTCAATATAGTGATTTAAATGTAAATTTAACGGAAACTGATGCAAACAGTCGAATTGGCCTACGTGGCATATCCCATTGTGTTCGGAATGGGGGTATTATGCTAGGGACGACAGTCGGCGGGTTCAAATCTAAGTTGAAACGGAAAGTCAACTTTAAATTGAGTTAAATAATTAAATAAAATAAAAAAAAATAAAAAAAATATATCCCTTCTCCTATACCCTCTCTGCCCCCCCCCCCCCCGTTCTAATTCGTTTTCAATTAAAAAAAAAAAAAGAAAAAAAAAATGTCGATCTCCATCCCGCCGCCCCCACCCCCGTTCGTCGATGCCCCCCCAACATCGCCCTTCCTCCCCCGACCAACGCCACCTCCGGCGAGAGGCCTCTCCTCCCATCGCCTCTCTCCACTCGAGCAACGGTAGCCCCAAACCCGATCCCCTTCAGCAAACCCTAGCCCGACGCTTCCATGCCACCTCCGACGCCGAGACCAGCGGCGCTAACATCCTGCCTCCACCAGACCCCTCTGCGCCTCCACCCGCCGACCCTAATCCGACTGTAAGTTTTTATTTTATTTATCTATTTTATTTTAATTCGGAAATTTAAAAAAAAAAGTTTAAAACTGTTTTGTTTTAAAAAGTTAAAACTGAATTTTTAAAAGTAGTTAAAACTGAAATTTTTAAAAAAATTTAAAACTGTTTTTTTTGAGAAAGTAAAAACAGATTTTTATAAAGGAATTTTTAAAAACTGATTTTTGTAAAGAAAGAATTTTAAAACCTGATTTATAAAAATATAAAAACTGAGATTTTTAAAGGTATAAAACTGATTTTTAAAAGAGAAAAAAACTGAGATTTTTAAAAGTATAAAACTGATTTTTAAAAGAGAAAAAAAACTGAATTTTTAAAGTATATAAAACTGATTTCATCTTAAGGTTTAAAATAAGAAAAAGGTTTTAACTTTAATATAAGAAAAAGGTTTTAACTTTGAAATAAAAAATCATATTTTATATATTGAAAGCGAAGTCAAAAAAAATCATATTTTATATATTGAAAGCGAAGTAAAAAAAAATCATATTTTATATATTGAAAGCGAAGTCAAAATCATATTTTATATATTGAAAGCGAAGTCAAAATCATATTTTATATATTGAAAACAAAGTCAAAATCATATTTTATATATTGAAAGCGAAGTCAAAATCATATTTTATATATTGAGAAGCAAAATAAAAATTCGATTTTTATATATTGAATAGCGAAGTAAAAATTCGATTTTTACATATGTAGTGAAAGCGGACAACGAATGTGACAAAAAGGCGGGAACGACGAAGATCTCTACAATAGGAGTGCCGTGGAGCTAGGATAGCTATCTGTGAGAATTTCTCACCTTTCAAATTTATTTTCTAGTTATATATATATACTAGGATGCAGACGGTGCTTAGTAGCACCCGACACAATCGTCCACAGACCATGGACTTGTTTGACTGTTTGGTGATTGATTGCGATATTGGTTTGAATGTGGTTTGTGGTGTGAAAAATCGAATCGATAAATTGGTTAGGATTAGACGTGCGCCGTTATAAGGCGAAGGAGTAAGGCTAGGTTAGACGCTTACTCCAAACTTTGTGGTTTGCATAATGAAATTGATTTGATTGATGTGTGAATGGCGTGGGCCTTCACTAGACCGGGGATAAGGCTAGGCCTTGTCCCGTTTCTAGTATCGTGCCGTTATGCCGCCGAAATTTTCTAAAATATGTTAGAAAAATAAAAATATCATTTTATTTAAAGAATGAATTGAATAGAAGTTCATATGTTGGAATAAAATGTTTGTCGTTAAAAATATAATTTTTAACGTGAATGTGAATAAATAAATATTCATTTACAAACCAGACGGTTTGTTTATGTACACCTATTTGAAGGACATTGATTGGGTCGATAAATTTCACACATCGCCCAACTGCACGAATAAAAATCTGTGTTTGATTGTTTGAAACCCCACACGGGTGTTGGGATGAAATTTGAAGTTCACTCATCCTGATTGATTAAATATGTCGATCGATTGATTGACAGGCTGTTATAAGCGTTGAATATCTATATTTGATGCTTATACAGTGTAGTGCACTTTGGTTGATGGTTGATTATTTTCAATGCTATGATATACATGTGTTGTATGAAAATCCATATAATTAACTTTATATGGTAATTGATTGGGCCTCATTCCAATTTTGAAAAATAAAGAATATTATAAAATAAAGTTCATGTGTTGACAGTACTCATTCATTGAGATTGGTCATGTGTTGAACGAAATATTTTAATAACAAAGTTTACATCTTTATCAATATAAAATAAAGTTCATGTGTTGACAGTACTCATTCATTGAGATTGGTCATGTGTTGAACGAAATATTTTGATATTAACAACTATTTTGAAAAAGAAATATTTGAAATAAAATATTTGAAAATAGAAATTTATGAAGCCGAGTTGATTAGATTGACGCCATTTTGAAGTGAACGATATGTATATCGATTTTATTCATTTTAAAATGAATATCGAGAAATGAATTGAATTGAAAATGAATATCTCGAAATGAATTGAATTGAAAACGATTTCGAAATGAATTGAATTGAAAACGAATTCAAAATGAATTGAAAACGATTTCGAAATGAATTGAAAACGAATTCAAATTGAATTGAAAACGAATTGAAATGAATTCAAATTGAATTGAAATTTGAATTGAATAGAAATGAATTTTGAAACGAATTTATAAAGAAGAATTCAATTTTGCTTTGAATTGAAATGGAAGTTGAAATAGCTTTTGAAACGATTTTAAAACTATTTATATAATTCGTTTTAAACAGATTCGACGAAATATATATTATATATATTATATATATAATATAATGGCCTGAATAGAACGCGCCGCGCCGCTGCAGTTCGCGAATTTCGACCATTTATTTCAAACGGACATTACGGGAGATCCGACCGTCGGATTCTCCTAAAACCGGAACCGTTGGGTTCGTATCGAAAAGAGCTTTCTAACGAATATTAGAAATTTGAAATCTAACGGTTGGATTTGGAGATACGTCCAAATCAAATTCGAAAAAGGTCGCTGTAAGTGCAGTTCGATGGCCATTGTTGGAAATCGACTGTACGGGCCTTGATAAAATTATTAAAAATAGTAATAATTTGTGTAAAATCATAAGAAATGATTTAGAAAGAACTGGGATGAAAAACTCCCTATTTGAAAAGATAAAAATAGATTTTTATCGAAATGAACTAGTTTTGAACTAGAATTATAATTCTATTTATTTTTAAATAAATAAATTGAATTTGAAAAGGGTTTTGAAAATAACCAAAATTTCCAATGATTGCATTGGAGTGGATTTGAATCGAAATTGTCTTCGGAATATTTCGATGTTGGAATTCGTGATTATACAGGTGTTGTTATGGAAATTTGAAAGATATATATTTATATCGTTATTTCCAATACGACATTTGTTAGTCGTAGAATTTAATATTGAATATAAGCCGATATATTTTCTATTCAGAGCCTTGTATTGAATATCGAATGTGATTTGGGTTTGTCGTGAATGGTGTCTTCACTAACACTGTTCTTGAACCCAGTTGAGAAAAGATTAAATCTTTTTATTTAGATTTAATGAAGTGTACCAATTAAATAACATTTAATTGGAATTGAATCGATATTGATTTTTGGGTTTATCGTGGACAGTGTTTTAAATAACACTCGTTCTTTAACCCGATGATTAATGAATGTGATTTTGGGTTTATCGTGAACCGTGTTTTTAAATGACACTGATTCTTTAACCCAGTCAAAGATTAAAACTAAGTGGAGTTTTAATGAATCTTTAATTAGATTGAAATAATCGAAATGGAGTATCCCCAGTTTTGCTCCAAGCGATAGTTAAATCTTTAATTAGATTTGAACGTGAAATGGTAATTGAATTTACCGATAACACTGTGGTGTTAGATATGAAGTATTACCAGTTTTACTTCATGGGATGAATAGGTTGGGATTGGGAAATTAAAACAAATGATTACTTCGGTAAAGTTCGCTAATCCCGACTAGTTTGAATTGATATTCAAAAATGGATTAAAGAATAAATTCAAGGAATTTATCTTTGATAAAATTAATGGGAATCTTTCCCTAGGAATGTGAAATTTAGAAACTAACTGTCGGTTGGCCAAGCAGAATGGTTTTCTGGATATTGATCTGATGTTGGTTTCGGCCTTCGGGGTTAATATTTGGGGAATTATTCTCTTGATTAATTTACGGTTAGTGACTAATGAATTGGAATGAGGCGTATGTTGTGTTTGTGTAACACTTTTATAATATATACGCGAGTTATTCGGAAAGGCCGGGTTTATCCCATTCTGAATAACTGATACGACGATAAGTCGAAGATGAAGACGATGGTCGAAGACCGGAGGTCTTCACGTCGTTTGGGTGATAACTGATGATCTTGATTGGGCTGTACACCCAAGAAGATGGAAACAGTTAGTGATCGTCCAGACGTACTTGGAGATCGATGGATAGGCGGGGTACTAGGTGCCTCCGGTTTCGTTCAGACCCAGGACGGACTTGTAAATGGACTGTGTGTCTGACATCGGATTTCATTCTGTGTGACTGATATCGGTTGCATAGGATGGTTTGCCTGTGTGGCATGCTAAGATGCAAATGATCAAGGCTTCTGTTGAAAAGCAAAGTCTTGTGGTGATGATCAAAGCACGGCCTTTGTGGCGTAGCTTTGTGTAACGTTTACCTCGCGTGTTTCACACCCGGTATGAACCAAAAACGGGAGACGGACCTCAGGGAGGGCCTGCGTTTCCTCCTAGCTAGAAGTGGCGTCAGTGGTTTTACACGCCCTGACGAGTTTGACTTATGTGGTTGTTGCTGTTGCGAGGCGCCTCGGTTAGGTCGGACGATCCGGGTCCGATGGAGTCATTCGTTGGCTCGCTTACGCCCCAAAGGGCGGCGAAACGTAGTGCTCAGGTATAATAATCCACGTCAGTGGACCGGCCCTGTCGCTCCAAGGCTTGCCTGCGCGCTTGCCTGAGACTCGGGCTAGGCAGTCTCGAATCGGTTGAGGACTATCTTTTGCCTCGCTTCATAGATGGAAATCCAATTTCCAAATACGACATTTGCGGTTTTGATTGTAAACTTATATATGGCGACATAGTGTTATGGGCCGTTCATGCCGCCTATGATTGATACTTATGATTTGAAGTGTTTTATACACTATGCACTTATAATAGTATCAAATGATTTATTTTAAAACGTATCAAGCATTCTTTGGCTGTTATAAGGGAAAACCCTATCCTCGACTGCGTTGCATTGTGTGATGGGACCTGGGTCTTATAACAGCTTCATTTTTCTTTATTTAGCATTGCGCTGTTTGTTTTATGCACTGGTATTCTTGGGAGGAAACCCGTTCCGTGTTATACGGCGTGGTCCCTTGATTTACCTAGCTTTGAAAATAAAGATTAATAACTGTTTTAGTTCTCACACCAGTCACATGACTGACCTGGAGTTTATTGTTTTAACCTAAACTCTGGGTGCCCCTATTTTTGACACGGGCAGCTAGTAGTTTTGGTTTTGCAGATTTATATTCACAGGATCCTGGTTTACAGCTGGAACGATATCCGGAAAGCTTTGTATCCGTATATCTCTTCTAGTTGTGTATTGTATTATTTTCCGCTGCGATGTATTTAAATGTAATTTAAATCTCTGATATTTCTGTGTAATATTCATTTATACTCTGTATATTCTTGTAATCTGATGCATTGTTGTAATATACGATGAAATGTTCTTCTGTATGTGTTCTGTTTTGTCGTGTTCTCAAACGATAGGGCGTTTCGAACGGTCTGGGTCGGTTTAGCGACTGGTTCGGACCGAGCGAGATTCCTTGCCGTCACAAGGTGTTAGCAGACAGATTTCTTTACCCAACCCAATGCTAAATGTAAAAGCATATTCTTCTCATAAACTAGTCGAGCACCATCCAAACAATCAATCAACCACAATCAATATCAACAACTAAGTAAATTTTGTTTAATCACATCATGTGTTTTGGTAAATTTAATCACCATTCATTCATTCAAATCTAATTAAAGATTTATTCAAACCCCAATTGGTTTCATCTCTAAACTCATTTCATATTGATTGTTCTACTTTTTGGGAATTAATCCTGCTTTTACTCAGGTTAAAGAACTAATGTCACTTAAACACAGTTCACGACAAACCCCAAATCCAATTTGTTTATTTAAAAATAAATAAATTATTATTCTAGTTAATAACTAGTTCATTTCGATAAAAATATGCTTTTATCTTTACAAATGTGGATTTTTTCATTCGAACTCTTTCCAAATCATTTATTATGATTTTACACAATTTTTCCATATTGTTAATAATTTTATCATCGCCCGTACAGTCGGTTTCCAATAACGGCCACCGAACTGCATTCATAGCAACCTTCTCTGAAATTGATTTGGACATATCTCCAAATACAACCGTTAGATTTCTAATTTCTAATATTCGTTGGAAAGCACTTTTCGATATGAACCCAACTGTCCCAGTTTCAGGAGAACCCGACGGTCGGATCTCCCGTAATGTCCGTTCGAAGTCAATGGTCGAAATTCGCGAACTGCTGCAGCGCAGCGCGTTCTATTCAGGCCATTATATTATATATATAATACATATTTCGTCAATTTCTATTTAAAACGAATTTTATAAATCGTTTTAAATTCGTTTCAAAAACAATTTCAACTTCCATTTCAATTTCAAATCAAAATTGAATTTTTCTTTATAAATTCGTTTTACATTCATTTCTATTTGATTTCAATTCAATTTCAATTTGATTTCAATTCAATTTCAATTCGTTTCAATTCAATTTCAATTCGATTTGAATTCATTTCAAATTGATTTCCATTCAATTTCAATTCGATTCAATTCAATTTCAATTCGATTTGAATTCATTTTCAATTCGATTCAATTCAATTTCAATTCGATTTGAATTCATTTTCAATTCGATTTCAATTCTATTCTGGCTCACGTTCTTCAACTTTTCAGTTTCTAAGAACTTTTCAAATTTTTCAAAAGTTTAGCTAACACCTTAAATTTTCGAAAAATTTCGCCATAACCTCCCCTGCACCGGGGACTTGGGGATACTTCATATAGCCTCCTATGGCCTTCTTCAATCCAAAAGAAAAAGGAAAAGCTAATCGGCTAGCCAATCAGCTCATAAAATCATCAAACCTAAACAAAAACAGTAAATAATTATCTATTTGTCGGGCCTACAATTTTATTCCTCTTCTCTAGCCTCCTTGATTTGACCTGTTCGTTATATTGTATATGTATATTTTCATACAATGCCTATATATTTGTTTTCATTCAATGCTTTTATATATTCATACAACGCATATATAATTTCACACAACACATATATAAGCTATAAATAATATTATTAGCGAACTAATAATATTCCCATCGTATGAAAATTTTATTTATTCCATATATATGCTAAAAATGATAATTTTAGTGAACTAGTATTTATTTCAAGGTATGACTATTTTATATACTCATCTATGTGTTAAAAATGTTATTTTTAACAAACTAGAATCCATTTCAACGTATGACTATTTTTATTACTTCACATACATGATAAAAATGTTATTTTTATCGTTCACGGAATTTATTTCAAAAATGAATATTTCATATACTTCATACGTACAATAAAAATGTTATTATTATTGTTCAAACAATTTATTCAACATATGAATATTTCATTTAGTTCATATATACGATAAAATGTGAATTATATCATTCAAACAATTTATTCAACATATGAATATTTTATTTACTTCATATATATGATAAAATGTGAATTTTATCGTTCAAACAATTTATTCAACATATGAATATTTTATTTACTTCATATATATGATAAAATGTGAATTTTATCGTTCAAACAATTTATTCAACATATGAATATTTTATTTACTTCATTTCACATAACCAACAGAATTCACACAAACGAACCTATCCAAACACACAATCAAACAAACAAGTCGTCCATGGTCTGTGAACGACGGGGAGCAGTTTATATATGCAGTTATAAACTAAATAACTGAAAAGAAAAATTTGGTGAGGAGTTATCACCTTTGGGATCCACTCATCCAGATATATTTCTGAATTGTTTCATAACCAGTGTGTAGCATCCTTCTTCGTGATTCCACGTAATCTGTTTTCATGCAGTTTATAGTAAAAATCCCATTATTACACTATAGCAATTTTATTTAAAAATTTATATTTTTAAAACAAGGTTGTTTATATTTTTTTATAAATCATTGCTATTTCATTTTTCAAAAGTATTTCCATGTATATTTTGTCAAAAATATTGCCATGTATATATTTTCAAAAATTTCAGTATTATTATATTTTCCAAACAAAGTTTTTTTATAGTTTAAAACTAATTTTATTTAAACTGCTAAAATAAAATAAAAACCAAAAATAAAATAAAAATAAAAAACTTTTAAACCTTTCTGTTAAAATTAGGCCGACCCGCTCTGAAGTCCTTCTTCATTCTGTATTCAAGCGATAGAAAACCTATCGTGCCCAACTCTAGGGTTCCATCTTGCCACCACCGTGCTTGACTAGAACGAGATCCAGGGCCTCCATGGTGTTCGTCGTTCAGAGCTCCTCCGGCGCCCCCAACCTCGGCCAGCTCGCATCTCCGCTTGGGCCAGAAAACACACCCGAACGGATCACCATTGAGCAGCGATTTCGAGCAAAATGCTCAATGAAACTTCATCATTTCCTCATCAATTTAAAGAGCTCACAAACCTTTTGGATTTTCGCTTCAGGATTGAGAATTAATTCGAAGTGAATATAGGGATTGAAGGGGATTTTAATTTGAGAAATTTGGTCCGTCGGTTTCTTCTTGGAGGCGCAGGTTTGACCTACGATGGGGGCTTTGACCTAGGTCATGGGTTTTGACCCCCTTTTAAATGAATTATTTAATATTTTTAAATTCCCAAAATTCTTGTTTACTGATACAAACTCCAATCTGAACCCAACGACTGTCGCCCCTAGTTAAATACTCTCATTCCGAACACAATGGGATATGTATCGTAAGCAGATTCAATTGTTTCGATCAGTTAACATCAAAATCAAAATATAACTCTATATATTGAATTTGAACGCACATTTCAATTTACTGGGGCCACATACAGTCTCTAAAAATTCCCAAAAAATATTTTCTAGCTTCGTATTGACGATACAGTCATAACAAAACTAATTTCGTCGAATTCTGTGACCGTTTGAAAAATGGCCATTTTCCAGTCAATTAAAATCAACTGAAACTGGTCAAATGCGTTTTCCTTTGCCACGCTCACATATTGACTCAAAAAATTACTAATTTTGGAATCTAGCAAAAACCTGACATTCCAGATCCAAAAAAAGTGGTTTCATCGAAAACCGAGGTCGTTTGCAAAATGTCCAGTTTTAAGGGCCAGAATTCCATAGCGACTATTCTGAATTTTCAACTGGACATAACTTTTGATTCCCGCTGTGAAATTTCAATTTTTCGGATTCGTTGGAAAGATATTTTCAATTAGATTCTAATATTTTTGGTTTTTCTAAAATCTGGTTTATTTTGAATCCTGTAAATTCATTTGAAATTTTAAATCGAATTATCGAACTACCGCGCCACTTTCAATTCCTTTTATAATTTAAAATAAATATTTATATTCTAACGTCGTTATCATTTAAAATAATCCATTTTAAATATTCCAAATTGCCAAAATAAAAATTTTAAATTGGCTCAGAATTTTCGGGTTGTTACAATCCCCCCCACTTAAAACTTTTCATCCCCGAAAAGGAACGAAGACGAAAGCTGTTTTAAAAACCAACTCAACTTTCATTATTTTCTTTACGGCTTAAGTTCTTGGGCATTTCTAACCCCATCTGTAGTGAGTCACTCATTCTAGAATGCTACTGATTCTATCTCTAATGAGGATTCTTCTATAGGATATTACTAATCCTACCTCTGATGAGTCTTTTATTCTATTCTAAATAGTTGCACCCCAGAGATTTGAGTTAACCAAAGCTCTGATACCACCTGTAACGATACAGATTTCGCCTGGGCCTAATCGATAGCTAAATCGACCAAGACCGTTTGAATCCCGCATAGGCTAGCTCTGGGCATACAACACATCAGAACAAATAACAGAAGACTTTTATAAACATCATAATAATGTTACATCAGAATACAGAATATCAGAGTATATCGAAATATAATACTACGGAAGATGATTTTACAATAAATGTAATACAATGCACAGCGGAAATATAAAATAACACAGCTGTAACGACCCGGAAAACCTGAACCAATTTAAAAATTTTAAACTGGCTATTCTAGTGGATTTCAAATATTTAAAATAAATATTTTAAATAATAACGATGAAAAATAAGTTTGAATCGACATTTGAAAACGAATATAATTAATTCTAATTATAAACAAGGCCTGAAATGGCGTGGCAGTTTCAAAGTTTGAATTCAAACTTTGCCTAACGGTACCGGGTGGAAAACAAAACGGATTTGACTGACAAAAATATTTAAATCTGTTAGTGGATATCTTTCTAATGAATCTGAAAAATTGAAGTTTCATAGCGGGAAGCAAAAGTTATGGAAAAATGAATTTTCTGAAAGGTCGCTATGGAATTTATATAGCCCGTGAAAATGGCCATTTTGCAAACGACCTCGGAATTCGATGAAACCACTTTTGTTGGATCCAGGATGTTAAACTATTGCAAGGTTTCAAATTTCATAATTTTTGAAGTTAATATGTGAGCGTGGCAAAGGAAAACTTGTTTTGGTCAATTACAGTTAAATTGGATCGACTAGAAAATGGCCATTTTGCAAATGGTCTCAGAATTCGACGAAACTAATTTTGTTGGGACTGTATCGTCAAAACATAGCTAGATCTTTTTTTCTGGAATTTTTCGAATCAGTTTGTGGCCCTGGCAAATTGAAATGCACGTTCAAATTAAATATTGAACGTTTTATATTTTAATTTGAAGGAAAACTGACTGAAAACAGTCGAATGGGCCTACGAAACATATCCCATTATGTTCGGAATGGGGTTATTTAGCTAGGGACGACGGTCGTTGGGTCAGGATTGGAGTTCGTATGGAAGAGGGGTATTTTTGGGATTTAAAAATAAATTAAAAATTAAATAAAACCCTTGGACCAATCCCTTTTCTCCATCATCTGCGCGTTGACCTGAAACCCTCGCCTTCTTCAAAATCGAGCGGCGGAACCTCTTCGTTTCTTCTCTCCTCCTTAGATCTTCATCAACTCCACAAAATCAACGGTTGAATTATGGTTTTTGTAGAGCAAGGCCTCCTCTACAAATCCATGTCGGTTTGGGATATTATTATCGCATCTTTCGCCTAAACGACTGCCAGGAAGTCAAGGACTTTGGAGCTCCGCCACGCCCAAGTGCTGCGAACGAAGTGGGGCCCCTGACCATCGTTAGGCACGGTTTTCCAGGCTCTAGGCCGTGGTGCAGACGGATTTCAATAACGAGCAACGAATTTGCCGAAAAATTTAAACCTAGTTTCGAACAGGTTTTGAAAAGGTACGGCTGTTATACTCTGGGCTGATTTCAACAGTTTAAAACCGTCGCGAATGTTGATTTTACAATAAAAATCGTATCTTGTTCGTTTGTTAACGAAATTCGATGAAACTGGAGACATCAGGACCGTGATGACGTCTTCTACATTCTAGAAGAGACCGCATATTTTTTGGAGCCTTCTGCTATTTTTGGTGGAGTGGAACCCAATGTGAGATTTCTAAATAAAAAACGATATGGAAAACGAAAATGTATAAATTATATAGTCGATGTATGAGTTATATAAGTGTTGTACACCTCTTGTATAAGCGTTGTATAAGTTGTATGCTCGATATATAAGTTATATATGCGTTGTAAAAATTATATATGTGTTGAATAGAAGTGAAATGCTTATAGCAGCGGAAAATAATACAAAAAACAACTGAAGGAGATATACGGATACAAAGCTTTCCGGATATCGTTCCAGCTGTAAACCAGGATCCTGTGAATATAAATCTGCAAAACCAAAACTACTTGCTCCCCGTGCAAAATAAGGGCACCCAGAGTTTAGGTTAAAACAATAAACTCCAGGTCAGTCATGTGACTGGTGTGAGAACTAAAACCGTTATTAATCTTTATTTTAAAGTTAGGTAAATCAAGGGACCACGCCGTATAACACGGAACGGGTTTCCTCCCAAGAATACCAGTGCTTAAAACAATAACGCAATGCTAAATAAAGAACAATGAAGCTATTATAAGACCCAGGTCCCATCACACAATGCAACGCAAGCCGAAGGATAGGGTTTTCCCTTATAATAGCCAAAGCATGCTTGATACGTTTAAAACAAATCATTTGATACTATAATAAGTGTATTATGTTTAAAACAATTTCAATCATAGACGACATGGATACCATATATCATGTCGCCATATATAGGTTTACAATCAAAACCGCAAATGTCACGTATTTGGAAATTGGATTTCCATTTATGAACTGAGGCAAGGGATCGTCCTCTACCGATTTCGAGACTCTCTAGCTCGAGCCTCAGGCAAGCGCGCAGGCAAGCCTTGGATCGTCAGGGTCGGTCCACCGATGTGGATTATTATGCCTGAACACTGCGTTTCCCCGCCCTTTGGGGCGTAAATGGGCCAACTAAATCACTCCATCGGACCCGGATCGTCCGATCTAACCGAGGCGCCTCGCAATAGCAACAACCACACAGGTGAAAAGTACATAAATGTCAGGGCTGGTAGGTCACAGACACCACCCTAGCTAGAAAGAAACACATTCCCTCCCTGATGTCCTCCCCCGTTTTTGGTTCACAACCGGGGTGTGAGGCTCGCGAATTCACGTTACACAAAGCTACGCCACAAAGGCTGTGCTTTGATCATCAACCACAATACTTTGCTTTTTAACAAAAGCCTTGATCATTTGCTTCTCAGCATTCCACACAGGCAATTCATGCTATGCAACCGATATCAATCACACAGAATGAAATCCAATGTCAGACACACAGTCCATACAAGTCCATTCTGGGTCTGAACGAAACTGGAGGCACTTTCCTCGCATATCCATCGATCTCCAAGTACGTCTGGATGATCACGAACTGATTCCCTTATCTTGGGTGTACAGCCCAATCAACATCATCAGTAATCACCCAAACGATGTGAAGACTTTCGATCTTCAACCACCGTCTTCATCTTCGACACCATGTCGAAACAGTTATTCAGAATGGGATAAACCCGGTCTTTCTGAATAACTCACGTGTATATTAAACAAGTGTTGCACAAACACAACATACGCCTCATTCTAATTCAGAATATTCTTTTATTCAAATATTCTTATTCTTTGGGAAAGGTTCCCATTAATTTTATCAAAGATAAATTCTTTAAATTTATTCTTTAATCTTCTTTTGAATATCAATTCAAACTAGTCGGGATTATCGAACCGCACCGAAGTAATCATATATTTTATTTCCCAAACCGAACCTATTCATCCCATAAAGTAAAACTGGTCATACTTCATATCTAACACCACGGTGTTATCGGTAAATTCAATTACCATTTCACGTTCAAATCTAATTAAAGGTTTAACTATCGCCTAGAGCAAAACTGGTGATACTCCATTCTCGATCATTTCAATCTAATTAAAGATTCATTAAAACTCTTTCCTTTCCCACGCTCACCTATTGATTCGAAAAATTATGAAATTTGAAACCTAGCAATAACTTGACATCACGGATCCAACAAAAGTGGTTTCGTCGAAATCCGAGGTCATTTGCAAAATGGCTATTTTTAAGGGCCAGAATTCCATAGCAACTATTCTGAAAATTCATTTAACCATATCTTTTGATTCCCGCTATGAAATTTTGATTCTTCGAATTCGTTGGAAAGATATTATCAAATAGATCCTATTATTTTTGGTTTCACTAAAATCCGTTTTATTTTGAATCCTGTAGATTCATTTGAAGTTTGAAATCGAATTATCGAACTACAGGGCCATTTTCAATTCCTTTTATATTTTAAAATAAATATTTATATTCTAACGACGATCTATATAAATATATACGTTCGAATTATATTCAAAATAAATTTTTCGTCATTATTATTTAAAATAATCTATTTTAAATATTCAAAATTCATTAAAATTGCCAAAATAAAAATTTTAAACTGGCTCAGATTTCCGGGTTATTACATGAATGTTATTTCAACAAATGAAAATAAATCTAACACATGAATATTATTGAAATTTTCGGCAGCATAACGGCAGGGTAGTTAAAACCGGAACCGTATCGATGTACGGCTCCTCGCTCTACCTTAAATCCTTGCGGTTTTTGACATTGGGGATTTCATGCATCTAATTCGCACGTAGGCGAGCATGTTTTTCTTTTCATTTCCACAATCCTATTCTAATTTGTTTCAACCACAAGAGGGTAATTTTCAACCACATACGTATTTTTCAACCACAATCAATCAATATCAACCACAAACAATCTCATCATCCATTCGCATTATTCACCAAATTTTCCACACAAATTCACAATCAATAAATATCGTCCATGGTTTGTGGACGATGGAAGTATATATATATATATATATATATATATATATATATATATATATATATATTTCATTCTCATTTCAACACAATTTCAATGCATATATTTTTCATACAACGCTTGTATAATTTATACATCGCTCATATAACTTATACAACACATGTACATGAGGTATACAATGCGTATATAATTTACACTTCGCTTATATAATTTATACAACTCGTTTCCTGTAATGACCCGAACTTCCCCGGTAAGGAAAGGCCGGATTGAATTGATAACAAACCACATCATAACACAAAAGGAAGAACATTTCATTGCTTATTACAACAATTTCATCAGAACACAAGAATATATAGAGTATTAACAAATATTACACATTCGATAAATATCAGAGATTACAATAAATTACATAGCAGCGGAAAATAATACAAAATACAACTGAAGGAGATATACGGATACAAAGCTTTCCAAACATCATTCCAGCTGTAAATCAGATCCTGTGAATATAAATCTGCAAAACCAAAACTACTAGCTGCCCGTGTCGAAAATAAGGGCACCCGGAGTTTAGGTTAAAACAATAAACTCCAGGTCAGCCATGTGACTGGTGTGAGAACTAAAACAATTATTAATCTTTATTTTAAAGTTAGATAAATCAAGGGACCACGCCGTATAACACGGAACGGGTTTCCTCCCAAGAATACCAGTACATAAAACAACAGCGCAATGCTAAATAAAGAACAATGAAGCTATTATAAGACCCAGGTCCCATCACACAATGGAACGCAAGCCGGAGGATAGGGTTTTTACCTTATAATATCCAAGAATGCTTGGTATGTGAAATTTCATGTTTTATTATTACTATAAGTGTATAGTGTCAAAACAATTTCAAATCATAAATATAAATCATAGACGGCATAAGCGCCCCATCCCACTATGTCGCCATACTAGGCTCTATAAATAAAACCGCAATACACGTATTGGAAATTGGATTATCATCTATGATATGAACCGAGGCTAGGGATCGTCCTCACCGATTCGAGACTATCTAGTCCGAGTCCCAGGAAAGCGCGCAGGCAAGCCTTGGATCGTCAGGGCCGGTCCACCGATGTGAATTATTATTCCTGAACACTGCGTTTCCCCGCCCTATGGGGCGTAAATGAGTCCACTGACTCTATCGGTTCGAGAACGACCGATATATCTGAGGCGCCTCCAATTCCAACAACCACATGAGTCAACCTCGTCAGCCAGTTCAAGCACTGATGCCACTCCTAACTAGAAGGAAACGCATGCCCTCCATGATGTCCTTCTCCCGTTTTTGGTTCACACCGGGGTGCGAGGTTTGCGAATTCACGTTACACAAAGCTACGCCACAAAGGTCGTGCTTTGATCATCAACCACAAGACTCTGCTTTTCAACAGAAGCCTTGATCATTTGCATCTTAGCATGCCACACAAGCAAACCACTCTATGCAACCGATATCAATCACACAGAATGAAATCCGATGTCAGACACAGTCCGTACAAGTTCGTTCTGGGTCTGAACGAAACCGGAGGCACTTTCCTCGCGTATCCATCGATCTCCAAGTACGTCTGGACGACCACCAACTATTTCCCTCCTCTTGGGTGTACAGCCCAATCGAGATCGTCAGTAATTATCCAAATGATGTGAAGACTCATGGTCTTCGACCACCGTCTTCATTTTCGACTTATCGTAGTATCAGTTATTCAGAATGGGATAAACCCGGTCTTTCCGAATAACTCGCGTATATAATAAACAGGTGTTACACAAACACAACATACGCCTGATTCTAATTCATCTGTCACTAACCGTAAATCAGTAAGAGAACAATTCCCCAAATAATAACCCTGAAGGCCGAAACCAACATCAGATCAATACCCTGGAAATCATTCATCTTAACTAATGTTCAGTTAGTTGCTAAATTTCACATTCTTAGGGAATGGTTCCCATTAATTTTATCAAAGATAAATTATTTAAATTTATTTTTTAATCTTCTTTTGAATATCAATTCAAACTAGTCGGGATTAGCGAACCACACCGAAGTAATTATTTATTTTATTTCCCAATCCCAACCTATTCATCCCATGAAGTAAAATTGGTCATACTCCATATCTAACACCACAGTGTTATCGACAAATTCAATTACCATTTCACATTTAACTATCGTCTGGAGTAAAACTGGTGGTACTCCATTCTCGATTATACCTTGAATTTGATAATTTTAATTATCAAATTCACCTTTCAATTTATTTAAGATTCTTTGAAACTCCACTTAGTTTTAATCTTTTACTGGGTTAAAGAACCAATGTCATTGAAAACACGGTTCATGATAAACCCATAATCACATTCTATTTCATCAGCCCTTAACCGTAGATTAGCAAGCGAACAATTCCCTAAGTAATAACCCCGAAGGCCGAAACCAACATCAGGTCAATACCCAAGAAACCATTCCACTTAACTAATCTTTAGATAATTTCTGATTTTTCTTAACTCCATTAGGTCTAGGAATAGTATTATTAAAGATACCGTTCACGACAACCCAAAATCACATTTCATTAATTATCGGGTTAAAGAACAAATGTTATTTAAATCACAGTTCACGATAAACCCAAAAATCAATTCCAATTCAATTCCAATTAAATATTATTTAATTTGCACACTTCATTAAATCTAAATAAAAAGATTCAATATTTTTCTCAACTGGGTTTAAGAACAGTGTTAATGAAGACACCATTCACGACAAACCCAAATCCAATTTGATATTAAATACAAGGCTCTGAATAGAAAATATATCGGCTTATATTCAATATCAAATTCCACGACCAACAAATATCATATTGGAAATAACGATATAAGTATATCTTTAAAATTTCCATAACAACATCTGTATAATCACAAAATCCCACATCGAAATATTCCGAACACAAATTCGATTCAAATCCATTTCCAATCTATATATTGGAAATTCTGGTTATTTTCAAAACCATTTCAAATACAATTTATTTCTTTTTCAAAATAATTGAATTATAATTCCAGTTCAAAACTAGTTCATTTCGATAAAAATCTATTTCTGTCTTTTCAAATATGGAGTTTTTCATCCCAATTCTTTCCAAATCATTTCTTATGATTTTACATTAATTATTAATATTTTTAATAATTTTACCAAAGCTCGTACAGTCGATTTCCATCAACGGCCATCGAACTGCACTTACTGCGACCGTTTCTAAATTTGATTTGGACATAATTCCAAATCCAACCGTTAGATTTCTAATTTCTTATATCCGTTAGAAAGCTCTTTTCGATACGAACCCAACGGTTTCGGTTTTAGGAGGATCCGACGGTCAGATCTCCCGTAATATCCATTCGAAGTCAATGGTCGAAATTCGTGAACTACCGCAGCGCAACGCGTTCTATTCAGGCCATTATATTATATATATAATATATATTCCGTCGATTTCTATTTAAAACGAATTTTATAAATATATTTAAACTCGTACCAAAAGAAATTTTAACTTCATATTCAATTTCAAATCAAAATTGAATATTTCACTATAAATTCGTTTTAAATTCATTTCAAATCAATTTCAATTCAAATAGATTTCAGTTCAATTTCAATTCATTTTAAATTCAATTTAAAACGATTACAATTCTGTTTCAATTTAATTCGAATTTCAATTCAATCCTATTTAATTCAAATTTCAGTTCAATTCTATTTAATTTGAATTTCTATTCAATTCTATTTAATTCAAATTTCAATTCAATTCTATTTAATTTGAATTTCTATTCAATTCTATTTAATTCAAATTTCAGTTCAATTCTATTAATCTGAATTTCTATTCAATTCTATTTAATTTGAATTTCTATTCACTCCAAAATATCAGATTTTGAAATCACTTTCGATATTCATTGTAAAACGAATAAAATTCATGTTCGTGTTGAAATGACGTTTCACTACTTAACACGACTTCACATTTCCATATTCATTGAATATTATTTTTAAATATTCTATAATTCTAAACCGGAATCAAACACAATCAATTACCATATAATGTGATTATATGGATTTTCACACAACAAATGTGTATAACAACAATGAAGACAGCAATTCATCATCCAAAGTGCATTCTACACTGTATAAGCAAGGAATATAAATATTCAACGCTTACACAGTCTGTCAATCAATCGATCGACAAATCCCTAAATAGTTGGGATTAGTGTACGTCAACTATCATCCCAATACCCGTGTGGGTTTTCAAACAATCAAACACAGATTTTATTTGTGCAGTTGGGCGATGTGTAAAATTTATCGCCCCTATCAATATCAATCAAATCAGTGTATATAAACAAATCTCCGATTTGTTTATAAATATTTATTTTATATACACGTTAAAAATTCTATTTTCAACTATAAAATATTCTCAACTATATAAATATTTTATTTCATTTCACATCACATCACACAATCAACTACACATCAAAATCAAACAAACAAGCATACAAGCCATCCATGGTCTGTGGACGACGAGTGTCGGGTGCTACTAAACACCGTCTGCATCCTATTATATATTTTTAACTAGAAAATTAAATTAAAGGTGAGGAGTTCTCACTGAGGGATCCACTCCGCCGTGCTTTGCTGTTGAACTGCTGAATCGTCTGGATCGGTTTGAAATGACCATTGCAGTTCTTTTCACGCTGTTCAAATAAAAATTATATTTTTATTGCTTCATTTCAATAAATAAAAATTCTATTTTTATTTCTACTTCATATATATTTTTCAATGCTTCATTCTATATAAAAATTATATTTTATATTTCTATTTCATATATAAAGATCGAATTTTTATTTCATTGATATAAAAATCACATTCTTATACTTCTACAATATAAAAGATTATATTTTTATATCTCTACAATATAAAAGATTATATTTTTATATCTCTACAATATAAAAGATTATATTTTTATACTCCTACAATATAAAAGATTATATTTTTATACTCCTACCCTATAAAAATTATATTTTTATACTCCTATCATATAAAAGATTATATTTTTATACTCCTACAATATAAAAGATTATATTTTTATATCTCCACAATATAAAAGATTATATTTTTATACTCCTACAATATAAAAATTATATTTTTATCGTTTCACTTCAATAAATAAAAATCATAGTTTTATACTTCTAAAGATCTAATCTTTATCCTCGCTTTCATGGCAATAAAATCATATTTTTATTCATTTTAAAATCAAATCTTAACAACTATAAAAAAAATCAGTTTTAATAACTATATAAAATCAGAAAACTTACTGTGTAATTCGATGGAGGGGGGTGCTGGTCGTTGTCGAGGTGGTGGTTGTAATCGGATCAGGGGAGGTGGCTCAGGCGGCTAGGGTTAGGCGGATTGGCAGTTTTCAGGTGGCGTTAGCGTTTTGGGGAGGGGGACGTCGATTCGGATTTCGAGAGAAGGGGGTGCTAGTCGTTGTCGAGGTGGAGGGGTGCTACGGGTTCTTGGATCGAGGAGGGTGAGCGCGAGAGGACTCGCCGGAGAAGGAGGAGGCGGAAGGAGGCGCAGGGTGGAGGAGGACCGATCGGCGGTTGAATCTCGATGGGCGACGGGTTCAGCGCCCTCTTTTCCCCTTTTTTTTCATTCTGAATGAATTGTTCAACGGGAAGGAGAAAGTGTAGGGAGGGGTGGGGTTTTATTATTAATATATTTTATTATTTTATTATTTTTCTTCTATGAAAAGTAGGGTTTTTATTCGAACTCGAAATCGAACCTGCCAACTGTCGTCCCTAGCGTATTACCCCCATTCCGAACACAATGGTATATGTTTTTTAAGCCAATTCAGCCGTTAAGATCAGTTTCCATCGAATTTAAAATATAAATCTTTATATATTCAATTTAAACGCACATTTCAATTTACCGGGGTCACATACTAACTCTAAAAATTCCAGAAAAATATTTTCTAGCTTCGTATTGACGATAAGGTCCTAACAAAACTAGTTTCGGCGAATTCTGAGACCGTTTGAAAAATGACCATTTTCCAGTCGATTAAAATCAACTAAAACAGGTCAAACGCATTTTCATTGTCACACTCACATATTGATTCGAAAAATTATGAAAATTGGAATCTGGCAATAACTTTACATCACGGATCCAACAAAAGTGGTTCCGTCGAAATCCGAGGTCATTTGCAAAATGGCTATTTTTAAGGGCTAGAATTTCATAGCGACTATTCTGAAATTTCATTTGGCCATAACTTTGGATTTCCGCTATGAAATTTTGATTTTTCGGATTCGTTGGAAAGATATTCTCAAACAGGCTCTATTATTTTTGGTTTCACTAAAATCCGGTTTATCTTGAATCCTGTACATTCATTTGAAGTTTGAAATCGAATTATCGAACTACCGCGCCATTTTCAATTCCTTTTATAATTTAAAATAAATATTTATATTCTAACGACGAACTACATAAATATATTTGTTCAAATTATATTCAAAATAAATTTCTCGTCGTTTTTATTTAAAATAATTCATTTTAAATAATCAAAATTCGCTAAAATAGCCAAATTAAAAACTTTAAACTGGCCCTGATTTCCGGGTTATTACAATCTCCCCCACTTAAAACTTTTCGTCCCCGAAAAGGAACAAAGTCGAAAGTTGTTTGATTAACCAACTCTGTGTTCATTATTTTGACTACGGCTTAAGTTCTTCAACTTTTCAGTTTCTAAGAACTATTCAAAATTTTCAAAAATTTGGCTAACACCCTAAATTTTCGAAAAATTTCGCCATAAGCTCCCCTGCACCAGGGACTTCGGGATATTTCATATAGCCTCCCATGGCCTTCTTCAATCCAAAAGAAAAAGAAAAAGCCAAGCGGCTAGCCAATCGGCTCATAAAATCATCATCACCCAAACAAAATAGTAAATTATGATAAACATGTACCTATTTGTCGGGCAAACAATTTTATTCTTCTACTCTAGCCTCCTTGCTATGACCTGATCAGTGGATATACTTGTATATGCATGCAAATGCTATAAATTTTCAATATAATTCAATGTTTGGTTCAATTTGACTAAATTGTTCAACATTTTATTAATCAAAAAACACAATCAGCAATCAATTTGTTGATTATCTTTTCAAATTCATAATTTTGATATATAGTCAAAAAATCACATTTTTGCTGCCAAACCACAACAATAGGTCCTATCTAATTTTGGTTCTCACACCAGTCAATTGGAAATATATAGAAATCCCACTTTCAAAAATCGAACACAAATACTGAGGATGTCCGGACATCACCAGAATTATCTCCGAGCAACTAGAGTGTGATTCTATATCTACCGAGCATATTAAAACTTCGAATACCCGTGGATCAGAAGCGTATGCGAAATCTTTATATATTGGATTGTCCAAATCAATATAAATAAATATTCAAATACGAATAATTGAATTTAAATTTTCAAAACAAAAATTGTTTTCAATTTAAAAATATACTCTTCACACTCGTTCTAGGATACTACTGATCCTATCTCTAACGAGTCATTCTCATTGGATATTACTAATCCAATCTCTGATGAATTCTTTCGTATGGTTCTAATGTGTCTTGTTCTTTGAGCTTTGTAAACCAAAGCTCTGATACCAACTGTAACAACCCGAACTTCCCCGGTAAGGAAAGGCCAGATTGAATTGAGAACAAACCACATCGTAACACAAACAAAAGAACATTTCATTGCTTATTACAACAATTTCATCAGAATACAATAATATACAAAGTATTAACAAATATTACACATTCGATAAATATCAGAGATTACAATAAATTACATAGTAGCGGAAAATAATACAAAATACAACTGAAGGAGACATACGGATACCAAGCTTTCCGAATATCATTCCGGCTGTAAATCAGGATCCTGTGAATATAAATCTGCAAAACCAAAACTACTAGCTGCCCGTGTCGAAAATAAGGGCACCTAGAGTTTAGGTTAAAACAATAAACTCAGGTCAGTCTTGTGACTGGTGTGAGAACTAAAACAATTATTAATCTTTATTTTAAAGTTAGGCAAATCAAAGGACCACGCCGTATAACACGCAACGGGTTTCCTCCCAAGAATACCAGTGCATAAAACAACAGCGCAATGCTAAATAAAGAACAATGAAGCTATTATAAGACCCAGGTCCCATCACACAATGCAACGCAAGCCGGAGGATTGGGTTTTTACCATATAATAGCCAAGAATGCTTGGTACGTGAAATTTCATGTTTTATTATTACTATAAGTGTATAGTGTAAAAACAATTTCAAATCATAAATATAAATCAGAGATGGCATAAGCGCCCCATCCCATTATGTCGCCATACTAGGCTCTACAAATAAAACTGCAATACATATATCGGAAATTGGATTATCATCTATGATATGAACCGAGGCTAGGGATCGTCCTCACTGATTTGAGACTGTCTAGTCCGAGTCCCAAGCAAGCGCGCAGGCAAGCCTTGGATTGTCAGGGCCGGTCCACCGATGTGGATTATTATTCCTGAACACTTCGTTTCCCCGTCCTATGGGGCGTAAATGAGTCCACTGACTCTATCGGTTCGAGAACGACAGATATATCCGAGGCGCCTCCAATTCCAACAACCACATGAGTCAAACTCGTCAGCCAGTTCAAGAAATGATGCCACTCCTAACGAGAAAGAAACACATGCCTTCCCTGATGTACTTCTCCCGTTTTTGGTTCACACCGGGGTGCGAGGTTTGCGAATTCACGTTACACAAAGCTACGCCACAAAGGTCGTGCTTTGATCATCAACCACAAGACTCTGCTTTTCAACAGAAGCCTTGATCATTTGCATCTTAGCATGCCACATAGGCAGACCACTCTATGCAACCGATATCAATCACATAGAATGAAATCCGATGTCAGACACACAGTCCATACAAGTCCATTCTTGGTCTGAACGAAACCGAAGGCACTTTCCTCGTGTATCCATCGATCTCCAAGTACGTCTGTACGACCACCAACTATTTCCCTCCTCTTGGGTGTACAGCCCAATAAGGATCGTCAGTAATTATCCAAACGATGTGAAGACTCCTGGTCTTCGACCATCGTCTTCATCTTCGACGTACCGTCGTATCAGTTATTCAGAATGGGATAAACCCGGTCTTTCCGAATAACTCGCGTATATAATAAACAAGTGTTACACAAACACAACATACGCCTGATTCCAATTCATCTGTCACTAACCGTAAATCAGTAAGAGAACAATTCCCCAAATATTAACCCCGAAGGCCGAAACCAACATCAGATCAATACCCAGGAAATCATTCAACTTAACTAATCTTCAGTTAGTTGCTAAATTTCACATTCTTAGGGAAAGGTTCCCATTAATTTTATCAAAGATAAATTATTTAAATTTATTCTTTAATCTTCTTTTGAATATCAATTCAAACTAGTCGGGATTAGCGAACCACACCGAAGTAATTATTTATTTTATTTCCCAATTCCAACCTATTCATCCCATGAAGTAAAATTGGTCATACTCCATATCTAACACCACGGTGTTATCAGCAAATTCAATTACCGTTTCACGTTTAAATCTAATTAAAGATTTAATTGTCGTCTGGAGTAAAACGTGTGGTACTCCATTCTCGATTATCCCTTGAATTTGATAATTTTAATTATCAAATTCACCTTTCAATCTATTTAAAGATTCATTAAAACTCCACTTAGTTTTAATCTTTAACTGGGTTAAAGAACCAATGTCATTTAAAACACGGTTCACGATAAACCCATAATCCCATTCTATTTCATCAGCCCTTAACCGTAGATTAGCAAGCGAACAATTCCCTAAGTAATAACCCCGAAGGCCGAAACCAACATCAGGTCAATACCCAAGAAACCATTCCACTTAACTAATCTTTAGTTAATTTCTGATTTTTCTTAACTCCATTGGGTCTAGGAACAATATTATTAAAGATACCGTTCGCGACAACCCAAAATCACATTTCATTAATTATCGGGTTAAAGAACAAATGTTATTTAAAACACAGTTCACGATAAACCAAAAATCAATTCCAATTCAATTCCAATTAAATATTATTTAATTGGCACACTTCATTAAATCTAAAAAAAAAGATTCAATATTCTTCTCAAATGGGTTTAAGAACAGTGTTAATAAAGAAACCATTCACGACAAACCCAAATCCAATTTGATATTAAATACAAGGCTCTGAATAGAAAATATATCGGCTTATATTCAATATCAAATTCCACGACCAACAAATATCGTATTGGAAATAACGATATAAGTATATCTTTCAAATTTCCATAACAACATCTGTATAATCACAAAATCCCACATTGAAATATTCCGAACACAATTTCGATTGAAATCCATTTCCAATCTATATATTGGAAATTCTGGTTATTTTCAAAACCATTTCAAATCCAATTTATTTATTTTTCAAAATAATTGAATTAAAATTCCAGTTCAAAGCTAGTTCATTTCGATAAAAATCTATTTTTATTTTTTCAAATATGGAGTTTTTCATCCCAATTCTTTCCAAATCATTTCTTATGATTTTACATTAATTATTAATATTTTTAATAATTTTTCCAAAGCACGTACAGTAGATTTCCATCAACGGCCATCGAACTGCACTTACAGCGACCTTTTCTAAATTTGATTTGGACATAATTCCAAATCCAACCGTTAGATTTCTAATTTCTTATATTCGTTAGAAATCTCTTTTCGATACGAACACAACGGTTATGGTTTTTGGAGGATCCGATGGTCGGATCTCCCGTAATATCCATTCGAAGTCCATGGTCGAAATTCACGAACTGCCGCAGCGCGACGCGTTCTATTCAGACCATTATATTATTTATATAATATATATAATATATATTTCGTCGATTTCTATTTAAAACGAATTTTATAAATAGTTTTAAACTCGTTCCAAAAGAAATTTTAACTTCATATTCAATTTCAAATCAAAATTGAATATTTCACTATAAATTCGTTTTAAATTCATTTCAAATCAATTTCAATTCAAATCGATTTCAATTCAATTTCAATTCATTTTAAATTCAATTTAAAATGATTTCAAATCTGTTTCAATGCAATTCGAATTTCAATTCAATTCTATTTAATTCAAATTTCAGTTCAATTCTATATAATTTGAATTTCTATTCAATTCTATTTAATTCAAATTTCAGTTCAATTCTATTTAATTTGAATTTCTATTCAATTCTATTTAATTCAAATTTCAGTTCAATTCTAGTTAATTTGAATTTCTATTCAATTCTATTTAATTTGAATTTCTATTCACTTCAAAATATCAGATTTTGAAATCACTTTCGATATTCATTGTAAAATGAATAAAATTCACGTTCCTGTTGAAATGGCGTTTCACTACTTAGCACGGCTTCACATTTCCATATTCACTGAATATTATTTTAAAATATTCTATAATTCTGAACCGGAATCAGACACAATCAATTACCATATAATGTAATTATATGGATTTTCACACAACAAATGTGTATAACAACAATGAAGACAGCAATTCATCATCCAGAGTGCATTCTACATTGTATAAGCAGTGAATATAAATATTCAACGCTTACACAGTCTGTCAATCAATCGTTCGACAAATCCCTAAACAGTTGGGATTAGTGTACGTCAACTATTATCCCAATACCCATGTGGGGTTTCAAACAATCAAACACATATTTTATTTGTGCAGTTGGGCGATGTGTAAAATTTATCGTCCCAATCAATATCAATCAAATCAGTGTATATAAACAAATTTCCGATTTGTTTATAAATATTTAATTTATATACACGTTAAAAATTCTATTTTCAACTATAAAATATTCTCAACTATATAAATATTTTATTTCATTTCAAATCACATCACACAATCAACTACATATCAAAATCAAACAAACAAGCATACAAGCCATCCATGGTCTGTGGACGATGGGTGTCGGGTGCTACTAAACACCGTCTGCATCCTAGTATATATTTTTAACTAGAAAATTAAATTAAAGGTAAGGAGTTCTCACTGAGGGATCCACTCCGCCGTGCTTTGCTGTTGAACTGCTGAATCGTCTGGATCGGTTTGAAATGACCATTGCAGTTCTTTTCACGCTGTTCAAATAAAAATTATATTTTTATTGCTTCATTTCAATAAATAAAAAT
Organism: Allium sativum; assembly: GCA_030737875.1. Classification (NCBI taxonomy): domain Eukaryota; kingdom Viridiplantae; phylum Streptophyta; class Magnoliopsida; order Asparagales; family Amaryllidaceae; genus Allium; species Allium sativum. The sequence goes on along the minus strand of JASFAX010000022.1, from coordinate 27,591,082 downwards.
TCTATTTTTATTTCTACTTCATATATATTTTCCAATGCTTCATTCTATATAAAAATTATATTTTATATTTCTATTTCATGTATAAAATCGAATTTTTATTTCACTGATATAAAATTCACATTCTTATACTTCTACAATATAAAAGATTATATTTTTATATCTCTACAATATAAAAGATTATATTTTTATATCTCTACAATATAAAAGATTATATTTTTATACTCCTACAATATAAAAGATTATATTTTTATACTCCTACCATATAAAAGATTATATTTTTATACTCCTACCATATAAAAGATTATATTTTTATACTCCTACAATATAAAAGATTATATTTTTATATCTCTACAATATAAAAGATTATATTTTTATTCTCCTACAATATACAAATTATATTTTTATCGTTTCACTTCAATAAATAAAAATCATAGTTTTATACTTCTAAAGATCTAATGCTTATCCTCGCTTTCATGGCAATAAAATCATATTTTTATTCATTTTAAAATCAAATCTTAATAACTATGAAAAAAAATCAGTTTTAATAATAATATAAAATCAAAAAACTTACTGTGCAATTCGATGGAGGGGGTTGCTGGTCGTTGTCGAGTTGGTGGCTGTAATCGGATCGGGGGAGGTGGCTCAGGCGGCTAGGGTTAGGCGGATTGGGGGTTTTCAGGTGGCGTTAGCGTTTTAGGGAGGGGGACGTCGATTCGGATTTCGAGAGAAGGGGGTGTTGGTTGTTGTCGAGGTTGAGGGGTGCTGTGGGTTCTTGGATCGAGGAGGGTGAGCGCGAGAGGACTCACCGGAGAAGGAGAAGGAGGAGGCGGAAGGAGGCGCAGGATGGAGGAGGACCGATCGGCGGTGGAATCTCAATGGGCGACGGGTTTAGCGCCCTCTTTTCCCCTTTTTTTTTTTATTTTTTTTCGTTCTGAATGAATTGGTCAACGGGAAGGAGAAGGTGCAGGGAGGGGTGGGGTTTTATTATTAATATATTTTATTCTTTTTCTACTATGAAAAGTAGGGTTTTTATTCGAACTCGAAATCGAACCTGCCGACTGTTGTCCCTAGCGTATTACCCCCATTCCGAACACAATGGGATATATTTCGTAAGCCAATTCGGCCGTTACGATCAGTTTCCATTGAATTTAAAATATAAATCTTTATATATTCAATTTAAACGCACATTTCAATTCACCGAGGTCACATACTAACTCTAAAAATTCCATAAAAATATTTTCTAGCTTCGTATTGACGATACGGTCCTAACCAAACTAGTTCCATCGAATTTTGAGACCGTTTGAAAAATTACCATTTTTCAGTCGATTAAAATCAACTAAAACTGGTCAAACGCATTTTCCTTTTCCACGCTCACATATTGATTCGAAAAATTATGAAAATTAGAATCTAGCAATAACTTTACTTCATGGATCCAACAAAAGTTGTTTCGTCGAAATCCGAGGTCGTTTTCAAAATGGCTATTTTTAAGGGCCAGAATTTCATAACGACTATTCTGAAATTTCATTTGGCCATAACTTTTGATTTCTGCTATGAAATTTTGATTTTTCGGATTTGTTGGAAAGATATTCTCAAACAGATTCTATTATTTTTGGTTTCACTAAAATCCGGTTTATTTTGAATCCTGTACATTCATTTGAAGTTTGAGATCGAATTATCGAACTACCACGCCATTTTCAATTCCTTTTATAATTTAAAATAAATATTTATATTCTAATGACGAACTATATAAATATATTCGTTCAAATTATATTCAAAATAAATTTCTCGTTGTTTTTATTTAAAATAATTCATTTTAAATAATCAAAATTCGCAAAAATTGCCAAATTAAAATTTTTAAACGGGCCCTGATTTCCGGGTTATTACATTTCCATTCGCATTTCAGTTTAGATATCTCACATTGGTTCGTTGCTTTGCTAAAAGTCCTAGCGGGCTCAGAAAAATCCGCGGTCTCTTCTAGAATGTAGAGAGCCTCTTTGCGGTCATGATGTTTTCTGTTTCATCGAATTTCGTCAACGTATGATAAAGATACGATTTTTGTACTAAAATCATCATTAGCAACACTTAAAAGTGTTATAAATCAGTTCTGAAATCAAAGGTCGTACCTTTCACGAAGGGTTCCAACTTAGGGTTTGAGATTACTGCAAATCCGACGGACGATGTTGTAATCGGGTTATACCACGTCGAAGAGGCCTGAGAGGCGCTCAGAACGAGGGAGGGGTGGTCCCACTCGGTGGCACGTGGCAGGCGCAGGGATGGCTTGAAGGCCGGAATTCGACGAGGCACTGCGTTCGACTAGAGTGACGATACGAGGTGCTACTGGTGTTGATTTGAAGAGTAGGAGATGGGCTTTGAAGATCAGATGGTGGCTGAGGGTATCGTGGCGTGTGGCGGCGGCGATTTGGTCGAGAAGGGAGGAGCGGTTTCCGTCGATGATCGGGAGAGAGACGAGGCTTTTGATGGATTTTTATATTATTTTTTTATTATAAAGGAATTTTCCTATTGGCCCATACTTATTTAATTCAAAAATTAGGGTTTTTTACAATCGAACGCCAATTCCAACCCAACGACTATCTCCCCTAGCTAAATACCCCCATCCCGGACACAATGGGATATGTTTTGTTGGCCAATTCGACTGTTACAGTCAGTTATTTTTCAAATTAAAATATAAAACATTCAAATTCTTGTTTTGAACGTACATTTCAATTTGCTAGGGCCACAAACTGATTCGAGAAATTTCAGAAAAATAAATATGGCTATGTTTTGACGATAGGGTCCCAACAAAACTAGTTTCGTTGAATTCTGAGACCGTTTGAAAAATGGCCATTTTCTGGTGGATCCAATTTAACTATAATCGACCAAATACATTTTCCATTGCCATGCTCACATACTAGCTTCAAAAATTATGAAATTTGAAACCTAGCCATAATTTGACATCCCGGATCCAACAAAAGTGGTTTTATCGAATTCCGAGGTCGTTTGCAAAATGTTTATTTTCAAGGGCTATATATACTCTATAGCGACCTCTCTGAAAATTCATTTGGCCATAACATTTGATTTCCGCTGTGAAACTTCGATTTTTCAGATTCGGTAGAAAGATAATCATAAACAAATTTAAATATTTTTTGTCTGACTAAAATCCATTTTATTTTGCACCCGGTATAGTCAGTCAAAGTTCGAATTCAAATTTTGAAACTTCAGTGCCATTTCAAGCCTTATTTATAATTAAAATTAATTATATTTATTTTCAAACATCGATTCAAACATACTTTCGTCGTTATTATTTAAAATATTTTATTTTAAATATTTAAAATTCATAAAATAGCCAAATTAAAAATTTTAAACTGGCTCAGATTTTATGGGTTGTTACAATCTCCCCCACTTAAAACTTTTCGTCCCCGAAAAGGAAACAACAGTACAGTAGGAAACAACACGGAAATGTAAAGTATTGTAAATGTACATTACACTAGAGTTAGTCAGAGATGTCCACTCTGCATTTGGGATAGGCTTGCTTAATGCTCTCCTCAGTCTCCCAAGTACAGTCTCTAGGATCACTACTCCATTGCACTTTAACTAAATGAACCTTCTTGTTCCTCAGCTCTTTAGTTTCTTTGCCAATGATCTTCATCGGCTCTCTTCTGACTGCCAATTCTGGAGTAATATCCAAGTCATGTTGTGTTGCTTCTTCTACAATGCGATTTGGATCATGCACATGTTTTCTGAGTTGAGACACATGAAACACATCATGTACTCCAGGCATCCACTCAGTTAATTGAACTCTATAAGCAAGGGTTCCAACTCTTTCTAGAATAGGAAATGGTCCAACAAATCTCAGTGTTAACTTCCCAGTTTTGCCAAATCTGATTACTCCCCTCATCGGAGAAACTCTTAAATAAACATAATCGCCAACAGCAAATGACAAATCTCTTCTTCTAGAATCCACATAACTTTTCTACCGGCTTTGGGCGGTTTGTAATTGTTTCTTAATGAGATCGACTTTGTCTGAAGCATCACGAATCATTTCGGGTCCCAATACTAGTCGGTTTCCATATTCAACCCAACAGGCAGGAGATCTGCACGGTCTGCCGTATAATATTTCGAATGGCGACATTTCCAAGCTCGCTTGGAAGCTATTGTTGTATGAGAACTCAGCCAAATGCAAATGGTCTTCCCATGATCCGCCATAATCAATAATACAAGCCTGCAATAAATCTTCTAGGATACGGTTCACCCTCTCAGTTTGGCCATCTGTTTGAGGATGATAAACGGTACTCAGATTCAACTTGGTTCCCAATTCGGTTTGAAATGCTTCCCAGAACATGATGGTTTGGATCTCTATCACTGACTATGCTGAGCGGCAATCCATGTAGTTTAACTTTTTCTTTGAAGTAAATCTGCGCCAAACTTTGAGCCGTTCTATTGGATTTGACAGGAATGAAATGGGCGGTCTTGTTGATACGATCTATGATCACCGAAATACTATCATTTCCTTTCTTGGTTCGAGGAAAACCATCTATGAAGTCCATGGAAATCTGCTCCAACTTCCATCCTGGAATTTCTAATGGTTGTAATAATCCGACGAGTTTTTGTTGGTCGCTATTAACTTGTTGACAGGTGGGACACCGGCTAACATAAATTGAAATGTCCCTTTTCATTGCCCTCTACCAGAATGTGCGTTTGATGTCATTATACATTTTGATCACACCGGGATGGATACTAAGTTTGGACCTATGGCATTCATCGATAACTTACTTTCGAAGCTCTGAAAGATTCGGGATGCAAATTCTTCCTTTTAACCTTAGAACTCCCTTGTCATCAATCCGGAAATTTGTGGATTCACCTTCCTTGATTCTCTGACTGATCCTCTGAATAAATTCATCGTCTTTCTAAAGGGTGGAAATCTTCTCAATTAATGAAGATGTGACGATAAAACTGGCGAGGATTTCATTCTTTCTACTGAGCGCATCAGCCACAACGTTGGCTTTCCCTGGAGTGTACAGAATCTCAAAATCGTATGCTGCAAGGAATTCTAACCAACGCTGCTGCCTCAAGTTCAGATCTTTCTGAGTGAATAGATACTTCAATGATTGACGATCGGTAAATAGTTCGAACTTCTCACCCAGCAAATAATACCTCCAGATTTTCAAAGAAAACACGATGGCTAGCAACTCAAGATCATGAGTTGCATAGTTCCTCTCATGCCGGTTCAGCTGATGGGTAGCATAAGCGACTACTTGGCCTCTTTGCATTAGAACTGCGCCAAGACCTCTAATAGAAGCATCCGTCCATACCGTCAAGTCCTGATTGCCATCAATAATTGTTAATACTAGAGCAGTTTTTAGTTTCAGTTTTAGCTCTTGGAAAGCTTCCTCACATTCTGGAGTCCACTTGAATTTTTCATGCTTCTTTGTAAACTTTGTTAATACACCGGATATCTTCGAAAAATCCTTAACGAATTTTCGATAGTAACTAGCCAATCCAAGGAAACTTCGAACTTCTGTGGGGGTAGTAGGTTGCTTCCAATCTTGAATCGCTGTAATTTTGCTTGGATCGACAGCAATCCCCTCTTTTGATACTACATGGCCAAAGAACTTAACTTCATCTTGCAAGAAGATACACTTAGAAAATTTAGCTTTCAAGATATTCCCTCTCAGAATTTCTAACACTTGTTCTAAATGTTTTTCATGCTCAGCCTTTGACTTAGAGTAGATCAAGATGTCATCAATGAATACCAGAATAAATTTATTCAAGACACCACGGAACACACTATTCATTAGATCGACGAAGTATGAGGGAGCGTTACACATGCCGAACGACATTACTAACCATTCGTAGAATAAATCGGGACCCCTGAAGGCTGTCAAAGAAACACAGTCTTCGGCTATACGTAATTGGTGGAAACCCGTATCTAGGTCCATTCTGGAGAATACCCTCGCCCAATTTAATTGTTCTAGCAGATCATCGATCCACGGCAATGGATATTTATTCTTCAGTGTCTGTTTATTGAGATCTCGGTAATCAACACAAAGTCGCAAAGTACCGTATGATTTCGGGACAAACACTACTGCTGCTCCCCAATCTGAAAAGCTTGGCCTGATCAGACCTTTCCACAGCAATTCTCGAGTTTGGTTGCCCAACTCTTCTTTTTCTTTTGGAGCCATTCTCACTTGTCTGGCATTCAGAATTAGATCGATTCTGAATTCAATTTCTCTTTGCTGGGGTAAGTTTTCGACTTCTTCAAACACATCCGCATAGTTTTTAACAACTGGAATCTTTTCTAATGAAGTGGGAATAACTTCCAAAGCAGACCAAAATGCTTTTCTATTTGCATCCGAGCCATGACAGGGTATAACAATACTTCCAAGTTTTGTTTTAATTTTAACTTCTCTTTCGACACACTTTACTTTAGCCACATACTTCGTTAACCAATCCAACCCAAGAATAGCGTCGAATTCAGAGAAGTCCATAACGATAAAATCAAAAGGAAATTTGTAGAAAGAATAGGAGACATGCACTCTACAATATGTACTGAGAATAATAGAACCTCCTATTGGGTTTTGAACTCTAATAGGTTCTTTAAGCTTCCTTTGTTTTAATTTTAACTTGTAAACAATGTTACATGCAATAAAACTTTGAGATGCACCAGTATCAAAAAGAACAGAAACCAGAATATTTTCAATTTTAAGGGTACCTCCAAAGACATCGGGTTTACCTATCCCATCCGTGATAGCTGGCGGGTTTCCCCCGTCATAAACATGAGCAACCTGTGCATTCTTCTTCAAAGGACAATTTCTTCTAATGTGCCCCTTCTAATGGCAGTTGTAGCATTCAACCAAGTTGCAGGGATTCGGGTTTGAGCTTTGTGAGTCTGTCTTCAGCCGTTTTGGAGCGGTGCACACATTAGAATAATGCCCCTTCTTACCGCAATTATAACAGCTTCCCTAGGGAGGCTTACCGGCTTGTTTATTAGCGGTGGCTGCATTGCTAGATTCAGGCTGATCCCCAGAGGCTTTTCATTTGTTTCCAGCCTGATTCTTGGCACGGTCAAGGCCAAGGTTCCTCTCATCTAAGTCTTCGTAGTTGCAGGCCATCTCTACCATGTCTGCAAATGAAAGTTTGATGTTGGTCATTGCTCTGTCTTGATACTTACTGTTAAGCCCATGTATAAATCTCATGTTCTCGGCCTTCGCAATTAAGATATGCTCTGGTGCATATCGTGAGAGCTGTGTGAACTTATTGAGATAGTCTTGGATAGAGCGATCTCCCTACTGGAGATTAGCAAACTCATCTCGCATACGCTCTAAGGCTTGCTCGGGGACGAACTTCCCCATAAACATTGGCTTGAACTCCTCCCAAGTCCTTACTGTATCTTCCTCATCCTCAGAGGTGATGGCCTCCCACCATAGTTCAGCCTCCTCCTGTAAAAGCCAAGCGCACATAAATGCTTTGTCGTGGGTTCCAAGCCTCATGCCACCCAAGATCTTTTCACATGTCTTCAACCATGCTAAGGCCTCTGTCACTATGCCAGTGCCAGAAAAGGGTTTGCCCCCGAGGTTTTTGTACCTCTTCGCTACTCGGTCCAGTTCTAATTGCTGAGGAGCTGGTGGTTGTATTATAGGCCCTTCTTCTGCTATGGGGATATTCCCCCGTCCTCCAGCCCGGCCTGCTCGGCCTCCTCGGCCTCCTCTAGCTGCTGCTGCTCGTGTGGCCATCTAGTCAAGTTCTGTACAAGCAAGAAAAGGGTCAAGCTCACAGAAATGATAACTTTCATATACGATAAAGCAGAAGGACATATGGAAAGATAATGATGTACTGATCAAATTGTTTTGCTATGCTGCTTAGCTCATTCTAGGACATTACTAATCCTATCTCTAATGAGCCACTCTCCTTAGAACACAGCTGATTCTATTCTGATGAGGTGTTTAATGTGTTAAATTCCAGAACTAAGGTTAACCAAAGCTCTGATACCCAATGTGACGATCCAAAAACCCGTACGATGGTGTTAAGGATAATCATTAGAATATAACACATTAATCATAATTAGCAGAGTACAGATAATAGCATAAACAATAAATAGGGTAATTTACATAAATATGATAGTGGAATCATAACATGTAACCACATCAGAGTAGCACAGTGTAGGATATAACTTAGTGCATAAAGAGGGAATGATCGGTCAACATCGCCATAAGCGGAATATATACATACAGTGAGACATGATAGAGGTATCAGTCTACATCGCCTGAGGCAGTACATATACATGAAGTAATACATGCTGGAAGTAAATCAGTCTACATCGCCAGAGGCGGAATCATATACATAAGAAAAGAATGGCGGAAAGTCCATAGCCAAAATACAAGTAAATCTAATCTTCGCCATCAAGCCAAATACGCATTCCATGCTGCGGTGCTAGGCCAAAATATCCTGTCATCTGTCAACTAGGCTGCCCGTGTGAAAATAAGGGCACCCGAGTTTGCAAAGTGAAACAAACAACGAGTCAGTCATGGGACTGGTATGAGAAATCTACTTAACTGATTAAACAACAACAATAAGGCACATCATAGGACCACGCCACTTTCGCGGAACGGGTTTACTCCAGTGATTTCCAGTGCATTAAAACAAAGTAAATTCTTTAAACAACGAAATGCTTTTTATAAAGAATGAAGTCATTATAAGACTCAAGTCGCATCACACAATGCGACACAAACCGGAGGATAGAGTTTTACCTTATAATGGCCAAAATATGCTTAATACTTGTAAAGCAAAATCATTTGATATTATTACTAGTGCATATATGTTTCAAAAGCAAATTCAATCATAAATATCAATCATAGACGGCATAGATACCATCTACTATGTCGCCATACTAGTTCTACAATCAAATCCGTTATCTCGTATTGGAAGTTTGGATTCCATCATGAGTCGAGGCAAGGGGCAAGCTCCTCTCCGTTTCGAGACAATCTAGCAAATGCCTCAGGACTACACACTCTGGGTAACCCCTTGGAACCTCCAAGGCCGGTCCTCTCTTACGTTTGAGGATTGGAAATTCCTGAACACACGTTTGTTGGTCCTTACAGACCTAAAATCGAGGCGCCTCACATTCCAACAACCACATAGGTAAAAGTAATATAAATGTCAGCCAGTTTAAGCACTAACACCACCCATAGCTAGAAAGAAACGTCGAGCACTCCTTGGGTCCTTATCCCGTTTTTGACTCATACCGACGTGTGAGGCTCGCGAATCCACGCTATACATAAAGCTAGGCCACAAAGGCCGTGCTTTGATCATCAATCACAAGACTTTGCTTTTCAATAGAAGCCTTGATCACTGCATCTTGGCATGCCACACAGGCAATCCACTCCATACGACTGATTTCCATCGATATATAATGTAACAACCCAGAAAATCTGAACCAGTTTAAAAATTTTAAATTGGCTAAAATAGTGGATTTTAAATATTTAAAATAAGTATTTTAAATAATAGTGATGAAAAATAGGTTCGAATTGAAGTTTGAAAATGAATATAATTAATTTTAATTATAAACATGGCCTGAAATGGCGCTGTAGTTTCAAAAATGGAATTCAAACTTCGCCTGACTGTACCGGGTGCAAAACAAAACGGATTTTAGTGAAACCAAAAATATTTAAATCTGTTAGAATCTGAAAAATCGTAGTTTCATAGCAGGAATCAAAAGTTATGGCCAAATGAATTTTCAGAAAGGTCACTATAGAATATATATCTCCCTTGAAAATAGACATTTTGCATACAACCTCGGAATTAGATGAAACCACTTTTGTTAGATCCGGGATGTCAAACTATTGCTAGGTTTCAAATTTCATAATTTTTGAAGCTAGTATGTGAGCGTGGCACAGGAAAATGTGTTTTGACAATTATAGTTCAATTGGATCGAACAGAAAAGGGCCATTTTGCAAACGACCTCAGAATTCGACGAAAAAAGTTTTGTTGGGACCGTATCATCAAAACATTGCTAGACTTATTTTTCAGGAATTTTTAGAATCAATATGTGGCACTGGCAAATTGAAATGTACGTTCAAATCGAATATTGAATGTTTTATATTATGTTTTGAAGGAAAACTGATTGAAAAAGTCGAATGGGCCTACGAAACATATCCCATTGTGTTCGGAATGGGGGTAAAACGCTAGGGATGACAGTCGTTGGGTTTGGATTGGAGTTCGTATGAGATAAGGGGAATTTTTGAATTTTAAAAAATTATAAATATAAAAACAATCTGATTGGCCATCGTTTCTCTCTCTCTCTCTCCTTTCTCTCTCTCCTTTCTCTCTCCCCGTAACATGATCGAAGGCGGAAAACCCTCCAAATCTTCACGTTCATTTTCTGATCAATCCACGCAATAAAATCAAGTACTCCAGTTGAAGATTTTGAAGAGTCGAGACGAGCTTCAAATCCAAACAAGGATTGAATTTCTCCGTCGCGTTTTGGGGCCAGTTCGACCTCGTGAAGTTTGGGCATTTGAGGAGCCGCCGCCGTCGCTAGGGAGGTTAGAACCCAACCCCACCACCGCGCGCCTGAGCGCCTCTCCTCCCCCTTCGACCTCGCGCAACCCGATCCCCGTATCGATCAACGGATTAGCTGAAAATTGGAAACCTAGTTTCGAACCAAACTGTTGAGGTACGGCTGAAACTATTTTAAACTATTTAATAACAGTTTAAAGTGCTATCGTTTTTGATTTCACTGTAAAAATCATATCTTTTTTGTTTCTTGACGAAATCCAGTGAATCAAGAGACACCGGGACTGTGAGGACGTCTTCTACATTCTAGAAGAGACCACATATTTTTCTGAGCCTTCTGCTATTTTTGGTGGAGTGGAAACCAATGTGGGATTTCTAATTTATAAACGATATGGAAAATGATGATGTATAAATTGTATAGTCGATGTATGAGTTATATAAGCGTTGTACATCTCATGTATAAGTGCTGTATAAGGTGTATGGTCGATGTATAAATTATATATGTGTTGTAAAAATAATATATGCAATGAAATGATATTGAATTATATTGAAGCGAATTGAAATATATTTATATAATAATATATATATATACTCCCCTCGTCCACAGACCATTGATGATATTTATTGGTTGTGTTGTTGTTTGGATTATTTGGTTGATGTGAAATTTGGTGAATGATGTGGATGATTGATCGTGGTTGAAAAATACCCGTTTGTGGTTGATAATTATTTGGTTGAATCCACATAGGATTAGTTTTGTGGAAAAGAAAAATATACATGCCGCCTGCGTGCGAACTAGATGCATGATATCCCCATTGTCAAAAGATGCGAGGCTTCAAGGTAGAGCGAGGAGCCGTACTAGGGACGACCCCGGTTTTAACTACTCTACCGTTATGCTGCCGAAATTTTGAATAATATTCTTGTGTTTGAATTATTTTCATGTGTTGAAATTATATATGTGTTGTACAGGAATTCATGTGTTGAACAATAATCGTGTATTGAAATAAATTTTTTTATAATAAAAATCACATTTTTATCACCTGTTTGAACTATATAAAATAATCGTGTTTTGAAATAAATTGTTTTATAATAAAAATCACATTTTTATCACCTGTTTGAACTATATAAAATAATCGTGTTTTGAAATAAATTGTTTTATAATAAAAACCACATTTTTATCACCTGTTTGAACTATATAAAATAATCATGTTTTGAAATAAATTGTTTTATAATAAAAATCACATTTTTATCACCTGTTTGAACTACATAAAATAATCGTGTTTTGAAATAAATTGTTTTACAATAAAAAATCACATTTTTATTATATACATGAATAGTTAAAAATAGTGAAGTGTTGTAATAAATGACTATTGGATAAAAATATCATTTTTATCGAGTGTATGAATTGAATATGGTTTTGAAATCGAGGAATCGATTATAATTGTCGGTATATATAATTATAATTAAATATATTGAATAACGAAGCTGCAGTTCGTATTTTGAAACCGTGATTTCAAACGACTATTGCGGGAGATCCGAACATCGGATCTTCTTGAAACTGCAACCGTTAGGTTCGCCTTGGAAATATCTTTCCAATGGCACCAATTTTGTGAAGATCCAACGGTTGGATTGCCTGGAATGTTTAATTCAAATCTGAAGGAAAACAGCGCCAGAATCGATTATAATTATATATATAATTATAATTAAAATAAATCGAATAATGATGCTGCAGTTCGAAATTTGAAATCGAAACTTCAAACGATTGTGCTGGGAGATCCGACCGTCGGATTTTCCCGAAACTGGAACCATTGGATTTGTTTTGAAAAGATCTTTCTAATGATATAAATTTTGTGAAGTTCCAACGGTAAGATTTTCAGATATGTGTAAATCAAATCTAAAGAAAAATAGCGCCACGGCCGCGTTATGGCCTGAAGCGTCGTTTAAATAAAATGGGCTATTTTTAATTACATAAAAATAGTGAAAAATCATTATAAAATATTATAAACGATATGGAACGACAATGAACTGATTTAAATTCTAAATATACGTGAATTGTTTGAAAAGGCCGAGTTAAATCTCATTTCAAATAATTGTTCGACGATAAGAAGTTGATGATAAAGACGGTGGTCGAAGACCGGAGAGATTCACGTCGTTTGGATGGTAACTGATGTCCTGATTGGGAGGCATCCCTAAATACGGATAATATGTGGGGATCATCCAGACGTACGTGGAAATCGATGGGTATGCGAGGTATATAGTACTCCGGTTTCATTCAGACCCAGAACGGACTTGCAAATGGACTGTGTGTCTGACATTGGAATTCATTCTGTGTGATTGATAGCCATCAGTTGCATGGTGTGAATTGCCTGTGTGGCATGCTAAGGTGCAGTGATCAAGGCTTCTGTTGAAAAGCAAAGTCTTGTGGTTGATGAGCAAAGCACCGCCTGTGTGGCTTAGCTTTGTGTATAACGTGAATTCGCGAACCTCACACCCCGGTATGAACCAGAAACGGGAGAGGACATCAGGGAGGGCATGCGTTTCCTTCTAGCTAGAGGTGGTGTCAGTGCTTAAAACTGGCTGACATTTATATTATTTTCACCTGTGTGGTTGTTGCTGTTGCGAGGCGCCTCGGATATATCGGTTACTATGTGAAGCCGATGGAGTCAGCGGACTCATTTACGCCCCATAGGGCGGGGAAACGTAGTGTTCAAGAATTTTAATCCACATCGGTGGACCGGCCCAGACGATCCAAAGGCTTGACTGAGTACTTGCCTGAGACATGGGCTAGATTGTCTCGAAACGGTGAGGACTATGTTTTGCCTCGGTTCATGACGGAAATCCAATTTCCAAAATACGTGACTGTGCGGTTTTGAGTGTATACCTATATATATGGCGACATAGTGGTATGAGGCATTAATGCCGTCTATGATTGATAATTATTATTTGAAATTGTTTTTGAAACATATAAACACTAGTAATAATACCAAATGCTTTTGTTTTGCTCGTATCAAGCATATTTGGCCATTATAAGGTAAAAACTCTATCCTCCAGTTTGAGTTGCATTGTGTGATGGGAACTGAGTCTTATAATGGCTTCATTTTTATAAAAAGCATTGCGATGTTTTAAAGATTTACTTATTTTAAAGTACTGGCAATCCAATGGAGAAAACCGGTTCCACGAAAGTGGCGTGGTCCTGTGTTTAGCCATATTATATATGTGTTAAGTAAATTTCTCATACCAGTCCCACGACTGACTCGTAGTTTGTTTCACTTGCAAACTCGGGTGCCCCTTTTTCTACACGGGCAGCCTTGTATTCATGTTTTAGCAGGCTCTAATGGGATAGCTGGAGCTGAATATGGATTCTATCGTTTATCTCTTTTTATGTTGTTCAGCTCCTATTGTACATATTATGTTGTTTTCCGCTGTTGACATTTATGTATAGTTGAACGATATTTGTACTATGTATGATCCTGTATACTGTGTAACTCTGATGATTATTGTTTACTCAGTATTATTTGTTCATTATCTGGTGTATTTATTTATTTCTATCCCGCTATTATATGTTTATGTGTTATGTTCCAAAGATTACCCTTAACACCGTAGTTCGGGGTTTTGGGGTCGTCACACGTGGTATCAGAGCTTTTGTTAAGCTTAGTGCTGGAATATAACATATTAACGAACTCGTCAGAAATAGAACCAGTAGTGTTCTAGGATGAGTAACAGATTACAGATAGGATCAGTAATATCCTAGTATGAGTAAAGCAGAATGAAATACACCCCAGTAGACACATTTACATTCAAGTATTTGTCTCTATATTTTGAAATATCTTTTCTGTTGACCTGACACTTTGTCTGCCATTTGCAGACGTACTAGAAAATGAGTGCCAGAAACAGAAGAAGTAATACTGACCCGGATACAGAAGCTCTATTTATGAATTATAGAAATCTGGGTGGAAAACCGTTCTCGGGTGAAGAGTCTATTATGAAAACACAAGCTTGGCTTCGTTCTGCTGAGAAAATCTTTGATGGTTTAAAGCTGAGAGATGATCAGAAGAGATTACTGGCATCTTGGGCACTCAAAGACGAAGCTTTCTTCTGGTGGGATTCAATTACTAAGGATAATCCAGAAGGTGATATCACTTGGGATAGATTCAAAGTGATTTTCCTAGAAAGATTTACTCCTCCTGGAGCAACAGAGCGGTTATGTGATGAATTCTCTTATATGATACAAGGAGATATGACCATTCCCGAATATCATAAGAAATTCAATGAACTTTCTCATTTTGCCCCGCATCTAATTCAACATCCAAAGAGGAAGAATCTAAGGTTTATTCATGGCCTGCAAAGAAGATACCAAAATATTGTAATAAGGCATGTGAAGCTTCCTTTTTCTGAAATGATATACATGGCTTATCAATATGAAGATCTGGCCAAGAAGGGTCTTTTGGACGACGAAGAAGAGGTCAGTTCTAGTAATAAAGGTGACCCTCAAACTGATAATCCGGAGGCTAGTACGATGTCTGAGGTTAGTAAGAAGCCTAAAGTCAATCGAAAAAGGGCCAGATCTGAGAAGGAACCAGTAACGACTGCCATTTGCAATAATTGCATGAAGCAAGGGCATTTGCAAGGAAATTGCAGATCTTTAAAGAAGCAAAGAAAGAATGGATCCAAACCTACTAAGAAGCAAAAGTACACACATGGTGAAAGGAAATGCCATAAGTGTTGCCAAGCAGGTCATATTGCAAGGGAGTGCCAACTCTCAAAGAAATCTGAAGCAGTACATATAAATGAACTAACAGAAACCTCTGAGCCCTCAGCTAGTCAGGGAAGGGCTGATGTTTTGGAAGGCACGCTTAATGTCAAAAATATTCCAGTTAGAGTATTGTTTGATACAGGCGCGTCACGAAGCATTATCTCCAAGAATACAGTTAAGAAGTTGGATTTGAAATTGAAGAAGCTCAAAGAACCAATGACTGTCCATAATCTGGTTGGGAATTCTCTCGATCTCAGTTGGGTTTGTGTGGTACCTGTCTCTTTTTCCTGTTATAAGTTCCCTACCATCTCTATCATCGTGAATTTTATGGAATTCGATCTTATTTTGGGATTGGATTGGCTAACCAAATATGAGGCAGAGGTTAGATGCGCCGACAGAGTTGTTAGAGCAAAGATTAAGTCAGTAAATTATATAACCATACCCTGCGAAGGCCAGAATTCTAATAGAAAAGACTTCTGGGCAGCTTTGGATGTTTCTCCTGTGCAAATAGAAAATATCTCAGTGGTCACAGAGAATATTCCCGACCTCATCAAAGATATTCCTGTCGTAAAGAATTATGCGGATGTGTTCGAAGAAGTTGTCAGCTTACCTCCGCAGAGAGAAATTGATTTCAAAATTGCTTTAATTCCCAACGCAAGTCCAGTAGTGCACGCTATTCGGAGGATGACACTAAAGGAGAAAGTAGAACTAGAATATCAAACTCGACAGCTTGTATGGAAGGGTCTGATCAGGCCTAGTTTCTCTGATTGGGGAGCAGCAGTGGTGTTTGTCCCAAAGTCTAACGGTACTCTACGACTATGTGTGGATTATCGTGACTTGAATAAGTAGGCAATAAAGAATAAATATCCATTGCCACGAATCGATGATTTATTGGATCGTCTGAATGGAGCACATGTATTTTCAAGGATGGACCTAGCTATAGGTTTTCATCATCTTCGTATTGCTGAAGAGTGTGTTCCTATGACAGCATTCAGAGGTCCAGACTTATTCTATGAGTGGTTAGTAATGCCGTTCGGCTTATGTAACGCTCCAGCTTACTTCGTCGATTTGATGAATCGAGTGTTCAGAGGAGTTTTGAATAAGTTTGTTCTGGTTTTTATTGATGATAATCTAATCTTCTCAAAGTCAAAGGCCGAACATGAAACACATTTGGAGCAAGTTCTAGAAATTCTGAGAAGGAATGTATTGAAAGCCAAACTGTCCAAATGTATATTCTGGCAAGATGAAGTGTAATTTCTTGGCTACGTCGTATCGAAAGAAGGAATTGCTGTGGATCCAAGTAAAATCACAGCAATTCAAAATTGGAAACCGCCTAGTACTCCCATAGAAGTCATAAGTTTTCTCGGGTTGGCCAGTTATTATAGAAAATTCATTAAGGATTTCGCAAAGACCTCCAGTTCCTTAACGAAACTGACTAAGAAGCATTCGAGATTCAATTGGACTCCAGTATGTGAGGAAGCTTTCCAAGAGCTGAAATTGAAGCTGACAACTGCTCCATTGCTAACAACAATAGATGGCAATGAGGACTTGAAAGTCTGGACAGATGCCTCTAGAGAAGGCCTTTGTGCAGTATTAATGCAAAGACAGGCGATAGCTTATGCCAGCCGTCAGCTGAAGCCACATGAAAAGAACTATGTTACTCATGATCTTGAGTTGTTGGCTATCTTATTCGCTTTGAAAATCTGGAGACACTATCTTTTGGGCGAGAGGTTCGAACTATATACCGATCATCAGTCACTAAAGTATCTGTTCACCTAGAAAGATTTGAATCTGAGACAGCAACGTTGGCTAGAGTTCCTTGCAACATACGATTTTCAGATTTTGTACACTCCAGGAAAAGCCAATGTCGTGGCCGATGCGCTAAGTCGAAAGAATGAAGTGATCGCCAGTTTTTTTATTACGACTTCCTTGATTGACAAAATATCTGTTCTTCAGAAGGATGAAAATTTTATTAAGCATATGATCAGAAGGATCCAGAAAGGTAAACCCTCGGTTTTTCAAATAGATAACGAGGCGATTCTGAGATTGGGAGGAAGGATTTGTGTTCCCGACATCCCTGAGCTCAAAAGAGAAGTGTTGGACGAATGTCACAAATCCAAGCTGAGTATCCATCCAGGAGTAAGAAAAATGTATAATGACATTAAACGCACTTTCTGGTGGAAGTCGATGAAGAGATACATTTCTTTATATGTTAGCCGATGCCCTACTTGTCAGCTAGTCAAAAGCAACCAACAAAAACTTGCCGGATTGTTGCAACCGTTGGACATTCCAGGTTGGAAGTGGGAACACATTTCCATGGACTTCATAGATGGTTTGCCCGGAACCCGAAAAGGAAATGACAGTATTTGGGTGATCGTAGATCGCTTCACGAAGACCACCCATTTCATACCTGTCAGATCAAACAGAACTGCTCAGAGTCTGGCGCAGATTTATTTCAAGGAAATTGTTAGGCTACATGGAGTGCCTCTCAGTATAGTTAGTGATAGAGAACCAATATCTACTAGCAAATTCTGGGAGGCATTTCAAGTAGAACTCGGAACGAAGCTGAACTTGAGCACCGCTTATCATCCTTTGACAGATGGTCAAACTGAGAGGGTGAATCTTATTTTAGAAGATTTATTGCGGGCTTGTGTTCTAGACTTTGATGGATCATGGGAAGACCATTTACATTTGGCTGAGTTCTCATACAACAATAGCTATCAAGCAAGCCTGACGATGTCACCATTCGATGCATTGTATGGTAGACCGTGCCGATCTCCTGCTTGTTGGGTAGAACCTGGCAATAGACTTGTATTAGGACCAGATATGATTCGCGAAGCTGCGGACAAAGTCAATTTCGTTAAGAAATGATTACTGGCCGCTCAAAGCCGACAAAAGAGCTATGCAGATTCTAGAAGAAGGGATGTGTCGTTTGCTATTGGCGATTATGTATATCTTAAGGTTTCTCCGATGAGAGGAGTGATCCGATTCGGTAAAGCTAGGAAGTTGGTGCCGAGATTCATTGGTCCTTTTCCTATTCTTGAACAGATTGGAACTCTTTCTATAGAATTAAATTACCTGACTGGCTGCCTGGAGTACATGATGTGTTCCACGTATCTCAACTTAGAAGGCATGTACATGATCCAGACTTGGTTGTTGAAGAAGCATCTCAACAGTTCTTGGATATTGCTCCAGAATTGGCTGTGAAGAGAGAGCCGATAAAGATTATTGGCAAAGAAACCAAAGAGCTGAGGAACAAGAAGGTTCACTTGGTCAAAGCGGAATGGAGTGGAGATCCGCGAGATTGTACTTGGGAAATAGAGGAAAGTATTATGAAAGCCTATCCTAAGTGCAGGGTGGATATCTTTGATTGACTCCAGTGCAAGGTACATTTACCATACTTTGCAATTTCCATTTTGTTCTCTACCTTGTTGTTGTTTTCTTCTCATGAATGTAAAATTTTAATCATATAGTCTGAATAATTGTAAGAGAGTATATGAATTAATTAGAGTATTTTTGAAAAGTTAAAAATAAATTGTTTGATGTTTGTGTTGTGCGATCTAGAGTTGATTGATTAAATTATTAGAATGATAGTTAATTATATCAATAATAGAATGAATGGTAGAATTTATTCGAACAAACCAAACATTGAACTGATTAGAGGATTAACTAGAAATATATACATGTGCATTATATATGTTTGAACAGGTAAATGGATTAGCTGCTGAGTAAAGATTTTATTTGCGTGCCCGACAAATAGGTAAACCTTAATGAGTTGGATGCGCAGTTTTATTATTATATCAACTCCTGTGAGTGCCATTGGATGCAGAGTGCTGGTTATACTATGTGTAATTAATAAATGTCGCCATAGGATAGTAACAATTAATTTTGAACTACACTTCATGGCATACTTCTTGAAGATAGCATACTTCATCATATACCACACAAGCATTTGGAGCTTGTATGACGAGGTTGAATATTTACCATACGAGCGAGAGGCTTGTATGGCGATGACTATTTATTACAGGTTGAACTGATGACATATATGGACTATTTATTAGAGGTTGAACTAATGACTAATATAGACCATATAAAATTGTAATGATAAATTGTCAGATTAATAAAAACCCCACATGGGTCCGGAGTTGACAATAATCACGTCTCTCTAGTTATTAGATACGACATATGGACTATTTATTTCCCATACGGGACGAGGTTACGAGGATTTATCCTCTGGAGCATTAAAAATACACACTCCCTCAGGCTTTGACAGGGTGACGAGAATTTATTCTCTGGAGTTACTATCTATACACGCTCCCTTGTAAACACCAGAATATATTACTATAAATATGTGTATGCTTTATAGGATTTATTGGGTACCTAATACGACCCAATAAATTTCCAAACCCCTCCCCGTACAAAAGAGATTATGGAGAAATTTTTTGAAAATTCCGGGTGTTAGCCAAATTTTTGAAGAATTTGAAATTTTCCAGAAACTGAAAAGTTGGAGAATGGAAGCCAGATCGAACAGGGAGTTGATAAATCAAACCACTTTTGACTTTGTTCCTTTTCGGGTACCTAATTGGCTAAAATAGTGGATTTTAAATATCTAAAATAAATATTTTAAATAATAGTGATGAAAAATAGGTTCGAATTGAAGTTTGAAAATAAATATAATTAATTTTAATTATAAACATGGCCTGAAATGGTGCTGCAGTTTCAAAAATAGAAATCAAACTTCGCCTGACTGTACTGGGTGCAAAATAAAACGGATTTTAGTGAAACAAAAAATATTTAAATCTGTTAGTGAATATCTTTCTAACGAATCTGAAAAATCGAAGTTTCATAGCGGGAATCAAAAGTTATGGCCAAATAAATTTTCAGAAAGGTCGCTATAGAATATATATCGCCGTTAAAAATAGACATTTTGCATACGACCTCACAATTAGACGAAACCACTTTTGTTGGATCCGGGATGTCAAACTATTGCTAGTTTTCAAATTTCATAATTTTTGAAGCTAGTATGTGAGCGTGGCAAAGGAAAATGTGTTTTGGTCAATTACAGTTCGATTGGATCGACCAGAAAAGGGCCATTTTGCAAACGACCTCGGAATTCGATGAAACTTGTTTTGTTGGGACCGTATCGTCAAAACATAGCTAGACTTGTTTTTAGGAATTTTTAGAATCAATATGTGGCCCTGGCAAATTGAAATGTATGTTCAAATCGAATATTGAATGTTTTATATTTTGATTTGAAGGAAAACTGACTGAAACAGTCGAATGGGCCTACGAAACATATCCCATTGTATACAGAATGGGGGTAAAACGCTGGGGACGACAGTCGTTGGGTTTGGATTGGAGTTCGTATGAGATAAGGGGTATTTTTGGATTTTAAAAAATTATAAATATAAAAAAATCTGATTGGCCATCGTTTCTCTCTCTCTCCTTTCTCTCTCCCCGTAACACGATCGAAGGTGGAAAACCCTCCAATCCTCCCCTTCATTTTCTGATCAATCCACGCAATAAAATCAAGCACTCCAGTTGATGATTTTGAAGAGCTCGAGACGAGCTTCAAATCCATACAAGGATTGAATTTTTCCGTCGCGTTTTGGGGCAAGTTCGACCTCGTGAAGTTTGGGCGTTTGAGGAGCCGTCGCCGTCTCCAGGGGGGTTCGAACCCAACCCCACCACCGCGTGCCTGAGCGCCTCTCCTCCCCCTTCGACCTCGCACAACCCGATCCCCGTATCGATCAACGGATTAGCTGAAAATTGGAAACCTAGTTTGGAACCGAACTGCCGAGGTATGGCTGAAACTATTTTAAACTATTTAATAGCAGTTTAAAGTGCTACCGTTTTTGATTTCACTATAAAAATCATATCTTTTTTGTTTCTTGATGAAATCCAGTGAAACAAGAGACACCGGGACCGTGAGGACGTCTTCTACATTCTAGAAGAGACCGCATATTTTTCTGAGCCTTCTGCTATTTTTGGTGGAGTGGAAACCAATGTGGGATTTCTAATTTATAAACGATATGGAAAATGATGATGTATAAATTACATAGTCGATGTATGAGTTATATAAGCGTTGTACATCTCATGTGTAATTGTTGTATAAGTTGTATGGTCGATGTATAAGTTATATATGTGTTGTAAAAATAATATATGCAATGAAATGATATTGAATTATATTGAAGCGAATTGAAATATATTTATGTAATATATATATATATATATATATATATATACACTCCCCTCTTCCACAGACCATAGACGATATTTATTGGTTGTGTTGTTGTTTGGATTATTTGGTTGATGTGAAATTTGGTGAATGATGTGAATGATTGATTGTGGTTGAAAAATACCCGTTTGTGGTTGGTAATTATTTGGTTGAATCCTCATAGGATTAGTTTTGTGGAAAAGAAAAATATACATGCCGCCTGCGTGCGAACTAGATGCATGATATCCCCATTGTCAAAAGCTGTGAGGCTTTAAGGTAGAGCAAGGAGCCATACTAAGGACGGCCCCGGTTTTAACTACCCTGCCGTTATGCTGCCGAAATTTTGAATAATATTCTTGTGTTTGAATTATTTTCATGTGTTGAAATTATATATGTGTTGAATAGGAATTCATGTGTTGAACAATAATCGTGTTTTGAAATAAATTGTTTTATAATAAAAATCACATTTTTATCACCTGTTTGAACTATATAAAATAATCGTGTTTTGAAAAAATTGTTTTATAATAAAAACCACATTTTTATCACCTGTTTGAATTATATAAAATAAACGTGTTTTGAAATAAATTGTTTTATAATAAAAATCACATTTCTATCACCTGTTTGAACTATATAAAATAATCGTGTTTTAAAATAAATTGTTTTATAATAAAAAATCACATTTTTATTATATACATGAATTGTTAAAAATAGTGAAGTGCTGTAATAAATGTCTATTGGATAAAAATATCATTTTTATCTAGTGTATGAATTGAATATGGTTTTGAAATCGAAGAATCGATTATAATTATCGATATATATATAATTATAATTAAAATATATCGAATAACGAAAATGCAGTTTGTATTTTGAAACCGTGATTTCAAACGACTATTGCGGGAGATCTGACCATCGGATCTTCCTGAAACTGCAACCGTTGTGTTCGCCTTGGAAATATCTTTCCAATGGCACCAATTTTGTGAAGGTCCAACGGTTGGATTGTCTGGAATGTTTAATTCAAATCTGAAGAAAAACTGCGCCATAATCGATTATAATTATATATATATATAATTATAATTAAAATAAATTGAATAACGATGCTGCAGTTCGAAATTTGAAATCGAAACTTCAAACGATTGCGCTGGGAGATCCGACCGTCGGATTTTCCCGAAACTGGAACCGTTGGATTTGTTTTGAAAAGATCTTTCTAATGATATAAATTTTGTAAAGATTCAACGGTTCGATTTTCAGATATGTGTAACTCAAATCTAAAGAAAAATAGCGCCACGGCCGCGTTATGGCCTGAAGCGTCGTTTAAATAAAATGGGCTATTTTTAATTAAATAAAAATAGTGAAAAATCGTTATAAAATATTATAAACGATATGGATTGACAATGAACTGATTTAAATTCTAAATATACGTGAACTGTTTGAAAAGGCCGAGTTAAATCTCATTTCAAATAATTGGTCGACGATAAGAAGTCGATGATGAAGACGGTGGTCGAAGACCGGAGAGATTCATGTCGTTTGGATGGTAACTGATGTCCTGATTGGGAGGCATCCCGAAATACGGATAATAAGTGGGGATCATCCAGACGTACGTGGAAATCGATGGGTATGCGAGGAATATTGTAACACCCCGAATTTTCTATTAACACTAAAGTTGCTAAAATAATAATAAGTGTGTAGAAGAGGGGATGTATCTAATATGAATATAAAAATATTAATAAGTATGTAAGAGAGGGGATGTATCTAATATGAAAATAAAGATATTAATAAGTATGTAAGAGAGGGGATGTATCTATTATGAATATAAAAATATTAATAAGTATGTAAGAGAGGGGATGTATCTAATGTGTACATTGTAGAATATATATATATATATATATATATATATGTATGGGCAGTTAATGCAAACATGAATAGAAGTTTATTAATTTGCTGAGTGTTTGCTGAGTCACTTCTGACTCATTGCTGAGTCAACAAGATAAACCCCATCTTGTCTGAACGGCTGCGGTTATTTCTAGGTTAAATCTAATGGCCTAAATGAATTCTAAAATCTATAAATAAGTGGGTAGACCCTAGACCTAAATCACTTGTAAAATTAGAGAAGCTACCGTCATGCTGCTGCCATGGAGTTCAGCATAGCCGTCACAAACTAAGAAGAGGAAGCCTAATCATCTACAACTAAATCTACACAAATCAAATCAAAAGATCTCTCTTTCTCTAATTCTTTTCTTTTGTTGGTGAGTATGATGATTCTCACAAGACTATTACAAACTAATTTGACTTAGTTATGAATGGATCACAAGAAAGTGATGTGATTTGTAATTGTAAATTCTATATATTGTGGATCTCTTATTATGTTATTATGTTGTCGTATGATGTAAATTATATATGCTATGTCATGCTATGTTGTAAATTCTCTTATGCTATGTCGTGCTATGTTGAGAATCATGTCAAGCTATGTTATACTATCGTACTATGCCATGTTATAAATCATGCTATATTATGTTGAAAAATCATGATGTTGTTGGATCATGCTTAAAGTTATGTTTTTTTCTTAATTTAAATGGATCTTGTTTATGGGAATTTGCCTATTAGGTTAGGTGTACCCATAAACTTGAAACTATAATTAAATAAAACTTGATTATGGGAATTTGCCTATTGAGTTAGGTGTACCCATATAAAACCATGTTGTTAAAAAATTAAATGATGTTGATTCACACATGTTCATATGTAAGTTTATGAAAATTGATTGAGATTATATTAGGTGAATTTTGAACAAGTTGACACCTTTAGGTCCATGACATGTATAATCTATGCAAGTTGGACATATGCAAGTTTCACCCCTTATTATGATTCATTTGGTCACATATACATGTTGTTATTATGATAATCTCTTTTATGCTATGAGTTAGGCTGTTCGAGTCTAACATATATTTTGCGAATAAACGTTCAAACGTGGGGTAGGGGTAATATTAGGAATTAATAAATTGGGTGCAATTTTGTAAGATTTTGCATACCATGAATGGATGTCCATAATTGAGTCAATTATGGACATTGTTAAAAATAGGAAGTAATTAATAATTCAAGTAGGGAATTATTAAAATTGGGGGAAAGTGGATTATTATTAATAATCAATGCTTAGGACACGAGGTTGGACCCGTTTGTGATGTAAACCTGCCCGGAACCGCCCGGCAAATCCAGTAGTCACAAATGTCGGCCCAATGTGAGAGGTCCTAGGCCCAAACTAAAGCATAACAGTTGTAAAGACACGAGGTTAGTCTCTTTTATGGTGTAAGACTGCCCGGACCCGCCCGGCAAATCCAGCTGCCATAAATGCCAGTCTAATGTGAGAGGTCTTTATGAGGTTATGGCCTTAATGAACTAAGAAATACTTAACCAGATAATCATGTAAGGTGGGACATGGGGGTTAAGTAGGTGCCTTGGGTGGCATGAGGAATCTGGTGGTTGCCTTTAGAGGCATTTGAAATACGATTAGACTTAACCAAACACACATGTAAATGAACATGATTAAGTGGGTTAAGTGGGATGGACTAATGGGGACAAGCTTAGGTGTAATGCTTGTGGTAAATAGTGGGGGCCCATTTCAACCAGTATCCCAAAACGTATCATTGTGGGCTCGACCCAAGTCGAGGACGGGACACGCATACTGGGTTTGACTATAAGAGGCCAAAACAGGGAGCGGTGGCAACGCAAGTCCAACGGGTTTCATATGCGTGTGTGGACCAGTGCTGGTAGGTAAGACGTTGTTGCATCGTGTAGATATAAGTCGTGCATGTCTGTTGTATCAGGTTGCCACTTTAGGGGAGTGATACACCCCACTGTGGGGCCAGCACGGGTATCTACGAGTTAGGGAGCCGATCGAATAATGGGAAGTAGGGTACACCTAGTGGAGATAGGGGCAGGCGGCACCTATGTAGTCAGCTAGGGGTACGTAAAGCCATTGGGAAAGTTTCTAAGTGAAGCTAAGTGGGATGAATCTTTAGGGTGACTGGTGTGGTGCAGTATAGTGTTTATCCTTTAGTATTTAGGAGCGCCTATAACGTTGCCTTTAGCGATCGTCTATGTCCTTAATCTGCTCTTCATAGACATTTTCTTGTTATCCAGCTTATGCCTTAGTCCAGTTATTTTGGTAATAGTATTGTAGAATTATCATATTCACCAGACTTTATGTCTGACCCCCTCTTTTCCATCCTTTTTCTCCCTTCAGGTCCGCAGGTTGGGCCAAGTTCTAGTGGAGTCTAGTTGGATCGCTTATCTTCTGGAAAGCTTGGACTGCTGAAGTAAAGTCCAGCTTGTTATCTTTCTTTTTAATGGCTATTCATGTAATGGGATTATGTACTTGTTTTATCAAGATAGATATTGTACTTGACATTGAATATGGTGTTATGATGTAATCAAACATGTTTTGACTTCTGCTACAATGAAATAAAGTTTTTGAACTTCCAAGTACTATTTTATATCTGTCTTGTTGTAATTTTACTGTTCTATATTCACTTAAAACCTCCATGGAAGTTATTGCATTCCCTTCGTGAGTGACATTAATGGACGTGGGGTGTTATACGTGGTATCAGAGCATAAGGTTACCAGAACAGATAAATTTTTTTTTAGAAAAATATTTTTTTTTCTAAAGTATTTTTGGAAGAAGTGCTTTCAAAAAAAAAACATGTTATTTAAAGAGAGTTTTTATGAAAAACATAATCCCAAATAGCCATATCCTTATCTTTATCTTTCGAATTCTCCATTTTGAATCTTTCCTTTTTCGTTTCAGCATGGCTGAAGATCTTAATCTCCCAGAAGGTGTGACGATTCCAGGGTGGTTTAGGAGATACTTGGAGGCTAGGGCCACTACAGCAGGCCCAGCGGATACTCCTCCACCCCTAGTTGCACCCATTCCTCCTCCTCCTCCTCCTCGTGTTGAGACTTTTGCAAAGACGTGCAAGGAATTCAAGGCTATGGGAGGAAAAACTTTTCAAGGGACTGAGACGTTTGTGGAGGCCAGAGATTGGCTTAAGGAGACTGAGGAATTGTTGGATATCTTTGAAGTGGAAGATGGGAGGAAAGTCCGTTTAGCTGCTTGGTTAATGAAGGGAGAGGCCTCGTTTTGGTGGGAGGACACTAACGGGGAACGTCCAGTTGATTCATGGGCAGATTTCAGACGAAGGTTTGAGGCAAAGTTTCTTTCAAGGGCAGAGGAGAACTTAAATATGGAAAAATTCCTGGCACTAAAGCAAGGGAGCTCATCAGTAAAGGAATACGTCAATAAATTTAATCAGTTAGCAATGTTTGGCTTGGAGTTGGTGAACACGCCAGAGAAGAAAGCTTTGAGGTTCGTTAGAGGCTTGAATGAACCGTTGCAAGGGTTGGCTATGACCCACATCCCTATGGGAGCCACCTTTGAAAAGCTAGTAGAAATGGCATTTATGCATGAGGATAAGGCAGTTGAAAAGAAAGGGGATCAGAAGAAACCCCAACAGCAAAATAAGAAGGGTGGTAAAAACAATAATGGCAAAGGGAAGAAGAAATGCTTCAATTGTGGGACGCCTGGCCATCTCAGCAAAGATTGTAGAAAGAAAAAGAAGACTGGTTGTTTTCATTGTGGAGATGCGGGACATTTAGTGAAGGACTGTCCAAAGAAGGGGCAGAGGGCAGGGTCTACCTCGGGAGGACAGTTGCAGGCTCTTATGGCACCAGGGCAGGCAAGGGGGCAAGTTCAGGCTATTGCGGCCCCACCGCTGCAAGAAAGAGGTAGAACAATTTCTGTTGAAAGCTTAGTTTTTCTGTTTGATCATCCTGTCCGTACCTTATTCGATTCTGGCGCATCTCATTCGTTTATCTCTGCATCATTAGTTGAATCACTGCACTTGAACACCAGTTTAGTAGAGGATCCCTTGGTCGTTTCAAATCCAATTGGGGGTTCGGCTCATTTGACCATGATATGTTTGGATTTGAAAATCTCTATACTTAGCGTTGAATTTAGATGTGATGCTTATGTATTGGGCTTCACGGGCTATGGGCTAATTTTAGGAATGGATTGTTTGTCTAGAAATAGGGCCATTCTTGATTGTGAAAGGAGAGTAGTTAGGCTTGTGACTCGCCTTGGTAATGCTCTCGACATCTTTTGTAATCCCATAAATTCCGTTATGCTAAGTTATCTTGAATCGCTTGATGCGTCTGTAGAGAACCTGCGATTGGTAGAAGTGGTCCGGGAATATCCGGATGTGTTTGAGGAGGTGAAGGGCTTACCTCCAAAGCGGGAGATAGACTTTCGAATTTATCTTGTGGATAATGCTAAATCCGTATCTTTGCCAGAGCGCCACATGGCTCCTCGTGAAAGGAGGGAACTCAATAAGCAAGTAAAGGAGTTGCTTGAGAAGGGGTTCATAAGACGTAGTATATCGGAGTGGGGTGCTCCAGTAGTTTTTGCCACAAAGGCGGATGGGTCTCTTAGACTTTGTATGGACTATAGAGAACTAAACAAGCTTACTAAAAAGAACCGACACCCACTGCCGAGGATTGACGATCTCTTTGATCAGTTAGTTGGCGCCTCAGTGTTTTCGCAGTTGGACTTAGCCACTGGCTTTCATCAACTGAGAGTGGCTGAGGATAGTATAGATAAGACTGCTTTTAGGACTCCTGACGGATTCTATGAATGGCTAGTGATGCCCTTTGGTTTGACAAACGCCCCTGCATATTTTGTTGATTTGATGAGTAGGGTGTTTAGGGAATACCTTAACAAATTCGTGGTAGTCTTTTTGGATGACATCTTAGTCTTTTCTAAGAATAAAGAAGAGCACTCCCTACATCTTAGGGAAGTGTTGGAAACCCTTCGAGCGCATAACCTTAAGGCAAAATTTTCTAAGTGTCACTTCTGGAGGAAGGAAGTACGGTTCTTAGGGCACGTGGTTTCCAAAGAAGGGATAGCAGTGGATCCCGCAAAGGTGGTGGCCATCCAAGATTGGAAGGTCCCTAAAAATGCAACCGAAGTAAGAAGTTTCTTGGTGTTGGATGGCTATTATAGGAAGTTTATCAAAGACTTCGCAAAAATATCAGCTCCATTAACACGGTTAACGAAGAAGAACCTGGTTTTTACGTGGGACAAAGATTGCGATGATGCGTTCCAACGTTTAAAGAGAGCCTTAACTTCAGCCCCAGTCTTAGTGCTGCCAGACGGGAATAAACCGTTTACCATCTATACTGATGCTTGTGGGACAGGACTTGGCGCGGTCCTCATGCAAGAGGGAAGAGTAATAGCCTATGGTGGAAGGCAGTTGAGGGTTCATGAAAAGAATTACCCCACGCATGACTTAGAGCTAGCCGCAATTGTTTTCGCGCTTAAGTCTTGGCGTCATTATCTTCTTGGTGAGAAATTCGAACTGTTCACTGACCACAAATCATTAAAATACTTATTCTCTCAGAAGGATTTGAATTTAAGGCAGCAACGGTGGATGGAATTCTTAGCCTCCTACGATTTTGAAATAGCATATACCCCGGGCAAGGGTAACGTGGTGGCAGACGCCTTAAGTAGGAAAAGGTTGTCCTTGAGTCCGTTGTTTGTTGAACGACAAAGCTTAGAATTCATCTCTATGTTTGACTTTAGACCCTCCGTTGACTTAGTACCTGGTTTGTTAGCATCCTTGGAGGTTAGACCTACACTTCTAGGACGGGTTGGTGAGGCACAGCGAGACGACCCACAGTTGGTTGAGATAGTAGAAAAGCTCAAAGGGGGGGAGTCGTCAAGCCATCTTCGTAGGTATACCCTAGACGATAAGGGTTGGTTACGAAGGGATAATAGACTTTGTGTACCACAAGAGGAAGACTTAAGGAAGGCCATTCTTGATGATGCTCATCGCTCAAAAATGACCATTCATCCCGGCGGGGATAAGATGTACAAAGATATGAAGCGGGTTTTCTTTTGGGCCGGTATGAAAAAGGATGTGGCCGAATACGTCGCTAGATGCTTGGTGTGCCAACGAGTTAAAGCAGAACATGTTACACCCCGAAAATTCTATAACTGTGAAATTAACAAATTAAAGTTTAATTAATTTCAAATCAAAGAACTAAGGGAAACGGGATACGCCATTGCGTTCGTCTCGGAAAAATACGCGAAATAGAGTCCGAGTTTTCGAAAAACGGAGTCCATATGAAGAAGATATGGCCTTCGGAAGATTGAGAATTAAGTTTAAAATTCAAACAGATTAAAATAAGTTTAAATTCGAAAATGGGGCCCAATGGGCCAGGGCGGAAAAACGCCCGCCTGACTCACCCAGGTCGACTGGGCTGTCGACCTGGTCTAACCAGGTCGACAGGCCTGTCGACAGGGCTGTCGACAGGGGTGTCGACCTGGTCCAGACCAGGTCGAGCCCAGTCTAACCCGGCTGGCCTATTCTCTATGTGGTCGATTTTCTGTGGTCTGCTTTGTCACTAGGGCTAGGTGGCAAGTTTTAATTGGCCTCTCTATCGGATGAATGGCTATGATCAATCCAGGCAACATCAATGGTCCTAATCAGTTCCTAACCTCTATATAAACAACCCTAGACTAAACCCTAATCTATTCATTCAAAAATAAGAACATAGCCGCCATGTTGCTGAGGAACGACTAGGAGTAGCCACCAAATTTGAGAGAGGATTAGGAGGAAAATTATAAAGCCTAAAGCAATTCAAGCAAATCAAATCAAACCGCATCTTCTTATTCATAAATTAGAGAATTCGCCGCAACCATTGTAAGTAGAGTATTACTTTGGTATGAACAAATGATTGTGTAGATATGTATACTTGAATTGTGGTAATAAAGTAATTCATATTTGTGCAAAAATTATGTTATTCATTATAAAGAACTACATGCGGTAGTTCTATGCAAGTATACGTTTGGAATATTCGCAAATTATGTAATCTATGTTGAAGCTACATGTATGTAGTTGATTGAAATTTATGGAAGTTTGGGCTTTTGCTACTATGCCATCATGATGTATATTTTTGTGCATAAATCATTTTGCAAGTAATTAGTTTGGTTGTTATAGTTCATATGAAACTATGTTGAAATATTGGCACCATGATCTATGTATTAAGTAATGCTTTTGTACTAGAAAACCTATTTGCAAACTTTTGAATATGGCTAGGCTAAGATGGATATTTTGCATAATTGAAATCCATATTGTTAACAAGCATTGTAAGATGACATATGTGGTACATAGTTAGGAATAGATTCAAAAATCCCTTTTTGCAAGGTTGCATGACTAAAGTAAAAATCATGATTTCATGTTAGAAATATCTATGCCATGATTAAGTGAACAAGTTTAACTATACCTATGTCATGCTTATATTTGACATTATGCCATGCTTATGTTTGACATTATGCCATGCTTATGTTAGAAATATTTAGGCCATGTTTATGTTTGATATTATGCCTAAATAAAATATAGGTTTATGTTGTAGTTAAGCCTATGCATGTTTACATGGTTTGATTCATGTCACTTATGCTTTATGAACAAAGTATGTCATTACTATGCAAGTACACCAGTTTCTATTTTGTATTTCCAACGTCATATTGCAAGTTCATGCGCTCACATTCCCCTCTTTGTGTATCACGCTTTAAGCCTCCCCTTTTCGCATGGCTAATTTGGGCTTTAAAAGGCTAAGCCCAAAATATATAAACGGACGTGTAAAACGGGGGAAAATAACGTTGGGTTAAAATTAATTAATGAATGAAAATATAAAATAGAAGGGCCCAAATTCAAGTATGGGTTGGGCCCATGATTGGTGTAACCTTTACACCATTAACTTAATAATGGGCCGCAAATATTTACATATAAGAAATAAAGAAGAATGACAAGATATGTAAATGTAGAACATACGATGTGTTTAACCCGAGGTTGGATTGAGTTGTGATATAAACCTGCCCGGAACCGCCCGGCTGTCCAGTAGTCACAACAATACCTATCCAATGTGGGAGGTTAAACATGGAGCCCAATAAGGACCCGAGGTTAGACTGAGTTGTGGCGTAAGACTGCCCGGAACCAACCGGCAACAGGCAGCCACAACAATACCTGTCTAATGTGAGAGGTCAGGGCCTTAATAAGACAATTAAGGCTGAGCCAGGATTGTTAGGATTAAGTGAACTAAAGACTTAATCAAAATGGAACATGCTAAACTAAACGGACTGGTGGGGTTAGGTTAGGGAAACACTTAACCAACTTAGCATGTTGGCTAGAGATAGAAAACCTAGTAACGGGGGACCCTTTTCAGTAGTAACCCTAGAAGGTGTATCAGGATACCCTGAAACTAGGCAGGGTGGGGCACGATTACTGGGCTGATTGTAAGAGGTCAAATCGACGGCGGTGGTGTAGCAGTGTAGGTTCTAACGGAGTGCGGGCGTGCACACACTCCGGCGCAGAAAAATAAGGCACTGGACACCAGTAGCATACCTGTGCACTCTAAGGTTGTGTCGGGCCGCCACCATGGGACTTGATACACCCCATGGTGGGACCAGCATAGGTAACTACAACATCGGGGGCCGTAAGACACATGTAACTATGCGAGTAGGAGCCGATCATCATTGAATGGATCACATCACCCTGATTATGGGGTGCCAGTGGGAAACTAGTTTATATGGGTTCAGAGATTAACATGGGGTACGATAGTATATTCGACCCTAGACAACTTAACCAAGTTTATAGTGCTTGCCCACTTCTTGTTTATGCTTATCATACCCAGTTCTTTATTCATAGACAAAATAGTACTAGACTTACTCAGGCTTTAAGTCTGACTCTACTTTTCTTTCGTCTTCTTTCTTCCGTTTCCCCCCCCCCCCCAGGTCCACAGGGAGGGAATACAGCAGCTTGACCATCCTTAACATCCAGCTTGAAGAAGAGAAATGTATTGCTTGGACTTTCCTGTTTTGAACTATGGCTTTGGACAACCCACTATGGGGCTTTTGCAGTTTATCTATGTTTTATTTATGCTTCTTTAAATAATGTACTCAAGACAGATTATGAAAGTGTTATGTTATGTTTTTGGAAAGAATGTTGTTGTAACACGTATTTGACTTTATGAAATAAAAGTTTGTTGTTCTTCCGCTGTTTACAAATATGTGTTCTTATATCTGTCTTGTATATCTGTGACTTGTACTTATAAACCTCCACCAAAATTAGGGCATTCCCTTCGAGAGTGACCCTAACGGAGGTGGGGTGTTTCACTTGGTATCAGAGCATAGGTTTACCAGATAAGATAAAAAGTTTTGAAAAATTATTTTAAAAAAAAAAGGAATT
This sequence comes from Allium sativum, assembly GCA_030737875.1. NCBI lineage: Eukaryota > Viridiplantae > Streptophyta > Magnoliopsida > Asparagales > Amaryllidaceae > Allium > Allium sativum. The sequence goes on along the minus strand of JASFAX010000022.1, from coordinate 27,558,315 downwards.
TAAAGAAGCATTTTTAAAAGAAAAATATTATTTTATTTTAAAAAGGCAAAGTCCACTCCCCAAAGCCATAGGTACTATCTCTTATCCTTCGTTTTGAATCTATCCTTTTTGTTTCAGCATGTCCGAAGATCTTAACTTGCAAGAAGGGGTGCCAATACCCGGTTGGTTTAGACGGTTCTTAGAAGCAAGGGCCACTCAGCCAGGTCCTACCGTTCCTCCTCCCCCAGCTGCAGGAAATCATCCAGCTGCAGCAGTACCTTTTCCTCCACCTCCTCCATGGGGAAACACCTTCGCTAAGATATGTAAAGATTTTAAAGCTATGGGAGGAAGGGATTTCCATGGAACTGAGTCCTTCGTGGCAGCTAGAAATTGGCTGAAAGAAACGGAGGACCTATTCATCATCTTTGAGGTAGAAGATAGACAAAAAGTACAATTGGCAGTATGGCTATTAAAGGGCGAGGCTTCCTACTGGTGGGAAGTCACTAATGCTGAAAGACCAGTAGAGACATGGGAGGACTTTAGGGCAAGGTTTGAGACCAAATTTCTCTCAGATGCGGAAAGAAGTTTGCAGTTGGAAAAATTCTTATTTCTTAAGCAAGGGGACAAGACAGTCAGAGAGTATGTGAATCAGTTCGATGAGCTGGCTTGGTTTGGGTTTGACCTAGTCAACACCCCGCACAAGAAGGCTCTCCGTTTCGTCAAAGGGTTGAATGAGCCATTACACAGTTTGGCCATGACCCATATAACCATGGGAGCCACGTATGAAAGATTGGTGCAAATGGCATTGCTGAATGAAGAGGATAAGGGCAAGAAGAAAGAGGGTTTGCAGCCTAAGAAGACGGACTTTAAGAAAGGCGGGAAAGGCAACAAAGAGAAGAGGAAGTGTAATTTCTGTGGCAAAGTGGGGCACTTAGTAAAGGACTGCCGGAAAAAGAAGGCCAAGGAGAATGGTGGGTGCTTTTCTTGCGGTGAGACAGGCCACAGGGCTAAGGACTGCCCAAAGAAACGAGGACAGGGGCAGAGGGCTGGATCCACCCCAGGGGCACAGGTTCATGTGCTAGAAGCGCCACCTTTGCAACAGCGAGGTATAAATACTTCTGTAGAAAGTGTAGTTTATCTTTATGATCACCCCGTTCGCACTTTATTTGATTCTGGCGCATCACACTCCTTTATCTCGTCTGCTTTAGTAGAATCTCTGCACCTAAAAACTAGTATGGTAGAGGACCCCTTAATTGTTTCAAACCCAATTGGGGGCCCAGCTCATTTGTCTATGATCTGTTTGGAATTGAAAATTTCTATTCTAAGTGTAGAATTTCAATGTAGTGCCTTTGTTTTGGGCTTTTCGGGGTATGGTTTGATTTTGGGCATGGATTGGCTATCCAGTAATGGGGCCATCCTTGATTGTGAGAAAAGGGTTGTTAGGCTCCTAACCCAGCTCAGTAATACTTTGGAAATTTCTTGTAATCCCTCGTATGCGGTTATGCTTAGTTATCTTGAATCGCTAGATGCCTCTGTCGAAAATTTGCAATCAGTTAGAGTGGTCCGGGAATATCCGGATGTCTTCGAAGAGGTGAAGGGCTTGCCTCCGAAGCGGGAAATAGACATCCGCATATATCTTGTAGATAATGCAAAGCCCGTTGCGTTGCCCGTTAGACATATGGCTCCACGAGAAAGGAAAGAGCTCAGTAAACAGATTAAAGAGCTTCTAGAAAAGGGGTTCATTAGGAGAAGCATTTCAGAATGGGGCGCTCCAGTGGTGTTCGCTACAAAGGCGGATGGTTCACTCCGTCTATGTGTTGACTATAGGGAGCTCAACAAGCTAACGAAAAAGAATAGGCACCCTCTCCCTAGAATTGACGATTTATTTGACCAGCTCGTAGGAGCGTCTGTTTTCTCCTAACTCGATTTAGCAACCGGTTTTCATCAGCTAAGGGTGGCTGAAGATAGCATCGATAAAACGGCTTTCAGAACCCCAGACGGCTTCTTTGAATGGCTTGTCATGCCTTTCGGCTTGACAAATGCACCTGCTTACTTCGTGGACCTAATGAGTAGGGTATTTAGAGATTTCCTCAACAAATTCGTAGTGGTCTTCGTAGATGATATCCTTATCTTCTCAAAGAGTGAAGAGGAACATGCTCAGCACTTAAGGGCAATCATGGAAACTTTGCGAGTCCATCAACTAAAAGCCAAATTCTACAAATGCCACTTTTGGAGAGAAGAGGTGAGGTTCCTTGGGCACATAGTATCCAAACAAGGGTTAGCCGTGGACCCTGCTAAGGTAGTGGCGGTACAGGATTGGAAGACACCAAGGAATGCGACTGAGGTCCGAAGCTTTCTAGGACTAGCAGGTTTCTATCGAAAATTTATAAGGGATTTTGCGAAAATCTCAGCTCCACTCACGAAATTGACTAAGAAGAATCTAGTGTTCAATTGGGACTTGGATTGCGAATTTGCCTTCCAACGACTGAAGAGGGCTCTTAAAACAGCCCCAGTTTTGACGCTGCCAGATGGGAGCAAGATATTCACTGTTTATACGGATGCATGTGGGACAGGGCTAGGCGCCGTCTTAATGCAAGAAGGAAGGGTAGTAGCTTATGGCGGGAGGCAGTTGAAAGCGCATGAAAAGAACTACCCAACCCACGATCTTGAGTTAGCCGCAATCGTCTTTGCACTCAAGTCTTGGCGACACTATCTCCTAGGTGAGAAGTTCGAACTTTACACTGACCATAAATCATTGAAATATCTTTTCTCGCAGAAAGATCTTAACTTGAGGCAACAAAGATGGATGGAGTTTCTTACCTCGTACGATTTCAAAATCTCCTACACTCCGGGCAAAGGCAACGTAGTGGCAGACGCGTTGAGCCGAAAGAAATTGACCCTAAACCCGTTGTTTGTTGAAAGACAAAGCCTAGAGTTTATAGCCAGCTTCGACTTTAGGCCCTCCTCCGATTTCGTACCGGGCTTGCTTGCATCTCTCGAAGTGCGCCCAACTTTAGTGGATTCAGTAGGGGCAGCACAACGCGAAGACCCTCAGCTTGTGGAAATGATTGATAGGCTAATTAGGGGTGAGACTTTAAGTCACCTCAACAGATACTCCATTGACGATAAGGGTTTACTAAGGCGAGACGGAAGACTATGCGTCCCACAGACAAAAGATTTAATAAAGAAGGTTCTCGAGGAAGCACATCACTCCAAGATGACGATACACCCAGGCGGAGATAAAATGTACAAAGATATAAAAAGGACTTTCTTCTGGAACGGCATGAAAAAGGACGTGGCAGAGTTCGTTTCTAAGTGTATGGTGTGCCAACAGGTTAAGGCGGAACAAAAAAAGCCTGGCGGACTGCTACATCCTCTAGAGGTCCCGCAGTGGAAGTGGGATAGCATCTCAATGGACTTCATCGATGGGCTGCCTAGGTCTAGGAGAGGCAACACTAGCATTTGGGTAATAGTGGATAGGCTTACTAAAAGCGCCCACTTTTTACTTGTCAAAAGTAAAAGGACTGCCTCATGCCTAGCATCACTTTACCTCAAGGAAATCGTTCGACTCCATGGAATACCATCTAGCATTGTTAGTGACCGAGACCCCATCTTCACCAGTGAGTTTTGGCGGAGTCTGCAAGAAGCAGTAGGAACGCAGTTATGCTTGAGCACAGCCTATCATCCCCAAACCGACGGCCAAACGGAGAGAGTGAACAGAGTTTTGGAAGACCTTTTAAGGCTATGCGTCCTTGACTTCGGAGGGACATGGGAAGACCACCTTCCTTTGGTGGAATTTGCCTACAACAACAGCTATCAAGCAACCATCGGAATGGCGCCCTTCGAAGCTTTATATGGAAGACTGTGCCGATCGCCCACTTGTTGGTGGGAGTCCACGGATAAGCTCATACTTGGACCAGATATGATCCGAGAGACCTCAGAGAAAGTAGACTTAATACGAAGAAGGATGAAGACGGCCCAAGACAGACAAAAGTCCTATGCCGACAAGAGGAGAACCGACCTTGAATTTGAAGTTGGAGACAGAGTTTTTCTCAAGGTATCACCGCTAAGGAACGTTGTTCGTTTTGGAACCACAGGAAAACTGGCACCAAGGTTCGTAGGGCCATTCCCTATTATCGAGAAAATTGGGAAAATGGCCTATAGATTAGAGCTACCCGAGAAGTTGGCTGGAGTCCACAACGTTTTTCACGTTTCACATCTCCGAAAGTGTCTACATGAGTCTGCTGAAGTGGTAGAGCCAAATATCCTCGAAGAGGCCGAAGTGGAACGCGAAGCAACCATAAGAAAAGTTCCAACCCGCATCTTAGAAACGGAAGTGAAGAAGCTACGCAACCGCGAAGTCAAGCTCGTCAAAGTTCAATGGAGCGACGTCGAGGGAGACGCGACTTGGGAAACTGAAGCGAGAATACGTACTGCCTACCCTTTTCTATTCGAGGGTACATCCTTGAACTTTCTTTTTCCTTAAGTTGCGCTTTTATCTATCTTTTTAGGTATATTTTCTCGACCATATCTTTTAGGTAGAAACCCTTTGGATGGAAACATGTAGTTGAAACATGTTATGGATGATGGTTGCAAGTGGTTGCAAGTGATTGCTAGTGGTTGCTCGTGGTTGCATATACACACACAATCTAGGTTTTAGATCGGCTCAGTCACTTCATATTGCATATGCATATATGTTTGCACTCGTATATGGTTTAACATTAATGTTTTGTCATGTGGATGTTGCATTTGTATTGACTGATTGTGCACTCATGTAGAATCAAGAATAGGAAAATTTGCATACATAATGGATTCATGGCACTTACATAATTCGCATTAAGGAGGTCAACTGAATCAGTAGACCGCCTGATTTTGCATTAGATAAGTACATGTACACACACAATTCGCATATGATCATGAAGCATTAGAAGTCTTTTAAGGACAATGGATGCTCGTGTTTGATGATGAGTAGATGGATGATTGGATGTTAGGATATACATTCCTCCTAACTTGAGGATTTCGGGGACGAAATCCTTTTAAGTGGGGGAGAATGTAACACCCCGAAAATTCTATAACTGTGAAATTAACAAATTAAAGTATAATTAATTTCAAATCAAAGAACTAAGGGAAACGGGATACGCCATTGCGTTCGTCTCGGAAAAATACGCGAAATAGAGTCCGAGTTTTCGAAAAACGGAGTCCATATGAAGAAGATATGGCCTTCGGAAGATTGAGAATTAAATTTAAAATTCAAACAGATTAAAATAAGTTTAAATTCAAAAATGGGGCCCAATGGGCCAGGGCGGAAAAACGCCCGCCTGACTCACCCAGGTCGACTGGGCTGTCGACCTGGTCTAACCAGGTCGACAGGGCTGTCGACAGGGGTGTCGACCTGGTCCAGACCAGGTCGAGCCCAGTCTAACCCGGCTGGCCTATTCTCTATGTGGTCGATTTTCTGTGGTCTGCTTTGTCTCTAGGGCTAGGTGGCAAGTTTTAATTGGCCTCTCTATCGGATGAATGGCTATGATCAATCCAGGCAACATCAATGGTCCTAATCAGTTCCTAACCTCTATATAAACAACCCTAGACTAAACCCTAATCTATTCATTCAAAAATAAGAACATAGCCGCCATGTTGCTGAGGAACGACTAGGAGTAGCCACCAAATTGGAGAGAGAATTAGGAGGAAAATTCTAAAGCCTAAAGCAATTCAAGCAAATCAAATCAAACCGCATCTTCTTATTCATAAATTAGAGAATTCGCCGCAACCATTGTAAGTAGAGTATTACTTTGGTATGAACAAATGATTGTGTAGATATGTATACTTGAATTGTGGTAATAAAGTAATTCATATTTGTGCAAAAATTATGTTATTCATTATAAAGAACTACATGCGGTAGTTCTATGCAAGTATACGTTTGGAATATTTGCAAATTATGTAATCTATGTTGAAGCTACATGTATGTAGTTGATTGAAATTTATGCAAGTTTGGACTTTTGCTACTATGCCATCATGATGTATATTTTTGTGCATAAATCATTTTGCAAGTAATTAGTTTGGTTGTTATAGTTCATATGAAACTATGTTGAAATATTGGCACCATGATCTATGTATTAAGTCATGCTTTTGTACTAGAAAACCTATTTGCAAACTTTTGAATATGGCTAGGCTAAGATGGATATTTTGCATAATTGAAATCCATATTGTTAACAAGCATTGTAAGATGACATATGTGGTACATAGTTAGGATTAGATTCAAAAATCCCATTTTGCAAGTTTGCATGACTAAAGTAAAAATCATGATTTCATGTTAGAAATATCTATGCCATGATTAAGTGAACAAGTTTAACTATACCTATGTCATGCTTATATTTGACATTATGCCATGCTTATGTTTGACATTATGCCATGCTTATGTTAGAAATATTTAGGCCATGTTTATGTTTGATATTATGCCTAAATAAAATGTAGGTTTATGTTGTAGTTAAGCCTATGCATGTTTACATGGTTTGATTCATGTCACTTATGCTTTATGAACAAAGTATGTCATTACTATGCAAGTACACCAGTTTCTATTTTGTATTTCCAACGTCATATTGCAAGTTCATGCGCTCACATTCCCCTCTTTGTGTATCACGCTTTAAGCCTCCCCTTTTCGCATGGCTAATTTGGGCTTTAAAAGGCTAAGCCCAAAATATATAAACGGACGTGTAAAACGGGGGAAAATAACGTTGGGCTAAAATTAATTAATGAATGAAAATATAAAATAGAAGGGCCCAAATTCAAGTATGGGTTGGGCCCATGATTGGTGTAACCTTTACACCATTAACTTAATAATGGGCCGCAAATATTTACATATAAGAAATAAAGAAGAATGACAAGATATGTAAATGTAGAACATACGATGTGTTTAACCCGAGGTTGGATTGAGTTGTGATATAAACCTGCCCGGAACCGCCCGGCTGTCCATTAGTCACAACAATACCTATCCAATGTGGGAGGTTAAACATGGAGCCCAATAAGGACCCGAGGTTAGACTGAGTTGTGGAGTAATACTGCCCGGAACCAACCGGCAACAGGCAGCCACAACAATACCTGTCTAATGTGAGAGGTCAGGGCCTTAATAAGACAATTAAGGCTGAGCCAGGATTGTTAGGATTAAGTGAAATAAAGACTTAATCAAAATGGAACATGCTAAACTAAACGGACTGGTGGGGTTAGGTTAGGGAAACACTTAACCAACTTAGCATGTTGGCTAGAGATAGAAAACCTAGTAACGGGGGACCCTTTTCAGCAGTAACCCTAGAAGGTGTATCAGGATACCCTGAAACTAGGCAGGGTGGGGCACGATTACTGGGCTGATTGTAAGAGGTCAAATCGACGGCGGTGGTGTAGCAGTGTAGGTTCTAACGGAGTGCGGGCGTGCACACACTCCGGCGCAGAAAAATAAGGCACTGGACACCAGTAGCATACCTGTGCACTCTAAGGTTGTGTCGGGCCGCCACCATGGGACTTGATACACCCCATGGTGGGACCAGCATAGGTAACTACAACATCGGGGGCCGTAAGACACATGTAACTATGCGAGTAGGAGCCGATCATCATTGAATGGATCACATCACCCTGATTATGGGGTGCCAGTGGGAAACTAGTTTATATGGGGTCAGAGATTAACATGGGGTACGATAGTATATTCGACCCTAGACAACTTAACCAAGTTTATAGTGCTTGCCCAGTTCTTGTTTATGCTTATCATACCCAGTTCTTTATTCATAGACAAAATAGTACTAGACTTACTCAGGCTTTATGTCTGACTCTACTTTTCTTTCGTCTTCTTTCTTCCGTTTCCCCCCCCCCCCAAGGTCCACAGGGAGGGAACATAGCAGCTTGACCAACCTTAACATCCAGCTTGAAGAAGAGAAATGTATTGCTTGGACATTCCTGTTTTGAACTATGGCTTTGGACAACCCACTATGGGGCTTTTGCAGTTTATCTATGTTTTATTTATGCTTCTTTAAATAATGTACTCAAGACAGATTATGAAAGTGTTATGTTATGTTTTTGGAAAGAATGTTGTTGTAACACGTATTTGACTTTATGAAATAAAAGTTTGTTGTTCTTCCGCTGTTTACAAATATGTGTTCTTATATCTGTCTTGTATATCTGTGACTTGTACTTATAAACCTCCACCAAAATTAGGGCATTCCCTTTGAGAGTGACCCTAACGGAGGTGGGGTGTTTCAGAACAAAAGAAACCCGGTGGGTTGCTTCACCCATTAGAAGTTCCACTATGGAAATGGGAAAGCATCTCAATGGATTTTGTGGATGGATTACCAAGATCAAGGAAGGGTAACACGGGGATTTGGGTTATAGTAGATAGACTTACTAAAAGCGCCCATTTTATTCCCGTGAAAAGTAAGAGGACTGCTCCGTGGTTGGCTTCTGTATACATTAAGGAGATAGTTCGTTTGCACGGTATTCCTTCTAGTATAGTAAGCGACCGTGACCCTATCTTTACTAGCGAATTTTGGAAGAGTTTACAAGAGGTGGTAGGGACTAAGCTATGTTTGAGCACCGCATATCATCCTCAGACACACGGCCAGACCGAGAGGGTGAATCGCATTCTAGAGGATCTTTTAAGGCTTTGTATCCTAGACTTTGGGGGTACATGGGAAGAGCACCTTCCGTTAGTAGAATTCGCATATAACAATAGCTTTCAGTCTAGTATTGGCATGGCACCTTTCGAAGCTCTTTATGGAAGGCCTTGCCGTTCGCCTACATGTTGGTGGGAATCTACGGATAAAATCCTACTTGGGCCCGATATGGTTAGGGAAACCTCGGAGAAGATTGAGTTGATTCGAAGGAGGATGAAAGCAGCACAAGATAGGCAGAAATCGTATGCTGATAAGAGGAGGACAGATCTTGAGTTTGACATTGGGGACATGGTTTTTATCAAAGTATCTCCGTTACAGAATGTTGTTCGCTTTGGGTCCGTGGGGAAATTAGCACCAAGGTTTGTAGGGCCGTTTCCTGTAAAAGACGGGATTGGGAAGATGGCATATAGGGTGGAGTTGCCTGAGAAACTTAGTGGTGTACACGATGTATTCCATGTATCACATTTGAGGAAGTGTTTGCACAAGACCGCGGAGGTGGTAGAGCCGAGCTTGCTTAAAGAGGTGGAAATAGAGCGTGATGCAACAATTAGACGAGCTCCTACATGCATTCTTGGGTCGGAGATCAAAAAGTTGAGGAATCGAGAGGTCAGACTGGTTAAAGTGCAATGGGGAGATGATGAGAGCAACGCAACTTGGGAGACAGAAGAGAAGATGCGTTCGTTGTACCCTTTTCTTTTTGAGGGTATGTCTTTTAATTTCTCCTTTATCGCTTAGCTTATCTTATCTTATCTTTAGTATGTCCTCTCATTAGTATCTTTGACCTTTAGTTAGGATAATCCTATGGTTGAAACATGTGTTTGAGACATGTTATGTATGATGGATGCAAAATGGATGCAAGTGTTTGCTAGTGGTTGCTCGTGGATGCATATATACACACACTTTAGGCACTAGATCGGCTCAGTCACTACATATTGCATATTGCATATATATGGATGTATTTAGTAAAATGGACGAACGATGGTTGTATTATCATGTGGATGCTGCATTCAGATGATGGTTGTGCACGCATATAGAAGTATTATGTAGCATTAAGAATCTTTTGCATACATAATGGATGCATGGCACGATCATAGTTGCATTAAGGAGGTCAACTGAATCAGTGGACCGCCTGATTTTGCATTAGATACGGACATATACACACACTGTGCATTTAAACATGAAAGAATTAGAAGTCTGTAAGGACAATGGATGCCTGTGTATGATGGATGAGTAGATGGACGTTTGGATGGTAGGATATACATTCTTCCAGACTTGAAGATTTCGGGGACGAAATCCTAAAAGGAGGGGAGAATGTAACACCCCGAATTTTCTATTAACACTAAAGTTGCTAAAATAATAATAAGTGTGTAGAAGAGGGGATGTATCTAATATGAATATAAAAATATTAATAAGTATGTAAGAGAGGGGATGTATCTAATATGAATATAAAGATATTAATAAGTATGTAAGAGAGGGGATGTATCTATTATGAATATAAAAATATTAATAAGTATGTAAGAGAGGGGATGTATCTAATGTGTACATTGTAGAATATATATATATATATATATATGGGCAGTTAATGCAAACATGAATAGAAGTTTATTAATTTGCTGAGTGTTTGCTGAGTCACTTCTGACTCATTGCTGAGTCAACAAGATAAACCCCATCTTGTCTGAACGGCTGCGGTTATTTCTAGGTTAAATCTAATGGCCTAAATGAATTCTAAAATCTATAAATAAGTGGGTAGACCCTAGACCTAAATCACTTGTAAAATTAGAGAAGCTACCGTCATGCTGCTGCCATGGAGTTCAGCATAGCCGTCACAAACTAAGAAGAGGAAGCCTAATCATCTACAACTAAATCTACACAAATCAAATCAAAAGATCTCTCTTTCTCTAATTCTTTTCTTTTGTTGGTGAGTATGATGATTCTCACAAGACTATTACAAACTAATTTGACTCAGTTATGAATGGATCACAAGAAAGTGATGTGATTTGTAATTGTAAATTCTATATATTGTGGATCTCTTATTATGTTGTTATGTTGTCGTATGATGTAAATTATATATGCTATGTCATGCTATGTTGTAAATTCTCTTATGCTATGTCGTGCTATGTTGAGAATCATGTCAAGCTATGTTATACTATCATACTATGCCATGTTATAAATCATGCTATATTATGTTGAAAAATCATGATGTTGTTGGATCATGCTTAAAGTTATGTTTTTTTTCTTAATTTAAATGGATCTTGTTTATGGGAATTTGCCTATTAGGTTAGGTGTACCCATAAACTTGAATCTATAATTAAATAAAACTTGATTATGGGAATTTGCCTATTGAGTTAGGTGTACCCATATAAAACCATGTTGTTAAAAAATTAGATGATGTTGATTCACACATGTTCATATGTAAGTTTATGAAAATTGATTGAGATTATATTAGGTGAATTTTGAACAAGTTGACACCTTTAGGTCCATGACATGTATAATCTATGCAAGTTGGACATATGCAAGTTTCACCCCTTATTATGTGACGGCAAGGAATTTCGCTCGGTCCGAACCAGTCGCTAAACCGATTCAGGTCGTTCGAAACGCCCTATCGTTTGAGAACAGGACAAAACAGAACGCATACAGAAGAACATTTCATTGCTATTACAACAATGCATCAGATTACAAGAATATACAGAGTATAAATGAATATTACACAGAAATATCAGAGATTTAAATTACATTTAAATACATCGCAGCGGAAAATAATACAATACACAACTAGAAGAGATATACGGATACAAAGCTTTCCGGATATCGTTCCAGCTGTAAACCAGGATCCTGTGAATAAAAATCTGCAAAACCAAAACTACTAGCTGCCCGTGTCAAAATAAGGGCACCCAGAGTTTAGGTCAAAACAATAAACTCCAGGTCAGTCATGTGACTGGTGTGAGAATTAAAACAGTTAATCTTTATTTTTAAAGTTAGGTAAATCAAGGGACCACGCCGTATAATACGGAACGGGTTTCCTCCCAAGAATACCAGTGCATAAAACAAACAGCGCGATGCTAAATAAACAAAAATGAAGCTGTTATAAGACCCAGGTCCTATCACACAATGCAACGCAAGCCGAGGGATAGGGTTTTTCCTTATAACAGCCAAAGAATGCTTGATACGTTTAAAACAAATCATTTGATACTATTATAAGTGCATAGTGTATAAAACAACTTCAATCATAAATATCAATCATAGGCGGCATGAGCGTCCCATGCCACTATGTCGCCATGTATAGGTTTACAAATAAAACCGCAAATGTCACGTATTTGGAAATTGGATTTCCTTCTATGAACCGAGGCAAAAGATAGTCCTCACCGAATTCGAGACGCTCTAGCCCGTGTCTCAGGCAAGTACTCAGTCAAGCCTTTGGATCGTCAGGACCGGTCCACCGATGTGGATTAAAATGCCTAAACATGCGTTTCCCCGCCCTATGGGGCGTAGGTGAGCCAACTAAATGACTCCATCGGACATTCAATTGGAAAGATATCCTCAATTAGATCCTAATGTTTTTGGTTTCACTAAAATCCGGGTTGTTTTGCACCCGGTACATTCAATTGAAGTTTGAAATCGAGTTATCGAACTACCGCGGCATTTTCAATTCCTTTTATAATTATATAACGCGTATAATATATACGTTCGAATTCTATTCAAAATAAATTTTCATCGATATTGTTTAAAATAATTCATTTTAAATAATCAAAATTCGCCAAAATTGCCAAAATAAAAATTTCAAACTGGCTCGCATTTTACGGGTTGTTACAATCTCCCCCACTTAAAACTTTTCGTCCCCGAAAAGGAACAAAGTCGAAAGTGGTTTGATTAATCATCTCTACGTTCGATTTGGCTTCCATTCTCCAACTCTTTAGTTTCTGAGAATTTTCAAAATTTCTAAAATTTGGCTAACACCCTAAATTTTCGAAAAATTTCGCCATAACCTCCCCTGCACCGGGAGCATCGGGGAATTTCAAATAGCTTCCCCGGTCCTTCAGATCTCAAAAAGAAAAAGAAAAGGCCAAGCGGCTAGCCAATAGGCTCATAAAATCATCATCACCCAAACAAAACAGTAAATTATGTAGTAAACATGTACCTATTTGTCGGGCAAACAAATTTTATTCTCTGCTCTAGCCTCCTTGCTATGACCTGTTCAATGTAAGTACAAGTATATGCAAGCAAACGCAACCAATTTTCAATATAATTCAATATTCAGTTCAATTGAACTGAATGGCTAAAAATTAGCAAACAAATAAACAAACAACACAAACATCAATCAATTAGTGAATTTAACGTTTCAAATTCATAATTTTGATACATATACAGAAAATCTTGTTTTTGATGCCAATTCACAACAAAGTGTTCTAGCTATATAAGATTTGGTTCTCACACCACTCTAATGGAAATATATAGATATCACACTTTCGTCACTCGAAAATAATGCTGGTGATGGTATACTTCATCATCAGGACCATGTCCGGGCGACTAGAGTGTGACTCTATATCTCTCTAATATATTAAAACTTCGAATATACGTTCATGACGCGTATATGCAAAACCTTTATATACTAGATTGTCCAAATTCAAAATAAATAAATAATCAAATACTTTTTAAAATGGTTTAAATTTTCAAAACAAAAATTGTTTTCTTTTGAAAAATATACCCTTCACACTCGCTCTAGGATACTACTGATCCTATCTCTAACGAGTCATTCTCATTGGATATTGCTAATCCAATATCTGATGAATTCTTTCGTATGGTTCTAATGTGTCTTGTTCTCTAGCTTTGTAAACCAAAGCTCTGATACCAACTGTGACGGCAAGGAATTTCGCTCGGTCCGAACCAGTCGCTAAACCGATTCAGGTCGTTCGAAACGCCCTATCGTTTGAGAACAGGACAAAACAGAACGCATACAGAAGAACATTTCATTGCTATTACAACAATGCATCAGATTACAAGAATATACAGAGTATAAATGAATATTACACAGAAATATCAGAGATTTAAATTACATTTAAATACATCGCAGCGGAAAATAATACAATACACAACTAGAAGAGATATACGGATACAAAGCTTTCCTGATATCGTTCCAGCTGTAAACCAGGATCCTGTGAATATAAATCTGCAAAACCAAAACTACTAGCTGCCCGTGTCAAAATAAGGGCACCTAGAGTTTAGGTCAAAACAATAAACTCCAGGTCAGTCATGTGACTGGTGTGAGAATTAAAACAGTTAATCTTTATTTTTAAAGTTAGGTAAATCAAGGGACCACGCCGTATAATACGGAACGGGTTTCCTCCCAAGAATACCAGTGCATAAAACAAACAGCGCGATGCTAAATAAAGAAAAATGAAGCTGTTATAAGACCCAGGTCCTATCACACAATGCAACGCAAGCCGAGGGATAGGGTTTTCCCTTATAACAGCCAAAGAATGCTTGATACGTTTAAAACAAATCATTTGATACTATTATAAGTGCATAGTGTATAAAACAACTTCAATCATAAATATCAATCATAGGCGGCATGAGCGTCCCATGCCACTATGTCGCCATGTATAGGTTTACAAATAAAACCGCAAATGTCACGTATTTGGAAGTTGGATTTCCATCTATGAACCGAGGCAAAAGATAGTCCTCACCGAATTCGAGACGCTCTAGCCCGTGTCTCAGGCAAGTACTCAGTCAAGCCTTTGGATCGTCAGGGCCGGTCCACCGATGTGGATTAAAATGCCTGAACATGCGTTTCCCCGCCCTATGGGGCGTAGGTGAGCCAACTAAATGACTCCATCGGACCAGGATCGTCCGATCAAACCAAGGCGCCTCGCAACAGCAACAACCACATAAGTCAAACTCGTCAGGGCGTGTAAAACCACTGACGCCACCTTTTAGCTAGAAGGAAACGCATGCCCTCCCTGAGGTCCTCTCCCGTTTTTGGTTCATACCGGGTGTGAAACACGCGAGGTAAACCGTTACACAAAGCTACGCCACAAAGGCCGTGCTTCGATCATCAACCACAAGACTTTGCTTTTCAACAGAAGCCTTGATCATTTGCGACTTAGGCATGCCACACAGGCAATTCACTCCATGCGTTTGATATCCATCAATATATAACCCCTGAGCTCGTACGTCTCAGAGAAGGGCGTTAAGCAAGAGAATAAATTCTCCGCCGCCAAACAGATATATATTTAATAGAGATCAATCACAGGGACTAAAATCCAATGTCAGACACACAGTCCATTTACAAGTCCGTTCTGGGTCTGAACGAAACCGGAGGCACCTAGTACCCCGCATATCCATCGATCTCCAAGTACGTCTGGACGATCACTAACTGTTTCCATCTTCTTGGGTGTACAGCCCAATCAAGATCATCAGTAATTACCCAAACGACGTGAAGACCTCCGGTCTTCGACCATCGTCTTCATCTTCGACTTATCGTCGTATCAGTTATTCAGAATGGGATAAACCCGGTCTTTCCGAATAACTCGCGTATATTATAAATAAGTGTTACACAAACACAACATACGCCTCATTCCAATTCATTAGTCACTAACCGTAAATTAATCAAGAGAATAATTCCGCAAATATTAACCCCGAAGGCTGAAACCAACATCAGATCAATATCCAGAAAACCATTCTGCTTGGCTAACCGACAGTTAGTTTCTAAATTTCACGTTCATAGGGAAAGGTTCCCATTAATTTTATCCAAGATAAATTCCTTGAATTTATTCTTTATTCTATTCTTGAAACTCAATTCAAACTAGTCGAGATTAGCGAACCTTACCGAAGTAATCATTTGTTTTAATTTCCCAATCCCAACCTATTTATCCCATGAAGTAAAACTGGTCCTACTTCATATCTAACACCACGGTGTTATTGGTAAATTCAATTACCATTTCACGTTCAAATCTAATTAAAGATTCAACTATCGCCTGGAGCAAAACTGGTGATACTCCATTCTCGACGATTTCAATCTAATTAAAGATTCATTAAAACTCCACTTAGTTTTAATCGTTAACTGGGTTAAAGAATCCGTGTCATTTAAAAACACGGTTCACGATAAACCCAAAATCACATTCATTAATTATCGGGTTAAGGAACAAGTGTTATTTAAAACACTGTTCACGATAAACCCAAAAATCAATATCAATTTTATTCCAATTAAATATTGTTTAATTGGTACACTTCATTAAATCTAAATAAAAAGATTTAATCTTTTCTCAACTGGGTTCAAGAACAGTGTTAGTGAAGACACCATTCACGACAAACCCAAATCACATTCGATATTCAATACAAGGCTCTGAATAGAAAATATATCGGCTTATATTCAATATCAAATTCTACGACTAACAAATGTCGTATTGGAAATAACGATATACATATATATCTTTCAAATTTCCATAACAACACCTGTACAATCACGAATTCCAACATTGAAATATTCCAAAGACAATTTCGATTCAAATCCACTCCAATGCAATCATTGGATACTCTGGTTATTTTCAAAACCCTTTTTAAATTCAATTTATTTATTTAAAAATAAATAGAATTATAATTCTAGTTCAAAACTAGTTCATTTCGATAAAAATCTATTTTTATCTTTTCAAATATGGGGTTTTTCAACCCAGTTCTTTCTAAATCATTTCTTATGATTTTACACAAATTATTACTATTTTTAATAATTTTATCAAGGCCCGTACAGTCGATTTCCACCAATGGCCATCGAACTGCACTTACAGCGACCTTTTTCGAATTTGATTTGGACATAATTCCAAATCCAACCGTTAGATTTCAAATTTCTAATATTCGTTAGAAAGCTCTTTTCGATACGAACCCAACGGTTCCGGTTTTAGGAGAATCCGACGGTCGGATCTCCCGTAATGTCCGTTTGAAATAAATGGTCGAAATTCATGAACTGCCGCGGCGCGGCGCGTTCTATTCAGGCCATTATATTATATATATAATATATATAATATATATTTCGTCGATTTCTATTTAAAACGAATTATATAAATAGTTTTAAAATCGTTTCAAAAGCTATTTCAACTTTCTTTTCAATTCAAATCAAAATTGAATTCTTCTTTATAAGTTCATTTTAAAATTCATTTCTATTCAATTCAAATTTCAATTCAATTTGAATTCATTTCAATTTGCTTTCAATTCAATTTGAATTCGTTTTCAACTTAATTCAATTCCAAAGTCGTTTTCTATTCGATTCGATTCAAATTGCATTTCTATTCGATTCAATTCAAATTGGTTTTCTATTCGAATCAAATTCGTTATATATTCAATTGAAATCACATTCGTTTTCTATTCAATTCATTTAGAAATCGTTTTCAATTCAATTCATATCGAAATCGTTTTCAATTCAATTCATTTCGAAATCGTTTTCAATTCAATTCATTTCGAAATCGTTTTCAATTCAATTCATTTCGAAATCGTTATATATTCAATTCATTTCGAAATCGTTTTCAATTCAATTCATTTCGAAATCGTTATATATTCAATTCATTTCGAAATCGTCATATATTCAATTCATTTCGAAATCGTTATATATTCAATTCATTTCGAAATCGTTTTCAATTCAATTCATTTCGAAATCGTTATATATTCAATTCATTTCGAAATCGTTATATATTCAATTCATTTCGAAATCGTTTTCAATTCAATTCATTTCGAAATCGTCATATATTCAATTCATTTCGAAATCGTTATATATTCAATTCATTTCGAAATCGTTATATATTCAATTCATTTCGAAATCGTTTTCAATTCAATTCATTTCGAAATCGTCAAATATTCAATTCATTTCGAAATCGTTATATATTCAATTCATTTCGAAATCGTTATATATTCAATTCATTTCGAAATCGTTTTCAATTCAATTCATTTCGAAATCGTCATATATTCAATTCATTTCGAAATCGTTATATATTCAATTCATTTCGAAATCGTTTTCAATTCAATTCATTTCGAAATCGTCATATATTCAATTCATTTCGAAATCGTTATATATTCAATTCATTTCGAAATCGTTATATATTCAATTCATTTCGAAATTGTTTTCAATTCAATTCATTTCGAAATCGTCATATATTCAATTCATTTCGAAATCGTTATATATTCAATTCATTTCGAAATCGTTATACATTCAATTCATTTCGAAATGAATAAAATCGATATAAATATCGTTCACGTCAAAATGGCGTCAAACTAATTGGCTTCATAAATTCCTATTTTCAAATATTCTATTTCAAATATTTCTTTTTCAAAATAGTTGTTATTATCAAAATATTTCGTTCAACACATGACCAATCTCAATGGATGAGTACTGTCAACACATGAACTTTTATTTTATATTTATAAAGATGTAAATTTTATTACTAAAATATTTCGTTCAACACATGACCAATCTCAATGGATGAGTACTGTCAACACATGAACTTTTATTTTATAATATTATTTATTTTTCAAATTAGAATGAGGCCCAATCAATTACCATATAAAGTTAATTATATGGATTTTCATGCATTACACACATATAATAGCATTGAAAAATAATCAACCATCAACCAAAGTGCACTACACTGTATAAGCATCAAATATAGATATCTAATGCTTATAACAGCCTGTCAATCAATCGATCGACATATTTAATCAATCAGGATGAGTGAACTTCAAATTTCATCCCAACACCCGTGTGGGGTTTCGAACAATCAAACGCATATTTTATTTGTGCAGTTGGGCGATGTGTAAAATTTATCGACCCAATCAATGTCCTTCAAATAGGTGTACATAAACAAACCGTCTGGTTTGTAAATGAATATTTATTTATTCACATCACGTTAAAAATTATATTTTTTAACGATAAAACAATTTATTTCAACCTATGAATTTCTATTCAATTCATTCATTAAATAAAATGATATTTTTATTTTTCTAACTTATTTTAGAAAATTTCGGCGGCATAACGGCACGATACTAGAAACGGGACGAGGCCTAGTCTTATCCCCGGTCTAGTGAAGGCCCATGCCATTCACACATCAATCAAAATCACAAAACAACCAAATTCAAATCAAATCATATAACTAAGCTATGCAACCAAACAAACAAGTCCATGGTCTGTGGACGATTGTGTCGGGTGCTACTAAGCACCGTCTGCATCCTAGTATATATATATAACTAGAAAATTTAAATTGAATGGTAAGAAGTTCTCACAGATAGCTATCCTAGCTCCACGGCACTTCATTGATAGAAATCTTCATCGTCATCGCATCTTCGTTGCTGTAGCCACTACATATGTAAAAATCACATTTTTATATACTGATGTCTTTAAAATAAAAATCACATTTTTATTTATTCACTTTCAATTTAAAAAATCATATTTTTATAATCACTTCATATATTTAAAAATCGAATTTTCACTATGCTATTCAATATATAAAAATCGAATTTTTATTTTGAAGTTCAATATATAAAAATCATATTTTTAATTCGCCACTTAGTATAAAAATTATATTTTTAACCTTTCTACTTGATAAAAATCAAAATCGAACTTTTTATCGTTTATAAAAAATCTAATCTCTCACTTGAATCAAAATCCAATTTTTATTTCGCCTTTTACTATAAAAATCATCTCTTTATAATTTTATAAAAGTCGTCCCTTTTCTCTAGTTAAAAATCAAACTCTTCACTATTTAAAATCGATTTTCTTTCGCTATAAAAATCCATTTTCTTACGCTATAAAAATCAAAACTATTATTTATGTTATATATAAAAACAGAAAAGAAAATTGAATAAAATAACTAAATTAAATAAATCGAGACACTTACAGTAAAAAGAAGGAGAAGGGGGTTGTGGTAGCCGCCGAGGTTGGGAGGGGGCTCTGACGCGAGGAGGTCGGAGGAACGGTGAACTCGGCGGTGGAGGAAAAAACGGGGGGGGGGGGTGTTTCTCCTGCGTCGATCGAACTGGGGGGGTGCTGCTTCCGCGTCGGCTCTGGGGGGGGGGGCTTCTGCTTGCGGCGGCGCGCCGGGGGAGGGGGGGGAAAGGAGGTGGCGGCTGCTACGAGGGGGGGGGGGGCGACGGGGTTTCAGGGTTTTTTTTTTCTTTTTCCTTTTTTTTCGATTCTGAAATAATGATTTGGGGGGGCCAGAAGAATTAAAGGGGAGGAGGGAGATAATATTTTTTTTTATTTTAATTTCAAGAAAAGTTGACTTTTACATACGACCTCGAAACGGGGCCCACCGCCTGTCGTCCATAGCGTTTCACCCCCATTCCGAACTAAATGGGATATGTACCGCAAGCTGATTCGATCGTTTCAATCAGTTTCCGTTGAATTTACATTTAAATCACTATATTGAATTTTAAACGTACATTTCAAATTACCGGGGTCACATACTAACTCTAAAAATTCCCGAAAATATTTTCTAGCTTCGTATTGACGATACGGTCCTAACAAAACTAGTTTCGTCGAATTCTGAGACCATTAGAAAAATGGCCAATTTTCAGTCGATTAAAATCAACTGAAACTGGTCAAACGCGTTTTCCTATGCCACGCTCACATATTGATTCGAAAAATTATGAAATTTAAAACCTAGCAATAACTTAACATCACGGACCCAACAAAACTGGTTTCGTCGAAATCCGAGGTCGTTTGCAAAATGTCCATTTTTAAGGGCCTGAATTCCATAGCGACTATTCAGTATTTTCAACTGGACATATCTTTTGATTCCCGTTATGAAATTTCAATTCTTCGGATTCGTTGGAAAGATATCCTCAATTAGATCCTAATGTTTTTGGTTTCACTAAAATCCGGGTTGTTTTGCACCCGGTACATTCAATTGAAGTTTGAAATCGAACTATCGAACTACCGCGCCATTTTCAATTCCTTTTATAATTATATATAATTATTTATATTCTAACGACGACGCGTATAATATATACGTTCGAATTCTATTCAAAATAAATTTTCGTCAATATTGTTTAAAATAATTCATTTTAAATAATCAAAATTCGCCAAAATTGCCAAAATAAAAATTTCAAACTGGCTCGCATTTTACGGGTTGTTACATATTATGATTCATTTGGTCACATATACATGTTGTTATTATGATAATCTCTTTTATGCTATGAGTTAGGCTATTCGAGTCTAACATATATTTTGCGAATAAACGTTCAAACGTGGGGTAGGGGTAATATTAGGAATTAATAAATTGGGTGCAATTTTTAAGATTTTGCATACCATGAATGGATGTCCATAATTGAGTCAATTATGGACATTGTTAAAAATAGGAAGTAATTAATAATTCAAGTAGGGAATTATTAAAATTGGGGGAAAGTGGATTATTATTAATAATCAATGCTTAGGACACGAGGTTGGACCCGTTTGTGATGTAAACCTGCCCGGACCCGCCCGGCAAATCCAGTAGTCACAAATGTCGGCCCAATGTGAGAGGTCCTAGGCCCAAACTAAAGCATAACAGTTGTAAAGACACGAGGTTAGACTCTTTTATGGTGTAAGACTGCCCGGACCCGCCTGGCAAATCCAGCTGCCATAAATGCCAGTCTAATGTGAGAGGTCTTTATGAGGTTATGGCCTTAATGAACTAAGAAATACTTAACCAGATAATCATGTAAGGTGGGACATGGGGGTTAAGTAGGTGCCTTGGGTGGCATGAGGAATCTGGTGGTTGCCTTTAGAGGCATTTGAAATATGATTAGACTTAACCAAACACACATGTAAATGAACATGACTAAGTGGGTTAAGTGGGATGGACTATTGGGGACAAGCTTAGGTGGAATGGTTGTGGTAAATAGTGGGGGCCCATTTCAACCAGTATCCCAAAACGTATCTTTGTGGGCTCGACCCAAGTCGAGGACGGGACACGCATACTGGGTTTGACTATAAGAGGCCAAAACAGGGAGCGGTGGCAACGCAAGTCCAACGGGTTTCATATGCGTGTGTGGACCCGGGCTGGTAGGTAAGACGTTGTTGCATTGTGTATGTATAAGCTGTGCATGTCCGTTGTATCAGGTTGCCACTTTAGGGGAGTGATACACCCCACTGTGGGGCCAGCACGGGTATCTACGAGTTAGGGAGCCGATCGAATAATGGGAAGTAAGGTACACCTAGTGGAGATAGGGGCAGGCGACACCTATGTAGTCAGCTAGGGGTACGTAAAGCCATTGGGAAAGTTTCTAAGTGAAGCTAAGTGGGATGAATCTTTAGGGTGACTGGTGTGGTGCAGTATAGTGTTTATCCTTTAGTATTTAGGAGCGCCTATAACGTTGCCTTTAGCGATTGTCTATGTCCTTAATCTGCTCTTTATAGACATTTTCTTGTTTTCCAGCTTATGCCTTAGTCCAGTTATTTTGGTAATAGTATTGTAGAATTATCATATTCACCAGACTTTATGTCTGACCCCCTCTTTTCCATCCTTTTTCTCCCTTCAGGTCCGCAGGTTGGGCCAAGTTCTAGTGGAGTCTAGTTGGATCGCTTATCTTCTGGAAAGCTTGGACTTCTGAAGTAAAGTCCAGCTTGTTATCTTTCTTTTTAATGGCTATTCATGTAATGGGATTATGTACTTGTTTTATCAAGATAGATATTGTACTTGACATTGAATATGGTGTTATGATGTAATCAAACATGTTTTGACTTCTGCTACAATGAAATAAAGTTTTTGAACTTCCAAGTACTATTTTATATCTGTCTTGTTGTGATTTTACTGTTCTATATTCACTTAAAACCTCCATGGAAGTTAATGCATTCCCTTCGTGAGTGACATTAATGGACGTGGGGTGTTACATATATAGTGCCTCCGGTTTCGTTCTGACCCAGAATGGACTTGCAAATGGACTGTGTGTCTGACATTGGAATTCATTCTGTGTGATTGATAGCCATCAGTTGCATGGTGTGAATTGCCTGTGTGGCATGCTAAGGTGCAGTGATCAAGGCTTCTGTTGAAAAGCAAAGTCTTGTGGTTGATGAGCAAAGCACCGCCTGTGTGGCTTAGCTTTGTGCATAACGTGAATTCGCGAACCTCACACCCCGGTATGAACCAGAAACGGGAGAGGACATCAGGGAAGGCATGCGTTTCCTTCTAGCTAGAGGTGGTGTCAGTGCTTAAAACTGGCTGACATTTATATTATTTTCACCTGTTTGGTTGTTACTGTTGCGAGGCGCCTCGAATATATCAGTGACTATGTGAAGCCGATAGAGTCAGTGGACTCATTTACGCCCCCATAGGGTGGGGAAACGCAGTGTTCAGGAATTTTAATCCACATCGGTGGACCGGCCTGACGATCTAAAGGCTTGACTGAGTACTTGCCTGAGACATGGGCTAGATTGTCTCGAAATGGTGAGGACTATCTTTAGCCTCGGTTCATGACAAAAATCCAATTTCCAAAATACGTGACTGTGCGGTTTTGAGTGTATACCTATATATATGGCGACATAGTGGTATGGGGCATTAATGTCGTCTATGATTGATACTTATGATTTGAAATTGTTTTTGAAACATATAAACACTAGTAATAATACCAAATGCTTTTGTTTTATTCGTATCAAGCATATTTGGCCATTATAAGGTAAAAACTCTATCCTCCGGTTTGCGTTGCATTCTGTGATGGGAACTAAGTCTTATAATGGCTTCATTTTTATAAAAATCATTGCGATGTTTTAAAGATTTACTTATTTTATAGCACTGGCAATCCAATGGAGAAAACCTGTTCCACGAAAGTGGCGTGGTCCTGTGATTAGCCATATTATACATGTGTTAAGTAGATTTCTCATACCAATCCCACGACTGACTCGTAGTTTGTTTCACTTGCAAACTCGGGTGCCCCTTTTTCTACATGGGTAGCCTTGTATTCAGATTTTAGCAGGCTCTTTTGGGATAGCTGGAGCTGATTATGGATTCTATCATTTATCTCTTTTTATGTTGTTCAGCTCCTATTGTACATATTATGTTGTTTTCCGCTGTTGACATTTATGTATAGTTGAACTGTATTTGTACTAAATACGATCCTGTATATTGTGTAACTCTGATGATTATTGTTTATTCAGTATTATTTGTTCATTATCTGGTGTATTTATTTATTTCTGTCCTGCTATTATATGTTTATGTGTTATATTCCAAAGATTACCCTTAACACCGTAGTACGGGGTTTTGGGGTCGTCACATATAACCTTTGAGCTCGTATGTCTCAGAGAAGGGCGTTAAGCAAGAGAATAAATTCTCTGCCGCCAAACAGATATATATTTAACAGAGATCAATCAGCACAAAACAAAATCCAATGTCAGACACATAGTCCATTTACAAGTCCGTTCTAGGTCTGAATGAAACCGGAGGCACCATATTCCTCGCATATCCGTACAATCAACACATACGTCCAGACAGCTACTACTTCGGTCCCTTCAAGGTAGCTACTCCAATCAGGAACCTCAATAGCGCCCACCCATCCGATATGAAGATCGTCAGTCTTGAACCGTCTTCATAATTTCAACTTCGAATCGTTCGATCAATTATTTGAAATGAGGATTAACTCGGCCTTTTCAAATAATTCACATATATTTAGAATTCAAATCAATTCTTTTCATGGTTAAATTATTCGACATTCACATTTCAGTTCTTATTAGTATAATTTTCATGCCAAACACATTCAACAAACAAATATCAGGCAAACCAAGTAAAATTGGTTTATTTCCATTCCACGTCACTTATAATATTTTATAACGATTTTTCGCCATTTCTATTTATTTAAAAATGGCCATAATTAATTAAACGACGTTTCAGGTCGTGCCGTCGCACTGGCGTTGTTTTTCCTCAAATTTGTTTTACACATATCGGGAAATCTAACCGTTGGATCTTAACAAAGTTTATATCTTGGAAAGATCTCTCAAAAACGAACCTAACGTTTCCAGTTTCGTCAAAATTCGATGGTTAGATCTTTCGGTATAATCGTTTAAAATTACGATTTCAAAACGCGAACTGCACGGCCTCGATTCGTTTTAATTTCATTTATTTATATATATATATATTTATATTTATATATAATTCATTCGGCGATTTCTAAATCATTTTCACTTCAAAATTTTCACTAATGCCTTTATATTTTGGAAAATTTTGCCATATCCTCCTTTGTACGGGAAGGGTTGGGAAAATCCCCAAACAGCCACACGGGTGTCTCATCTCAAAAAGAAAAAGAGAAAGCCAAGCGGCTAGCCAATCGGCTCATAAAATCATCACCCAAGCAAAACAGTAAATGTGTACCTATTTGTCGGGCATACAATTTTATTCCTCTTCTCTAGCCTCTTTGCTATAACCTGTTCAATAAATATGCATGTACATGTGTGCAATTCTAATTACTTTTCAAATTTCAATTCAATTCCATACTTGATTCGATTTGGTTTAAAGTTACCATTCATTCCAACATTGCATACATAAGTAAAAATCATATCAGTAGCTAATTAATGAATATTTCAACTCATGCATATTTATTCAAGCAAGTGGTCATTTTAACACTTCATACTTCATATAAAAATGATATTTTTAACGAAGTAAAATATATTTCAACACATGACTAATTTATTTAGTTCCTATCCATGTTAAAAATAAAATTCATACCCAACCAATATTTATTTCAACACTTGTATATTTTTAGCGAGTCGCATACGTGATGAAAATGATATTTTTATCTTCAAAAATATTTATTCAGCACCTACATGTTTTTAACACTTCACATTCTCAATAAAGATGTAATTTTTATTGCTCACTTCATATATTCAACACATGAATGTTTTAACTTCACTTATACGATAAAAATATGGTTTTTATCGTTCTAATCCTTTATTCAACAAATGAATATTTTCCACGATTCATATATAAAATAAAATATGATTTTTATTGTTAAAACAATTTATTTAAAACACGAATACCATTCAACATATGGATTTCTATTCAATGAATGAATTTCTATTCAACACATGAATGTTATTTATAGTTCACATATATAATAAAAATGTGATTATTATTGTTAAAGAAATTTATTTAAAACACGAATACCATTCAACACATGAATTTCTATTCAACGAATGAATTTCTATTCAACACACGAATGTTATCTATAGTTCGTATACATAATAAAAAAGCGATTTTTATTGTTAAAGCAATTTATTTAAAACACGAATACCATTCAACACATGAATTTCTATTCAACGACTGAATTTCTACTCAACACATGAATGTTATTTCAACAAATGAAAATAATTCTAACACATGAATATTATTGAAAATTTCGGAAGCATAACGGTAGGGTAGTTAAAACCGGGACTGTATCGATGTACGACTCCTCACTCTACCTTAAAACCTTGCGGTTTTTTACAATGGGGATTTCATGCATCTAATTCGCACGCAGGCGAGCATGTTTTTCTTTTCATTTCCACAATCCTATTCTAATTTTTTTCAACCACAAGAGGGTAATTTTCAACCACATACGTATTTTTCAACCACAATCAATCAATATCAACCACAAACAATCTCATCATCCATTCGCATTATTCACCAAATTTTCCATACAAATTCACAATCAATAAATATTGTCCATGGTTTGTGGATGATGGAAGTATATATATATATATATATATATCATTCTCATTTCTACACAATTTCAATGCATATATTTTTCATACAACGCTTGTATAATTTATACATCACTCATATAACTTATACAACACATGTACATGAGGTATACAATGCGTATATAATTTACACTTCGCTTATATAATTTATACAACTCGTTTCCATTCACATTTCAGTTAAGATATCTCACATTGGTTCGTTGCTTTGCTAAAAGTCCTAGCGAGCTCAGAAAAATACGCGGTCTCTTCTAGAATGTAGAGAGCCTCCTTGCGGTCACGATGTTTTCTGTTTCATCGAATTTCGTCAACGTATGATAAAGATACGATTTTTATACTAAGATCATTATTAGCAACACTTAGAAGTGTTATAAATCAGTTCTGAAATCAAAGGTCGTACCTTTCACGAAGGATTCCAACTTAGGGTTCGAGATTACTGCAAATCTGAAGCACGATGTTGTAATCGGGTTATACCACGTCGAAGAGGCCGGAGAGGCGCTCAGAACGAGGTAGGGGTGGTCCTACTCGGTGGCACATAGCCGGCGCAGCGCTGGCTTGAAGGCCGGAACTTCGACGAGGCACTGCGTTCGATTGGGGCGATGATACGAGGTGCTACTGGTGTTGATTTGAAGAGGAGGAGATGGGCTTTGAAGATCGGGTGGTGGTTGAGGGTATTGTGGCATGTGGCGGCGGCGATTTGGTCAGGAAGGGAGGAGCGGTTTCCGTCGATGATCGGGAGAGAGACGAGGCTTTTGATGGATTTTTATATTATTTTTTTATTATGAAGGAATTTTCCTATTGGCCCAAACTTTTTTAATTCAAATATTAGGGTTTTTTACAAATTGAACGCCAATTCCAACCCAACGACTGTCACCCCTAGCTAAATACCCCCAGCCCGGACACAATGGGATATGTTTCGTTGGCCAATTCGACTGTTACAGTCAGTTATTTTTTAAATTAAAGTATAAAACATTCAAATTCTATTTTGAACGTACATTTCAATTTTCTAGGGCCACAAACTGATTCGAAAAATTCCAGAAAAATAAATCTGGCGATGTTTTGACGATACGGTCCCAACAAAACTAGTTTCGTAAAATTCTGAGATCGTTTGAAAAATGGCCATTTTCTGGTCGATCCAATTTAACTATAATCGACCAAACACATTTTCCTTTGCCACGCTCACATACTAGCTTCAAAATTTATGAAATTTGAAACCTAGCAATAATTTGACATCCCGGATCCAACAAAAGTGGTTTCGTCGAATTCCGAGGTCGTTTGCAAAATGTCTATTTTCAAGGGCTATATATACTCTATAGCGACCTCTCTGAAAATTCATTTGGCCATAACTTTTGATTTCCGCTATGAAACATCGATTTTTCAGATTCGCTAGAAAGGTAATCATAAACAGATTTAAATATTTTTGGTTTCACTAAAATCCGTTTTATTTTGCACTCGGTATAGTCAGTTAGAGTTCGAATTCAAATTTTGAAACTTCAGCGCCATTTCATGCCTTATTTATAATTAAAATTAATTATATTTATTTTCAAACATCAATTCAAACATACTTTCGTCGTTATAATTTAAAATATTTTATTTTAAATATTTAAAATTCATTAAAATAGCCAAATTAAAAAATTTAAACTGGCTCAGATTTTCCGGGTTGTTACACATATAATACTCATCATTAAATGATAGTGTTTTTAAAAACACATCTCGACTTTGGGAGTTGAATTTGTGTGAATAAGTCGAAAAAGTTTTCAAATATTAGTAGAATATTCATATTTTTATATTGACTGAGCAGGTTGCTTAGTGACTAACTAATCAGGTAAAACACTACCGCATGTTTGCTATTCTACATTTTAAAGCATCTATAACACTCATCATTTGCATATTCCGCGCCAATAAGATCAAGTATGTTTCAAAATATAAGTGAAACTTTGATGTTTGCATCAAATAAGTAGGTTTCTTGGTGCTCAAGTAATCAGGTAAAACACTGCCGCATGTTTGAAACTCTACCATTTCAAATACATATAATACTCATCATTAAATAATAGTACTTTTAAAACACGTTTCGACTTTGGGAGTAGAATTTGGGTGAATAAGACGAAAAAGTTTTCAAATATTAGTAGAATATTTATATTTTCATATTGACTAAGCAGGTTGCTTAGTGACTAAGTAATCAGCTAAAACATTGCCGCATGTTTGTTATTCTACATTTTAAAGCAGCTATAACACGCATCATTTGCATATTACCGTTTGGACCCTGGATCCGCGTCAATAAGATCAAGAAAGTTTCCAAATATAAGTGAAACTTAGATGTTTGCATCGAATAAGTAGGTTTCTTGGTGCACAAGTAATCAGGTAAAACACTGCCGCATGTTTGAAACACAACCATTTCAAATACACATTATACTCATTATTAAATAATAGAGTTTTTAAAAACACGTCTAGACTTTGGGAGTAGAATTTGTGTGAATAAGACGAAAAAGTTTTCAAATATTAGTAGATTATTCATATTTTCATATTGACTGAGCAGGTTGCTTAGTGACTAAGTAATCAGCTAAAATACTGCCGCATGTTTGTTATTCTACATTTTAATGTAGCTATAGCACGCATCATTTGCATATTACCGTTTGGATCCTGGATCCGCGCCAATAAGATCAAGAAAGTTTCAAAATATAAGTGAAACTTTTATGTTTGCATCGAATAAGTAGGTTTCTTGGTGCTCAAGTAATCATGTAAAACACTGCCGCATGTTTGAAACTCTACCATTTCAAATACATATAATACTCAACATTAAATAATAGAGTTTTAAAAACACGTCTCGACTTTGGGAGTAGAATTTGTGTGAATAAGAAGAAAAAGTTTTCAAATATTAGTAGAATATTCATATTTTCATATTGACCGAACAGGTTGCTTAGTGAATAAGTAATCACGTAAAACACTGTCGCATGTTTGCTATTCTACATTTTAAAGCATCAATAACACTCATCATTTGAATATTACCGTTTGGACCCTGACATCCATGCCAGTGAGATCAAGAAAGTTTCAAAATATAAGTGAAACTTTGATGTTTGCATCAAATAAGTAGGTTTCTTGGTGCTCAAGTAATTAGGTAAAACACTGCCTCATGTTTGAAACTCTACTATTTCAAATAAATATAATACTCATCATTAAATAGTGTTTTTAAAAACACGTTTTGACTTTTGGAGTAGAATTTGTGTAAATAAGACGAAATTTTTTCAAATATTAGTAGAATATTCATATTTTCGTGTTGACTAAGAAGGTTGCTTAGTGACTAAGTAATCAGGTAAAACACTGCTGCATGTTTGCTATTCTACATTTTAAAGCATCTATAACACGCATTATTTGCATATTACCATTTGGACCCTGGATCCGCGCCAATATGATCAAGAAAGTATCAAAATATAAGTGAAACTTTGATGTTTGCATCGAATAAGTAGGTTTCTTGGTGCTCAAGTAATCTGGAAAAACACTACCGCATGTTTGAAACTCTATCAATTCAAATGCATATAATACTCATCATTAAATAATAGTGTTTTTAAAAACACGTTTCGACTTTGGGAGTAGAATTTGTGTGAATAAAATGAAAAAGTTTTCAAATATTACTAGAATATTCATATTTTCATATTGACTAAGCAGGTTGCTTAGTGACTAAGTAATCAGGTTAAACACTGCCGCATGTTTGCTATTCTACATTTTAAAGCATCTATAGCACTCATCATTTGCATATTACCGTTTGGACCCTAGATCCGCGACAATAAGATCAAAAAAGTTTCAAAATATAAGAGAAACTTTGATGTTTGCATCGAAAAGGTAGGTTTCTTGGTGCTCAAGTAATCAGGTAAAACACTGCCGCATGTTTGAAACTCTACCATTTCAAATACATGTAATACTCATCATTAAATAATAGTGTTTTTAAAAACACGTATCGACTTTCGGAGTAGAATTTGTGTGAATAAGACGAATAAGTTTTCAAATTTTAGTAGAATATCCATATTTTCAAATTGACTGAGCAGGTTGCTTATTGACTAAGTAATCAGGTAACACACTGCCGCATATTTGCTATTCTACATTTTAAAGCATCTAGAACACTCATCATTTGCATATTACCGTTTGAACCCTGTATCCGCGCCAATAAGATTAAGAAAGTTTCAAAATATAAGTGAAACAATGATGTTTGCATCGAATAAGTTGGTTTCTTGGTACTCCAGTAATCAGGTAAAACACTACCGCATGTTTGAAACTCTAGCATTTCAAATACATTTAATACTCATCATTAAATAATAGTGTTTTTAAAAACATGTTTTGACTTTAGGAGTAGAATTTGTGTGAATAAGGCGAATTTTTTTTTCAAATATTAGTAGAATATTCATATTGACTGAGCAGATTTCTTAGTGACTAAGTAATCAAGTAAAACACTGCCGCATGTTTGCTATTCTACATTTTAAAGCATCTATAACACTCATCATTTTCATGTTACCGTTTGTACCCTGGATCCGCGCCAATAAGATCAAGAAAGTTTCAAAACATAAGTGAAACTTTGATGTTTGCATCGAATAAGTAGGTTTCTTGGTGCTCAAGTAATCAGGTAAAACACTTCCGCATGTTTGAAACTCTACCATTTCAAATACATATAATACTGATCATTAAATAATAGTGTTTTCAAAAACACATCTCGACTTTGGGAGGAGAATATGTGTGAATAAGACGAAAAAGTTTTCAAATACTAGTAGAATATTCATATTTTCATATTGGCAGCGTAGGTTGCTTAGTGACTAAATAATCTGGTAAAACACTGCCGCATGTTTGCTATTCTACATTTTAAAGCATCAATAACGCTCATCATTTGCATATTACCGTTTGGATCCTGGATCCGCGCCAATAAGATCAAGAAAGTTTCAAAATATAAGTGAAACTTGGATGTTTGGACCGAATAAGTAGGTTTCTTTGTTGCTCAAGTAATCAGGTAAAACACTGCCGCATGTTTGAAACTCAACCATTTCAAATACATATAATACTCATCATTAAATCATAGTGCTTTTAAAAACACTTTTTGACTTTGGGAGTAGAAGTTGTGTGAATAAGACGAAAAAGTTTTCAAATATTAGTAGAATATTCATATTTTCATATTGACTGAGCTGGTTGCTTAGTGACTAAGTAATCAGGTAAAACACTGTCGCGTATTTGCTATTCAACATTTTAAAGCATCTATAAAACTCATCATTTGCATATTACCATTTGAACTCTAGATCCGCGCCAATAAGATCAAGAAAGTTTCAAAATATAAGTGAAACTTTGATGTTTGCATCGAATAAGTTGGTTTCTTGGTGCTCAAGTAATCAGGTAAGACACTGCCACATGTTTGAAACTCTAGCATTTCAAATACATATAATACTCATCATTAAATAATAGTGTTTTTAAAAACACGTTTCGACTTTGGGAGTAGAATTTGTGTGAATAAGACGAAAAAGTTTTCAAATATTAGTAGAATATTCATATTTTCATATTGACTGAGCAGGTTCGTAATAACCCGGATTCTTATGGGTTAATTTTAAATATTTAATATCGTTTAAATATTGATATGATTATATAAATTTATTTTTATATTAAATTATCGATTTAATAATCGATTTCGATTTAAATCGAATATATTAAATTGACGAATACGGAAACAATAAATAAATAAATTCGAAGTTAGACTTGAATCAAGATAATTCAGATGATCTGTGGAAATTCTAATTCGAATATAAACGATAATAATAATATTATTATCGAAGAATTCATTT
The DNA here is from genome assembly GCA_030737875.1 of Allium sativum. NCBI lineage: Eukaryota > Viridiplantae > Streptophyta > Magnoliopsida > Asparagales > Amaryllidaceae > Allium > Allium sativum. The sequence continues at coordinate 27,526,195 of JASFAX010000022.1, read as the reverse complement.
GTTTTGAATTTAGTTCATATCGATTTAAAATAATATCTTTTCCAGACGATAGAATGAGGCTTTGAATCCTGCTCCAGTGTGTTCAGAAAAATGGTACAACGCTAGAAACGTTAGTTATTGTGTTTCGATTGGAGTTCAGGACCCTGAATTTATATTATTATAAATTCAAGTGGATAAGAATCAACCAAGTATCCTTCATTTATAAGTATACGTGGAACTTCCCTTCCTCTCTTTGATTTTCTCCTGCCAACAAATATAAAGTAAAGCCATGCATTTCATTTTTAGTTCCTCACAATCGAAATCAGAAACCGATCCCATCCCACAAAACAAATCGAATTCCTTCCAGGAATTTATACTCGAGTTAAAGCTGTTGCTCTTCGATCATGTGTTCGAATCTAGGTGCGCTCGGCACCACCTGAGCTCGACTCCAAATTGTGTGACCTAGGGTTGCTGAAGCTTGCTTCGCTCAGGTATTTTGGCCAAATCGAGTTTGATCTGAGGATCGAGAGTGGGGAAGTATCGCAGTGGAGGTTGCGATGTAGTCTAGAGGTGCAAGAGGAAGGAGGTGCGAGTTACAACAAGGTATCATGACTTTTGGTATGACAGTCTTCGAACTGGGAAGGGTACATGAGGCGTGTTGGTTCTGTAAGGAGTGTGACGTGGCGGTTCAAATGGGGTTGGCATGGTCACTGCTGAGGTGTACGCAACTGCTGGAAGTCGACAAAGGTGGTTGGAGCTATTGATGAGTATGTGTTAGAAAGGAAATGAGGACTACCAACAAGTTGTTCGATGAAATGTTAAAGAGGGAAATCACATTGGAAAAGAAGGAGTGCATGCAAGTATTTCTGTTTGGGGATGATTGTCAATATAGTTAATGAATTTGATCAAATGGTGGTAAAGACAGTAAGGTATACCTATTTTACAAAATTTAATATATCTAGGGAAGTTTATTTATTTTAGAAAATTAAATAAATGTTTAATCAATTATTGAATTAAAATAATCATAGGTGGAAATAAAATTAATTCGAGATAACTCGAGAAGTTTGTAACTGCAACAATTTGGAATTTAACAAGATATTCAGCAAAGAAATTCACGGTGAGTAAATCTCACTCTGTTTTATTTAGAATTATTTTTATCAGTTGAAAATAATTGTTTTGTTGATTGTTGGATGCTTTAAATATTTATTTATTGCTGTTAAAAAAATATATTAGTTATTTAGGATATATATATATTGGGTTGATGATTGGTTGGATTCCCGCAGTCTCATTAGCGGATGCCCGCGGTACCATAGCGGATGATTTCCCTATGCGCCCCACAAATATATTAGTGGATGACCTTCTATACCACGATATCCTGCCTCAAAGCAGGATGGGTATTACTATGTTGACTAACGTTTGTGGATGCAGGAAAACAGGTTGGAGGAATCCAATTTGATTCCTCAAAAATATATTATCTGTTTGTTGTTTGTTTGATTTCATATATAGATGTGTTCAAAATCAAATGATTGAAAATTCGTTGATTTGATTGTTTAAATTATCACTAGGGCTGGGAATATTGATTTATAAAATACCCTGAAAGGGTATTTGAGATTTAAAAAGGGAATTCTATTTTTATAAATAGAATTTGAATTTTTAATAAACTATAGAAAATATTAACTTGTTCTGAAGATATATAAAACGAGTATTGAATTTATAAACTCTGTTTATAAATAAAAATATGGGATTTGAATTGGATTTATAAACTTTGTTTATAAATATATAATGCGGGATTTTAAGTGAAGTTATAAACATTGTTTATAAATAATGAATGGAATTAAAAATAGAAATTCAAATGGACTTTAAACTATAGATTTGAATATAGAAATTCAAATGGACTTTAAACTATAAATTTGAATATAGAAATTCAAATGGGAATTTAAACTATGGAATTTGAATATAGAATTCAAATGGAATTTAAACAATAGAATTTGAATAAGAGAAGTGAAATAGAATTTGATATATAGGATTTGAATAATAGAAGCGAAATGGAGTTTAAATATAGAATTCAAATATTAAAAGAGAAATAAACTAAAGAGATAATTAACAAATTGAGTTAAAACGATTGGTATAGTTAAAATAGATTGGGCATGTATAGATACAGGAGACAGGTTTGGAATATAGTGTTAGAAGTTATATAAATATAATGCCCGACAAAAAGGTACGTATTTAATTCATATATGAGATTTTATGCGCCGTACCGGCTAGCCACTTGGCTTTTCTTTTTCTTATTGGATTGGTAATGGCCATGGGAAGCTATTAGAAATATCCCGAAGCTCCCGATACAAAGGAGGTTATGGCGAATTTTTCCGGGAATTTAAGGAGATAGAATATTTTAAAGATAATTGGATAGTTAGAAATCAACGTATCAATAAATAGATAAGTCGATAAGGAAACGAACTTAGAAATAGAATAGTAAAATCAAAAAGGAAGTATAAGAATAGAATCTAGTAAGAATAGAAAGAGAAGGTGTATATGTGTTTAAAAGTGAAGAATTAGTTGTATGGTATTGATTATTCGAGTAAGTAGTCATATCTGTTTTGACGTTATAAATGTTATTCAGTCAAGGTCTGAGAGGTAGTTATACCACAACTTGATTGATTTCATTATTAACAAATAAATAGTAAGATTTCAAGCGCGAAGATCAATGTCGAATAAGAGTTAGTGAATATAGTATTTGGGTTGTCGTAACGATGTTTTACACAACATCCGTTTTAACCCAAATAAACGTAAGCTTGGAAATAGAATAATAAATATTTCTAAAGTTAGAAAATAAAGGAAGGCCAATATGGTTATTGAAAATATTTGGTTAACAAATATTGATAAAGAAATAGAGAAGAGATTTAATTAATGGAATATTAATTAAAGGCTCAGTGATTGTTGATATGTTGAATGAACACTTGTTTTTCTTCGATAGTTAAATCATCGACTATCGAAACACTTGTTTTTATTCGATAGTTAAATCACAGACTATCGAAGTTTTGACCATCGTTGTCAATATGGAGAGTCCGGTTGGATTATTATCCAAAGAACCACTCCTTATTGGCAGTAGCATGCGAATCAGATTATATAAAGATAATCGAAGACGGAGTAGAGTGCAAGGACTTTTTCTATTAATAGAAATTGTGCTTTCGATTCATCCTGTTCCTGGGTGACTTGTATGGATGAATGTCTGACAGAGTATTTCCAGAAAGGTCACGTACATTGATTTCTCCAACCGTACAAAGAGTGGAAGAGGGGAAGATAACTTCTTTTAGCTAACACGTAATGTACTATTGTAGACGTCAATTAGTGATTTTCGATGGATCTGACAATGTGGCATTCGAAGTGAATCTGATGATAAGGCGTAACCTCAAGCCTCATCAAATCGGTAAATGACATAAATCGGGCAAGCAGCATGGCTATGTAGGTCGCACCTATTAGGGTGTATAATCACCTGATCTAGAGCTTCATTTATTTCTAAAAATCTATTGTCGATGTTGTCCCATTCGGGAAAATGGTTGCTGATCCCAACCGTTGGTGATATACATTCGATACACTCAAGCCAAATGAGTGGTTGGTCATGCGTGGTTGAGTTGCAAGATGTTCTTGTTGAACTCGGTGTATTCTCCTCTAGAGATATACCAGCGGAAGGTGGTTCCATACCTTGTCATAGTTGGAAATCCATTACCCAATATGTGCTTGCGGTTTTGATTGTATATTGTATATGTGGAACGTGAGATGCAAACGTTTCACTAGATCGTTATCTACTTGATTTAGACAATATTATAATATCAAAAGAGTTTTGATATAAATATTATCGTTCCTTTCAAAGGGATTTTGAAAGATAAGTCAAGTGTTTGGATTCTCAAAAGGGAAAAACCCGTTCCGTGTTATACGACGTGGTCTTATGAGATATCATTTAGTTCTAAAACTGTTTTTTAACTGTTTACTCATACCAGTCCCATGACTGACCCGGAGTTTATTTGTTTTGTTCTACCTAAACTCTCGGGTGCCTAAATTTGTACGGGCAGTCAAGTAGTTCTGGATTTTACAGATCTATCCAAAGGAGCTTGGAGCAGGAGGCTTCAGCGTTAGTTATATAGAGTTTTGTTCCGCTGTGTTGTAAGTGTTGTACTCTGATAAGTGTATGTTATACAGTTAAGATTTTGTATTTCAAAGATATGATATATTATATTTTGTTCCGCTGCGATGTGAGATTCTGTGTTGTTGTTTCTGTTCTTCTTTTATCTTCTTCTTCTAAAAAAAATGTTTCGTATTTTCATGATATTTGGGTTGGACGTATGATGTCAACTCCGATATTATGGATTTGCGGGTCATTATAGTTGGTATTAGAGCTTAGGTTGAGCGAATACCTATGCTTGTTGGAATGTGCTCATTAGAGATAGGGTCAGTAGTACCCTAAAATGAGTTGAGTGTATATATATACGAGAGAGCGTATTTGTTATTTGATATAAAAACTGTTTTATATTGTGTTGACTAGTCTGTTGAGTGAATTATGAATTCTGATCGAATCGTGGGATGCCACGATGTCGATAGGAGTTTTATAAACACTTGAATAGAAGATTGGACACGATATTGTTTTAAATGGTTGGGTTGATTGTTAGGATTATAATCGAATGAGATATTTATTTGTTAAATAAATAGAATTTAGTCAAAGGAATATTTAGAAGATGAATGGAAAATGGAAATATGTTTTTAATAGATAAATAGAAAGATTTATTTATAAATAACAGTTTATAAATTAAATTAAATATTTATCATTCGATAAACGGAATATATAAGTCTGAACTTATATAGAGAAGAGATATTGGTTTTTAACACCGATAGTTTTAAATAGAAGGGGTACACAACACTTGTATAAGTGAAGTAACGTTATTAAAGAGAACATTTATAAAGTGAAGAACCGTTACTAAAAGCAAATCTTTATAAATGAATAAACATTATCCAATAGGAGTTATTCGAATAGGAGAAATAATCGATTAGAGTTAGAAATAATCGATTAGAGTTAGAATAAATCGATTTGAGTAAGAATTAACCAGTTAGAGTTAATCAGTTAGGGTTAATCCGTAGAGTTAATTGAATATTAATTTTTCAATTAGAATTTATCGAATATTTGTTATTCAAATTTAGAGTTAACCAGATAGAGTTAATTGAACATAGTTAATCGAATTAGGATTTAATTGAATGTTAGTTATTCAATTAAAGTTGATCGAATATAGTTATTGAGATAGAGTTAGTCAAACATAGTTACTCGGGATAAGTTGCCATTTCGTACGACTGCTAGCGTAATTCGTAGGGCTGTAGAAAGCCTAGGGCGGTCGGATGTTTCCTGAGGGAATCAGGTGTAACCATTGTGATCGCTGCGATCTAGAGTCAAGCGAATGGAGTTAAATCAAATATTGGTTATTCGAACAGAGTTAAAGGAGTTAGCGAATATAGCTGATTCGGGAGGAGTTAAGTGAAAAGAGCTAATCAAACAGAGTTAATTGATAAGAGTAAATTGAATAGAGTAAATCGAATATAGTTTATTCGAAGAAAGGTTTTTGAATCTAGTTATTCGAAAGAGAGATTATCGAATATAGTTATTCGAAGGGAGGGGTTATCGAATAGGGATTTATTCGAAAGAAAGTTACGTAATGAAGTTTGAAATGTTGAGTATCAACATAAATAAATTTTGAAAAGATAAATGGGTTTGTAGCACTTTTTCTACCTTAGCAATTTCGAGGACGAAATTATTTTAAGTGGGGAAGATTGTAATGAACCGGATTCTTATGGGTTAATTTTAAATATTTAATATCGTTTAAATATTGAGCTAATGATATAAATGTATTTTTATATTAAATTATCGATTTAATAATCGATTTTGATTTAATATCGAATATATTAAATTGATGAATACGGAAACAATAAATAAATAAATTCGAAGTTAGAACTGAATCAAGAAAATTCAGATGATCTGTGGAATTCTAATTCGAATATAAACGATAATAATAATATTATTATCGAAGAATTCATTTGTTTTGAATTTAATTCATATCGATTTAAAATAATATCTTTTCCAGACGATAGAATGAGGCTTCGAATCCTGTTCCAGTGTGTTCAGAATAATGGTACAACGCTGGAAACGTCAGTTATTGTGTTTCGATTGGAGTTCAGGACCCTGAATTTATATTATTATAAATTCAAGTGGATAAGAATCAACCAAGTATCCTTCATTTGTAAGTATACGTGGACCTTCCCCTTCCTCTCTTTGATTTTCTCCTGCCAACAAATATAAAGTAAAGTCGTGCCTTTCATTTTGAGTTCCTCACAATTGAAATCAGAAACTGATCCCATCCCACAAAACAAATCGAATTCCTTCCAGGAATTTATACTCTAGTTAAAGTTGTTGCTCTTCGATCATGAGTTCGAATCTAGGTGTGCTCGGCACCACCTGAGCTCGACTCCAAATCGCGTGACCTAGGGTTGCTGAAGCTTGCTTCGCTCAGGTATTTTGGCCAAATCGAGTTCAATCTGAGGATCGAGAGTGGGGAAGAATCACAGTGGAGGTTGCGATGTGGTCTAGAGGTGCAAGAGGAAGGAGGTGTGAGGGAGAACAAGGTATCATGAATTTTGGGATGACAGTCTTCGAACTGGGAAGGGTACAGGAGGCGTGTTGGTTCTGTAAGGAGTGCGACGTGGTGGTTCAAATGGGGTTGGCGTATTCACTGCTGAGGTGTACGCAACTACTGGAAGTCGACACAGGTGGTTGGAGCTATTGATGAGTATGTGTTAGAAAGGAAATGAGGACTGCCAACAAGTTGTTCGATGAAATGTTTAAGAGGGAAATCACATTGGAAAAGGAGGAGTGCATGCAAATATTTCTGTTTGGGGCTGATTGTCAATATAGTTAGTGAATTTGATCAAATGGTGGCAAAGACAGTAAGGTATACCTATTTTACAAAATTTAATATACCTAGGAAAGTCTATTTATTTTAGAAAATTAAATAAATGTTTAATCAATGATTGAATTAAAATAATCATAGGTGGAAATAAAATTAATTCGAGATAACTCAAGAAGTTCGTAGCCGCAACAATTTGGAATTTAATAAGATATTCAGCAAAGAAATTCACGGTGAGTAAATCTCACTCTGTTTTATTTAGAATTATTTTTATCGGTTGAAAATAATTGTTTTGTTGATTGTTGGATGCTTTTAATATTTATTTATTGCCACTAAAAATATGTATTAGTTATTTAGGATATATATATATATATATATATATATTGGGTTGATGATTGATTGGATTCCCGCAGTCTCATTAGCAGATGCCCGTGGTACCATAACGGATGATTTCCCTATGTGCCCCACAAATATATTAGTGGATGACCTTCTATAACGTGGTATCCTGCCTCAAAGCATGATGGGTATTACTATGTTGACTAACGTTTGTGGATGCAGGAAAACAGGTTGGAGGAATCCAACTGGATTCCTCAAAAAAATATTATATGTTTGTTGTTTGTTTGATTTCATATAGATTCATATATGATGTGTTAAAAATCAAATGATTGAAAATTGGTTGATTTGATTGTTTAAATTATCACTAGGGCTGGGAATATTAATTTATAAAATACCCTGAAAGGGTATTTGAGATTTTAAAAGGGAATTCTATTTTTATAAATAGAATTTAAATTTTTAATAAACTATAGAAAATATTAACTTGCTCTAAAGATATATAAAATGATTATTGAATTTATAAACTCTGTTTATAAATAAAAATATGGGATTTGAATTGAATTTATAAACTTTGTTTATAAATATATAATGTGGGATTTTAAGTGAAGTTATAAACATTGTTTATAAATAATGCATGGAATTAAAAATAGAAATTCAAATGGACTTTAAACTATTTGTTTGAATATAGAAATTCAAATGGACTTTAAATTATAGATTTGAATATAGAAATTCAAATGGGAATTTAAACTATGGAATTTGAATATAGAATTCAAATGGAATTTAAACAATAGAATTTGAATAAGAGAAGTGAAATAGAATTTGATATATAGAATTTGAATAATAGAAGCGAAATGGAGTACAAATATAGAATTCTAATATTAAAAGAGAAATAGACTAAAGGGATAATTAACAAATTTGAGTTAAAACGATTGGTATAGTTAAAATAGATTAGGCAGGTATAGATACAGGAGACGGGTTTGGAATAATGTGTTAGAAGGTAGATAAATAGAATGCCCGACAAAAAGGTACGTATTTAATTCATATATGAGATTTTATTCGCCGTACCGGCTAGCCACTTGGCTTTTCATTTTCTTTTTGGATTGGTAAGGGCCATGGGAGGCTATTAGAAATATCCCGAAGCTCCCAATACAAAGGAGGTTATGGCAAATTTTTCGGGGAATTTAAGGAGATAGAACATTTTTAAGATAATTTGATAGTTAGAAATCAACGTATCAATATATAGATAAGTCGATAAGGAAACGAACTTAGAAATAGAATAGTAAAATCAAAAAGGAAGTATAAGAATAAAATCTAGTAAGAATAGAAAGAGAAGGTGTATATGTGTTTAAAAGTGAAGAATTAGTTGTATGGTATTGATTATTCGAGTAAGTAGTCATATCTGTTTTGACGTTATAAATGTTATTCAGTGAAGGTCTGAGAGGTAGTTATACCCCAACTTGATTGATTTCATTATTAACAAATAAATAGTAAGATTTCAAGCTCGAAGATCAATGTCAAATAAGACTTAGTGAATATAGTATTTGGGTTGTCGTAACGATGTTTTACACAACATCCGTTTTAACCCAAGTGAATGTAAGCTTGGAAATAGAATAATAAATATTTCTAAAGTTAGAAAATAAAGGAAGGCCAATATGGTTATTGAAAAAATTTGGTTAACAGATATTGATAAAGAAATAGAGAAGAGATTTAATTAATGGAATATTAATTAAAGGATCAGTGATTGTTGATATGTTGAATGAACACTTGTTTTTCTTCGATAGTTAAATCATCGACTATCGAAACACTTGTTTTTATTCGATAGTTAAATCACAGACTATCGAAGTTTTGACCATCGTTGTCAATATGGAGAGACCGGTTGGATTATTATCCAAAGAACCACTCCGTATTGGCAGTAGCGTGTGAATCAGATTATATAAAGATAATCGAAGATGGAGTAGAGTGCAAGGACTTTTTCTATCAATAGAAATTGTGCTTTCGATTCATCCTGTTCCTGGGTGACTTGTATGGATGAATGTCTGACAGTGTATTTCCAGAAAGGTCACGTACATTGATTTCTCCAACCGTACCAAGTGTGAAAGAGGAGAAGAAAACTTCTTTTAGCTGAGACATAATGTACAGTTGTAGACGTCAATTAGTGATTTTCAATGGATCTGACAATGTGGCATTCGAAGTGAATCTGATGATAAGGCGTAACCTCACGCCTCATCAAATCGGTAAATGACATAAATCGGGCAAGCAACATGGCTATCTAGGTCGCACCTATTAGGGTGTATAATCACCTGATCTAGAGCTTCATTTACTTCTAAAAGTCTATTGTCGATGTTGTCCCATTCGGGAAAACGGTTGCTGATCCCAACCGTTGGTGATATACATTCAATACACTCAAGCCAAATGAGTGGTCGGTCATGCGTGGTTGAGTTGCAAGATGTTCTGGTTGAACTCGGTGTATTCTCCTCTAGAGATATACTAGCGGAAGGTGGTTCCGTACCTTGTCATAGTTGGAAATCCATTACCCAATACGTGCTTGCGGTTTTGATTGTATATTATATATGTGGAACGTGAGATGCAAACGTTTCACTAGATCGTTATCTACTTGATTTAGACATTATTATAATATCAAAAGAGTTTTGATATAAAGATTATCGTTCCTTTCAAAGGAATTTTGAAAGATAAGTCAAGTATTTGGATTCTCATAAAGGAAAAACCCGTTCCGTGTTATACGGCGTGGTCTTATGAGATATCATTTTGTTCTAAAACTGTTTTTAACTGTTTACTCATACCAGTACCATGACTGGCCCGGAGTTTATTTGTTTTGTTCTACCTAAACTCTTGGGTACCTAAATTTGTATGGGCAGTCAAGTAGTTCAGGATTTTACAGATCTATCCGAAGGAGCTTGGAGCAGGAGGCTTCAGCGTTAGTTATATAGAGTTTTGTTCTGCTGTGTTGTAAGTGTTGTACTCTGATAAGTGTATGTTATACAGTTAAGATTTTGTATTTCAAAGATATGATATATTATATTTTGTTCCGCTGCGATGTGAGATTCTGTGTTGTTGTTTCTGTTCTTCTTCTATCTTCTTCTTCCCAAGAAAATGTTTCGTATTTTCGTGATATTTGGGTTGGACGTATGATATATATAGTCAACTCCGATATTATGGATTTGCGGGTCATTACAAGGTTGCTTAGTGACTAAGTAATCAGGTAAAACACTGCCGCATGTTTGCTATTCTACATTTCAAAGCATCTATAACACTCATTATTTGCTTATTACCATTTGGACCCTAGATCCGCGACAATAAGATCAAGAAAGTTTCAAAATATAAGTGAAACTTTGATGTTTGCATCAAATCAGTAGGTTTCTTGGTGCTCAAGTAATCAGGTAAAACACTGCCGCATGTTTGAAACTCTACCATTTCAATTACATATAATACTCATCATTAAATAATAGTGTTTTTAAAAACACGTCTCGACTTTGGGAGTAGAATTTGTGTGAATAAGAAAAAAAAGTTTTCAAATATTAGTAGAATATTTATATTTTCGTATAGACTGAGCAGGTTGCTTGGTGACTAAGCAGTCAGGTAAAACACAACCGGATGTTTGCTATTCTACATTTTAAAGCATCAATAACACTCATCATTTTCATATTACTGTTTGGACCCTGGATCCACGCCAATAAGATCAAGAAAGTTTCAAAATATAAGTGAAACTTTGATGTTTGCATCGAACAAGTAGGTTTCTTGGTGCTCAAGTAATAAGGTAAAACACTGTCGCATGTTTGAACCTCTACCATTTTAAATACATATTATACTCATCATTAAATAATAGTGTTTCTAAAAACACGTTTCGACTTTGGGAGTAAAATTTGTGTGAATAAGACGAAAAAGTTTTCAAATATTAGTAGAATATTCATATTTTCATATTGACTGAGCAGGTTGCTTAGTGACTAAGTAATCAGGTAAAACACTACCGCATGTTTGCTATTCTACATTTTAAAGCAGCTATAACACTCATCATTTGCATAATACCGTATGGACCCTAGATCCGTTCCAATAAGATCAAGAAAGTTACAAAATATAAGTGAAACTTAGAAGTTTGCATCGAATAAGTTGTTTTCTTGGTGCTCAAGTAATCTGGTAAAACACTGTCGCATGTTTGATACTCTACCATTTCAAATACATATAATACACATCATTAAATAATAGTGTTTTTAAAAACACGTTTCGACTTTGGGAGTAGAATTTGTGTGAATAAGATGAAAAAGTTTTCAAATATTAGTAGAATATTCATATTTTCATATTGACTGAGCAGGTTTCATAGTGACTATGTAATCAGGTAAAACACTGCCGCATGTTTGCTATTCTACATTTTAAAGCATCTATAACACTCATCATTTGCATATTACCGTTTGGACCCTGGATCCGCGCAAAAAAGATCAAGAAAGTATCAATTTATAAGTGAAACTTTGATGTTTGAACCAAATAAGTTGGTTTCTTGGTGCTTAAGTAATCAGGTAAAACACTGTCGCATGTTTGAAACTCTACCATTTCAAATACATATAATACTCATCATTAAATAATAGTGTTTTTAAAAACACGTTTCGACTTTGGAAGTAGAATTTGTGTGAGTAAGACGAAAAGTGTAACAACCCGAAAATCTGGGCCAGTTTAAGTTTTTTATTTTGGCAATTTTAACGAATTTTGAATATATAAAATAAATTATTTTAAATAATATAGACGAAAAATTTATTTTGAATAGAATTCGAACGTATATAGTTATGTACGTCGTCGTTAGAATAGAAATATTTATTTTAAATTATAAAAGGAATTGAAAATGGCGTGGTAGTTCCATAATTCGATTTAAAACTTCAAATGAATGTACCAGGTGCAAAATAAACCGGATTTTAGTGAAACCAAAAATATTTGAATCTATTTGAGAATATCTTTCCAACGAGTCCGAAAAATTGAAATTTCATAGTGGGGATAAAAAGATATGTCCAGTTGAAAATTCAGAATAGTCGCTATGGAATTTCGGCCCTTAAAAATAGCCATTTTACATCTGACCTCGGATTTCGACGAAACCACTTTTGTTGGATCCGTGATGTCAAGTTATTGCTAGATTTCAAATTACATAAATTTTCGATTCAATATGTGAGCATGGCAAAAGAAAACGCATTTGACCAGTTTTAGTTGATTTTAATCGACTGGAAAATGGCCATTTTACAAACGATCTAAGAATTCGACGAAACTTGTTTTGTTAGGACCGTATCGTCAATACGAAGCTAGAAAATATTTTTCTAGAATTTTTAAATTCTGTATGTGGCCCAGGTAAATTGAAATGTGCGTTCAAATTGAATATATATAGATGTATATTTTAATTTGAACGGAAACTGATCGAAACTGTCGAACTGGCTTTCGATACGTATCCCATTGTGTTCGAAATGGGGGTAATTAGCTAGGGGCAACAGTCGTTGGGTTAGATTTGGGATTCGAACTGATAAGCATGTATTTTGGGGATTTTAATAAATAAATATATAAAAATATAGTGGTCAAAACCCCATTTTCAATTCAGTCCGCGATCAAACGTTTTAACCCGCTGCTCCACACGATCGATAGGCGGAAATGGCTCAAATTTCTCCTCTTAAATCCACCCAATCCATCAACAGTTAGATTGAACTCCTGTGGAATGAATTGTGGAGAAGATCAAGGGCTTCGAATCCATATGAGCAGCGTTGGGTTTCGTTAAGTATTTCGCCTGAAACGAGCCTTCAATGGTCAGCAGTTCGCGCCGCCACTGCTCACTGCTGGCGCCACCGAGTTCATCAGATGTAACAACCCGTAAAATCTGGGCCAGTTTAAAATTTTTATTTTGGCAATTTTAGCGAATTTTGATTATTTAAAATGAATTATTTTAAATAATATTGACGAGAAATTTATTTTGAATATAATTCGAACGTATATATTATATACGTCGTCGTTAGAATATAAATAATTATATATAATTATAAAAGGAATTGAAAATGGCGCGGTAGTTCGAAAATTCGATTTCAAACTTCAATTGAATGTACCGGGTGCAAAACAATCCGGATTTTTGTGAAACCAAAAACATTAGGATCTAATTGATGATATCTTTCCAACGAAGTTGAGAAACTGAGATTTCACTTTATAAATGATGAGATATGTCCAGTTGAAAATTCTGAATAGTCGCTATGGAATTCAGGCCCTTAAAAATGGACATTTTGCAAATGACCTCGGATTTCGACGAAACCACTTTTGTTGGGTCCGTGATGTCGAGTTATTGCTAGGTTTCAAATTTCATAATTTTTCGAATCAATATGTGAGCGTGGCAAAGGAAAACGTGTTTTGACCATTTCAGTTGATTTTAATCGACTGGAAATTGGCCATTTTTCTAACGGTCTCAGAATTCGACGAAACTAGTTTTGTTAGGACCGTATCGTCAATACGAAGCTAGAAAATATTTTTCGGGAATTTTTAGGGTTAGTATGTGACCCCGGTAACTTGAAATGTACGTTTAAAATTCAATATAATGATTTAAATGTAAATTTAACGGAAACTGATTGTAACAATCAAATCAGCTTGCGATATAGATCCCATTGTGTTCAGAATGGGGGTAAAACGCTATGGACGACAGGCGGTGGGCCTCGTTTAGAGGTCATATGTAAAACTCAACCTTTTAGCCAAATATAATAATTAAATAAAAAAAAAAAAAAAAAAATAATATACTTCTCTCCCCTTAAAATCGTTCTGGCCCCCCCCCTCCTTTCATTCTCGATCATCACTAAAAAAAAAAAAAAAAAAAAAGAAATGACGACCTCGACGGATCGCTACCACCGCCGCTCCAGGTGGAGCGCCTCCCCTCCCTAGACCGCACACCCCCTCCTCCGCCTAACCTCCATCACGAGCGTGAGCTCGAAGCCCCAAATCAGCCACCACACCCAAAAACTCCACCGACGCCCCGACGCCAGCACCACCCTCCAACGCCCGTAGCTTCGCCCTCCCTTCCCCCTTCGAACCCCTAGCGAGCCGCCCATCCCCTCCATCTTGCGTCGACGCAGCACCCACGCCCCCTCCTTTTTCTGTAAGTTTTTTTTTATTTATTTATTTATTTTATTTTTATTTTAATTCTGATTTTTAAAAGTTGTTTAAAACTGATTTATACGAATTTAAAAACTGGATTTTTAAAAGAAAATAAAAACTGGATTTTTAAAAGAAAATAAAAACTGGATTTTTAAAAGAAAATAAAAACTGGATTTTTAAAAGAAAATAAAAACTGGATTTTTGAAAATGAAATATAAACTGATTTTATTATGAATTTATAAACTGATTTTTATGAGTTTATAAGCTGATTTTTAGGAATTTATAAACTGATTTTATTTTAAGATTTTAAAACTGATTTTAAAATAAAAGAAAAGATTTGAACTGGGTTAGAAAGATCAGATTTTTAGAATAGAAAAGATCATATTTTTAAATATGAGAAGGCGATATTTTTAAATATGAAAAGACGATATTTTGATATGAGTAGCGAAATAAAAATTCGATTTTTATATATTGAATAGCGAAATAAAAATTCGATTTTTATATATTGAATAGCGAAATAAAAATTCGATTTTTATATATTGAATAGCGAAATAAAAATTCGATTTTTATATATTGAATAGCGAAATAAAAATTCGATTTTTTATATATTGAACTTTGAAATAAAAATTCGATTTTTATATATTGAACTTTGAAATAAAAATTCGATTTTTATATATTGAACTTTGAAATAAAAATTCGATTTTTATATATTGAACTTTGAAATAAAAATTCGATTTTTATATATTGAACTTTGAAATAAAAATTCGATTTTTATATATTGAACTTCGAAATAAAAATATGATTTTTATTTATTGAATAGCGAAGTAAAAATATGATTTTTACATATGTAGTGAAAGCGGGCAACGAAGATGACGAAGGTGCGATAGCGATGAAGTTTTCTATCAGTGAAGTGCCGTGGAGCTAGGATAGCTATAGGTGAGAACTTCTCACTCAAATTCTACTTTTCTAGTTATATATATATATACTAGGATGCAGACGGTGCTTAGTAGCACCCGACACCCGTCCACAGACCATGGACTTGTTTGTTTGACTGTTTGGTGATTGATTGCGATATTGGTTTGAATGTGGTTTGTGGTGTGAAAAAAAAATCGAATCGATAAATTGGTTAGGATTAGACGTGCGCCGTTATAAGGCGAAGGAGTAAGGCTAGGTTAGACCCTTACTCCAAAGTTTGTGGTTTGCATAACGAATTGATTTGATTGATGTGTGAATGGCGTGGGCCTTCACTAGACCGGGGATAAGGCTAGGCCTTGTCCCGTTTCTAGTATCGTGCCGTTATGCCGCCGAAATTTTCTAAAATATGTTAGAAAAATAAAAATATCATTTTATTTAAAGAATGAACTGAATAGAAATTCATATGTTGGAATAAAATGTTTTATCGTTAAAAATATCATTTTTAACGTGAAAGTGAATAAAATAGAATATTCATTTACAAACCAGACGGTTTGTTTATGTACACCTATTTGAAGGACATTGATTGGGTTGATAAATTTTACACATCGCCCAACGGCACAAATAAAATATGTGTTTGATTGTTTGAAACCCCACACGGGTGTTGGGATGAAATTTAAAGTTCACTCATCCCGATTGATTGAATATGTCGATCGTTTGATTGACAGGCTGTTTTAAGCGTTGGATATTTATATGTGATGCTTATACAGTGTAGTGCACTTTGGTTGATGGTTGATTATTTTTCAAGGCTATTATACATGTGTTGTATGAAAATCCATATAATTAACTTTATATGGTAATTGATTGGGCCTCATTCCAGTTTTAAAATAGAAATATTTGAAAAAGAAATATTTGAAATAGAATATTTGAAAATAGAACTTTATGAAGCCGTGTTGATTAGATTGACGCCATTTTGACGTGAACGATATTTATATCGATTTTATCGATTTCGAATTGAATTGAAAACGAATTCGAAATGAATTGAATTGAAAACGAATTCGAAATGAATTGAATTGAAAACGATTTCGAAATGAATTGAATTGAAAACGAATTCGAAATGAATTGAATTGAAAACGATTTCGAAATGAATTGAATTGAAAACGATTTCGAAATGAATTGAATTGAAAACGAATTCGAAATGAACTGAATTGAAAACGATTTCGAAATGAATTGAATTGAAAACGATTTCGAAATGAATTGAATTGAAAACGATTTCGAAATGAATTGAATTGAAAACGATTTCGAAATGAATTGAATTGAAAACGATTTCGAAATGAATTGAATTGAAAACGATTTCGAAATGAATTGAATTGAAAACGATTTCGAAATGAATTGAATTGAAAACGAATTCGAAATGAATTGAATTGAAAACGAATTCGAAATGAATTGAATTGAAAACGATTTCGAAATAAATTGAATTGAAAACGAATTCGAAATGAATTGAATTGAAAACGATTTCGAAATGAATTGAATTGAATATGAATTCAAATTGAATTGAAATTTGAATTGAACAGAAATGAATTTTGAAACGAATTTATAAAGAAGAATTCAATTTTGCTTTGAATTGAAATGGAAGTTGAAATAAATTTTGAAATGAATTTAAAACTGTTTATATAATTCGTTTTAAATAAAAATCGGCGAAGTATATATTATATATATTATATATATAATATAATGGCCTGAATAGAACGCGCCGCGCCGCGGCAGTTCGTGAATTTCGACCATTTATTTCAAACGGACATTACGGGAGATCCGACCGTCGGATTCTCCTAAAACCGGAACCGTTGGGTTCGTATCGAAAAGAGCTTTCTAATGAATGTTAGAAATTTGAAATCTAACGGTTGGATTTGGAGATACGTCCAAATCAAATTCGAAAAAGGTCGCTGTAAGTGCAGTTCGATGGCCGTTGTTGGAAATCGACTGTACGGGCCTTGATAAAATTATTAAAAATAGTAATAATTTGTGTAAAATCATAAGAAATGATTTGTGAAGATTTGGGATGAAAAACTCCATATTTGAAAAGATAAAAATAGATTTTTATCGAAATGAACTAGTTTTGAACTAGAATTATAATTCTATTTATTTTTAAATAAATAAATTGAATTTGAAATGGTTTTGAAAATAACCAAAATTTCCAATGATTGCATTGGAGTGGATTTGAATCGAAATTGTCTTCGGAATATTTCGATGTTGGAATTCGTGATTATACAGGTGTTGTTATGGAAATTTGAAAGATATATATTTATATCGTTATTTCCAATACGACATTTGTTAGTCGTAGAATTCGATATTGAATATAAGCCGATATATTTTCTATTCAGAGCCTTGTATTGAATATCGAATGTGATTTGGGTTTGTCGTGAATGGTGTCTTCACTAACACTGTTCTTGAACCCAGTTGAGAAAAGATTAAATCTTTTTATTTAGATTTAATGAAGTGTACCAATTAAATGATATTTAATTGGAATTGAATTGGTATTGATTTTTGGGTTTATCGTGAACAGTGTTTTAAATAACACTTGTTCTTTAACCCGATAATTAATCGAATGTGATTTGGGTTTGTCGTGAATGGTGTCTTCACTAACACTGTTCTTGAACCCAGTTGAGAAAAGATTAAATCTTTTTATTTAGATTTAATGAAGTGTACCAATTAAATGATATTTAATTGGAATTGAATTGATATTGATTTTTGGGTTTATCGTGAACAGTGTTTTAAATAACACTTGTTCTTTAACCCGATAATTAATCGAATGTGATTTGGGTTTGTCGTGAATGGTGTCTTCACTAACACTGTTCTTGAACCCAGTTGAGAAAAGATTAAATCTTTTTATTTAGATTTAATGAAGTGTACCAATTAAATGATATTTAATTGGAATTGAATTGGTATTGATTTTTGGGTTTATCGTGAACAGTGTTTTAAATAACACTTGTTCTTTAACCCGATAATTAATCGAATGTGATTTGGGTTTGTCGTGAATGGTGTCTTCACTAACACTGTTCTTGAACCCAGTTGAGAAAAGATTAAATCTTTTTATTTAGATTTAATGAAGTGTACCAATTAAATGATATTTAATTGGAATTGAATTGGTATTGATTTTTGGGTTTATCGTGAACAGTGTTTTAAATAACACTTGTTCTTTAACCCGATAATTAATGGAATGTGATTTTGGGTTTATCGTGAATCGTGTTTTAAATGACACTGATTCTTTAACCCAGATAAGGATTAAAACTAAGTGGAGTTTTAATGAATCTTTAATTAGATTGAAAAGATCGAGAATGGAGTATCACCAGTTTTGCTCCAGGCGATAGTTAAATCTTTAATTAGATTTGAACGTGAAATTTAGAAACTAACTGTCGGTTAGCCAAGCAGAATGGTTTTCTGGATATTGATCTGATGTTGGTTTCGGCCTTCGGGGTTAATATTTGGGGAATTATTCTCTTGATTAATTTACGGTTAGTGACTAATGAATTGGAATGAGGCGTATGTTGTGTTTGTGTAACACTTATTTAAAATATACGCGAGTTATTCGGAAAGACCGGGTTTATCCCATTCTGAATAACTGATACGACGATAAGTCGAAGATGAAGACGATGGTCGAAGACCGGAGGTCTTCACGTCGTTTGGGTGATAACTGATGATCTTGATTGGGCTGTACACCCAAGAAGATGGAAACAGTTAGTGATCGTCCAGACGTACTTGGAGATCGATGGATATGCGGGGTACTAGGTGCCTCCGGTTTCGTTCAGACCCAGAACGGACTTGTAAATGGACTGTGTGTCTGACATCGGATTTCATTCTGTGTGACTGATATCGGTTGCATAGGATGGTTTGCCTGTGTGGCATGCTAAGATGCAAATGATCAAGGCTTCTGTTGAAAAGCAAAGTCTTGTGGTGATGATCAAAGCACGGCCTTTGTGGCGTAGCTTTGTGTAACGTTTACTTCGCGAGTTTCACACCCGGTATGAACCAAAAACGGGAGGGACATCAGGGAGGACTTGCGTTTCTTTCTAGCTAGAAGTGGCGTCAGTGGTTTTACACGCCCTGACGAGTTTGACTTATGTGGTTGTTGCTGTTGCGAGGCGCCTCGGATTGATCGGTCGTTCTCGAACCGATGGAGTCATTTAGTTGGCTCGTTTACGCCCCATAGGGCGGGGAAACGCATGTTCAGGCATTTTAATCCACTCCGTGTGGACCGGCCCTGACGATCCAAGGGTCACTCGAGCTCTGATCCTGAGGGGCGGGCTAGAGCGTCTCGAATCGGTTGAGGACTATCTTTTGCCTCGGTTCATAGATGGAAATCCAATTTCCAAATACGTGACATTTGCGGTTTTATTTGTAAACCTATATATGGCGACATGATATATGGTACCCATGCCGCCTATGATTGATACTTATGATTTGAAGTTGTTTTATACACTATGCACTTATAATAGTATCAAATGATTTGTTTTAAACGTATCAAGCATTCTTTGGCTGTTATAAGGGAAAACCCTATCCTCGACTGCGTTGCATTGTGTGATGGGATCTGGGTCTTATAACAGCTTCATTTTTCTTTATTTAGCATTGCGCTGTTTATTTATGCACTGGTATTCTTGGGAGGAAACCCGTTCCGTGTTATACGGCGTGGTCCCTTGATTTACCTAGCTTTAAAAATAAAGATTAACTGTTTTAGTTCTCACACCAGTCACATGACTGACTCGGAGTTTATTGTTTTAACCTAAACTCTGGGTGCCCTTATTTTGACACGGGCAGCTAGTAGTTTTGGTTTTGCAGATTTATATTCACAGGATCCTGGTTTACAGCTGGAACGATATCCGGAAAGCTTTGTATCCGTATATCTCATTCTAGTTGTGTATTGTATTATTTTCCGCTGCGATGTATTTAAATGTAATTTAAATCTCTGTTATTTCTGTGTAATATTCATTTATACTCTGTATATTCTTGTAATCTGATGCATTGTTGTTATATACAATGAAATGTTCTTCTGGATGCGTTCTGTTGTGGTTTGTTCTCGAACTATCCGACGCTTTCCTTTACGGGGAAGTTGCGGGTCTTTACACGTGGTATCAGAGCTTTGGTTTACAAAGCTAGAGAACAAGGCACATTAGAACCATACGAAAGAATTCATCAGATATTGGATTAGTAATATCCAATGAGGATGACTCGTTAGAGATGGGATCAGTAGTGTCCTAGAACGAGTCGAAAGAGTGTTGTTTTTGAAAATAAAAGTGAAAACCCACTTTGTTTTGGAAATTCAAATCTTAAGTATTCGTATTTGAATAGTCTATTTAAATTGAATTTGGGCAATCGAGTATATAAAGATTTTGCATACACGCTTAGCGGCTTGTATTCGAAGTTTTAATATATTGGGTAGATATAGAATCACATTCTAGTTGCCCGGGGATGATTCTGATGATGAGGCATCGTCATCTGTGTTGTGTTCGACTGGCGAGAGTGGGTTATCTATATATTTCCATATAGACTGGTGTGAGAACCGAAACTAGATAGGGCCTATTGTTGTGATTTAGCATCAAAAATCTGATTTTTGTCTATGTATCAAAATTATGAATTTGAAACTTTAAATTCACTAATTGATTGATGTTTGTGTTGTTTGTTCATTTGTTTGCTAATTTTGAACCATTATGCCTAATTGAATCAAATATTGAATTGTATTGAAAATTGGTTGCATTTGCTTGCATATGCATATACTTACATTGAACAGGTCATAGCAAGGAGGCTAGAGCCGAGAATAAAATTTGTTTGCCCGACAAATAGGTACATGTTTACTACATAATTTCCTGCGTTGTTTGGGTGATGATGATTTTGTGAGCCTATTGGCTAGCCGCTTGGCTTTTTCTTTTTCTTTTTGAGATCTGAAGGACCGGGGAAGCTATTTGAAATTCCCCGATGCTCCCGGTGCAGGGGAGGTTATGGCGAAATTTTTCAAAAATTTAGGGTGTTAGCCAAAATTTTGAAGTTTTGAAAATTCTCAGAAACTAAAGAGTTGGAGAATGGAAGCCAGATCGAGCGTAGAGTTGATTAATCAAACCACTTTCGACTTTGTTCCTTTTCGGGGACGAAAAGTTTTAAGTGGGGGAGATTGTAACAACCCGTAAAATCTGGGCCAGTTTAAAATTTTTATTTTGGCAATTTTAGCGAATTTTGATTATTTAAAATGAATTATTTTAAATAATATTGACGAGAAATTTATTTTGAATATAATTCGAACGTATATATTATATACGTCGTCGTTAGAATATAAATAATTATATATAATTATAAAAGGAATTGAAAATGGCGCGGTAGTTCGAAAATTCGATTTCAAACTTCAATTGAATGTACCGGGTGCAAAACAATCCGGATTTTTGTGAAACCAAAAACATTAGGATCTAATTGATGATATCTTTCCAACGAAGTTGAGAAACTGAGATTTCACTTTATAAATGATGAGATATGTCCAGTTGAAAATTCTGAATAGTCGCTATGGAATTCAGGCCCTTAAAAATGGACATTTTGCAAATGACCTCGGATTTCGACGAAACCACTTTTGTTGGGTCCGTGATGTCGAGTTATTGCTAGGTTTCAAATTTCATAATTTTTCGAATCAATATGTGAGCGTGGCAAAGGAAAACGTGTTTTGACCATTTCAGTTGATTTTAATCGACTGGAAATTGGCCATTTTTCTAACGGTCTCAGAATTCGACGAAACTAGTTTTGTTAGGACCGTATCGTCAATACGAAGCTAGAAAATATTTTTCGGGAATTTTTAGGGTTAGTATGTGACCCCGGTAACTTGAAATGTACGTTTAAAATTCAATATAATGATTTAAATGTAAATTTAACGGAAACTGATTGTAACAATCAAATCAGCTTGCGATATAGATCCCATTGTGTTCAGAATGGGGGTAAAACGCTATGGACGACAGGCGGTGGGCCTCGTTTAGAGGTCATATGTAAAACTCAACCTTTTAGCCAAATATAATAATTAAATAAAAAAAAAAAAAAAAAAATAATATACTTCTCTCCCCTTAAAATCGTTCTGGCCCCCCCCCTCCTTTCATTCTCGATCATCACTAAAAAAAAAAAAAAAAAAAAAGAAATGACGACCTCGACGGATCGCTACCACCGCCGCTCCAGGTGGAGCGCCTCCCCTCCCTAGACCGCACACCCCCTCCTCCGCCTAACCTCCATCACGAGCGTGAGCTCGAAGCCCCAAATCAGCCACCACACCCAAAAACTCCACCGACGCCCCGACGCCAGCACCACCCTCCAACGCCCGTAGCTTCGCCCTCCCTTCCCCCTTCGAACCCCTAGCGAGCCGCCCATCCCCTCCATCTTGCGTCGACGCAGCACCCACGCCCCCTCCTTTTTCTGTAAGTTTTTTTTTATTTATTTATTTATTTTATTTTTATTTTAATTCTGATTTTTAAAAGTTGTTTAAAACTGATTTATACGAATTTAAAAACTGGATTTTTAAAAGAAAATAAAAACTGGATTTTTAAAAGAAAATAAAAACTGGATTTTTAAAAGAAAATAAAAACTGGATTTTTAAAAGAAAATAAAAACTGGATTTTTGAAAATGAAATATAAACTGATTTTATTATGAATTTATAAACTGATTTTTATGAGTTTATAAGCTGATTTTTAGGAATTTATAAACTGATTTTATTTTAAGATTTTAAAACTGATTTTAAAATAAAAGAAAAGATTTGAACTGGGTTAGAAAGATCAGATTTTTAGAATAGAAAAGATCATATTTTTAAATATGAGAAGGCGATATTTTTAAATATGAAAAGACGATATTTTGATATGAGTAGCGAAATAAAAATTCGATTTTTATATATTGAATAGCGAAATAAAAATTCGATTTTTATATATTGAATAGCGAAATAAAAATTCGATTTTTATATATTGAATAGCGAAATAAAAATTCGATTTTTATATATTGAATAGCGAAATAAAAATTCGATTTTTTATATATTGAACTTTGAAATAAAAATTCGATTTTTATATATTGAACTTTGAAATAAAAATTCGATTTTTATATATTGAACTTTGAAATAAAAATTCGATTTTTATATATTGAACTTTGAAATAAAAATTCGATTTTTATATATTGAACTTTGAAATAAAAATTCGATTTTTATATATTGAACTTCGAAATAAAAATATGATTTTTATTTATTGAATAGCGAAGTAAAAATATGATTTTTACATATGTAGTGAAAGCGGGCAACGAAGATGACGAAGGTGCGATAGCGATGAAGTTTTCTATCAGTGAAGTGCCGTGGAGCTAGGATAGCTATAGGTGAGAACTTCTCACTCAAATT
Source organism: Allium sativum (assembly GCA_030737875.1). Lineage (NCBI taxonomy): Eukaryota > Viridiplantae > Streptophyta > Magnoliopsida > Asparagales > Amaryllidaceae > Allium > Allium sativum. The sequence goes on along the minus strand of JASFAX010000022.1, from coordinate 27,502,527 downwards.
CTACTTTTCTAGTTATATATATATATACTAGGATGCAGACGGTGCTTAGTAGCACCCGACACCCGTCCACAGACCATGGACTTGTTTGTTTGACTGTTTGGTGATTGATTGCGATATTGGTTTGAATGTGGTTTGTGGTGTGAAAAAAAAATCGAATCGATAAATTGGTTAGGATTAGACGTGCGCCGTTATAAGGCGAAGGAGTAAGGCTAGGTTAGACCCTTACTCCAAAGTTTGTGGTTTGCATAACGAATTGATTTGATTGATGTGTGAATGGCGTGGGCCTTCACTAGACCGGGGATAAGGCTAGGCCTTGTCCCGTTTCTAGTATCGTGCCGTTATGCCGCCGAAATTTTCTAAAATATGTTAGAAAAATAAAAATATCATTTTATTTAAAGAATGAACTGAATAGAAATTCATATGTTGGAATAAAATGTTTTATCGTTAAAAATATCATTTTTAACGTGAAAGTGAATAAAATAGAATATTCATTTACAAACCAGACGGTTTGTTTATGTACACCTATTTGAAGGACATTGATTGGGTTGATAAATTTTACACATCGCCCAACGGCACAAATAAAATATGTGTTTGATTGTTTGAAACCCCACACGGGTGTTGGGATGAAATTTAAAGTTCACTCATCCCGATTGATTGAATATGTCGATCGTTTGATTGACAGGCTGTTTTAAGCGTTGGATATTTATATGTGATGCTTATACAGTGTAGTGCACTTTGGTTGATGGTTGATTATTTTTCAAGGCTATTATACATGTGTTGTATGAAAATCCATATAATTAACTTTATATGGTAATTGATTGGGCCTCATTCCAGTTTTAAAATAGAAATATTTGAAAAAGAAATATTTGAAATAGAATATTTGAAAATAGAACTTTATGAAGCCGTGTTGATTAGATTGACGCCATTTTGACGTGAACGATATTTATATCGATTTTATCGATTTCGAATTGAATTGAAAACGAATTCGAAATGAATTGAATTGAAAACGAATTCGAAATGAATTGAATTGAAAACGATTTCGAAATGAATTGAATTGAAAACGAATTCGAAATGAATTGAATTGAAAACGATTTCGAAATGAATTGAATTGAAAACGATTTCGAAATGAATTGAATTGAAAACGAATTCGAAATGAACTGAATTGAAAACGATTTCGAAATGAATTGAATTGAAAACGATTTCGAAATGAATTGAATTGAAAACGATTTCGAAATGAATTGAATTGAAAACGATTTCGAAATGAATTGAATTGAAAACGATTTCGAAATGAATTGAATTGAAAACGATTTCGAAATGAATTGAATTGAAAACGATTTCGAAATGAATTGAATTGAAAACGAATTCGAAATGAATTGAATTGAAAACGAATTCGAAATGAATTGAATTGAAAACGATTTCGAAATAAATTGAATTGAAAACGAATTCGAAATGAATTGAATTGAAAACGATTTCGAAATGAATTGAATTGAATATGAATTCAAATTGAATTGAAATTTGAATTGAACAGAAATGAATTTTGAAACGAATTTATAAAGAAGAATTCAATTTTGCTTTGAATTGAAATGGAAGTTGAAATAAATTTTGAAATGAATTTAAAACTGTTTATATAATTCGTTTTAAATAAAAATCGGCGAAGTATATATTATATATATTATATATATAATATAATGGCCTGAATAGAACGCGCCGCGCCGCGGCAGTTCGTGAATTTCGACCATTTATTTCAAACGGACATTACGGGAGATCCGACCGTCGGATTCTCCTAAAACCGGAACCGTTGGGTTCGTATCGAAAAGAGCTTTCTAATGAATGTTAGAAATTTGAAATCTAACGGTTGGATTTGGAGATACGTCCAAATCAAATTCGAAAAAGGTCGCTGTAAGTGCAGTTCGATGGCCGTTGTTGGAAATCGACTGTACGGGCCTTGATAAAATTATTAAAAATAGTAATAATTTGTGTAAAATCATAAGAAATGATTTGTGAAGATTTGGGATGAAAAACTCCATATTTGAAAAGATAAAAATAGATTTTTATCGAAATGAACTAGTTTTGAACTAGAATTATAATTCTATTTATTTTTAAATAAATAAATTGAATTTGAAATGGTTTTGAAAATAACCAAAATTTCCAATGATTGCATTGGAGTGGATTTGAATCGAAATTGTCTTCGGAATATTTCGATGTTGGAATTCGTGATTATACAGGTGTTGTTATGGAAATTTGAAAGATATATATTTATATCGTTATTTCCAATACGACATTTGTTAGTCGTAGAATTCGATATTGAATATAAGCCGATATATTTTCTATTCAGAGCCTTGTATTGAATATCGAATGTGATTTGGGTTTGTCGTGAATGGTGTCTTCACTAACACTGTTCTTGAACCCAGTTGAGAAAAGATTAAATCTTTTTATTTAGATTTAATGAAGTGTACCAATTAAATGATATTTAATTGGAATTGAATTGGTATTGATTTTTGGGTTTATCGTGAACAGTGTTTTAAATAACACTTGTTCTTTAACCCGATAATTAATCGAATGTGATTTGGGTTTGTCGTGAATGGTGTCTTCACTAACACTGTTCTTGAACCCAGTTGAGAAAAGATTAAATCTTTTTATTTAGATTTAATGAAGTGTACCAATTAAATGATATTTAATTGGAATTGAATTGATATTGATTTTTGGGTTTATCGTGAACAGTGTTTTAAATAACACTTGTTCTTTAACCCGATAATTAATCGAATGTGATTTGGGTTTGTCGTGAATGGTGTCTTCACTAACACTGTTCTTGAACCCAGTTGAGAAAAGATTAAATCTTTTTATTTAGATTTAATGAAGTGTACCAATTAAATGATATTTAATTGGAATTGAATTGGTATTGATTTTTGGGTTTATCGTGAACAGTGTTTTAAATAACACTTGTTCTTTAACCCGATAATTAATCGAATGTGATTTGGGTTTGTCGTGAATGGTGTCTTCACTAACACTGTTCTTGAACCCAGTTGAGAAAAGATTAAATCTTTTTATTTAGATTTAATGAAGTGTACCAATTAAATGATATTTAATTGGAATTGAATTGGTATTGATTTTTGGGTTTATCGTGAACAGTGTTTTAAATAACACTTGTTCTTTAACCCGATAATTAATGGAATGTGATTTTGGGTTTATCGTGAATCGTGTTTTAAATGACACTGATTCTTTAACCCAGATAAGGATTAAAACTAAGTGGAGTTTTAATGAATCTTTAATTAGATTGAAAAGATCGAGAATGGAGTATCACCAGTTTTGCTCCAGGCGATAGTTAAATCTTTAATTAGATTTGAACGTGAAATTTAGAAACTAACTGTCGGTTAGCCAAGCAGAATGGTTTTCTGGATATTGATCTGATGTTGGTTTCGGCCTTCGGGGTTAATATTTGGGGAATTATTCTCTTGATTAATTTACGGTTAGTGACTAATGAATTGGAATGAGGCGTATGTTGTGTTTGTGTAACACTTATTTAAAATATACGCGAGTTATTCGGAAAGACCGGGTTTATCCCATTCTGAATAACTGATACGACGATAAGTCGAAGATGAAGACGATGGTCGAAGACCGGAGGTCTTCACGTCGTTTGGGTGATAACTGATGATCTTGATTGGGCTGTACACCCAAGAAGATGGAAACAGTTAGTGATCGTCCAGACGTACTTGGAGATCGATGGATATGCGGGGTACTAGGTGCCTCCGGTTTCGTTCAGACCCAGAACGGACTTGTAAATGGACTGTGTGTCTGACATCGGATTTCATTCTGTGTGACTGATATCGGTTGCATAGGATGGTTTGCCTGTGTGGCATGCTAAGATGCAAATGATCAAGGCTTCTGTTGAAAAGCAAAGTCTTGTGGTGATGATCAAAGCACGGCCTTTGTGGCGTAGCTTTGTGTAACGTTTACTTCGCGAGTTTCACACCCGGTATGAACCAAAAACGGGAGGGACATCAGGGAGGACTTGCGTTTCTTTCTAGCTAGAAGTGGCGTCAGTGGTTTTACACGCCCTGACGAGTTTGACTTATGTGGTTGTTGCTGTTGCGAGGCGCCTCGGATTGATCGGTCGTTCTCGAACCGATGGAGTCATTTAGTTGGCTCGTTTACGCCCCATAGGGCGGGGAAACGCATGTTCAGGCATTTTAATCCACTCCGTGTGGACCGGCCCTGACGATCCAAGGGTCACTCGAGCTCTGATCCTGAGGGGCGGGCTAGAGCGTCTCGAATCGGTTGAGGACTATCTTTTGCCTCGGTTCATAGATGGAAATCCAATTTCCAAATACGTGACATTTGCGGTTTTATTTGTAAACCTATATATGGCGACATGATATATGGTACCCATGCCGCCTATGATTGATACTTATGATTTGAAGTTGTTTTATACACTATGCACTTATAATAGTATCAAATGATTTGTTTTAAACGTATCAAGCATTCTTTGGCTGTTATAAGGGAAAACCCTATCCTCGACTGCGTTGCATTGTGTGATGGGATCTGGGTCTTATAACAGCTTCATTTTTCTTTATTTAGCATTGCGCTGTTTATTTATGCACTGGTATTCTTGGGAGGAAACCCGTTCCGTGTTATACGGCGTGGTCCCTTGATTTACCTAGCTTTAAAAATAAAGATTAACTGTTTTAGTTCTCACACCAGTCACATGACTGACTCGGAGTTTATTGTTTTAACCTAAACTCTGGGTGCCCTTATTTTGACACGGGCAGCTAGTAGTTTTGGTTTTGCAGATTTATATTCACAGGATCCTGGTTTACAGCTGGAACGATATCCGGAAAGCTTTGTATCCGTATATCTCATTCTAGTTGTGTATTGTATTATTTTCCGCTGCGATGTATTTAAATGTAATTTAAATCTCTGTTATTTCTGTGTAATATTCATTTATACTCTGTATATTCTTGTAATCTGATGCATTGTTGTTATATACAATGAAATGTTCTTCTGGATGCGTTCTGTTGTGGTTTGTTCTCGAACTATCCGACGCTTTCCTTTACGGGGAAGTTGCGGGTCTTTACATCAGAACGGAGGGAGGAGGCGTGGCTTCCGGAGCACTTCCACGGGGCAGCAACCGATCGTCGCCTGGTGTCTTGATTTGCGCGCAGTTGTGAGCCCTAGTTTCGAAACAGAGGATGAACGACGGGTTCATTTTTTTCCGTGAGGCCTGGGGCTTTCTGCGATGATCAATTTCCAGTTAAAGAAGACGCGGAGAATGGAGTGTTCAAAACAGTGAAAGGTGGTTCCTTTTTATTTTATTTTTTTGATTTTATTTTATTTTTTTACAAAAGAATTGTTAAAAAGAAAAAATAGCATTGTTTTTCAAAAGAAAATAAAATTAGCATAGGGATTTTTTGAAACTAAAATTAGCATGATGTTTAAAAATAAAATTATCATATTGTTTTAAAAATAAAAATATGTCATTGATTTAAAATAGAATTATAAAGATAAATATGATTTTTATTGTTGAATGATAATGAAAAGATAAGATTTTTTAATATAGAAAAGGAACGATCTTTATAGATGAAATGTGATCTTCTTTGAATAAAAAGAAATGTGATCTTCTTTGTTTAAAAAGAAATGTGATCTTCTTTGTTTAAAAAGAAATGTGATCTTATTTGTTTAAAAAGAAATGTGATAAAAAGAAATGTGATCTTCTTTGTTAAAATCGAAATGTGATCTTCTTTGTTAAAACAGAAATGTGATTTTTTTAAAATATATGCATCGATGGGAAAATATGATTTTTAGTAGATAAAAATATTATTTTTAGTTAAATAAAAATATATTCTTTGTTATGAAAAGTTCGGTATTAAAAATGTAATCTTTTTATATAGGAAGTAGCATTGTTAAAAATACAATTTTTAACATATACCACGTGAAACAGATCTCTTGGGAAAGACGGCGAAGATTTCCTACATATGAAGAGTCGTGGCGTTTGGATTAGCTATTGGTGAGAATTTCTCACTTTAAATTTCCTTTTCTAGTTATATCATTATACATAATAGGATGCAGACGGTGTTTAGTAGCACCCGACACCCGTCGTCCACAGACCATGGATGGCTTGTATGCTTATTTGTTTTGTTTGATTTTGATGTGTAGTTGATTGTGTGATGTGAAATGAAATAAAATATTTATATAGAAGATAAATATTGTATAGTTAAAAATTACGTGTGTATGAAATGAAATAAATATTTATAAACAAATCGGACGATTTGTTTATATACACTGATTTGACTGATATTGATTGGGACGATAAATTTTACACATCGCCCAAGTGCACAAATAAAATATGTGTTTGATTGTTTGATACCCTACACGGGTATTGGGATAAAATACGGCATACACTAATCCCAGTAATTAGTTATATGTCGATCGATTGATTGACAGGCTGTATAAGCGTCGATTATTTATATTTGATGCTTATACAGTGTAGAACGCACTTTGGATGATTGTTGATTTATCGTTGCTGTGATATACATGTGTTGTACGGAATCCATATAATTAACATTATATGGTAATTGATTGGGCCTCATTCCAATCGGGAAAATAAAGATTACTACAAAATATAGGTTCATGTGTTGACAGTACTCATTCGTTGAGATTAGTCATGTGTTGAGCGAAATACTTTAATAATAAAATTTACATCTTAATCATATATAAAATTAGAAACTAACTGGAAAATAGATAAGATGAGTGGTCTCTTGGATATTGATCTGATGTTGGTTTCGGCCTTCGGGGTTAATATTCAGGGAACCGTTCTCTTACTACTTTACGGTTGGAGTCTGATTTGAAATCAAACGATAGATACCATAATTTTTAGAAAATATATTAAACAACAATAATAGTCACACGTGGACAGTACTCATTCGTTGATATTAGTCATGTGTTGACAAAAATGTAGATTCATTTGTTGAATAGAATAACGGAATTATTGAAATATGTAAAGCTGTGTTGATTAGAGATGCGCTATTTTGACGCGAACAATAATTTTATCGATTGAATTCGAATTAAATTGAATAGAAAATGAATTCGAATTGAATAGAAAACGAATTCGAATTGAATTGAATAGAAAATGAATTCGAATAGAATTGAATAGAAATAGAATTCGAATAGAAATAGAATTTGAATTGAATAGAAAACGAATTAAATTGAATATAAATAGATATCGAATTGAATTGAAAACGAATTCGAATTGAATTGAATAGGAAATAGAATTCGAATAGAATAAAAATAGAAATAGAATTCGAATAGAATTGAATATAAATAGAATTCGAATTGAATTGAAAACGAATTCGAATTGAGTTGAATAGAAATAGAATTCGAATTCGAATTGAATAAAAACAAAATTTAAATTGAATTGAATAGAAAACAAATTCGAATTGAATTGAATAGAAAACGAATTCGAATTGAATTGAATAGAAAATGAATTTGAATTGAATTAAATAGAAAACGAATTCGAATTGAATAGAAATAGAATTCGAATTAAATTGAATAGAAATAGAATTTTTGATTCGAAATTGAATAGGAAGTTGAATTTGTTTTGAAAACGAATTTAAAACGATTTATAAAATTCGCTTTAAAAGGGAGTCGACGAAATATATAATATATATATATATATATATACATATATATATATATATACATATATATATATATATATACATATATATATATATATATTATATAATGGCCTGAATAGAACGCGCCGCGCCGCGGCAGTTCGTGAATTTCGACCATTGACTTCGAATTGACATTACGGGAGATCCGACCGTCGGATTCTCCTAAAACCGGAACCGTTGGGTTCGTATCGAAAAGAGCTTTCTAACGAATATTAGAAATTTGAAATCTAACGGTTGGATTTGGGATTATGTCCAAATCAAATTTGAAAAAGGTCGCTGTTAGTGCAGTTCGATGGCCATTGATGGAAATTGACTGTACGGGCCTTGATAAAATTATCAAAAATATCAATAATTTGTGTAAAATTATAAGAAATGATTAGTGAAGAACTGGGGTGAAAAATCCCACATTTATAAAGATAAAAATAGATTTTTATCAAAATGAACTAGTTTTGAACTAGAATTAAATTCAATTCATTTATGGAAATAAATAAATTGAATTTGAATTGGTTATTGGGTTTATCTTGAGCAGTGTTTTGAACAACACTTGTTATTTAACCCGATAATTAATGGGATGTGATTTTGGGTTGTCGTGAATGGTATCTTCAATAATACTGTTCTTATACCCAAAGGAGTTAAGAAAATCAGAAACTAACTGGAGATTAGTTAAGTTGAATGGTTTCTGAGGTATTGATCTGATGTTGGTTTCGGCCTTCGAGGTTAATACTTAGGGAATTGCTTACTTGCTAATTTACGATCAGGGACTGATTGAAATGTGATGTGATGTTGGGTTTATCGTGAACCGTGTTTTAAATGACACTGATCCATTAACCCAGTTAAAGATTAAAACTAAGTGAAGTTTTAATGAATCTTTAATTAGATTGAAATGATCGAGAACGGAGTATAACTAGTTTTGCTCCAAAGCGATAGCTAAATCTTTAAATAGATTTGAACGTGAAATGGTAATTAATTTTACCGATAACACCGTGGTGTTAGATATGGAGTATTTCCTTTTTTGCTTCATGGGATAAATAGGTTGGGATTGGGAAATAAAATAAATAATTACTTCGGTGTGGTTCGCTAATCCCGACTGGTTTTGGAAAACCATAATTTAGTTTGAAACGATATCCAAAGGAAGATTAAAGAATAAATTTCAAGGAATTTATCTTTGATAAAATTAATGGGAACCTTTCCCTAAGAATGTGAAATTTAGAAACTAAGTGCAGGTTAGCTAAGATGGATGGTTTCCTGGGTATTGATCTGATGTTGGTTTCGTCCTTCGGGGTTAATATTTGGGAAATTGTTCTCTTGCTAATTTACGATTAGTGACTGCTGAATTGGAATGAGGCGTATGTTGTGTTTGTGTAACATTTATTTATTATATACGCGGGTTATTCGGAAAGGCCGGGTTTATACCCTTTCTGAATAACCGATTCGACGATAAGTCGAAGATGAAGACGGTGGTAGGAGACCGGAAGTCTTCACATCGTTTGGGTGATTACTGATGATCTTGATTGGGCTGTACACCCAAGATGAGGGAATCAGTTGGTGGTCGTCCAGACGTACTTGGAGATCGATGGATATGCGAGGAAAGTGCCTCCGGTTTCGTTCAGACCCAGAACGAACTTGTAAATGGACGGTGTGTCTGACATTGGATTTTATTTAGTGTTGATTGATCTCTATTAAATATACATCTGTTTGGCGGCGGAGAATTTATTCTCTTGCTTAACGCCCTTCTCTGAGACGTACGAGCTCAGAGGTTGTATATCGATGGACATCAGTCGCATGGCATGAATTGCCTGTGTGGCACGCCTAAGTGGCAATTGATCAAGGCTTCTGTTGAAAAGCAAAGTCTTGTGGTTGATGATCAAAGCACGGCCTACGTGGCATAGTTTTGTGTATAGCGTGGATTCGCGAGCCTCCCACCTCGGTATGAGTCAAAAACGAGATAAGGACTGCAGGGAGAGCACGACGTTTCTTTCTGGCTATGGGTGGTGTCAGTGCTTAAACTGGCTGACATTTATATTATTTTCACCTTTATGGTTGTTGGATGAGGCGCCTCGATTATAGGTCTGTTAGGACCGGGAAACGTCTGTTCAGGAATTGCCAATCCTCAAACGTAAGAGAGGACCGGCCCTGAAGATCCAAGGGTTACCCAGAGTGTGTAGTCCTGAGACATTTGCTAGAGTGTCTCGAAGCGGAGAGGAGCTTGCCCCTTGCCTCGACTCATGACAGAAATCCAATTTCCAATACGTGATATTGCGGTCTTATTTGTAGAGCCTAGTATGGCGACATGATAGATGGTACCCATGCCGCCTATGATTGATATTTATGATTGAAATGTTTTGACACTATACACCTATAACAGTATCAAATGATCTGTTTTAAACGTACCAAGCATGTTTGGCTATTATAAGGGAAAACCCTATCCTCCGGCTTGCGTTGCATTGTGTGATGGGACCTGGGTCTTATAATAGCTTCATTTTTTAAAAAGCATTGTGCTGTTTTGTTATATGCACTAGTGTTCTTGGGAGGAAACACGTTCCGTGTTATACGGCGTGGTCCCTTGAATTACTTTCTTTTAAAGTAAAGTTTCAATAACTATTTATTTCTCACGCCAGTCACATGACTGACCTGGAGTTTATTGTTTTAACCAAAACTCTGGGTGCCCCTATTTTCGACACGGGCAGCTAGTAGTTTTGGTTTTGCAGATTTACATTCACAGGATTCTGATTTACAGCTGGAACGATGCTCGGAAAGCTCTGTATCCGTGTATTACTTTCAGTTGTGTTTTGTATTGTTTTTCCGCTGCTATGTAATTTATTGTAATCTCTGATATTTATCGGATGTATAATATTAATTTATACTCTATATATTCTTGTATTTTGATGAAATTGTTGTAACAAACAATGAAATGTTCTTCCGTCTGCATTCCGATTGGTCTTGTCCTCACAGTAATTCGTTCTTTCTCATCTCTTCGGAGACCGGGGAAGTTCGGGTTGCTTCAAAAAGGTTTTCAAATATTAATAGAATATTCATATTTTCATATTGACTGAGTAGGTTGCTTAGTGATCAATAAGATCAAGAAATTTCAAAATATAAGTGAAACCTTGATGTTTGCATCGAATAAGTAGGTTTCTTGGTGCTCAAGTAATCAGGTAAAACACTGCCGCATGTTTGAAACTCTACCATTTCAAATACATGTAATACTCATCATTAAATAATAGTGTTTTTTAAAACACGTCTCGACTTTGGGAGTCGAATTTGTGTGAATAAGACGAAAAAGTTTTTAAATATTAGTAGGATATTCATATTTTCATATTGACTGAGCAAGTTGCTTAGTGACTAAGTAATCAGGTAAAATACTACCGCATGTTTGCTATTCTACATTTCAAAGCAGCTTTAACACGCATCATTTGCATATTACCATTTGGACCCTGCATCCGCGCCAATAAGATTAAGAAAGTTTCAAAATATAAGTGAAACTTTGATGTTTGCATCGAATAACTAGGTTTCATGGTGCTCAAGTAATCTGGTAAACCACTGCCACATGTTTGAAACTCTAGCATTTCAAATACATATAATACTCATCATTAAATAATAGTGTTTTTAAAAACACGTTTCAACTTTATGAGTATAATTTGTGAGAATAAGACGAAAAAGTTTTCAAATATTAGTAGAATATTCATATTTTCGTATTGACTGAGCATATTGCTTAGTGACTAAGTAATCAGGTAAAACACTGCCGCATGTTTGCTATTCTACATTTTAAAGCATCAATAACACTCATCATTTTCATATTACCGTTTGGACCCTGGATCCGCGCTAATAAGATCAAGAAAGTTTCAATATATAAGTGAAACTTTGATGTTTGCATCGAATAAGTAGGTTTCTTGGTGCTCAAGTAATCAGGTTAAACACTGCCGCATGTTTGAACCTATACCATTTTAAATACATATAATACTCATCATTACATAATAATGTTTTTAAAAACACGTTTCGATTTGGGAGAAAAATTTGTGTGAATAAGATGAAAAAGTTTTCAAATATTAGTAGAATATTCATATTTTCATATTGACTGAGCATGTTGCTTAGTGACTAAGTAATCAGGTAAAACACTACCGCATGTTTGCTATTCTGCATTTTAAAGCAGCTATAACACGCATCATTTGCATATTACCGTTTGGACCCTAGATCTGTGCCAATAAGATCAAGAAAGTTACAAAATATAAGTGAAACTTAGATGTTTGCATCGAATAAGTTGGTTTCTTGGTGCTCAAGTAATATGGTAAAACACTGCCGCATGTTTGATACTCTACCATTTCAAATACATATAATACTCATCATTAAATAATAGTGTTTTTAAAAACACGTTTCGACTTTGGGAGTAGAATTTGTCTGAATAAGACGAAAAAGTTTTCAAATATTAGTAGAATATTCATATTTTCATATTGACTGAGCAGGTTTCATAGTGACTAAGTAATCAGGTAAAACACTGCTGCATGTTTGCTATTCTACATTTTAAAGCATCTATAACACTCATCATTTGCTTATTACCGTTTGGACCCTGGATCCGCGCCAATAAGATGAAGAAAGTATCAATTTATAAGTGAAACTTTGATGTTCGAATCAAATAAGTTGGTTTCTTGGTGCTCAAATAATCAGGTAAAACACTGCCGCTTGTTTGAAACTCTACCATTTCAAATACGTATAATACTCATCATTAAATAATAGTGTTTTCTAAAAACACGTTTTGACTTTGGGAGTAGAAATTGTGTGAATAAGACGAAAAGGTTTTAAAATATTAGTAGAATATTCATATTTTCATGTTGACTGAGCAGGTTGCTTAGTGACTAAGTAATCAGGTAAAACACTGCCACATGTTTGCTATTCTACATGATAAAGCATCTATAACACTCATCATTTGCATATTACCGTTTGGACCCTGGATCCATGCCAATAAGATCAAGAAATATCAAAATATAAGTGAAATTTTGATGTTTGCATCGAATAAGTATGTTTCTTGGTGCTCAAGTAATCAGGTACAACACTGCCGCATGTTTGAAACTCTTCCATTTCAAATACATATAATACCCATCATTAAATAATATTATTTTTAAAAACACGTCTCGACTTTGGGAGTAGAATTTGTGTGAATAAGACGAAAAAGTTTTCAAATATTAGTAGAATATTCATATTTTCATATTGACTGAGCAGGTTGCTTAGTGACTAAGTAATCAGGTAAAATACTACCGCATGTTTGCTATTCTACATTTTAAAGCAGCTATAACATGCATCATTGGCATATTACTGTTTGGACCCTGGATCCTCGCCAATAAGATCAAGAAAGTTTCAAAATATAAGTGAAACTTTGATGTTTGCATCGAATAACTAGGTTTCTTGGTGCTCAACTAATCCGGTAAACCACTGCCACATGTTTGAAACTCTAGCATTTCAAATACGTATAATACTCATCATTAAATAATAGTGTTTTTAAAAACACGTTTCAACTTTGGGAGTAGAATTTGTGTGAATAAGACGAAAACGTTTTGAAATATTAGTAGAATATTCATATTTTCATATTGATCGAGAAGGTTGCTTAGTGACTAAGTAATCAGGTAAAACACTGCCGCATGTTTGCTATTCTACATTTCAAAGCATCTATAACACTCATCATTTGCTTATTATCGTTTGGACCCTGGATCCGCGACAATAAGATCAAGAAAGTTTCAAAATATAAGTGAAACTTTGATGTTTGCATCGAATAAGTAGGTTTCTTGGTGCTCAAGTAATCAGGTAAAACACTGCCGCATGTTTGAAACTCTACCATTTCAAATACATATAATACTCATCATTAAATAATAGTGTTTTTAAAAACACTTCTCGACTTTGGGAGTAGAATTTGAGTGAATAAGACGAATTTTTTTTCAAATATTAGTAGAATATTCATATTTTCATATTGACTGAGCAGGTTGCTTAGTGACTAAGTAATCAGGTAAAACACTGCCGCAAGTTTGCTATTCTACATTTTAAAGCATCAATAACACTCATCATTTTCATATTCTGTTTGGACCCTGGATCCGCGCCAATAAGATTACGAAAGTTTCAAAATGTAAGTGAAACTTTGAGTTTGGATCGAATAAGTAGGTTCCTTGGTGCTCAAGTAATCAGGTAAAACACTGCCGCATGTTTGAAACTCTACCATTTTAAATACATATAATACTCATCATTAAATAATAGTGTTTTTAAAAACACGTTTCGACTTTGGGAGTAAAATTTGTGTGAATAAGACGAATTTTTTTTCAAATATTAGTAGAATATTCATATTTTCATATTGACTGAGCAGGTTGCTTAGTGAAACACCCCACCTCTGTTTAGGTCACTCTCAAAGGGAATGCCTCAACTTTAGTGGAGGTTTTTAAGTTCAAGCCACAGATAAACACAAGACAGATATAAACACATATATAAACAGTGGAAAACCAACAGACTTTCATTCCATAAAAATACGTGTTCATACAAAAACATTTCCATAATTGCCTCATAACACTTCCAAAACATTACAACATCATCACTGTCTTGATTTTATTAAAGAAGCATAAAAACATAAATAAAGCAACAAAAATCCCCATAGTGATATCCAAAGCCATAGTCCGAACGAAAGAGATTCAAACCATACATCTACTGTCTTGAAGCTTGCAAAGAGTCTGACTAAGCTAGGTTGTTTCCACCCTATGGACCGGGGGGGGACAGAAGAAAAGAAGACGAAAGAAAAACAGAGTCAGGCGTAAAGCCTGAGTAAATCTAGTGACTCTTCAATATGTGAATAAGAAAAAGGACATGATAGGTATAAACTGAAAACAGGAAAGTATCATAAGCTTAGGGAGTGTAGTTTAGAATCGAATATACTATCGCACCCACACTTTATCTCTGCACCTACTTTAACATTATTCTAACTGGCACCCCATGCTAAGGGTGAAGTGATCCCCTTTTTTCTAAAGATTGGCTCCTACTCGCGTAAACATAAGTGTCATACGGCCCCCAAGAATTGTAGATACCTATGTTGGTCCCACCATGGGGTGTATCCAGTCCCGTGGTGGCGACCCGACGCCATTCTAGAATGCATAGGGTATACTATTGGTGTTCAGTGCCTTATTTGCCTGCTCCGAAGTGACGTGCACACCCGCACTCCGTTAGAACCTACACTGCACCACACGTCGTCGCTTTGACCTCTTACAATCAGCCCAGTAATCGTGCCCCACCCTGCCTAGTTTCAGGGTAACATGATACCTAATTGGATTACTGCTGAAACGGATCCCTCGTTACTAGGGTTTTCTAGTCAAACATGTTAAATGGTTAAGTGTTTGTACCAACCTAACCCCACCCATCAATTCTTGTTAGCATGTTGAATCTGGTTAAGTGTTTTTAGTTAACTTAACGCAACCATCTGTCCTTAGCCTCTTAAAGCACCGACCACTCACATTAGACAGATATTATTACGGTTACTGGATGTGCCGGTCGGTTCCGGGCAGATTTACACCGTAACTCAGTCTAACCTCGGGTCCTTATTGGGCTCAATACTTAACCACCAATATTGGATAGGTATTGTTGTGACTACTGGACTGCCGGGCGGGTCCGGGCAGGTTTACGTCATAACTCAATCCAACCTCGGGTTAAGCATGTCGTATTTTCTAAATTTACGTATTTGTCTCTTTTTATTTTTATATGTCAATGTTTAAGGCCCAATTATCAAAATTCGTTATTCTAGGGTATAAAAATTTATACCGCCTAAATGTCACTAGTCATTGGCATGCGCCAAACATGGCAATAAATGTATTTTATCTTAAACCCAACGTTTGTTTTCCCCTGTTTGTACATACACAACATAATAACTTATGTTGGGCTTAACATTTCAGCCCAACCTATAAACATAAAGAAGGGAAAAATCAAGACATGAAATATTCTAGAATACATAAAAGAGGTGTGGCGCATGAACTTGCAACATATCGTTTTAACTAACATAAATTATGGGTCATGTGAACTTGCATTCAAACCAGGGTATAACTAAATAGGTGTCACATGAAATGGCATAATTTTTGACTTGCTTAGACGTGGGTTTAAACATATATAACTAGGCATAATGTCAAACACCAAACTAGCATGTTACATGTTCATAAAATGTCCACTTTTTGATACAACCCAAAGGTGTAAACTAACTTCAAATCAATTTGTCTATTATAACATAAAACTAGTATAATTTGTGTAACCAAACGGTACTTATCTAAACCCAATTATACTTGCAAATAAACATAAGAATGTATTCATAGGTTTTGATTCATGTATGCATAAAAGGTCTCAAATCTAGAACATGTTTACATAAGCCTTAATTTAGACTTAGAGAATGTATACGGTCCATCGACATAAACATAAAGGTGTCAAATTCTAGTTTTTGCCTCAAACTTGCAAGTGCTATCATTTTTATATACAAATGTCCAATAGGCTTGCATCAATCAATTTATGCCACAAATATCAATACACAAATCATGATAGAACCATCGCAATACACAGAATTTACATCATTATTATACAATAGAAAAACCCCAATTTCATTTACATCGAATCACATCTTAATTTCTATTCACATCGGAAAAACCACTATACTTACAACGAATGACGAATCTTGAATTATGGATTCTGAGTTCTAAAATTGAGATGCAATCCTTTGGGTAGCTAAACGTTGTTAGAATCTTGTTTTAGAATTATATTTGTATTAACTTTATTCATCGCTTAAGCGGTGGCTACGCCATGTCTCCTTCCAGCAGCAAGACGACTCCAAGCTCTAATTTTTAAGTGAATTTCGGTTGGAGTCTTAGGTTGTATTTATAGAATTTGAAATTGATTTGAGCCGTCAGATGATCACAGACGAATCTGGACCATTCACTTCGAGAGGAGCCAACCAAAGTGTGACAAGTCAGCCCTAGTGACACACCAGAGCCCATAAAATCGACAAGAACCCGACCAGGCCAGCTAGGGCCAAACCAGGTTGAATGGGCAGGTCGACCCCCAGGTCGACACTATGGTCGACCTGGTCAGGGGCAGGTCGATCACATGGTCGACCCCCTGGTCGACCTGGCTCTGGGCGGGAAATTTCCCGCCTAGCCCTTCTACGTTTGAATTTTGAATTTTCTGATATCTGTTTGAATTTTTAAATTAATTCTGAAACTTCGGAAGGCCTTATCTCCTTCATACGGAGTCCGATTTACTCAAACTCGGACTCTATCTCAAGAAGAATTTCGAGACGAACACAATGGCGTAACCCGTTTCCCTAAATTATTTCAACTTGAATTAATTATACTTTAAATTTAATTTTAATGTTAACAGAAAATTCGGGGTGTTACATTATCCCCTCCTTAAGGGATTTCGTCCCCGAAATCTCAAGTCTAGAAAAACATATACAATAACATCCAATCGTCCATCTACTCAACCAACAAACACAGGCGCCCATTGTCCTTAAAAGTCTTCTAATGCTTCATGATCATTTGCATAGTGTGTGTGTATGTCCTTATCTAATGCAAAATCAGGCGGTCTACTGATTCAGTTGACCTCCTTAATGCAAATCATGTAAGTGTCATGAATCCATTATGTATGCAAATTTTTCCTACTCATGAGTGCGCAAACATTCATACAAATGCAACATCCATATGACAACACATCAAGTTTCAACCATATACAAACATGAATACATATATGCATATGCAATATGAAGTGATTGAGTCAATCTAAAACCTAGGTTGTGTGTGTATATGCATCCACGAGCAACCACTAGCAACCACTTGCAAACACTTGCAACCATCAACCATAACATGTTTTAATTACATGTTTATGTAATAACCCGAAAATTTGGGCTAGTTTAAAATTATTATTTTGGCAATTTTATTGAATTTTGAATATTTAAAATAGATTATATTAAATAATATCGACGAGAAATTTATTTTGAATAGAATTCGAATGAATGTATTTTTATAGATCGTCGTTAGAATATAAATATTTATTTTAAATTATAAAAGGAATTGAAAATGGCGCGGTAGTTCAATAATTCGATTTCAAACTTCAAATGAATGTACAGGATTCAAAATAAACCAGAATTTAGTGAAACCAAAAATAATAGAATCTAATTGAGAATATCTTTCCAACGAATCCGAAAAATCAAAATTTCATAACGGGAATCAAAAGTTATGTCCAAATGAAAATTCAGAATAGTCGCTATGGAATTCTGGCCCTTAAAAATAGCCATTTTGCAGACGACCTCGGATTTCGACGAAACCACTTTTGTTGGATCCGAGATGTCAAGTTATTGCTAGTTTCCAATTTTCATAATTTTTCGAATCAATATGTGAGCGTGGCAAAGGAAAACGCGTTTGACCAGTTTCAGTTGATTGGCCATTTACTGGAAAATGGCCATTTTTCGAACGGTCTCAGAATTCGACGAAACTAGTTTTATTAGAACCGTATCGTCAATACGAAGCTAGAAAATATTTTTCGGGAATTTTCGAGTTCGTATGTGACTCCGGTAAATCGAAATGCGCGTTCAAAATCATATATAGAGTTGTATGTTGATTTTGACAAAAACTGATCATAACGATCGATTCAGCTTACGATACATATCCCATTGTGTTCGGAATGGGGGTAATTAGCTATGGACGACAGGCGGTGGGCTTGATTTCGAGGAAAGTAAAAAGTCACCTTTTTGAAATTAAATTAAATTAATAAAATAAAATAAAAAATCCCCTTTCCGTCTCTATATTTCCAATTCAGCCCCCCCCCCCCGCCCCGTTCATTATTTTTCAAAAACGATTTGAATAAAAAAAAAGAGAAAAAGGGGCTGTGCCCTAGGTCGCCCACCGCGCCGCCGGTGTTCAGGCGGAGCAGCACCCCCTGGCCCCACTCTCCTCCCTCCGCATCTCCTCCTCCAGCCTCAACCTCTTGCCCCCTTCTCTCTTCTTCCAACGCGCCCCCTCTTTCACCACAAAACCATCGCCTCCACATCCCGGGTAATGACCCGGATTTTTGGCGACTTTGGTTATCGACATAAACACGACGTCGATAACCAAACATCGAAAAATCCTGGTAATTAATAAAAGAAATTAGAGGGTGAGGATAGATAAGATAGAAACTTAGAATAGAAGAAGAAGAAGAAGAACACAACATCAGAGTAACACGAACCTCACAGCGGAACGAATAACATATAATATATAACATAACTTTGAAATATAACAGTTATATATATACAATAGCACTTTATCAGAATACAACACTTACAACAACAGCGGAAAACAATGGCTATAAAATCTTGAAACCTCCTGCTCTAAGCTCTCCAAGTATATCTGTAAATCCTGACTACTTGACTGCCAGTACAAATTTAGGCACCTAAGATTTTAGGGAAAACAACAAAGTAAACTCCGGGTCAGTCATGGGACTGGTGTGAGTAAAACAATTTAAACAGGTATATGATATCTCATAAGACCACGCCGTGAATACGGAACGGGTTTTTCCCTTATGAGAATCCAACATCTTTGACAAGCAATATCATTCTGATATTATAATAATGTATAAGTACAAATAGATATCAATCTAGCAGAAACGCTTTCATCTCACGTTCTACATATATAGTATACAATCAAAATCGAAAGCACGTATTGGATAATGGTTTTCAAACTATGACAAGGTACGGAACCACCTTCTGCTAGTGTACTCTAGGAACGATACACTGGAGTTCAACAAGAACATGTTGCAACTCAGCCACACATGACCGACCACTCATTTCGCTTGAGTGTATCGAATGTACATCACCAACGGTTGGGATCAGCAACCGTTCCCGTATATATATATATATATATATATATATATGGGACAACATTGATAGATTAAAGAAGCAAATGAATATTCTCAAGATAGGTGATTATACACACTACTTCGGTGCGACCGACTTAGCCATGCTGCCTGCCCGATTTCTGTCATTTACCGGATGTGAGGCTAGAAGCTACACTTATCTTTTCACATACCACATCTTCATTCACTTAGAATGTCACATCGCCATACCCGCCAAATCACAAATTGACTTCCCCAAAAATACCACAGGTATAAGCTAAGAGAAACGAATTCCTCCGCCACCAACATAAATATGTTTGAAACGATCAACTTACGTGATCTACCAGATATACTCTGTCAGACCTTCGTCCATACAAGTTGTCCTGGGACTGGAAAAACCGAAGGCACTATTCAGTATATCCATCTTAGTCGCTATTATCTAAGACTTATACAATAGCCCTTGCACTTTACACCGTCTTCAATTATCTTTGGCATATATGATTCGCAACGCTTATGGCAATACAAAGTGGTTCTTTGGATAATAATCCAACCGGTCTATCCATATTAACAACGTTAAAATGGTCAAAACTTTAATAGTCGGTGAGTTAACTATCAAATGAAAACACATGGGCAAACAACGATATTATTTCCAAATGGAAATACTATCTATCAATCATCAATCACTACCATTCCACATCTATCAGATTCTAACTGTAAACAAGTATGAGAACAATTCTCTAAGTATAAACCCCGAAGGCCGAAACCAACATCAGATCGATACTCAGAAAACTATTCAACTTAACTAATCTCTAGTCCGTTTCTAATCTTGTTTAACTCTATATATTTAACTCTATTTGATTAACTCTAACTAATTTACTCTATTTGATTTACCTCTAACTGGTTAACTCTAACTGATAAATTCTAACTCCTTTCGAATAAACTATTCTTTAACTCTATTTGAATAAATTACATTCGATTAACTCCTTTTACTCTAACTGATTAATTTTAACTCCTTTTATAATATCGTATTTATTTTCTAAATAAATATTTCCTTTATGATCCTATTTATTTAACAAATAATTATCTCCTTTATTCTATTTATTCTAACAAATAAATATCTCTTTATTCTATTTATAAATGGTTTACAAATATTTCTCTTCCTATTTGTTTGACAAATATTTTCCCTTATATTTGATTTACAAATATATATCCTTTATGTATGATTTACAAATATATTTCTCCTATATTTGATTTACCAAATATATTCCTTTTACAAAAATCCTTTTATTTATATATATAAAATCCATTGATTTTATATAAATAAATTTATTTCAAAATATACTTTGAAAATTCCTTTTCCACATTTGGGAATTTCTTATGGTATTTAACACACCATATGACAATGATAAATATCGTCCAAACACACATAATCAACGTCAGATTATATATCACAATATATAAATCACAGTAAAATAACTGTTGAGGAATTCAGTTAGATTCCTCTGACCTGTTTCCCTGCATCACAAATGTTAAACAATATAGATAACATCACCTTCAGTTCCATATGGTATATTCTGTTAAACATAATCAATATAGAAATTCAACTAATTGACCAGCTGTTCAATCAAATAGTCAACACAAAATCAAACAGACAATATTTAACAGTTCTAAAAATACAACATGAATTTATAAACTGTTTAGAGTTAGTGAGATTTACTCACATTGGCGCGTTAACCGTTAAATAATCGGTTTGCGTTCTTTGTTTTAGTCGGACAATTTATTTCGCCATAAATTGTAACGGGCTTTAATCGATGCGCGGTCAGTTCCATTATGTAGTGCTCGTCCATACGACCCCAACGCAACTCACGGTTCATCAATCTGATACCGTATGATCAAGTTATCGTATTTACAACTTTGTACATTATATAAATTTATTTAAAACTTAACTAATTTAAAAGTTGGGCTGTAGCGGTCGGGAATTTCGCTCGATCTGAATCAGTCGTTAAACCGATCTAGACCGTTCGAAACCCCTGATCGTTTTGAGAACATGACAAAACAGAACGCAGACGGAAGAACATTTCATTGTTATTACAACAATTCCATCAGATACAAGAATATACATAGTATAAATGAATAAATTACATTCGATAAATATCAGAGATTACAATAAATTACATAGCAGCGGAAAAATAATACAAAGCACAACTGAAGGTGATATACGGATACAGAGCTTTCCGGATATCATTCTAGCTGTAAACCAGGATCCTGTGAATATAAATCTGCAAAACCAAAACTACTAGCTACCCGTGTCGAAAATAGGGGCACCCAGAGTTTAGGTTAAAACAATAAACTCCAGGTCAGTCATGTGACTAGTGTGAGAACTAAAGCAGTTATTTAAAGCTTTATTTTAAAAGAGAGTAATTCAAGGGACCACGCCGTATAACACGGAACAGGTTTCCTCCCAAGAATACCAGTGCATAGAATAAACAGCGCAATGCTTTTTCGAAAAATCGAATTTTTACTTCGCTATTCAATATATAAAAATCAAATTTTTACTTCGCTATTCAATATATAAAAATCGAATTTTTACTTCGCTATTCAATATATAAAAATCGAATTTTTATTCGCATTCATATAAATGAAAAATCAAATCTTTATTTGCAAGAAGAATCAAAGTTTTCCTTCATTGAAAATCTATATTTTCACATTCAAAGATTTCATATTTTCAAACAACCAAGATCATATTTTTAAAATAAAAGAAATCAGTTTTTCTATGATTTAAAATTAAAGACTTACTGCTTCACGAAGGAGGGTTCACTGGTCGGCCTGAGGCGGAGGGGAGGGGCGCTGCTGCGCGGTGGAGGTGGCGTCCGGTCGTCAGGGCGTGCGGTGCATCGGCGGGGTCCACGCGATGGGGCAAATTGGAGTGGTCGCGTCGGTGGGGGGGTGTTTGGGTCTCGTGCTAGGTCAAGATGGAGGAGGGAGGTCTAACGGAGGGGGAGGTGAGGGGGCCAGCGCCGAGGTGGCGCGCCTGATGGCGCGGCGGCGCCCCGATGGGAGGAGCGACGGTGCTCCCCCCTTCGTCTTCTTTCTCTATTTTTTTTTTATTTCGAATGATTTGGATTTTAACGGGAGGGGGGGGCTGAGAGAGTTAGTAAGGGAGGAGAGAGATATTTTATTTTTAATTTATTTAATTAATTTATTTTCAAAAAGTAACTTTTTCATTCGACCTCAAAACAAGGCCCACCGCCTGTCGTCCATAGCGTATTACCCCCATTCCGAACACAATGGGATATGTATCGTAAGCCAATCCGACCGTTTCGATCGGTTTTCGCCAAAATCAACATATAACTCTATATATTGAATTTGAACGCGCATTTCAATTTACTGGGGTTACATACTAGCTCTAAAAATTCCCAAAAAATATTTTCTAGCTTCGTATTGGCGATACGGTCCTAACAAAACTAGTTTCGTCGAATTCTGAGTCCGTTTGAAAAATTGCCTTTTTCCAGTTGATTAAAATCAACTAAAACTGGTCAAACGCGTTTTCCTTTGCCACGCTCACATATTGATTCGAAAAATTATGAAATTTGGAATCTCGCAATAATTTTGAATCACGGATCCAACAAAAGTGGTTTCGTCGAAATCCGAGGTCGTTTGCGAAATGTCTATTTTTAAGGGCCTGAATTCCATAGAGACTATTCAGAATTTTCAACTGGACATATCTTTCGATTCCCGCTATGAAATTTCGATTTTTCGGATTCGTCGGAATGATATTATCAATTAGATCCTAATGTTTTTGGTTTCACTAAAATCCGGATTGTTTTGCACCCGGTACATTCAATTGAAGTTTGAAATCGAATTATCGAACTACCGCGCCATTTTCAACTCTATTTATAATTATATATAATTATTTATATTCTAACGATGGCGTATATATATACACGTTCGATTCTATTCAAAATAAATTTCTCGTCGATATTATTTAAAATAATTCAATTTTAAATGTTCGAACTTCACTAAAATTGCCAAAATAAAAATTTTAAACTGGCCCAGATTTTCGGGTTGTTACAATCTCCCCCGCTTAAAACTTTTCATCCCCGAAAAGGAACAAAGTCGAAAGTGGTTTGATTAATCAACTCTACGCTCATTCTGGCTTCCATTCTCCAACTTTTCAGTTTCAGAGAATTTTCAAATTTTCAAAAATTTGGCTAACACCCTAAATTTTCGAAAAATTTCGCCATAACCTCACCTGCACCGGGAGCCATGGGAAAATCCCGAAATTGCCATACAGGCCTTCTGATCTCAAAAAGAAAAAGAAAAAGCCAAGCGGCTAGCCAAGCGGCTCATAAAATCATCATCACCCAAACAAAACAGTAAATTATAGTAAACATGTACCTATTTGTCGGGAAAACAAATTTTATTCTATGATCTAGCCTCCTTGCTATGACCCGTTCAATGTAAGTACATGTATATGCAAGCAAATACGACCAATTTTCAATAATATTCAATATTTGATTCAATTAGGCTAAATGGTTCAAAATTATCAAACAAATAAACAACCAACACAAACATCAATCAATTAGTGAATTAACGTTTCAAATTCATAATTTTGGATATATATACTAAAATCCTGTTTTTGATGCCAATTCACAACAATGTAAATCTAGATATATAAGTTTTGGTTCTCACACCATTCTGATGGAAATATATAGATATCACACCTTCGAAACACGAACATAAATGCTGATGATGTTTCGAACCACTATCAGAACATCTCCGGGCTACTAGAGTGCGGTTCTATATCTATCCGGTATAGTAAAACTTCGAATATACGTTCATGACGCGTATATGCAAAATCTTTATATATCGGATTGTCCAAATTCAAAATAAATAAAATATTCAAATACGTATAAACTGGTTTAAATTTTCAAAACAAAATTGTTTTCATTTGAAAAATATACTCTTCACACTCGTTCTAGGATACTACTGATCCCATCTCTAACGAGTCATTCTAATTGGATATTACTAATCCAATATCTGACGAATTCTTTCGTATGGTTCTAATGTGTCATGTTCTCGATCTCTGTAAACCAAAGCTCTGATACCAAATGTAACGGCCGGGAATTTCGCTCGATCTGAATCAGTCGTTAAACCGGTCTAGACCGTTCGAAACCCCTGATCGTTTTGAGAACACGACAAAACAGAACGCAGACGGAAGAACATTTCATTGTTATTACAACAATTCCATCAGATACAAGAATATACAGAGTATAAATGAATAAAAAACATTCGATAAATATCATAGATTACAATAAATTACATAGCAGCGGAAAAATAATACAAAGCACAACTGAAGGTGATATACGGATACAGAGCTTTCCGGATATCATTCCAGCTGTAAACCAGGATCCTGTGAATATAAATATGCAAAACCAAAAGTACTAGCTGCCCGTGTCGAAAATAGGGGCACCCAGAGTTTAGGTTAAAACAATAAACTCCAGGTCAGTCATGTGACTGGTGTGAGAACTAAAATAGTTATTTAAAGCTTTATTTTAAAAGAGAGTAATTCAAGGGACCACGCCGTATAACACGGAATGGGTTTCCTCCTAAGAATACCAGTGCATAGAATAAACAACGCAATGCTTTTTCGAAAAACGAAGCTATTATAAGACCCAGGTCCCATCACACAATGCAACACAAGCTGGAGGATAGGGTTTTCCCTTATAATAACCAAACATGCTTGGTACGTTTAAAACAAATCATTTGATACTATAATAAGTGTATAGTGTCAAAACAATTTCAATCATAAATATCAATCCTAGGCGGCATGGGTACCATCTATCATGTCGCCATACTAGGCTCTACAAATAAAACCTAAGTATCTCGTATTGGAAATTGGATTTCCGTCATGAGTCGAGGCAAGGGGCGAGCTCCTCTCCGCTTCGAGACACTCTAGCAAATGCCTAGGGACTACAAACTCTGGGCAACCCATGGATTCGGCTGGGCCGGTCCTCTCTTACATTTGAGGATTAGTTATTCCTGAACACACGTTTCCCGGTCCTTACAGACCTATGATCGAGGCGCCTCATTCAAACAACCACAAAGGTGAAAAGTATATAAATGTCAGGGCTGGTAAGTCACTGACACCACCAAAGCTAGAAAGAAACGTCGTGCTCTCCCAGCGGTCCGTATCCCGTTTTTAACTCATACCGAGGTTTGAGGCTCGCGAATTCACGTTATACACAAAGCTACGCCACTAAGGCTGTGCTTTGATCATCAACCACAAGACTTTTCTTTTCAACAGAAGCCTTGATCCATGCAACTCAGCATGCCACACAGGCAATTCATGCCATGCGATTGATATCTATCGGTATATAACCTCTAAGCTCGTACGTCTCAGAGAAGGGCGTTAAGCAAGAGAATAAATTCTCCGCCGCCAAACAGATGTATATTTAATAGAAATCAATCAACACAGAATAAAATCCAATGTCAGACACACAATCCATTTACAAGTTCGTTCTGGGTCTGAACGAAACCGGAGGCACTTTCCTCGCATATCCATCGATCTCCAAGTACGTCTGGACGACCTCCAACTGATTCCCTCATCTTGGGTGTACAGCCCAATCAGGATCATCAGTCATCACCCAAACGATGTGAAGACTTCCGGTCTTCAACCACCGTCTTCATCTTCGACTTATCGTCGAATCGGTTATTCAAAATGGGTATAAACCAGGCCTTTCCGAACAACCCACGTATATTAGAAACAAATGTTACACAAACACAACATACGCCTCATTCCAATTCATTAGTCACTAACCATAAAATCAGCAAGAGAACAATTTCCCAAATATTAACCCCGAAGGCCGAAACCAACATCAGTTCAATACCCAGGAAACCATTCTTCTTAACTAACCTACAGCTAGTTTCTAAATTTCAATTCTTAGGTTAAGTTTCCCATTAATTTTATCCAAGATAAATTCTTTAAAATTTATCCTTTAATCTTCCTTTGGATGTCATATCAAACCAGATTATGGTTTTCCCAGACTAGTCGAGATTTGCGAACCACACCGAAGTAATTATTTATTTTATTTCCCAATCCCAACCTATTCATCCCATGAAGAAAAACTGGTAATACCCCATATCTAACACCACAGTGTTATTGGTAAAATTAATTACCATTTCACGTTCAAATCTAATTAAAGATTTAACTACCGCTTTGGACAAAAACTGGTGATACTCCATTCTCGCTCATTTTCCAAATTTGATTATTTAGATTATCAATTTACATTTCAATCTAATTGCAGATTCATTAAAACTCCTTTTACTGGGTTAAAGAACTAATGTCATTTAAAACACAGTTCACGACAAACCCAAATCTCATTCTATTTATTATCGGGTTAAAGAACAAGTGTCATTTAAAACACCTTTCACGATAAACCCACTAATCGATTCTATTTAAAACCCATTTCAAATCCAATTTATTTATTTAAAAATAAATGGGTTGTTATTTTAGTTCTAAACTAGTTCATTTCGATAAAAACTATTTTTATCTTTTCAAATA
Organism: Allium sativum; assembly: GCA_030737875.1. NCBI lineage: Eukaryota > Viridiplantae > Streptophyta > Magnoliopsida > Asparagales > Amaryllidaceae > Allium > Allium sativum. The sequence continues at coordinate 27,475,431 of JASFAX010000022.1, read as the reverse complement.
TGGAGTTTTTCATCCCAATTTTTCCCAAATCATTTCTTATGATTTTACACAAATTATTACTTTTTTTAATAATTTTAACAAGTCCCGTACAGTCAATTTCCATCAACGGCCATCGAACTGCACTTACATCGACCTTTTCCAAATTTGATTTGGACGTTTTTCCAAATACAACAGTTATATTTCAAATTTCTTATATTCGTTAGAAAGCTCTTTTCGATACGAACCCAACAGTTCCGGTTTTAGGAGAATCCGACGGTCGGATCTCCCGTAATGTCAATTCGAAGTTAATGGTCGAAATTCACGAACTATCGCGGCGCGGCGCGTTCTATTCAGGCCATTATATTATATATATAATATATATAATATATATTTCGTCGATTACTATTTAAAACGAATTTTATAAATAGTTTTAAATTCGTTTCAAAAACATTTCAACTTCCATTTCCAATTCAAATCAAAATTGAATTCTTCCTTATAAATTCATTTTAAAATTCATTTGAATTCAATTCAAATTTCAGTTCAATTCAATTCAAATTTGTTATATATTCAATTGAAATCAAATTCGTTATATATTCAATTCGAATTCAATTCGTTATATATTCAATTCGAATTCAATTCGTTTTCCATTCAAATCAAATTCATTTCGTTTTCTATTCAATTCAAATTCGTTTTATATTCAATTGAAATCAAATCCGTTGTATATTCAATTCGAATTCAATTCGTTATACATTCAATTCGAATTCTTTTTCTATTCAATTTAATTCAAATTTCATTTCAAAATATTCGATTTCGAAATCACTTTTCAATATTCATTTTAAAATGAATAAAATCGATATAATTATCGTTCACGTCAAAATGGCGTCAATCTAATCAACACGGCTTCATATATTTCTATTTTCAAATATTCTATTTCAAATATTTCTTTTTCAAATATTTCCTTTTCAAATATTTCTATTTCAAATATTTCTATTTTTAAAATATTTCTATTTTTAAAATATTTCGTTCAACACATGACTAATCTCAACGGATGAGTACGGTCAACACATGAACATTTACTTTAAAGTGATAAAGATATAGATTTTATTGTTAAAATATTTCGTTCAACACATGACTAATCTCAACGGATGAGTACAGTCAACACATGAACCTTTACTTTATAATATTTTTTATTTTCCCGATTGGAATGAGGCCCAATCAATTACCATATAAAGTTAATTATATGGATTCCATACACACATGTATATAATAGCAACGATAAATAATCAACCATCATCCAAAGTGCACTACACTGTATAAGCATCAAATATAGATATCTAACGCTCATAACAGCCTGTCGATCAATCGATCGACATACAACTAATTATTGGGATTAGTGTATGTCGTATTTCGTCCCAATACCCATGTGGGGTTTCAAACAATCAAACACAGATTTTATTTGTGCAGTTGGGCGATGTGTAAAATTTATCGACCCAATCAATATCAGTCAAATCAGTGTATATAAACAAATCGGTCGATTTGTTTATAAATATTTATTTATTCACTTTCACGTTAAAAATTATATTTTTAATGATAATATATTTTATTTTAACACATGAATTTCTATTCAGTTCATTTACACAATAAAATGATATTTTATTTTTCTAACTTATTTTAGAAAATTTCGGCGGCATAATGGCACGATACTAGAAACGGGACGAGGCCTAGCCTTATCCCCGGTCTAGTGAAGGCCCACGCCATTCACACATCAATCAAATCCATTCCATTTCACCAAACAACCAAGTTCAAATCAAATAATCTAACCAACTACAAAACCAAACAAACAAGTCCATGGTCTGTGGACGATTATGTCGGGTGCTACTAAACACCGTCTGCATCCTAGTATATATATATATATATATATATATATATATATAACTAGAAAAAGAAATTGAAGAGTGAGAATTTCTCACCAATAGCCAATCCAAATGCCTCGACTCTTCCTATGTAGAAATCTTCGTCGTTCTCTTCCTTTGTCACTTTCGTTGCCCGTAGTCACTACATATATAAAAATCATATTTTTACTTCGCTATTCAATATATAAAAATCGAATTTTTACTTCTCTATTCAATATATAAAAATCGAATTTTTACTTCGTTATTCAATATATAAAATCGAATTTTTAATTCGCTATTCAATATATAAAAATCGAATTTTTACTTCGCTATTCAATATATAAAAATCGAATTTTTACTTCGTTATTCAATATATAAAAATCGAATTTTTACTTCGCTATTCAATATATAAAAATCGAATTTTTACTTCGCTATTCAATATATAAAAATCGAATTTTTATTCGCATTCATATAAATGAAAAATCAAATCTTTATTCGCAAGAAGAATCAAAGTTTTCCTTCATTGAAAATCTATATTTTCACATTCAAAGATTTCATATTTCCAAACAACCAAGACGTAACAACCCGGAAAATCTGGGCCAGTTTAAAATTTTTATTTTGGCAATTTTATCGAATTTTGATTATTTAAAATGAATTATTTTAAATAATATCGACGAGAAATTTATTTTGAATATAATTCGACGTATATATTATATACGTCGTCGTTAGAATATAAATATTTATATATAATTATAAATAGAATTGAAAATGGCGCGGTAGTTCGATAATTCGATTTCAAACTTCAATTGAATGTACCGGGTGCAAAACAATCCGGATTTTAGTGAAACCAAAAATAATGGGATCTAATTGTGAATATCTTTCCAACGAATCCGAAAAATCAAGATTTCATATCAGGAATCAAAAGATATGTCCAGTTGAAAATTCTGAATAACTGATACGATGATAAGTCGAAGATGAAGACGATGGTCGAAGACCGGAGGTCTTCACGTCGTTTGGGTGATAACTGATGATCTTGATTGGGCTGTACACCCAAGAAGATGGAAACAGTTAGTGATCGTCCAGACGTACTTGGAGATCGATGGATATGCGGGGTACTAGGTGCCTCTGGTTTCGTTCAGACCCAGGACGGACTTGTAAATAGACTGTGTGTCTGACATCGGATTTCATTCTGTGTGACTGATATCGGTTGCATAGGATGGTTTGCCTGTGTGGCATGCTAAGATGCAAATGATCAAGGCTTCTGTTGAAAAGCAAAGTCTTGTGGTGATGATCAAAGCACGGCCTTTGTGGCGTAGCTTTGTGTAACGTTTACCTCGCGTGTTTCACACCTGGTATGAACCAAAAACGGGAGACGGACCTCAGGGAGGGCCTGCGTTTCCTCCTAGCTAGAAGTGGCGTCAGTGGTTTTACACGCCCTGACGAGTTTGACTTATGTGGTTGTTGCTGTTGCGAGGCGCCTCGGTTAGATCGGACGATCCGGGTCCGATGGAGTCATTCGTTGGCTCGCTTACGCCCTAAAGGGCGGCGAAACGTAGTGCTCAGGTATAATAATCCACATCGGTGGACCGGCCCTGTCGCTCCAAGGCTTGCCTGCGCGCTTGCCTGAGACTCGGGCTAGGCAGTCTCGAATCGGTTGAGGACTATCTTTTGCCTCGGTTCATAGATGGAGGTCCAATTTCCAAATACGTGATCTTGCGGTTTTAGTTGTAATCCTATATATGGCGACATAGTGGGATGGGGCGCTTATGCCGCCTATGATTGATACTTATGATTTGAAGTTGTTTTATACACTATGCACTTATAGTAGTATCAAATGATTTGTTTTAAACGTATCAACCATTCTTTGGCTGTTATAAGGGAAAACCCTATCCTCGGCTGCGTTGCATTGTGTGATGGGACCTGGGTCTTATAACAGCTTCATTTTTCTTTATTTAGCATTGCGCTGTTTGTTTTATGCACTGGTATTCTTGGGAGGAAACCCGTTCCGTGTTATACGGCGTGGTCCCTTGATTTACCTAATGATTTAAAATAAAGAATTATAACTGTTTTAGTTCTCACACCAGTCACATGACTGACCTGGAGTTTATTGTTTTAACCTAAACTCTGGGTGCCCTTATTTTTGACACGGGCAGCTAGTAGTTTTGGTTTTGCAGATTTATATTCACAGGATCCTGGTTTACAGCTGGAATGATATCCGGAAAGCTTTGTATCCGTATATCTACTTCTAGTTGTGTATTGTATTATTTTTCCGCTGCTATGTATTTAAATGTAATTTAAATCTCTGATATTTCTGTGTAATATTCATTTATACTCTGTATATTCTTGTAATCTGATGCATTGTTGTAATATACAATGAAATGTTCTTCTGTATGCGTTCTGTTTTGTCCTGTTCTCAAACGATAGGGCGTTTCGAACGGTCTGGGTCGGTTTAGCGACTGGTTCAGACCGAGCGAAATTCTTTGCCGTCACAGTTGGTATCAGAGCTTTGGTTCACAAAGCTTAGAGAACAAGGCACATTAGAACAATACGAAAGAATTCATCAGATATTGGATTAGTAATATCCAACGAGAATGACTCGTTAGAGATGGGATCAGTAGTATCCTAGAACGAGTGTGAAGAGTATATTTTTCAAGTGAAAACAAATTTTGTTTTGAAAATTTAAATCAATCATTCGTATTTGATTTTCTATTTATATTGAGTTGGACAGTCCAGTATATAAAGATTTTGCGTATACGTCTGATCCACGTGTGTTTGAAATTTTAATATACTGGATAGATATAGAATCACACTCTAGTCGCCCGGAGATGATGTTGATAATGACCATGGCATCATCAATGTTTATGTTCGTGCTCCGAAGGTGTGATTTCTATATATTTCCTATTGACTGGTGTGAGAACCAAAATTAGATAGTGCCTATTGTTGTGATTTGGCATCAAAAATGTGATTTTTGTATATGTATCAAATTATGAATTTGAAACTCTAATTCACTAATTGATTGATGTTTGTGTTGTTTGCCTATTTGTTTGCTAATTTTGAACCATTTTGCCTAATAGCATCAAATATTGGATTATATTGAAAATTGGTCGCATTTGCTTGCATATATGTACTTATATTGAACAGGTCATAGCAAGGAGGCTAGAGCCAGAGAATAAAATTTGTTTGCCCGACAAATAGGTACATGTTTACTACATAATTTCCTGTTTTGTTTGGGTGATGATGATTTTGTGAGCCTATTGGCTAGCCGCTTGGCTTTTTCTTTTTCTTTTTGAGATCTGAAGGACTGGGGAAGCTATTTGAAATTCCCCGATGCTCCCGGTGCAGGGGAGGTTATGGCGAAATTTTTCGAAAATTTAGGGTGTTAGCCAAATTTTTGAAATTTTGAAAATTCTCAGAAACTGAAAAGTTGGAGAATGGAAGCCAGATCGAATGTAGAGCTGATTAATCAAACCACTTTCGACTTTGTTCCTTTTCGGGGACGAAAAGTTTTAAGTGGGGGAGATTGTAACAACCCGGAAAATCTGGGCCAGTTTAAAATTTTTATTTTGGCAATTTTATCGAATTTTGATTATTTAAAATGAATTATTTTAAATAATATCGACGAGAAATTTATTTTGAATATAATTCGACGTATATATTATATACGTCGTCGTTAGAATATAAATATTTATATATAATTATAAATAGAATTGAAAATGGCGCGGTAGTTCGATAATTCGATTTCAAACTTCAATTGAATGTACCGGGTGCAAAACAATCCGGATTTTAGTGAAACCAAAAATAATGGGATCTAATTGTGAATATCTTTCCAACGAATCCGAAAAATCAAGATTTCATATCAGGAATCAAAAGATATGTCCAGTTGAAAATTCTGAATAACTGATACGACGATAAGTCGAAGATGAAGACGATGGTCGAAGACCGGAGGTCTTCACGTCGTTTGGGTGATAACTGATGATCTTGATTGGGCTGTACACCCAAGAAGATGGAAACAGTTAGTGATCGTCCAGACGTACTTGGAGATCGATGGATATGCGGGGTACTAGGTGCCTCTGGTTTCATTCAGACCCAGGACGGACTTGTAAATGGACTGTGTGTCTGACATCGGATTTCATTCTGTGTGACTGATATCGGTTGCATAGGATGGTTTGCCTGTGTGGCATGCTAAGATGCAAATGATCAAGGCTTCTGTTGAAAAGCAAAGTCTTGTGGTGATGATCAAAGCACGGCCTTTGTGGCGTAGCTTTGTGTAACGTTTACCTCGCGTGTTTCACACCCGGTATGAACCAAAAACGGGAGACGGACCTCAGGGAGGGCCTGCGTTTCCTCCTAGCTAGAAGTGGCGTCAGTGGTTTTACACGCCCTGACGAGTTTGACTTATGTGGTTGTTGCTGTTGCGAGGCGCCTCGGTTAGATCGGACGATCCGGGTCCGATGGAGTCATTCGTTGGCTCGCTTACGCCCCAAAGGGCGGCGAAACGTAGTGCTCAGGTATAATAATCCACATCGGTGGACCGGCCCTGTCGCTCCAAGGCTTGCCTGCGCGCTTGCCTGAGACTCGGGCTAGGCAGTCTCGAATCGGTTGAGGACTATCTTTTGCCTCGGTTCATAGACGGAAATCCAATTTCCAAATACGTGATCTTGCGGTTTTAGTTGTAATCCTATATATGGCGACATAGTGGGATGGGGCGCTTATGCCGCCTATGATTGATACTTATGATTTGAAGTTGTTTTATACACTATGCACTTATAGTAGTATCAAATGATTTGTTTTAAACGTATCAAGCATTCTTTGGCTGTTATAAGGGAAAACCCTATCCTCGGCTGCGTTGCATTGTGTGATGGGACCTGGGTCTTATAACAGCTTCATTTTTCTTTATTTAGCATTGCGCTGTTTGTTTTATGCACTGGTATTCTTGGGAGGAAACCCGTTCCGTGTTATACGGCGTGGTCCCTTGATTTACCTAATGATTTAAAATAAAGAATTATAACTGTTTTAGTTCTCACACCAGTCACATGACTGACCTGGAGTTTATTGTTTTAACCTAAACTCTGGGTGCCCTTATTTTTGACACGGGCAGCTAGTAGTTTTGGTTTTGCAGATTTATATTCACAGGATCCTGGTTTACAGCTGGAATGATATCCGGAAAGCTTTGTATTCGTATATCTACTTCTAGTTGTGTATTGTATTATTTTTCCGCTGCTATGTATTTAAATGTAATTTAAATCTCTGATATTTCTGTGTAATATTCATTTATACTCTGTATATTCTTGTAATCTGATGCATTGTTGTAATATACAATGAAATGTTCTTCTGTATGCGTTCTGTTTTGTCCTGTTCTCAAACGATAGGGCGTTTCGAACGGTCTGGGTCGGTTTAGCGACTGGTTCAGACCGAGCGAAATTCTTTGCCGTCATAGTTGGTATCAGAGCTTTGGTTCACAAAGCTTAGAGAACAAGGCACATTAGAACCATACGAAAGAATTCATCAGATATTGGATTAGTAATATCCAACGAGAATGACTCGTTAGAGATGGGATCAGTAGTATCCTAGAACGAGTGTGAAGAGTATATTTTTCAAGTGAAAACAAATTTTGTTTTGAAAATTTAAATCAGTCATTCGTATTTGATTTTCTATTTATATTGAGTTGGACAGTCTTGTATATAAAGATTTTGCGTATACGTCTGATCCACGTGTGTTTGAAATTTTAATATACTGGATAGATATAGAATCACACTCTAGTCGCCCGGAGATGATGTTGATAATGACCATGGCATCATCAATGTTTATGTTCGTGCTCCGAAGGTGTGATTTCTATATATTTCCTATTGACTGGTGTGAGAACCAAAATTAGATAGGGCCTATTGTTGTGATTTGGCATCAAAAATGTGATTTTTGTATATGTATCAAATTATGAATTTGAAACTCTAATTCACTAATTGATTGATGTTTGTGTTGTTTGCCTATTTGTTTGCTAATTTTGAACCATTTTGCCTAATAGCATCAAATATTGGATTATATTGAAAATTGGTCGCATTTGCTTGCATATATGTACTTATATTGAACAGGTCATAGCAAGGAGGCTAGAGCCAGAGAATAAAATTTGTTTGCCCGACAAATAGGTACATGTTTACTACATAATTTCCTGTTTTGTTTGGGTGATGATGATTTTGTGAGCCTATTGGCTAGCCGCTTGGCTTTTTCTTTTTCTTTTTGAGATCTGAAGGACCGGGGAAGCTATTTGAAATTCCCCGATGCTCCCGGTGCAGGGGAGGTTATGGCGAAATTTTTCGAAAATTTAGGGTGTTAGCCAAATTTTTGAAATTTTGAAAATTCTCAGAAACTGAAAAGTTGGAGAATGGAAGCCAGATCGAATGTAGAGCTGATTAATCAAACCACTTTCGACTTTGTTCCTTTTCGGGGACGAAAAGTTTTAAGTGGGGGAGATTGTAACAACCGGAAAATCTGGGCCAGTTTAAAATTTTTATTTTGGCAATTTTATCGAATTTTGATTATTTAAAATGAATTATTTTAAATAATATCGACGAGAAATTTATTTTGAATATAATTCGACGTATATATTATATACGTCGTCGTTAGAATATAAATATTTATATATAATTATAAATAGAATTGAAAATGGCGCGGTAGTTCGATAATTCGATTTCAAACTTCAATTGAATGTACCGGGTGCAAAACAATCCGGATTTTAGTGAAACCAAAAATAATGGGATCTAATTGTGAATATCTTTCCAACAAATCCGAAAAATCAAGATTTCATATCAGGAATCAAAAGATATGTCCAGTTGAAAATTCTGAATAACTGATACGACGATAAGTCGAAGATGAAGACGATGGTCGAAGACCGGAGGTCTTCACGTCGTTTGGGTGATAACTGATGATCTTGATTGGGCTGTACACCCAAGAAGATGGAAACAGTTAGTGATCGTCCAGACGTACTTGGAGATCGATGGATATGCGGGGTACTAGGTGCCTCTGGTTTCGTTCAGACCCAGGACGGACTTGTAAATGGACTGTGTGTCTGACATCGGATTTCATTCTGTGTGACTGATATCGATTGCATAGGATGGTTTGCCTGTGTGGCATGCTAAGATGCAAATGATCAAGGCTTCTGTTGAAAAGCAAAGTCTTGTGGTGATGATCAAAGCACGGCCTTTGTGGCGTAGCTTTGTGTAACGTTTACCTCGCGTGTTTCACACCCGGTATGAACCAAAAACGGGAGACGGACCTCAGGGAGGGCCTGCGTTTCCTCCTAGCTAGAAGTGGCGTCAGTGGTTTTACACGCCCTGACGAGTTTGACTTATGTGGTTGTTGCTGTTGCGAGGCGCCTCGGTTAGATCGGACGATCCGGGTCCGGTGGAGTCATTCGTTGGCTCTCTTACGCCCCAAAGGGCGGCGAAACGTAGTGCTCAGGTATAATAATCCACATCGGTGGACCGGCCCTGTCGCTCCAAGGCTTGCCTGCGCGCTTGCCTGAGACTCGGGCTAGGCAGTCTCGAATCGGTTGAGGACTATCTTTTGCCTCGGTTCATAGACGGAAATCCAATTTCCAAATACGTGATCTTGCGGTTTTAGTTGTAATCCTATATATGGCGACATAGTGGGATGGGGCGCTTATGCCGCCTATGATTAATACTTATGATTTGAAGTTGTTTTATACACTATGCACTTATAGTAGTATCAAATGATTTGTTTTAAACGTATCAAGCATTCTTTGGCTGTTATAAGGGAAAACCCTATCCTCGGCTGCGTTGCATTGTGTGATGGGACCTGGGTCTTATAACAGCTTCATTTTTCTTTATTTAGCATTGCGCTGTTTGTTTTATGCACTGGTATTCTTGGGAGGAAACCCGTTCCGTGTTATACGGCGTGGTCCCTTGATTTACCTAATGATTTAAAATAAAGAATTATAACTGTTTTAGTTCTCACACCAGTCACATGACTGACCTGGAGTTTATTGTTTTAACCTAAACTCTGGGTGCCCTTATTTTTGACACGGGCAGCTAGTAGTTTTGGTTTTGCAGATTTATATTCACAGGATCCTGGTTTACAGCTGGAATGATATCCGGAAAGCTTTGTATCCGTATATCTACTTCTAGTTGTGTATTGTATTATTTTTCCGCTGCTATGTATTTAAATGTAATTTAAATCTCTGATATTTCTGTGTAATATTCATTTATACTCTGTATATTCTTGTAATCTGATGCATTGTTGTAATATACAATGAAATGTTCTTCTGTATGCGTTCTGTTTTGTCCTGTTCTCAAACGATAGGGCGTTTCGAACGGTCTGGGTCGGTTTAGCGACTGGTTCAGACCGAGCGAAATTCTTTGCCGTCACACAAGATCATATTTTTAAAATAAAACAAATCAGTTTTTCTATGATTTAAAATTAAAGACTTACTGCTTCACGAAGGAGGGTTCACTGGTCGGCCTGAGGCGGAGGGGATGGGCACTGATGCGCGGTGGAAGTGGCGTCCGGTCGTCAGGGGGTGCGGTGCATCGGCGGGGTCCACGCGATGGGGCAAATGGGAGTGGTCGCGTCGGTGGGGGGGTGTTTGGGTCTCGTGCTAGGTCGAGATGGAGGAGGGAGGTCTAACGGATGGGGAGGTGAGGAGGCCAGCGCCGAGGTGGCGCACCTGATGGTGCGGCGACGCCCCGATGGGAGGAGCGACGGTGCTCCCCCCCCTTCGTCTTCTTTCTTTTTTTTATTTCGAATGATTTCGATTTTAATGGGGGGGTGCCTGAGAGAGTTAGTAAGGGAGGAGAGAGATATTTTATTTTTAATTTATTTAATTAATTTATTTTCAAAAAGTAACTTTTTCATTCGACCTCGAAACAAGGCCCACCGCCTGCCGTCCATAGCGTATTGCCCCCATTCTGAACACAATGGGATATGTATCGTAAGCCAATTCGACCGTTTCGATCGGTTTTCGCCAAAATCAACATATAACTCTTTATATTGAATTTGAACGCGCATTTCAATTTACTAGGTTCACATACTAACTCTAAAAATTCCCGAAAAATATTTTCTAGCTTCGTATTGGCGATACGGTCCTAACAAAACTAGTTTCGTCGAATTCTGAGACCGTTTGAAAAATGGCCTTTTTCCAGTCGATTAAAATCAACTAAAACTGGTCAAATGCGTTTTCCTTTGCCACGCTCACATATTGATTCCAAAAATTATGAAATTTGGAATCTAGAAATAATTTGACATCACGGATCCAACAAAAGTGGTTTCGTCGAAATCCGAGGTCGTTTGCAAAATGTCTATTTTTAAGGGCCTGAATTCCATAGCGACTATTCAGAATTTTCAACTGGACATATCTTTCGATTCCCGCTATGAAATTTTGATTTTTCGGATTCGCCGGAAAGATATTATCAATTAGATCTTAATGTTTTTGGTTTCACTAAAATCCGGATTGTTTTTCACCCGGTACATTCAATTGAAGTTTGAAATCGAATTATCGAACTACCGCGCCATTTTCAACTCTATTTATAATTATATATAATTATTTATATTCTAACGACAGCGTATATATATACACACGTTCGATTCTATTCAAAATAAATTTCTCGTCGATTTTATTTAAAATAATTCAATTTTAAATGTTCAAACTTCACTAAAATTGCCAAAATAAAAATTTTAAACTGGCCCAAATTTTCGGGTTGTTACATGGGCTTTCCCCCTTTATTACCTCTCCGGCCCAATCAGACTTTACACCACCAGCCCAACCCGATAATCGGCTTCTTCCTCCACGCAATAGGAACGCACCCACACCTCACCATTACCGCTCCTTCAATCCCCCAAATCTCTTTCATTTCAAAACTAAATCCAACACCACCACAACCGTTGAAATCTCCATTCAAATCCGCATCATCCTATCCTCATTTGGTACATCTCGAACTGCCCTGTCTCAGTGCGTCAAACAGGGTGTTTACCCCTTGTAAAAAAGTCATGCGTCATCTGTAGGTTGCGATCTTCACCAAAAATGCACACGAAGTGCGATTTTCCATCACCATCTTGAATCGAACCTCCAATCCGACTAGTTGCTTAAAACTCCGGATAATCCCTGCCCTAGCTTCAAGCCATTCATTTACCGTGCGACAACAGTGGCATCGAAGGCGACAAACTTGACACAGAAATAAAGAGGATCCCCTAGCGAATTCAAATATAAGACTTTTATGATTTACAGGAATTAATTTGGATTTCCTTGATTTTATGAAGATCGAATAGTTTACTGAAAGAGGAAAAATAACAGCGGCGCGTTTCCTTGTGGATTTACAGGATTAGGTCTTAAGAAATTTGTAAGGGTGGTATTTATACCAAATAAAAATATCTATATATTTTTATATTAATATTTTAATATTTTATTTAATCCTTTATATTCGTTTCTGACTTCTAAAAATCCGTGTGATCACACATGATACCTAAAAATCACGAAACTGGACATGCAGCTAGAGTTCGACACTACGGTCCCAAAGAAACTGGTTTCGTCGAATTCCGACTTCGTATGCTCACACAACGTATTTTTAACTATCAAAATACTGACTGTTTTCCACTCTAAAAATCCGTACGGCCACACACTGACTCTAAAAATCACGAAACTTGACATCTAACAATAATTTGACATTGCGGATCCAACAAAACTAGTTTCGTCGAATTCTGACTTCGTTTGCAAAACCGGCTATTTTTAAAGCTCTAAATAGCCTATTTAAATTTATAAATATATTTAAATATAATTGAATTAAATATTTAAAATTAAATATTGTCGTCTATATTTATAGTGGAAAACCGTGCAGCTTCAGAATATTCCTATATGGATTTACAACTCGATATTACATCGTCAGAGTTATATCGATGTTCGATTTCTATTTAAATCCTTGTATAAAATATAATTAAATCGTTATGGTCTGGGCGCTTCCTTTCTGAGAATTTGATTTGGACATAACTCAAAATCTACACGACGAAATCCCGATATTTCTAAGATATACTCCACCATCTCCACACGTTTCTTGTTTCACAGAAATCTGATTTAAAACGAACCCTGTATATTCAGTTGAAGTTCAAATCGCCGAATAGCGAACTGCCGCGCCATTTCGAGCTCTATTTTAATTATATTAAAATTATACGTTCAAACTGACGTCGATTGAATATATTCTTCAATATAATTCAACTCTAAGCTGAATTAAATCTTAGGGATGGCCCATTTCACATAATATTGTGATTTCAAATATTTTGATTAATTCTGAATTAAATATATTATTTAATTTTAATTTAAATAACCACTATAATTTAATTATTGACAATTTAATTCCCTAAATCACTATTTATAAAATTAAATAAATTAATTGTAATACCTCTGACAATGCGGGTCATTACATTCTTCCCCACTTAAAATAATTTCGTCCTCGAAATTGCTAATGTAGAGGACGACCCTATCTATTGGAATTCCTAAGATTTGTTTACGACTTATTTCTGATTTCAACTGAACCAATTAATATCGACTAAAATATTTATTCATTCCGACTAACTAAAATTTTCAAAAATTTTGAAAATTTTCGAACACTTTAAATTTTCGGAAAATTTCGCCATAACCTCCTTTGTACAGCCCTATCGTTAAAACCAGAACTCGCCTCTCTAGGCCATCTCCAACCCAGAAGAAAATCAAACAGCCAAGCGGCTTGCCAATTCGGCTCATAAATCTCATGCATATATCAAATATAAACTTGTACCTTTTTGTCGGGTATATCAACTTTATCACTTCACCTGTCATCAATTCAACATATACCAATGCAATTCCAACTTGATCCCAAATCAATTTATCTTTAACACAACCATTCGCTTATACCTAAGTCGAATTTTATTTCAAACTCAAGCACTATTCTTGATTTCAAATCCATAACTCACCAGTCCAATATAATTCCAGATTATCTCTAATCAAGTCTAGTTCCACTTGACATCAATCTATTTCAAATGATTTTTACTTAACTGCCTTTTAATTCAATCCCAATTCTATTGGATTTTACAAATTTTTCTTTAATTTGTTTAAATTCAAACACCCTTTTCTTCCTGGAAGTTTTTAAACAGTTTACCTCTTTCAAAAATCAAATTTTCCTTTTTGAAATTCAACACAACTTGTTTTCCCAAAACAAATTCAAAACAAAATCCTTTGTAGTAATCCGTCACTTACATACTCGAAAATGAACACTGATGATGTCATGATCAACATCGGAATCTATTTTCCAGCAACTGAAGTGAGTTCGATACTATAGCACTTTCAAAACCCATTTTTTTTAAACATTTCCACCTTGTAATCAATTCCAAATATCCTTTTAAAATGTTGTAAACAATTTAAAATCTCCCAGGATCTTAAAATTCACATATATTAATTCCAGATTCATTTACAAACATCTTTCCCATTTTTGGGATTTTAAATTTAAATTCTGATCTATATTCAGATTTAATTCGTTTCAATTTCATATAATTCACTTGTATAAATTCTGATTGGTTATATATAACCATTTCACATTTTATAATCTTATCTGATTATAATTACAACCAATACATCTAATATATATATTCCCTCTAAATCAGGACATAATTTGGGTAAATTTTTTCTATTTACCCTCTTTTCAAAACATACTGTGTCGACCCATCGTATTCGAGTGTTTACAAACTCCTATCGACACAGTGGATCAAACTGATCGACCAGAACCCACAAACAACTCATCCAATGAATCTCCACAATATAAAACTACTTTATATCAAATTACAAATACGCACTCGTATATATACACTCAAACTCAATCTAGGGTATTACTAACCCTATCTCTACTGAGTCACGCCACAGAGCCAAGGTAATTCTTAACTTAAGCTCTGATACCAACTGTAATGACCCGGATTTTTGGCGACTTTGGTTATCGACATAAACACGACGTCGATAACCAAACATCAAAAAATCCTGGTAATTAATAAAAGAAATTAGAGGGTGAGGATAGATAAGATAGAAACATAGAATAGAAGAAGAAGAAGAAGAACACAACATCAGAGTAACACGAACCTCACAGCGGAACGAATAACATATAATATATAACATAACTTTGAAATATAACAGTTATATATATACAATAGCACTTTATCAGAATACAACACTTACAACAACATCGGAAAACAATAGCTATAAAATCTTGGAACCTCCTGCTCCAAGCTCTCCAAGTATATCTTTAAATCTCGACTACTTGACTGCCCATACAAATTTAGGCACCAAAGAGTTTAGGGAAAACAACAAAGTAAACTCCGGGTCAGTCATGGGACTGGTGTGAGTAAAACAGTTTAAACAGGTATATGATATCTCATAAGACCACGCCGTGAATATGGAACGGGTTTTTCCCTTATGAGGATCCAACATCTTTGACAAGCAATATCATTCTGATATTATAATAATGTCTAAGTACAAATAGATATCAATCTAGTAGAAACGCTTTCATCTCACGTTCTACATATATAGTATACAATAAAAATCGCAAGCACGTATTGGATAATGGTTTTCCAACTATGACAAGGTATGGAACCATCTTCTGCTAGTGTACTCTAGGAATGATACACTGGAGTTCAACAAGAACATCTTGCAACTCAGCCACACATGACCGACCACTCATTTCGCTTGAGTGTACCGAATGTACATCACCGACGGTTGGGATCAACAACCGTTCCCGTATATAGATATGGGGCAGCATTGATAGATTAAAGAAGCAAATGAATATTCTCTAGATAGGTGATTATACACCCTACTTCGGTGCGACCGACTTAGCCATGTTGCCTTCCCAATTTCTGTCATTTACCGGATGTGAGGCTAGAAGCTACGCTTATCTTTTCACATACCGCATCTTCATTCACTTAGAATGTCACATCGTCATACCCGCCAAATCACAAATTGATTTCACCAAAAATACCACGGGTATAAGCTAAGAGAAACGAATTCCACCGCCACCAACGTAAATACGTTTGAAATGATCAACTTACGTGATCTACCATATATACTCTGTCAGACCTTCGTCCATACAAGTTGTCCTGGGATTGGAAAAACCGAAGGCACTATTCAGTATATCCAACTTAGTCGCTGTTATCTAAGACTTATACAATAGCCCTTGCACTTTACACCGTCTTCAATTATCTTTGGCATATATGATTCGCAACGCTTATGCCAATACAGAGTGGTTCTTTGGATAATAATCCCACCGGACTCTCCATATTAACAACGTTAAAATGGTCAAAACTTTGATAGTCGGTGAGTTAACTATCAAATGAAAACACATGTGCAAACAATGATATTATTTCCAAATGGAAATACTATCAATCAATCATCAATCACTACTATTCCACAACTATCAGATTCTAACTTTAAACTAGTAGGAGAACAATTCTCTAAGTGTAACCGAAGGACGAAACGAACATCAGATCGATACTCAGAAAACTATTCAACTTAACTAATCTCTAGTCAGTTTCTAATCTTGTTTAACTCTATATCTTTAACTCTATTTGATTAACTCTAACTGATTTACTCTGATTAATTAACTCTATTTGATTTACCTCTAGCTGGTTAACTCTAACTGATAAATTCTAACTCCTTTCAAATAAACTATATTCGATTTACCCCTTTAACTCTATTTGAATAAATTATATTCGACTAACTCCTTTTACTCTAACTGATTAATTCTAACTCCTTTTATAATATCATATTTATTTTCTAAATATATATTTCCTTTATAATCCTATTTATTTAACAAATAATTATCTCCTTTATTCTATTTATTCTAACAAATAAATATCTCTTTATTCTATTTATAAATGGTTTACAAATATTTCTCTTCCTATTTGTTTGACAAATATTTTCCCTTATATTTGATTTACAAATATATATATCCTTTATGTATGATTTACAAATATATTTCTCCTATATTTGACTTACCAAATGTATTCCTTTTACAAAAATCCTTTTATTTATATATATAAAATCCATTGATTTAATATAAATAAATTTATTTCAAAATATACTTTGAAAATTCCTTTTCCACATTTGGGTATTTCTTATGGTATTTAACACACCATTTAACAATGATAAATATCGTCCAAACACACATAATCAATGTCAGATTATATATCACATTATATATCACAATATATAAATCACAGTAAAATAACTGTTGAGGAATCCAGTTGGATTCCTCCGACCTGTTTCCCTGCATCACAGATGTTAAACAATATAGATAACATCACCTTCAGTTCCATATGGTATATTCTGTTAAACAGACTCAATATATAAATTCAACTAACTGACTAGCAGTTCAATCAAACAGTCAACACAAAATCAAACAGACAATATTTAATAGTTCTGAAAATACAACATGAATTTATAAACTGTTTAGAGTTAGTGAGATTTACTCACATTGGCGCGTTAACCGTTAAATAATCGGTTTGCGTTCTTTGTTTGAGTCAGACAATTTATTTCTCCATAAATTGTAACGTGCTCCAATCGACTCGCGGTCAGTTCCATTGCGTAGTGCTCGTCCATACGATCCCAACACAACTTACGGTTCGTCAATCTGATACCGTATGACCAAGTTATCGTATTTACAAGTTTGTACATTATATAAATTTATTTAAAACTTAACTAATTTAAAAGTTGGGCTTTCCCCCTTTATTACCTCTCCGGCCCAATCAGAATTTACACCACCAGCCCAACCCGATAATCGGCTTCTTCCTCCACGCAACAGGAACGCACCCGTACCTCACCATTACCGCTCCTTCAATCCCCCAAATCTCTTTCATTTCAAAACTAAATCCAACAGCACCACAACCGTTGAAATCTCCATTCAAATCCGCATCATCCTATCCACATTTGGTACATCTCGAACAGCCCTATCTCAATGCATCGAACAAGGTGTTTACCCCCTGTACAGAAGTTGTGCATCATCTGTAGGTTGCGATCTTCACCAAAAATGCACAAGAAGTGCGATTTTCCATCACCATCTTGAATCGAACCTCCAATCCGACTGTAGTTGCTTAAAACTCCGGATAATCCCTGCCCTAGGCTCACGCCATTCATTTACCATGCCACAACAGCGGCATCGAAGGCGACAAACTTGACACAGAAATGAAGAGGATCCCCTAGCGAATTCAAATATATGACTTTTTTGATTTACAGGAATTAATTTGGATTTCCTTGATTTTATGAAGATCGAATAGTTTACTGAAAGAGGAAAACTAACAATGGCACGTTTCCTTGTGGGTTTACAGGATTAGTCTTATGAAATTTGAAAGGGGGGTATTTATACCCAATCAAAATATCTAGATATTTTTATATTAATATTTTTATATTTTATTTAATCCTTTATATTTGTTTCTGACTTCTAAAAATCCGTGTGATCACACATGATACCTAAAAATCCTGAAACTGGACATGCAGCTAGTTTGACATTACGGTCCCAACGAAACTGGTTTCGTCGAATTCCGACTTCGTATGCTCACACAGCGTATTTTTAACTGTCAAAATACGGACCGTTTTCCACTCTAAAAATCTGTACGGCCACACATTGACTCTAAAAATCACGAAACTTGACATCTAACAATAATTTGACATTGCGGATCCAACCAAACTAGTTTCGTCGAATTCCGACTTCGTTTGCAAAACCGACTATTTTTAAAGCTCTAAATTGCCTATTTATTTATATAAATATATTTAAATATAATTGAATTACATATTTAAAATTAAATATTATCGTCTATATTCACAGTGGAATACCGTGCAGCTTCAGAATATTCCTATATGGATTTACAACTCTATATTACATCATCAGAGTTATGTCGATGTTTGATTTCTATTTAAATCCTTATATAAAATATAATTAAATCATTATGGTCAGGGCACTGCCTTTCTGAAAATTTGATTTGGACATAACTCAAAATCTACATGACGAAATCCCGATATTTCTCTTCCACTAGAAAGATATACTCCACCAGCTCCACAAGTTTCTTGTTTCACAGAAATCCGATTTAAAACGAACCGTGTATATTCAGTTGAAGTTCAAATCTCCGAATAGCGAACTGCCGCGCCATTTCGAGCTCTATTTTAATTATATTAAAATTATATGTTCAAACTGACGTCGATTGAATATATTCGTCAATATAATTCAACTCTACGCTAAATTAAATCTTAGGGATGACCCATTTCACATAATATTGTGATTTCCAATATTTTGATTATTTCTGAATTAAATATATTATTTAATTTTAATTTAAATAACCACTATAATTTAATTATCGATGATTTAATTCCCTAAATCACTATTTATAAAATTAAATAAATTAATTATAATACCTCTGACAATGCGGGTCATTACATCCCCTAGGCGGATCGACAACACCCCCTCCTCCTCCCGCTTCGTTCCAGTGAGTTGTTTACTTTTTTTTTCCCCTCTTTCTATTGATTTAAAAATCTGAACATATGTATAACATTTTAAAACTAGGATTTTTATGATATGTATCCATGTTAAGAAAAATTAAATTGTCATGATAATAATGATGTGATTTTATATAGGAAAGGATGAATTTTTAAAAGACAAAAAGGTCGAATTTTATATAGGAAAGGTCAGATTTTTGAAAGCAAGAAAGGTATAATTTTTATAGATAAGAATGTGATTTATATGTAAAGCTTTGATTTTATTTCTACCTAAAGCTTTCGTTTTTATTTTTATAAAAGAAAGTTAGGATTTTTATGAATAAAAATATAATTTTTATTATATAGAGAAGATAAAAATATAATTTTTATTATAAAGGGAAGTTAAAAATATAATTTTTATTATATGTAGAAGTTAAAAATATAATTTTTATATTATAGAAAGGCTAAAAATATTATCTTTATGCAGTAGAGATAATAAAAATATAATTTTTATATTATATAGATAATAAAAATTTGATTTTTTATATGATGTATAGAATAAAAATATAATTTTTATAAGGTAGAAGTAATAAAAATTTAATTTTTATATAATGGAGATGTAATAACCCAAAAATCTGGGCCAGTTTACAAATTTTCATTTTGGCAATTTTAATGGATTTTGAATATCTAAAATGAATTATTTTAAAGAATATCGACGAGAAATTTATTTTGAATATATTTCAAACGTATATATTTATAAAGATCGACGTTAGAATATAATTATTTATTTATAATTATAAAAGGAATTGAAAATGGCCCTGGAGTTCGATAATTCGATTTAAAACTTCAAATGAATATATCGGGTGCAAAATAAACCGGATTTTAGCGAAACCAAAAATAATAGAATCTAATTGATAATATCTTTCCAACGAATCCGAAAAATCAAAATTTCATAGCGGGAATCAAAAGATATGGCCAAATGAATTTTCAGAATAGTCGCTATGGAATTCTAGCCCTTAAAAATAGCCATTTTGCAAACGACCTCGGATTTCGACGAAACCACTTTTGTTGGATCCGCGATGTAATGTTATTGCTAGATTCCAATTTTCATAATTTTTCGAATCAATATGTGAGCGTGGCAAAAGAAAACGTGTTTGACCAGTTTTAGTTGATTTTAATCGACTGGAAAATGGCCATTTTTCAAATGGTCTACGAATTGGACGAAACTAGTTTCGTTAGGACCGTATCGTCAATACAAAGCTAGAAAATATTTTTCTGGAATTTTTCGAGTTATTATATGACCCCAGTAAATTGAAATGTACGTTAAAAATTCAATATAATGATTTAAATGTAAATTAGATGAAAACTGATTCAAACTATCGAATCAGCTTACAATACATATCCCATTGTGTTCGGAATGGGGGTGAAACGCTATGGACGATAGGTGGTGGGCCTCGTTTCGAGGTCGAAATAAAAAGTACCTTTTTTAGAAATTAAATAATTAAAAATAAAATTTCCTCTCTCCCTCTTCCTTTACCTTCTCAGGCCCCCTCCCCCGATTTCATTTCAAAGAAAAAAAATAAGAAGAAAGGGGAGGAGCGCCGCCGCTCCTCCGGGCAGCGCGCCACCGCGCTATCAGGCGCCCCATTCCACTTCCGATCTTCACCCCCCTAGCCTCTTCCCCCTCTCGATCGCGCCCAACCTCCGGAGCTTCCACCGCGCCTCCCCCTTCAGCAACCACCGCCGTTCCCGTGGCCCTCCCGTTCATCTCCTCCCCCCTTAAAAACAGCAATCCCCTTTTAACCCTAGCCCGTCTCCGTACAGCCCTAGCCACCCTTCCTCTTCCACCGCGATGACCAGCGACGCAGCCCCAACCCCCCCCCCCCCACTGAAGCTCGACTGCACCTCCACCACTCCGACGAAGCCGCACCGCCCTCCCTCGACAAAGATTTGATTTTTTTGGACTAAAAGGTGAGTTTTATCATTTTTAATTTATATAAAAACTGATTTTATTAGTGTATAAAAAAAAGAGACTGATTTTATTAGTATATAAAAACTGATTTTTACTAGAAAATTTAGATTTTTATTATAGTGAAGAGGAAATTTTTATCAATGTAGAAAGACGATATTTTTAAATAAGGAAAGGTGAGATTTTAAAAATATATAAAGGTCGAATTTTTAATATGAAAAGGAGAATATTGGATTTTTAATCTAGTAAAAAGATGATTTTTATATCATGGGAAGAGTAAAGATATAATTTTTATATAAGGAGGATAATAAAAATATGATTTTTATATTAGAGAAAGAATAAAAATATTATTTTTATATAAGTAGAGTATTAAAAATATGATCTTTATATGATAGAAGATATAAAAATATTATTCTTATTTAGGTAGAGTTATAAAAATATAATATTTATTAGAAGAAGAACGATATAAAAATATAATTTTTATAACGAAGTAGCGATGTAAAGATATGATTTTTATATATAAAACATCATATTAAAAATATGATTTTTGATATGAACAGCGTGAAAGGGGTTGCGATGGAACGGGTGGAAAGCATATCCAAATTTGAACCGTTCAGAAATTTCTATGGAGGAGTGGATCCCTCTGTCAGAACTTCTCACCTTTAATTTTAATTTTCTTTTTCTAGTTATATTATTATATATACTAGGATGCAGACGGTGTTTAGTAGCACCCGACACCCGTCGTACACAGACCATGGACGGCTTGTATGCTTGTAGGTTTTGTTTGATTTTGATGTTTAGTTGATTGTGTGATGTGAAATGGAATAAAATATTTATATAGAAAATAAATATTGTATAGTTAAAAATAGAATTTTTAACGTGAATATAAAATGAAATAAAAAATTATAAATAAGTGGGACGATTTGTTTATATACACATATTTGACTGATATTGATTGGGATGATAAATTTTACACATCGCCCAACTGCACAAATAATATTCAGTGTTTGTTGATGTGAAACCCCACACGGGTATTGGGATGATATTTGAAGTACACTAGTCCCAATAATTAGTTGTGTGTCGATCAATAGGTTGACAGACAGTTGTGATGTGCACTTTTGATGATGGTTGATTATTTATCGTTGCTATTATATACATGTGTTTTATGGAATCCATATAATTAACATTATATGGTAATTGATTGGGCCTCATTCCAATTGAGAAAATAAAGAATATTATAAAATAAGATTCATGTGTTGACAATACTCATGTGTTGAGATTAGTCAAGTGTTGGGAAAAATATATAGATTCATGTGTTGAACGAAATATTTTAACAATAAAAATTAACATCTTTATCAAAATTTTCTAAAATATATTACATAACAAAAATAGTCACGTGTTGACAGTACTCATTTGTTGAGATTAGTCAAGTGTTGAAAGAAATATAGATTCATGTGTTGAATAGAATAAATATTCATTTGTTAAATAGAATAACGAAGTGATTGAAATATATAAAGTCGTGTTGATTAGTGATGCGCCATTTTGACGCGAACGATATTTATATCGATTTTATTCGAATATCGAAAAGGAAGTGATTTCAAAATATAACATTTTGAAAATATTATCATTGATGATATGGAATATTCAATTTTGGATTTAAAATTGAATATGAAGTTGGAATTGTTTTGAAAACGAATTTAAAATCAATTATAAAATACGTTTTGAATTGAAATCGACGAAATATATAATATATATATATATATATTATATATTTAATGGCCTGAATAGAACACGCCGCGCCGCGACAGTTCGCGAATTTCGACCATTGACTTTGAATTGACGTTACGGGAGATCCTACTGTCAGATTATCCTGAAACTGGAACCGTTGGGTTCTTATCGAAAAGAGTTTTCCAATGAATATTTGAAATTTGAAATCTAACGGTTGGATGTGGAAATACGTCCAAATCAAATTTAGAAAAGTTCATTGTAAGTGCAGTTCGACGACCGTTATTGGAAATCGACTGTACGGGCGTTGATAAAATTATTAAAAATATTAGTAATTTGTGTAAAATCATAATATGTGAATTGGAAAGAACTGGGATGAAAAATTCCATATTTGAAAGGATAAAAATATATTTTTATCGTAATGAACTTGTTTTGAACTAGGATAAAAATCAATTTATTTTTGAAATAAATAAGTTGAATTTGAAGTGGTTTTAAAAATAATCAGAATTTCCAATATACGTGAATTGGAATGGATTTGAATCGAAATTATCTTTGGAATATTTCGATGTTGGATTATGTGATTATACAGATATGGTTGTGGAAATTTGAAAGATATATTATATATCGTTATTTCCAATACGATATTTGTTGGTTTCAGAATTTGATATTGAATATAAGCCGGTATATTTTCTGTTTAGAGCCTTGTATTTAATATTAAATTGGATTTTGGGTTCGTCGTGAATGGTGTCTTAAATAACACTGTTCTTGAACCCATTTTGGAAAACAATAAATCTTTTAATTAAGATTGGGTGAAATTATCCAGTTAATTTGGTATTTAATTGGATTTGAATTTAAATTGGATTTTGGGTTTATCGTGGATCGTGTTTTAGATGACATTTGTTCTTTAACCCAGTTAAAGACAGGATATTGATTTTTGGGAAAATTAAAACTAAGTGGAGTTTTAATGAATCTGAAATTAAATTGAAATGCGAATTGATTATTTAAATTATCAAATTTGGAAAGTGATCGAAAATGGGGTATCACTGGTTTTGCTCCAAAGCGATTGAAATGGTAATTAACTTTATCGATAGCACCGTGGTGTTAGTTATGGGGTAATAACAGTTTTGCTCCATGGGATGAATAGGTTGGGATTGGGAAATAAAATAAATAATTACTTCGGTGTGGTTCGCTAATCCCTACTAGTTTGGAAAACCATAATATGGTTTGAAATGATATCTAAAGGAAGATTAAAGAATAAATTTAGAAGAATTTATCTTCGATAAAATTAATGGGAACCTTTCCCTAAGGATGTGAAAATTTGAATAAAAGAATCTTATGAATTGGAATGAGGCATATGTTGTGTTTGTGTAATATTTGTTTATTATATACGTGGGTTATTCAGTAAGGGCGGGTTTATACCCATTCTGAATAACCGATTCGACGATATTTCGAAGATGAAGACGGTGGTTGAAGACCGGAAGTCTACACATCGTTTGGGTGATTACTGATGATCTTGATTGGGCTGTACACCTAAGATGAGGGAATCAGTTGGTGATCGTCCAGACGTACCTGGAGATCGATGGATATGCGAGGAAAGTGCCTCCGGTTTCGTTCAGACCCAGAACGAACTTGTAAATGGACTGTGTGTCTGACATTGGATTTTATTCTGTGTTGATTGATCTCTATTAAATATACATCTGTTTGGCGGTGGAGAATTTATTCTCTTGCTTAACGCCCTTCTCTGAGACATACGAGCTCAGAGGTTGTATATCGATGGACATTAGTCGCATGGAGTGAATTGCCGGTGTGGCATGCTTAAGTGGCAGATGATCAAGGCTTTTGTTGAAAAGCAAAGTCTTGTGGTTGATGATCAAAGCACGGCCTGTGTGGCGCAACTTTGTGTATAACGTGAATTCGCGAGCCTCACACCTCGGTATGAGTTAAAAACGGGATAGTGACTGCAGGGAGAGCACGATGTTTCTTTCTAGCTATGGATGGTATCAGCGACCTACCAGCCCTGACATTTATAAACTTTTCACCTGTGTGGTTGTTGGATGAGGCACCTCGATTTTAGGTCTGTAAGGACCGGGAAACGTGTGTTCAGGAATAACTAATCCTCAAAAGTAAGAGAGGACCGACCCTGAAGATCCAAGGATCATAGTGGGGTCCTAAGACATTTGCTAGAGTGTTTCGAATCGGAGAGGAGCTTTCCCCTTGCCTCGACTCATGATGGAATCCAATTTCCAATACGTGTATTGCGGTTCTATTTGTATAACCTACTATGGCGACATAGTAGCATGGGATGCTATGCCGTCTATGATTAATATTTATGATTGAAGTTGTTTTGACACTATACACTTATTATAGTATCAAAAGATTAGTTTTAAACGTATCAAGCTTGTTTGGCTATTATAAGGGAAAACCCTATCCTCCGGCTTGCGTTGCATTGTGTGATGGGACCTGGGTCTTATAATAGCTTCACTTTTCAAAAAAGCATTGTGCTGTTTATTCCTATGCACTGGTATTCTTGGGAGGAAACCCGTTTCGTGTTATACGGCATGGTCCCTTGATTTACCGAACATTAAAAATTGAACTAATAACTGTTTTAGTTCTCACACCAGTCAAATGACTGACCTGCAGTTTATTGTTTTAACCTAAACTCTGGGTGCCCTTATTTCGACGCGGGCAACTAGTAGTTTTGGTTTTGCAGATTATATCCACAGGAACCTAGTTTACAGCTGGAATGATGTTCGGAAAGCTTTGTATCCGTAGATCTCCTTCAGTTGTATTTTGTATTATTTTCCGCTGCTATGAAATTATTGTAATCTCTGATATTTATTGAATGTATTTTATTCATTTATACTCTGTATATTCTTGTATCTGATGGAATTGTTGTAATAATAATAAAATGTTCTTCTGTCTGTGTTCCGATTTGTCTTGTTCTCATACGATCAGGGGTTTCGAACGGTCTTGATCGGTTTAACGACCGATTCGGATCGAGCGAAATTCCATGTCGTCACATTTGGTATCAGAGCTTTGGTTTACAAAGCTCGAGAACAAGACACATGAGAACCATACGAAAGAATTCATCAGATTTTGGATTAGCAATATCCAATAAGGAATGACTCGTTAGAGATAGGATCAGTAGTATCCTAGAACGAGTGTGAAGAGTATATTTTTCAAATAAAAATGAAAACCAACCTTGTTTTGAAATTTAAATCGTTTTATACATATTTGAATATTTATTTGTTTTGAATTTGGACAATCCAATACATAAAGATTTTGCATATACGCGTCATGAACGTATATTCGAAGTTTTAATATACTAGATAGATATAGAATCGCACTGTAGTCGCCCGGAGATAATTCTGGTAATGCGGCCGCATTATCAGCCTTGTGTTCGAGTGACGAAGGTGTGATATCTATATATTTCCATTAGACTGGTGTGAGAACCAAAATATAGCTAGAATACATTGTTGTGATTTGGCACCAAAACATGATTTTCTGTATATATATATATCAAAATTATGAGTTTGAAACGTTAATTCACTAATTGATTGTTGGTTGTGTTGTATGATTATTGTTTCGATTAACTGAGAATTTGAACCATTTAGCCTAATTTAACCAAACATTGAACCGTGTTGAATTTTTTTTGAAATTGCATGCATGTACATATATATATGTGTGAACAGGTCATAGCAAGAGGCTAAAGCAGAGGAATAAAATTGTTTGCCCGACAAATAGGTACATGTTTATTGTATTTCTTGAGTTTTGGGTGGTTTTGTGAGCCGACTGGCTAGCCGCTTGGCTTTTCCTTTTTCTTTTTGATTGAAGAAGGCCATGGGAGGCTATATGAAATATCCCAAAGTCCCCGATGCAGGGGAGGTTATGGCGAAATTTTTTGAAAATTTAGGGTGTTAGCCAAATTTTTGAAAAATTTGAAAAGTTCTTAGAAACTGAAAAGTTGAAGAACTTAAGCCGTAGCGAAAACAAAGAAAGTTGAGTGGGTTTTTAAAACAACTTTCGGCTTCGTTCCTTTTCAGGGACGAAAAGTTTTAACTGGGGAAGATTGTAATAACCCGAAAATCTGGGCCAGTTTAAAATTTTTATTTTGGCAATTTTAATGAATTTTGAATATCTAAAATGAATTATTTTAAAGAATATCGACGAGAAATTTATTTTGAATATAATTCAAACGTATATATTTATAAAGATCGACGTTAGAATATAATTATTTATTTATAATTATAAAAGGAATTGAAAATGGCCCTGTAGTTCGATAATTCGATTTCAAACTTCAAATGAATGTGTCGGGTGCAAAATAAACCGGATTTTAACGAAACCAAAAATAATAGAATCTAATTGATAATATCTTTCTAACGAATCCGAAAAATCAAAATTTCATAGCGGGAATCAAAAGATATGGCCAAATGAATTTTCAGAATAGTCGCTATGGAATTCTGGCCCTTAAAAATAGCCATTTTGCAAACGACCTCGGATTTCAACGAAACCACTTTTGTTGGATCCGTGGTGTAAAGTTATTGCTAGATTCCAATTTTCATAATTTTTTGAATCAATATGTGAGCGTGGAAAAAGAAAACGCGTTTGACCAGTTTTAGTTGATTTTAATCGACTGGAAAATGGCCATTTTTCTAATGGTCTCAGAATTGGACGAAATTAGTTTTGTTAGGACCATATTGTCAATACAAAGCTAGAAAATATTTTTATGGAATTTTTCGAGTTAGTATGTGACCCCAGTAAATTGAAATGTACGTTAAAAATTCAATATAATGATTTAAATGTAAATTTGATGAAAACTGATTCAAACGATCGAATTAGCTTATGATACATATCCCATTGTTTTCGGAATGGGGGTGAAACGCTATGGACGACAGGCGGTGGGCCTCGTTTCGAGGTTGAAATAAAAAGTACCTTTTTTAGAAATTAAATAATTAAAAATAAAATTTCCTCTCTCCCACTTCCTTTACCTTCTCACCCCCCCCCCCCGATTTCATTTCAAAGAAAAAAAATAAGAAGAAATGGGAGAAGCGCCGCCGCTCCTCCGGGCAGCGCGCCACCGCGCCATCAGGCGCCCCCTTCCACTTCCGATCTTCCCCCCTAGCCTCTTCCCCCTCTCGATCCCGCCGAACCTCCGGAGCTTCCACCAGGCCTCCCCCTTCAGCAACCACCGCCGTTCCCGTGGCCCTCCCGTTCATCTCCTCCCCCCTTAAAAACCGCAATCCCCTTTTAAACCTAGCCCGCCTCCATACAGCCCTAGCCACCCTTCCCCTTCCACCGCGATGGCCAGCGACGTAGCCCCCCCCCCCCCCCCCCCCCGAAGCTCGACTGCACCTCCACCACTCCGACGAAGCCGCACCACCCTCCCTCGACAAAGATTTGATTTTTTTGGAATAAAAGGTGAGTTTTTTCATTTTAATTTATACAAAAACTGATTTTATTAGTGTATAAAAAAAATAAGAGACTGATTTTATTAGTATATAAAATCTGTTTTTTATTAGAAAATTTAGATTTTTATTATAGTGAAGAGGAAATTTTTATCAATGTAGAAAGACGATATTTTTAAATAAGGAAAGGTGAGATTTTAAAAATATATAAAGGTCGGATTTTTAATATGAAAAGAAAAGATTGGATTTTTAATCTAGTAAAAAGATGATTTTTATATCATGGGAAGAGTAAAGATATAATTTTTATATAAGGAGGATAATAAAAATATGATTTTTATATTAGAGAAAGAATAAAAATATTATTTTTATATAAGTAGAGTATTAAAAATGTGATCTTTATATGATAGAAGATATAAAAATATTATTCTTATTTAGGTAGAGTTATAAAAATATAATCTTTATTAGAAGAAGAAAGATATAAAAATATAATTTTTATAATGAAGTAGCGTTGTAAAGATATGATTTTTATATATAAAACATCATATTAAAAATATGATTTTCGATATGAACAGCGTGAAAGGGGTTGCGATGGAACGGGTGGAAAGCAAATCCAAATTTGAACCGTTCAGAAATTTCTATGGAGGAGTGGATCCCTCTGTCAGAACTTCTCACCTTTAATTTTAATTTTCTTTTTCTAGTTATATTATTATATATACTAAGATGCAGACGGTGTTTAGTAGCACCCGACAACCGTCGTCCACAGACCATGGACGGCTTGTATGCTTGTTTGTTTTGTTTAATTTTGATGTGTAGTTGATTGTGTGATGTGAAACAAAATATTTATATAGAAAATAAATATTGTATAGTTAAAAATAGAATTTTCAACGTGTATATAAAATGAAATAAATAGTTATAAACAAGTCGGGCGATTTGTTTATATACACATATTTGACTGATATTGATAGGGACGATAAATTTTACACATTGCCCAACTGCACAAATAATATTTAGTGTTTGTTGATGTGAAACCCCACACGGGTATTGGGATGATATTTGAAGTACACTAGTCCCAATAATTAGATGTGTGTCGATCGATAGGTTGACAGACAGTTGTGATGTGCACTTTTGATGATGGTTGATTATTTATCGTTGCTATTATATACATGTGTTGTATGGAATCCATATAATTAACATTATATGGTAATTGATTGGGCCTCATTCCAATTAAGAAAATAAAGAATATTATAAAATAAGATTCATGTGTTGATAGTACTCATGTGTTGAGATTAGTCAAGTGTTGGGAAAAATATATAGATTCATGTGTTGAACGAAATATTTTAAGAATAAAAATTAACATCTTTATCAAAATTTTCTAAAATATATTACATAACAAAAATAGTCATGTGTTGACAGTACTCATTTGTTGAGATTAGTCAAGTGTTGAAAGAAATATAGATTCATGTGTTGAATAGAATAAATATTCATTTGTTGAATAGAATAACGACGTGTTTGAAATATCTAAAGCTGTGTTGATTAGTGATGCGCCATTTTGACGCGAACAATATTTATATCGATTTTATTCAAATATTGAAAAGGAAGCGATTTCAAAATATAACATTTTGAAAAAATTATCATTGATGATATGGAATATTCAATTTTGGATTTAAAATTGAATATGAAGTTGAAATTGTTTTGAAAACGAATTTAAAACGAATTATAAAATACGTTTTGAATTGAAATCGACGAAATATAAAATATATTATATATATATATATATTAAATGGCCTGAATAGAACGTGCCGCACCGCGGCAATTCGCGAATTTCAATCATTGACATTGAATTGATGTTACGGGAGATCCGACCGTCGGATTATCTTGAAACCGGAACCATTGGGTTCGTATCGAAAAGAGTTTTCCAATGAATATTTGAAATTTGAAATCTAACGGTTGGATTTGGAGATACGTCCAAATCAAATTTAGAAAAGGTCGCTGTAAGTGCAGTTCGACGACCGTTATTGGAAATCGACTGTACAGGCCTTGATAAAATTATTAAAAATATTAATAATTTGTGTAAAATCATAATATGTGAATTGGAAAGAACTGGGATGAAAAATTCCATATTTGAAAGGATAAAAATATATTTTTATCGAAATGAACCAGTTTTTAACTAGGACAAAAATCAATTTTATTTTTGAAATAAATAAGTTGAATTTGAAGTGGTTTTAAAAATAATCAGAATTTCCAATATACGTGAATTGGAATGGATTTGAATCGAAATTATCTTTGGAATATTTCGAAGTTGGGTTTTGTGATTATACAGATATGGTTGTGGAAATTTGAAAGATATATTATATATTGTTATTTCCAATATGATATTTGTTGGTTTCAGAATTTGATATTGAATATAAGCCGGTATATTCTCTATTCGGAGCCTTGTATTTAATATCAAATGGGATTTTGGGTTCGTCATGAATGGTGTCTTAAATAACACTGTTCTTGAAACCATTTTGGAAAACAATAAATATTTTAATTAAGATTGGGTAAATTTATCCAGTTAATTTGGTATTTAATTGGAATTGAATTTAAATTGGTTTTTGGGTTTATCGTGGGTCGTGTTTTAGATGACATTGGTTCTTTAACCCAGTTAAAGACAGGATATCGATTTGCGGGAAAATTAAAACTAAGTGGATTTTTAATGAATCTGAAATTAAATTGAAATGCGAATTGATAATTTAAATTATCAAATTTGGAAAGTGATCGAAAATGGGGTATCACCAGTTTTGCTCCAAAGCGATAGTAAAAATCTTTAATTAGATTTAACGTAAAATGGTAATTAACTTTACCGATAGCACCGTGGTGTTCGTTATGGGGTAATAACAGTTTTGCTCCATGGGATGAATAGGTTGGGATTGAGAAATAAAATAAATAATTACTTCGGTGTGGTTCGCTAATCCCGACTAGTTTGGAAAACCATAATATGGTTTGAAATGATATCCAAAGGAAGATTAAAGAATAAATTTAGAAGAATTTATCTTTGATAAAATTAATGGGAAACTTTCCCTAAGGATGTGAAAATTTGAATAAAAGAATCTTCTGAATTGGAATGAGGCATATGTTGTGTTTGTGTAACATTTGTTTATTATATACGTGGGTTATTCAGAAAGGCCGGGTTTATAACCATTCTGAATAACCGATTCGATGATATGTCGAAGATGAAGACGGTGGTTGAAGATCGGAAGTCTTCACATCGTTTGGGTGATTACTGATGATCTTGATTGGGCTATACACCCAAGATGAGGGAATCAGTTGGTGATCATCCAGACGTACCTGGAGATCGATGGATATGCGATGAAAGTGCCTCCGGTTTCGTTCAGACCCAGAACGAACTTGTAAATGGACTGTGTGTCTGACATTGGATTTTATTCAGTGTTGATTGATCTCTATTAAATATACATCTGTTTGGC
This sequence comes from Allium sativum, assembly GCA_030737875.1. Lineage (NCBI taxonomy): Eukaryota > Viridiplantae > Streptophyta > Magnoliopsida > Asparagales > Amaryllidaceae > Allium > Allium sativum. The sequence continues at coordinate 27,443,518 of JASFAX010000022.1, read as the reverse complement.
GGCGGAGAATTTATTCTCTTGCTTAACGCCCTTCTCTGAGACGTACGAGCTTAGAGGTTGTATATCGATGGACATCAGTCGCATGGAGTGAATTGCCGGTGTGGCATGCCTAAGTGGCCGATGATCAAGGCTTTTTTTGAAAAGCAAAGTCTTGTGGTTGATGATCAAAGCACAGCCTGTGTGGCGCAGCTTTGTGTATAACGTGAATTCGCGAGCCTCACAACTTGGTATGAGTCCAAAACGGGATAGTGAATGCAGGGAGAGCACGACGTTTCTTTCTAGCTATGGGTGGTGTCAGTGACCTACCAGCCCTGACATTTATATACTTTTCACCTGTGTGGTTGTTGGATGAGGCGCCTCGATTTTAGGTCTGTAAGGACCGGGAAACGTGTGTTCAGGAATAACTTATTGTAACACCCCACGTCCGTTAGTTTCACTCACAAAGGGAATGCACTAAGTTCTATGGAGCATTTAGGGTAAAAGATGCAGATAAATTACAAGACAGACATAAATTAAACAGCGGAAGATAAAACTTTGCTTTATTGATAAAATAGTTTGTACAAAGATTTCTTTACAATATCAGAGTCTCATCTGTCTTACAAAATAAAGAAACATAAAACAACATCTATATTCCCCAATTCTAGCAAGATCCAGCCATAACATCTGGAAAGAGAATCCAAGCAAAACTTCGATAAAATCTTCCAGCTGGGAAAGAGTGATGGTCCAACTAAATCTGAGCTATGCTATTCCCTCCTTTACTACCTAGGGGGGGGGACGGAAGAAAAGAAGGCGAAAGGAAAACAGAGTCAGACATAAAGCCTAAGTAAGTTCAGTAACTTCTAGCATGTGAAATTTGAAAAACAAAACGACATGAATTAACTGAATACAAGATAACACCATGATGATAGGGTCAGTAAGGTTACAAGATTAACACAATATAGTTACAAGGCATGCTAAGATAAGATAAACTGGATATGCTCTAATACTTTCGCCGCTTTGCTACTTCCCTGTTATGCAGATTTCTATTATCTCTGCACCGCCTAACTAATGTCCCAACTAGTAACGATAACGTGATCCCAATCCCTGTATTTTCCATCGCCTTCAGGCATACATTTATTATTTGTTGCCTCGATTTAATCTAGGGTTTTCTACCAAGTGCCTTCTAGATTTAACTAGAGTTTACGTTATCTGCTGAACACTTCTCGGATTCAGGGTTTATGCCACCTAGTCCAACTAGTGCTACCTGTCGAACGATGCCCCCAAGTCTAGGACACACTACCTAGAGTGGTATATGTTCCTATACTTCCCCACGCATGTATCGTCGCTTGTCTAGATGCACATGTCCCGTAATGTGCGGTCCGAGTCCTGTGTCAGGGCAAATCAAGGAATACAGAACTCGGTCGGGAGCTTTCAGATATCTACCGATGCAGATACTAAGGTCTGTTTTTGTTCCAGTGGCCATGGTCCCACTTGACCCCTCCCTCAACTAATGAAAGGCACACCTTGAAAAATGAGAACTATACGCCGGCCCCCGGTGCCCCACTATCCTATGGCCATCCTCACCCATAACTAGATAGCAAGTATATGGTCTTTTGGAGTTCTCCGCCTTTCCGCTTCACGTATCTCGATTGACTGAAGATGGATGGTAGACGACGAGTTTCTATCACAAGGCTACCGTTTTCTCGCCGAATCACGCCGGTCCATCCTAGTCTTTAGGTTGCCATATATTGCAACCAAGGCATACCCCTGGTTCTTCTACGCAGACCTTAACCTCTGTGGGCCCAGGCGGATCATTTGCAGCCTCACAGAGGGATACCAAGAGTCCCCTCACGTCCCCTCGAAGCCTCGGGCTTCGTAACCCAATTCGTTGGAGCCTTCTTTCTACTCAGACGGACATTCGCTCCTTCCCGTGTTATACTAAGAATTACTACTTAGGTTTACTAACTAAGATTTACCACTTAGTTTCCAGAATCGTTGTTTTCTAAGGTTTACTACTTAGTTCTCTTTCCCGTCAATTTGGATTGGTTAAGTGTCATTAGTCAATTCAAGCCAACTTAACCCTCTTCATTCATCCTGTTAAACTGGTTAAGTGTTATCAGTAATTCATGATGACTTAACCCTAACACAAACCAAGTTATATTGGTTAAGTATTTCTTATTACTTAACCCTGCCTATTCATCCTGTATTGGTTAAGTGTTCCTTGCCTGTCTTTTTTATCTGTCATGTTATTATTAATGGTTAAGTATTATCCCTTCATGTTTTAGACTTAACCCTATTCCTCTATCACAATCCGATGGTTAAGTGTTCAAGCTTACTTAACCCTACGGTCTAGCCTAGCTAACATATCAAATTGGCTAGGTGTATTTACTTAACCCCAACCTCTAGTCTAGTTAACATGTTAATTTGGCTAAGTGTATTAACTTTACTTAACCCCACATTCTGGTCTAATTAACATGTTAATTTAGCTAAGTGTATTAACTTTACTTAACCCCAACAAATCTTGTCTTGTTACCATGTGAAGTTGGTTAAGTGTCCCTGTGGACTTAGCCCTCCCATCCTAGCTTAACTATGTTAAATTGGTTAAATGTTCCTATGGACTTAACCCTCTCATTCTAGCTTAACTGTATGGCCCTAACCCCACCCACCAGTCTGGTTATCATGTTGAATTGGTTAAGTGTCTTAGTGAACTTAACCCTACCATTCTTGTTCTAGCTTTAATTAAATAGATTAAAGCCACAACCACTCACATTAGACAGATATTGTTGCGATTACTGGATGTGCCGGTTGGTTCCGGGCAGATTTACATCGCAACTCAATCTAACCTCGGGTTAGGCCTATTCGTGTTTTCTAGTTCAAAGGGTTTTAACTAATTTCCAAATCAGGTTTTGAAAGTAACCATCTCGTCCGTCGGATCAGTTAGGGATAGCCAGGGAGAGCAAGAAACTTGTATTTTCCAAACCCAAGCCTAGACACTATCCTCTCTGTCACCCTAGAACTTTCTGGTTTATTATTAAAAGAGATGTCGTTAACAAACCTTTAATTTGTCTAAATTAACATTTCCTCATTTAGGACAAATTCTATAAGTAAATTAATCCTAATTTACTTATTTCCTAATTACTCTTTTAATGTAAATTGTCTACACTTATTTCTATGGCCCATTTTACCCTCTATATCATATTTATGCACTTTGGTATGTAAACTATACCAATTAAGTGTCACTAACTATGATTTTGCTAAACCTAATGGTTATTCCCAATTATGGCCAATCTCAAATTTATACCAATATACTTACTACGCCAAATTAGCTAATTTAATCCTGATTTAACATTCTAATTACAGTTCACGTCAAACTAGTCTTATTATTCTGGTTCATAACTCATGTAAATGCTAGATTTACAAGTCAATACTAGATTTAAATTACACATCCTATAATTCATATTAAATTTATCCCATTTGTATTTCTATGAACATGCCATAATTCATGTTAAATTTATCCAATTTGTATTTCTATGAACATGCCATAATTCATGTTCCCAATTTATGCCAGATTCCAAGTTTATAACTATGTTTTTAGTACATTTCACATTATGCCCCAATCGTATTCCCACCGTTCGTATAATTGCGATTAAATCTAGATTATGGATAAATCTAGACTCGTAGAAAATAGGGAATGAACCAAAGATGCTATGCAAAAGATAGACATACTAACTGGCATAAAAAGGGTTGAATAACGACGTCGGTTCAAGAACATGGGTAGACCTAACTTAATAGGTAAATTCCCAAGGTCTAAAACCAAGAATAGACAGAATAAAGACGTAGGTTCAAGAACATGGGTAGACCTAACTTAATAGGTAAATTCCCAAGGTCTAAAACCAAAGATAACCAAGAATAGACAGAATAGATAATCGGGTTTAGACCCAATTTCATAGTCACAAAACTTAAGCAACACTTTCCTAGTCATGAATCACAGGTGTTTAATCACAGATGTCCTTGTTATGTCATAGGCAATAGTTTATATTTCCTAATCAAAGGCATAGGCTTAGTCAAGGAAATAATCCTCATAGTCACAGTCACAGTCATAGGCAATGTTCATAGTCATAGGCAATGTCCATAGTCATAGGCAATGTTCATAGTCATAGGCAAATGTTCATAGTCATAGGCATATGATTTTGACGTCCATAGTTTCATAGTCACGGTCTTATTTGTCCTCGGATCATAACAGTTCTTAATTAGATTCAAGAGTATAGGCACTAATTCGAATAGAGAGAGAGAGAGATTTGGCATATTCTTTTATTCCTTTAATTTCATATCACGAACAGAGAAAAACGTTCAAATCTAGAAATAACTGACTTATAGAGATTTAGATTAGAATAGAAAGATGGCGTTGCTATGATTCGTAGAAAAACAGTCGTTGCAGTCGTTCGAATCTTCACTTGAATTCTAGCTTGAATTTCCTCTTTGAAAGTCTTTGAGCAGCACCTCCTCGTCTTGATATATTTTATATATATTATTTTATTTATAATAACTTTTAAGAGGAGGAGAGGAAGCCATGTTCACTAAGAATCTTTGCAGCATAAGGGTAGAGAAGAATTGTGAATAGAGAAGGAGTCTAGGGCTGTTTATATAGTGTAGAAGTCAACGAATCTGGTCAGGATGGTGTCCGAATACAGAAGAACGAACCAGGTGCAGAAAACAGGAAAAAGCAGGGGGGGTCGACCCCCAGGTCGACTACCCAGTCTACCTGGGTGCCTTGGGCGGGAAAATTCCCGCCCAGCCCAATCTGGGTCTGTTTTGAATTTCGAACTCGTTTTTCTGAACTGTTTTGAAATTTGAACTTCGCTGAATCTTTCGGAGGCCATGTCTTCCTCATACGGACTTCGATTTACGCAAACTCGGACTCGTTTTCATGCAGAATTCCGAGACAAACGCAATGGCGCAGCCCATTTCCCTTGTTTTTGATTTTAACTTTTAATTCTTCCTTGATTTGTGAATCTTAGCGTTACAGAATTATGGGGTGTTACATTCTCCCCCACTTAAAAGGATTTCGTCCCCGAAATCTTCAAGTTAGGAAGAATGTGTCCTACCATCCAATCACCCATCTACTCAACCATTCACTCACAGGCATCCATTGTCCTTAAAAGATTTATAATGCTTTCATTTTCATATGCATAATGTGTGTATATGTCTTTATCTACTGTAAAATCAGGCGGTCTACTGATTCAGTTGACCTCCTTAATGTGAATCATGTTAGTGCTATGCGTCCAATAATGTATGCAAGCATCCCTAGTTATGTAAATACTACATGTGTGCACAGCCATTCATCCATATGCAACACCCATATGATAACATATCAAGTTCAATTTACAAACAAATACATATCTGTAAATGCAATATGAAAGCGTCTGAAATGATCTAGTGCCTAATACGTATGCATATGCATTCACAAGCAACCATTAGCAACCACTTGCAACCATCAACCATAACATTTTTCAAATACATGTTTTCATCCATTGGCTTCTACCTAAGGATCGAAGATACGACCTAGGTGATATACTTTGGAAAGAGAGAAACAATTATGCGTAAAGCTCCTAAAACAAAGAAATCAAGGATGCACCCTCAAGGAAAAGGGTATGGTGCTAGTATCTAGCCTTCTTGAGCTTTACTCTACTGTATCTTAACTAATTTAACTTCACGATTGTGAAGTTCCGGATCTCCATTTCCAAAATAAACAGATGTCAATCACGGTACCAGGTATACTTACTAAGATGATTAGAGGTTTCCCTATTATCCGCCATGCCATAACTATAAGAGTCGAAAAGTCACTACGTGCTCTTTGGTGTGTCTGCCACAACTATTCATCTCTCCCGCAAACCATCCAAACCGAACTCGACATTCTTCAAGTACAAGCCCCAAAGGCCTAAACCAATATCAGACAAGCACCCAAGGAATATCTCCCCAGAATTTAGACGATCTACGTGAGATGATATAAGCAAACACGATATCTATTCTCAAATCCCTACTAACCAAAAATAAGCTGGTCGGACCACCAATTGGATTTGAGACTCTAGTGGGATCTTTCTACTATACAAATATTATGGTGCAGAGACCCAACTATGGAAGTGGATATGAAAAATGCGAAGCGCTAGAACCTAAGGAAATAGCACGAACAGAAAACTAGACTCTTCCTACCGGACTACCTTTCTCCAAGGTACGCTTGGTGGCGAAAGCATGTACTTGTCCTTCTGAAAATCTCGTCCTCGTCCTTGCCCTTATCCTTAAGTATATGCCCTATCATACCCTATTAAAGATACTTCCTCTTGTCTTAGGTTTTATAATTTCTTCCCCCTTTGTGAGCTAAATCTACATCCATGAATTCCTCATCCTAGGTTAGTGCTCCTTAGCCAAACTCCTCATCCCCTTCCATGTGTAAACATATTGACAAATCTCTCGAAAACTGCCTCCATCGTCCGGAAAACCCTATAAGCTTTGAAAGAAAACTGCCCGTAGGTGAAACAACTAAGGCTATGTATGGAAGTCGGGCACTACTTTGCCCATCGATGAGGTTACCTCCCAGAAAGCCAGGAGCCCAGAGACTCAAGCAAGAAGGAGTCAGGAATTCAAACAGAGGAAGAGAAGATAGTGCGTATGGCTTTTGGGGAATATGCCTTTAAAACAAATCTTTTCTTTTGAAAATGCTTCTCTTAAAACCATTTTGAAAATATTTTTTCAAATCTTTTATCTGATCCGGTAACCTTCAGCTCTGATACCACGTGTAACACCCCACGTCCGTTAGTGTCACTCACAAAGGGAATGCACTAAGTTCTGTGGAGCATTTAGGGTAAAAGATGCAGATAAATTACAAGACAGACAGAAATTAAACAGCGGAAGATAAAACTTTGCTTTATTGATAAAATAGTTTGTACAAAGATTTCTTTACAATATCAGAGTGTCATCTGTCTTACAAAATAAAGAAGCATAAAAAACATTTATATTCCCCAATTCTAGCAAGAGCCAGCCATAGCATCTGGAAAGAGAATCCAAGCAAAACTTCGATAAAATCTTCAAGCTGGGAAAGAGTGACGGTCCAACTAAATCTAAGCTATGCTACTCCCTCCTTTACTACCTGGGGGGGGGGGTGAAATGGAAGAAAAGAAGATGAAAGGAAAACAAAGTCAGACATAAAGCCTGAGTAAGTTCAGTAACTTCTAGCATGTGAACTTGGAAAAACAAAACGACATGATTTAACTGAATACAAGATAACACCATGATGATAGGGTCAGCAGGGTTACAAGATTAACACAAGATAGTTACAAGGTATGTTAAGATAAGATAAACTGGATATGCTCTAATACTTTCGCCGCTTTGCTATTTCCTTGTTATACAGATTTCTATTATCTCTGCACCGCCTAACTAATGTCCCAACTAGCAACGATAACGTGATCCCAATCCCTGTATTTTCCATCGCCTTCAGGCATACATTTATTATTTGTTGCCTCGATTTAATCTAGGGTTTTCTACCAAGTGCCTTCTAGATTTAACTAGAGTTTACGTTATCTGTTGAACGCTTCTTGGATTCAGGGTTTATGCCACCTAGTCCAACTAGTGCTACTTGTCGAACGATGCCCCCAAGTCTAGGACACACTACCTAGAGTGGTATATGTTCCTATACTTCCCCACGCATGTATCGTCGCTTGTCTAGATGCACATGTCCCGTAATGTGCGGTCCGAGTCCTGTGTCAGGGCAAATCAAGGAATACAGAACTCGGTCGGGAGCTTTCAGATATCTGCCGATGCAGATACTAAGGTCTGTTTTTGTTCCAGTGGCTATGGTCCCACTTGACCCCTCCCGCAAATAATGAAAGGCACACCTTGAAAAATGAGAACTATACGCCGACCCACGGTGCCCCACTATCCTATGGCCACCCTCACCCATAACTATATAGCAAGTATATGGTCTTTTGGAGTTCTCCGCCTTTCCGCTTCACGTATCTCGATTGACTGAAGATGGATGGTAGACGACGAGTTGCTATCACAAGGCTACCGTTTTCTCGCCGAATCACGTCGGTCCATCCTAGTCTTTAGGTTGCCATATATTGCAACCAAGGCATACCCCTGGTTCTTCTACGCAGACCTTAACCTCTGTGGGCCTAGGCGGATCACCTGCAGCCTCACAGAGGGATACCAAGAGTACCCTCCCATGCCCTCGAAGCCTCGGGCTTCGTAACCCAATTCGTTGGAGCCTTCTTTCTACTCAGACCGACATTCGCTCCTTCCCGTGTTATACTAAGAATTACTACATAGGTTTACTAACTAAGATTTACCACTTAGTTTCCAGAATCGTTGTTTTCTAAGGTTTACTACTTAGTTCTCTTTCCCGTCAATTTGGATTGGTTAAGTGTCATTAGTCAATTCAAGCCAACTTAACCCTCTTCATTCATCCTGTTAAACTGGTTAAGTGTTATCAGTAATTCATGATGACTTAACCCTAACACAAACCAAGTTATATTGGTTAAGTATTTCTTATTACTTAACCCTACCTATTCATCCTGTATTGGTTAAGTGTTCCTTGCCCGTCTGTTTTATCTGTCATGTTATTATTAATGGTTAAGTATTATCCCTTCATGTTTTAGACTTAACCCTATTCCTCTATCACAATCCGATGGTTAAGTGTTCAAGCTTACTTAGCCCTATGGTCTAGCCCAGCTATCATATCAAATTGGCTAGGTGTATTTACTTAACCCCAACCTCTAGTCTAGTTAACATGTTAATTTGGCTAAGTATATTAACTTTACTTAACCCCACCTTCTGGTCTATTTAGCATGTTAATTTGGCTAAGTGTGTTAACTTTACTTAACCCCTACAAATCTTGTCTTGTTACCATGTGAAGTTGGTTAAGTGTCCCTATGGACTTAGCCCTCCCATCCAAGCTTAACTGTGTTAAATTGGTTAAGTGTTCCTATGGACTTAACCCTCCCATTCTAGCTTAACTGTATGGCCCTAACCCCACCCTCCAGTCTGGTTATCATATTGAATTGGTTAAGTGTCTTAGTGAACTTAATCCTACCATTCTTGTTCTAGCTTTAATTAAATAGTTTAATGCCACAACCACTCACATTAGACAGAAATTGTTGCGATTACTGGATGTGCCGGTTGGTTCCGGGCAGATTTAAATCGCAACTCAGTCTAACCTCGGGTTAGGCCTATTCGTGTTTTCTAGTTCAAAGTGTTTTGGCTAATTTTCAAATCAGGTTTTGAAAGTAACCATCCCGTCCGTCGGATCAGTCAGGGATAGCCAGGGAGAGCAGGAAACTTGTATTTTCCAAACCCGAGCCTAGACACTATCCTCTCTGTCACCCTAGAACTTTCTGGTTTATTATTAAAAGAGATGTCGTTAACAAACCTTTAATTTGTCTAAATTAACATTTCCTCATTTAGGACAAATTCTATAAGTAAATTAATCCTAATTTACTTATTTCTTAATTACTCTTTTAATGTAAATTGTCTACACTTATTTCTATGGCCCATTTTCCCCTCTATATCATATTTATGCCCTTTGGTATGTAAACTATACCAATTAAGTGTCACTAACCATGATTTTGCTAAACCTGACGGTTATTCCCAATTATGGCCAATCTCAAATTTATACCAATATACTTACTACGCCAAATTAGCTAATCCAATCCTGATTTAACATTCTAATTACAGTTCACGTCAAACTACTCTTATTATTCTAGTTCATAACTCATGTAAATGCTAGATTTACAAGTCAATACTAGATTCAAATTACACATCCTATAATTCATGTTAAATTTATCCAATTTGTATTTCTATGAACATGCCATAATTCATGTTAAATTTATCCAATTTTTATTTCTATGAACATGCCATAATTCATGTTCCCAATTTATGCCAGATTCCAAGTTTATAACTATGTTTTTAGTACATTTCAGATTATGCCCAAATCGTATTCCCACCGTTCGTATAATTGCAATTAAATCTAGATTACTGATAAATCTAGACTCGTAGAAAATATGGAATGAACCAAAGATGCTACACAAAAGATAGACATACTAACTGGCATAAAAAGGGTTGAATAACGACGTCGGTTCAAGAACATGGGTAGACCTAACTTAATAGGTTAATTCCCAAGGTCTAAAACCAAGAATAGACAGAATAAAGACGTAGGTTCAAGAACATGGGTAGACCTAACTTAATTGGTAAATTCCCAAGGTCTAAAACCAAAGATAACCGAGAATAGACGGAATAGATAATCAGGTTTAGACCCAATTTCATAGTCACAAAACTTAAGCAACACTTTCCTAGACATGAATCACAGGTGTTTAATCACAGATGTCCTTGTTATGTCATAGGAAATAGTTTATATTTCCTAATCAGAGGCATAGGCTTAGTCAAGGAAATAATCCTCATAGTCACAGTCACAGTCATAGGCAATGTTCATAGTCATAGGCAATGTCCATAGTCATAGGCAATGTTCATAGTCATAGGCAAATGTTCATTGTCATAGGAAAATGTTCATAGTCACAGGCATATGGTTTTAAGGTCCAAAGTTTCATAGTCACGGTCTTATTTGTCCTCGAATCATAACAGTTCTTAATTAGATTCAAGAGTATAGGCACTGATTCGAACAGAGAGAGAGAGATTTGGCATATTCTTTTATTTCTTTAATTTCATGTCACGAACAGAGAAAAACGTTCAAATCTAGAAATAACTGACTTACAGAGATTTAGATTAGAATAGAAAGATGGCGTTGCTATGATTCGTAGAAAAACAGTCGTTGCAGTCGTTCGAATCTTCACTTGAGTTCTAGCTTGAAGCTCCTCTTTGAAAGTCTTTGAGCAGCACCTCCTCGTCTTGATTTATTTTATTTATATTATTTTATTTATTATAACTTTTAAGAGGAGGAGAGGAAGCCATGTTCACTAAGAATCTTTGCAACATAAGGGTAGAGAAGAATTGTGAATAGAGAAGGAGTCTAGGGCTGTTTATATAGTGTAGAAGTCAACGAATCTGGTCAGGATGGCGTCCGAATACAGAAGAACGAACCAGGTGCAGAAAACAGGAAAAAGCAGGGAGGGTCGACTGTAACAACCCGTAAAATCTGGGCCAGTTTAAAATTTTTATTTTGGCAGTTTTAGCGAATTTTGATTATTTAAAATGAATTATTTTAAATAAAATCGACGAGAAATTTATTTCGAATATAATTAGAACGTATATATTATATACGTCGTCGTTAGAATATATAATAATTATATATAATTATAAAAGGAATTGAAAATGGCGCGGTAGTTCGAAAATTCGATTTCTAATTTCAAATGAATATACAGGATTCAATATAAGTCAAAATTGAACGAAACAAGAAATATTTGAATCTGTATAACTATATCTTTGTAACGAAGTTAACAAACTGAGATTTCACTTTATAAATGATAAGATATGTCCAGTTGAAAATTCTGAATAGTCGCTATGGAATTCAGGCCCTTAAAAATGGACATTTTGCAAATGACCTCGGATTTCGACGAAACTAGTTTTGTTGGGTCCGCAGGGTCAAGTTATTGCTAGGTTTCAAATTTCATAATTTTTCGAATCAATATGTGAGTGTAGCAAAGGAAAACGTGTTTTGACCATTTCAGTTGATTTTAATCGACTGGAAATTGGCCATTTTTCAAACGGTCTCAGAATTTGACGAAACTAGTTTTGTTAGGATCGTATCGTCAATACGAAGCTAGAAAATATTTTTCGGGAATTTTTAAAGTTAGTATGTGACCCCGGTAATTCGAAATGTACGTTTAAAATTCAATATAGTGATTTAAATGTAAATTTAACGGAAACTGATTCAAATAGTCGAATCAGCCTACGACACATATCCCATTGTGCTCGGAATGGGGGTAGAACGCTATGGGCGACAGGCGGTGGGCCTCGTTTCGAGGTCGTTTATGAAAGTCAACTTTTCCGATTAAAATAATAATAAAAAAAAAGAAAATATATTTCCCCCCTTTATCATTGGCCCCCCCCCCTTTCACGTTTCATTTCAAATCAGAAAACAAATAAAAAAAAAAAAAAGAGGAAGCGAAAGACGGAGGAGCCGTCGCTCCTCCGAGGGGTGGCGCCGCCGCCTCTGGCGAGCCCCAACGTCGGAGCGCCTCGCGCGAGAGACCCCCCCCTTTCGATCGACGCGCGGGAGACCCCCCCCCCAGTTCGATCGACGCGCCGCCCAGCTCCTGCCTCCACAACCCTATTCCGCCGCCTCTGGCCATCTGCCACCCTCTCCGACCGCCAAAGCCCCCCTGTAAGTTCCCTGCTATTTTATTTTTATTTTATTTACTTTTTCTGATTTTATTTATTTTTAAAACTGTTTTTATTTATTTTTAAAACTGATTTTTATTTTTAGATTTTAAAGTGAAAAGATTTAAACTTCAAAAGCTGAAAAGTTAGGATTTTTAAGTTATAAAAATTTAGATTTTTAATTTATAAAAGTTCAGATTTTTGTATTAGGAAAAACCAGATCTTTATATTTGTAGAAAAATAAAAAAACTGATTTTACTTTATGGTTTATAACTGATTTTACTTTATGGTTTTTAAAAATGAATTTGCTTTGAAAATATAATTTTTGTATTGTTTAAATCGAAATAAAAATATGATCTTTATATTGTTTACATAGGAGAAAATTTAGATCTTTATATATGAAAGCGAAGAATAAAAATTAGTTTTTTTATATTGAATGGCGAAATAAAAATTCGATTTTTATATATTGAACTTCGAACTAAAAATTCGATTTTTATATATTGAACTTTGAACTAAAAATTCGATTTTTATATATTGAATGTTGAAATAAAAATTCGATTTTTATATATTGAACTTCGAACTAAAAATTCGATTTTTATATATTGAACTTTGAAATAAAAATTCGATTTTTATATATTGAACTTTGAAATAAAAATTCGATTTTTATATATTGAACTTCGAACTAAAAATTCGATTTTTATATATTAAATAGCGAAGTAAAAATGTGATTTTTACGTATGTAGTGAAAGCAGCAACGAAGGTAACAAAAAGGCGAAACGACGAAGACTTCTGCAAAAGAAGAGTCGAGATGGTTGGATAGCTAAAGGTGAGAATATCTCACCTTTCAATTTATTTTTCTAGTTATATATATACTAGGATGCAGACGGTGCTTAGTAGCACCCGACACCCGTCCACAGACCATGGACTTGTTTGTTTGACTGTTTGGTGATTGATTGTGATATTGGTTTGAATGTGGTTTGTGGTGTGAAAAATCGAATCGATAAATTGGTTAGGATTAGACGTGCGCCGTTATAAGGCGAAGGAGTAAGGCTAGGTTAGACCCTTACTCCAAAGTTTGTGGTTTGCATAACGAATTGATTTGATTGATGTGTGAATGGCGTGGGCCTTCACTAGACCGGGGATAAGGCTAGGCCTTGTCCCGTTTCTAGTATCGTGCCGTTATGCCGCCGAAATTTTCTAAAATAAGTTAGAAAAATAAAAATAGCATTTTATTTAACGAATGAACTGAATATAAATTCATATGTTAAAATAAAATGTGTTATCGTTAAAAATATAATTTTTAACGTGAATGTGAATAAATAAATATTCATTTACAAACCAGACGGTTTGTTTATGTACACCTATTTGAATGACGTTGATTGGGTCGATAAATTTTACACATCGCCTAACTGCACAAATAAAATATGTGTTTGATTGTTTGAAACCCCACACGGGTGTTAGGATGAAATTTGAAGTTCACTCATCCTGATTTATTAAATATGTCGATCGATTGATTGACAAGCTGCTATAAGCGTTAAATGTCTATATTTGATGCTTATACAGTGTAGTGCACTTTGGTTGATGGTTGATTATTCATCGTTGTTGATATATACATGTGTTGTAGAAAATCCATATAATTAACATTATATGGTAATTGATTGGGCCTCATTCCAGTTTCGAGAAAAAAAGAAATATTTGAAATAGAAATATTTGAAATAGAAATATTTGAAATAGAAATATTTGAAATAGAAATATTTGAAATAGAATATTTGAAAATAGAAATATGTGAAGCCGTGAGGATTAGATTGACGCCATTTTGACGTGAACGATATTTATATCGATTTTATTCATTTTAAAATGAATATTGAAACGTGATTTCGAAATCGAATATTTTGAAATGAATTGAATTGAAAACGATTTCGAAATGAATTGAATTGAAAACGATTTCGAAATGAATTGAATTGAAAACGATTTCGAAATGAATTGAATTGAAAACGATTTCGAAATGAATTGAATTGAAAACGATTTCGAAATGAATTGAACTGAAAACGATTTCGAAATGAATTGAACTGAAAACGATTTCGAAATGAATTGAATTGAAAACGATTTCGAAATGAATTGAATTGAAAATGAATTCGAATTGAATTGAAAGCGAAGTGAAATAAATTCAAATTGAATTGAAATTTGAATTGAATGGAAATGGATTTTGAAACGAATTTATAAAGAAGAATTCAATTTTGATTTGAATTGAAATGGAAGTTGAAAATGTTTTTGAAACGAATTCAAAACTATTTATATAATTTGTTTTAAATAGAAATCGACGAAATATATATTATATATATTATATATAATATAATGGCCTGAATAGAACGCGCCGCGTCGCGGCAGTTCGCGAATTTCGACCATTTATTTCGAACGGACATTACGGGAGATCCGACCGTCGGATTCTCCTAAAACCGGAACCGTTGGGTTCGTATCGAAAAGAGCTTTCTAATGAATGTTAGAAATTTGAAATCTAACGGTTGGATTTGGAGATACGTCCAAATCAAATTCGAAAAAGGTCGCTGTAAGTGCAGTTCGATGGCCGTTAATGGAAATCGACTGTATGGGCCTTGATAAAATTATTAAAAATAGCAATAATTTGTGTAAAATCATAAGAAATGATTTAGAAAGAATTGGGATGAAAAACTCCATATTTGAAAAGATAAAAATGGATTTTTATCGAAATGAACTAGTTTTGAACTAGAATTATAATTCTATTTATTTTTAAATAAATAAATTGAATTCGAAAAGGGTTTTAAAAATAACCAAAATTTCCAATGATTGCATTGGAGTGGATTTGAATCGAAATTGTCTTCGGAATATTTCGATGTTGGAATTCGTGATTATACAGGTGTTGTTATGGAAATTTGAAAGATATATATTGATATCGTTATTTCCAATACGACATTTGTTAGTCGTAGAATTCGATATTGAATATAAGCTGATATATTTTCTATTCAGAGCCTTGTATTGAATATCGAATGTGATTTGGGTTTGTCGTGAATGGTGTCTTCACTAACACTATTCTTGAACCCAGTTGAGAAAAGATTAAATCTTTTTATTTAGATTTAATGAAGTGTACCAATTAAATAATATTTAATTGGAATTGAATTGATATTGATTTTTGGGTTTATCGTGAGCAGTGTTTTAAATAACACTCGTTCTTTAACCCGATAATTAATGAATGTGATTTTGGGTTTATCGTGAACCGTGTTTTAAATGACACTGATTCTTTAACCCAGTCGAAGATTAAAACTAAGTGGAGTTTTAATGAATCTTTAATTAGATTGAAATGATCGAAAGTGGAGTATCACCAGTTTTGCTCCAGGCGATAGTTAAATCTTTAATTAGATTTGAACGTGAAATGGTAATTGAATTTACCGATAACACTGTGGTGTTAGATATGAAGTATTACCAGTTTTACTTCATGGGATGAATAGGTTGGGATTGGGAAATTAAAACAAATGATTACTTCGGTAAGGTTCGCTAATCCCGACTAGTTTGAATTGATATTCAAAAATGGATTAAAGAATAAATTCAAGGAATTTATCTTTTATAAAATTAATGGGAATCTTTCCCTATGAATGTGAAATTTAGAAACTACCTGTCGGTTAGCCAAGCAGAATGGTTTTCTGGATATTGATCTGATGTTGGTTTCGGCCTTCGGGGTTAATATTTGGGGAATTATTCTCTTGATTAATTTACGGTTAGTGACTAATGAATTGGAATGAGGCGTATGTTGTGTTTGTGTAACACTTTTATAAAATATACGCGAGTTATTCGGGAAGACCGGGTTTATCCCATTCTGAATAACTGATACGACGATAAGTCGAAGATGAAGACGATGGTCGAAGACCGGAAGTCTTCACGTCGTTTGGGTGATAACTGATGATCTTGATTGGGCTGTACACCCAAGAAGATGGAAACAGTTAGTGATCGTCCAGACGTGCTTGGAGATCGATGGATATGCGGGGTACTAGGTGCCTCCGGTTTCGTTCAGACCCAGAACGGACTTGTAAATGGACTGTGTGTCTGACATCGGATTTCATTCTGTGTGACTGATATCGGTTGCATAGGATGGCTTGCCTGTGTGGCATGCTAAGATGCAAATGATCAAGGCTTCTGTTGAAAAGCAAAGTCTTGTGGTGATGATCAAAGCACGGCCTTTGTGGCGTAGCTTTGTGTAACGTTTACCTCGCGTGTTTCACACCCGGTATGAACCAAAAACGGGAGACGGACCTCAGGGAGGACTTGCGTTTCTTTCTAGCTAGAAGTGGCGTCAGTGGTTTTACACGCCCTGACGAGTTTGACTTATGTGGTTGTTGCGGTTGCGAGGCGCCTCGGTTATATCGGTTTCGGCCGAATGCATTCTGGTCGGCTGACGGACCAGACTTACACCCCATAGGGTGGGGAGACGTAGTGTTCAGGCATTTTAATCCACATCGGTGGACCGGCCCTGTCGCTCCAAGGCTTGACTGAGTACTTGCCGGTGGCTCGGGCTAGAGAGTCACGAATAGGTTGAGGACTATCTTTTGCCTCGGTTCATAGATGGAAATCCAATTTCCAAATACGTGACATTTGCGGTTTTAATTGTAACCCTATATATGGCGACATAGTGGGATGGGGCGCTTATGCCGCCTATGATTGATACTTATGATTTGAAGTTGTTTTATACACTTATAATAGTATCAAATGATTTGTTTTAAAACGTATCAAGCATTCTTTGGCTGTTATAAGGGAAAACCCTATCCTCGACTGCGTTGCATTGTGTGATGGGACCTGGGTCTTATAACAGCTTCATTTTTCTTTATTTAGCATTGCGCTGTTTGTTTTATGCACTGGTATTCTTGGGAGGAAACCCGTTCCGTGTTATACGGCGTGGTCCCTTGATTTACCTAACTTTGAAAATAAAGATTAACTGTTTTAGTTCTCACACCAGTCACATGACTGACCTGGAGTTTATTGTTTTAACCTAAACTCTGGGTGCCCCTATTTTGACACGGGCAGCTAGTAGTTTTGGTTTTGCAGATTTATATTCACAGGATCCTGGTTTACAGCTGGAACGATATCCGGAAAGCTTTGTGTCCGTATATCTACTTCTAGTTGTGTATTGTATTATTTTCCGCTGCTATGTATTTAAATGTAATTTAAATCTCTGATATTTCTGTGTAATATTCATTTATACTCTGTATATTCTTGTAACCTGATGCATTGTTGTTATATATAGTGAAATGTTCTTCTGTATGCGTTCTATTTTGTCATGTTCTCAAACGATAGGGCGTTTCGAACGGTCTGGGTCGGTTTAGCGACTGGTTCGGACCGAGCGAAATTCCTTGCCGTTACATTTGGTATCAGAGCTTTGGTTTACAAAGCAGAGAACAAGGCACGTTAGAACCATACGAAAGAATTCATCAGATATTGGATTAGTAATATCCAATGGGATGACTCGTTAGAGATAGGATCAGTAGTATCCTAGAACGAGTGTGAAGAGTATATTTTTGAAAATGAAAACAAATTTTTGTTTTGAAAATTTAAATCACTTATTCGTATTTGATTATTTAATTATATTGAGATGTGGACAATCGAGTATATATAGACTTCGCGTATACGCGTCATGAACGTATATTCGAAGTTGTAATATATTGGATAGATATAGCATCACACTCTAGTCGCCCGGAGATATTATTGATGATAGCGATCGCATCATCAACATTTATGTTCGAGTTTCGAAGGTGTGATTTTCTATATATTTCCATTAGACTGGTGTGAGAACCAAAACTTATATAGATAGAACACATTGTTGTGATTTGGCATCAAAAATCTGATTTTTGACTATGTATCAAAGTTATGAATTTCAAATGATAAATCAACTAATGGATTGATGTTTGTGCTGTTTGTTTATTTGTTTGCTAATTTTTAGCCGTTTAGCCTAACAGAACCAAATATTGAATTATATCGAAGATTGGTTGCGTTTGCTTGCATATACATATATATCATTGAACAGGTCATAGCAAGGAGGCTAGAGCAGAGAATAAAATTTGTTTGCCCGACAAATAGGTACATGTTTACTACATAATTTCCTGTTTTGTTTGGGTGATGATGATTTTGTGAGCCTATTGGCTAGCCGCTTGGCTTTTTCTTTTTCTTTTTGAGATCTGAAGGACCGGGGAAGCTATTTGAAATTCCCCGATGCTCCCGGTGCAGGGGAGGTTATGGCGAAATTTTTCGAAAATTTAGGGTGTTAGCCAAATTTTTGAAATTTTAGAAATTCTCAGAAACTAAAGAGTTGGAGAATAGAAGCCAGATCGAGCGTAGAGCTGAATAATCAAACCACTTTCGACTTTGTTCCTTTTCGGGGACGAAAAGTTTTAAGTGGGGGAGATTGTAACAACCCGTAAAATCTGGGCCAGTTTAAAATTTTTATTTTGGCAGTTTTAGCGAATTTTGATTATTTAAAATGAATTATTTTAAATAAAATCGACGAGAAATTTATTTCGAATATAATTAGAACGTATATATTATATACGTCGTCGTTAGAATATATAATAATTATATATAATTATAAAAGGAATTGAAAATGGCGCGGTAGTTCGAAAATTCGATTTCTAATTTCAAATGAATATACAGGATTCAATATAAGTCAAAATTGAACGAAACAAGAAATATTTGAATCTGTATAACTATATCTTTGTAACGAAGTTAACAAACTGAGATTTCACTTTATAAATGATAAGATATGTCCAGTTGAAAATTCTGAATAGTCGCTATGGAATTCAGGCCCTTAAAAATGGACATTTTGCAAATGACCTCGGATTTCGACGAAACTAGTTTTGTTGGGTCCGCAGGGTCAAGTTATTGCTAGGTTTCAAATTTCATAATTTTTCGAATCAATATGTGAGTGTAGCAAAGGAAAACGTGTTTTGACCATTTCAGTTGATTTTAATCGACTGGAAATTGGCCATTTTTCAAACGGTCTCAGAATTTGACGAAACTAGTTTTGTTAGGATCGTATCGTCAATACGAAGCTAGAAAATATTTTTCGGGAATTTTTAAAGTTAGTATGTGACCCCGGTAATTCGAAATGTACGTTTAAAATTCAATATAGTGATTTAAATGTAAATTTAACGGAAACTGATTCAAATAGTCGAATCAGCCTACGACACATATCCCATTGTGCTCGGAATGGGGGTAGAACGCTATGGGCGACAGGCGGTGGGCCTCGTTTCGAGGTCGTTTATGAAAGTCAACTTTTCCGATTAAAATAATAATAAAAAAAAAGAAAATATATTTCCCCCCTTTATCATTGGCCCCCCCCCCCTTTCACGTTTCATTTCAAATCAGAAAACAAATAAAAAAAAAAAAAAGAGGAAGCGAAAGACGGAGGAGCCGTCGCTCCTCCGAGGGGTGGCGCCGCCGCCTCTGGCGAGCCCCAACGTCGGAGCGCCTCGCGCGAGAGACCCCCCCCTTTCGATCGACGCGCGGGAGACCCCCCCCCCAGTTCGATCGACGCGCCGCCCAGCTCCTGCCTCCACAACCCTATTCCGCCGCCTCTGGCCATCTGCCACCCTCTCCGACCGCCAAAGCCCCCCTGTAAGTTCCCTGCTATTTTATTTTTATTTTATTTACTTTTTCTGATTTTATTTATTTTTAAAACTGTTTTTATTTATTTTTAAAACTGATTTTTATTTTTAGATTTTAAAGTGAAAAGATTTAAACTTCAAAAGCTGAAAAGTTAGGATTTTTAAGTTATAAAAATTTAGATTTTTAATTTATAAAAGTTCAGATTTTTGTATTAGGAAAAACCAGATCTTTATATTTGTAGAAAAATAAAAAAACTGATTTTACTTTATGGTTTATAACTGATTTTACTTTATGGTTTTTAAAAATGAATTTGCTTTGAAAATATAATTTTTGTATTGTTTAAATCGAAATAAAAATATGATCTTTATATTGTTTACATAGGAGAAAATTTAGATCTTTATATATGAAAGCGAAGAATAAAAATTAGTTTTTTTATATTGAATGGCGAAATAAAAATTCGATTTTTATATATTGAACTTCGAACTAAAAATTCGATTTTTATATATTGAACTTTGAACTAAAAATTCGATTTTTATATATTGAATGTTGAAATAAAAATTCGATTTTTATATATTGAACTTCGAACTAAAAATTCGATTTTTATATATTGAACTTTGAAATAAAAATTCGATTTTTATATATTGAACTTTGAAATAAAAATTCGATTTTTATATATTGAACTTCGAACTAAAAATTCGATTTTTATATATTAAATAGCGAAGTAAAAATGTGATTTTTACGTATGTAGTGAAAGCAGCAACGAAGGTAACAAAAAGGCGAAACGACGAAGACTTCTGCAAAAGAAGAGTCGAGATGGTTGGATAGCTAAAGGTGAGAATATCTCACCTTTCAATTTATTTTTCTAGTTATATATATACTAGGATGCAGACGGTGCTTAGTAGCACCCGACACCCGTCCACAGACCATGGACTTGTTTGTTTGACTGTTTGGTGATTGATTGTGATATTGGTTTGAATGTGGTTTGTGGTGTGAAAAATCGAATCGATAAATTGGTTAGGATTAGACGTGCGCCGTTATAAGGCGAAGGAGTAAGGCT
Source organism: Allium sativum (assembly GCA_030737875.1). Taxonomy (NCBI): domain Eukaryota; kingdom Viridiplantae; phylum Streptophyta; class Magnoliopsida; order Asparagales; family Amaryllidaceae; genus Allium; species Allium sativum. The sequence goes on along the minus strand of JASFAX010000022.1, from coordinate 27,422,535 downwards.
AGGTTAGACCCTTACTCCAAAGTTTGTGGTTTGCATAACGAATTGATTTGATTGATGTGTGAATGGCGTGGGCCTTCACTAGACCGGGGATAAGGCTAGGCCTTGTCCCGTTTCTAGTATCGTGCCGTTATGCCGCCGAAATTTTCTAAAATAAGTTAGAAAAATAAAAATAGCATTTTATTTAACGAATGAACTGAATATAAATTCATATGTTAAAATAAAATGTGTTATCGTTAAAAATATAATTTTTAACGTGAATGTGAATAAATAAATATTCATTTACAAACCAGACGGTTTGTTTATGTACACCTATTTGAATGACGTTGATTGGGTCGATAAATTTTACACATCGCCTAACTGCACAAATAAAATATGTGTTTGATTGTTTGAAACCCCACACGGGTGTTAGGATGAAATTTGAAGTTCACTCATCCTGATTTATTAAATATGTCGATCGATTGATTGACAAGCTGCTATAAGCGTTAAATGTCTATATTTGATGCTTATACAGTGTAGTGCACTTTGGTTGATGGTTGATTATTCATCGTTGTTGATATATACATGTGTTGTAGAAAATCCATATAATTAACATTATATGGTAATTGATTGGGCCTCATTCCAGTTTCGAGAAAAAAAGAAATATTTGAAATAGAAATATTTGAAATAGAAATATTTGAAATAGAAATATTTGAAATAGAAATATTTGAAATAGAATATTTGAAAATAGAAATATGTGAAGCCGTGAGGATTAGATTGACGCCATTTTGACGTGAACGATATTTATATCGATTTTATTCATTTTAAAATGAATATTGAAACGTGATTTCGAAATCGAATATTTTGAAATGAATTGAATTGAAAACGATTTCGAAATGAATTGAATTGAAAACGATTTCGAAATGAATTGAATTGAAAACGATTTCGAAATGAATTGAATTGAAAACGATTTCGAAATGAATTGAATTGAAAACGATTTCGAAATGAATTGAACTGAAAACGATTTCGAAATGAATTGAACTGAAAACGATTTCGAAATGAATTGAATTGAAAACGATTTCGAAATGAATTGAATTGAAAACGAATTCGAATTGAATTGAAAGCGAAGTGAAATAAATTCAAATTGAATTGAAATTTGAATTGAATGGAAATGGATTTTGAAACGAATTTATAAAGAAGAATTCAATTTTGATTTGAATTGAAATGGAAGTTGAAAATGTTTTTGAAACGAATTCAAAACTATTTATATAATTTGTTTTAAATAGAAATCGACGAAATATATATTATATATATTATATATAATATAATGGCCTGAATAGAACGCGCCGCGTCGCGGCAGTTCGCGAATTTCGACCATTTATTTCGAACGGACATTACGGGAGATCCGACCGTCGGATTCTCCTAAAACCGGAACCGTTGGGTTCGTATCGAAAAGAGCTTTCTAATGAATGTTAGAAATTTGAAATCTAACGGTTGGATTTGGAGATACGTCCAAATCAAATTCGAAAAAGGTCGCTGTAAGTGCAGTTCGATGGCCGTTAATGGAAATCGACTGTATGGGCCTTGATAAAATTATTAAAAATAGCAATAATTTGTGTAAAATCATAAGAAATGATTTAGAAAGAATTGGGATGAAAAACTCCATATTTGAAAAGATAAAAATGGATTTTTATCGAAATGAACTAGTTTTGAACTAGAATTATAATTCTATTTATTTTTAAATAAATAAATTGAATTCGAAAAGGGTTTTAAAAATAACCAAAATTTCCAATGATTGCATTGGAGTGGATTTGAATCGAAATTGTCTTCGGAATATTTCGATGTTGGAATTCGTGATTATACAGGTGTTGTTATGGAAATTTGAAAGATATATATTGATATCGTTATTTCCAATACGACATTTGTTAGTCGTAGAATTCGATATTGAATATAAGCTGATATATTTTCTATTCAGAGCCTTGTATTGAATATCGAATGTGATTTGGGTTTGTCGTGAATGGTGTCTTCACTAACACTATTCTTGAACCCAGTTGAGAAAAGATTAAATCTTTTTATTTAGATTTAATGAAGTGTACCAATTAAATAATATTTAATTGGAATTGAATTGATATTGATTTTTGGGTTTATCGTGAGCAGTGTTTTAAATAACACTCGTTCTTTAACCCGATAATTAATGAATGTGATTTTGGGTTTATCGTGAACCGTGTTTTAAATGACACTGATTCTTTAACCCAGTCGAAGATTAAAACTAAGTGGAGTTTTAATGAATCTTTAATTAGATTGAAATGATCGAAAGTGGAGTATCACCAGTTTTGCTCCAGGCGATAGTTAAATCTTTAATTAGATTTGAACGTGAAATGGTAATTGAATTTACCGATAACACTGTGGTGTTAGATATGAAGTATTACCAGTTTTACTTCATGGGATGAATAGGTTGGGATTGGGAAATTAAAACAAATGATTACTTCGGTAAGGTTCGCTAATCCCGACTAGTTTGAATTGATATTCAAAAATGGATTAAAGAATAAATTCAAGGAATTTATCTTTTATAAAATTAATGGGAATCTTTCCCTATGAATGTGAAATTTAGAAACTACCTGTCGGTTAGCCAAGCAGAATGGTTTTCTGGATATTGATCTGATGTTGGTTTCGGCCTTCGGGGTTAATATTTGGGGAATTATTCTCTTGATTAATTTACGGTTAGTGACTAATGAATTGGAATGAGGCGTATGTTGTGTTTGTGTAACACTTTTATAAAATATACGCGAGTTATTCGGGAAGACCGGGTTTATCCCATTCTGAATAACTGATACGACGATAAGTCGAAGATGAAGACGATGGTCGAAGACCGGAAGTCTTCACGTCGTTTGGGTGATAACTGATGATCTTGATTGGGCTGTACACCCAAGAAGATGGAAACAGTTAGTGATCGTCCAGACGTGCTTGGAGATCGATGGATATGCGGGGTACTAGGTGCCTCCGGTTTCGTTCAGACCCAGAACGGACTTGTAAATGGACTGTGTGTCTGACATCGGATTTCATTCTGTGTGACTGATATCGGTTGCATAGGATGGCTTGCCTGTGTGGCATGCTAAGATGCAAATGATCAAGGCTTCTGTTGAAAAGCAAAGTCTTGTGGTGATGATCAAAGCACGGCCTTTGTGGCGTAGCTTTGTGTAACGTTTACCTCGCGTGTTTCACACCCGGTATGAACCAAAAACGGGAGACGGACCTCAGGGAGGACTTGCGTTTCTTTCTAGCTAGAAGTGGCGTCAGTGGTTTTACACGCCCTGACGAGTTTGACTTATGTGGTTGTTGCGGTTGCGAGGCGCCTCGGTTATATCGGTTTCGGCCGAATGCATTCTGGTCGGCTGACGGACCAGACTTACACCCCATAGGGTGGGGAGACGTAGTGTTCAGGCATTTTAATCCACATCGGTGGACCGGCCCTGTCGCTCCAAGGCTTGACTGAGTACTTGCCGGTGGCTCGGGCTAGAGAGTCACGAATAGGTTGAGGACTATCTTTTGCCTCGGTTCATAGATGGAAATCCAATTTCCAAATACGTGACATTTGCGGTTTTAATTGTAACCCTATATATGGCGACATAGTGGGATGGGGCGCTTATGCCGCCTATGATTGATACTTATGATTTGAAGTTGTTTTATACACTTATAATAGTATCAAATGATTTGTTTTAAAACGTATCAAGCATTCTTTGGCTGTTATAAGGGAAAACCCTATCCTCGACTGCGTTGCATTGTGTGATGGGACCTGGGTCTTATAACAGCTTCATTTTTCTTTATTTAGCATTGCGCTGTTTGTTTTATGCACTGGTATTCTTGGGAGGAAACCCGTTCCGTGTTATACGGCGTGGTCCCTTGATTTACCTAACTTTGAAAATAAAGATTAACTGTTTTAGTTCTCACACCAGTCACATGACTGACCTGGAGTTTATTGTTTTAACCTAAACTCTGGGTGCCCCTATTTTGACACGGGCAGCTAGTAGTTTTGGTTTTGCAGATTTATATTCACAGGATCCTGGTTTACAGCTGGAACGATATCCGGAAAGCTTTGTGTCCGTATATCTACTTCTAGTTGTGTATTGTATTATTTTCCGCTGCTATGTATTTAAATGTAATTTAAATCTCTGATATTTCTGTGTAATATTCATTTATACTCTGTATATTCTTGTAACCTGATGCATTGTTGTAATGTACAATGAAATGTTCTTCTGTATGCGTTCTGGTGTGGCTTGTTCTCGAACTATCCGACGCTTTCCTTTACGGGGAAGTTGCGGGTCTTCACATCGACCCCCAGGTCGACTACCCAGTCGACCTGGGTCCCTTGGGCGGGAAAATTCCCGCCCAGCCCAATCTGGGTCTGTTTTGAATTTCGAACTCGTTTTTCTGAAATGTTTTGAAATTTGAACTTCGCTGAATCTTCTGGAGGCCATATCTTCCTCATACGTACTCCGATTTACGAAAACTCGGACTCGCTTTCATGCAGAATTCCGAGACGAACGCAATGACGTAGCCCGTTTCCCTTGATTTTGATTTTAACTTATAATTCTGCCTTGATTTGTGAATCTTAGCGTTACAGAATTACGGGTTGTTACACTTATCCTCAAAAGTAAGAGAGGACTGGCCCTGAAGATCCAAGGATCATAGTGGGGTCCTGAGACATTTGCTAGAGTGTCTCGAATCGGAGAGGAGCTTGCCCAGTTCCTCAACTCATGATGGAATCCAATTTCCAATACGTGTATTGCGGTTCTATTTGTAGATCCTAGTATGGCGACATAGTTGCATGGGATGCTATGCCGTCTATGATTAATATTTATGATTGAAGTTGTTTTGACACTATATACTTATTATACTATAAAAAGATTAGTTTTAAACGTATCAAGCATGTTTGGCTATTATAAGGAAAAACCTTATCCTCCGGCTTGCGTTGCATTGTGTGATGGGACCTGGGTCTTATAGTAGCTTCATTTTTCGAAAAAGCATTGCGCTGTTTATTCCTATGCACTGGTATTCTTGGGAGGAAACCCGTTCCGTGTTATAAGGCGTGGTCCCTTAATTTACCGAACTTTAAAAATTGAATTAATAACTGTTTTAGTTCTCACACCAGTCACATGACTGACCTGGAATTTATTGTTTTAACCTAAACTTTGGGTGCCCTTATTTCGACATGGGCAGCTAGTAGTTTTGGTTTTGCAGATTATATCCACAGGAACCTGGTTTACAGCTGGAATGATGTTCGGAAATCTTTGTATCTGTATATCTCCTTCAGTTGTATTTTGTATTATTTTCCGCTGCTATGAAATTATTGTAATCTCTGATATTTATTGAATGTATTTTATTCATTTATACTCTGTATATTCTTGTATCTGATGGAATTGTTGTAATAACAATGAAATGTTCTTCTGTCTGTGTTCTGATTTGTCCTGTTCTCATACGATCAGAGGTTTCGAACGGTGTTGATCGGTTTAACGACCGATTCGGATCGAGCGAAATTCCATGTCGTCATAGGAGAATATAAAAATATTATCTTTATATAACTAGGGAGATAAAAATCTGATTTTTATTATATATTTAGTGAAGTAAAGATGTGATTTTTATAGCGATAAAATAAAAATTCAATCTTTATATATATGAAGTAGAAATAAAATACGATTTTTATTTATTGAAATGAAGTGATAAAAATATATTTTTTATTATGAACAGTGTGAAAAGGATTGTAGGATAATTTCAAGCAGCTTCAGACGGTTCAGCAATTTAAAAGCAAAGCACGACGGAGTGGAACCCTCTGTGAGAACTACTCATCTTTTAATTTTATTTTTCTAGTTAATAATATATACTAGGATGCAGACGGTGTTTAGTAGCACCCGACACCCGTCGTCCACAGACCATGGACGACTTGTATGCTTGTTTGTTTTGTTTGATTTTGATGTATAGTTGATTGTGTGATGTGAAACGAAATAAAATATTTTTATAGAAAATAAATATTGTATAGTTAAAAATAGAATTTTTAACGTGTATATAAAATGAAATAAATAGCTACAAACAAATCGGACGATTTGTTTATATACACATATTTGACTGATATTAATTGGGATGATAAATTTTACACATCGCCCAACAACACAAATAATATTCAGTGTTTGTTGATGTGAAACCCCATACGGGTATTGGGATGATATTTGAAATACACTAGTTCCAATAATTAGTTGTGTGTCGATCGATAGGTTGATAGACAGTTGTGGTGTGCACTTTGGATGATGGTTGATTATTTATCGTTATTATTACATACATGTGTTGTATGGAATCCATATAATTAACATTATATGGTAATTGATTGGACCTCATTCCAATTGAGAAAATAAAGAATATTATAAAATAAGATTCATGTGTTGACAGTACTCATGTTTTGAGATTAGTCAAGTGTTGGGAAAAATTTATAGATTCATGTGTTGAACGAAATATTTTAACAATAAAAATTAACATCTTTATCAAAATTTTCTAAAATATATTACATAACAAAAATAGTCATGTGTTGACAGTACTCATTTGTTGAGATTAGTCAAGTGCTAAAAGAAATATAGATTCATGTGTTGAATAGAATAAATATTCATTTGTTGAATAGAATAACGAAGTGATTGAAATATATAAAGCCGTGTTGATTAGTGATGCACCATTTTGACGCGAATGATATTTATATCGATTTTATTCGAATATCGAAAAGGAAGTGATTTCAAAATATAACGTTTTGAAAATATTATCACTGATGATATGGAATATTCAATTTTGATTTAAAATGGAATATGAAGTTGAAATCGTTTTCAAAACGAAATATAAAATACGTTTTGAATTGAAATCGACGAAATATATAATATATAATATATATATTAAATGGCCTGAATAGAACGCGCCGCGCCGCGACAGTTCGCAAATTTCGACCATCGACTTCGAATTGACGTTACGGGAGATCGGACCGTCGGATTATCCTGAAACCGGAACCGTTGGGTTCGTATCGAAAAGATTTTTCCAATGAACATTGAAATTTGAAATCTAACGGTTGGTTTTGGAGATACGTCCAAATCAAATTTATAAAAGGTCGTTGTAAGTGCAGTTCGACGACCGTTATTGGAAATCGACTGTACGGTCCTTGATAAAATTATTAAAAATATTAATAATTTGTTTAAAATCATAATATGTGAATTGGAAAGAACTGGGATGAACAATTCCACATTTGCAAAGATTAAAATAGATTTTTATCGAAATGAACTAGTTTCGAACTAGAATAAAAATCAATTTATTTTTGAAATAAATAAATTGAATTTGAAGTGGTTTTAAAAATAATCAGAACTTCCAATATACGTGAATTGGAATGGATTTGAATCGAAATTATCTTTGGAATATTTCGATGTTTGATTTTGTGATTATACAGATATGGTTGTGGAAATTTGAAAGATATATTATATATCGTTATTTCCAATACGATATTTGTTGGTTTCAGAATTTGATATTGAATATAAGCCGGTTTATTTTCTATTCAGAGCCTTGTATTTAATATCAAATGGGATTTTGAGTTTGTCGTGAATGGTGTCTTAAATAACACTGTTCTTGAACCCATTTTGGAAAACAATAAATCTTTTAATTAAGATTGGATGAAAATATCCAGTTAATTTGGTATTTAATTAGAATTGAATTTAAATTGGTTTTTGGGTTTATCGTGGATCGTGTTTTAGATGACATTGGTTCTTTAACCCAGTTAAAGACAGGATATTGATTTGTGGGAAAATTAAAACTAAGTGGAGTTTTAATGAATCAGAAATTAAATTGAAATGTGAACTGATAATTTAAATTATCAAATTTGGAAAGTGATCGAAAATGGGGTATCACCAGTTTTGCTCCAAAGCGATAGTAAAAATCTTTAATTAGATTTAAACGTGAAATGGTAATTAATTTTACCGATAACACCGTGGTGTTAGTTATGGGGTAATAACAGTTTTGCTCCATGGGATGAATAGGTTGGGATTGGGAAATAAAATAAATAATTACTTCGGTGTGGTTCTCTAATCTCGACTAGTTTGGAAAACCATAATTTAGTTTGATATGACATCCAAAGGAAGATTAAAGAATAAATTTTAAAGAATTTATCTTTGATAAAATTAATGGGAACCTTTCCCGAAGAATGTGAATAATTGAATAATAGAATATTCAGAAATTGAATGAGGCGTATGTTGTGTTTGTGTAACATTTGTTTATTATATACGTGGGTTATTTGGAAAGACCGGGTTTTACCCATTCTGAAAAACCGATTCGACGATAAGTCGAAGATGAAGACGGTGGTTGAAGACTGGAAATCTTCACATCGTTTGGGTGATTACTGATGATCTTGATTGGGCTGTACACCCAAGATGAAGGAATCAATTGGTGATCGTCCAGACGTACTTGGAGATCGATTGATATACGAGGAAAGTGCCTCCGGTTTCGTTCAGACCCAGAACGAACTTGTAAATGGACTGTGCGTTTGACATTGGACTTTATTCTATGTTGATTGATCTCTATTAAATATACATCTGTTTGGCGGCGGAGAATTTATTCTCTTGCTTAACGCCCTTCTCTGAGACGTACGAGCTCGGAGGTTGTATATCGATGGACATCAGTCGCATGGAGTGAATTGCCGGTGTGGCATGCCTAAGTGCAAAATGATCAAGGCTTCTGTTGAAAAGCAAAGTCTTGTGGTTGATGATCAAAGCACAGCCTGTGTTGCATAACTTTGTGTATGACATGAATTCGCGAGCCTCACACCTCGATATGAGTCAAAAACGGGATACGGACCGTTGGGAGAACACGACGTTTCTTTCTAGCTATGGGTGATGTCAGTGACCAACCAGCCCTGACATTTATATACTTTTCACCTGTGTGGTTATTGGATGAGGCGCCTCGATATAAGGTCTGTTAGGACCGGGAAACATGTGTTCAGGAATTGTCAATCCTCCAAAGTTAGGTGAGGACCGGCCCAACCGATTCCAAGGATCAAAGTGGGGTCCTGAGACATTTGCTAGAGTGTCTCGAAATGGAGAGGAGCTTGCCCCTTGCCTCGACTCATGATGGAATCCAATTTCCAATACGTGTATTGCGGTTCTATTTGTAGAGCCTAGTATGGCGACATAGTAGCATGGGATGCTATGCCGTCTATGATTAATATTTATGATTGAAGTGGTTTTGACACTATACACTTATTATAGTATCAAAAGATTAGTTTTAAACATATCAAGGATGTTTGGCTATTATAAGGGAAAACCCTATCCTCCGGCTTGCGTTGCATTGTGTGATGGGACCTGGGTCTTATAATAGCTTCATTTTTCGAAAAAAGCATTGCGCTGTTTATTCCTATGCATTGGTATTCTTGGGAGGAAACCCGTTCCGTGTTATACGGCGTGGTCCCTTGAATTACTCTCTTATAAATTGAATTAATAACTGTTTTAGTTCTCACATAAGTCACATGACTGACCTGGAGTTTATTGTTTTAACCTAAACTCTGGGTGCCCTTATTTTGACACGGGCAGCTATTAGTTTTGGTTTTGCAGATTTATATCCACAGGAACCTGGTTTACAGCTGGAATGATGTTCGGAAAGCTTTGTATCCGTATATCTCCTTCAGTTGTATTTTGTATTATTTTCCGCTGCAATGTAATTATTGTAATCTCTGATATTTATCGAATGTATCTTATTTGTTAATACTCTGTATATTCTTGTATTCTGATGGAATTGTTGTAATAAACAATGAAATATTCTTCTATTTGCGTTCTATTTTGTCGTGTTCTCAAGGTAATCCGGGCTTTCCTTACAGGGGAAGTTACGGGCTATCACAGTTGGTATCAGAGCTTTGGTTTACAAAGCTTAGAGAACAAGGCACATTAGGACCATACGAAAGAATTCATCAGAAATTGGATTAGCAATATCCAATAAGAATGACTCGTTAGAGATAGGATCAGTAGTATCCTAGAACGAGTGTGAAGAGTATATTTTTAAAATGAAAAAAAAAATTATTTTGAAAATTTAAACCTTATTCAATGTATTTGAATATTTATTTATTTTGAATTTGGACAATCCAGTATATAAAGATTTTGCATATACGCGTCATGAACATATAGTCAAAGTTTTAATATATTGGATAGATATAGAACTGTATTCTAGTGGCCCGGAGATGATTTTGATGGTTGAGTACTCGTCTTTAGAATCTATCTTCGAGTGACGAAGGTGTGATATCTATATATTTCCATTAGACTGGTGTGAGAACCAAAATATAGCTAGAATACATTGTTGTGATTTGGCATCAAAAACATGATTTTCTGTATATATATCAAATTATGATTTTGAAACGTTAATCCACTAATTGATTGATGGTTGTGTTGTTTGTTTATTTGTTGGATATTTTGAACCATTAAGCCTAATTGAACCATATATTGAACTATATTGAAAATTGGTTGCAATTGCATGCATGTACATGTATATCTTTGAATAGGTCATAGCAAGGAGGCTAGAGAAGAGGAATAAAATTGTTTGCCCGACAAATAGGTACATGTTTATTGTATTTCTTGAGTTTTGGGTGATTTTGGGAGCCGATTGGCTTTTTCTTTTTCTTTTGGATTGAAGAAGGCCATGGGAGGCTATATGAAATATCCCGAAGTCCCTGGTGCAGGGGAGGTTATGGCGAAATTTTTCGAAAATTTAGGGTGTTAGCCAAATTTTTGAAAAATTTGAAAAGTTCTTAGAAACTGAAAAGTTGAAGAACTTAAGCCGTAGCGAAAACAATGAAAGTTGAGTTGGTTTCTAAAACAACTTTCGGCTTCGTTCCTTTTCGGGGACGAAAAGTTTTAAGTGGGGGAGATTGTAATAACCCAAAAATCTGGGCTAGTTTAAAATTTTTATTTTGGCAATTTTATTGAATTTTGAATATTTAAAATAGATTATATTAAATAATATCGACGAGAAATTTATTTTGAATAGAATTCGAACGAATATATTTTTATAGATCGTCATAAAGATATAGATAATTATTTTAAATTATAAAAGGAATTGAAAATGGCGCGGTAGTTCGATAATTCGATTTCAAACTTCAAATGATTGTACATGATTCAAAATAAACCGGAATTTTGTGAAACCAAAAATAATAGGATCTAATTGAGAAAATCTTTCCAACGAATCCGAAAAATCAAAATTTCATAACTGAAATCAAAAGTTATACCCAAATGAAAATTCAGAATAGTCGCTATGGAATTCTTGCCCTTAAAAATAGCCATTTTGCAAACGACCTCGGATTTCGACGAAACCACTTTTGTTGGATCCGTGATGTCAAGTTATTGCTAGATTCCAATTTTCATAATTTTTCGAATCAATAAGTGAGCATGGCAAAGGAAAACGCATTTGACCAGTTTCAGTTGATTTTAATCGACTGGAAAATGGCCATTTTTTAAATGGTCTCAGAATTCGACGAAACTAGATTTGTTAGAACCGTATCATCAATACGAAGCTAGAAAATATTTTTTGGGAATTTTTCGGGTTCGTATGTGACCTCGGTAAATCGAAATGCGCGTTCAAAATCATATATAGAGTTATATGTTGATTTTGACAAAAACTGATTATAACGATTGATTCAGCTTACGATACATATCCCATTGTGTTCGGAAAGGGGGTAATTAGCTATGGACGACAGGCGGTGGGCTTGATTTCGAGGTCGAAATAAAAAGTCACCTTTTTGAAATTAAATTAATTAAATAAAATAAAATAAAAAATCTCCTTTCCCCTTATATATTTCCACTTCAGCCGCCCCCCCCCCCCCTCGTTCATTATTTTTCAAAAATGATTTGAATAAAAAAAAAAGAGAAAAAGGGGTTGTGCCCTAGGTCGCCCACCGCGCCGCCGGCGTTCTAGCGGAGCAACACCACTTGGCCCCGCTCTCCTCCCTCCGCATCTCCTCCTCCAGCCTCAACCTCCCGCCCCCTGCTCTCTTCTTCCAACGCGCCCCCTCTTTCACCACAAAACCATCGCCTCCACATCCCCTAGGCGGATCGACAGCACCCCCTCCTCCTCCCGCTTCGTTCCAGTGAGTTGTTTACTTTTTTTTCCCTCTTTCTATTGATTTAAAAATCTGAACATATGTATAACATTTTAAAACTGGGATTTTTATGATATGTATCCATGTTAAGAAAAATTAAATTGTCATGATAAGAATGATGTGATTTTATATAGGAAAGGTTGAATTTTTATAAGATAAAAAGGTCGAATTTTATATAAGAAAGGTCAGATTTTTGAAAGCAAGAAAGGTATAATTTTTATAGATAAGAATGTGATTTATATATAAAGCTTTGATTTTTATTCTACATAAAGCTTTCGTTTTTATTTTTATAAAAGAAAGTTAGGATTTTTATGAATAAAAATATAAATTTTATTATATAGAGATGATAAAAATATTATTTTTATTATATAGGGAAGTTAAAAATATAATTTTTATTATAGGTAGAAGCTAAAAATATAATTTTTATATTATAGAAAGGCTAAAAATATTATCTTTATGTAGTGTAGATAATAAAAATATAATTTTTATATTATATAGATAATAAAAATTTGATTTTTATATGATGTATAGAATAAAAATATAATTTTTATAAGGTAGAAGTAATAAAAATTTAATTTTTATATAATGGAGAATATAAAAATACTATCTTTATATAACTAGCGAGATAAAAATCTGATTTTTATTATATATATAGTGAAGTAAAGATGTGATTTTTATAGCGATAAAATAAAAATTCAATCTTTATAAATATGAAGTAGAAATAAAAATACGATTTTTATTTATTGAAATGAAGTGATAAAAATATAATTTTTATTATGAACAGCGTGAAAAGGACTGTAGTAGAATTTCAAGCAGCTTCAAACAGTTCAGCAATTCAAAAGCAAAGCACAGCGGAGTGGAACTCTTTGTGAGAACTTCTCTCCTTTTAATTTTATTTTTCTAGTTAATAATATATACTAGGATGCAGACGGTCTTTAGTAGCACCTGAAACCCGTCGTCCACAGACCATGGACGGCTTGTATGCTTGTTTGTTTTGTTTGATTTTGATGTGTAGTTGATTGTCTGATGTGAAATGAAATAAAATATTTATATCGAAAATAAATATTGTATAGTTAAAAATAGAATTTTTAACGTGTATGTAAAATGAAACAAATAGTTATAAACAAATCGGACGATTTGTTTATATACACATATTTGACTGATATTGATTGGGACGATATATTTTACACATCGCCCAACTGCACAAATAATATTCAGTGTTTGTTGATGTGAAACCCCACACGGGTATTGGGATGATGATATTTGAAATACACTAGTCCCAATAATTAGTTTTGTGTCGATCGATAGGTTGACAGACAATTGTGATGTGCACTTTGGATGATGGTTGATTATTTATCGTTGCTATTATATACATGTGTTGTATGGAATCCATATAATTAACATTATATGGTAATTCATTGGGCCTCATTCCAATTGAGAAAATAAAGATTATTTTAAAATAGGATTCATGTGTTGATAGTACTCATGTGTTGAGATTAGTCAAGTGTTAGGAAAAATATATAGATTCATGTGTTGAACGAAATATTTTAACAAAAAAAATTAACATCTTTATCAAAATTTTCTAAAATATATTACATAAAAAAAATTGTCACATGTTGATAGTACTCATTTGTTGAGATTAGTCAAGTGTTGAAAGAAATATAGATTCTTGTGTTGAATAGAATAAATATTCATTTGTTGAATTGAATAATGAAGTGATTGAAATATATAAAACCGTGTTGACTAGTGATGCGCCATTTTGACATGAACGATATTTATATCGATTTTATTCGAATATCGAAAAGGAAGTGGTTTCAAAATATAACGTTTTGAAAATATTATCATTGATGATATGGAATATTCAATTTTGATTTAAAATGGAATATGAAGTTGAAATCGTTTTGAAAACAAAATATAAAATACGTTTTGAATTGAAATCGACGAAATATATAATATATATATTATATATATATTAAATGGCCTAAATAGAACGCGCAGCGCCGCGGCAGTTCGCGAATTTCGACCATTGACATCGAATTGACGTTACGGGAGATCCAACCGTTGGATTATCCTGAAACCGGAACCGTTGTGTTCGTATCGAAAAGAGTTTTCCAATGAATATTTGAAATTCGAAGTCTAACGGTTGGATATGGAGATACGTCCAAATCAAATTTAGAAAAGGTCGGTGTAAGTGCAGTTCGACGACCGTTATTGGAAATCAACTGTACGGGCCTTGATAAAATTATTAAAAATATTGATAATTTGTGTAAAATCATAATATGTGAATTGGAAAGAACCGGGATGAAAAATTCCACATTTGCAATGATAAAAATAGACTTTTATCGAAATGAACTAGTTTCGAACTAGAATAAAAATCAATTTATTTTTGAAATAAATAAATTGAATTTGAAGTGGTTTTAAAAATAATCAGAATTTCCAATATACATGAATTGGAATGGATTTGAATCGAAATTATCTTTGGAATTTTTCGATGTTGGATTTTGTGATTATACAGATATGGTTGTGGAAATTTGAAAGATATATTATATATCATTATTTCCAATACGATATTTGTTGGTTTCAAAATTTGATATTGAATATAAGCCGGTATATTTTCTACTCAGAGCCTTGTATTTAATATCAAATGGGATTTTGGGTTCGTCGTGAATGGTGTCTTAAATAACACTGTTCTTGAAACCATTTTGGAAAACAATAAATCTTTTAATTACGATTTAGTGAAATTATCCAGTTAATTTAGTATTTAATTGGAATTGATTTAAATTGGTTTTTGGGTTTATCGTGGATCGTGTTTTAGATGACATTGGTTCTTTAACCCAGTTAAAGACAGGATATTGATTTGTGGGAAAATTAAAACTAAGTGGGGTTTTAATGAATCTGAAATTAAATTGAAATGTGAATTGATAATTTAAATTATCAAATTTGGAAAGTGATCGAAAATGGGGTATCACCAGTTTTGCTCCAAAGCGATAGTAAAAATCTTTAATTAGATTTAAACGTGAAATAGTAATTAATTTTACCAATAACACCGTGGTGTTAGTTATGGGGTAGTAACAGTTTTGCTCCATGGGATGAATTGGTTGGGATTGGGAAATAAAATAAATAATTACTTCGGTGTGGTTCGCTAATCTCGACTAGTTTGGAAAACCATAATTTGGTTTGATATGACATCCAAAGGAAGATTAAAGAATAAATTTTAAAGAATTTATCTTTGATAAAATTAATGGGAACCTTTCCCAAAGAATGGGAATAATTGAATAAATGAATATTCAGAATTGGAATGAGGCGTATGTTGTGTTTGTGTAACATTGGTTTATTAGATAAATGGGTTATTTGGAAAGACCGGGCTTTACCCATTCTGAATAACCGATTCGACGATAAGTCGAAGATGAAGACGGTGGTTGAAGACTGGAAATCTTCACATCGTTTGGGTGATTACTGATGATCTTGATTGGGCTGTACACCCAAGATGGAGGAATCAATTGGTGATCGTCCAGACGTACTTGGAGATCGATGGATATACGAGGAAAGTGCCTCCGGTTTCGTTCAGACCCAGAACGAACTTGTAAATGGACTGTGTGTCTGACATTGGACTTTATTCTATGTTGATTGATCTCTATTAAATATACATCTATTTGGCGGCGGATAATTTATTCTCTTGCTTAACGCCCTTCTCTGAGACGTACGAGCTCAGAGGTTGTGTATCGATGGACATCAGTCGCATGGAGTGAATTGCTGGTGTGGCATGCCTAAGTGTCAAATGATTAAGGCTTCTGTTGAAAAGCAAAGTCTTGTGGTTGATGATCAAAGCACAGCCTGTGTGGCATAGCTTTGTGTATGACGTGAATTCGTGAGCCTCACACCTCGGTATGAGTCAAAAATGGGATACGGACCGTTGGGAGAACATGACGTTTCTTTCTAGCTATGGGTGATGTCAGTGACCTACCAGCCCTGACATTTATATACTTTTCACCTGTGTGGCTATTGGATGAGGCGCCTCGATATTAGGTCTGTTAGGACCGGGAAACGTGTGTTCAGGAATTGCCAATCCTCCAAAGTTAGGTGAGGACCGGCCAAACCGATTCCAACGATCAAAGTTGGGTGCTGAGACATTTGCTAGAGTGTCTCGAAACGGAGAGGAGCTTGCCCCTTTGTAACACCCCGTAATTCTGTAACACTAGGATTCACAAATCAGGGCAGAATTAAAAGTTAAAATCAAAATGAAGGGAAATGGTCTGCGCCATTGCGTTCGTCTCGGAATTCTGCATGAAAACGAATCCGAGTTTGCGTAAATCGGAGTCCTTATGAGGAAGATATGGCCTCCGGAAGATTCAGCGAAGTTCAAATTTCAAAATAGGTCAAGTTCAAAATTCAAATCAGACCCAGATTGGTCTGGGCGGGAATTTTCCCGCCCAAGGCACCTAGGTCGATTGGGCAGTCGACCAGGGTCACCCAGGTCGACTGGGTAGTCGACCTGGGGGTCGACCCCCCCTGCTTTTTCCAGCTTTCTGCACCTGGTTCATTCTGATGTATCTTGTCACGTTTTCTGACCAGGTTTGTCCACCTAACACTATATAAGAAGCCCTAGTCTCCTTCTCTATTCACAATTCTTTTCTACCCTTATGCTGCAAAGATTCTTGGCGAACATGGCTTCTTCTCCTCCTCTTAATTAAATAATAAATAGAATAATATATAAAATAAATCAAGACGACGAAGTGCTGCTCAAGTTTGTCAAGAAGAGGTTCGAATCAAGATTAAAGCTTCAAGATAAGAATCAAAGGCTAGCTCAAATGGTTTCTAGCAACGTCGCACGAATCATAGCAACGCCATCCTTCTATTCTAATCTAATCTCTGTAAGTCAGTTATTTTTAGATTTGAACGTTTCTCTCTGTTCATGACATGAAATTAAAGGAATAAAAGAATATGCCAAATCTTTCTATTCGAACCTATGCCTATATCTTTGGACCTAATTAAGAACTGTCATGATTCAAGGACAAATAAGACTGTGACTATGAAACTATGGACCTTAGAACCATATGCCTCTTTGACTATGAACATTTCCTATGACTATGAACATTGCCTATGACTATAAACATTGCCTATGACTATGGACATTGCCAATGACTGTGACTGTGACTATGAGAATTATTTCCTTGACTATAAACACAAGCCTATACCTTTGATTAGGAAGCAAAACTATTGTTTATGACATAAATGGGACAACTGTGATTAAGCACCTATGGTTCATGACTAGAAAAGTGTTTAATTTTTGTGACTGTGAAATTGGGTCTAAACCCGATAATCTATTTTGTCTATTCTTTGTTTTCTTTAGTTTTAGACATTGGGAATTTACCTATTAAGTTAGGTCTACCCATGTTCTTGAACCTACGCCTTTATTCTGTCTATTCTTGGTTTTAGACCTTGGGAATTTACCTATTAAGTTAGGTCTACCCATGTTCTTGAACCTACGTTGTTATCAAACCTTTTATGCCAGTTATTATGTCCATCCTTTTTCATAGCATCTTTGGTTCATTCCCTATTTTCTACGAGTCTAGATTTATCCATAATCTAGATTGAATCGCAATTATACGAACAGTGGGAATACGATTTGGGCATAATGTGAAATGTACTAAAAACATAGTTATAAACTTGGAATTTGGCATAAATTGGGAACATGAGTTATGGCATACAAATTGTATAAATTTAACATGAATTATAGGATGTGTAATTTGAATCTAGTATTGACTTGTAAATCTAGCATTTACATGAGTTTTGAACAAGAATAATAAGTCTAGTTTGACTTGAACTGTAATTAGAATGTTAAATCAGGATTGGATTAGCTAATTTGGCGTAATAAGTATATTGGTATAAATTTGAGATTAGCCATAATTGGGAATAACCGTTAGGTTTAGCAAAATCATGGTTAGTGACACTTAATTGGTATAGTTTACATACTAAAAGGCATAAATATGATATAGAGGGGAAAATGGGCCATAGGAATAAATGTTGACAATTTACATTAAAAGAGTAATTGGGAAATAAGTAAATTAGGATTAATTTACTTATAGAATTTGTCCTAAATGAGGAAATGTTAATTTAGAAAAATTAAAGTTTTGTTAACGACATCTCTTTTAATAATAAACCAGAAAGTTCTAGGGTGACAGAGAGGATAGTGTCTAGGCTTGGGTTTGGAAAATACAAGTTTCCTGCTCTACCTGGCTATCCCTAACTGATCCGACGGACGGGATGGTTACTTTCAAAACCTGATTTGAAAATTAGTCAAAACCCTTTGAACTAGAAAACACGAATAGGCCTTACCCGAGGTTAGACTGAGTTGCGATGTAAATCTGCCCGGAACCAACCGGCACATCCAGTAATCGCAACAATATCTGTCTAATGTGAGGGGTTGTGGCTTTAATCTATTTAACTAAAGCTAGAACAAGAATGGTAGGGTTAAGTTCACTAAGACACTTAACAAATTCAACATGATAACCAGACTGGTGGGTGGGTTTAGGGCCATACAGTTAAGCTAGAATGGGAGGGTTAAGTCCATAGGAACACTTAACCAATTTAACACGGTTAAGCTAGGATGGGAGGGCTAAGTCCATAGGGACACTTAACCAACTTCGCATGGTAACAAGACAAGATTTGTAGGGGTTAAGTAAAGTTAATACACTTAGCCAAATTAACATGTTAACTAGACTAGAAGGTGGGGTTAAGTAAAGTTAATACACTTAGCCAAATTAACATGTTAACTAGACTAGAGGTTGGGGTTAAGTAAATACACTTAGCCAATTTGATATGTTAGCTGGGCTAGACCGTAGGGTTAAGTAAGCTTGAACACTTAACCATCGGATTGTGATAAAGGAATACGTTTAAGTCTAAAACATGAAGGGATAATACTTAGCCATTAATAACATGTTAGTTAAAATAGACGGGCAAGGTTAAGTTAAAAAGGAACACTTAACCAATATAGGGTGAATGGGTAGGGTTAAGTAATAAATACTTAACCAATATAACTTGGTTTGTGGTAGGGTTTAGTCAACATGAGTTACTGACATCACTTAACCAGTTTAACAAGGTAAATAAAGAGGGTTAAGTCGGCTTGAATTGACTAATGACAATTAACCAATCCAAATTGACAGGAAAGGGAACTAAGTAGTAAAACTTAGTTAAGAAAACAATGATTCTGGAAACTAAATGGTAAATCTTAGTTAGTAGAACTAAGTAGTAATTCTTAGTATAACACGGGAAGGAGCGAATGTTCGTCTGAGTAAAAAGAAGGCTCCAACGAATTGGGTTACGAAGCCTGAGGCTTCGAGGGGACGTGAGGGTACTCTTGGTATCCCTCTGTGAGGCTGTAGATGATCCTCTTGGGCTCACAGTGGTTAAGGTCTGCGTAGAAGAACCAGGGGTATGCCTTGGTTGCAATATATGGCAACCTAAAGACTAGGATGGACCGGCGTGATTCGACGAGAAAACGGTAGCCCTGTGATAGCAACTCGTCGTCTACCATCCATCTTGAGTCAATCGAGATACGTGAAGCGGAAAGGCGGAGAACTCCAAAAGAACATATACTTGCTATCTAGTTATGGGTGAGGATGGCCATAGGATAGTGGGGCACCGGGGGCCGGCGTATAGTTCTCATTTTACAAGGTGTGCCTTTCATTAGTTGAGGGAGGGGTCAAGTAGGACCATAACCACTGGGATAAAAACAGACCTGAGCATCTGCATCGGCAGATATCTAAAAGCTCCCAACCAAGTTCTGTATTCCTTGATTTGCCCTGTCACAAGACTCGGTCTGCACATTACAGGACATGTGCATCTAGACAAGCGATAACGATTCGAGATACATGCGTGGGGAAGTATAGGAACATATGCCACTCTAGGTAGTGTGTCCTAGACTTGGGGGCATCGTTCGACAGGTAGCATAATCCCTAGTTGGACTAGGTGGCATAAATCCTGAATCCGAGAAGCGATCAGCAGATAGCGTAAACTCTAGTTAAATCTAGAAAGAACTTGATAGAAAACCCAAGATTTGGTCTAGGTAATAAATAATGAATGTATGCTGGAAGGCAATGGAATATACAGGAATTGGGATCACGTTATCGTTACTAGTTGGGACACTAGATAGGCGGTGCAGAGATATAGAAACCAGTATAACAAGGAAATAGCGAAGCGGCGAAAGTATTAGAGTATATCCAGTTTATCTTATCTTAGCATACCTTGTGATTATCTTGTCTAATCTTGCTGACACTATCATCTTGGTGTTATCTTGTATTCAGTTAATTCATGTCGTTTTGTTTTTCCATGTTCACATGCTAGAAGTAACTGAACTTACTCAGGCTTTATGTCTGACTCTGTTTTCCTTTCGTCTTCTTTTCTTCCGTTACCCCCCCCCTAAGGTAGTAAAGGAGGGAATAGTATAGCTCAGGTTAAGTTGGACTGTCACTCTTTCCCAGCTTGAAGATTTGCCGAAGTTTTGCTTGGATTCTCTTTTCAGATGCTATGGCTGGATCTTGCTTAAATTGGGGAATATAAATGTATTTTTATGCTTCTTTATTTTGAAAGACAGATGATACTCTGATATTGTAAAGAAATCGTTATACAAACTATTTTATCAATAAAGCAAAGTTTTATTTTCCGCTGTTTCATTTCTGTCTGTCTTGTAATTTATCTGCATCTTTTACCCTAAATGCTCCACAGAACTTAGTGCATTCCCTTTGTGAGTGACACTAACGGACGTGGGTTGTTACACGTGGTATCAAAGCTGAAGGTTACCAGATCAAATAAAGGATTTGAAAAATTATTTTCAAAACGGTTTTTAAAGAAGCATTTTCAAGGGAAAAGATTTGTTTTAAAGGCATATTCCCCAAAGCCATACGCACTATCTTCTCTTCCTCTGTTTGAATTCTTGTCTCCTTCTTTCTTAAGTCTCTGGGGCTCCTGGCTTTCTGGGAGGTAACCTCATCGAAGGGCAAAGTACTACCCGACTTCCATCTAGGGCTGTGGTTGTTTCACTTACGACCAGTTTTCTTTCAAAGCTTATAGGATTTTCCATACGATGGAGGCAGTTTCTGAGAGGTTTGTCAACATGACTACACACAGAAAGGGATGAGGAGTTTGGCTAAGTAGCACAAACCTAGGATGAGGAATTCATGGATGTAGATTTAGCTCAAGAAGGAGGAAGAAATTATAAAACCTAAGACAAGAGGAAGTATCTTTACTAGGATATGATACGGTATATAATTAAGGATAAGGGAAAGAACGAGGAACAAGATTTTCAGAAGGGCAACTACATACTTTCACCACCAAGCATACCTAGGAGAAAGGTAGTAAAGTTCTGTTGGAAGAGACTAGTTTTGCTGTTCGTACTCTTTCTTTTGGTTTTAGCGCTTCGCATTTGTTCATATCCACTTCCATGGTTGAGTCTCTGCACCATAGTACTTGTATAGTATAAAGATCCCACTAGAGTCTCAAATCCAATTGGTGGTCCGACCAGTTTATTTTTGGTTAGTAGGGATTTGAGTATAGCTATCGAGTTTGCTTATATCATCTCACGTAGATCGTCTAAATTCGGAGGAGATATTCCTTGGGTGCTTGTCTGATATTGGTTTAGGCCTTTGGGGCTTGTACTTGAGGAATGTCGAGTCCGACTAGGATGGTTTGCGTGAGAGATGAATAGTTGTGGCAGGCACTCCAAAGAGCACGTAGTGACCTTTCGACTCTTATAGTTATGGCATGGCGGATAAGAGGGAAACCTCTAATCATCTTAGTACGTATACCTGGTACCGTGATTGACATCTGTTTATTTTTGAAATGGAGATCCGGAACTTCACAATCGTGAAGTTAAATTATTTAAGATACAGTGGAGTAAATGAAACACCCCACCTCCGTTAGGGTCACTCTAAAAGGGAATGCCCTAATTTTGGTGGAGGTTTATAAGTATAAGTCATAGATATACAAGACAGATATAAGAACACATATTTGTAAACAGCGGAAAAACAACAACTTTTATTTCATAAAAGCAAATACGTGTTACACAACATCACCATAATTGTCTTACATCCTTTCCAAAAACATAACATAACACTTTCATAATCTGTCTTGATTACATTATTTAAAGAAGCATAAATAAAACATAGATAAACTGCAAAAGCCCCATAGTGGTTGTCCAAAGCCATAGTTCAAAGCGAAAAGGTCCAAGCAATACATTTCTCTTCTTCAAGCTGGATGTTAAGGCTGGTCAAGCTGCAGTGTTCCCTCCATGTGGACCTGGGGGGGGGGGGGGGAAACGGAAGAAAAGAAGACGAAAGAAAAGTAGAGTCAGACATAAAGCCTGAGTAAGTCTAGTACTATTCTGTCTATGAAAAAAGAACTGGGTATGATAAGTATAAACAAGAAGTGGGAAAGCACTTTAACTTGGTTAAGTGGTCTAGGGTCGAATATACTATCGTACCCCATGGTAATCTCTGGACCCATATAAACTAGTTTCCAACTGGCACCCCATAATCAGGGTGATGTGATCCATTCTATGGTGATCGGCTCCTACTCGCATAGTTACATGTGTCTTACGGCCCCCGCTGTTGTAGATACCAATGCTGGTCCCACCATGGGGTGTATCAAGTCCCATGGTGGCGGCCCGACACAATCCTAGAATGCACAGGTATGCTACTGGTGTCCAGTGCCTTATTTTTCTGCGCCGGAGTGTGTGCATGCCCACACCCCGTTAGAACCTACACTGCTACACCACCGCCGTCGATTTGACCTCTTAAAATCAGCCCAGTAATCGTGCCCCACCCTGCCTAGTTTTAGGGTATCCTGATACACCTTCTAGGGTTACTGCTGAAAAGGGTCCCCCGTTACTAGGTTTTCTATCTCTAGCCAACATGCTAAGTTGGTTAAGTGTTTTCTAACCTAACCCCCACCAGTCCGTTTAGTTTAGCATGTTCCATTTTGATTAAGTCTTTAGTTCACTTAATCCTAACAATCCTGACTCAGCCTTAATTGTCTTATTAAGGCCCTGACCTCTCACATTAGACAGGTATTGTTGTGGCTGCCTGTTGCCGTTTGGTTCCGGGCAGTCTTACGCCACGACTCAGTCTAACCTCGGGTCCTTATTGGGCTCCATGTTTAACCTCCCACATTGGATAGGTATTGTTGTGACTACTGGACAGCCGGGCGGTTCCGGGCAGGTTTACATCACAACTCAATCCAACCTCGGGTTAAACACATCGTATGTTCTACATTTACATGTTTTGTCTTTCTTCTTTATTTTTCTTATATGTAAATATTTGCGGCCCATTATTAAGTTAATGGTGTAAAGGTTACACCAATCATGGGCCCAACCCATACTTGAATTTGGGCCCTTCTATTTTATATTTCATTCATTAGTAATTTTAACCCAACGTTATTTTCCCCCGTTTAACTCGTCCGTTTATTATATATATGTTGGGCTTAGCCTTTTAAAGCCCAACTTAGCCATGCGGAAAGGGGAGGCTTAAAGCGTGATTACATACACAAAAAGGGGAATGTGAACGCATGAACTTGCAATATGACGTTGGAAATACAAAATAGAAACTGGTGTACTTGCATAGTAGTGACATATACTTTGGTCATAAAGCATAAGTGACATAAATCAAAGCATGTAAACTTGTAGTTAAGTTAAGAATATCACTATCGACACATAGGCTTTAACTACAACATAAACCTATATTTTTATTTAGGCATAATGTCAAACATAAGCAAATCATGTTCATAAGACTACTACATGTTTACAAAGGTGTCTACTTTTGTGACTAATACAAAAGTATAGTTAAATTTGTTCACATAACCATGGCATAAATATTTCTAACATGAAACCATGATTTTTACTTTAGTCATGCAAACTTGCACAAAGGGATTTTGAATCTAACCTAGCTATGTACCACATATGTCATCATATAATTCTTGTAAACAATATAGATTTAATTGTGCAAAATATCAATCATAGCCTAGTCATATTCATAAGTTTGCAAATAGGTTTTCTAGTACAAAAGCATGACTTAATACATAGATCATGATGCCAAATTTTTTAACATAATTTCATATGGACTATGATAACCCAAACTTATTCCAATTTCTTCACAAAAATGATGTTTGTATAAAAATACACAATATGATGGCATAGTAGCAAAACCCCAAACTTGCATGAGTTTCAATTAAACAACTACATACATGTAGCTTCAACAAGGATTACATAATTTGCGAATATTCCAAACGTATACTTGCATAAAACTACCGCATGTAGTTTTTCATAATTGAATAACATAATTCGAGAATATCCAAATGTATACAATATTCCAAATCGATAAGAATCATAGTAACGCACAAATTATGAATTATTTATCACCACAACCAAGTATACAAACCAACACAATTATTTGTTCATACCAAAGTAATACTCTACTTACAATGGTGGGGCGAATTCTCAAATTTAGGGATTTGAAGATGCGGTTTGATTTGATTGAGTTGCTTTATGCCTTAGAATTTGCCTCCTAATCCTCTCTCCAATTGGTGGCTACTCCTAGTCGTTCCTCAGCAACATGGCGGCTTTGTTCTTATTTTTGAATGAATAGATTAGGGTTGAGTCTAGGGTCATTTTTATAGGGGTAATGAACTGATTAGGACCGTTGATGTTGCTTGGTTAGATCGTAGCCTTTCATCCTAAAGAGAGACCAATTAGAGCCTGCCACCTAGCCCTAATGACAAAGCAGTCTACAGAAAATCGACCAACATAGAATAGGCCAGCCAGGTTGGGCTGGGTTCGACCTGGCTCTGGACCAGGTCGACATGCCTGTCGACAGCCCTGTCGACCTGGCTAGACCAGGTCGACAGCCCAGTCGACCTGGGTGCGTTAGGCGGGTGTTTTTCCACCCTGGCCCATTGGGCCCCACTTTGGAATTTTAAACTGTTTTATTCTGTTTGAATTTTAAACTTAATTCAGAAACTTCCGAAGGCCATATCTTCTTCATACGGACTCCGTTTTTCGAAAACTCGGACTCTATTTCGCGTATTTTTCCGAGACGAACGCAATGGCGTATCCCGTTTCCCTTAGTTCTTTGATTTCAAATTAATTATACTTTAATTTATGAATTTCACAGTTGTAGAATTCGCGGGGTGTTACATTCTCCTCCACTTAAAAGGATTTCGTCCCCGAAATCTTCAAGTTAGGAGGAATGTATATCCTAACATCAAATCATCCATCAACTCATCCATCAAACACGAGCATCCATTGTCCTTAAAAGACTTCTAATGCTTCATGATCATATGCGAAGTCTGTGTGTACATGTACTTATCTAATGCAAAATCAGGCGGTCTACTGATTCAGTTGACCTCCTTAATGCGAATTATGTAAGTGCCATGAATCCATTATGTATGCAATTTTTTTTCCTATTCGTGATTCTATATGAGTGCACAATCATTCAATACAAATGCAACATCCGCATGACAACACATTAGAGTTCAATCATATACGAAGGCAACCATATATGCATATGCAATATGAAGTGACTAAGCCGATCTAAAACCTAGATTGTGTGTGTATATGCAACCATGAGCAACCACTAGTAATCACTTGCAACCATTTGCAACCATCATCCATAACATGTTTCAATTACATGTTTCCATCCAAAGGGTTTCTACCTAAAAGATAAGGTCGAGGAAATATACCTAAAAAGATAGATAAAAGCGCAACTTAAGGAAAAAGAAAGATCAAGGATGTACCCTCGAACAGAAAAGGGTAGGCAATGCGTATTCTAGCTTCAGTTTCCCAAGTCGTGTCTCCCTCGGCGTCGCTCCATTGAACTTTGACGAGCTTGACTTCGCGGTTGCGTAGCTTCTTCACTTCCGTTCCTAATATGCGGGTTGGAACTTTTCTTATGGTTGCTTCGCGTTCCACTTCGGCCTCTTCGAGGATATTTGGCTCTACCACCTCAGCAGACTCATGTAGACATTTACGGAGATGTGAAACGTGAAAAACGTTGTGGACTCCAGCCAACTTCTCGGGTAGCTCTAATCTATAGGCCATTTTCCCAATTTTCTCGATGATAGGGAATGGCCCTACGAACCTTGGTGCTAGCTTTCCTGTGGTTCCAAAACGAACAACGTTTCTTAGCGGTGATACCTTGAGAAAAACTCTGTCTCCAACCTCAAATTCAAGGTCGGTCCTTCTCTTGTCGGCATAGGACTTTTGTCTGTCTTGGGCCGTCTTCATCCTTCTTCGTATTAAGTCTACTTTCTCTGAAGGCTCTCGGATCATATCTGGTCCAAGTATGAGCTTATCAGTAGACTCCCACCAACAAGTGGGCGATCGGCACGGTCTTCCATATAAAGCTTCGAAGGGCGCCATTCCGATGGTTGCTTGATAGCTGTTGTTGTAGGCAAATTCCACCAAAGGAAGGTGGTCTTCCCATGTCCCTCCGAAGTCAAGGACGCATAGCCTTAAAAGGTCTTCCAAACATCTGTTCACTCTCTCTGTTTGGCCGTCGGTTTGGGGATGATAGGCTGTGCTCAAGCATAACTGCGTTCCTACTGCTTCTTGCAGGCTCCGCCAAAACTCACTGGTGAAGATGGGGTCTCGGTCACTAACAATGCTAGATGGTATTCCATGGAGTCGAACGATTTCCTTGAGGTAAAGTGATGCTAGGAATGAGGCAGTTCTTTTACTTTTGACAGGTAAAAAGTGGGCACTTTTAGTAAGCCTATCCACTATTACCCAAATGCTAGTGTTGCCTCTCCTAGACCTAGGCAGCCCATCGATGAAGTCCATTGAGATGCTATCCCACTTCCACTGCGGGACCTCCAGAGGATGTAGCAGTCCGCCAGGCTTTTTCTGTTCCGCCTTAACCTGTTGGCACACCATGCACTTAGAAACGAATTCAGCCAAGTCCTTTTTCATGCCGTTCCAGAAGAAAGTCCTTTTTATGTCTTTGTACATTTTATCTCCGCCTGGGTGTATCGTCATCTTGGAGTGATGTGCTTCCTCGAGAACCTTCTTTATTAAATCTTTTGTCTGTGGGACGCATAGTCTTCCGTCTCGCCTTAGCAAACCCTTATCGTCAATGGAGTATCTGTTGAGGTGACTTGAAGACTCACCCCTAATTAGCCTATCCATTGTTTCCACAAGCTGAGGGTCTTCGCGTTGTGCTGTCCCTACCGAATCCACTAAAGTTGGGCGCACTTCGAGAGATGCCAGCAAGCCTGGTACGAAATCGGAGGAAGGCCTAAAGTCGAAGCTGACTATAAACTCTAGGCTTTGTCTTTCAACAAACAACGGGCTTAGGGTCAATTTCTTTCGGCTCAACGCGTCTGCTACTACGTTGCCTTTGCCTGGAGTGTAGGAGATTTCGAAATCGTACGAGGCAAGAAACTCCATCCATCTTTGTTGCCTCAAGTTAAGATCCTTCTGCGAGAAAAGATATTTCAACGATTTATGGTCAGTGTAAAGTTCGAACTTCTCACCTAGGAGATAGTGTCGCCAAGACTTGAGTGCAAAGACGATGGCGGCTAACTCAAGATCGTGGGTTGGGTAGTTCTTTTCGTGCACTTTCAACTGCCTCCCGCCATAAGCTACTACGCTTCCTTCTTGCATTAAGACGGCGCCTAGCCCTGTCCCACATGCATCTGTATAAACAGTGAACATCTTGCTCCCATCTGGCAGCGTCAAAACTGGGGCTGTTGTGAGAGCCCTTTTCAGTCGTTGGAAAGCAAACTCGCAATCCAAGTCCCAATTGAACACTAGATTCTTCTTGGTCAATTTCGTGAGCGGAGCTTAGATTTTCGCAAAATCCCTTATAAACTTTCGATAGAAACCCGCTAGTCCTAGAAAGCTTCGGACCTCAGTTGCATTCCTTGGTGTCTTCCAATCCTGTACCGCCACTACCTTGGCAGGGTCCACTGCTAACCCTTGTTTGGATACTATGTGCCCAAGGAACCTCACCTCTTCTCTCCAAAAGTGGCATTTGGAGAATTTGGCTTTTAGTTGATGGACTCGCAAAGTTTCCATGATTGCCCTTAAGTGTTGAGCATGTTCTTCTTCACTCTTTGAGAAGATAAGGATATCATCTACGAAGACCACTACGAATTTGTTGAGGAAATCTCTAAATACCCTACTCATCAGGTCCACGAAGTAAGCAGGTGCATTTGTCAAGCCGAAAGGCATGACAAGCCATTCAAAGAAGCCGTCTGGGGTTCTGAACGCCGTTTTATCGATGCTATCTTCAGTCACCCTTAGCTGATGAAAACCGGTTGCTAAATCGAGTTGGGAGAAAACAAACGCTCCTACAAGCTGGTCAAATAAATCGTCAATTCTAGGGAGAGGGTGCCTATTCTTTTTCGTTAGCTTGTTGAGCTCCCTATAGTCAACACATAGACGGAGTGAACCATCCGCCTTTGTAGCGAACACCACTGGAGCGCCCCATTCTTAAATGCTTCTCCTAATGAACCCCTTCTCTAGAAGCTCTTTAATCTGTTTACTGAGCTCTTTCCTTTCCCGTGTAGCCATGTGTCTAACGGGCAACGCAACGGGCTTTGCATTATCTACAAGATATATGCGGAAGTCTATTTCCCGCTTCGGAGGCAAGCCTTTTACCTCTTCGAAGACATACGGATATTCCCGGACCACTCTAACTGATTGCAAATTTTCAACAGAGGCGTCTAGCGATTCAAGGTAACTAAGCATAACTGCATATGAGGGATTACAAGAAATTTCCAAAGTATTACCGAGCTGGGTTAGGAGCCTAACAACCCTTTTCTCACAATAAAGGATGGCCCCATTACTGGATAGCCAATCCATACCCCAAAATCAAACCATAACCCGAAAAGCCCAAAACAAAGGCACTACTTTGGAATTCTACGCTTAGAATAGAAATTTTCAATCCCAAACAGATCATAGACAAATGAGCTGGGCCCCCAATTGGGTTTGAAACAATTAAGGGGTCCTCTACCATACTAGTTTTTAGGTGCAGAGATTCTACTAAAGCGGACGAGATAAAGGAGTGTGATGCGCCAGAATCAAATAAAGTGCGAACGGGGTGATCATAAAGATAAACTACACTTTCTACAGAAGTATTTATACCTCGTTGTTGCAGAGGTGGCGCTTCCAGCACATGGACCTGTGCCCCTGGGGTGGATCCAGCCCTCTGCCCCTGTCCTCGTTTCTTTGGGCAGTCCTTAGCCCTGTGGCCTGTCTCACCGCAAGAAAAGCACCCACCATTCTCCTTGGCCTTCTTTTTCCGGCAGTCCTTTACTAAGTGCCCCACTTTGCCACAGAAATTGCACTTCCTCTTCTCTTTGTTGCCTTTCCCACCCTTCTTAAAGTCTGTCTTCTTGGGCTGCAAACCTTCTTTCTTCCCTTGAGAGCTTTCTGCCTTTGTCTCCTTCTTGCCCTTATCCTCTTTATTCAGCAATGCCATTTGCACCAATCTTTCATACGTGGCTCCCATGGGTATATGGGTCATGGCCAAACTGTGTAATGGCTCATTCAACCCTTTGACGAAACAGAGAGCCTTCTTGTGCGGGGTGTTGACTAGGTCAAGCCCAAACCTAGCCAGCTCATCGAACTGATTCACATACTCTCTGACTGTCTTGTCCCCTTGCTTAAGAAATAAAAAATTTTCCAACTGCAAACTTCTTTCCGCATCTGAGAGAAATTTAGTCTCAAACCTTGCCCTAAAGTCCTCCCATGTCTCCACTGGTCTTTCAGCATTAGTGACTTCCCACCAGTAGGAAGCCTCGCCCTTCAATAGCCACACTGCCAATTTTACTTTTTGTCTATCCTCTACCTCAAAGATGAAGAATAGGTCCTCCGTTTCTTTCAGCCAATTCCTAGCTGCCACGAAGGACTCAGTTCCATGGAAATCCCTTCCTCCCATAGCTTTAAAATCTTTACATATCTTAGCAAATGAGTTTCCCCGTGGAGGAGGTGGAGGAAAAGGTGCCGCTGTGGCTGGATGATTCCCTTCAGCTGGGGTAGGAGGAATTGTAGGGCCCGGCTGAGTGGCCCTTGCTTCTAATAACCGCCTAAACCAACCAGGTATTGGCACCCCTTCCGGCAAGTTAAGTTCTTGGGACATGCTGAAACAAAAAGGATAGATTCAAAACGAAGGATAAGAGATAGTACCTATGGCTTTGGGGAGTGGACTTTGCCTTTTTAAAATAATATTTTCCTTTTAAAAATGCTTCTTTAAATTTCCTTTTTGAAAATAATTTTTCAAAACTTTTTATTTTATCTGGTAAACCTATGCTCTGATACCAAGTGAAACACCCCACCTCCGTTAGGGTCACTCTCAAAGGGAATGCCCTAATTTTGGTGGAGGTTTATAAGTATAAGTCACAGATATACAAGACAGATATAAGAACACATATTTGTAAACAGCGGAAAAACAACAACTTTTATTTCATAAAAGCAAATACGTGTTACACAACATCACCATAATTGTCTTACATCCTTTCCAAAAACATAACATAACACTTTCATAATCTGTCTTGATTACATTATTTAAAGAAGCATAAATAAAACATAGATAAACTGCAAAAGCCCCATAGTGGTTGTCCAAAGCCATAGTTCAAAGCGAAAAGGTCCAAGCAATACATTCTCTTCTTCAAGCTGGATGTTAAGGCTGGTCAAGCTGCAGTGTTCCCTCCCTGTGGACCTTGGGGGGGGGGGAACGGAAGAAAAGAAGACGAAAGAAAAGTAGAGTCAGACATAAAGCCTGAGTAAGTCTAGTACTATTCTGTCTATGAATAAAGAACTGGGTATGATAAGTATAAACAAGAAGTGGGAAAGCACTATAACTTGGTTAAGTGGTCTAGGGTCGAATATACTATCGTACCCCATGGTAATCTCTGAACCCATATAAACTAGTTTCCAACTGGCACCCCATAATCAGGGTGATGTGATCCATTCTATGGTGATCGGCTCCTACTCGCATAGTTACATGTGTCTTACGGCCCCCGCTGTTGTAGTTACCTATGCTGGTCCCACCATGGGGTGTATCAAGTCCCATGGTGGCGGCCCGACACAATCCTAGAATGCACAGGTATGCTACTGGTGTCCAGTGCCTTATTTTTCTGCGCCGGAGTGTGTGCACGCCCACACCCCGTTAGAACCTACACTGCTACACCACCGCCGTCGATTTGACCTCTTACAATCAGCCCAGTAATCGTGCCCCACCCTGCCTAGTTTCAGGGTATCCTGATACACCTTCTAGGGTTACTGTTGAAAAGGGTCCCCCGTTACTAGGTTTTCTATCTCTAGCCAACATGCTAAGTTGGTTAAGTGTTTTCTAACCTAACCCCCACCAGTCCGTTTAGTTTAGCATGTTCCATTTTGATTAAGTCTTTAGTTCACTTAATCCTAACAATCCTGACTCAGCCTTAATTGTCTTATTAAGGCCCTGACCTCTCACATTAGACAGGTATTGTTGTGGCTGCCTGTTGCCGGTTGGTTCCGGGCAGTCTTACGCCACGACTCAGTCTAACCTCGGGTCCTTATTGGGCTCCATGTTTAACCTCCCACATTGGATAGGTATTGTTGTGACTACTGGACAGCCGGGCGGTTCCGGGCAGGTTTACATCACAACTCAATCCAACCTCGGGTTAAACACATCGTATGTTCTACATTTACATGTTTTGTCTTTCTTCTTTATTTTTCTTATATGTAAATATTTGCGGCCCATTATTAAGTTAATGGTGTAAAGGTTACACCAATCATGGGCCCAACCCATACTTGAATTTGGGCCCTTCTATTTTATATTTTCATTCATTAGTAATTTTAACCCAATGTTATTTTCCCCCGTTTAACTCGTCCGTTTATTATATATATGTTGGGCTTAGCCTTTTAAAGCCCAACTTAGCCATGCGGAAAGGGGAGGCTTAAAGCGTGATTACATACACAAAAAGGGGAATGTGAATGCATGAACTTGCAATATGACGTTGGAAATACAAAATAGAAACTGGTGTACTTGCATAGTAGTGACATATACTTTGGTCATAAAGCATAAGTGACATAAATCAAAGCATGTAAACTTGTAGTTAAGTTAAGAATATCACTATCGACACATAGGCTTTAACTACAACATAAACCTATATTTTTATTTAGGCATAATGTCAAACTTAAGCAAATCATGTTCATAAGACTACTACATGTTTACAAAGGTGTCTACTTTTGTGACTAATACAAAAGTATAGTTAAATTTGTTCACATAACCATGGCATAAATATTTCTAACATGAAACCACGATTTTTACTTTAGTCATGCAAACTTGCACAAAGGGGTTTTGAATCTAACCTAGCTATGTACCACATATGTCATCATATAATTCTTGCAAACAATATAGACTTAATTGTGCAAAATATCAATCATAGCCTAGTCATATTCATAAGTTTGCAAATAGGTTTTCTAGTAAAAAAGCATGACTTAATACATAGATCATGATGCCAAATTTTTTAACATAATTTCATATGGACTATGATAACCCAAACTTGTTCCAATTTCTTCACAAAAATGATGTTTGTATAAAAATACACAATATGATGGCATAGTAGCAAAACCCCAAACTTGCATGAGTTTCAATTAAACAACTACATACATGTAGCATCAACAAGGATTACATAATTTGCGAATATTCCAAACGTATACTTGCATAAAACTACCGCATGTAGTTTTTCATAACTGAATAACATAATTCGAGAATATCCAAACGTATACAATATTCCAAATCGATAAGAATCATAGTAACGCACAAATTATGAATTATTTATCACCACAACCAAGTATACAAACCAACACAATTATTTGTTCATACCAAAGTAATACTCTACTTACAATGGTGAGGCGAATTCTCAAATTTAGGGATTAGAAGATGCGGTTTGATTTGATTGAGTTGCTTTATGCCTTAGAGTTTGCCTCCTAATCCTCTCTCCAATTGGTGGCTACTCCTAGACGTTCCTTAGCAACATGGCGGCTTTGTTCTTATTTTTGAATGAATAGATTAGGGTTGAGTCTAGGGTCATTTTTATAGGGGTAATGAACTGATTAGGACCGTTGATGTTGCTTGGTTAGATCGTAGCCTTTCATCCTAAAGAGAGACCAATTAGAGCCTGCCACCTAGCCCTAATGACAAAGCAGTCTACAGAAAATCGACCAACATAGAATAGGCCAGCCAGGTTGGGCTGGGTTCGACCTGGCTCTGGACCAGGTCGACATGCCTGTCGACAGCCCTGTCGACCTGGCTAGACCAGGTCGACAGCCCAGTCGACCTGGGTGCGTTAGGCGGGTGTTTTTCCGCCCTGGCCCATTGGGCCCCACTTTGGAATTTTAAACTGTTTTATTCTGTTTGAATTTTAAACTTAATTCAGAAACTTCCGAAGGCCATATCTTCTTCATACGGACTCCGTTTTTCGAAAACTCGGACTCTATTTCGCGTATTTTTCCGAGACGAACGCAATGGCGTATCCCGTTTCCCTTATTTCTTTGATTTCAAATTAATTATACTTTAATTTATGAATTTCACAGTTGTAGAATTCGCGGGGTGTTACAGTAAAGCTCAAGAAGGCTAGACACTAGCATCATACCCTTTTTCCTTAAGGGTGCATCCTTGATTTCTTTGTTTAGGAGCTTTACGCATAATTGTTTCTCTCTTTCCAAAGTATATCCTCTAGGTCGTATCTTCGATCCTTTAGGTAGAAGCCAATGGATGTAAACATGTGTTTGAAACATGTTATGGTTGGTGGTTGCAAGTGGTTGCTAATGGTTGCTCGAGGATGCATATGCATACGCATTAGGCACTAGATCAGTTCGGACGCTTTCATATTGCATTTAAGATATGTATTTGTTTGCAAATTGAACTTGATATGTGATCATATGGATGTTGCATATGGATGAATGGCTATGCACACATGTAGTATTTACATAACTAGGGATGCTTGCATACATGATTGGACGCATGGCACTGACATGATTTGCATCAAGGAGGTCAACTGAAGCAGTAGACCGCTTGATCTTGCATTAGATAAAGACATGTACACACACTATGCATATGAACATGAAAGCATTAGAAATATTTTAAGGACAATGGATGCCTGTGATTGGATGGTTGAGTAGATGGGTGATTAGATGGTAGGACACATTCTTCCTAACTTGAAGATTTCGGGGACGAAATCCTTTTAAGTGGGGGAGAATGTAACACCTCGTAATTCTATAACACTAAGATTCACAAATCCGGGAAGAATTAAAAGTTAAATTCAAAATCAAGGGAAACAGGCAGCGCCATTGTGTTCGTCTCGGAATTCTACATGAAAACGAGTCCGAGTTTGTGTAAATCGGAGTGCGTATGAGGTAGATATGGCCTCCGGAAGATTCAGCGAAGTTCAAATTTAAAAACAGGTCAAGTTCAAAATTCAAATCAGACCCAGATTGGGCTGGGCGGGAATTTTCCCGCCCAAGGCACCCAGCTCGACTGGGTACTCGACCCGGGGAACCCAGGTCGACTGGGTAGTTGACCCAGGGAACCCAGGTCGACTGGGTAGTCGGCCTGGGGGTCGACCCCCCTGCTTTTTCCAGCTTTCTGCACCTGGTTCGTTCTGATGTATCTGGTCACATTTTCTGACCAGGTTCGTCAACCTAACACTATATAAGCAGCCCTAGTCTCCTTCTCTATTCACAATTCTTTTCTACCCTTATGGTGCAAAGATTCTTGGCGAACATGGCTTCTTCTCCTCCTCTTAATTAAATAATAAATAGAATAATATATAAAATAAATCAAGAAAACGAAGTGATGCTCAAGTTTGTCAAGAAGAGGTTCGAATTAAGATTAAAGCTTCAAGATAAGAATCAAAGGCTAGCTCAAACGGTTTCTAGCAATGTTGCACGAATCATAGCAACGCCACCTTTCTAATCTAATCTAATCTCTGTAAGTCAGTTATTTTTAGATTTGAACGTTTCTCTCTGTTCGTGACATGAAATTAAAGGAATAAAAGAATATGCCAAATCTTTCTATTCGAACCTGTCCCAATATCTTTCGACCTAATTAAGAACTGTCATGATTCAAGGACAAATAAGACTGTGACTATGAAACTATGGACCTTAGAACCATATGCCTCTTTGACTATGAACATTTCCTATGACTATGAACATTGCCCATGACTATGAACATTGCCTATGACTATGGACATTGCCTATGACTGTGACTGTGACTATCAGAATTATTTCCATGACTATGAACACAAGCCTATACCTTTGATTAGGAAGCAAAACTATTGTTTATGACATAAATGGGACAACTATGATTAAGCACCTATGGTTCATGACTAGAAAAGTGTTTAAGTTTTGTGACTGTGAAATTGGGTCTAAACACGATTATCTATTTTGTCTGTTCTTTGTTTTCTTTGGTTTTAGACCTTGGGAATTTACCTATTAAGTTAGGTCTACCCATGTTCTTGAACCTACGCCTTTATTCTGTCTATTCTTGGTTTTAGACCTTGGGAATTTACCTATTAAGTTAGGTTTACCCATGTTCTTGAACCTACGTCGTTATTCAAACCTTTTATGCCAGTTATTATGTCCATCCTTTTTCATAGCATCTTTGGTTCATTCCCTATTTTCTACGAGTCTAGATTTATCGATTATCTAGATTGAATCGCAATTATACGAACGGTGGGAATACGATTTGGGCATAATGTGAAATGTACTAAAAACATAGTTATAAACTTGGAATTTGGCATAAATTGGGAACATGAGTTATGGCATACAAATTGGATAAATTTAACATGAATTATAGGATGTGTAATTTGAATCTAGTATTGACTTGTAAATCTAGCATTTACTTGAGTTATGAACTAGAATAATAAGTCTAGTTTGACGTGAACTGTAATTAGAATGTTAAATCAGGATTGGATTAGCTAATTTGGCGTAATAAGTATATTGGTATAAATTTGAGATTAGCCATAATTGGGAATAACCATCAGGTTTAGCAAAATCATGGTTAGTGACACTTAATTGGTATAGTTTACATACCAAAAGGCATAAAGATGATATAGAGGGGAAATTGGGCCATAGGAATAAATGTTGACAATTTACATTAAAAGAGTAATTGGGAAATAAGTAAATTAGGATTAATTTACTTATAGAATTTGTCCTAAATGAGGAAATGTTAATTTAGAAAAATTAAAGGTTTGTTAACGACATCTCTTTTAATAATAAACCAGAAAGTTCTAGGGTGACAGAGAGGATAGTGTCTAGGCTTGGGTTTGGAAAATACAAGTTTCCTGCTCTCCCTGGCAATCCCTAACTGATCCGACGGACGGGATGGTTACTTTCAAAACCTGATTTGAAAATTAGTCCAAACACTTTGAACTAGAAAACACGAATAGGCCTAACCCGAGGTTAGACTGAGTTGCGATGTAAATCTGCCCGGAACCAACCGGCACATCCAGTAATCGCAACAATATCTGTCTAATGTTAGTGGTTGTGGCTTTAATCTATTTAATTAAAGCTAGAACAAGAATGGTAGGGTCAAGTTCACTAAGACACTTAACCAATTCAACATGATAACCAGACTGGTGGGTGGGGTTAGGGCCATACATTTAAGCTAGAATGGGAGGGTTAAGTCCATAGGAACACTTAACCAATTTGACACGGTTAAGCTAGGATGGGAGGGCTAAGTCCATAGCGACACTTAACCAACTTTACATGGTAACAAGACAAGATTTTTAGGGGTTAAGTAAAGTTAGTACACTTAGCCAAATTAACATGTTAAGTAGAATAGAAGGTGGGGTTAAATAAAGTTAATACACTTAGCCAAATTAACATGTTAACTAGACTAGAGGTTGGGGTTAAGTAAATACACTTAGCCAATTTGATATGTTAGCTGGGCTAGACCGTAGGGTTAAGTAAGCTCGAACAATTAACCATCGGATCGTGATAAAGGAATAGGGTTAAGTCTAAAACATGAAGGGATAATACTTAGCCATTAATAACATGTTAGTTAAAATAGACGGGCAAGGTTAAGTTAAAAAGGAACACTTGACCAATACAGGGTGAATGGGTAGGGTTAAGTAATAAATACTTAACCAATATAACTTGGTTTGTGGTAGGGTTCGGTCAACATGAGTTACTGACAACACTTAAGCAGTTTAACAAGGTAAATGAAGAGGGTTAAGTCGGCTTGAATTGACTAATGACACTTAACTTATCCAAATTGATGGGAAAGGGAACTAAGTAGTAAACCTTAGTTAAGAAAACAACGATTCTGGAAACTAAGTGGTAAATCTTAGTTAGTAGAAATAAGTAGTAATTCTTAGTATAACACGGGAAGGAGCGAATGTCCGTCTAAGTAAAAAGAAGGCTCCAACGAATTGGGTTACGATGCCCGAGGCTTCGAGGGGACGTGAGGGTACTCTTGGTATCCCTCTGTGAGGCTGCAGATGATCCTCCTGGGCTCACAGAGGTTAAGGTCTGCGTAGAAGAACCAGGGGTATGCCTTGGTTGCAATATATGGCAACCTAAAGACTAGGATGGTCCGGCGTGATTCGACGAGAAAACGGTAGCCCCGTGATAGAAACTCATCGTCTACCATCCATCTTGACTCAATCGAGATACGTGAAGCGGAAAGGCGGAGAACTCCAAAAGACCATATACTTGCTATCTAGTTATGGGTGAGGATGGCCATAGGATAGTTGAGCACCGGGGGCCGGCGTATAGTTCTCATTTTACATGGTGTGCCTTTCATTAGTTGAGGGAGGGGTCAAGTGGGACCATAGCCACTGGAATAAAAACAGACCTTAGCATCTGCATCGGCAGATATCTGAAAGCTCCCGACCGAGTTCTGTATTCCTTGATTTGCCCTGTCATAGTACTCGGACCGCACATTACAGGACATGTGCATCTAGACAAGCGATAACGATTCGCGATAAATGCGTGGGGACGTATAGGAACATATACCACTCTAGGTAGTGTGTCCTAGACTTGGGGGCATCGTACGACAGGTAGCATAATCCCTAGTTGGACTAGGTGGCATAAATCCTGAATCCGAGAAGCGTTTTGCAGATAGCGTAAACTCTAGTTAAATCTAGAAAGAACTTGATAGAAACCCCTAGATTTGATCTAGGTAATAAACAATGAATGTATGCTGGAAGGCAATGGAAAATACAGGGATTGGGATAACGTTATCGTTACTAGTTGGGACACTAGATAGGCGGTGCAGAGATATAAAAATCAGTATAACAAGGAAATAGAGAAGCGGCGAAAGTATTAGAGTATATCCAGTTTATCTTATCTTAGCATACCTTGTGATTATCTTGTCTAATCTTGCTGACCCTATCATCTTGGTGTTATCTTGTATTCAGTTAATTCATGTCGTTTTGTTTTTCCATGTTCACATGCTAGAAGTTACTGAACTTACTCAGGCTTTATATCTGACTCTGTTTTCCTTTCATCTTCTTTTCTTCCGTTCCCCCTCCCCCCTAGGTAGTAAAGGAGGGAATAGTATAGCTCACGTTAAGTTGGACTGTCACTCTTTCCCAGCTTGAATATTTGCCGAAGTTTTGCTTGGATTCTCTTTTCAGATGCTATGGCTGGCTCTTGCTTAAATTGGGGAATATAAATGTATTTTTATGCTTCTTTATTTTGAAAGACAGATGATATTCTGATATTGTAAAGAAATCGTTGTACAAACTATTTTATCAATAAAGCAAAGTTTTATTTTCCGCTGTTTAATTTATGTCTGTCTTGAAATTTATCTGCATCTTTTACCCTAAATGCTCCACAGAACTTAGTGCATTCCGTTTGTGAGTGACACTAACGGACGTGGGGTGTTACACCCTTGCCTCGACTCATGATGGAATCCAATTTCCAATACGTGTATTGCGGTTCTATTTGTAGAGCCTAGTATGGCGACATAGTAGCATGGGATGTTATGCCGTCTATGATTAATATTTATGATTGAAGTTGTTTTGATACTATACACTTATTATAGTATCAAAAGATTAGTTTTAAACGTATCAAGCGTGTTTGGCTATTATAAGGGAAAACCCTATCCTCCGGCTTGCGTTGCAATGTGTGATGGGTCCTAGGTCTTATAATAGCTGTTTATTCCTATGCACTGGTATTCTTGGGAGGAAACCCGTTCCGTGTTATACGGCGTGGTCCCTTGAATTACTCTCTTTTAAAATTGAATTAATATCTGTTTTAGTTCTCACACCAGTCACATGACTGACCTGGAGTTTATTGTTTTAACCTAAACTCTGGGTGCCCTTATTTTGACACAGGCAGCTAGTAGTTTTGGTTTTGCAGATTTGTATACACAGGAACCTGGTTTACAGCTGGAATGATGTTCAGAAAGCTTTGTAACCGTATATCTCCTTCAGTTGTATTTTGTATTATTTTCCGCTGCTATGTAATTGTTGTAATCTATGATATTTATCGAATGTATCTTATTTGTTAATACTTTGTATATTCTTGTATTCTGATGGAATTGTTGTAATAAACAATGAAATGTTCTTCTGTTTGCGTTCTATTTTGTCGTGTTCTCAAGGTAATCCGGGCTTTCCTTACCGGGGAAGTTACGGGCTATCACAGTTTACATCCAAAGGGGTTTCTACCTAAGGATAAGATCCAGGAGATATAATAAAAGGTAGATACAATCACAGCTTAAGGAAAAAGGGAGATCAAAGATGTACCCTAAAAAAGAAAAGGGTAGGCCATGCGTATTCCGTCCTCAGTTTCCCAAGTCGCGTCTTCCTCGGCATCACTCCACTGAAGTTTGACAAGGTTGGCTTCGCGGTTGCGTAACTTTTTCACTTCAGTTCCTAAGATACGAGTTGGAACTTTCCTCACAGTTGCTTCATGTTCCACCTCGGCTTCTTCTAGAATGCTAGGCTCCACCACTTCCGCAGACTCGTGTAAACATTTCCGGAGGTAAGAAACATGAAAGACGTTGTGAACTCCAGCCATTCTCTTGGGAAGCTCTAATCTATAGGCAATCTTACCAATCTTCTCGATGATAGGAAACGGCCCTACAAATCTTGGTGCTAGCTTTCCTGTGGATCCAAAGCGAACGACATTCCTTAAAGGAGATACCTTAAGGAAAACCCTGTCCCCAACCTCAAACTCAAGGTCGGTCCTTCTCTTGTCTGCGTAGGATTTCTGTCTATCTTGGGTTGTCTTCATCCTTCTTCATATTAAGTCCACTTTCCCTAAAGTCTCTCTAATCATGTTTGGCCCAAGTATAAGCTTATCGGTAGAATCCCACCAACAAGTTGGTGATCGACACGGTCTTCCATATAAGGCTTCGAAGGGTGCCATGCCTATGGTGGCTTGGTAGCTGTTGTTGTAGGCGAATTCCACCAAAGGTAGATGATCCTCCCATGTCCCTCCAAAGTCAAGAACGCAATGTAACACCCCACGTCCATTAATGTCACTCACAAAGGGAATGCATTAACTTCCATGGAGGTTTTAAGTGAATATAGAACAGTAAAATTACAACAAGACAGATATAAAATAGTACTTGGAAATTCAAAAACTTTATTTCATTGTAGCAGAAGTCAAAACATGTTTGATTACATCATAACACCATATTCAATGTCAAGTACAATATCTATCTTGATAAAACAAGTACATAATCCCATTACATGAATAGCCATTAAAAAGAAAGATAACAAGATGGACTTTACTTCAGCAGTCCAAGCTTTCCAGAAGATAAGCGATCCAACTAGACTCCACTAGAACTTGGCCCAACCTGCGGACCTAAAGGGAGAAAAAGGATGGAAAAGAGGGGGTCAGACATAAAGTTTGGTGAATATGATAATTCTACAATACTATTACCAAAATAACTGGACTAAGGCATAAGCTGGAAAACAAGAAAATGTCTATGAAAAGCAGATTAAGGACATAGACAATCGTTAAAGGCAACGTTATAGGCGCTCCTAAATACTAAAGGATAAACACTATACTGCACCACACCAGTGACCCTAAAGATTCATCCCACTTAGCTTCACTTAGAAACTTTCCCAATGGCTTTACGTACCCCTAGCTGACTACATAGGTGCCGCCTGCCCCTATCTCCACTAGGTGTACCCTACTTCCCATTATTCGATCGGCTCCCTAACTCGTAGATACCCGTGCTGGCCCCACAGTGGGGTGTATCACTCCCCTAAAGTGGCAACCTGATACAACGGACATGCACAGCTTATACCTACAAGATGCAACAACGTCTTACCTACCAGCCCAGGTCCACACACGCATATGAAACCCGTTGGACTTGCGTTGCCACCGCTCCCTGTTTTGGCCTCTTATAGTCAAACCCAGTATGCGTGTCCCGTCCTCGACTTGGGTCGAGCCCACAAAGATACGTTTTTGGATACTGGTTGAAATGGGCCCCCACTATTTACCACAAGCATTCCACCTAAGCTTGTCCCCATTAGTCCATCCCACTTAACCCACTTAGTCATGTTCATTTACATGTGTGTTTGGTTAAGTCTAATCGTATTTCAAATGCCTCTAAAGGCAACCACCAGATTCCTCATGCCACCCAAGGCACCTACTTAACC
Source organism: Allium sativum (assembly GCA_030737875.1). Taxonomy (NCBI): domain Eukaryota; kingdom Viridiplantae; phylum Streptophyta; class Magnoliopsida; order Asparagales; family Amaryllidaceae; genus Allium; species Allium sativum. The sequence continues at coordinate 27,380,807 of JASFAX010000022.1, read as the reverse complement.
CCCATGTCCCACCTTACATGATTATCTGGTTAAGTATTTCTTAGTTCATTAAGGCCATAACCTCATAAAGACCTCTCACATTAAACTGGCATTTATGGCAGCTGGATTTGCCGGGCGGGTCCGGGCAGTCTTACACCATAAAAGAGTCTAACCTCGTGTCTTTACAACTGTTATGCTTTAGTTTGGGCCTAGGACCTCTCACATTGGGCCGACATTTGTGACTACTGGATTTGCCGGGCGGGTCCGGGCAGGTTTACATCACAAACGGGTCCAACCTCGTGTCCTAAGCATTGATTATTAATAATAATCCACTTTCCCCCAATTTTAATAATTCCCTACTTGAATTATTAATTACTTCCAATTTTTAACAATGTCCATAATTGAATCAATTATGGACATTCATTCATGGTATGCAACATCTTACAAAATTGCACCCAATTTATTTATTCCTAATATTACCTCTACCCCACGTTTGAACGTTTATTCGCAAAATATATGTTAGACTCGAATAGCCAAACTCATAGCATAAAAGAGATTATCATAATAACGACATGTATATGTGACCAAATGAATCACAATAAGGGGTGAAACTTGCATATGTCCAACTTGCATAGATTATACATGTCATGGATCTAAAGGTGTCAACTTGTTCAAAATTCACCTAATATGATCTCAATCAATTTTCATAAACTTACATATGAACATGTGTGAATCAACATCATCTAATTTTTTAACAACATGGTTTTATATGGGTACACCTAACTCAATAGGCAAATTCCCATAATCAAGTTTTATTTGATTATAGTTTCAAGTTTATGGGTACACCTAACCTAATAGGCAAATTCCCATAAACAAGATCCATTTAAATTAAGAAAAAAAAAACATAACTTTAAGCATGATCCAACAACATCATGATTTTTCAACATAATATAGCATGATTTATAACATGGCATAGTATGATAGTATAACATAGCTTGACATGATTCTCAACATAGCACGACATAGCATAAGAGAATTTACAACATAGCATGACATAGCATATATAATTTACATCATACGACAACATAATAACATAATAAGAGATCCACAATATATAGAATTTACAATTACAAATCACATCACTTTCTTGTGATCCATTCATAACTGAGTCAAATTAGTTTGTAATAGTCTTGTGAGAATCATCATACTCACCAACAAAAGAAGAGAATTAGAGAGAGAGTTCTTTGGTTTGATTTGTTTTGTTGAGTAGAATTTAGTTGTAGTAGATTAGGCTTCCTCTTCTTAGTTTGTGACGGCTACGCTGAACTCCATGGCAGCAGCATGACGGTAGCTTCTCTAATTTTACAAGTGATTTAGGTTTAGGGTCTACCCACTTATTTATAGATTTTAGAATGCATTTAGGCCATTAGATTTAACCTAGAAATAACCGCAGCCGTTCAGACAAGATAGGGTTTATCTTGTTGACTCAGCAATGAGTCAGAAGTGACTCAGCAAACACTCAGCAAATTAATAAACTTCTATTCATGTTTGCATTAACTGCCCATATATATATATATATATATATATATATATTCTACAATGTACACATTATATACATCCCCTTTTACTTATTATTGTTTTTATATACATATTAGATACATCCCCTCTCTTACATACTTATTAATATTTTTATATTCATATTAGATACATCCCCTCTCTTACACACTTATTAATATTTTTATATTCATAATAGATACATCCCCTCTCTTACATACTTATTAATATTTTTATATTCATATTAGATACATCCCCTCTTCTACACACTTATTATTATTTTAGCAACTTTAGTGTTAATAGAAAATTCAGGGTGTTACATTCTCCCCTCCTTTTAGGATTTCGTCCCCGAAATCTTCAAGTCTGGAAGAATGTATATCCTACCATCCAAACGTCCATCTACTCATCCATCATACACAGGCATCCATTGTCCTTAAAAGACTTCTAATGCTTTATGATCATATGCAAAGTGTGTGTACATGTCCTTACCTAATGCGAAATCAGGCGGTCTACTGATTCAGTTGACCTCCTTAATGCAAATTATGTAAGTGTCATGAATCCATTATGTATGCAAAAGATCCTAATTGCTTACATACTACTTTTATATGCGTGCACACCCATTCAACCGAATCCAGCATCCATATGATGGTACAACCATTATACATCCATTATACTAAATACATCCATATATATGCAATATGCAATATGAAGTGACTGAGCCGATCTAGTGCCTAAAGTGTGTGTATATATGCATCCACGAGCAACCACTAGCAAACACTTGCATCCATTTTGCATCCATCATACATAACATGTCTCAAACACATGTTTCTACCATAGGATTATCCTAACTAAAGGTCAAAGATATTAATGAGAGGACATACTAAAGATAAGATAAGATAAGCTAAGCGATAAAGGAGAAATTAAAAGACATACCCTCAAAAAGAAAAGGGTACAACGAACGCATCTTCTCTTCTGTCTCCCAAGTTGCGTTGCTCTCATCATCTCCCCATTGCACTTTAACCAGTCTGACCTCTCGATTCCTCAACTTTTTGATCTCCGACCCAAGAATGCATGTAGGAGCTCGTCTAATTGTTGCATCACGCTCTATTTCCACCTCTTTAAGCAAGCTCGGCTCTACCACCTCCGCGGTCTTGTGCAAACACTTCCTCAAATGTGATACATGGAATACGTCGTGTACTCCACTAAGTTTCTCAGGCAACTCCTCCCTATATGCCATCTTCCCAATCCTGTTTTTTACAGGAAACGGCCCTACAAACCTTAGTGCTAATTTCCCCACGGACCCAAAGCGAACAACATTCTGTAACGGAGATACTTTGATAAAAACCATGTCCCCAATGTCAAACTCAAGATCTGTCCTCCTCTTATCAGCACACGATTTTTGCCTATCTTGTGCTGCTTTCATCCTCCTTCAAATCAACTCAATCTTCTCCGAGGTTTCCCTAACCATATCGGGCCCAAGTAGGATTTTATCGGTAGATTCCCACCAACATGTAGGCGAACGGCAAGGCCTTCCATAAAGAGCTTCGAAAGGTGCCATGCCAATACTAGACTGAAAGCTATTATTATATGCGAATTCTACTAACGGAAGGTGCTCTTCCCATGTACCCCCAAAGTCTAGGATACAAAGCCTTAAAAGATCCTCTAGAATGCGATTCACCCTCTCGGTCTGGCCGTCTGTCCGAGGATGATATGCGATGCTCAAACATAGCTGAGTCCCTACCACCTCTTGTAAACTCTTCCAAAATTCGCTAGTAAAGATGGGGTCACGGTCGCTTACTATACTAGAAGGAATACCGTGCAAAAGAACTATCTCCTTAATGTATACAGAAGCCAACCACGGAGCAGTCCTCTTACTTTTCACGGGAATAAAATGGGCGCTTTTTGTAAGTCTATCTACTATAACCCAAATCCCTGTGTTACCCTTCCTTGATCTTGGTAATCCATCCACAAAATCCATTTAGATGCTTTCCCATTTCCATAGTGGAACTTCTAATGGGTGAAGCAACCCACCGGGTTTCTTTTGTTCTGCTTTAACTCGTTGGCACACCAAGCATCTAGCGACGTACTCGGCCACATCCTTTTTCATACCGGCCCAAAAGAAAACCCGCTTCATATCTTTGTACATCTTATCCCCGCCGGGATGAATGGTCATTTTTGAGCGATGAGCATCATCAAGAATGGCCTTCCTTAAGTCTTCGTCTTGTGGTACACAAAGTCTATTATCCCTTCGTAACCAACCCTTATCGTCTAGGGTATACCTACGAAGATGGCTTGACGACTCCCCCCCTTTGAGCTTTTCTACTATCTCAACCAACTGTGGGTCGTCTCGCTGTGCCTCACCAACCCGTCCTAGAAGTGTAGGTCTAACCTCCAAGGATGCTAACAGACCGGGTACTAAGTCAACGGAGGGTCTAAAGTCAAACATAGAGATGAATTCTAAGCTTTGTCGTTCAACAAACAACGGACTCAAGGACAACCTTTTCCTACTTAAGGCGTCTGCCACCACGTTACCCTTGCCCGGGGTATATGCTATTTCAAAATCGTAGGAGGCTAAGAATTCCATCCACCGTTGCTGCCTTAAATTCAAATCCTTCTGAGAGAATAAGTATTTTAATGATTTGTGGTCAGTGAACAGTTCGAATTTCTCACCAAGAAGATAGTGACGCCAAGACTTAAGCGCGAAAACAATTGTGGCTAGCTCTAAGTCATGCGTGGGGTAATTCTTTTCATGAACCCTCAACTGCCTTCCACCATAGGCTATTACTCTTCCCTCTTGCATGAGGACCGCGCCAAGTCCCGTCGCACAAGCATCGGTATAGATGGTAAACGGTTTATTCCCGTCTGGCAGCACTAAGACTGGGGCTGAAGTTAAGGCTCTCTTTAAACGTTGGAACGCATCATCGCAATCTTTGTCCCACGTAAAAACCAGGTTCTTCTTCGTTAACCGTGTTAATGGAGCTGATATTTTTGCGAAGTCTTTGATAAACTTCCTATAATAGCCAGCCAACCCCAAGAAACTTCTTACTTCGGTTGCATTTTTAGGGACCTTCCAATCTTGGATGGCCACCACCTTTGCGGGATCCACTGCTATCCCTTCTTTGGAAACCACGTGCCCTAAGAACCGTACTTCCTTCCTCCAGAAGTGACACTTAGAAAATTTTGCCTTAAGGTTATGCGCTCGAAGGGTTTCCAACACTTCCCTAAGATGTAGGGAGTGCTCTTCTTTATTCTTAGAAAAGACTAAGATGTCATCCACAAAGACTACCACGAATTTGTTAAGGTATTCCCTAAACACCCTACTCATCAAATCAACAAAATATGCAGGGGCGTTTGTCAAACCAAAGGGCATCACTAGCCATTCATAGAATCCGTCAGGAGTCCTAAAAGCAGTCTTATCTATACTATCCTCAGCCACTCTTAGTTGATGAAAGCCAGTGGCTAAGTCCAACTGCGAAAACACTGAGGCGCCAACTAACTGATCAAAGAGATCGTCAATCCTCGGCAGTGGGTGTCGGTTCTTTTTAGTAAGCTTGTTTAGTTCTCTATAGTCCATACAAAGTCTAAGAGACCCATCCGCCTTTGTGGCAAAAACTACTGGAGCACCCCACTCCGATATACTACGTCTTATGAACCCCTTCTTAAGCAACTCCTTTACTTGCTTATTGAGTTCCCTCCTTTCACGAGGAGCTATGTGGCGCACTGGCAAAGATACGGGTTTAGCATTATCCACAAGATAAATTCGAAAGTCTATCTCCCGCTTTGGAGGTAAGCCCTTCACCTCCTCAAACACATCCGGGTATTCCCGGACCACTTCTACCGATCGCAGGTTCTCTACAGACGCGTCAAGCGATTCAAGATAACTTAGCATAACGGAATTTATGGGATTACAAAAGATGTCGAGAGCATTACCAAGGCGAGTCACAAGCCTAACTACTCTCCTTTCACAATCAAGAATGGCCCTATTTCTAGACAACCAATCCATTCCTAAAATTAGCCCATAGCCCGTGAAGCCCAATACATAAGCATCACATCTAAATTCAACGCTAAGTACAGAGATTTTCAAATCCAAACATATCATGGTCAAATGAGCCGAACCCCCAATTGGATTTGAAATGACCAAGGGATCCTCTACTAAACTGGTGTTCAAGTGCAGTGATTCAACTAATGATGCAGAGATAAACGAATGAGATGCGCCAGAATCGAATAAGGTACGGATAGGATGATCAAACAGAAAAACTAAGCTTTCAACAGAAATTGTTCTACCTCTTTCTTGCAGCGGTGGGGCCGCAATAGCCTGAACTTGCCCCCTTGCCTGCCCTGGTGCCATAAGAGCCTGCACCTGTCCTCCCGAGGTAGACCCTGCCCTCTGCCCCTTCTTTGGACAGTCCTTCACTAAATGTCCCGCATCTCCACAATGAAAACAACCAGTCTTCTTTTTCTTTCTACAATCTTTGCTGAGATGGCCAGGCGTCCCACAATTGAAGCATTTCTTCTTCCCTTTGCCATTATTGTTTTTACCACCCTTCTTATTTTGCTGTTGGGGTTTCTTCTGATCCCCTTTCTTTTCAACTGCCTTATCCTCATGCATAAGTGCCATTTCTACTAGCTTTTCAAAGGTGGCTCCCATAGGGATGTGGGTCATAGCCAACCCTTGCAACGGTTCATTCAAGCCTCTAACGAACCTCAAAGCTTTCTTCTCTGGCGTGTTCACCAACTCCAAGCCAAACCTTGCTAACTGATTAAATTTATTGACATATTCCTTTACTGATGAGCTCCCTTTCTTTAGTGCCAGGAATTTTTCCATATTTAAGTTCTCCTTTGCCCTTGAAAGAAACTTTGCCTCAAACCTTCGTCTGAAATCCGCCCATGAATCAACTGGACGTTCCCCGTTAGTGACCTCCCACCAAAACGATGCCTCTCCCTTCATTAACCAAGCAACTAAACGGACTTTCCTCCCATCTTCCACTTCAAAGATATCCAACAATTCCTCAGTCTCCTTAAGCCAATCTCTGGCCTCCACAAACGTCTCAGTCCCTTGAAAAGTTTTTCCTCCCATAGCCTTGAATTCCTTGCACGTCTTTGCAAAAGTGTCAACACGAGGAGGAGGAGGAGGAGGAGGAATGGGTGCAACTAGGGGTGGAGGAGTATCCGCTGGGCCTGCAGTGGTGGCCCTAGCCTCCAAGTATCTCCTAAACCACCCTGGAATCGTCACACCTTCTGGGAGATTAAGATCTTCAGCCATGCTGAAACGAAAAAGGAAAGATTCAAAATGGAGAATTCGAAAGATAAAGATAAGGATGTGGCTATTTGGGATTATGTTTTTCATAAAAACTCTCTTTAAATAACATGTTTTTTTTTTGAAAGCACTTCTTCCAAAAATACTTTAGAAAAAAAAATTTCTAAAAAAAAAAAAATTGTCTGTTCTGGTAACCTTATGCTCTGATACCACGTGTAACACCCCACGTCCATTAATGTCACTCACAAAGGGAATGCATTAACTTCCATGGAGGTTTTAAGTGAATATAGAACAGTAAAATTACAACAAGACAGATATAAAATAGTACTTGGAAATTCAAAAACTTTATTTCATTGTAGCAGAAGTCAAAACATGTTTGATTACATCATAACACCATATTCAATGTCAAGTACAATATCTATCTTGATAAAACAAGTACATAATCCCATTACATGAATAGCCATTAAAAAGAAAGATAACAAGCTGGACTTTACTTTAGCAGTCCAAGCTTTCCAGAAGATAAGCGATCCAACTAGACTCCACTAGAACTTGGCCCAACCTGCGGACCTGAAGGGGAAAAAGGATGGAAAAGAGGGGGTCAGACATAAAGTCTGGTGAATATGATAATTCTACAATACTATTACCAAAATAACTGGACTAAGGCATAAGCTGGAAAACAAGAAAATGTCTATGAAGAGCAGATTAAGGACATAGACAATCGCTAAAGGCAACGTTATAGGCGCTCCTAAATACTAAAGGATAAACACTATACTGCACCACACCAGTCACCCTAAAGATTCATCCCACTTAGCTTCACTTAGAAACTTTCCCAATGGCTTTACGTACCCCTAGCTGACTAAATAGGTGCCTCTTGCCACTATCTCCACTAGGTGTACCCTACTTCCCATTATTCGATCGGCTCCCTAACTCGTAGATACCCGTGCTGGCCCCACAGTGGGGTGTATCACTCCCCTAAAGTGGCAACCTGATACAACGGACATGCACGGCTTATACCTACACGATGCAACAACGTCTTACCTACCAGCCCGGGTCCACACACGCATATGAAACCCATTGGACTTGCGTTGCCACCGCTCCCTGTTTTGGCCTCTTATAGTCAAACCCAGTATGCGTGTCCCGTCCTTGACTTGGGTCGAGCCCACAAAGATACGTTTTGGGATACTGGTTGAAATGGGCCCCCACTATTTACCACAAGCATTCCATCTAAGCTTGTCCCCATTAGTCCATCCCACTTAACCCACTTAGTCATGTTCATTTACATGTGTGTTTGGTTAAGTCTAATCGTATTTCAAATGCCTCTAAAGGCAACCACCAGATTCCTCATGCCACCCAAGGCACCTACTTAACCCCCACGTCCCACCTTACATGATTATCTGGTTAATTATTTCTTAGTTCATTAAGGCCATAACCTCATAAAGACCTCTCACATTAGACTGGCATTTATGGCAGCTGGATTTGCCGGGCGGGTCCGGGCAGTCTTACACCATAAAAGAGTCTAACCTCGTGTCTTTACAACTGTTATGCTTTAGTTTGGGCCTAGGACCTCTCACATTGGGCCGACATTTGTGACTACTGGATTTGCCGGGCGGGTCCGGGCAGGTTTACATCACAAACGGGTCCAACCTCGTGTCCTAAGCATTGATTATTAATAATAATCCACTTTCCCACAATTTTAATAATTCCCTACTTGAATTATTAATTACTTCCAATTTTTAACAATGTCCATAATTGACTCAATTATGGACATTCATTCATGGTATGCAACATCTTACAAAATTGCACCCAATTTATTAATTCCTAATATTACCCCTACCCCACGTTTGAACGTTTATTCGCAAAATATATGTTAGACTCGAGTAGCCTAACTCATAGCATAAAAGAGATTATCATAATAACAACATGTATATGTGACCAAATGAATCATAATAAGGGGTGAAACTTGCATATGTCCAACTTGCATAGATTATACATGTCATGGATCTAAAGGTGTCAACTTGTTCAAAATTCACCTAATATGATCTCAATCAATTTTCATAAACTTACATATGAACATGTGTGAATCAACATCATCTAATTTTTTAACAACATGGTTTTATATGGGTACACCTAACTCAATAGGCAAATTCCCATAATCAAGTTTTATTTAATTATAGTTTCAAGTTTATGGGTACACCTAACCTAATAGGCAAATTCCCATAAACAAGATCCATTTAAATTAAGAAAAAAAAAACATAACTTTAAGCATGATCCAACAACATCATGATTTTTCAACATAATATAGCATGATTTATAACATGGCATAGTATGATAGTATAACATAGCTTGACATGATTCTCAACATAGCACGACATAGCATAAGAGAATTTACAACATAGCATGACATAGCATATATAATTTACATCATACGACAACATAATAACATAATAAGAGATCCACAATATATAGAATTTACAATTACAAATCACATCACTTTCTTGTGATCCATTCATAACTGAGTCAAATTAGTTTGTAATAGTCTTGTGAGAATCATCATACTCACCAACAAAAGAAGAGAATTAGAGAGAGAGTTCTTTGGTTTGATTTGTTTTGTTGAGTAGAATTTAGTTGTAGTAGATTAGGCTTCCTCTTCTTAGTTTGTGACGGCTACGCTGAACTCCATGGCAGCAGCATGACGGTAGCTTCTCTAATTTTACAAGTGATTTAGGTTTAGGGTCTACCCACTTATTTATAGATTTTAGAATGCATTTAGGCCATTAGATTTAACCTAGAAATAACCGCAGCCGTTCAGACAAGATGGGGTTTATCTTGTTGACTCAGCAATGAGTCAGAAGTGACTCAGCAAACACTCAGCAAATTAATAAACTTCTATTCATGTTTGCATTAACTGCCCATATATATATATATTTTCTACAATGTACACATTATATACATCCCCCTTTACTTATTATTGTTTTTATATACATATTAGATACATCCCTTCTCTTACATACTTATTAATATTTTTATATTCATATTAGATACATCCCCTCTCTTACACACTTATTAATATTTTAATATTCATAATAGATACATCCCCTCTCTTACATACTTATTAATATTTTTATATTCATATTAGATACATCCCCTCTTCTACACACTTATTATTATTTTAGCAACTTTAGTGTTAATAGAAAATTCGGGGTGTTAACGCAAAGTCTCAAAAGATCTCCTAAAACTCTATTCGCCTTTCCGTCTGGCCATCGGTTTGGGGGTGATAGGCCGTACTCAAACATAACTGTGTGCCTACAGCTTCTTGCAGACTCTGCCAAAACTCGCTTGTGAAGATAGGGTCTCGGTCACTAATAATGCTGGAGGGTATCCCATGGAGTCGAACTATCTCTTTAAGGTAAAGGGACGCTAGAGATGAGGCAGTCCTTCTACTCTTGACAGGTAAAAAGTGGGCGCTTTTTGTAAGCCTATCCACTATTACCCAAATGCTAGTATTGCCCCTTCTTGACCTAGGCAGCCCATCAATGAAGTCCATTGAAATGCTATCCCACTTCCACTGTGGGACCTCTAGAGGGTGAAGCAGACCTCCAGGCTTCTTCTGTTCCGCCTTAACCTGTTGGCAAATACTACACTTAGAAACAATATTTGCCACGTCCTTCTTCATGCCACTCAAAAAGAAAACTTTCTTTATGTCCTTGTACATTTTGTCTCCGCCTGGGTGTATTGTCATCTTGGACTGATGTGCTTCCTCGAGAACCTTCTTTACCAACTCCCTTTCTTGTGGGACGCATAGTCTTCCATCGTGTCTCAACCAGCCTTTATCGCCGATGGAGTACCTATTGAGGTGACTACAAGTCTCACCACTAATTATCTTATCAACCACTTCAAATAGCTGAGGGTCTTCACGTTGTGCAGTCCCTATTGTATCCAAAAGAGTAGGGCACACTTCAAGAGATGCTAACAAACCCGGTACTAAATCATAGGAGGGCCTACAGTCAAAACTGGCTTTAAACTCTAGGCTCTGCCTTTCTACAAAGAGTGGGCTTAGGGTCAGCTTCTTTCTACTCAAGGCGTCTGCTAATACATTACCCTTGCCCGGAGTATAGGAAATCTCAAAGTCATACGAGGCAAGAAACTCCATCCATCTTTGTTGCCTCAAGTTAAGATATTTCTGCAAGAAAAGATATTTCAACGATTAATGGTCAGTGTATAGTTCGAACTTCTCACCTAGGAGATAATGGCGCCAAGAATTATGTGCAAAGACGATGGTGGCTAACTCAAGATCGTGGGTTGGGTAGTTCTTTTCCTGAACTTTCAATTGCCTTCCACCATAAGCTACTACCCTCCCTTCTTGCATCAGAACGGCGCCTAGTCCCGTTCCACATGCATCCATGTACACTGTAAACATTTTGCTTCCATCTGGCAAAGTCAGAACTAGGGCTGTTGTAAGAGCCCTTTTCAAGCGTTGGAAAGCAAACTCGCAATCCAAATCCCAAGCGAAAGTCAAATTCTTCTTCGTCAGCTTTGTTAGCGGAGCTGAGATTTTTGCAAAGTCTCTGATGAACTTTCGGTAAAAGCCTACCAGTCCAAGAAAACTTCGGACTTCGGTTGCGTTCTTTGGTGCCTTCCAATCTTGCACCGCAACTACTTTCGCGGGGTCCATTGCCAACCCTTCTTTGGACACCCTATGCCCAAAAAACCTCACTTCTTCCCTCCAAAGGTGGCATTTAGAGATCTTGGCTTTTAGCTGATGTGCACGGAGAGTATCCATGATTTCCATCAAATGCTGAGCATGCTCTTCCTCATTCTTTGAGAAGATTAAAATATCGTCTACGAAGACAACCACAAACTTGTTGAGGAATTCTCTGAACACTCTGCTCATTAGGTCTACGAAATAAGCGTGTGCGTTAGTCAAACCGAAAGGCATGACAAGCCACTCAAAGAAACCATCCGGGGTTCGAAATGTCGTCTTATCAATGCTATCTTCAGCCACTCTGAGCTGATGAAATCCTGTAGCTAGATCAAGTTGGGAGAAAACCGACGCACCTACAAGCTAGTTAAACAAATCGTCGATTCTGGGGAGAGGGTGCCTATTATTCTTGGTCAATTTGTTTAACTCCCTATAGTCAACGCATAGGCGAAGCAAACCATCCAATTTGGTCGTGAACACCGCTGGAGCACCCCATTCTGAAATGCTCCTTCTAATGAACCCCTTCTCGAGAAGCTCTTTAACTTGCTTACTGAGTTCCTTTCTCTCCCTTGGAGCCATGTGTCTGACAGGTAAAGCTACGGGCTTTGCATTATCAACAAGATATATGCGGAAGTCTATTTCCCGCCTTGGAGGTCAGCCCTTCACCTCTTCAAAGACATCCGGATATTCCCGGACTACCATAACCGATTGTAAATTCTCAACAGATGCATCAAGCGACTCTAGATAGTTAAGCATAACAGCGTTCACGGGATTATAAGAAATTTCTAGAGTGTTACCAAGCCGAGTCAAGAGTCTAGCCTCTCTTTTCTCACAATGAAGAATGACACCATTACTGGATAACCAGTCCATGCCTAAGATCAAACCATATCCCGAGAAGCCCAAAACAAAGGCACTACAACTAAACTCAACGCTGAGAATAGAGATTTTCAAATTCAAACAAACCATTGACAAATAAGCTGAGCCCCCAATTGGATTTGAAACAACTAAGGGATCCTCTATTATACTAGTGTCTAGGTGTAGAGACTCTACTAAAGCAGATGAAATAAAGGAGTGTGATGCGCCAAAATCAAAGGGAGTGCGAACTAGGTGATCACAAAGATAAACTACACTTTCTACAGAAATATTACTACCTCGTTCTTGCTGAGGTGCCATCAGTGCATGAACCTGACCCCCTGAAGTGGATCCAGTCCTTTGTCACTGTCCTCTCTTCTTTGGGAAGTCCTTAGCCATGTGTCCAGTCTCTCCGCAATGGAAGCAACCACCATTCTCCTTAGCCTTCTTCTTTCTGCAGTCTTTTGCCAAATGTCCAACAATGCCACAGAAATTACACCTTCTCTTTTCACGGGATTTGTTGTTCTTCCTACCTTTCTTGAAGTCCATTTTCTTAGCTTGTAAACCCTCCTTCTTTTCTTGAGGCACTTCAACCTTAGCCTCTTTCTTGCCCCTGTCTTCCTCGTGTAGCAATGCCATGTCTATCAAGCTTTCGTAAGTCGCTCCTGTGGGTACATGGGTCATAGAAAGGCAGTGTAGAGGCTCATTCAGACCTTTGACAAAGAGGAGAGCCTTCTTGTGTTGGGTATTGACTAAATCCAACTCAAATCTAGACAGCTGATTAAACTGATTGACATACTCCCTAATCGTCATACTTCCTTGCTTAAGAGTTAGGAACTTTTCCATTTGCAGACTCCTTTCAGCTTGGGAGAGGAACTTCATCTCAAACCTCGTCCGGAAGTCTTCCCAAGTCTCCACTGGCTTCTCAGCATGGGTAATCTCCCACCAATACGAAGCTTCATCTTTAAGAAACCACACTGCTAGCTGTATCTTTTGCCTGTCATCAACTCCGAAAAGAATGAACAGATCTTCGGTCTCCTTTAGCCTGTTCCTTGCTACCACAAAGGGTTCAGTTCCATGGAAGTCATTTCCACCCATAGCCTTAAAGTCTCTACATGTCTTTGCAAAAGCATTACCAAGCGGAGGAGGAGGAGGAGTAACTGCTGCAACTTGGGGAGGAAAATCTGCTGGGCCCGCGCCATTGGCCCAAGCTTCCAGGTACCTCCTAAACCAGCCGGGTATCGGTACTCCTTCTGGAAGGTTAAGGTCCCCAGACATGCTGAAACAAAAAGGAAAGATTCAAAACGAAGGATAGAGAGATAGTGCTTATGGCTTTGGGGAATATGCCTTCTTTAAATTATAACACTTTTAAAAAAAAGAAAAAAATGCTTCTTTAAACTTCCCTTTTGAAAATAGTTTCAAAAACTTTTATCTGATCTGGTAAACCTATGCTCTGATACCAAGTGAAACACCCCACCTTCGTTAAGGTCACTCTCAAATGGAATGCCTTAACTTTGGTGGAGGTTTTTAAGTACGAGTCACCGATAAACACAAGACAGATATAAACACATATATAAACAGCGGAAAACGAACAAGCTTTCATTTCATAAAAATACGTGTTCATACAAAAACATTCCCATAATTGCCTCATAACACTTCCAAAACATTACAACAACATCACTGTCTTGATTTTATTAAAGAAGCATAAAAACATAAATAAAGCAACAAAAACCCCCATAGTGATATCCAAAGCCATAGTCTGAACGAAAGAGATCCAAACCATACATCTACTGTCTTGAAGCTTGCAAAGAGTCTGACTAAGCTGGGTTGTTTCCTCCCTGTGGACCTGGGGGGAAACAGAAGAAAAGAAGACGAAAGAAAAATAGAGTCAGACATAAAGCCTGAGTAAATCTAGTGACTCTTCAGTATGTGAATAAGAAAAAGAACACGATAGTTATAAACTGAAAACAGGAAAGTATCATAATCTAAGGGAGTGTAGTTTAGAATCAAATATACTATCGCACCCACACTATATCTATGCACCTACTTTAACATTATTCTAACTGGCACCCCATGCTGAGGGTGAAGTGATCCCCTTTTTTCTAAAGATCGGCTCCTACTCGCGTAAACATAAGTGTCATATGGCCCCCAAGAATTGTAGATACCTATGCTGGTCCCACCATGGGGTGTATCCAGTCCCATGGTGGCGACCTGACACCATTCTAGAATGCATAGGGTATACTACTGGTGTTCAGTGCCTTATTTGTCTGCTCCGAAGTGACGTGCACGACCCTACTCCGTTAGAACCTACACTGCACCACACGCCTTCGCTTTGACCGCTTACAATCAGCCCAGTTTTCGTGCCCCACCCTGCCTAGTTTCAGGGTACCATAATACCTAATTGGGTTACTGCTGAAACTGGTCCCTCGTTACTAGGGTTTTCTAGTCAAACATGTTAAATGGTTAAGTGTTTGTATCAACCTAACCCCACCCATCAATTCTTGTTAACATGTTGAATCTGGTTAAGTGTTTTTAGTTAACTTAACCGTACCATCTGTCCTTAGCCTCTTAAAGCACCGACCACTCACATTAGATAGATATTGTTACGGTTACTGGATGTGCCGGTCGGTTCCTGGCAGATTTACACCGTAACTCAGTCTAACCTCGGGTCCTTATTGGACTCAATACTTAACCACCCACATTGGATAGGTATTGTTGTGACTACTGGACAACCGGGCGGGTCCGGGAAGGTTTACGTCACAACTCAATCCAACCTCGGGTTAAGCATATCGTATTTTCTAAATTTACATATTTGTCTCTTTTTATTTATATATGTAAATGTTTATGGCCCAATATTCCAAATTCGTTATTCTTGGGTATAACAATTTATACCGCCTAAATGTCACTAGTCATTGGCATGTGCCAAACATGCCAATACATGTATTTTATCTTAAACCCAACGTTTGTTTTCCCCTGTTTGTACGTACGCAACATAATAACATATGTTGGGCTTAACATTTCAGCCCAACCTATAAACATAAAGAAGGGAAAAATCAAGACATGAAATATTCTAGAATACATAAAAGAGGTGTGGCGCATGAACTTGCAACATATCGTTTTAACTAACATAAATTATGGGTCATGTGAACTTGCATTCAAATCAGGGTATAACTAAATAGGTGTCACATGAAATGGCATAATTTTTGACTTGCTTAGACGTGGGTTTAAACATATATAACTAGGCATAATGTCAAACACCAAACTAGCATGTTACATGTTCATAAAATGTCCACTTTTTGACACAACCCAAAGGTGTAAACTATCTTCAAATCAAGTAGTCTATTTTAACATAAAACTAGTATAATTTGTGTAACCAAACGGTACTTATCTAAACCCAATTATACTTGCAAATAAACATAAGAATGTATTCATAGGTTTTGAGTCATGTAGGCATAAAAGGTCTCAAATCTAGAACATGTTTACATAAGCCTTAATTTAGACTTAGAGAATGTATACGGTCCATCGACATAAACATAAAGGTGTCAAATTCTAGTTTTTGCAACAAACTTGCACGTGCTATCATTTTTATATACAAATGTCCAATAGGCTTGCATCAATCAATTTATGCCACAAATATCAATACACAAATCATGACAGAACCATCGCAATACACATAATTTACATCATTATTATACAATAGGAAAACCCCAATTTCATTTACATCAAATCACATCTTAATTTCTATTCACATCGGAAAAACCACTATACTTACAACGAATGACGAATCTTGAATTCTGGATTCTGAGTTCTGAAATTGAGATGCATTCCTTTGGGTAGCTAAACGTTGTTAGAATCTTGTTTTAGAATTAGATTTGTATTCACTTTGTTCGTCTCTTAAGCGGTGGCTACTACATGTCTCCTTCCAGCAGCATGACGGCTCCAAGCTCTAATTTTTAAGTGAATTTTGGTTGGAGTCTTAGGTTGTATTTATAGAATTTGAAATTGATTTTAGCCATCAAATGATCACAGACGAATCTGGACCATTCACTTCGAGACGAGCCAACCAAAATGTGACAAGTCAGCCCTAGTGACACACCAGAGCCCAGAAAATCGACCAGAACCAGACCAGGTGTAACGACCCGGGTTTTTGGCGATCTTGGCTATCTGATATACAACACATATCGAACATCCAAGGATCGAAAATACCGGTCATTTATGAAAGAAATTAGAGGGTGAGGATAGATAAGATAGAAACTTAGAATAGAAGAAGAAGAAGAAGAAGAACACAACATCAGAGTAACGCGAACCTCACAGCGGAACGAATAACATATAATAGATAACATATCTTTGAAATATCTCTTCTCTATATAAGTTCAGACTTATATATTCCATTTATCAAATGATAAATATTTAATTTAATTTATAAACTATTATTTATAAATTAATCTTTCCTATTTATCTGTTAAAAGCAGATTTCCATTTTCTATTCATCTTCTAAATATTCCTTTGATTAAATTCTATTTATTTAACAAATAAATATCACATTTATAACATTCTATTTATTTTCTATAAATAAATATTTCCATTTAATCTATTTGTAAATGTTTTACAAATATTTCCTTTTAAATTCTATTTGTAAATGTTTTTACAAATATTTCTCCTTCTATTTGTTTGCACATAACTTCCTTTGTATTTGTTTTACAAATATATTTCATTTATATTTGTTTTACAAATATATTTTCTTTTTAACTCTTTTGGTTTTTCCTTTATTCATACCCAATTCATATTCCATTCACATTGATTTACTCAATTTATTCATTTCGATCCATTTAACTTACTTAAGTTAAATTTAATTTCAATCATTCAAATTCTCAGGGTTTTATTTCAAAACTCCTTTGAAGTAATATAAATATATACATATATTTATATCCATATCAAATTCAAAACATTTGAATTTTCAAACAACTTGTTTTCTTTTCAAATAAATTTCCATCAAAAACTTTTCTAAGGCAGCAATTCAATACTTAGGAACTCGAAAATGAACACTGATGATGTTGCAACCATCATCAGAATTATTTCCCAGCCACTGAAGTGAGTTCATTGCTTTATCATATTCAAAATCGATTCAAATGATTTTTATTCAAAAATCCTTCCAAAATAAAGCTATATTATTTTTATAAAATTCGGAAAATATTTTCCAACTTCCCAGGATTTTAAATTCTGAATTCTGGTTGGAATTCAATTTCAATTTATCACATTTTTATATATTTGATTTCATATACAAATTCTATTGGTTATATATAACTATTTCTTTTTTATAATCTAATTTGATTATAATCCTAACAATAACCCCAACTATTTAAAAACAATATCGTGTCCAATCTTCTATTCAAGTGTTTATAAACTCCTATTGACATCGTGGCGTCCCACGATTCGATCAGAATTCATAATCCACTCGACAGACTAGTCAATACAATATAAAACAGTATTTAATATTAATTAACAAATACGCCCTCTCGTATATATACACTCAACTCATTCTAAGATACTACTGATCCTCTCTCTAATGAGCACAATTCCACAAAGCCTAGGTATTCGCTCAACCTAAGCTCTGATACCACTGTAACGACCCGGGTTTTTGGTGATCTTGGTTATCTGATATACAACACATATTGAACATCCAATGACCGAAAATACAGGTCATTTATGAAAGAAATTATAGGGTGAGGATAGATAAGATAGAAACTTAGAATAGAAGAAGAAGACAAAATCAGAGTAACACGAACCTCACAACGGAACGAATAACATATAATAGATAACATATCTTTGAAATAAAAGATTGTACTTGAACATACATATCATCATCAAGTACAGCACTTACAACACAACGAAAATAAACTATATCTATATGATCCTGAAGCCTCCTTCTCCAGCTCTTCAAGTATCTGTAAATCCCGATTACTTGACTGCCCGTACAAAATTGGGCACCCAAGAGTTTAGGGAAAACAAAACAAAATAAACTCCGGGTCAGTCATGGGACTGGTGTGAGTAAACAGTTTAAAATAGTTTCAGAAACTAAATGATATCTCATAAGACCACGCCGTATAACACGGAACGGGTTTTTCCCTTATGAGAATCCAAACACTTGATTTAACTTTCAAAATCCTTTTGAAAGGAACGATAATCTTTATATCAAAACTCCTTTGATATTATGATAATGTCTAAATCAAATAAATAACAATCTAGTGAAACGTTTGCATCTCATGTTCCACATAATAATATACAATCAAAACCACAAGCACGTATTGGGTAATGAATTTCCAACTATGACAAGGTATGGAACCACCTGCCGCTGGTGTATCTCTAGAGGAGAATACACCGAGTTCAACAAGAACATCTTGCAACTCAGCCACACATGACCGACCACTCATTTCGCTTGAGTGTATCGAATGTATATCACCAACGGTTGTGATCAGCAACCGTTTCGGGAATGGGACAGCATCGACAATAGATTTTTAGAAGTAAATGAAACTCTAGATCAGGTGATTATACACCCTAATAGGTGCGACCTACATAGCCATGCTACCTGCCCGATTTTTTTCATTTACCGGTTGATGAGGCTTGAGGTTACTCTTTATCATCACATCAGATTCACTTCGAGTGCCACATTTTCAGATCCATCAAAATCACTAATTGACGTCAACAACAGTACATTACGTGTTAGCTAAAGAAGTTTCCTTCTCCGCTTCCACTCTTGGTACGGTTGAAGAAATCAATGTACGTGACCTTTCCGGAAATACTCCGTCAGGCATTCATCCATACAAGTCACCCAGGAACAGGATGAACCGAAGGTACTATTCAGTATATCCATCTTAGGCACTATTATCTAAGACTTATACAATAGCCCTTACACTTTACTCCGTCTTCAATTTTCTTTGGCATATATGATTCACAACGCTTATGCCAATACAGAGTGGTTCTTTGGATAATAATCCAACCGGTCTCTCCATATTGACAACGATGGTCAAAAACTTCGATAGTCTGTGATTTAACTATCGAATAAAAACAAGTGTTTCGAAATCAATCAAGTTGTGGTATAACTACCTCTCAGACTTTGACTGAATAACATTTATAACGTCAAAACAGATAAGACTTCTTACTCGAATAATCAATACCATACAACTAATTCTTCACTTTTAAACACGTATACGTTTTCTCTTTCTATTCTTACGAGATTTTATTCTTATACTTCCTTTTTGATTATACTATTCTATTTTTAAGTTCGCCTCCATATCGACTTCTGTATATATCGATACGTTGATTTCTAACTATCAAATTATCTTAAAAATATTCTAACTCCTTAAATTTTCGGAAAAATTCGCCATAACCTCCTTTGTACCGGGAGCACCGGGATATTTCAAATAGCCTCCCATGGCCCTCACCAATCCAAAAGAAAAAGAAAAAGCCAAGCGACTTGCCGATAAGGTGCATAAAATCTCATATATGAATTAAATACGTACCTTTTTGTCGAGCTTTCTATATATATACCTTCATTATCCTTATCCCATACCTGTCTCCTGTATGTCTATACCTGTCCATTTTTTTCAACTATACCCGATCGTTTTAACTCAATTCGTTAATTAGTTTGTTAATTAACTCTTTACTCTATTTCACTTTTATATTTGAACATGACATGTTCAAATATATTTTAACTTGCTTACAAACTAATTGAATTCAAATTTCAATTTAAGTTCTATATTCGATTTCGAATATACATTTACAAATCCAATTCACCTTTCAAAGTTCAACTTCAATTCAAAACTCGATTAACTAATTTCTCTTCGACTTAGTTAATTCCATTCAATTCTATTTGAATTCTATATTCCAATTCTACTTGAATTTCTATATTCAAATTTCTTTTCAATTTTCTTATTTAAATTCTATGTTTGAATTTCCTTTATTCAAATCCCATTTGAATTTCTATATTAAAATTCTATTTAAATTTTCTTTATTCAAATTCTACTTCAATTCCTTTATTCAAATACCACTCCAATTCCTTATATTCAAATTCCATTTGAAATTCTATTTCCAAATTCTATGGTTAAACTCCATTGAATTCTATTATTCAAATTCTATAGTTAAACTCCATTTGAATTCTATTATTCAAATTCCATATCAATCTATTTGAATTCTATATTCAAATTCTATTTCACTTTCGATATTCAAATTCTATATCACTTTCCTTTATATTTCTATATTCAATTTCTATATCACTTTCATTTATATTTCTATATTCAATTTCTATATTTGAATTCCATTCGAATTTCTATATTCAAACTCTATTCGAATTTCTATATTAAATTTCTATTTGAATTTTCTTTATTCAAATTCTATTTCAAACTTTCTTTATTCATTCTTTAAACAAGTCTCGATTTCAATTCCTTTTGAAATCGATATTTCTACTTCTGGAAAATAGATTTTCGTTTTCAATTACACACTTGTATTTTTATTTCTGAATTATCCAGTGATAATTCTTTCCACTTCATCTATAAACTTCGTTTATAAAAGAACTATTTATAAACTTCTTTTATAAATGAACTACTTGTTTCATTTCTTTTAAAACAAGTTAATATTTCAAATCTATTTAAAAATTCAAATTCTATTTTAGCAAAATAGAATTTCCCTTTTAAATCTCAAATATCCCTTTTTAGGATATTTTTATGAATCATCACTTAGGCCCAGTGATATTTAAAGACCTAACAATCAATTATTTATTTCAGATTTTCTAACACATCATATATGACGGTATATATGCAAACAAATAAACAAACAGATAATATGCTTTTTGAGGAATCCAGTCGGATTCCTCCAACCTGTTTTCTTGCATCCACAGACGTTAGTCAACATAGCAATACCCATCCTGCTTCGAGGCAGGATATCGCGGTATAGAAGGTCATCTACTATCATAGCGTGGGGCGTATAGGGTAATCATCCGCTAATGAAACCGCGGGCATCCGCTAATGAGACTGCGAGAATCCAACCAATCATCAACCCAATATATATATAATTGCCAACCAATCCTAGATAACTAATATATTTAAAACAATCGGACAACATTCAAATAAGCACAACAATTATTTTTAACAACTAGAAATAATTCTAATTAAATGGTGAGTGAGGTTTACTCACCGTGTATTTTTCTTTTGCAACCACTTCCAATTTTAACTCCTGATTAAGCAGCCTTCAACTATGAATTACTCGAATAACTTCATTTGGAAAAATCTCGTATACCTTTATATGATATTCCTCGGTTAATAATTATTTATGTGTATATATATAAATAGGTAATCATACCTACAACTAATGAACTTAAACAGAACATGGTTTAAATAAATTACCTAATTTTTATAGCCTCTCTTTTCAGTCAAATGCTTATAACCCATTTCTGATATTCCAATTTACTTTCGCACCTACTGTCAAACTCCATTCCTCCATTCAACATCCAAAAGCAACAGATTAAACCTCAGTCACCACTTCAGTGCATTGTATTCACGTTCACACTTTACCACAAAACATCGCGTACTTCCCCAAAAACCCATCAAAATCCTCACTGCCGAGATAGAGGCATTCATGCCTATACCATTACCGAAGTCACAGTCGCCATCAAAAGTTCGGGTGCGTAGACCTTCCCAAAATCAATGATGCTCAAATCGATCTTCAGCGAATGGTGAAGTCTTCGACGCCTATGAGCTCCAGACGAAGACCGTGATTCCCATTCCAACTCTAATAACATGGTAAGAAATCTCGTCGATCGATTTCTATTGAAGCTAGACCCGTTCGAGTTCAAAGTCGCTATCCCCTAAATAGCGAACCCTAACCGACCCAGTCGCGAGCTTCCATTCGGCGTCGAGCTTCAGCTTAAACTTGAACACCAGCAAACCCCTGTAACACCCCCCCCCCCTCCGCCAGGGTCACTCTAGCAAGTACACTGGCTTTGGAGGGGTGTTGGTCAAGGTAAACATGCATGAAGATATCACAAGACATAAAATATAAGTAAAACAGAGTAAATAAAGCAGCGGATAAAACTACTATTTCAAAATCATAGTCGACTTACATCAAAAGTACTAAGTCATTATTTTCCAACTACTACAAGTCTAGAAACATAAACTGAAAACTGGAAATAACATAAAGTAAACTATCCCCAAAGTAGACGTGGTAAAGCCATAGCGAGCCCAAGTTCAAACCGTACATGAGCTATCCAGTAAGCAAGCTAAAGATCCAAGCTAGGTGCTAGTGTTCCCACCCTGAGAACCTCGGTGGGGGGGGGAATGGAAGAAAAGAAGCGAAAGAAAACGGGTCAGTCAAAAAGACTGGTAAGTCCTACCTACTATTAGTATAAAAACAAATAAAGTTAACTGGACATGTAAAACAGAGATGAAACATAGGATGATAACTGGCATGGTGAAAAGTTAACAAGATAGATCAAGTGTGGCATCGCATATACAAGTTTAAGTTGCACCAAAAGTGTACTAGTATTCTAACCCATGTCAAGTATAAACAAAAATGATCCCATGGCCCAATCTTGGCCCAATATCAAGAGATGACCTAAATCAAGGTCCAACTACACGGTCTAGTCGATCGGCTCCCTATAAGCCTAACTCGTCTAGTGTCGGTGTCATACGGCCCAATCACGAAATGTAGTCAACTGCGCTAGGTCCACCTTAGGGTGCCAACCACTGACACAAAAACAAGCACGCACAGTCCAAACCTACTGGTGCCCGTGTCTGCTTTTTCAACTCTGGACTATGTGCACGACCATAGTCCGCCTGAACCTACACCGGCGCACCTACTCAGCCGTCCCTTTTGGTCGCTTATAATTAGCCCAGTAATCGTGCCCCACCCTAGCCTAGTCCCTAGGGTATCATGATACTATCAAGTGGGTTACTGCTGAAAGGGACCACACAACTAGGGTTTCTAATGGGTTAAGTGTGGTTAACCCTATCCAAACCATGTATCGAGTTGGTTAAGTGTACCCAAGGTTCATGACTTAACCCTATCAATCCATCGTGTTCAATGGGTTCAGTATTCAAGTGTTCCATGACTTAACCCTATCATGTGGCATTAATTAACTTAATGCACCCAACCTCTCACATTAGACCTTGTTGTGGTTACTAGTTAAGCCGGGTGGGTCCGGGTAGCTTTACACCACAACTTAGTCTAACCTCGGGTTATTAAGTGCAACATGACCAACTTCTCACATTGGGTCCTATTGTTTGTAGCTACTAGTTAAGCCGGTCGGTTCCGGGTAGATTTATGCTACAAACTCAACCCAACCTCGAGTTGGCCACTTTCATGTTTTCTACACGTCATATCCACGTTCATGTTTTCAAGCATAATCACATGTCATATTTTCAAGTCATGTTTCATGCCATTTAAGTTTACCCATAACGTAACCCCATCGCACGTAAGTTCGCATCAACACAAATAGATCAAAAAGAGGGAACATAATGATATGACAAGTTGGGCATAAAGTGGCAAAATCTATCACAAGTTTAACATGGTGATAAATGAAGCAAAGGTGTTCATCACAACTAGCATATGGCATTATTGGCTTCAAAACATGCATGACATCAACTTAGCAAATAGGTGATAACATGGTAATAGTTGACATAGAGTGATAACTTGTGATTATCATATAGTTCATAACATCATAGGCAAGTTAACATCAAGGTCATAAGGGGTTCTATGTTGCATTATGCACAAATCCCAAATAAAGCTCATAGCTTTATACCCAAAAAGTCAAGGTGATAGTCCCATAACCATAGATCAAAAGAGTCATGTATAGATCTATGCATACAATGATAGATGCAAGGCAAGTGTTACACAAAAATCCCATTTCAACTTGCTACATGTCATATTAAGTTCATAGTTTAAATCTAAGAGTAGAATAGGGCTTAAAAATCGCGGCTATAAGATCTAGAATAAAATAGAACAAGATTGAGACGAAGCCACACTAGAAATCCCCAAATAAAGATAAGATCCACTCCAAGCCTTGAGAAATAAGAAGAAAGATCCTTGTTTTGATGAAGAAAGATGGCTCCTTTGCTTCAGATCAAGCTTAGGCTCTCAAGCTCTCAAGTTGAAGAAGATGGAGGCCATGATTAGGGAGCATTTAGGCAACACTTAGTTGTAGGAATGAGTAATGAGGGTTTAGGGTAGGTCTAAGGGTGCTTATATTGAAGTTTAGGTTAGTTTAGGCCATAGGATTAACCCTAATTCAGATATGAGCCATCAAATCACGTCACAAGCCTACAAAACAAGACCCAGGAGCTAAAACAGGTGCACCAGGCCAAACTAGCCCGACCACCCAGGTCGACAGGGGTGTCGACTGGGCAGTCAACACCAGCTGGGGCAGGTCGACTCCCAAGTCGACTCCCCAGTCGACTTGGGGCTGGGCGGGAAATTTTCCCGCCTAGTCTGTTTGGCTCAAGATTCGATTTTCGAACTTTTTTTTTAAACTCTGGATTTTCTGAAAACTTCGACGGGCCATAACCGGGTCATACGGACTCCAATTTTCAAAAACTCGGACTCTATTTCGCGTATTTTTCCGAGGCGAACATAAAGGCACAGCCCGTTTCCCTTGATTCAGATGTTAACATTTAATTCTGCCTTGATTTACGTTATAACATGTTATTCAAAATATGGGTTGTTACATTCTCTCATCCTTAAAGGATTTCGTCCCCGAAATCTCTAAGTTAGGAAGAACGTATCCTACCATCCATCATCCATCTACTCAAAACATCATCCACGAGCAGTCATTGTCCTTAAAAGATTCTAAATGCTGTATGATCATATGCGAAAGGTGTGTGTATATGTACTTATCTAATGCGAAAAATCAGGCAGTTACTGATTCAGTAAACCTCTTTAATGCAAAGTATGTTAGTGAAATAAGTCCATATGTATGCAAATTCCTAACATAATTCATAATCTCTACATGAGTGCACATAACATTCATTCATACGCAACATCCACGTGATAGCATAACAAGTTTCATCCTTAAATAAGTATAAGCACTCATGCATATGCAACATGAAAGTGTGTGAGCCGATCTTAGTGCCTAATGTGTATCATGCATCCACGAGTATCCACTTGCAAACACTTGCAACCACTTGCAAACATCAAGCATAACATGTTTCAAATACATGTTTCATCCAAAGGCTTTCTACCTAAGGTTCTCATGACAAGATTAACGAAGTAACCAGATAAACATGGATAGCAAAAGATAAAAATGCTTGCTTATAAGAAAAGAGATTGAGAATGTACCCTCTAAAAGAAATGGGTGAAGTGCGCGCATCTTCTCCTCGGTTTCCCATGTTGCGTCCTCTTCGGCTTCACTCCGCTGAACCTTTACTAACTTGACTTCTTGATTCCTTAGCTTCTTGATCTCCGTTCCCAAGATACGAATCGGAGCTCGCCTTAGGGTTGTCTCTTTCTCTACCTCCACGTCTTCAAGAATGCTAGGCTCAACCACTTCGATTGACTTATGTAGGCACTTTCGGAGATGCGAGACATGAAAAACATTGTGCCCTCCTGCCAGCTTCTCGGGCAATTCCACCTTATAAGCCATCTTCCCAATCCTTTCTATGATAGGGAAGGGTCCTACAAACCTTGGTGCCAGCTTCCCAACTGCTCCAAAACGAACCACACTATGCAAGGGAGAAGCTTTCACAAATACCATATCTCCAACTTCAAATTCCAAGTCAGTCCTTCGCTTGTCTGCATAGGATTTCTGTCTATCTTGGGCGCCTTTCATCCGTCTTTGAATCAACTCAACCTTCTCGGAAGTGTCCCTTATCATGTCAGGCCCAAGTATAAGCTTATCCGTGGTCTCCCACCAACAAGTTGGTGACTTGCACGGTCTTCCATATAGAGCTTCAAATGGTGCCATCCCTATGCTTGCCTGATAGCTGTTATTATAAGCAAACTCGACTAGAGGAAGATGATCTTCCCAAGTACCACCAAAGTCAAGAATGCATAGCCTCAACAGATCTTCTAGTACCCTATTCACCCTTTCGGTCTGACCATCCGTCTGTGGGTGATAGGCCTTACTTAGATTCAATCGCGTACCCAACGCCTCTTGCAAACTATTCCAGAACTAGCTAGTGAAAATTGGGTCACGATCGCTAACTATGCTAGAAGGAACCCCATGCAATCGCACTATCTCTCGAAGATAAACAGATGCTAGCCATGATGCAGTCCTCTTGCTCTTCACCGGAATAAAGTGAGCACTCTTCGTAAGTCTATCAACTATGACCCATATGCTAGTATTCCCTTTCCTTGACCTAGGCAATCCATCCACAAAATCCATAGAGATACTTTCCCACTTCCATTGCGGGACCTCCAATGGATGTAATAGCCCACCGGGTTTCTTCGACTTGGCTTTCACTTGTTGACACACCATGCATTTCGAAACAAACTCGGCCACGTCCTTCTTCATACCAGCCCAAAAGAAAATGCGCTTCATATCCCTATACATCTAATACCCTCCAGGATGTATAGTCATCTTCGAGTGATGCGCTTCTTCGAGAACTTTATTCACTAAGTCTCCCACTTGTGGAACACATATTCTTCCATCACGGCTTAGCCACCCCTTGTCATCAATAGCATATCTAGCGAGGTGACTGGACGTCTCACCACGAATCAACTTGTCCATGATCTCGACTTTCTGTGGTCTTCCTTCTGCGAAGTCCCTACTTGATCAAGAAGTGTAGGTCTAAGCTCAAGAAATGCTAACATGCCAGTCATCGACTCAACAGTAAGTGTAAAATCAAAGGTTGCTAAGAACTCTAGATTCTTCATCTCAACAAATAAAGGGCTCAAAGTCAACCTTTTCCTACTTAGCGCATCTGCCACAACATTACCCTTGCCAGTGGTATAAGCTATATCAAAGTCATAAGATGCCAAGAATTCCATCCATCTATGTTGCCTTAGATTCAAATCCTTTTGCGAAAATAGGTACTTCAGAGACTTATGATCAGTATATAACTCGAACCTTTCGCCTAGAAGATAATGGCGCCATGATTTAAGTGCAAAGATAATCGCCACCAACTCCAAGTCATGTGTGGGATAGTTCTTCTCATGAACTTTAAGTTGCCTACCCCCATAGCATATCACTCTTCCTTCTTGCATCAGAACAGCACCTAATCCCGGGCCACATGCATCGGTGTACACGGTAAATATCTTACCCCCATCGGGTAACGCTAGAACTGGGGCTGTGGTAAGGTTTCTCTTAAGCCTCTGAAAAGCAAGCTCACACTCTGAGTCCCATGCAAAGACTAAGTTCTTTTCGTTATCTTGGTAAGAGGAGTTGAAATCTTAGCGAAGTCCTTAATGAACTTCCTATAGTAGCTTGCCAGATCGAGAAAACTTCTTACTTCAGCTGCATTCTTGGGAGTTTTCCAGTCTTGAACCGCAATCACTTTCGCGGGATCCACAGCTATGCATTGCTTAGAAACTATATGTCCAAGAAACGGAACTTCCCTTCTCCAAAAATGGCACTTAGAGAAGTTGGCTTTCAACTGATGAGCTCTAAGCGTATTCGTTACTTCCTTGAGATGTCTAGCATGTTCTTCCTCATCCTTTGAGAAGATCAGAATATCATCCACGAAAACGACCACAAACTTGTTAAGGAACTCCCTGAACACCCTACTCATCAAATCAACAAATTAAGCGGGTGCGTTAGTCAAACCGAACGGCATGACAAGCCATTCAAAGAATCCATCTGGAGTCCTAAACACAGTCTTGTCAATACTATCTTCAGCCACTCTAAGTTGATGGAATCCGGTGGCTAGATCGAGTTGAGAGAAAACAGAAGCACCTACAAGCTAGTCAAAGTGATCATCAATCCTCGGTAACGGGTGTCTATTCTTCTTTGTCAGCTTGTTCAACTCACGATAATCAACACATAGACGAAGCGAACCATCTGCCTTAGTAGCGAATACCACCGGAGCACCCCATTCTGAAATGCTTTGCCTAATAAAATTCTTCTCAAGCAACTCCTTAACTTGCTTACTAAGCTCTTTTCTTTCTCTCGGGGCCATGAGCCTAACGGGCAATGAAACTGGCTTGGCATTATCAACAAGATAAATGCGGAAATCTGTCTCGCGTTTAGGGGGTAACCCCTTAACATCTTCAAAGACATCGGGATATTCTCGGACCACCCTCACAGATTGAAGATTATCAACTAACGAGTCGAGGGATTCAAGATAACATAACATGATGGGATCTCTAGGATTACAAGAAATTTCTAGGGTATTACCGAGGTGAGTCATGAGCCTCACCACCCTATGCTCACAATCAAGAATGGCTCCATAACTGGATAACCAATCCATGCCCAAAATCATCCCATATCCCAAAAACCCGAGAAAATAAGCATTACACATGAATTCTACGCTCAAGATAGAAATCCTCAAATCCATACAAATCATAGATAAATGGGCGGAACCCCTAATTGGATTTGAAACACTAACGGGATCCTCAACTAGACTAGTACTTAGGTGCAACTTTTCAACAAGATCAGAAGAAATAAAACTATGCTATGCGCCAGAATCGAATAAGGTGCGAACAGGAAAATCAGAAATGTAAACAAGGATTTCTACAGAAATAATACCGTGATCAAGAACTGGAGCGGTGTTGAGAGCATGCACTTGCTCTCCAGAAGGTCCTGCTCGCTGAGTCTGTCCTTGCCCCTGTCCTTGCTTCTTAGGGCAATCCTTGTTATAGTGTCCAGTCTCTCCACAATGAAAGCATTCGCCCAACTTCCTCTTCTTCTTCCTACAGTCTTTGGCCAAGTGCCCAGAGATCCCACAGTAGTTGCACTTCCTTGTCTCCCTTGCCTTATTGTTGTTGTTTCCCTTGTTCCCCTTCTTGTTGTTCTGGTTGCTTTGATTGCCTCCCCACTTGGAATCCACCTTCTTGGTTTATGTCTCATTACTCTTAACTTCTTTCTTGCCATTCTTATCATCTCCTTGAAGCAATGCCAAATCCACTAAGCTCTCAAAAGTGGCCTCCATGGGTATATGAGACATGGCCAAACCGTGCAATGGCTCATTCAATCCTCGAGCAAAGCGTAGAGCCTTCTTCTGAGCTGTGTTAACCATATCTAAACCGAATCGAGCAAGCTGGTTAAACTTATTCACATACTCCTTAACAGTCATGTCCCCTTGCTTCAAAGATATAAACCTCTCCATTTGCATATTTTCTTCAGCAGATGATAGAAACTTAAGCCCAAACCTCATCCTAAAGTCGTCCCAAGTCTATATAGGCCAAGTAGCGGTGGTGACTTCCCACCGATAAGCAGCTTCCTCTTTCAATAGCCATACCGCCAACAGAACTTTCCGATGGTCATCTATATCAAAGATAGCCAAAAGGTCTTCAGTTTCCTTCAAACAATTTCTGGCCTCAACGAAATTCTCCGTCCCAATAAAATTATTGCCACCCATCGCCTTAAAGTCGTTGCAAATCTTCGCGAAATCCGCTTGTGGATGCTGAGGAGGAGGAGGAACCTCAGCTACGGGAGGAGGAGGAGGACGAGGAGGAAAGTCTGCAGGGCCTGCGCCATTGGCCCTAGCTTCCAAGACCCTTCAGAACCATTCGGGTATGGGTATTCCCTCGGGAAGGTTAAGATCGGCCATGCTGAAACGAAGGAAAAAGATAGATTCGGAACGAGGAAACAAAGGATAGTGCGAATGGCTTTTAGGGAATAGCCTTTTAAAATAAACTAGACTTTTTCTTGGAAAAATACTTCTTTATAATCGGTTTCGAAAATAGTTTTTTTCAAAAGTGAGTTTTAAAAACCTTTTGTTCAATCTCGTAAACCTTATGCTCTGATACCAAATGTAACACCCCACCTCCGCCAGGGTCACTCTTGCAAGTACACTGGCTTTGGAGGGGTGTTTGTCAAGGTAAACATGCATGAAGATATCACAAGACAGAACATATAAGTAAAACAGAGTAAATAAAGCAGCGGATAAAACTACTATTTCAAAACCATAGTCGACTTACATCAAAAGTACTAAGTCATTATTTTCCAACTACTACAAGTCTAGAAACATAAACTGAAAACTGGAAATAACATAAAGTAAACTATCCCCAAAGTAGACGTGGTAAAGCCATAGCGAGCTCAAGTCCAAACCGTACATGAGCTATCCAGTAAGCAAGCTAAAGACCCTGAGAACCTGGGGGGGAAACGGAAGAAAAGAAGCGAAAGAAAACGGGTCAGTCAAAAAGACTGGTAAGTCCTACATACTATTAGTATAAAAACTAATAAAGTTAACTGGACATGTAAAACAGAGATGAAACATAGGATGATAACTGGCATGGTGAAAAGTTAACAAGATAGATCAAGTGTGGCATCGCATATACAAGGTTAAGTTGCACCAAAAGTGTACTAGTATTCTAACCCATGTCAAGTATAAACAAGAAATGATCCCTTGTCCCAATCTTGGCCCAATATCATGAGATGACCTAAATCAAGGTCCAACTACACGGTCTAGTCGATCGGCTCCCTATAAGCCTAACTCGTCAAGTGTCGGTGTCATACGGCCCAATCACGAAATGTAGTCAACTGTGCTAGGTCCACCCTAGGGTGTATCAAGCCCTAGGGTGCCAACCACTGACACAAAAACAAGCACGCACAGTCCAAACCTACTGGTGCCCGTGTCTGCTTTTTCAACTCCGGACTATGTGCACGACCATAGTCCGCCTGAACCTACACCGGCGCACCTACTCAGCCGTCCCTTTTGGTCGCTTATAATCAGCCCAGTAATCGTGCCACACTCTAGCCTAGTCCCTAGGGTATCATGATACTATCAAGTGGGTTACTGCTAAAAGGGACCACACAACTAGGGTTTCTAATGGGTTAAGTGTGGTTAACCCTATCCAAACCATGTATCGAGTTGGTTAAGTGTATCCAAGGTTCATGACTTAACGCTATCAATCCATCGTGTTCAATTGGTTAAGTATTCAAGTGGTCCATGACTTAACCCTATCATGTGGCATTAATTAACTTAATGCACCCAACCTCTCACATTAGACCTTGTTGTGGTTACTAGTTAAGCTGGGCGGGTCCGGTTAGCTTTACACCACAACTTAGTCTAACCTCGGGTTTTTAAGTGCAACATGACCAACTTCTCATTTTGGGTCCTATTGTTTGTAGCTACTAGATAAGCCGGTCGATTCTGGGTAGATTTATGCTACAAACTCAACCTAACCTCGAGTTGGCCACTTTCATGTTTTCTACATGTCATGTCCACGTTCATGTTTTCAAGCATAATCACATGTCATATTTTCAAGTCATGTTTCATGCCATTTAAGTTTACCCATAATGTAACCCCATCGCACGTAAGTTCGCGTCAACACAAATAGGTCAAAAAGGGGGAACATAATGATATGACAAGTTGGGCATAAAGTGACAAAGTCTATCACAAGTTTAACATGGTGATAAATGAAGCAAAGGTGTTCATCACAACTAGCATATGGCATTATTGGCTTCAAAACATGCATGACATCAACTTAGAAAATAGGTGATAACATGGTAATAGTTGACATAGAGTGATAACTTGTGATTAGCATATAGTTCATAACATCATAGGCAAGTTAACATCAAGGTCATGAGGGGTTCTATGTTGCATTATGCACAAATCCCAAATAAAGCTCATAGCTTTATACCCAAAAAGTCAAGGTGATAGTCCCATAACCATGGATCAAAAGAGTCATGTATATATCTATGCATACAATGATAGATGCAAGGCAAGTGTTACACAAAAATCCCATTTCAACTTGCTACATGTCATATTAAGTTCATAGTTTAAATCTAAGAGTAGAATAGGGCCTACAAATCGCGGCTATGAGATCTAGAATAAAATAGAACAAGATTGAGACGAAGCCACACTAGAAATCCCCAAATAAAGATAAGATCCACTCCAAGCCTTGAGAAATAAGAAGAAAGATCCTTGTTTTGATGAAGAAAGATGGCTCCTTTGCTTTAGATCAAGCTTAGGCTCTCCAGCTCTCAAGTTGAAGAAGATGGAGGCCATGATTAGGGAGCATTTGGGCAGCACTTAGTTGTAGGAATGATTAATGAGGGTTTAGGGTAGGTCTAAGGGTGCTTATATAGAAGTTTAGGTTAGTTTAGGCCATAGGATTAACCCTAATTCAGATCTGAGCCATCAAATCACGTCATAAGCCAACAAAACACGACCAAGGAGCCAAATCAAGTGCACCAGGCCAAACTGGCCCGACCACCCAGGTCGACAGGGTTGTCGACTGGGCAGTCAACACCAGCTGGGGCAAGTCGACTCCCAAGTCGACTTGGGGCTAGGCGGGAAATTTTTCTGCCTAGTCTGTTTGGCTCCAGATTTGATTTTCGAACTTTTTTTTAAAACTCTTGATTTTCTGAAAACTTCGACGGGCCATTACTGGGTCATACGGACTCCGATTTTCGAAAACTCGGACTCTATTTCGCGTATTTTTCCGAGACGAACGCAATGGCACAGCTCGTTTCCCTTGATTCAGATTTTAACATTTAATTCTGCCTTGATTTACGTTATAACATGTTATTCAAAATACGGGTTGTTACAACCCCGGTCCTTGATTTGAAGACGACTCCAGGAATCGCCACATGCGTTTTTAATTTGGAAAATAAAAGCTCACGGTGACCATTTTTGATTGAAGAGGTCGGCCCATTTTCTGTTTGATTCGAAGCTTTAAAACGTTTTGGATAAATTTGGAAAGAGGGGTGCAATTATATAGAAGGAAGGTGTGGTTATATTTTGAACAACACGGTCATTTTTGTGTGGGGATAAAGGATTCCACGGGTTTGGTTGATGTCCACAAAAAAAGGAAAGAAAGAATTTTCTTTTATTTATTT
This sequence comes from Allium sativum, assembly GCA_030737875.1. Classification (NCBI taxonomy): domain Eukaryota; kingdom Viridiplantae; phylum Streptophyta; class Magnoliopsida; order Asparagales; family Amaryllidaceae; genus Allium; species Allium sativum. The sequence goes on along the minus strand of JASFAX010000022.1, from coordinate 27,347,537 downwards.
TATTTTATTATACTTCAATTTAAATTAAACCGGTATACATAACTTAAAAATGCACCTTGATTTCCGAACTCCTTTCTGAACCCAACAACTGACAATCCTAGGGTAATACCCCTATTCCGGACACACTGGGATAGGTCACGAAGTCTGATTTGATCGTCTTGAGGCGATATTAATTTAAATTGATATATATTAAATTAAAACCAATAAATTATGCGATAATAAATAAATATTATTATTCTGATTCAAACAGAAGTCTGAATTATTATTTAATTCAGTTGTAAATCTCGAACTGAATTATTTTTCGTATTACGATGGTTTAATATATTCGATATTAAATCGAAATTGAATATTAAATTAATAACTTAATATAAAATTTCACTTATATAACCAAATCAATATTTAAATTAAATATTAAATATTCAAAAATTAACCCATAAGGATCCAGGTCATTACACCAGGCCAGCCAGGGCCACACCAGGTCGACCCCCAGGTCGACACTATGGTCGACCTGGTCAGGGGCAGGTCGACCACATGGTCGACCCCCTGGTCGACCTGGCTCTGGGTGGGAAATTTCAGGCCTAGCCCTTCTGCGTTTGAAATTTGAATTTTCTGAAATCTGTTTGAATTTTAAAATTAATTCTGAAACTTCGGAAGGCCGTATCTCCTTCATACGGAGTCCGATTTACGCAAACTCGGACTCTATCTCAAGCATAATTTCGAGACGATCGCAATGGCGTAACCCGCTTCCCTTAATTCTTTCACCTTAAATTAATTATACTTTAAATTTGTTAATTTTAATGTTAACAGAAAATTCAGGGTGTTACACTTAGTGACTAAGTAATCAGGTAAAACACTACCGCACGTTTGTAATTCTACATATTAAAGCAACTATAACATGTATAATTTGCATATTACCGTTTGGACCCTAGATCCGTGCCAATAAGATCAAGAAAGTTACAAAATGTAAGTGAAACTTAGATGTTTGCATCGAATAAGTTGGTTTCTTGGTGCTCAAGTAATCTGGTAAAAAGCTGCCGCATGTTTCAAACTCTACCATTTCAAATACATATAATACTCATCATTAATTAATAGTGTTTTTAAAAACACGTTTCAACTTTGGGAGTAGAATTTGTGTGAATAAGACGAAAAAGTTTTCAAATATTAGTAGAATATTCATATTTTCATAATGACTGAGCAGGTTGCATAGTGACTTAGTAATCGGGTAAAACACTGCCGCATGTTTGCTATTCTACATTTTCAAGCATCTATAACACTCATCATTTGCATAATACGTCTTGACGACCACCAACTATTTCCCTCCTCTTGGGTGTACAGCCCAATCAGGATCATCAGTAATTATCCAAACGATGTGAAGACCTACGGTCTTCAACCACCGACTTCATCTTCGACTTATCGTCGAAACGGTTATTCAGAATGGGTATAGACCTGGCCTTTCTGAATAACTCGCGTATATAATAAACAAGTGCTAGAAAACACAACATACGCCTCATTCCAATTCTGAATATTCTTTATTTAAATATTCACATCTTTTGGGAAAGGTTCCCATTAATTTTATCAAAGATAAATTCTTTAAAATTTATTCTTTAATCTTCCTTTGGATGTCATTTCAAACCAAATTATGGTTTTCTAAACTAGTCGGGATTAGCGAACCACACCGAAGTAATTATTTATTTCCCAATCCCAACCTATTCATCCCACGGAGAAAAACTGTTATTACCCCATAACTAACACCACGGTGTTATCGGTAAATTTAATTACCATTTCCCGTTCAAATCTAATTAAAGATTTAACTATCGCTAGGAGCAAAACTGGTGATATTCCATTCTCGATCACGTTCCAAATTTGATGATTTATATTATCAATTCCCATTTTAATCCGATTAAAGATACATTAAAACTCCTCTTAGTTTTAATCTTCCCAAAAATCAATATTAATGATTATTTAGCTTTGGAAAATCCCACTAAATCTTCATAAAACGATTTATAAATTCCAAATCATATTTCACTGTAAATTTGGTTAAAGAAAGAATGTCATTAAAAACACAGTTCACTACAAACCCAATTCACATTTCTATTTCAATTCCAATTAAATATATTAATTAATTGGTATACTTCATTAAATCTAAATAAAAAGAATTAATCTTTTCTCAACGGGGTTTAAGAACAATGTTAATGAAGACACCATTCACGCCAAACCCAAATCTCATTGGATATTAAATACAAGGCTCTGAATAGAAAATATATCGGCTTATATTCAATATCAACTTCTGAAACCAACAAATATCGCTTTGGAAATAACGATATAAAATATATCTTCCAAATTTCCATAACAATATCCGTACAATCCCGAATCCAACATCGAAATATTCCGATGATAATTTCGATTCAAATCCATTCCAATTCATATATTGGAAATTCTGGTTATTTTTAAAACCATTTGAAATCTGATTTATTTATTTTCAAAATATTGAATTTATAGTTCTGGTTCACAAACTAGTTCATTTTGATAAAAATACATTTTTATCTTTTAAAATATGGGATATTTCATCCCAGTTCTTTCAAAATCGTTTATTATGATTTTACACAAATTATAGATATTTTTAATTATTTTATCAAGGCCCGTACGGTCGATTTCTTATAATGGCCATCGAATTGCACCTACTGCGACTTTTTCTGAAATTGATTTGGACATATCTCCAAATCCAACCGTCCGATTTCAAGTTTCTAATATTCGTTAGGAAGCTCTTTTCGATTCGAACCCAACGGTTCTGGTTTCAGGAGAATCCGACGGCCGGATCTCCCGCTACGTCAATTTGAAGTCAATGGTCGAAATTCATGAACTGCAGCGGCGTGGCGCGTTCTATTCAGGCCATTATATTATATATATAATATATATAATATATATTTCATCGATTTCCTTTCAAAATGTATTTTATAATTTGTTGTACATTCATTTTCAAAACAGTTTCAACTTCGTATTCAATTTTAAATCAAAATTGAATTCTTCCTTATAAACTCATTTTAAACTCATTTCAAATTGATTTCAATTCAATTTCAGTTCGATTTTCAATTCATTTTCATTTCGTTTTCAATTCGTTTTCATTATAATTTGAATTCGTTTTCATTTCAATTTGAATTCATTTTATTTTCAATTCAATTCGAATTCATTTTCTATTCAATTCAATTCGAATTCATTTTCTATTCAATTCGAATTCATTTTCTATTCAATTCAATTTGAATTCATTTTCTATTTTCAGTTCAATTCGAATTTCTTTTCTATTCAATTTAATTTGAATTATGTTTCTATTCAATTTAATTCAAATTTCTATTCTATTCAATTCAATTCGAATTTATTTTCAAAATATTCGATTTTGAAATCACTTTTCGATAATCATTATAAAATCGATAAAATTTCCGTTTGCGTTGAAATGGCGTTTAACTACTTAACACGGCTTCACATTTCAATTTTCACTGAATATTATTTTATATTTTTCGATATTTTGAACTGGAATCAGACACAGTCAATTACCATATAATTACAGTTATATGGATTTCATCCAATACATGTATACAACAATGACGAAAAACAATCAACCATCATCCAAAGTGCGTTCTACCCTGTATAAGCATCAAATATGAATATTCAACGCTTATAACAGTCTGTCAATCAATCGATTGACATACAACTAATTATTGGGATTAGTGTATGTCATATATCATCCCAATACCCGTGTGGGGTTTCAAACAATCAAACACAGATTTTATTCGTGTAGTTGGTGATGTGTAAAATTTATCGTCCCAATCAATATCAGTCAAATGTTTGTATATAAACAAATCGTCCGATTTGTTTATATATATTTATTTCATTTTAAATACACGTTAAAAATACTATTTTCAACTATAAAATATTTTTAACTATATAAATATTCTATTTTATTTCACATCGCACAATCAACTACACATCAAAATCAATCAAACAAACAAGCATACAAGCCGTCTATGGTCTGTGGATGACGGGTGTCGGGTGTTACTAAACACCGTCTGCATCCTAGTATATATTATAACTAGAAAAAGAAAATTTAAAGTGAGAAGTTCTCACCGAGGGTTACACTCCGCCGTGCTTTGTTGTTGAACTACTGAACCGTCTGGATCAGTTTGAAATTCCAATGCAGTCCTTTTCACGTTGTTCATAACAAAATTACATTTTTATTGCTTCATTTCAATAAATAAAAATCATATTTTTATTTCATTTATTTTTACAATGCTTCTTCCTATAATAAATTATATTTTTATATTTCTACTTCATATATAAAGATCGAATTTTTTTACTATCTAAATAATACAAAAATCGTATTTTTATCCTTCACACCTAATAAAAATCATATTTTTAATCTTCACACCTAATAAAAATCATATTTTTATTACTATGCGTACATAAAAATAATATTCTTATATCTTCTATTATATAAAATATCTTTGTATAACTAGAAATCAAATATTTTCAATTCTCTACTTCTTTATAAAAATCAAATCTTTCTATTCGCTACTTCTTGTGAATAAAAATCCGATTTTTATTTCTCTACTATATAAAGATCATATTTTTAACTTCTTTCTTATATAAAAATCATATTTTTATTTCGTTTTCTAGAGAATAGAAATCCTATTTTTATTTCTCCTATATATATATATATATATATATATATATATATATATATTATATTTTTAATTCGCTATTCCTACATAGAAAAACCATATTTTTCTATTGCTTAAAAATCAAATCTTTTCTAATTAAAGAAATACAATCTTTCTTTATATGAAAATATAATATTTCCTATTACAAAAATCTAATCTTTTAAACTTCTAAAAATCTCATCTTTATTGATTTAAAAAGCCCTTCTTTATTTTCTTCTACATATAAAAATCTAGTTTTTATCCATCATTTGTACATATAAAAATCGAGCTTTTACCCATCATTTATACATATAAAAATCGAGTTTTTAACCATCATTTATACACATAAAAATCGATCATATTACATTAAATAAAATATAAATAAAAACTCACGGATTTTCAAAAGGAGGAGTGCTGTTTGGGGTTCTTCGCGGTGGCGCATTGGGGGTATGTGGTGTCGAGGTGGTGCGGTTGGGGGTCAGGCGGTTTCTCAAGGTGGTGGCGGTGGACTTCGTCGATTTGGGGGTGTTTGGGTTTTTGCGAGGGGAGGAAGAGGGAGAGAGAGGAGAAGGAGGCGCGGGTTCGTCGGAGAGAGGGGGAGAAGAAGAAGCGGCAGCGGCGGCTCTGACAGGGGGGGCGGCGCGCAATTTCCCTCGATCCTCCATTTTTTTCTTTTTTGTTTTATCTGAGAGAGAGAGGGAAATAGGAGAGAGGAGGGAATTTTCATAATATATATTATTTTATTTAATTAAATTCAAAAAGCAACTTTTAATTTCGACCTCAAAATCGAACCCACCGACTGTCATCCATAGCTAATTACCCCCATTCCGAAAACAATGGGATATGTATCGCAAGCTGATTCGAACGTTTCGATCAATTTTCATCAAGATCAACATATAACTCTATATATTGAATTTGAACGTGCATTTCAATTTACTGGGGCCACATACAGACTCTAAAAATTCCCGAAAAATATTTTCTAGCTTCGTATTGACGATACAGTCCTAATAAAACTAGTTTCGTCAAATTCTGAGACCGTATGAAAAATGGCCATTTTCCAGTCGACTAAAATCAACTGAAACTGGTCAAACGGGTTTTCCTTTGCCACGCTCACATATTGATTCGAAAAATTATGAAAATTGGAATATAGAAATAATTTGATATCCCGGATCGAACAAAAGGGGTTTCATCAAAAATCGAGGTCGTTTGCAAAATTTCCATTTTTAAGGGCCAGAATTCCATAGCGACTATTCTGAATTTTCAATTGGGCATAACTTTTGATTCCCGCTATGAAATTTCAATTTTTCGGATTCGTTGGAAAGATATTCTCAAATAGATTCTAATATTTTTGGTTTCGCTAATATCCGGCTTATTTTGAATGCTGTACATTCATTTATACTTTGAAATCAAATTATCGAACTACCGCGCCATTTTCAATTCCTTTTATAATTATAAATAAATATTTATATTCTAACGCCGATTCAAATAAATATATATGTTCGAATTATATTCAAAATAAATTTCTCGTCATTATAATTTAAAATAATTCATTTTAAATATTCGAAATTCAGCGAAATTGCCAAAATAAAAATTTTTAATTGGCCTAGAATTTCCGGGTTGTTACAAGAATATTATATTTTCATATTGACTGAGCAGGTTGCTTAGTGACTAAGTAATCAGGTAAAACACTGCCGCATGTTTGCTATTCCACATTTTAAAGCATCTATAACACTCATCATTTGCATATTACCGTTTGGACCGTGGATCCATGCCAATAAGATCAAGAAATTTAAAAATATAAGTGAAACTTTGATGTTTGCATCGAATAAGTAGGTTTCTTGGTGCTCAAGTAATCAGGTAAAACACTGCTGCATGTTTGAAACTCTACCATTTGAAATACACATAATACCCATCATTAAATAATAGTGTTTTTAAAAACACGTCTCGACTTTGGGAGTATAATTTGTGTGAATAAGACGAAAAAGTTTTCAAATATTAGTTGATTATTCATATTTACATATTGACTGAGCAGGTTGCTAAGTGACTAAGTAATCAGGTAAAACACTGCCGCATGTTTTCTATTCTACATTTTAAAGCATCAATAACACTCATCATTTTCATATTACCATCTGGACCCTAGATCCGCGCCAACAAGATCAAGAAAGTTTCAAAATATAAGGGAAACTTTGATGTTTGCATCAAATAAGTAGGTTTCTTGGTGCTCAAGTAATTAGGTAAAACACTGCCACATGTTTGAAACTCTACCATTTTAAATACATATAATACTCATCATTAAATAATAGTGTTTTTAAAAACACATTTCGACTTTGGGAGTAAAATTTGTGTGAATAAGACGAAAAAGTTTTCAAATATTAGTAGAATATTCATATTTTTATATTGACTGAGCATGTTGCTTAGTGATTAAGTAATCAGGTAAAACACTACCGCATGTTTGGTATTCTACATTTTAAAGCAGCTATAACATGCATCATTTGCATATACCGTTAGGACCCTGGATCCCTGCAAATAAGATCAAGAAAGTTTCAAAATATAAGTGAAACTTTGATGTTTGCATCGAATAAGTAGGTTTCTTGGTGCTCAAGTAATCTGGTAAAATACTGCCGCATGTTTGAAACTCTACCATTTCAAATACATATAATACTCATCATTAAATAATAGTGTTTTTAAAAACACGTTTTGACTTTGGGAGTTGAATTTGTGTGAATAAGACAAAAAAGTTTTCAAATATTGGTAGAATATTAATATTTTCGTATTGACTGAGCAGGTTGCTTAGTGACTAAGTAATCAGGTAAAACATTGCCGCATGTTTGCTATTCTACATTTTAAAGCATCTATTACACTCATCATTTGCATATTACCGTTTGGACCCTAGATCCACGCCGATAAGATCAAGAAAGTTTCAAAATATAAGTGAAACTTTGATGTTTGAATCGAATAAGTAGGTTTCTTGGTGCTCAATTAATCAGGTAAAACACTTCCGCATGTTTGAAACTCTAGTGTTTCAAATACATATAATATTCATCATTAAATAACAGTGTTTTATAAAAACACGTTTGGACTTTGGGAGTAAATTTTGTGTGCATAAGACGAAAAGGTTTTCAGATATTAGTAGAATATTCATATTTTCATATTGACTGAGCAGGTTGCTTAGTGACTAAGTAATCAGGTAAAACACTACCACATGTTTGCTATTCTACATTTTAAAGCATCTATAACACTCATCATTTGCATATTACCATTTGGACCATGGATCCACGCCAATAAGATCAATAAATTTCAAAATATAAGTGAAACATTGATGATTGCATCGAATAAGTAGGTTTCTTGGTGCTCAAATAATCAGGTAAAACACTGCCGCATGTTTGAAACTCTACCATTTCAAATACATATAATACTCATCATTAAATAATAGTATTTTTAAAAACACGTCTCGACTTTGGGAGTAGAATTTGTGTGAATAAGACGAAAAAGTTTTCAAATATTAGTAGAATATTCATATTTTCATTTTGACTGAACAGGTTGCTTAGTGACTAAGTAATCAGGAAAAACACAGCCGCATGTTTGCTATTCTACATTTTAAAGCATCAATATCACTCACCATTTGCATATTACCATGTGGACCCCGGATCCGCGCCAATAAGATCAAGAAAGTTTCAAAATATAAGTGAAACTTTGATGTTTGCATCAAATAAATTGGTTTCTTGGTGCTCAAGTACTCAAGTAAAACATTGCCGCATGTTTGAAACTCTACCATTTCAAATACATATAATACTCATTATTAAATAATAGTATTTTTAAAATCACGTTTTGACTTTGGGAGTTGAATTTGTCAGAATAAGATGAAAAGGTTTTCAAATATTAGTAGAATATTCATAATTTCATATTGACTTAGCAGGTTGCTTAGTGACTAAGTAATCAGGTAAAACACTGCCGCATGTTTGAAACTCTACCATTTCAAATACATATAAAACTCATCATTAAATAATCGTATTTTTAAAAAACCGTTTCGACTTTAGGAGTAGAATTTGTCTGAATAAGACGAAAAAGTTTTCAAACATTAGTAGAATATTCATATTTTCATATTGACTGAGCAGGTTGCTTAGTGACTAAGTAATCAGCTAAAACACTGCCGCATGTTTGTTATTCTATATTTTAAAGCAGCTATAACACGCATCATTTTCATATTACCATTTGGACCCCAAATCCGCGCCAATAAGATCAAGAAAGTTTCAAAATATAAGTGAAACTTTGATGCTTGCATCGAATAAGTAAATTTTTTTGGTGCTCAAGTAATCAGGTAAAACACTGCCGCATGTTTGAAACTCTACCATTTCAAATACATATAATACTCATTATAAAATAATAGTATTTTTAAAAACACGTTTCGACTTTGGGAGTTGAATTTGTCTGAATAAGATGAAAAGGTTTTCAAATATTAGTAGAATATTCATATTTTCATATTGACTGAGCCGGTTGCTTAGTGACTAAGTAATCAGGTAAAACACTGCCGCATGTTTGAAACTCTACCATTTCAAATACATATAAAACTCATCATTAAATAATAGTATTTTTAAAAACACGTTTCGACTTTAGGAGTAGAATTTGTCTAAATAAGGCGAAAAAGTTTTCAAATATTAGTAGAATATTCATATTTTCATATTGACTGAGCAGGATGCTTAGTGACTAAGTAATCTGCTAAAACACTGCCGCATGTTTGTTATTCTATATTTTAAAGCGGCTATAACACGCATCATTTTCATATTACCGTTTGGACCCCAAATCCGCGCGAATAAGATCAAGAAAGTTTCAAAATTAAAGTGAAACTTTGATGTTTGCATCGAAGAAGTAAGTTTTTTTGGTGCTCAAGTAATCAGGTAAAACACAGCCGCATGTTTGAAACTCTACCATTTCAAATACACATAATACTCATCATTAAATAATAGAGTTTTTAAAAACACGTCTCGACTTTGGGAGTAGAATTTGTGTGAATAAAACGAAAAAGTATTCAAATATTAGTAGAATATTCATATTTTCATATTGACTGAGCAGGTTGCTTAGTGACTAAGTGATCAGGTAAAACACTGCTGCATATTTGCTATTCTACATTTTAAAACATCAATAACACTCATCATTTGCATATTACCGTTTTGACCCCAAATCCGCGCCAATAAGTTCAAGAAAGTTTCAAAATATAAGTGAAACTTTGATGTTTGCATCAAATAAGTAGGTTTCTTCGTGCTCAAGTAATCAGGTAAAACACTTCAGCATGTTTGAAACTCTACCATTTCAAATACATATAATACTCATCATTAAATAATAGTGTTTTTAAAAACATGTTTTGACTTTGGGAGTAGAATTTGTGTAAATAAGACGTAAAAGATTTCAAATATTAGTAGAATATTCATATTTTCTTATTGACTGAGTAGGTTGCTTAGTGACTAAGTAATCAGGTAAAACATTGTCACATGTTTGCTATTCTTCATTTTAAAGCATCTATAACACGCATCATTGGAATATTACCGTTTGGACCCTGGGTTTGCACCATTAAGATCAAGAAAGTTTCAAAATATAAGTGAAACTTTGATGTTTGTATCGAATAAGTAGCTTTCTTGATGCTCAAGTAATCTGGTAAAACACTACCGCATGTTTGAAACTCTACCATTTCAAATACATATAATACTCATCATTAAATAATAGTGTTTTTAAAAACACGTTTCGACTTTGGGAGTAGAATTTGTGTGAGTAAAACGAAAAAGTTTTCAAATATTAGTAGAATAATCATATTTTCATATTGACTAAGTAGTTTGTTTAGTGACTAAGTAATCAGGTAAAACACTACCGCATGTTTGCTATTCTACATTTTAAAGCATCTATAACACTCATCATTTGCATATTACCGGTTGGACCTTAGATCCGCGACAATAAGATCAAGAAAGTTTCAAAATATAAGAGAAACTTTGATGTTTGCATCGAATAAGTAGGTTTCTTGGAGAACAAGTAATTAGGTAAAACACTGCCGCATGTTTGAAACTCTACCATTTCAAATACATATAATACTCATCAATAAATAATAGTGTTTTTAAAAACACGTTTCGACTTTAGGAGTAGAATTTGTGTGAATAAGACGAATAAGTTCTCAAATATTAGTAGAATATTCATATTTTTATATTGACTTAGCAGGTTGCTTAGTGACTAAGTAATCAGGTAAAACACTGCTGTATATTTGCAATTCCACATTTTAAAGCATCTATAACACTCATCATTTGCATATTACCATTTGAACCCTGGATCCGCGCCAATAAGATCAAGAAAGTAATCAAGTAAAACACTGCCGCATATTTTCTGTTCTACATTTTAAAGCATCTATAACACTCATCATTTGCATATTACCATTTGAACCCTGGATACGCGCCAATAGGATCAAGAAAGTTTCAAAATATAAGTGAAAATTTGATGTTTGCATCGAATAAGTTGGTTTCTTGGTACTTCAGTAATCGGGTAAAATGCTGCCGCATGTTTGAAACTCTTGCATTTCAAATACATATAATAGTCATCATTAAATAATAGTGTTTTTAAAAACATGTTTCGACTTTAGGAGTAGAATTTGTGTGAATAAGACGAAAAAGTTTTCAAATATTAGTAGAATATTCATATTTTCATATTGACTGAGCAGGTTGCTTAGTGACTAAGTAATCAGGTAAAACACTGCCGCATGTTTGCTATTCTACATTTTAAAGCATCAATAACACTCATCATTTTCATATTACCGTTTGGACCCTGGATCCGCGCCAATAAGATCAAGAAAGTTTCAAAATATAAGTGAAACTTTGATGTTTGCATCGAATAAGTAGGTTTCTTGGTGCTCAAGTAATCTGGTAAAACACTGCCGCATTTTTGAAACTCTACCATTTCAAATACATATAATACTCATCATTAAATAGTAGTGTTTTTAAAAACACGTTTCGACTTTGGGAGTAGAATTAGCGTGAATAAGACGAAAAAGATTTCAAATATTAGTAGATTATTCATATTTTCATATTGACTGAGCAGGTTTCTTAGTGACTAAGTAATCAGGTAAAACACTGCAGCATGTTTGTTATTCTACATTTTAAAGCATCTATGACACTCATCATTTGCATATTACCGTTTGGACCCTGGATCCGCGCCAATAAGATCAACAAAGTTTCAAAATATAAGTGAAACTTTGATGTTTGAATCAAATAAGTAGGTTTCTTGGTGCTCAAGTAATCAGGTAAAACACTGCCGCATGTTTGAAACTCTACCATTTCAAATACATATAGTACTCATCATTAAATAATAGTATTTATAAAAACATGTTTGGACTTTGGGAGTAGAATTTGTGTGAATAAAACGAAAAAGTTTTCAAATATTAGTAGAATATTCATATTTTCACATTGACTGAACAGGTTGCTTAGTGACTAAGTAATCAGGTAAACACTGTCGCATGTTTGCTATTCTATATTTTAAAGCATCAGTAGCACTCATAATTTTAATATTACCGTTTGGACCCTGGATCCGCGCCAACAAGATCAAGAAAGTTTCAAAATATAAGTGAAACTTTGATGTTTGCACCGAATAAGTAGGTTTCTTGGTGCTCAAGTAATCTGGTCAAACACTGCCGCATGTTTAAAATTCTACCATTTCAAATACATATAATACTCATCATTAAATAATAGTGTTTTTAAAAACATGTTTCGACTTTGGGAGTAGAATTTGTGTTAATAAAACGAAAAAGTTTTCAAATATTAGTAGAATATTCATATTTTCATATTGACTGAGCAGTTTGCTTAGTGACTAAGTAATCAGGTAAAACACTACCGCATGTTTGCTATTCTACATTTTAGAGCATCAATAACACTCATCATTTTCATATTTCCATTTAGACCCTGGATCCGCGCCAATAAGATCAAGAAAGTTTCAAAATATAAGTGAAACTTTGATGTTTGCATCGAATAAGTAGGTTTCTTGGTGCTCAAGTAATCAGGTAAAACACTGCCGCTTGTTTGAAACCCTACCATTTCAAATACATATAATACTCATCATTAAATAATAGTGTTTTTTAAAAACACGTTTCGAATTTGGGAGTAGAATTTGAGTGAATAAGACGAAACGGTTTTCAAATATTAGTAGAATATTCATATTTTCACATTGACCGACTAGGTTGTTTAGTGACTAAGTAATCAGGCAAAACACTGCCGCATGTTTGCTATTCTACATTTTAAAGCAGCTATTACACGCATCATTTGCATATTACCATTTGGACCCTAGATCCGCGCCAATAAGATCAAGAAAGTTTCAAAATATAAGTGAAACTTTGATGTTTGCATCGAATAACTAGGTTTCTTGGTGCTCAAGTAATCAGGTAAAACACTACCGCATGTTTGAAACTCTACCATTTCAAATACACAAAATACTCATCATTAAATAATAGGGTTTTAAAAACATGTCTCGACTTTGGGAGTAGAATTTGTGTGAATAAGACGAAAAAGTTTTCAAATATTAGTAAAATATTCATATTTTTATATTCAGTGAGCAGGTTGCTTAGTGACTAAGTAATCAGTTAAAACACTGCCGCGTGTTTGCTATTCTACATTTTAAAGCATCAATAACACTCATCATTTGCATATTACCGTTTGGACCTCGGATCCGCGCCAATAAGATCAAGAAAGTTTCAAAATATAAGTGAAACTTTGATGTTTGCATCAAATAAGTAGGTTTCTGGGTGCTGAAATAATCAGATAAAACACTACCGCATGTTTGAAACTCTACCATTTCAAATACATATAATACACATCATTAAAATAATAGTGTTTTTAAGAACACGTTTCGACTTTAGGAGTAGAATTTGTGCGAATAAGACGAAAAGTTTTCAAATATTAGTAGAATATTCATATTTTCATATTGACTGAGCAGGTTGCTTAGTGACTAAGTAATCAGGTAAAACACTGGTGCATGTTTGCTATTCTACATATTAAAGCATCTATGACACTCATCATTTTCATATTACCGTTTGGACCCTGGATCCGCGCCAATAACATCAAGAAAGTTTCTAAATATAAATGATACTTTGATGTTTGCATCGAATAAGTAGGTTTCTTGGTGGTCAATTAATCAGGCAAAACACTGTCGTATGTTTGAAACTCTTCCATTTCAAATACATATAATACTCATCATTAAATAATAGTGTTTTTAAGAACACATTTCGATGTTGGGAGTAGAATTTGTGTGAATAAAACGAAAAAGTTTTTAAATATCAGTAGAATATTTGTAACGGCTCGGATTCCGCACAGACCCAATCGATCGCAAAATCGACTAAGACCGTTCAAAACTCAAACACGTTAACTCTGGGAATACAACAACATCAGAACAATAACATCAAACTTTTATAAACATTACAATAATGTTACATCAGAGTATAGAACATATTAGAGTACATTGAATAAAATACAGCCGAAGATTTAAATTACAACAAATACAATGCAGCGGAAATAAAATTACTAAGGCAGCGGAAGACAACTATGCTCTGGACACGGCTTTAGGCTTCGATCCAGAATCCTGCTCAAAAGGTAAATATCTGCAAAAAGCTACTCGACTGCCCGTGTGGAAGAGAGGGCACCCGAGTTTGCAAAGGTGGAAACAAACAACGGGTCAGTCATGGGACTAGTGTGAGAATTTTTAACTAATTTAACCAATAGCAATAAGCCAAATCGAAGGGCCACGCCACTATCGCGGAACGGGTTTTATTCCAATGGATTGTCGGTGCATATATTAAAATAAATTGTTAAACTACGCAATGCTTTTTAGAAAAAAATGAAAACATCATAAGACTCAAGTCACATCACAACCAGAGGATAGAGTTTTACCTTATGATGATTAAACATGCTTGGTACGATAAAAACGAATTTGATATTATTATTAGTGTATATATGTTTCAAAAACAATTCAAAGTAAATGTATCAATCCTAGGAAGCATAGCTACCATATATTATGCCTCCATACTAGTAATACAATCAAGTCTGTAGGGTCGTATTGGAAATTGGGTTTCCATCATGAGTCAAGGCTAGGAACGATCTCCTTACCGATTCGAGACACTCTAACTAATGTCTGAGGATCCCCCACAGTGAACCCTTGGATCCTGCAGGGCCGGTCCACACATATGATTTTGCAGATTGGCAATTCCTGAACACACGTTTCCCGGTCCTATAGGACCTATCATCCGAGGCGCCTCATTCCATCATCCACTTAAGTAAAATATCAGCCAGTTTAAGCACTGACACTACTTTTAGCTAGAAAGAAACGTGCTGCTCTCCCTGCGTTCCCTTGCTCCGTTTTAGACTCAGCCGGGTTGTGAGGCTTGTGAAGCTACGTTATACACAAAGCTACGCCTAAACAGGCCGTGCTTTGATCATCAACCACAAGGCCTTCTTTTCAACAAGAAACCTTGATCATTGCATCTTGGTATGCCACACGTCAATTCATATCATACTATTAATCTTTTGCCAAAATATACAAAAGGGTGTTAAGCAAGAGAATAAATTCTCCGCCACCAAGCATTCGTACATTCGACAGAAAATTAATAAATACAATATAAAGGAGTACGATGTCGGACACACATTCCATTTATAAGCTTATGCTCTGGGTCTTAGCGAAACCCAAATCCGTACAAATCAACACTACGTCCGGACAACTACCATCTTTGCCCCGTCTTGGGAGCAAATCAATCAAGGGCCTCAACACTAGTTACCCATTCGATGTGAAGATCGTCGGTCTTCAATCGCCGTCTTCAATTCTTCGAACGTCGTATCATTATTTGGAATGAGAGTAAACTCGGACTTTCCAAATAACTCTTGCATATATAAATTTGAAAACAATTTCATATCGTTATTGGTATTTTACAACGATTTATTCCTATTTTGATTTCATCAAAAATAGCTCGTTTTATAAAAAACGACGTTATAGGTCATATATGGTCATGGCGCTGTTTTTATGAAATTTTGAATTCCACATATCTCAAAATCTAACCGTTGGATCTTAACATAGTTTATATCGTTTGAAAGATCTTTCCAAGGCGAACCTGACGGTTTCAGTTTTGGGAAAATCTGACGGTCGGATCTTTCGGTATAATGATTTAAAGACACAATTCAAAAACACAAACTACCACGCTCGATTCATTTGATTTTAATTTCTATATATATATATATATATAATTATATATAATTCCGTCATCCATTTCATTTCACTATATTTTGCTAACATCGAATATCCCTATTTGTATATATAATGTCGAGGTATAACATGACACACAATAATGCTTATTTTTATTTTTATTCACATACACATCCTAAACATAACAATATTTTTTTTCTTTTATCCTTCAATTTACACCAAATGTATATTTGGTTTCATTATTTTTTTCTAATGAAAATCCATTCCTTAGAAATGTAAATTTCTAATCCTAGTATTTACATTGAAAAATGTAAATTTCTATTTTTCTCTAATTACATAAAAGTAACTTCCTAATTTCCTTTTGTTTACATTGAAAAATGTAAATTCTTTAAAATGTCACTTTTATTTCTATGTTTTTATTTAATCTAAAATGTAAAAAAAATACACTTTTTTAATTCATATATTTATTTACATCTAAAGTGTAAATAAAAATGTACTTTTTAAACTCATGTTTTTATTTAAATGAATTCCCTACATGATTCTAATGTGTTTACATTTCATACAAAAATTCTAATATGTATTGACAATAAAAATGTCCTTTTTATTTACCAAAATTCTAATGTGCATTATGACGGTAAACATAATTCTTTAATTAACATACAAATTTCATCTCAACAGAATGCCTAAAAGTGATGCATTCATTTTTGTTGACAATTCTAGTTTAACAAAATGGATTTTTTTTCTTTAACTCAAACTTCGTCTAACAAAAATGTAATTTTTGTTTTCAACTAAAACATTTGAAAAAATGTACATTTTTGTTTCAACTCTTTTATTTAGACAAAAATGTGGATTTTGTCTATTTTCTATACTCTTGAAAAAAATGTTTATTTTTTCTTTCAATGAACAAACAAATATTTTTGTCCAATCCATCTTAACGAACAAAATATTAATTTCCGTCTAATGAACAAGAATGTGTATTTTTGCTCAATCTATTTTAATGAACAAAAATGTTAATTTCTGTTCTATGTTTCTAATATTACATTAAAAATGTGTTTTTAATGTAAAACATATTTCATAATAAAACATGAATCTTTCTTCTAAGATTCAAATATTATGTGAAGACCCAAACCCCGGAACACGAAGGCAAGGGTAATCTTTGGAATGTAACACATAAACAGATAACATCAGAACAGAAATAAATAAATGCACCAGATAATGTATAACAGAATATCCTGGAAACAATAAACATCAGAGTTACACAGTATACAGGATCATACTTAGTACAAATACAGTTCAGCTATACATGAATGTCTACAGTGGAAAACAAATATAAATGTTCGATAGGAGCTGAACAGCATAAAAAGAGATAAATGATAGAATCCATCTTCAGCTCCAGCTATCCAGAAAGAGTCTGCTAAAACCTGAATACAAGGCTGCCTATGTAGAAATAGGGGCACCCGAGTTTGCAAGTGAAACAAACTATGAGCCAGTAATGGGACTGGTATGAGAAATCTACATGACATCTTTTACAATATGGCAAATCACAAGACCACGCCGCTAACGCGGAATGGGTTTACTCCCGTGATTGCCAGTGCTTTAAAACAAGTAAATCATTTAAACAACGCAATGCTCTTTATAAAAATGAAGCCGTTATAAGACTCAGGTCCCATCACACAATGCAACACAAACCGGAGGATAGTGTTTTACCTTATAATGGCAAAAATATGCTTGATACGAGCAAAACAAGTCATTTGATATTATTGCTAGTGTTTATATGTTTCAAAAACAATTTGAATCATAACTATCAATCATAGACGGCATGGGTACCATATATCATGTCGCCATATATATATATACAATCAATACCGCTCGATGTTGTATTTGGAAATTGAATTTCTGTCATGAACCGAGTCCAGGGATCGTCCTCACCGCATTGAGACAATCTAGCCTACCATGTCTCAGGAAAGTACTCGATGTGGATTAAACTCAAATCCAGAACACTGCGTTTCCCCACCCTATGGGGTGTAAACTGGTCATATCCCGACCAGACCATCGGCTCCAAAGAGACCAAACTAACCGAGGCGCCTCGCAATCCATCATCCACAAGAGTAAAATGTCAGGCCGTGTAAAATCTGACACCACTCCTAGCTAGAAAGAAACGTAGGTCCTCCTTGAAGTCCACTCCCGTTTCTGGCTCATACCGGGGTGTGAGGCTCGCGAAACAACGCTAAACACAAAGCTAGCTATTCAAAGCCCTGCTTTGATCGTTAACCACAAAGCTCTGTTGTGACGACAAGGAATTTCGCTCGATCCGAATCGGTCGTTAAACCAACCAAGACCGTTCAAAACAAAGTTGGTTTTCATTTTAAAAATATACTCTTCACACTCGTTCTAGGATACTACTGATCCCATCTCTAACGAGTCATTCTCATTGGATATTACTAATCCAATTTCTGATGAATTCTTTCGTATGGTTCTAATGTGCCTTGTTCTCTGAGCTTTGTAAACCAAAGCTCTAATACCAAATGTGACGACAAGGAATTTCGCTCGATCCGAATTGGTCGTTAAACCAACCAAGACCGTTCGAAACCCCTGATCGTATGAGAACAGGACAAATCAGAACTCAGATAGAAGAAAATTTCATTGTTACTACAACAATTCCATCAGATACAAGAATATACAGAGTATGAATAAATATAATACATTCAATAAATATCAGAGATTACAATAAATTACATAGCAGCGCAAAAACAATACAAAACACAACTGAAAGTAATACACGGATACAGAGCTTTCCGAGCATCGTTCCAGCTGTAAATCAGGATCCCGTGAATATAAATCTGCAAAACCAAAACTACTAGCTGCCCATGTCGAAAATAAGGGCACCCAGAGTTTAGGTTAAAACAATAAACTCCAAGTCAGTCATGTGACTAGTGTGAGAACAAAAACAGTTATTAATTCTTATTTTAAAGTTCGGTAAATCAAGGGACCACGCCGTATAACACCGAATTGGTTTTCACCCCAAGAATACCAGTGCTTAAACAAATAGTGCAATGCTAAATAAAGAACTATGAAGTTGTTATAAGACCCAGGTCCCATCACACAATGCAACGCAAGCCGGAGGATAGGGTTTTACCTTATAACAACCAAAAATGCTTGATACGTGAAATTTCATCTTTTATTATTACTATAAGTGAAGAAAACAACTTCATTCATAAGTATAAATCATAGACGACATAAGCGCCCCATCCCACTATGTCGCCCTACTAGGCTCTACAAATAAAACCGAAATACACGTATTGGAAATTGGATTCCATCATGAGTCGAGGCAAGGGGCAAGCTCCTCTCCGATTCGAGACACTCTAGCAAATGTCTCAGCACCCCCACTATGATCCTAGGATGCTTCAGGGCCGGTCCTCACCTAACTTTGGAGGATTGGCAATTCCTGAGCACACGTTTCCCGGTCCTAACAGACCAAATATCAAGGCGCCTCATCCAACAACCACACAGGTGAAAAGTATATAAATATCAGCCAGTTTAAGCACTGACACCACCTATAGCTAGAAAGAAACGTCGTGCTCTCCCTGTAGTCCATACCCCGTTTTTGACTCATACCGGGGTGTGAGGCTCGCGAATTCACGTTATACACAAAGCTACACCACGTAGGCTGTGCTTTGATCATCAACCACAAGATTTTGCTTTTCAACAAAATCCTTGATCATTTGCCAATTTGGCGTGCCACACAGGCAATTCATGCCATGCGATTGATATCTATCAATATATAACCTCTGTGCTCGTACGTCTCAAAGAAGGGCGTTAAGCAACAGAATAAATTCTCCGCCGCCAAACAGATGTATATTTAACAGAGATCAATCAACATAGAATAAAATCCAATGTCAGACACACAGTCCATTTATAAGTTCGTTCTGGGTCTGAACGAAACCGGAGGCACTTTCCTCGCATATCCATCGATCTCCAAGTACGTCTGGACGATCACCAACTGATTCCCTCATCTTGGGTGTACAGACCAATCAAGATCTTCAGTAATCACCCAAACGATGTGAAGACTTCCGGTCTTCAACCACCGTCTTCATCTTCGACATATCGTCGAATCGGTTATTCAGAATGGGTATAAACCCGGCCTTTCTGAATAACCCACATATATAATAAACACATGTTACACAAACACAACATACGCCTCATCCCAAATCAGAGTATTCCTTTATTCACATTCTTAGGGAAAGGTTCCCATTAATTTTATCAAAGATAAATTCTTTGAAATTCATTCTTTAATTTTCCATTGATATCATTTCAAACTAGCCGGGATTAATGAACCACACCAAAGTAATTATTTATTTTATTTCCCAATCCCAACCTATTTATCCCATGAGGCAAAACTGGTAATACCCCATATCTAACACCACGGTATTATTGGTTAAATTAATTACCATTTCAAGTTCAAATCTAATTAAAGATTTAACTATTGTTTTGGAGCAAAACTGGATACTCCATTCTCGATCACTTTTCAAATCCGATAATTTAAATTATCAATTCACATTTCAATCTAATTAAAGATTCATTAAAACTCCTTTTACTGGGTTAAAGAACTAATGCCATTTAAAACACAGTTCACGATAAACCCAAATTACATTCTACTTATTATCGGGTTAAAGAACAAGTGTTATTTAAAACACCATTCATGATAAACCCACAAATCAATTCTAATTCCGTTCCAATTAAATATAATAATTAATTGGTATACTCCATTAAATCTAAATAAAAAGATTTAATCTTTTCTCCTTCTGGGTTCAAGAATAGCGTTAATGAAGACAGCATTCACGACAAACCCAAATCTCATTTGATATTAAATACAAGGCTCTGAATAGAAAATATATTGGCTTATATTCAATATCAAATTCTGATTATTTTTAATACCACTTCAAATCCAATTTTATTTATTTAAAAATATTGGATTTTAATTCTAGTTCAAAACTAGTTCATTTCGATAAAAATATATTTTTATCTTTTCAAATATGGGATTTTTCATCCCAGCTCTTTTCAATTCTTATATTATAATTTTACACAAATTATAGATATTTTTAATTATTTTATCAAGGCCCGTACAGTCGATTTCCACCAATGGCCATCGAACTGCACCTACAACGACCTTTTCTGAAATTGATTTGGACGTATCTCCAAATCCAACCTTTAGATTTCACATTTCTAATATTAATTGGAAAGCTCTTTTCGATACGAACCCAACAGTTCCGGTTTGAGGAGAATCCGACGGTCGGATCTCCCGCAATGTCCGTACGAAGTCAATGGTCGAAATTTTCGAACTGCCGCGGCGCTGCGCGTTCTATTCAGGCCATTATATTATATATATAATATATATAATGTATATTTCGTCGATTTCTATTTAAAATGAATTTTATAAATCATTTTAAATTCGTTTTCAAAACAGTTTCAGCTTCATATTCAATTTCAAATTAAAGGTGAATTTTCCATTATAAATTCGTTTTACATTCATTTCCATTCAATTCGAATTCATTTCAATTTGAATTCATTTTAATTCAATTTCAATTCGAATTCATTTCAATTCAATTTCAATTCGTATTCTTTTTAATTCAATTTCAATTTGAATTCATTTCAATTCAATTTCAATTCTGTTCAATTCAAAATATTCGATTATGAAATCACCTTCCAATATTCATTATAAACCGAATAAAATCGATAAAAATATCGTTCGCGTCAAAATAACGCATCTCTAATCAACACGGCTTTATATTTTCAAAGACATCTTTATTTTATTCAACAAATAGATATTTATTCTATTCAACACATGAATCTTTATTTCTTTCTACACTTGACTAATCTCAACAAATGAGTACTGTCAACACATGAATCTTTTTGTTATTTAGTATATTTTATAAAATTTTGATTTCTATCGTTAAATTTTTAAATCAAACTCTAACTGTAAATTAGTAAGAGAACGATTCCCTAAATATTAACCTCGAAGGCCGAAACCAACATCAGATCAATACCCAGGAGACCACTCATCTTAGCTATTTTCCAGTTAGTTTCTAATTTTATATATGATAAAGATGTAAATTTTATTGTCAAATTATTTCATTCAACACATGACTAATCTCAACGAATGAGTACGGTCAACACATGAATCTTTTATTCTATAATATTCTTTATTTTCCCAATTGGAATAAGGCCCAACCAATTACCATATAATATTAATTATATGGATTACACACAACACATGTATATAATAGCAACGATAAATATTCAACCATCATCCAAAGTGCACCACACAACTGTATAAGCATTAAATATAAATAATTAATGCTTACACAGTATGTCGACCAATCGATCGACAAAGAATTAAATAATTGGGATTAGTGTACGCCAAATATCATCCCAATACCCGTGTGGGTTTTCAAACAATCAACCACAGATTTTGTTTGTGTAGTTGGGCGATGTGTAAAATTTATTGACCCAATCTATATCAGTCAAATGTGTGAATATAAACAAATCATCCGATTTGTTTATAAATATTCATTTCATTTTATATACACCTTAAAAATGATATTTTTAACTATAAAATATTTTTATTTCATCACATGAATTTCTATTCAGTTCATTCTTCAATAAAATGATATTTTTATTTTTCTAACTTATTTTAGATGATTTTGGCGGCATAACGGCACGATACTAGAAACGAGACAAGGCCTAGCCTTATCCCCGGTCTAGTGGTGGCCCACGCCATACACATATCAATCAAACCAATTTCCATCTCACCAAACAATCAAATTCAAGCCAAATAATCTAACTAATCTATGCAACCAAAGAAACAAGTCCATGGTCTGTGGACAGCGTTGTCGGGTGCTACTAAACACTGTCTTCATCCTAGTATATATTATATAACTAGAAAAAGAAATTAAAGGTGAGAAGTTCTCAAAGAGGGTTCCACTCCGCCGTGCTTTGCTGTTGAACTGCCGAACCGTCTGGATTGGTTTGAACTTCTAATGCAGTCCTTTTCACGCTGTTCAAATAAAAATTATATTTTTATTGTTTCATTTCAATAAATAAAAATCAAATTTTTATTTCATATATTTTTACAGCGCTTATTTCAATATAAAAATTATATTTTTATTTTCCTTCTTCTTATATAAAGATCGGATTTTTATATCATCACTAAAGAAATCACATTTTTATTTCAACATATATATAAGAAAGATCAGATTTTTATTTCTCTACATATATAAAGATCAAATTTTTACTAGTTATATAATATAAAAATTGTATTTTTATTCTTCACATTATATAAAAATTATATTTTTAGCGAATATAAAAATCAAATCTTTTCCCTTTTTAAAAATCTATTCTTTTCCTTGCTTAAAAATCAAACTTTTCTATTCTAAAAATTCAATCTTTCTTATGTTACAAATTCGAACTTTCCTGTGTTAAAAATTCGAACTTTCCTATGTCAAAAATTCAAACTTTAACATCATAATAATCAAATCCTTTATCCTATAAAAAATCATAACTTTAATCCCCTAAAGATCAGATTTTTATCACACTAAAAATCGAACCTTTATAAATTAAAATTCGGATTTTTATAATTAAAAATAAAATCTTTTTAACGCTTTTCATATAAAAATCCTTTCTTTAATCAATGCTTGTAATTTATATAAATAAAACTGATTAAATAAATAAAGAAAACCAATGCTATTTAAAATAGAAAATGGGGGAAAAAACTCACATTTTTTTTCTATTTTTACTACGTATTTTTGGGGGCTGCTGCTGCGTTGAGGTCTGGAAGGGGGAGGGGCTGTCAGGCCAGCGCGGCGGGTCGGGGGAGGCTTCCAGGTTGGGGGGAGGGTTCGTTCTTCGAATGAAAGAGGAGAGGAGACGGAGGGATTGAGGAAGAAGAAGGAGGGGGCGGTGTCAAGTGTCGTAGGGAGAGAGCGTAGGGTTGAGCGGAGGGTGTCTGGGGAGGGCGGCGCTGCCTAGGGAGGCGCGCGATGGGGAGCCGCGCCCGTGGAAGCGGCGGCTAGGGTTCCACCCTTTTTTTTATTTCATTTGAATTCAAAGACGACGAGGGATGGGCTGACAGGAAATAGGGGTTGACCCCCTTTTTTTATTTAATTTAATTTTTTAAATCCTCAAAAAGTTACCTTTTATTTCGGCCTCTAAACGAGACCCACCGACTGTCGTCCATAGCTAATTACCCTCATTCCGAACATAATGGGATATGTATCATATGCCAATTCGGCTGTTACAATCAGTTTTCATCAAAATTAAAATATAAATCTATATATATTCAGTTCAAACGCACATTTCAATTTACCGAGGTCACATACTAACTCGAAAAATTACAGAAAAATATTCTCTAGCTTCGTATTGACGATACGGTCCTAACAAAACTGGTTTCGTCAAATTCTGAGACCGTTTGAAAAATGGCCATTTTCCAGTCGATTGAAATCAACTAAAACTGGCCAAACGCGTTTCCCTTTGCCACGCTCACATATTGAATCGAAAAATTAAGAAAATTGGAATCCAGCAATAACTTGACATCACGGATCCAACAAAAGTGGTTTCGTCGAAATCTGAGGTCGTTTGCAAAATTTCAATTTTTAAGGGCCAGAATTCCATAGCGACTATTCTGAATTTTCAACTGGACGTATCTTTTGATTCCCGCTATGAAATTTTGATTTTTCGGATTCGTTGGAAAGATATTCTCAATTAGATTCTAATATTTTTTGTTTTGCTAAATTCTGGTTTATTTTGCACCCGGTACATTCATTTGAAGTTTAAAATCGAATTATCGAACTATAGGGCCGTTTTCAATCCCTTTTACAATTTAAAATAATTATTTATATTCTAACGACGATCTATATAAATATATATGTTCGAATTCTATTCAAAATAAATTTCTCGTCGTTATTATTTAAAATAATTCATTTTTAATATTCAAAATTCAATAAAATTGCCAAAATAAAAATTTCAAACTGGCCCAGATTTTCGGGTTATTACAATCTCCCCCACTTAAAACTTTTCGTCCCCGAAAAGGAACTAAGCTGAAAGTTGTTTTAAAAACCAACTCAACTTTCATTGTTTTGATTACGGCTTAAGTTCTTCAACATTTCAGTTTCTAAGAACTTTTCAAATTTTTCAAAAATTTGGCTAACACCCTAAATTTCTGAAAAATTTCGCCATAACCTCCCCTGCACCGGGGACTTCGGGATATTACATATAGCCTCCCATGGCCTTCTTCATTCAAAAAGAAAAAGAAAAACCAAAGCGGCTAGCCAATCGGCTCATAAAATCATCATCACCCAAACAAAACAGTAAATTATGGTAAACATGTAGCTATTTGTCGGGCAAACAATTTTATTCCTCTACTCTAGCCTCCTTGCTATGACCTGCTCGATAGATATACATGTACATGCATGCAATTTTTAATACAGTCCAATATTTGGTTAAATTTGGCCTAAATTCGCCGTTCATTCACATAATGGTTTAAATAAATAATCATCCAACAGAATCATCAATCAATTAGTGAATTAACGTTTCAAATTCATAATTTTGATATATATACAGAAAATCAAGTTTTTGGTGCCAAATCACAACAATGTATTCTAGCTGTATTTTGGTTCTCACACCAGTCGAATGGAAATATATAGATATCACACCTTCGAAACACGAACATAAACACTGATGGTGATATATCAACCATCAGTATCATCTCCGGGCGACTAGAGTGTGATTCTATATCTATCCAGTATATTGAAACTTCGAATATATGTTCATGACACGTATACGCAAAATCCTTATATACTGGATTGTCCAAATTCAAAATAAATAAATATTCAAATAAGTGTAAAGCGATTTAAATTTCAAAACAATGTTGGTTTTCATATTAAAAATATATTCTTCACACTCGTTCTAGGATACTACTGAACCCATCTCTAACGAGTCATTCTCATTGGATATTACTAATCCAATTTCTGATGAATTCTTTCGTATTGTTCTAATGTGCCTTGTTCTCTGAGCTTTGTAAACCAAAGCTCTGATACCAAATGTGACGACAAGGAATTTCGCTCGATCCGAATCGGTCGTTAAACCAACCAAGACCATTCGAAACCCTTGATCGTATGAGAACAGGAGAAAGCAAAAATCAGAAAGAAGAACATTTCACTGTTACTACAACAATTCCATCAGATACAAGAATATACAAAGTATGAATAAATATAATACATACAATAAATATCAGAGATTACAATAAATTACACAGCAGCGGAAAAACAATAAAAACACAGCTGAAAGTAATACATGGATACAGAGCTTTCCGAGCATCGTTCCAGCTGTAAATCAGGATCCTGTGAATATAAATCTGCAAAACCAAAACTACTAGCTGCCCGTGTCGAAAATAAGAGCACCCACAGTTTAGGTTAAAAATAAACTCCAGGTCAGTCATGTGACTGGTGTGAGAACTAAAACAGTTATTAATTCTTATTTTAAAGTTCGGTAAATAAAGGGACCACGCCGTATAACACGGAATGGGTTTTTACCCCAAGAATACCAGTGCTTAAACAAACAGCGCAATGCTAAATAAAGAACAATGAAGCTGTAATAAGACCCAGGTCCCATCACACAATGCAACGCAAGCCGGAGGATAGGGTTTTACCTTATAACTGCCAAAAATCCTTGATACATGAAATTTCATCTTTTATTATTACTATAAGTGAAGAAAACAACTTCAATCATAAGTATAAATCATAGACGGCATAAGCGCCCTATCCCATTATGTCGCCATACTAGGCTCTACAAATAAAACCGAAATACACGTATCGGAAATTGTATTCCATCATGAGTCGAGGCAAGGGTCAAGCTCCTTTCCGATTCAAGAAACTCTAGCAAATGTCTCAGGACCCTACTATGACCCTTGGATGCTTTAGGGCCGGTCCTCACCTTACTTTGGAGGATTGGCAATTCCTGAGCACACGTTTCCCGGTCCTAACCGACCTAATATCGAGGCGCCTCATCCAACAACCACACAGGTGAAAAGTATATAAATGTCAGCTAGTTTAAGCACTGACACCAGCTGTAGCTAGAAAGAAACGGCGTGCTCTCCCTGCAGTCCGTATCCCGTTTTTGACTCATACCGGGGTGTGAGGCTCGCGAATTCACGTTATACACAAAGCTACGCCACGTAGGCCGTGCTTTGATCATCAACCACAAGACTTTGCTTTTCAACAAAATCCTTGATCATTTGCCACTTAGGCGTGCCACACAGGCAATTCATGCCATGCGATTGATATCTATCGATATATAACCTCTGAGCTCATACGTCTCAGAGAAGGGCGTTAAGCAAGAGAATAAATTCTACGCCGCCAAACACATGTATATTTAACAGAGATCAATCAACACAGAATAAAATCCAATGTCAGACACACAGTCCATTTACAAGTTCGTTCTGGGTCTGAACGAAACCGGAGGCACTTTCCTCGCATATCCATCGACCTCCAAGTACGTCTGGACGATCACCAACTGATTCCCTCATCTTGGGTGTACAACCCAATCAAGATCGTCAGTAATCACCCAAACGATGTGAAGACTTCCGGTCTTCAACCACCGTCTTCATCTTCGACATATCGTCGAATCGGTTATTCAGAATGGGTATAAACCTGGCCTTTCTGAATAACCCACGTATATAATAAATATGTGTTACACAAACACAACTTACGCCTCATCCCAATTCAGAGTGTTCCTTTATTCACATTCTTAGGGAAAGGTTCCCATTAATTTTATCAAAGATAAATTCTTTGAAATTCATTCTATAATCTTCCATTGATATCATTTCAAACTAGCTGGGATTAACGAACCACACTGAAGTAATTATTTATTTTATTTCCCAATCCCAACCTATCTATCCCACGAGGCAAAACTGGTAATACCCCATATCTAACACCACGGTATTATTGGTAAAATTAATTACCATTTCACATTCAAATCTAATTAAAGATTTAACTACCTTTTTGGAGCAAAACTGGTGATAATCCATTCTCGATCACTTTTCAAATCCGATAATTTAAATTATCAATTCACATTTCAGTCTAATTAAAGATTCATTAAAACTCCTTTTACTGGGTTAAAGAACTAATGCCATTTAAAACACAGTTCACGACAAACCCAAATCACATTCTACTTATTATCGGGTTAAAGAACAAGTGTCATTTAAAACACCGTTCATGATAAACCCACAAATCAATTCTAATTCCATACCAATTAAATATAATAATTAATTGGTACACTCCATTAAATCTAAATAAAAAGATTTAATCTTTTCTCCTACTGGGTTCAAGAACAGCATTAATGAAGACACCATTCACGACAAACCCAAATCTCATTTGATATTAAATACAAGGCTCTGAAAAGAAAATGTATCGGCTTATATTCAATATCAAATTCTGATTATTTTTAATACCACTTCAAATCCAATTTTATTTATTTAAAAATATTGGATTTTAATTCTAGTTCAAAACTAGTTCATTTCGATAAAAATATATTTTTATTTTTTCAAATATGGGATTTTTCATCCCATCTCTTTTCAATTCTTATATTATAATTTTGCATAAATTATAGATATTTTTAATTATTTTATCAAGGCCCGTACAGTCGATTTCCACCAATGGCCATCGAACTGCACTTACAACGACCTTTTATGAAATTGATTTGGACGTATCTCCAAATCCAACCGCTAGATTTCACATTTCTAATATTCATTGGAAAGCTCTTTTCGATACGAACCCAACGGTTCCGGTTTGAAGAGACTTCAACGGTCGGATCTCCCGCAATGTCCATACGAAGTCAATGGTCGAAATTTTCGAACTGCCGCGGCGCGGCGCTTTCTATTTAGGCCATTATATTATATGTATTTAATATATATAATATATATTTCATCAATTTTTATTTAAAACGAATTTTATAAATCATTTTAAATTCGTTTTCAAAACAGTTTCAGCTTCATATTCAATTTCAAATTAAAGGTGAATTTTCCATTATAAATTCGTTTTACATTCATTTCCATTCAATTCGAATTCATTTCAATTTGAATTCATTTTAATTCAATTTCAATTCGAATTCATTTTAATTCAATTTCAATTCGAATTCATTTGAATTCAATTTCAATTCGAATTCATTTCAATTCAATTTCAATTCTGTTCAATTCAAAATATTCGATTATGAAATCACCTTTCAATATTCATTATAAACCGAATAAAATTGATAAAAATATCGTTCTTGTAAAAAACGCATCTCTAATCAACACGGCTTTATATTTTCAAAGACTTCTTTATTCTATTCAACAAATGAATATTTATTCTATTCAACACATGAATCTATATTTCTTTCTACACTTGACTAATCTCAACAAATGAGTACTGTCAACACACGAATCTTTTTGTTGTTTAATATATTTTATAAAATTTTGATTTCTATCGTTAAATTTTTAAATCAAACACTAACTGTAAATTAGTAAGAGAACGATTCCCTAAATATTAACCCCGAAGGCCAAAACCAACATCAGATCAATAACCAGGAGACCACTCATCTTAGCTATTTTCCAGTTAGTTTCTAATTTTATATATGATAAAGATGTAAATTTTATTGTTAAATTATTTCATTTAACACATGACTAATCTCAACGAATGAGTACGGTCAACACATTAACCTTTTATTTTATAATATTCTTTATTTTCCCAATTGGAATGAGGCCCAACCAATTACCATATAATGTTAATTATATGGATTCCACACAACACATGTATATAATAGCAACGATAAATATTCAACCATCATCCAAAGTGCACCACACAACTGTATAAGCATTAAATATAAATAATTAACGCTTACACAGTCTGTCGACCAATCGATCGACATGCAATTAAATAATTGCGACTAGTGTACGCCAAATATCATCCCAATACCCGTGTGGGGTTTCAAAAAATCAACCACAGATTTTGTTTGTGTAGTTGGGCGATGTGTAAAATTTATCGACCCAATCTATATCAATCAAATGTGTGTATATAAACAATTCATCCGATTTGTTTATAAATATTCATTTCATTTTATATACACGTTAAAAATGATATTTTTAACTATAAAATATTTTTATTTCATCACATGAATTTCTATTCAGTTCATTCTTCAATAAAATGATATTTTTATTTTTCTAACTTATTTTAGAAAATATCGGCGGCATAACGGCACGATACTAGAAACGGGACAAGGCCTAGCCTTATCCCCGGTCTAGTGATGGCCCACGCCATACACATATCAATCAAACCAATTTCCATATCACCAAACAATCAAATTCAACCCAAACAATCTAACTAATCTATGCAACCAAACAAACAAGTCCATGATCTGTGGAGAGTGGTGTCGGGTGCTACTAAACACCGTCTGCATCCTAGTATATATTATATAACTAGAAAAAGAAATTAAAGGTGAGAAGTTCTCACAGAGGGTTCCACTCCGCCGTGATTTGTTGGTTAACTGCAGAACCGTTTGGATTGGTTTGAACTTCCAATGCAGTCCTTTTCACGCTGTTCCAATAAAAATTATATTTTTATTGTTTCATTTCAATAAATAAAAATCAAATTTTTATTACATATATTTTTACAGAGCTTATTTCAATATAAAAATTATTTTTATTTTCCTTCTTCTTATATAAAGATCAGATTTTTATATCATCGCTATAGAAATCACATTTTTATTTCAACATATATATAAGAAAGATCAAAATTTTATTTCGCTACATATATAAAGATCAAATTTTTACTAGTTATATATTATTAAAATCGTATTTTTATTCTTCACATTATATAAAAATTATATTTTTAGCGAATATAAAAATCAAATCTTTTCCCTTTTTAAAAATCTATTCTTTTCCTTGCTTAAAAATCAAACTTTTCTATTCTAAAAATTCAATCTTTCTTATGTTACAAATTCGAACTTTCCTGTGTTAAAAATTCAAACTTTCCTATGTTAAAAATTCAAACTTTAACATCATAATAATCAAATCCTTTATCCTATAAAAAATCATAACTTTAATCCCCTAAAAATCAGATTTTTATCATACTAAAAATTGAACCTTTATAAATTAAAATTCGGATTTTTATAATTTAAAATAAAATCTTTTTAACGCTTTTCATATAAAAATCCTTTCTTTAATCAATGATTGTAATTTATATAAATAAAACTGATTAAATAAATAAAGAAAACCAACGTTATTTAAAATAGAAAAAGGAGAAAAAAAACTCACATTTTTTTCGGTTCTACTGCATATTGGGGGGCTGCTGCTGCGTTGAGGTCTGGAAGGTGGAGGGGCTGTCAGGCCAGCGCGACGGGTCGTGGGAGGCTTCCAGGTGGGAGGGGGGTCGTTCTTCGAATGAAAGAGGAGAGGAGACGGAGGGATTGAGGAAGAAGAAGGAGGGGGCGGTGTCAAGTGTCGTAGGCAGAGAGCGTAGGGTTGAGCGGAGGGTGTCTGGGGAGGGCGGCGCTGCCTAAGGAGGCACGCGATGGGGAGCCGCGCCAGCGGAAGCGGCGGCTAGGATTCCGCCCTTTTTTTTTTTATTATTTCATTTGAATTCAAAGACGGGGAGGGATGGGCTAAGAGGAAATAGGGGTTGACCCCCTTTTTCTATTTAATTTAATATTTTAAATCCTCAAAAAGTTGCCTTTTATTTCGGCCTCTAAACGAGACCCACCGACTGTCGTGCATAGCTATTTACCCCCATTCCGAACACAATGGGATATGTATCGTACGCCGATTCAGCTGTTACAATCAGTTTTCATCAAAATTAAAATATAAATCTATATATATACAGCTCAAACGCACATTTCAATTTACCGAGGTGACATACTAACTCGAAAAATTCCAGGAAAATATTCTCTAGCTTCGTATTGACGATACGGTCCTAACAAAACTAGTTTCGTCAAATTCTAAGACAGTTTGAAAAATGGCCATTTTCCAGTTGATTGAAATCAACTAAAACTGGCCAAACGCGTTTTCCTTTGCCACGCTCACATATTGAATCGAAAAATTACGAAAATTGGAATCTAACAATAACTTGACATCACGAATCCAACAAAAGTGGTTTCATCGAAATCCGAGGTCGTTTGCAAAATTTCCATTTTTAAGGGCCAGAATTCCATAGCGACTATTCTGAATTTTCAACTGGACGTATCTTTTGATTCCCGCTATGAAATTTTGATTTTTCGGATTCGTTGGAAAGATATTCTCAATTAGATTCTAATATTTTTGGTTTCGCTAAATTCCGGTTTATTTTGCACCCGGTACATTCATTTGAAGTTTGAAATCGAATTATCGAACTATAGGGCCATTTTCAATTCCTTTTATAATTTAAAATAATTATTTATATTCTAACTACGATCTATATAAATATATACGTTCGAATTCTATTCAAAATAAATTTATCGTCGTTATTATTTAAAATAATTCATTTTAAATATTCAAAATTCAATAAAATTGCCAAAATAAAATTTTTAAACTAGCCCAGATTTTCGGGTTATTACATCTACTTTTCAACAAAAGCTTTGATCACGGCATCTCTGTATGCCACGTTGCCAGTATACAACGTCAGACACACGTCCATTTACAAGTCCCTTCTGGGTTTGAACGAAACCGGAGGATCTTTATTCCTCGCACATTCGTACAATCAACATGTACGTCCGGAGGCTACTACTTCAGCCCCTTCAAGGTAACAACTCCTATCATGGACATCAGTAGCACCCCTCCATTCGACGTAAAGATCATCGGTCTTACACCGTCTTCGTATATTCGACATTTAATCGTCGATCAACTATTTGAAATGAGAATTAACTCGGCCTTTTCAAATAATTCACGTGTGTTTAGAACTTCAAATCAATTCATTTCAATGATTAAATTATTCGACATCATTAATTCTGTTCTTTAATGTAGTTTTCACGCCAAATACATTCAACCATCAAATATCCAATAAACCAAGAAAAATCAGTTTATTTTCATTCCACATCATTTATAATATTTTATTACGATTTATCGCCATTTTTATTTATTTAAAAATAGCCAGTTCATTCAAACGACGCTTCAGGTCATAACGCGGCCGTGGCACTGTTTTTTTTTAGATTTGATTTACACATATCTGAAAATCTAATCGTTGGATCTTCACAAATTTTATATCATTAGGAAGATCTTTTCAAAACGAATCCAACGGTTTCAGTTTTGGGAAAATCCGACGGTCGGATCTCCCGATACAATCGTTTGAAGTTTCGATTTCGAATATCGAACTACAGCGTTGTTATTCAATTTAATTTAATTATATTTATATATATACATATATATATAAATATATTCGATTCTGGTGCTGTTTTTCTTCATATTTGAATTAAACATTCCAGACAATCCAACCGTTGGATTTTTACAAAGTTGGTGCCGTTGGAAGGTATTTCCCAGGCGAACCCAACGATTGTGGTTTCGGGATAATTCGATGGTAAGATCTCCCGCAATAATCGTTTGAAATCACGGTTTCAAAATACGAACTGCAGCTTCGCTATTCGATTTATTTTAATTATATATATATATATACAAATATAATCGATTCTTCGATTTCAAAACCATATCCATTTCATACATTTGATAAAAATGAGATTTTTATTATAGAACAATTTATTTCAAAACATGAATATTTTATATAGTTCATATAGATGATAAAAATGTGATTTTTATTATAAAACAATTTATTTCAAAACACGACTATTTTATATAGTTCATATAGATGATAAAAATCTGATTTTTATTATAAAACCATTTATTTCAAAACACGACTAATTTATATAGTTCATATAAATGATAAAAATGTAATTTTTTATTATTAAACAATTTATTTCAAATCACGACTATTTTATATAGTTCATATAGATGATAAAAATGTGATTTTTATTATAAAACAATTTATTTCAAAACACAACTATTTTT
Organism: Allium sativum; assembly: GCA_030737875.1. Classification (NCBI taxonomy): domain Eukaryota; kingdom Viridiplantae; phylum Streptophyta; class Magnoliopsida; order Asparagales; family Amaryllidaceae; genus Allium; species Allium sativum. Next base: position 27,313,583 of record JASFAX010000022.1, on the reverse strand, counting down.
TATAGTTCATATAGATGATAAAAATGTGATTTTTATTATAAAACAATTTATTTCAAAACACGACTATTTTATATAGTTCATATAGATGATAAAAATGTGATTTTTATTATAAAACCATTTATTTCAGAACACGACTATTTTATATAGTTCATATAGATGATAAAAATGTGATTTTTATTATAAAACAATTTATTCAACACATGAATGTCCCTCAACACATGAATTTCTATTCAACACATGAATATAGTTTCAACACATGAAAATAAATCAAACACAGAAAGATTTCGGAAAATATCGGCAGCATAACGGCAGGGTAGTTAAAACCGGGACCGTATCGATGTACGACTCCTCACTCTACCTTTAAACCTTGCGGTTTTTGACAATGGGGATTTCATGCATCTAATTCGCACGCAGACGAGCATGTTTTTCTTTCATTTTCACAACCTATTCTATTTTGTTTTCAACCAAAATGGTTATTTTACAACCACAATCAATTATTCTCAACCACAAACAATTCTACCAACCATTCGCATTATTCACCAAATTTCGCATCAACCAAATAATCCAAACAATATCACTACTAATAAATATCGTCCATGGTCTATGGACGAGGGGAGTATATATATATATATATATATATATATATATATATATATTCGTACATAAATATATTTCAATTCATTTCAATATCATTTTATTGCATATATAATTTTTACAACGCATATATAACTTATACATCAAACATACAACTTATACAACGCTTATACATGAGGTGTACAACGCTTATATAACTCGTACATCGACTATATAATTTATACATCGTCTATTCCACATCGTTTATAATTCAGAAATCTCACATTGGGTTCCACTCCTCCAAAAATTGCAGAAGGCCCAGAAAAATATGCAGTCTCTTCTAAAATGTAGAAGACGTCTTCACGGTCCCAGCGTCTCTTGTTTCACTGAATTTCACCACAAACGAAAAAGATATGATTTTTATTCGATAACAACACTTTGCGACAGTTTTTGAATGTTGAAATCGGTTTATAAATTATAAAATGTACCTCAGCTCTTTGATTCAAAACTAGGGTGGAATCTTTCGTTCAATCCGTTGCGCTATAAATCGATCAGGTTATGCCGCTCCGAAGACCTTGGAAGGGGCTTCACGGCACCATGCTCCACGTCGACCTCGAGTCCCTGATGGCGGCGCAATTCTGATCGACGCGGCCTGACTGTAGGAGCTCGATTCGAGCCAAAAACAACATGAGAGAAGGTGAGGGTTGTATGGATTTAAAGAGGAGAACGAGCGCTCCAAAAAACCCCAAAGGACCTACTGATTTCGTTGAATGATTGAGGAGAAAAAGAGGAGAGAAGGGGTTGAGTTCTTTCCGCCGCGCGATCTGGAGTGTCGGGGAGAGAGATCGATGAAGTGGAAGGTTCTGATTGGCTGGCCCCTTATATTTTAAATTTATATTTTTATAAAATCCGAAAATACCCCTCACTCCAAACGAACTCCAATTCCAACCCAACGACTGTCCCCTTAGCTAAATACCCCCATTTCGAACACAATGGAATATGTTTCGTAGGCCCATTCGACTATTTCAGTCAGTTTTTCTTCAAATTAAAATATAAAACATTCAATATTTAATTTGAACATACATTTCAATTTGCCGCGGCCATATGCTGCTTCTAAAAATTCCCGAAAAATAAATCTAGCTATGTTTTAACGATACGGTCCCAACAAAACTAGTTTCATCGAATTCTGAGACCGTTTAAAAAATGGCCATTTTCTGGTCAATCCAATTTAACTATAATTGACCAAAATACATTTTTATTTACCACGCTCACATATTAACTTCAAAAATTATGAAATTTGAAACCTAGCAATAATTTGTCATCCTGGATCCAACAAAATTGGTTTCGTCGAATTCTGAGGTCGTATGCAAAATGTCTATTTTCAAGGGCGGTATATTCTCTATAGCGATCTTTCCGAAAATTCATTTGGCCATACCATTTGATTTCCGCTATGAAACTTCTATTTTTCAGATTTGTTAGAACGATATTCATTAACAGATTTAAATATTTTTGGTTTCACTCAAATCCGTTTTATTTTGCACCCGGTACAGTCAGTTAAAGTTTGAATTCAAAATTTGAAACTACAGTGCAATTTCAGGCCTTGTTTATATTTTAAAATAATTATATTTATTTTCAAACATCGATTCAAACATACTTTTCATCACTATTATTTAAAATATTTATTTTAAATATTTAAAATCCACTAAAATAGCCAATATAAAATTTTTAAACTGGTTCAAATTTTCCGGGTTGTTACAATCTCCCCCACTTAAAACTTTTCGTCCCCGAAAAGGAACAAAGTCGAAAGTGGTTTGATTAACCAATTCTATTTTCAATCTGGCTTCCATTCTTCAACTTTTCAGTTTCTAAGAATTTTCAAGTTCTTCAAAAATTTGGCTAACTTCCTAAATTTTCGAAAAATTTCGCCATAACCTACTTTGTACGCGGAGGGGTTTGGAAATTTATTGGGCCGTATTCGGTACCCAATAAATCCTAATAAGCATACACATATTTATAGTGATATATTCTAGTGTCCATAAGGGAGCGTGTATAGATAATAACTCTAGAGAATAAATTCTCGTCACCCTACCAATGGTTTTTGTGCCTTACAAGACTAGAGAGACGTGTTTATTATCATCTCTAGACCCGTGTGGGGTTTTTATATTAATCTGGAAATTTATCATTACAATTTTATATGGTCCATATCAGTCATCAGTTCAACCTGTAACATATAGTCATCGCCATACAAGCCTCTCGCTCGTATGGTAAATCTTCAACCTCGTCACACAAGCTCCAAATGCTTATGTGGTATATGATGAAGTATGCCTGTCTTCATGATGTATGCCATGTAGTGTAGTTCAAAATTAATTGTTACTATTCTATGGCGATATTTATTAATTACACACAGAATAACCAGCACTCCGCATCCAATGGCATTCACAGGAGTTGATATAATAATAAAATTGCGCATCCAACTCATTAAGGTTTACCTATTTGTCGGGCACGCAAATAAAATCTTTACTCAACATCCAATCCATTTACCTTTTCAAACGTATATAATGCACATGTATATATTTCTAATTAATTCTCTAATCAGTTCAATGTGTGATTTATTCGAATAAATTCTACCATTCATTCTCTTATTGATTTAATTAACTGTCATTCTAATAATTTAATTAATCTAATCCACAATCACACAACACAAACATCAATCAATTTATTTTTAAATTTTCAAAAATATACTAATTAATTCATATACTCTTTTAAATCATTCAAACTATATAATTAAAATTCTACATCCATGAAAAGAAAACAACAACAAAGTAGAGAACATAATGGAAATTGCAAGGTATGATTAATGTACCTTGCACCAGAGTCAATCAGAGATATCCACCCCGCACTTAGGATAGGCTTTCTTAATGCTTTCCTCTGTTTCCCAAGTACAATCCCGTGGGTCTCCACTCCATTGCACTTTGACTAAGTGAACCTTTCCAATTATCTTGATCGGCTCTCTTATTACAGCTAATTCTGGAGTAATTTCTATATCCTATGGAGCTGCTTCTTCCACGATCAAGTCTGGATCATACACATGCTTCCGAAGTTGAGATACGTGAAATAAATCATGTACTCCAGGCAACCAATCAGGTAACTAAACCCTATAAGCGAGAGTTCCAATCCATTCTAGAATAGGAAACGGACCAATGAATTTAGGCGCCAATTTCCCTGTTTTATCGAATCGGATCACTCCTCTCATCGGAGATACCTTCAAATAAACATAGTCGCCAACAGCGAATGATATATCTCTTCTCATTTTATCTGCATAGCTCTTTTGTCGGCTTTGACCGGCTAGTAATCGTTTCTTAACGAAATCGACTTTATCTGCAGCATCACGAATCATATCTGGCCCCAATACAAGTCTGTTTCCAAGTTAAACCCAACAAGGAGGGGATCGGCACGGTTTACCATACAATACTTCGAATGGAGACATTTTCAAGCTCGCCTGTTAGCTGTTGTTATATGAGAACTCGACCAAATGCAAATGGTCTTCCCATGATCCGCCAAAATCAATTATACAAGCCCGCAATAGATCTTCTAAAATACGATTCACCCTCTCAGTCTGACCATCTATTTGAGGATGATAAGCGGTGCTCAAGTTCAGTTTCGTTCCCAATTCTGCTTGGAATGCTTCCCAGAATTTATTAGCAAAACTCTGGTCACGATCACTAACGATGCTCATGGGAACTCCGTGCAGTCTAACAATTTCCTTGAAATATATCTACGCCAGAATCTGAACAGTTCTGTTCGATCTGATAGGTATGAAATGGGCGGTCTTCGTGAAACGATCTACGATCACCCAAATACTATCATTTCCTTTCCTGGTTCTGGGCAAACCATCTATGAAATCCATAGAAATCTGTTCCCACTTTCCACCTGGGACTTCTAAAGGTTGCAACAATCGAGCGAGTTTCTGCAGATCGCTTTTAACTTACTGACAGGTGGAACACCGGCTAACATATAAAGAGATGTCTCGTTTCATAGATCTCCACCAGAAAGTGCGTTTTATATCATTATACATCTTGCTCACTCCTGGATGGATACTAAGCTTGGCTTTGTGACATTCATCTAATACTTCTCTCCGGAGTTCAACAATGTTTGGCACGCATATCCGGCCTTTAAGCCTTAGAATTCCCTCATTATCAATCTGAAAACTCAAGGCCTCGCCTTTCTGTATTCTTTCTTTGATTCTCTGAATGAAGTAATCATCCTTATGAAGAGCAGATATCTTATCCATCAATGAAGTCGTAATAATAAAACTGGCGATTATTACATTCTTTCTACTCAGCGCATCCGCCACCACATTGGCTTTCCCTGGAGTGTACAAAATCTTAGAATCGTACGCGGCAAGAAATTCTAGCCAATGCTGTTGCCTCGGATTCAAGTCTTTTTGGGTGAACAGATACTTCAATGACTGATGGTCTGTATACAGTTCGAATTTCTCACCCAAAAGATAGTGCCTCCAGATTTTCAAAGCAAAGACGATGGCTAACAACTCGAGATCATGAGTAACATAATTTTTCTCATGCGGTTTCATTTGATGGCTTGCGTAAGCAATCACTTGACCTCTTTGCATTAATACTGCACCAAGGCCTTCTCTAGAGGCGTTAGTCTAGACTTTCAAGTCCTCATTGCCATCTAATATTGTTAACACTGGAGCAGTCCTCAGTTTTAATTTCAGCTTCTGGAAAGCTGTCTCGCATTCGGGAGTCCAATTGAATCTCGAATGTTTCTTAGTCAGTTTCGTTAAGGAACTAAATGTCTTCGCGAAATCCTTAATGAATTTCCAATAATAACTGGCCAACCCGAGAAAACTTCTGACTTATGTGGGTGTACGAGGCTATTTCCAATTCTGAATAGCAGTGATTTTACTGGGATCCACTGAAATTCCTTGCTTTGACATGACGTGGCCAAGAAATTTGACTTCTTCTTGCCAGAATATACATTTGGAAAACTTTGCCTTTAAAAAATTCTTTCTCAGAATTTCTAACACTTGTTCCAAATGTTTTTCTTGCTCGCTTTCTGACTTAGAGAAGATCAGGATATCATCAATGAAAACCAGAACAAATTTATTCAATACTCCTCTGAATACCATGTTCATTAGATCGACGTAATAAGCTGGAGCTTTACATAAGCCGAATGGCATTACTAACCACTCGTAGAATAAGTCTGGACCTCTGAATTCTGTCAAAGGGACACACTCTTCGGCAATACGAAGCTGATGGAAACCTGTAGCTAGGTCCATTCGAGAAAATACTTGCGCGCCATTCAATCGATCCAACAAATCATCAATCCGCGGCAATGGATATTTGGTTTTAAATGTCTGCTTGTTGAAGTCACGATAATCCACACATAGTCTGAGAGTACCGTCTGACTTCGGGACAAATACCACTTCTACTCCCCAATCAGAGAAACTAGGCCTGATTAGACCTTTCCATACTAGCTGTCAAGTTTGATTATCTAACTCGTCTTTCTCTTTCAAGGTCATTCTTCGAATAGCGTGAACTATTGACCCTACATTCGGAACCGGAGCGATCTTGAAATCAATTTCTCTCTACGGAGGTAAGCTAACAACTTCTTCGAACACATCCGCATAGTACTTAACAAATGGTATATTTTCAGTGTCGACCAAAATATTCTCCGTAGCGACAGGAACAGGTTCTATTTGAGCAGGAGAAACATCTAAAGCTGCCCAGAAGTCTTTTCTATTAGAAGTTTTTCCTTCGCATGGAATGGTTATATATTCGCTGAACTTTGTCTTTGCCCTCACAATTCTTTCGGCGCATTTGACCTCAGCTTCATATTTGGTTAACCAATCCAATCCCAAAATGAGATCGAATTCGGTAAAATTCATGACGATCGAGATAGTAGGGAATCGATAACGAGAAAAAGAAACGGGCACCCCACAAATCCAACTAAGCTCGAGGGAACCCCCAACCGGATTATGAACAGTCATCCGTTCTTTAAGCTTTCTCAAATTCAAATCCAGCTTCTTAACCGAATTCTTTGCTATAAAGCTTCGCGACGCGCCTGTATCAAACAGTACTTTAACTGGAATATCATTTACAGTAAGAGTGCCTTCTAAAACATCAGACTTTCTTTGAGTAGCGGAGGGTTCTCAAGTTTCAGCCACTTCATTTACTTGAACTATGTCAGATTTCTTTGATAGTCGACAATTTCTAGCAAGATGACCTACCCGATGACACTTATAGCTTTCCCTTGTACCATGAGATTTCTTTTGTTCCTTATTGGGTTTAGATCCGACATTTCTTTCTTTCTTCGAGGATTCACAGTTCCTCATCGAATGTCCCTGATGATTACACTTTAAACATATGACTGCCTTCACCTTTTTCCTACTGATTCTAGGCTTCTTTCTGGCCCTAGACGTCGTACTTGCCTCAGCTTATGTACTTGTCTCTGGGATATCATTTTCAGTTTTTCCTTTGTTGCTAGTACTGACTTCCTCTTCATCGACGAAAAGGCCTCTCTTATCTAGATCTTCATACTGATAAGCCATGTATATCATTTCGGCAAAAGGAAGTTTCACGTGCCCCATTACACTATTCTTGTATTTTCTTTGGAGCCCGTTGATAAACCTCAGATTCTTCCTCTTCGGATTTTAAATTAGATGAGGGGCAAAATGAGAAAGTTCATTGAATCTCTTATGATATTTTGGGATATTCATATCTCCTTGTATCAAATAGTAGAATTCATCACATAGCCGCTCAGTTGCTTCTGGAGGAGTAAATCTTTCACTGAAAATCTCTTTGAATCTATCCCAGGTGATATCACCTTCTGGATTTTCTTTAATGATTGTTTCCCACTAGATTAAAGCTTCTTCTTTGAGCGCCCAAGATGCCACTAATCTTTTCTGATCATCTCTCAGCTAGAAACGTTCAAAAATTCTTTCTGCCGAACTTATCCAAGCTTGAGTTTGAATGATGGATTAATTGCCCGAGAATTGTGCTCCACCCAGATTTCGATATCTCTTAAATAGAGCTTCTAGATCTGGTTCTGCATTCCTTCTGTTTCTGACATTCATTTTCTAGTACTTCTGCAAATAGCAGATCAAGTGTCCAGTCAATAGAAAAGGTATTTTTAAAACATAGAGACATAGACTTTTAATGTAAATGTGTCTATCAGGTTGTATTTTATTCTACTATACTCATACTAGGATATTACTGATCCTATCTGTAATGAGTTATTCGGCTTAGAACACTACTGTTTCTATTTCTGACGATTTTGTTGATATGTTAAATTCCAGAACTGTGACGATCCCAAAACCCATACGGACGTTGTTAAGGATAATCATTAGAATATAACACATTAATCATCATTAGCAGAGTACATAAAATAGCATAAACAATAATTATGGTAATTTACATAAATATGACAGCAGAATCATAACATGTAACAACATTAGAGCAGCACAGAGTAGGATATAATTTAGTGCATAAAAAAGGAAATGATCAGTCAACATCGCATGAGGCGGAATATATACATAAAGTGAGACATAATAAAAATATCAGTCTACATCACCTGAGGCGGTATGTAACAACCCGAAAATCTGGGCCAGTTTAAAATTTTTGTTTTGGCAATTTTAGCGAATTTAGAATATTTAAAATAGATTATTTTAAATATAATCGACGAGAAATTTATTTTGAATAGAATTCGAACGTATATATTATATACGTCGTCGTTAGAATATAAATATTTATATATAATTATAAATAGAATTGAAAATGGCGTGGTATTTCGATAATTCGATTTCAAACTTCAATTGAATGTACCGGGTGCAAAACAATCCGGATTTTAGTGAAACCAAAAACATTAGGATCTAATTGATAATATCTTTCCAACGAATCCGAAAAATCGAAATTTCATAGCGGGAATCAAAAGATATGTCCAGTTGAAAATTCTGAATAGAAGCTATGGAATTCAGGCACTTAAAAATGGACATTTTGCAAACGACCTCGGATTTCGACGAAACCACTTTTGTCGGGTCCGGGATGTGAAGTTATTGCTAGGTTTCAAATTTCATAATATTTCGAATCAATATGTGAGCGTGGCAAAGGAAAACGCGTTTGACCAATTTCAGTTGATTTTAATCGACTGGAAATTGGCCATTTTACAAACGGTCTCAGAATTTGACGAAACTAGTTTTGTTAGGACCGTATCGTCAATACGAAGCTAGAAAATATTTTTTTGGAATTTTTCTAGTTAGTATGTGACCCCGGTAATTTGAAATGTACGTTTAAAATTCAATATAGTGATTTAAATGTAAATATAACCGAAACTGATTGAAACGATCGAATCAGCCTACGATACATGTCCCATTGTGTTCGGAATGGAGGTAAAACGCTATGGACGATAGGCGGTGGGCCTCGTTTAGAGGTCGTATGTAGAAGTCAACTTTTTATAAATAAAATAATAAATTAAATAAAAAGAAACATCATTTCTCTCTCTCCCCCCTTAAAACCTTCTGCCCCCTCCCCCCCGATCATTCTTCTGAGGATCGATTTTTTTTTAAAAAAAAAGAGAAATCGCTTCGCCCCCCCCCCCCCATTCGCTGCCGCCGCCGCCATCGATGGCGACCTCCCGATCGCCAGAGTTGCTCGCAGCTCGAGCTTGAAGTCTCGAACTTCGTGCGCCAGTTCAGGGCTCCATGGGCCACCGAAGTGGCAACGATGGAGGGGGAAGGTGCGCCGTGGGTTGGACTTCGACGTGGGGCCCTCTGATCAAGATCTCGGCGACGGTGGCATTAGAAAAGGGGAACCCTAGCTTTTGAAGACTTCGGTGGAAACCTGGAGGGAGCAGAAGGACCATAAAACGTGGGAAGGTAATTTAAATTAGCATTGAGTTTTATTCTCAATTTTTTTTATTTTTGTAGGAATGAAAAGTAATGATTTTTATAGGATAATATGATTTATTTTCCGATTTTTAAACATGAGAAAGATAAAAGAAAGAAAAATATCATCTTTGTTTTAAAAAAATAAAATATGCTTTGTTTTTCGAAATTTAGCAGGGAAAATATACTCTGTTTAGAAAAGTAAAATTATACATTTCTTTGAAGTGAAAAGATAAACTTCTTTGTTTTGAAAATATAAAGGTTCGATTTATATATTATAAAAAGGCGATATTTTTAACTTATAAAAGGTTAAATCTTTATAGGATGGTCATATAAAGAAGAATTGATTTTTGAAAACGAACAGAAGTGATTTTTAATGAAATAAAAATAGAATTTTTATATATTGAACTTCGAAATAAAAATAGAATTTTTATATATTGAACTTCGAAATAAAAATAGAATTTTTATATATTGAACTTCGAAATAAAAATAGAATTTTTATATATTGAACTTCAAAATAGAATTTTTTATATATTGAACATCGAGGTAAAAATATGATTTTTATATATTGAATAACGAAGTAAAAATGTGATTTTTACATATGTAGTGGCTACGGGCAAACGAAAGTGACGAAGAGACGAGAACAGCGAAGACTTCTACATTAGAAGAGTCGCGGAATCGGGATAGCTATATGTGAGAATTTCTCACCTTTCAATTTATTTTTCTAGTTATATATATACTAGGATGCAGACGGTGCTTAGTAGCACCCGACACAATCGTCCACAGACCATGGACTTGTTTGTTTGATTGCAAATTAGTTAGACTATTTGGTTTGAATTGAATGGTTTGGTGAAATGAATGGACTTGATTGATGTGTGAATGGCGTGGGCCTTCACTAGACCGGGGATAAGGCTAGGCCTTGTCCCGTTTCTAGTATCGTGCCGTTATGCCACCGAAATTTTCTAAAATATGTTAAAAAAATAAAAATATCATTTTATTGAATAAATGAACCGAATAGAATATTCATAGGTTGAATAAAATGTTTTATCGTTAAAAATATAATTTTTAACGTGAGTGTGAATAAATAAATATTCATTTACAAACCGGACGGTTTGTTTATGTACACCTATTTGAAGGACATTGATTGGGACGATAAATTTTACACATCGCCCAACTGCACAAATAAAATATGTGTTTGATTGTTTGAAACCCCACACGGGTGTTGGGATGAAATTTGAAGTTCACTCATCCTGATTGATTAAATATGTCGATCGATTGATTGACATGCTGTTATAAGCGTTAGATATCTATATTTGATGCTTAAACAGTGTAGTGCACTTTGGTTGATGGTTGATTATTTTTCAATGCTATTATATACATGTGTTGTATGAAATCCATATAATTAACTTTATATGGTAATTGATTGGGCCTCATTCCAATTTAGAAAATAAAGAACAATATAAAATAAAGGTTCATGTGTTGACAGTACTCATCCATTGAGATTGGTCATGTGTTGAACGAAATATTTTGATAATAACAACTATTTTGAAAAAGAAATATGTGAAATAGAATATTTGAAAATAGAAATTTATGAAGCCGCGTTGATTAGATTGACGCCATTTTGACGTGAACGATATTTATATCGATTTTATTCAGTTTGAAATGAATTGAATTGAAAACGATTTCGAAATGAATTGAATTGAAAACGATTTCGAAATGAATTGAATTGAAAACGATTTCGAAATGAATTGAATTGAAAACGATTTCGAAATGAATTGAATTGAAAACGAAATTTGAATTGAATTGAATTGAAAACGATTTCGAAATGAGTTGAATTGAAAACGATTTCGAAATGAAATGAATTGAAAACGATTTCGAAATGAAATGAATTGAAAACGATTTCGAAATGAATTGAATATAAAACGAATTCAAATTGAAATGAATTCAAATTGAATTGAAATTTGAATTGAATAGAAATGAATTTTAAAACGAATTTATAAAGAAGAATTCAATTTTGATTTGAATTGAAATGGAAGTTGAAATTGCTTTTGAAACGAATTTAAAACTATTTATAAAATTCGTTTTAAATAGAAATCGACGATATATATATTATATATATAATATAATGGCCTGAATAGAACGCGCCGCGCCGCGGCAGTTCGTGAATTTCGACCATTTATTTCAAACGGACATTACGGGAGATCCGACCATCGGATTCTCCTAAAACCGGAACCGTTGGGTTCATATCGAAAAGAGCTTTCTAACGAATATTAGAAATTTGAAATCTAACGGTTGGATTTGGAGTTACGTCCAAATCAAATTTGAAAAAGGTCGCTGTAAGTGCAGTTCGATGGCTATTGATGGAAATCGACTGTACGGGCCTTGATAAAATTATTAAAAATAGTAATAATTTGTGTAAAATCATAAGAAATGATTTGTGAAGATTTGGAATGAAAAACTCCATATTTGAAAAGATAAAAATAGATTTTTATCGAAATGAACTAGTTTTGAACTAGAAATATAATTCTATTTATTTTTAAATAAATAAATTGAATTTGAAAAGGGTTTTAAAAATAACCAGAATTTCCAATGATTGCATTGGAGTGGATTTGAATCGAAATTGTCTTCCGAATATTTCGATGTTGGAATTCGTGATTATACAGATGTTGTTATGGAAATTCGAAAGATTTATATTTATATCGTTATTTCCAATACGACATTTGTTAGTCGTAGAATTTGATATTGAATATAAGCCGATATATTTTCTATTCAGTGCCTTGTATTGAATATCAAATGTGATTTGGGTTTGTCGTGAATGGTGTCTTCACTAACACTGTTCTTGAACCCAGTTGAGAAAGATTAAATCTTTTTATTTAGATTTAATGAAGTGTACCAATTAAATGATATTTAATTGGAATTGAATTGGTATTGATTTTTGGGTTTATCGTGAACAGTGTTTTAAATGACACTTGTTCTTTAACCCGATAATTAATGGAATGATTTTTGGGTTTATCGCGAACAGTGTTTTAAATGACACTTGTTCTTTAACCCGATAATTAATGGAATGATTTTTGGGTTTATCGTGAACAGTGTTTTAAATAACACTTGTTCTTTAACCCGATAATTAATGGAATGTGATTTTGGGTTTATCGTGAACCGTGTTTTAAATGACATTGATTCTTTAACCCAGTTAACGATTAAAACTAAGTGGAGTTTTAATGAATCTTTAATTAGATTGAAATGGTCGAGAATGGAGCATCACCAGTTTTTCTCCAGGCGATAGTTAAATCTTTAATTAGATTTGAACGTGAAATGGTAATTGAATTTACCGATAACACCGTGGTGTTAGATATGAAGTACCACCAGTTTTACTTCATGGGATGAATAGGTTGGGATTGGAAAATTAAAACCAATGATTACTTCGGTAAGGTTCGTTAATCCCGACTAGTTGAATCGAAATTCAAAAGAAGATTAAAGAATAAATTCAAGGGATTTATCTTGGATAAAATTAATGGGCACCTTTCCCTATGAATGTGAAATTTAGAAACTAACTGTCGGTTAGCTAAGCAGAATGGTTTTCTGGATATTGATCTGATGTTGGTTTCGGCCTTCGGGGTTAATATTTGGGGAATTATTCTCTTGATTAATTTACGGTTAGTGACTAATGAATCGGAATGAGGTGTATGTTGTGTTTGTGTAACACTTATTTAAAATATACGCGAGTTATTCGGAAAGACCGGGTTTATCCCATTCTGAATAACTGATACGACGATAAGTCGAAGATGAAGACGGTGGTCGAAGACCGGAAGTCTTCACGTCGTTTGGGTGATTACTGATGATCTTGATTGGGCTGTACACCCAAGAAGATGGAAACAGTTGGTGATCGTCCAGACGTACTTGGAGATCGATGGATATGCGGGGTACTAGGTGCCTCCGGTTTCGTTCAGACCCAGAACAGACTTGTAAATGGACTGTGTGTCTGACATTGGATTTTAGTCCGTGTGATTGATCTCTATTAAATATATATCTGTTTGGCGGCGGAGAATTTATTCTCTTGCTTAACGCCCTTCTCTGAGACGTACGAGCTCAGGGGTTATATATTGATGGATATCAAACGCATGGAGTGAATTGCCTGTGTGGCATGCCTATGTGGCAATTGATCAAGGCTTCTGTTGAAAAGCAAAGTCTTGTGGTGATGATCAAAGCACGGCCTTTGTGGCGTAGCTTTGTGTAACGTTTGCTTCGCGAGTTTCGCACCCCGGTTGTGTATCAAAAACGAGAGAGGACCTCAGGGAGGGCATGCGTTTCTTTCTAGTTAGAAGTGGCGTCAGTGGTTTTACACGCCCTGACGAGTTTGACTTATGTGGTTGTTGCTGTTGCGAGGCGCCTCGGATTGATCGGTCGTTCTCGAACCGATGGAGTCATTTAGTTGGCTCATTTACGCCCCAAAGGGCGGGGAAACGCATGTTCAGGGTTTAAGTTTAATCCACATCGGTGGACTGGCCCTGACGATCCAAGGGTCACTCGAGCTCTGATCCTGAGGCTCGGGCTAGAGAGTCTCGAATCGGTTGAGGACTATCTTTTGCCTCGGTTCATAGATGGAAACCCAATTTCCAAATACGTGACTTTGCGGTTTTATTTGTAAACCTATATATGGCGACATAGTGGCATGGGACGCTCATGTCGCCTATGATTGATACTTATGATTTGAAGTTGATTTATGCACTATGCACTTATAATAGTGTCAAATGATTTGTTTTAAACGTATCAAGCATTCTTTGGCTGTTATAAGGGAAAACCCTATCCCCCGGCTTGCGTTGCATTGTGTGATAGGACCTGGGTCTTATAACAGCTTCATTTTTCTTTATTTAGCATTGCGCTGTTTGTTTTATGCGCTGGTATTCTTGGGAGGAAACCCGTTCCGTGTTATACGGCGTGGTCCCTTGATCTACCTAACTTTAAAAATAATGATTAACTGTTTTAGTTCTCACACCAGTCACATGACTGACCTGGAGTTTATTGTTTTAACCTAAACTCTGGGTGCCCTTATTTTCGACAAGGGCAGCTAGTAGTTTTGGTTTTGCAGATTTATATTCACAGGATCCTGGTTTACAGCTGGAATGATATCCGGAAAGCTTTGTATCCGTATATCTCTTCTAGTTGTGTATTGTATTATTTTCCGCTGCTATGTATTTAAATGTAATTTAAATCTCTGATATTTCTGTGTAATATTCATTTATACTCTGTATATTCTTGTATTCTGATGCATTGTTGTAATATACAATGAAACGTTCTTTTGTATGTACTCTGTTGTGGCTTGTTCTCGAACTATCCGACGCTTTCCTTTCCGGGGAAGTTACGGGTTTTCACAGTTGGTATCAGAGCTTTGGTTTACAAAGCAGAGAACAAGGCACATTAGAACCATACGAAAGAATTCATCAGATATTGGATTAGTAATATCCAATTAGAATGACTCGTTAGAGATAGGATCAGTAGTATCCTAGAACGGGTGTGAAGAGTATATTTTTAAAATGAAAACCAATTTTGTTTTGAAAATTTAAATCAACTATTCGTATTTGATTATTTATTTTAAATTGATTTGGACAATCCAGTATATAAAGATTTTGCATATACGCCTTGCAAACGTATATTCGAAGTTTTAATATACTGGATAGATATAGAGTCACATTCTAGACACCGGGGATAATTCTGATGATGTGGCCACATCATCAGTATTTATATTCGTGTTTCGAAGGTGTGATATCTATATATTTCCATTAGACTGGTGTGAGAACCAAAACTTATATAGATAAAACACATTGTTGTGAATTGGCATCAAAACATGATTTTTAGTATATGTACCAAAAGTTATGAATTTCAAATGATAATTCACTAATTGATTGATGTTTGTGTTGTTTGTTTATTTGTTTGCTAATTTTTAGCCATTTAGCCTAATTGAATCACATATTGAATTATATTGAAAATTGGTCGCATTTGCTTGCATATACATGTACTTACATTGAACAGGTCATAGCAAGGAGGCTAGAGCAGAGAATAAAATTTGTTTGCCCGACAAATAGGTACATGTTTACTACATAATTTACTGTTTAGTTTGGGTGATGATGATTTTATGAGCCTATTGGCTAGCCGCTTGGCTTTTTCTTTTTCTTTTTGAGATCTGAAGGACCGGGGAAACTATTTGAAATTCCCCGATGCTCCCGGTGCAGGGGAGGTTATGGCGAAATTTTTCAAAAATTTAGGGTGTTAGCCAAATTTTTTAAATTTTAGAAAATTCTCAGAAACTGAAAAGTTGGAGAATGAAAGCCTGATCGAACGTAGAGTTGAATAATCAAACCACTTTCGACTTTGTTCCTTTTCGGGGACGAAAAGTTTTAAGTGGGGGAGATTGTAACAACCCGAAAATCTGGGCCAGTTTAAAATTTTTGTTTTGGCAATTTTAGCGAATTTAGAATATTTAAAATAGATTATTTTAAATATAATCGAGAGAAATTTATTTTGAATAGAATTAGAACGTATATATTATATACGTCGTCGTTAGAATATAAATATTTATATATAATTATAAATAGAATTGAAAATGGCGCGGTAGTCCGATAATTCGATTTCAAACTTCAATTGAATGTACCGGGTGCAAAACAATCCGGATTTTAGTGAAACCAAAAACATTAGGATCTAATTGATAATATCTTTCCAACGAATCCGAAAAATCGAAATTTCATAGCGGGAATCAAAAGATATGTCCAGTTGAAAATTCTGAATAGTCGCTATGGAATTCAGGCCCTTAAAAATGGACATTTTGCAAACGACCTCGGATTTCGACGAAACCACTTTTGTCGGGTCCGGGATGTGAAGTTATTGCTAGGTTTCAAATTTCATAATATTTCGAATCAATATGTGAGCGTGGCAAAGGAAAACGCGTTTGATCAGTTTTAGTTGATTTTAATCGACTGGAAATTGGCCATTTTACAAACGGTCTCAGAATTTGACGAAACTAGTTTTGTTAGGACCGTATCGTCAATACGAATCTATAAAATATTTTTTTGGAATTTTTCTAGTTAGTATGTGACCCCGGTAATTTGAAATGTACGTTTAAAATTCAATATAGTGATTTAAATGTAAATTTAACGGAAACTGATTGAAACGATCGAATCAGCCTACGATACATGTCCCATTGTGTTCGGAATGGGGGTAAATCGCTATGGACGACAGGCGGTGGGCCTCGTTTAGAGGTCGTATGTAAAAGTCAACTTTTTATAAATAAAATAATAAATAAAATAAAAAGAAACATCATTTCTCTCTCTCCCCCCTTAAAACCTTCTGCCCCCCTATCATTCTTCTGAGGATCGATTTTCAAAAAAAAAAAAAAGAGAAATCGCGTCGCCCCCCCCCCCCATTCGCTGGCGCCGCCGCCATCGATGGCGACCTCCCGATCGCCAGAGTTGCTCGCAACTCGAGCTTGAAGTCTCGAACTTCGTGCGCCAGTTCAGGGCTCCAGGAGCCACCGAAGTGGCAACGATGGAGGGGGAAGGTGCGCCGTGGGTTGGACTTCGACGTGGGGCCCTCTGATCAAGATCTCGGCGACGGTGGCATGAGAAAAGGGGAACCCTAGCTTTTGAAGACTTCGGTGGAAACCTGGAGGGAGCAGAAGGACCATAAAACGTGGGAAGGTAATTTAAATTAGAATTGAGTTTTATTCTCAATTTTTTTTTATTTTTTGTTGGAATGAAAAGTAATGATTTTTATAGGATAATATGATTTATTTTCAGATTTTTAAACATGAGAAAGATAAAAGAAAGAAAAATATCATCTTTGTTTTAAAAAAATAAAATATGCTTTGCTTTTCGAAATATAGCGAGGAAAATATACTCTGTTTAGAAAAGTAAAATTATACATTTCTTTGAAGTGAAAAGATAAACTTCTTTGTTTTGAAAATATAAAGGTTCGATTTATATATTATAAAAAGGCGATATTTTTAACTTATAAAAGGTTAAATCTTTATAGGATGGTCATATAAAGAAGAATTGATTTTTGAAAACGAATAGAAGTGTTTTTTAATGAAATAAAAATAGAATTTTTATATATTGAACTTCGAAATAAAAATAGAATTTTTATATATTGAACTTCGAAATAAAAATAGAATTTTTATATATTGAACTTCGAAATAAAAATAGAATTTTTATATATTGAACTTCGAAATAGAATTTTTTATATATTGAACATCGAGGTAAAAATATGATTTTTATATATTGAATAACGAAGTAAAAATGTGATTTTTACATATGTAATGGCTACGGGCAAACGAAAGTGACGAAGAGACGAGAACAGCGAAGACTTCTACATTAGAAGAGTCGCGGAATCGGGATAGCTATATGTGAGAATTTCTCACCTTTCAATTTATTTTTCTAGTTATATATATACTAGGATGCAGACGGTGCTTAGTAGCACCCGACACAATCGTCCACAGACCATGGACTTGTTTGTTTGATTGCAAATTAGTTAGACTATTTGGTTTGAATTGAATGGTTTGGTGAAATGAATGGACTTGATTGATGTGTGAATGGCGTGGGCCTTCACTAGACCGGGGATAAGGCTAGGCCTTGTCCCGTTTCTAGTATCGTGCCGTTATGCCACCGAAATTTTCTAAAACATGTTAGAAAAATAAAAATATCATTTTATTGAATAAATGAACCGAATAGAATATTCATAGGCTGAATAAAATGTTTTATCGTTAAAAATATAATTTTTAACGTGAGTGTGAATAAATAAATATTCATTTACAAACCGGACAGTTTGTTTATGTACACCTATTTGAAGGACATTGATTGGGACGATAAATTTTACACATCGCCCAACTGCACAAATAAAATATGCGTTTGATTGTTTGAAACCCCACACGGGTGTTGGGATGAAATTTGAAGTTCACTCATCCTGATTGATTAAATATGTCGATCGATTGATTGACATGCTGTTATAAGCGTTAGATATCTATATTTGATGCTTATACAGTGTAGTGCACTTTGGTTGATGGTTGATTATTTTTCAATGCTATTATATACATGTGTTGTATGAAATCCATATAATTAACTTTATATGGTAATTGATTGGGCCTCATTCCAATTTAGAAAATAAAGAACAATATAAAATAAAGGTTCATGTGTTGACAGTACTCATCCATTGAGATTGGTCATGTGTTGAACGAAATATTTTGATAATAACAACTATTTTGAAAAAGAAATATGTGAAATAGAATATTTGAAAATAGAAATTTATGAAGCCGTGTTGATTAGATTGACGCCATTTTGACGTGAACGATATTTATATCGATTTTATTCATTTTGAAATGAATTGAATTGAAAACGATTTCGAAATGAATTGAATTGAAAACGATTTCGAAATGAATTGAATTGAAAACGAAATTTGAATTGAATTGAATTGAAAACGATTTCGATATGAATTGAATTGAAAACGATTTCGAAATGAAATGAATTGAAAACGATTTCGAAATGAAATGAATTGAAAACGATTTCGAAATGAATTGAATATAAAACGAATTCAAATTGAAATGAATTCAAATTGAATTGAAATTTGAATTGAATAGAAATGAATTTTAAAACGAATTTATAAAGAAGAATTCAATTCTGATTTGAATTGAAATGGAAGTTGAAATTGCTTTTGAAACGAATTTAAAACTATTTATAAAATTCGTTTTAAATAGAAATCGACGATATATATATTATATATATAATATAATGGCCTGAATAGAACGCGCCGCGCCGCGGCAGTTCGTGAATTTCGACCATTTATTTCAAACGGACATTACGGGAGATCCGACCATCGGATTCTCCTAAAACCGGAACCGTTGGGTTCATATCGAAAAGAGGTTTCTAACGAATGTTAGAAATTTTAAATCTAACGGTTGGATTTGGAGTTACGTCCAAATCAAATTTGAAAAAGGTCGTTGTAAGTGCAGTTCGATGGCCATTGGTGGAAATCGACTGTACGGGCCTTGATAAAATTATTAAAAATAGTAATAATTTGTGTAAAATCATAAGAAATGGTTTGTGAAGATTTGGGATGAAAAACTCCATATTTGTAAAGATAAAAATAGATTTTTATCGAAATGAACTAGTTTTGAACTAGAAATATAATTCTATTTATTTTTAAATAAATAAATTGAATTTGAAAAGGGTTTTAAAAATAACCAGAATTTCCAATGATTGCATTGGAGTGGATTTGAATCGAAATTGTCTTCGGAATATTTCGATGTTGGAATTCGTGATTATACAGATGTTGTTATGGAAATTTGAAAGATATATATTTATATCGTTATTTCCAATACGACATTTGTTAGTCATAGAATTTGATATTGAATATAAGCCGATATATTTTCTATTCAGTGCCTTGTATTGAATATCAAATGTGATTTGGGTTTGTCGTGAATGGTGTCTTCACTAACACTGTTCTTGAACCCAGTTGAGAAAGATTAAATCTTTTTATTTAGATTTAATGAAGTGTACCAATTAAATGATATTTAATTGGAATTGAATTGGTATTGATTTTTGGGTTTATCGTGAACAGTGTTTTAAATGACACTTGTTCTTTAACCCGATAATTAATGGAATGATTTTTGGGTTTATCGTGAACAGTGTTTTAAATGACACTTGTTCTTTAACCCGATAATTAATGGAATGATTTTTGGGTTTATCGTGAACAGTGTTTTAAATAACACTTGTTCTTTAACCCGATAATTAATGGAATGTGATTTTGGGTTTATCGTGAACCGTGTTTTAAATGACACTGATTCTTTAACCCAGTTAACGATTAAAACTAAGTGGAGTTTTAATGAATCTTTAATTAGATTGAAATGGTCGAGAATGGAGCATCACCAGTTTTGCTCCAGGCGATAGTTAAATCTTTAATTAGATTTGAACGTGAAATGGTAATTGAATTTACCGATAACACCGTGGTGTTAGATATGAAGTACCACCAGTTTTACTTCATGGGATGAATAGGTTGGGATTGGAAAATTAAAACCAATGATTACTTCGGTAAGGTTCGTTAATCCCGACTAGTTGAATCGAAATTCAAAAGAAGATTAAAGAATAAATTCAAGGGATTTATCTTGGATAAAATTAATGGGAACCTTTCCCTATGAATGTAAAATTTAGAAACTAACTGTCGGTTAGCTAAGCAGAATGGTTTTCTGGATATTGATCTGATGTTGGTTTCGGCCTTCGGGGTTAATATTTGGGGAATTATTCTCTTGATTAATTTACGGTTAGTGACTAATGAATCGGAATGAGGCGTATGTTGTGTTTGTGTAACACTTAGTTAAAATATACGCGAGTTATTCGGAAAGACCGGGTTTATCCCATTCTGAATAACTGATACGACGATAAGTCGAAGATGAAGACGGTGGTCGAAGACCGGAAGTCTTCACGTCGTTTGGGTGATTACTGATGATCTTGATTGGGCTGTACACCCAAGAAGATGGAAACAGTTGGTGATCGTCCAGACGTACTTGGAGATCGATGGATATGCGGGGTACTAGGTGCCTCCGGTTTCGTTCAGACCCAGAACGGACTTGTAAATGGACTGTGTGTCTGACATTGGATTTTAGTCCGTGTGATTGATCTCTATTAAATATATATCTGTTTGGCGGCGGAGAATTTATTCTCTTGCTTAACGCCCTTCTCTGAGACGTACGAGCTCAGGGGTTATATATTGATGGATATCAAACGCATGGAGTGAATTGCCTGTGTGGCATGCCTATGTGGCAATTGATCAAGGCTTCTGTTGAAAAGCAAAGTCTTGTGGTGATGATCAAAGCACGACCTTTGTGGCGTAGCTTTGTGTAACGTTTGCTTCGCGAGTTTCGCATCCCGGTTGTGAACCAAAAACGGGAGAGGACCTCAGGGAGGGCATGCGTTTCTTTCTAGTTAGAAGTGGCGTCAGTGGTTTTACACGCCCTGACGAGTTTGACTTATGTGGTTGTTGCTGTTGCGAGGCGACTCGGATTGATCGGTCGTTCTCGAACCGATGGAGTCATTTAGTTGGCTAATTTACGCCCCAAAGGGCGGGGAAACGCATGTTCAGGGTTTAAGTTTAATCCACATCGGTGGACTGGCCCTGACGATCCAAGGGTCACTCGAGCTCTGATCCTGAGGCTCGGGCTAGAGAGTCTCGAATCGGTTGAGGACTTTCTTTTGCCTCGGTTCATAGATGGAAACCCAATTTCCAAATACGTGACTTTGCGGTTTTATTTGTAAACCTATATATGGCGACATAGTGGCATGGGACGCTCATGTCGCCTATGATTGATACTTATGATTTGAAGTTGTTTTATGCACTATGCACTTATAATAGTGTCAAATGATTTGTTTTAAACGTATCAAGCATTCTTTGGCTGTTATAAGGGAAAACCCTATCCCCCGGCTTGCGTTGCATTGTGTGATATGACCTGGGTCTTATAACAGCTTCATTTTTCTTTATTTAGCATTGCGCTGTTTGTTTTATGCACTGGTATTCTTGGGAGGAAACCCGTTCCGTGTTATACGGCGTGGTCCCTTGATCTACCTAACTTTAAAAATAAAGATTAACTGTTTTAGTTCTCACACCTGTCACATGACTGACCTGGAGTTTATTGTTTTAACCTAAACTCTGGGTGCCCTTATTTTCGACACGGGCAGCTAGTAGTTTTGGTTTTGCAGATTTATATTCACAGGATCCTGGTTTACAGCTGGAATGATATCCGGAAAGCTTTGTATCCGTATATCTCTTCTAGTTGTGTATTGTATTATTTTCCGCTGCTATGTATTTAAATGTAATTTAAATCTCTGATATTTCTGTGTAATATTCATTTATACTCTGTATATTCTTGTTTTCTGATGCATTGTTGTAATATACAATGAAACGTTCTTTTGTATGTACTCTGTTGTGGCTTGTTCTCGAACTATCTGACGCTTTCCTTTCCGGGGAAGTTACGGGTTTTCACACGGTACATATACATAAGATAATAAAACACTGGAATTAAACCAGTCTACATCGCCAGAGGTGGAATCATATATATAAGATAAGAATGGCGGAAAGTCCATAGCCAAAATACAAGTAAAACTAGTCTTCGCCATCAAGCCAAAAGCGCACTCCGTACTGTAGTGCTAAGCCAAAATAATATGTCATCTTTCAACTAGTCTGCCCATGTGAAAATAAGGGCACCCGAGTTTGCAAAGTGAAACAAACAATGGGTCAGTCGTGGGACTGGTATGAGAAATCTACTTAACTGGTTAAATAACAACAATAAGGCAAATCATAGGACCACGCCACTTTCGCGGAACGTGTTTACTCCAGTGATTGCCACTACACTATCACAAAGTAAATTCTTTAAATAACGAAATGCTTTTAAAAAGAATGAGGCCGATATAAGACTCATGTCCCATCACACAATGCAACGCAAACCGGAGGATTGAGTTTTACCTTATATTGGCCAAAATATGCTTGATACGTGTAAAGCAAAATCACTTGATATTATTACTAGTGCATATATGTTCAAAGGCAAATTCAATCATAAATATCAATCCTAGGCGGCATAGCTACAATATACTATGTCACCATATATATATATATATTACAAATCAAATCAGCAATGTCACATATTGGAAAATGGATTCCATCATGAGTCGAGGCAAGGGACAAGCTCCTCTCCGATTCGAGACACTCTAGAAAATGTCTCAGGACCCCACTATGATCCTTGGATGCTTCAGGGCCGGTCCTCTCTTACTTTTGAGGATTGGCAATTCCTGAACACACGTTTCTCGGTCCTAACAGACCTAAAATCTATGCACCTCATTCAAACAACCACAAAGGTGAAAATTATATAAATGTCATCCAGTATAAACACCGACACCACACATAGCTAGAAAGAAACGTCGTGTTCTCCCTGTAGTCCGTATCTCGTTTTTGACTCATACCGGGGTGTGAGGCTCACGAATCCACATTATACACAAAGCTTGGCCACGTAAGCCATGCTCTGATCATCAACCACAAGACTTTGCATTGCAACTGAAGCCTTAATCATAAGCCACTTAGGCGTGCCACACAGGCAGTTCACTCCATGCGATTGATTTCCATCGATATATAACCTCTGAGCTCGTACGTCTTAGAGAAGGGCGTTAAGCAAGAGAATAAATTCTTCGCCGCCAAACAGATATATATTTATCGAAGATCAATCTGCACAGATAAAAATCCAATGTCAGACACACAGTCCATTTACACGTCTATTCTAGGTCTGAACGAAACTGGGGGCACCACTCCTCCCATATCCGTCCAATCAACACACACGTCTAAATGACTACTACTTCAGTCCCTTCAAGGTAGCTACCCCAATTAGGAACCTCATTAGCGCCCATCCATCCGTATGAAAATCGTCGGGTCTTGAATCGTCTTCACATCTTCGATTTCGAATCGTCGATCAATTATTTGAAGTGAGAATTAACTCGGCCCTTTCAAATAATTCACGTATATTAAAATTCAAACCAATTATCTCTGTGGTTAAATTATTCGACATTCACATTCAGTTCTTTAGTATAAATTTCATGTCAAACACATTCAACCATCAAATCTCAAGCAAACCAAGTAAAGTTGGTTTATTTTCACTTCATATCGGTTATAATATTTTATAACGATTTTTCGCCATTTTTATTTAATTAAAAATGGCCTTAATTAATTAAACGACGTTTCAGGTCGTGTCGTGGCACTAGCGTTGTTTTCCCCCAAATTTGTTTTACACATATCAAGAAATCTAACCGTTGGATTTCTACAAAGTTTATATCACTGGGAAGATATTCCCAAAGCGAATCGAATGGTTCCAGTTTCGTGCAGATCCGACGGTCGGATCTTCCCCATTAGTCGTTTGAAGTTACGGTTCCAAAATACGAACTGCAACATCGTTATTCGATTTAATTTAATTATATTTATATATAAATATAATCAATTTTGGCGCTATTTTTCTTCAGATTTGAATTAAACATTCCAGGCAATCCAACCGTTGGATCTTTACAAAGTTGGTGCCATTGGAAAGATATTTCCAAGGCGAACCCAACGATTGCGGTTTTGGGAGAATCCGATGGTGTCGGATCTCTCGTACTAATCGATTGAAGTTACGATTTCAAAATATGAACTGCACGGCTTCGATTCCTTTCAATTCTATTTATTTTCATATAGTTCATTCTGCAAATTCAACATTGTTTTTACTTCAAAAATTTCACTAATGCCTTTATATTTTGGAAAATTTCGCCATAACCGTCTTTGTACGGGAAGGGTTTTGGAAATTTATTGGGCCGTATTAGGTACCTAATAAATCCTATAAAGCACACACATATTTATAGTGATATATTCTGGTGTTTATAGGGGAGCGTGTATAGATAATAACTCCAGAGAATAAATTCCCATCACCCTGTATATGCCTGAGGGAGTGTGTATTTTTAATTGCTCCAGAGGATAAATCCTCGTCACCTCGTCCCGTGTGGGAAATAAATAGTCCATGTGCCGTATCTAATAACTAGAGAGATGTGATTATTGTCAACTCCAGACCCGTGTGGGTTTTTTTATTAATATGTCAATTTATCGTTACAATTTTATGTGGTCCATATCAGTCATCAGTTCAACCTGTAATATATAGTCATCGCCATACAAGCCTCTCGCTCGTATGGTAAATCTTCAACCTCGTCACACAAGCTCCAAATGCTTATGTGGTATATGATGAAGTATGCCTATCGTCAAGAAGTATGCCATGTAGTGTAGTTCAAAATTAATTGTTACTATCCTATGGCGATGTTTATTATTACACACAGAATAACCAGCACTCCGCATCCAATGGCATTCACAGGAGTTGATATAAAAATAAAATACGCAGCCAACTCATTAAGGATCACATATTTGTCGGGCACGCAAATAATTTCTTTACTCAACAGCTAATCCATTTTCTCTGTTCAACACATGTATATATATGTAGAATGAAGCTAATAATAATATTTCTAGCGAACAAATATTTAGCTCAACACTTGTACATTTTTAGTGAGTCTCATACGTGATAAAAATGATATTTTTACCATCAAATTTTTTTATTTACCACCTGCATGATTTTAACACTTCACATTCTCAATAAACATGAAATTTTTTCGTTGTTCACTTCAAATATTCAATACATGAATGTTTCAACTTCACTTATATGATAAAAATATGATTTTTATCGTTCTAGTTCTTTATTCAACAAATGAATATTTTCTATGGTTCATATGTACAATAAAATTGTGATTTTTATTGTTAAAACAATTTATTTGAAACACGAATAATTTATCTATTTCATATATGTATTAAAATTGTGAATTTTTTAATCAAAGAATTTATTTAAACACGAATGATTTATCTATTTCATATATGTATTAAAAATGTGGTTTTTGTTATCAAAGAATTTATTGAAACACGAGTGTCATTCACTACGTGAATTTTTATTCAACGAATGAATTTCTATTCAACACACGAATGCACTCCTCACAAGAATTTTATTTTCAACATATGAATATATTTTCTCAACACATGAATACGGTTTCAACAAATGAAAATAAATCTAATACATGAATATTATTGAAAATTTCGGCAGCATAAAGGTAGGGTAGTTAAAACCGGGACCGTATCGATGTACGACACCTCGCTCTACCTTAAAACCTTGTGGTTTTTGACAATGGGGATTCATGCATCTAGTTCGCACGTAGGCGGCATGTTTTATTTTCATTTCCACAATCCTATTCTAATTTGTTTCACACAAGAGGGAATTTTTTAACCATAAAGGTATTTTTCAACCACAATCCAACAATATCAACCACAAACAATTATTTTCAACCATTCGTCATACCACATATTTTCATGCCAATCACAAGCAATAAATATCGTCCATGGTTTGTGGACGAGGGGAGTGTGTATATATATATAATATCTCACATGCATTTCAACACAATTCAAAGCATATATGTTTCATATAATGCTTGTATAATTTATACATCGCTCATATAACTTATACAACACATGTACATGAGGTATACAATGCGTATATAATTTACACTTTGCTTATATAACTTATACAACATGATATCATTCACACATTTCGATTTAGATTTCTCATATTGGTTCGTTGCTTTGCTAAAAATCCTAACGAGCTCAGGACAATCCGCGGTCTCTTCTAGAATGTAGAGAGCCTCCTTGCGGTCCCGATGTTTCCTGTTTCATCGAATTTCGTCAATATACGAAAAAGATATGATTTTTCAAAGTTTTGCAACGCTTAAAAGTGTTATTTTCAATTCAGAAATATCAAAACTGTTACTTGCGTTGAAGGTTCTAAACTAGGTTTAAGGTTTTTGGCGAATCCTTGAAGCGAGTTTGAAATTCGTCAGCACCACATTGTAGAGCTTCAAAGGGCGTAGAAATCGAGGTGGGTATGGTGGCACTCGGTGGGGCCCAGTGTTCGTGGCGGCAGCGGAAAGGGCTGACCTTGGAGGAGGTGGTTCGGGCGCTAGGTTCGATGATAGGAGGCGTGGTGGGTATTGATTTGAAGAGGAGGGAAAGATGAACGGGAAACATAACTAGAGGTGGCGCTAAAAGTAGCTGAGGCGGCGGGATTTTGGTCGGGAAGCTTTGAATGCCTTCCGACGTTCGTGGGTGGAAGTTTTGATCGGGTTTGACCGGTCAAAGTAGAAGTGAGAGAAAAGAGGGGGGTGGTCCATTATATTTTAATTTTAAATTCAAAAATATCTTTTGACTAACGAACACCAATTTCTACCCAAAGACTGTCGCCCCTAGCTAAATACCCCCATCCCGGACACAATGGGATATGTTTCGTTGGCCAATTCGACTGTTATAGTCAGTTATTTTTCAAATTGAAGTATAGAACATTTAATATTCAATTTGAATGTACATTTCAATTTGCTAGGGCCACAAACTGATTCGAAAAATTCCAGAAAAATAAATTTGGCTATGTCTTGATGATGCGGTCCCAACAAAACTTATTTCGTCGAATTCTGAGACTGTTTGTAAAATGGCCCTTTTCTGGTCGACCCGATTTGATTGTAATTGACCAAACACATTTTCCTTTGCCACGCTCACATACTAGCTTCAAAAATTATGAAATTTGGAACCTAGCAAAAATTTGTCATCCCGGATCCAACAAAAGTGGTTTCGTCGAATTCCGAGGTCGTATGTAAAATGTCTATTTTCAAGGGCGATATATTCTCTATAGCGACCTTTCTGAAAATTCATTTGGCCATAACTTTTGATTCCCGCTATGAAACTTCGATTTTTCAGATTCGTTAGAAAAATATTCTCTAACAAATTTAAATATTTTTGGTTTCACTAAAATCCGTTATATTTTGCACCCGGTATAGTCAGACAAAGTTTGAATTCAAACTTTCAAACAGCCGCACTATTTCCAATTCATTATTTCATTGAAATAATCTATTTCAATTGATTGAATTCTTTGAAAATAACCAATTTAAAAATTTTAAATTGGCTCGCATTTTCAGGGTTGTTACAATCTCCTCCACTTAAAACTTTTTGTCCCCGAAAAGGAAATAACAGTACTGTAGGTAACAACACGGAAATGTGAAGTATTGTAAATGTACCTTGCGCCAAGGTTAGTCAGAAATTTCCACTCTGCATTTGGGATAGGCTTGCTTAATGCTCTCCTCTGTCGCCCAAGTACATTCTCTAGGATCACTACTCCATTGAACTTTAACTAAGTGAACTTTCTTGTTCCTCAACTCTTTGGTTTCTTTGCCAATAATCTTCATCGGCTCTCTTCTGACTGCTAATTCTGGAGTAATATCCAAATCCCATTGTGCTGCTTCTTCTACAATCAGATCTGGATCATGCACATGTTTCCTAAGTTAAGAGACGTGGAATACATTATGTACACCAGGTAACCAATCAGGTAATTGAACTCGATAAGTAAGAGTTCCAATCCGTTCTAGAAAAGGAAAGGGACCAATGAACCTCGGTGCCAACTTCCCAGTTTTGCCGAATCTGATTACTCCTCTCATCGGAGAAACTCTTAAATAAACATAATCGCCAACAGCAAATGACAAATCTCTTCTTCTAGAATCCGTATAACTTTTCTGTCGGCTTTGAGCGGTTTGTAATCTTTTCTTGATGAGTTCAACTTTGTTAGAAGCATCGTGAATCATATCTGGACCCAATACAAGTCTGTTTCCAGTTTCAACCCAACAGGCGGGAGATCTGTAAGGTCTATCGTACAAGGCTTCGAACGGTGACATTTTCAGGCTTGCTTGATAACTGTTATTGTATCAGAATTTGGCCAAATGCAAATAGTCTTCCCATGATCCGCCATAATCCATAGTACAAGCACGCAGTAGATCTTCTAAAATTCTGTTCAGACGCTCAGTTTGGCCATCTGTCTGAGGGTGATAAGCAGTACTCAGATTCAACTTGGTTCCCAATTCTATCTGGAATTCTTCCCAGAATTTGCTAGTAAATACGGGATCTCTATCACTAACTATGCTGAGCGGCACCCCATGTAGTTTAACTATTTCTTTGAAGTAAATCTGCGCTAAACTTTGAGTCATTCTATTTGATTTGACTGGTATGAAATGGATGGTCTTCGTGAAGCGATCTACGATCACCCAAATACTGTCATTACCTTTCTTAGTTCGAGGCAACCCATCTATGAAGTCCATGGAAATCTGTTCCCATTTTCAACCTGGGACTTCCAACGGTTGCAACAATCCGGCTAGCTTTTGTTGGTCAATCTTGACTAACAGACAAGTAAGGCACCTGCTAAGGTATAAAGAAATGTCTCTTTTCAATGACTTCCACCAGAACGTTCACTTAATATCATTTTACATTTTGCTAACTCCCGGATGGATACTCAGTTTGGACTTATGGCATTCATCAAGTACTTCCTTCCGGAGCTCAGAAATGTTTGGAACACATATTCGACCTTTTAACCTTAGAACCACTTGGTTATCAATTTGAAAGCTCGACGATTCGCCTTTCTGTATTCCCTACTTGATCCTCTGAACAAATTCATCATCTTCCTCGAGAGCAGATATTTTATCCATCAACGAAGTCGTAAGAATAAAACTAGCGATGAGTAGATTCTTTCTACTGAGCGCATCCGCTACAACATTGGCTTTTCCTGGAGTGTACAAAATCTCAAAGTCATAGGCTGCAAGGAATTCTAACCATCGCTGTTGTCTCAAGTTCACGTCTTTCTGAGTGAAGAGATACTTCAATGATTGATGGTCGGTAAAAAGTTCGAACTTCTCGCCCAGTAAATAATGCCTCTAGATTCTCAAAGCAAACACGATAGCTAGCAACTCAAGGTCATGAGTCGCATAGTTCCTTTCATGCGGTTTCAGTTGACGGCTAGCATAAGTGACCACTTGGCCTTTTTGCATTAATACTGCGCCAAGACCTCTAATAGAAGCGTCTGTCCAAACTGTTAAGTCCCGATTGCCATCAATAATTGTTAATACTGGAATAGTTGTCAATTTCTGTTTCAGCTCTTGGAAAGCTTCCTCACATTCTGGAGTCCACTTGAATTTTTCATGCTTGTTTGTAAGCTTTGTTAATGCACCAGATGTCTTCGAAAAGTCCTTAACGAATTTCCAATAGTAACTAAACAATCCAAGGAAACTTTGAACTTCTGTATAGGTAGTGGGTTATTTCCAGTCTTGAATCGCTGTAATTTTGCTTGGATCTACACCAATCCCCTCTTTTGATACGACATGGCCAAGGAATTTGACTTCATCTTGCCAGAAGATACACTTAGAAAATTTAGCTTTCAAGATATTCTTTCTCAGAATTTCTAACACTTGTTCTAAATGTTTTTCATGCTCTTTTTCTGACTTGGAGTAGATTATGATGTCATCAATGAATACGAGAACAAATTTATTCAGAACACCACGGAACACTCTATTCATTATATCGACGAAGTATGCGGGAGCATTACACAAGCGAACGGCATTACTAACCATTCATAGAATAAATTAGGACCCCTGAAGGCTGTCAAAGGAACACAGTCTTCTGCTATACGTAATTGGTGAAAACCTGTAGCTGGGTCTGTTGACTAGCTTTTTGACCAAGCCACCAAGGTTCACTCACAAGAAGAAAGTATGAAACTACGTTACTTAAGTCCATGAAGGATCGGATCGCACCAGAGAGTCGCCCCTCTCGGATCGCCCCTCATCGGATCGCCCCCATAGCATCAGCGATCCGATTACCTCTACACGACTCGATCCATACTTACACCACTACCCTGCACGGACCGATCCGATTCCCCGACGCACAGCGAAGCCTCTGACCTGTTCAAGCACGAGCTAGTCTTCGGCGATCCGAGATGCACGGATCCAATGACACGTGTCCCTATCTGTCACTTTGACCAATTCCTCCTCCTTGCTCGATCCGATATTTAAGGGGATCGCGACACCTGTCCACAACGGCTAATTTGACTAATTCTTCATCAAGCTGTGATCTGATCCGATATTCTTGGGATCTGTGCCACGTGTGACCGCGATCCGCCTGACAAAATCAGCTATAAATAGCCCAGAGCTTGGCATTCAGGATCTTTTTTGGCAGTATTGAGCACTAATTCCACCATTACTGTCATACCACTATTTCTTATCAGTTTTATTACTAGATTACCGAGGGAAATCACAATTGTAAGAGTGAGTTTGAGAGAAATCATTGATTGTACAAGCATTCAAAGTATAATCGATAACATATAAAGTGGACGTAGGCTCGTTAACGCCGAACCACTATAAATTCTGTGTGTTTTCTGCTTTTTCTACATTCTCCAGTTATAATTCTTTAAGAATCAGAACAATTTGGGTGTTAGGTCCAAATTTTAATCTAACATTTTGGTGCTTTCACTGAGAAAACAGTCCCAAAACTTCACTATTCAGATTTTTGAAGATTCCTGCGACGTTCGATATCATTGCTAGAAAGAAGTCTAAGGAAGTGCGGGCTTCGCAGGCGAATGAAGTCGCGAATGAAATGGTTGGTGAAAGTGCACACGAGCAGGTCGTTGAGGGGGTCACGGATCGCGAGGACAGGGGGCGACCCGAACCAATCTAGGTGTCACGATCCGACTTGAGGGTGGCGCTGCGAACCGCGAAGCTGGAGGGGTTGTTACTTGATCCCGTGATAACGCCCCCGAATCATCCGCATACCGTGACCACGAACCGATCCCAGGGGGGCGCTGCAAGCCACCAACCTCGATCCACAGAGATCCAAATTGATGACCAGACTACAACTCGACCTGGAAAAGGAGCCTATGGCTCGCTCCTACCATAATGGCCCCTCCGCTTGACCTGGCTCAAGCTCTTTGCGCATAAGAGAAAACGATGATGATCAATATGACCCTTCTGCTCCCGTTACTGAGGGGGATCTCTCTCGCTTTTCCAAAATGTGGGAGAGGCTATTTGATGAATTGGCTGCTCAAAGGCAGGAGAGCTCCATTCTGCGACAGAACTTGACCGCTATGGATAGAAGGCTTAATGATCTCGCAAGGCAAAGGACGCCCCCAGTTCGTCCGCTCACCCCAGAATACTCTTCTTCGTCATAGGAATCGCCGAGACCTCCGCGGCGACCATATGAGAGGTCTGAAAACATAGAGCAACTTCGATTTGGAACCTTGCCATCATGGGAAGAAGAGGCACTGGGGGCAGGGCCCTTAAACTGCAATATGAATGATCGCGCCGCAACTCCCAGAGCTCGAGGTGTGGACAGCCCTGTTCAGAATATTCTACCTCAGCCCCGTCGCCGTACAAATGCTTAGGGTAACAAGGGGCAGCGAAGCCC
Organism: Allium sativum; assembly: GCA_030737875.1. NCBI lineage: Eukaryota > Viridiplantae > Streptophyta > Magnoliopsida > Asparagales > Amaryllidaceae > Allium > Allium sativum. The sequence continues at coordinate 27,281,221 of JASFAX010000022.1, read as the reverse complement.
AATCCGAGCCACGGATTTCGTGACCGCCCCTGGAAGAGAGATTAGAGAACCCCACCGAGCAAGAAGCGCTGACCCCGAGCCTCCACTGACCACTGCAAATGTTGCAGCCATGATTCATCAAATTCTGGCAGATAGCCATGGACAACGGAATGATGATTGGGGAATTGACCGCAGTCACACCCCTTTCACTGATGACATTTTATATGCAACGTTCCCGAGGCGCTTCAACATGCCGCAGATGAATCGTTACGTGGGTAGATCTGATCCCGTCCAGCATCTGATGAGATATTCTTGGTCAATGACCGCTGCCGCAGCCTCTGACGCTATCAAGTGCAAAGCATTTCCCATAATCTTGGAGGATGTAGCATTATTATGGTTTACTCGCTTACCAGCAAGATCAATTTCCAGCTTCAGGGAGTTGAGTGAAAGGTTCGTGGAACAGTTCCGCATCTATGCACAAAAGACGAAGAGTGTGATTGACTTATTCCTTGTTAAGCAATGACCAGGCGAGAGTTTGAGGGTGTATCTAGACCGTTTCAACCTGGCCGCTACTGAAGTCAAAGATCCTCATGAGCCAACTGTTGTGGCAGCCCTAATTGATGGGGTAAATAAAGACACCGAATTTGGGAGATATCTGGCTGGCAAGTCACCCCATACTAGAGAGTTATTCTATGAAAAAGCTAACGTACACTTACGCCGGGAGGAAGTATATGCTTACCGAAAGGCAAAAACGGCCGATAAAGAGGAAATCCAGAGCAATGTCGCCATTAAGCAGACAGGAGACAACTCGGGGAAGGTCGAGGTTAATGTCGAAAATCGGAATCAGGGTGGTCGTCAGTCAGGAAACAATGATAATAACAGAAATGGCAACAACCGGAAGAGGAATCGAGGGAACGACCCCCAGAGAAGGACTCGTCCCAGGTCTTTTGAGAGTTATATGCCAATAAACGATACTTTGGAAAATATCTTCATGGATTCGTACAACGTCCTCCAAAATAAAAGGCCACCTCCCAAAGAGTCGTCGGAGAAAGAACGTGAAACGGGGAAGTTTTGTCTCTTTCATCAGATTCATGGCCATTCGACAAATGAATGCCGTCACCTAAGAGATGTAGTCGAGAGGCTTCTCCGAGAGGGAAAATTGGATGAATACAGAGTGACGCCCAGAGACAGGGGGCAAGCCGTACAGGCCCCAAATCAGAACCAGAATCAACCTGCTGTCAGGCCAACTGCCCAGCAAAAGGGAAAGGACCTTGTTATCAATACCATAATCGCAGGGCTCTATCTCGCCGGACACGGTTCTAAGTCAATTGATCAGTATGTCAATGCAGCCAAGCAACACCTCGAGGTAGGGGAGTGTTGCAACCCCGAGGACAACGTCCCGGTAATGCAACAAAAGATGATGTCCGACGATGTCGTTTTCCGTGAACGAGAAAGTATTGGAGTCCATGCTCTGACTGAAGATCCATTTGTAATCACATTACCTATTGGCCCGGCCACTGTTCATAAAGTTTTGGTGGATAACGGGAGTTCTGTCAATATTCTTTTCAAAAGGACCTTCGACCAGATGAACCTCGAGATAAAAGACTTGAAGCCCTGTCAGGGATGGATCCGTGGATTTAACGGAGCATCCACCGCTCCAATGGGTTATGTAGAGCTACCAGTTACGCTTGGGGAAGGAGAACGCCAGAGAGTGAGAATCCTTCCCTTCGTGGTTTTGGATATTGAATCACCCAATAATGCCTTCTTGGGCCGATCGGCCCTTGCAAAGTTTAGAGCCTGTATAGCCCACTGGTGCTTATTATTGAAATTTCCTACGGAAGCTGGTGTTGGTATTATCAGAGGAGATCAGGTTGTCGCACGAGCATGTTATGTTGCAGAGCTAAAGCTACTCCGCAATGAGGGGACATAGAAACCAAGGGCGCTTCTCCCCCACAAGGGCGGAGACCTTATAGCAATTAAAGAGGATAACCGTAGAAGAGTCGCCCAGAGAGTTGCCCGAGGATATAGATCCCAGAGAGGACAAAGAACCTGGGGGCAGAATGGTGACTCCCAATGAGACAACTGTGGATGTACCGATTGATGATAGTGACCCAGAGAAGGTCCTTAAGATTGGATCCCAGTTAAATACGAATTTAGCTAAAGAACTGATGAATTTCTTAAAAAATAATTTGGATGTATTTGCTTGGACCCACACAGACATGTGCGGGATATCTCCATCAATCATGAGCCATTCATTAAGCATTAACCCTAAACATCATCCAGTAAAACAAAAAAGGAGAATGCTGGGCCCAGAGAGGTCCGCTGCCTTGAAAGAAGAAGTTGAAAAGCTAAAGAGTAATGGATTTATCAGAGACTCAATCTACCCAGATTGGATTTCAAATCCAGTTCCGGTGAAGAAGGCTAATGGGAAGTGGCGAACATGTATCGATTTATCGGATTTGAATAAAGCCTGCCCGAAAGACAGCTTTCCGTTACCCAGGATCGATCAGTTGGTGGACTCAGCGGCGGGTCATGAACTTCTCTCCTTTATGGATGCTTATTCAGGATATAACCAGATTCCAATGTATGTTCCAAATCAAGAACACACTAGTTTCATTACGGATCAGGGGTTATACTACTATGTGGTAATGCCCTTTGGCTTGAAGAACGCAGGCGATGCATATCAACGGTTGGTGAACAGAACGTTCTATAACCAGATTGGGAAAACAATGGAAGTATACGTAGACGACATGTTGGTTAAGTCCAGGCAATCCTCCAATCACACTACGGACTTGGCAGAGATGTTCAGCATTCTTCGAAAGTACGGGATGAAACTCAACCCAACAAAATGTTCATTCGGGGTCGCCTCCGGAAAATTCTTGGGATTCATCGTCAGTTCTCGTGGGATTGAGATTAATCCAGACCAGATCGCAGCAATCAGAGACATTCAGGAACCTAGGCAGATTAAAGATGTGCAAAGCCTTGCAGGAAAAGTAGCCGCACTAAGCAGATTTATCTCCAGGGCTACGGACAAATGCATCCCATTCTTCGAATTGATAAAGCGAGGAAAACGCCACTTCAAATGGACGCCCGACTTTGTAGAAGCGTTTCAGAACTTGCTGAGACACCTGGAGGAACCTCCGATATTATCTAAGCTGATGGATCACGAGGATTTATTCGTGTACTTGGCAGTGTCGTCTCACGCGATCAGCTCAGCATTGGTGAGAGAAGAAGATAAAGTTCAAAGACCTGTGTATTACGTAAGTAAAAAATTGATGGCAGCAGAGCATAATTATCCAAGGATAGAAAAGTTGGCGTATAGTTTGTTGATTGCCTCTAGAAAGCTTCGACATTATTTTCAGGCTCATCCCATTACCATATACACTGATCATCCACTCAAGCAAGTTCTACAAAGACCAGAAGCATCTGGAAGGCTACTCAAGTGGAACATTTAGTTGAGTCAATTTGATCTGAACTTTCATCCCCAGCGGTAATTACGGGGGCAAGTGATAGCTGACTTCATAGCAGAATTTACTGTCCCGGAGGAAGATATAGCAAACGAAGAAGTTGACCCCTCAAAATTACTTCTCGACCCCAGTACCTGGAAATTGTATACTGATGGCGCTAGGAATGACAAGAGATCCGGGCCCGAAGTTAGGCTCATCTGAGTAGTTTCTTGTCCTCCAACTGGAACATTGGTTTCCTCAAAAGCAGGGAAAAATGGCTCTCCTTCAAAGTCCCCCTCTGTGTATACATCATCAGGCAAAGGAATTTTTCTCATCTCTTTAAATAGATGTTCTTCTGTTAAATCATCGGGAGCAGCAGGTTCGATCGGAAGAGAGGCCCTTAAGGGGAAACCCCCTGGAGAAACTGGGATTTCCTCAGACTTGTCACCACGGGCCTCATCTCCTCTATATATGTTTAAGTCCTCGTCGTCCTGGATGATTATCGAGGAAGGACTCTTTCGGAATTTAATTGTTTCTGCTGCCAGTGATGTTCCTTCTCCCTCCGTTGGGGGCACGTATTTGTAGGGTTTGCCGCTTGCACCAAGTCCAAACCTTATATCCAGAAGGGGATGCTTGTGAAGGTTTTCATCAGTAATGCACTTCTTGATCCTTAGGAAATCGGATCTGCTTTGTAGAAGAAGAGACAGTCGGTTATTGTATAACAAGCCTTCCATCTTGGGAAAGACATGATCTGCTTAAAGAAAAAAAAGAGGGGGGCATGTTAATGCTTCGATTTCTTAAGAAAGTTATTCAGTCAAAAGATTAAAGTTTACTTGATTTAAGCCATCTTCTTGAGCACCCAGCCTGTCTCTTTATATAGAACCAATCTGCCTTGGGATCCCTTATATTATTGTATCCGTCATACAGAACCTTCCTATTCGCTACCGATTCGAAGAAAGAGAAATTCGGGGTTACCGAGGAGCGAAGCTTGAAAAGATAAAAGAATTTTAAATCTTTAAATGTAAGTTCGGTATGCAGGATTTCCGCGTATGCGATATATAAAGTGTATAGAGTCGCGCAGGCGTTAGGATGAAGCTGCATCGAAGCGATACCCAATCGTTTTAGGGTCTCAATGACGATTGGAGGAAACGGAGGAATAGCTCCTACCCAGCACATGAGTCGGTTGACTTTCATATACCCTTCCGGAGCTAAGTGGGGCCTATCTTCGTTACCGGGGGTCCTCACCTCATCCCAGGGGATCCCATGTCTCAGGCAAATTCTTTTAAGCTTTATGTCATCGAGTTTGGAAGCTAAAGAATCAGTAAATTTCTCTATCCCAGGTGCGTCAGGAATCTCGTCGGGAGCTCGCCCATCTAATTCAGACTCTTCATCAAGTGAAGTACTTTCAAATGGATCCGATTCCGTTGCCTCATATTCGGATCCAGAATCTTTGCCCCCTGGGTTAAGTGGAAGGACCTCGGGGTTATCGTGCTCAGACACCTCGGGATCCGTCTCTGTGTTAGATCTTGAAGGGGAGTGATTATCCGACATTACTGTTTAGGCAAGTAAACATGAGAAATAAGATTAAAACTACCCATCCCCCCTGTGTGTGCAAGTGCCAGTGTGTGCTTATGCGTGCATTAAAGGAAGGTACAAAGGTCAACAAAATCGTCGAGACATTGGTCGCTGTTCAATTGGTAGATTATGCATTTGTTCAATCCGGAATGTTCGTCTCAAGGGCTCTAACCTAACTGTTCATCGATTTTTTAAAGTTGCATCATATTATTTAGTCAGCGCATGCATCAGATCGTTCGTCAGTCGGATTGCAGGGCAGGTTCGGATCGCGACATATGGACGGATCGTGGTGAAGGACTCGGTACGCGGAAAGGTACAAGCTCATAGAAAGGCTTCGAATCGTGAAGCGCACCAATCCATCCAAACGGATCGCGATGGTATCTTGGCGATCCGTATCGCCTCCTATTCTCCACAATCCGAAGCTCCTCCCTTCCCGCGACCCGATCCTTCAGCCGAATCTATGCTTCGTCCTCATCTTTCCGAACCCTCGCCTCGCCAACGAAACACACCGACCTGCTCTTTACTTCCTCTCCCTCTTCCCTGAACCTCGCATCACCACGAACCGATGCTCCCATCCGATCTGATTCCTCCTTCTTCTTCTCCCTCGCCTCTTCCTCATCACTTCTCCTCGATTCATCATGCAAGCACCTTAACCCATCATCCATCGCGGGTGCGGTCTCAAACATCACCAATTTTCCCATTTTCTCTTCTTAAATTCTAGAAAAACAAGTGAGAAATTGGATGAGAATGATTTCGACGAGATTACCTTTCTTAAATTAAGAAGAACAATCGTATTTTTTGGAAGGAAGAATTAGGGTTTTTCTCGAGAAAAGTGGCGGCACGTTGCTGAAGGAAGAAGAAGAAGGAGAAAAGTGAAGTTCGGGTCGATTTATATAGAGAAAACGGTGACCGTTGGCCTTCCCTTTTTTGTCCCGCACGAACCGTGGGCTTTGGTGGATCGTAGGAGCAAGCCCATTGGGCCCAGCAAAGAAGAAAGAGGCTGATCCCTATATCGACTCACCACCATACCTAAGGCCCACACAAAGGATGGGACAAGACGAGCGTCTCGTCTCACTGGATCATGTCAAAAGAATGCTCCCGCAAACCATGGCGTGTCGCTGCGAACCGAACCGACTAAGGATGGAAAGAAGCGAACCTCCAGAAATACTTACGGATCGCGATGATATGGAACGATCCGAACCAAAAAAAAATAAGAGAAAAAGAGAAAAAGAAGAAGAAAAAAAGGAGGGAAGTTCCATAAAAGAATTGTCCAATAAACAGGGAAATTATTGAAGATTTATCCGACATTTATTACGAGCAAAGAGGCACGACTTTCCGTAAATGATACGACCTTTCGGATAGACGCTACCATTGACTTGCATCTCTTTATGAAAAGATATTTCTATAATTCCGAAGCATGTTCCAACATCGATAAAACATATTTCGAGGGGGCAAAATGTTGGCTAGCTTTTTGACCAAGCCACCAAGGTTCACTCACAAGAAGAAAGTATGAAACTACGTTCCTTAAGTCCATGAAGGATCGGATCACACCATAGGGTCGCCATTCTCGGATCGCCCCCATCGGATCGCCCTCATAGCATCAGCGATCCGATTACCTGTACACGACTCAATCCATACTTACACCACTACCCTGCAAGGACCGATCCGATTCCCCGACGCACAGCGAAGTCTCTGACCTATTCAAGCACGAGCTAGTCTTCAGCGATCCGAGATGCACGGATCCAGGGACACGTGTCCCTAACTGTCACTTTGACCAATTCCTCCTCCTTGCTCGATCCGATATTTAAGGGGATCACGATACCTGTCCACAATGGCTAATTTGACTAATTCTTCATCAAGCTGCGATCCGATCCGATATTCTCGGGATCTGTGCCACGTGTGACCGCGATCCGCCTGACAAAATCAGCTATAAATAGCCCAAAGCTTGGCATTTTTCAGGATCTTTTTTGGTAGTATTGAGCACTGTTTCCACCATTACTGTCATACCACTATTTCTTATCAGTTTTATTACTAGATTACTAAGGGAAATCACAATTGTAAGAGTGAGTTTAAGAGAAATCATTGATTGTACACGCATTCAAAGTATAATCGATAACATATAAAGTGGACGTAGGCTCGTTAACGCCGAACCACTATAAATTCTGTGTGTTTTCTGCTTTTTCTTCATTCTCCAGTTATAATTCTTTAAGAATCAGAACAATTTGGGTGTTAGGTCCAAATTTTGATCTAACAGGGTCCATTCAGGAAAATACTCGTGCTCCATTCAATTGGTCTACCAAATCATCGATTCGCGGCAGTGGGTATTTATTCATTAGTGTCTGCTTATTGAGATCTCGGTAATCAACACAAAGTCGTAGAGAACCGTCTGATTTCGGGACAAACACTACTACTGCACCCCAATCTGAAAAGCTTGGTCTTATCAGACCTTTCCACAGCAATTCTCGAGTTTGGTTGCCCAACTCTTATTTTTCTTTTGGGGCTATTCTTCGAATTGGATGTACCACTTGTCTGGCATTCGGAATTAGATCGATTCGGAATTCAATTTATCTTTGCGGTGGTAAGTTTTTGACTTTTTCAAACACATCCGCATAGTTTTTAACAACTGGAATCTTTTCTAATAAGGTGGGAATAACTTCTAAAGCAGACCAAAATTCTTTTCTATCTAGATCTGAACTGTGGCATGGTATATATATACTTCCGAGCTTCGTATCAACCTTAACGATTATGTCTACACATCTAACCTCTACCTTATATTTTGTTAACCAGTCCAGTCCAAGTATAATATCAAATTCGAAAAAATCCATGGTGATCAAATCAAAAGAGAACTTGTAGCAAGAATAAGAGACGGGCACTCTACAATATGAACTGAGAATAATAGACCCTCCTATCGGATTTTGAACACTAATCGGTTCCTTAAGCTTTCTTTGTTTTAATTTTAACTTATGAACAGTGTTACTTGCAATAAAACTTTGAGATGCACCAGTATCAAGCAGTACAAAAACAGGAATATTTTTAATAGTAAGGGTACCTCCCAAGACATCGGGTTTACCTGATCCAGGAGTAGAAGCTGGCGGGTTTCCCCCGTCATAAACATGAGCAATCGCTGCTTTCTTCATCAATGGACAATCTTTAACAAGATGCCCAGTCTTTTTGCAGTTGAAGCATGATCTAGGACCCCGAGGCTGCTGACTGGAGGTCGGTGGGTCTGCCTTCAGTCACTTTGGGGCGGTGCACACATTAGAATAATGCCCCTTCTTACCACAATTGTAATAGCTTCCTTTGGGTATCCAGCCAGTTTGTTGATTGGAGGCTGCTGCTTTGCTAGACTCAGGCTGACCTCCAGATGCTTTGAGCTTGTTTCCTGCTTGGTTCTTAGCGCGGTCTTGATTGGAGTTCCACTCATCCAAGTCTTGATAATCACAAGCCATCTCTACCAGTTCTGAAAATGGAAGCTTGATGTTACTCATGGCCCTGTCATGGTACTTGCGCTGCAACCCATGAATAAACCTTTTGTTCTTTGCTTTATTAGTCAAGATGAGCTCGGGTGCTTAGCGTGAGAGCTGGTTAAACTTATTGAGATAGTCCTGAACAGAGCGGTCTCCCTGCTAGAGATTAGCGAACTCATCATGCATGCGCTCTAATGCCTGCTCGGGAACGTACTTCCTCCTGAATAGTGCACTGAACTGTATCTTCCTCATCTGCAGCTGTGATGGCCTCCCACCATAATTCGGCCTCTTCCTGTAGAAGCCAAGGACCCATAAATTCTTTGTCGTGGGTTTCCAGCCTCATGCCACTTTGAATCTTATAAGCAGTTTTTAACCATGCAATAGCCTCTGTCACTGTGCCTGTACCAGAGAAGGTTTTGCCTCCTAAGTTCTTGTATCTCTTAGCAACTCGGTCTAGCTTGAATTGCTGAGGGGCTGGTGGTTGTATCATAGGCCCTTCTTCTACTACGGGGATATTCCCCCATCCTCCAGCTCGGCCTGCTCGGCCTCCTCGGCCTGCTGCTGCTCTCGTAGCCATCTAGTCAAGTTTAGTATAAACAGGAAAAGAGTCAAGCTCACAGAAATGATAACTTTAAGATATGGTAAAAGTCGAAGAACTTAAGTTAAGATAATGATGTACTGATCAATTTGTTTTGCTATTCTTCTTAGCTCGTTCTAGTACATTACTAATCCTATCTCTAATGAGCTACTCGCCTTAGAACACTACTGATTCTATTCTGATGAGGTGTTTAATGTGTTAAATTCCAGAACTAAGATTAACCAAAGCTCTTATACCAATTGTGGCGATCCCAAAACCCGTACGGACGGTGTTAAGGATAATCACTAGAATATAACACATTAATCATCATTAGCAGAGTACAGAAAATAGCATAAACAATAATTATGGTAATTTACATAAATATGACAGCATAATCATAACATGTAACAACATCAGAGCAACACATAGTAGGATATAACTTAGTGCATAAAAAAGGAAATGATCATTCAACATCGCCTGAGGCGGAATATATACATATAGTGAGACATAATAAAGATATCAGTCTACATCGCCTGAGGCGATACATATACATAAGATAATAAAACACTGGAAGTAAATCATTCTACATCGCCAGAGGCGGAATCATATATATAAGATAAGAATGGCGGAAAGTCCATAGCCAAAAACAACCTGTCATCTGTCAACTAGGCTGCCCGTGTGAAAATAAAAGCACCCGAGTTTGCAAAATGAAACAAACAACGGGTCAGTCGTGGGACTGGTATGAGAAACCTACTTAACTGGTTAAATAACAACAATAAGGCAAATCATAGGACCACGCCACTTTCGCGAAACGGGTTTACTCCAGTGATTGCCACTACACTATCAGAAAGTAAATTCTTTAAATAACGAAATGCTTTTAAAAAGAATGAGGCCGATATAAGACTCAAGTCCCATCACACAATGCAACGCAAACCGGAGGATAGAGTTTTACCTTATATTGGCCAAAATATGCTTAATACGTGTAAAGAAAAATCACTTGATATTATTACTAGTGCATACATGTTCAAAGGCATATTCAATCATAAATATCAATCCTAGGCGGCATAGCTACCATATACTATGTCGCCATATATATATATATATATATATATATATATATTACAAATCAAATCAGCAATGTCACGTATTGGAAATTGGATTCCATCATGAGTCGAGGCAAGGGGCAAGCTCCTATCTGATTCGAAACACTCTAGAAAATGTCTCAGGACCCCACTATGATCCTTGGATGCTTCAGGGCCGGTCCTCTCTTACTTTTGAGGATTGGCAATTCCTGAACACACGTTTCCCGGTCCTAACAGACCTAAAATTTAGGCGCCTCATTCCAACAACCACACAGGTGAAAAGTACATAAATGTCGGCCAGTTTAAGCACTGACACCACCCATAGCTAGAAAAAACGTCGTGTTCTCCCTGCAGTCCGTATCCCGTTTTTGACACATACCGGGGTGTGAAGCTCGCGAATCCACGTTATACACAAAGCTTGGCCACGTAAGCCATGCTCTGATCATCAGCCACAAGACTTTGCTTTGCAACAGAAACCTTGATCATATGCGACTTAGGCGTGCCACACAGGTAGTTCACTCCATGCGATTGATTTCCATCGATATATAACCTCTGAGCTCGTACGTCTCAGAGAAGGGCGTTAAGAAAGAGAATAAATTCTCCGCCGCCAAATAGATATATATTTAACGAAGATCAATCAGCACAGACTAAAATCCAATGTCAGACACATAGTCCATTTACATGTCCATTCTGGATCTGAACGAACCGGAGGCACCACTCCTCGCATATCTGTCCAATCAACACACACTTCTAAACGGCTACTACTTCAGTCCCTTCAAGGTAGCTACTCCAATCAGGAACCTCAATCGCGCCCATCCATCCGTTATGAAAATCGTCGGTCTTGAATCATCTTCATATCTTCGATTTTGAATCGTCAATCAATTATTTGAAGTGAGAATTAACTCAGCCCTTTCAGATAATTCACGTATATTAAAATTCAAATCAATTATCTCTAAGGTTAAATTATTCGACATTCACATTCAGTTCTTTAGTATAAATTTCATGTCAAACACATTCAACCATCAAATCTCAAGCAAACCAAGTAAAGTTGGTTTATTTTCACTTCATATCGCTTATAATATTTTATAACGATATTTCGTCATTTTTATTTAATTAAAAATGGCCTTAATTAATTAAACGACGTTTCAGGTCGCGTCGTCGCACTGGCGCTGTTTTTCCCCAAATTTGTTTTACACTTATTGGGAAATCTAACTGTTGGATTTCTACAAAGTTTATATCACTAGGAAGATATTCGCAAAGCGAATCCAACGGTTCCAGTTTCGTGCAGATCCGACGGTCGAATCTTCCCTACTAGTCGTTTGAAGTTACGGTTCCAAAATACGAACTACAGCATCGTTATTCGATTTAATTTAATTATATTTATATTTATATATAAATATAATCGATTCGGGCGCTGTTTTTCTTCAGATTTGAATTAAACATTCCAGGCAATCCAACCGTTGGATCTTTACAAAGTTGGTGCCATTTGAAAGATATTTCCAAGGCGAACCCAACGATTGCAGTTTCGGGAGAATCCGATGGTCGGATCTCTCGTGCTAATCGATTGAAGTTACGATTTCAAAACACGAACTGCACGGCTTCGATTCCTTTCAATTCTATTTATTTGTATATAGTTCATTCTGCGATTTCAACATCGTTTTTACTTCAAAATTTTCACTAATGCCTTTATATTTTGGAAAATTTCGCCATAACCTCCTTTGTACGGGAAGGGTTTTGGAAATTTATTGGGCCGTATTAGGTACCCAATAAATCCTATAAAGCACACACATATTTATAGTGATATATTCTCGTGTTTACAGGGGAGCGTGTATAGATAATAACTCCAGAGAATAAATTCTCGTCACCCTGTCTAAGCCTGAGGGAGTGTGTATTTTTAATTGCTCCAGAGGATAATTCCGCGTCACCTCGTCCCGTGTGGGAAATAAATAGTCCATGTCCCGTATCTAATAACTAGAGAGACGTGATTATTTTCAACTCCAGACCCGTGTGGGGTTTTTATTAATCTGGCAATCTATCGTTACAATTTTATATGGTCCATATTAGTCATCAGTTCAACCTGTAATATATAGTCATCGCCATACAAGCCTCTCGCTCATATGGTAAATCTTTAAACCCGTCACACAAGCTCCAAATGCTTATATGGTATATGATGAAGTATGCCTATCGTCAAGAAGTATGCCATGTAGTGTAGTTCAAAATTAATTGTTACTATCCTATAGCGATGTTTATTAATACACACAGAATAACCAACACTCCGCATCCAATGGCATTCACAGGAGTTGATATAATAATAAAATTGCGCAGCCAACTCATTAAGGCTAACCTATTTGTCGGGCACGCAAATAATTTCTTTACTCAACAGCTAATCCATTTTCTCTGTTCAACACATGTGTGTGTGTGTATATATATATATGTATATGTATATATATGCAGAATGAAGCTAATAATAATATTTCTAGCGAACAAATATTTAGCTCAACACTTGTATTTTTTTAGTGAGTCTCATACGTGATAAAAATGATATTTTTACCTTCAAAAAAATTTATTTACCACCTACATGATTTTAACACTTCACATTCTCAATAAACATGAAAAAAATTCATTGTTCAATTCAAATATTCAACACATGAATGTTTCAACTTCACTTATACGATAAAAATATGATTTTTACCATTCTAGTTCTTTATTCAACAAATTAATATTTTCTACGGTTCATATGTATAATAAAAATGTGATTTTTATTGTTAAAACAATTTATTTGAAACACGAATAATTTATCTATTTCATATATGCATTAAAAATGTGATTTTTGTTATCAAAGAATTTATTTAAACACGAATGATTTGTCTATTTCATATATGTATTAAAATGTGATTTTTGTTATCAAAGAATTTATTTAAACATGAGTGTCATTCACTACATGAATTTTTATTCAATGAATGAATTTCTATTCAACACACGAATGCACTCCTCACAAGAATTTTATTTTCAACACATGAATATATTTTCTCAACACATGAATACGGTTTCAACAAATGAAAATAAATGTAACACATGAATATTATTGAAAATTTCGGCAGCGTAACGGCAGGGTAGTTAAAACCGGGACCATATCGATGTACGACACCTCTCTCTACCTTAAAACCTTGGTGTTTTTGACAATGGGGTTTCATGCATCAAGTTCGCATGCAGGCGGCACGTTTTATTTTCATTTCCACAATCCTATTCTAATTTGTTTCAACCACAAGAGGGTATTTTTCAATCACAAAGGTATTTTTCAACCACAATCCAACAATATCAACCACAAACAATTATTTTCAACCATTCGTCATACCATATATTTTCACGCCAATCACAAGCAATAAATATCGTCCATGGTTTGTGGAAGAGGGGAGTGTGTATATATATATATATATATATATATATATATATATAATATTTCACATGCATTTCAACACAATTCAAAGCATATATGTTTCATACAACGCTTGTATAATTTATATATCGCTCATATAACTTATACAACATATGTACATGAGGTATACAATGTGTATATAATTTATACTTTTCTTATATAATTTATACAACACGATTTCATTCACACATTTCGATTTAGATTTCTCACATTGGTTCGTTGGTTTGCTAAAAATCCTAACGAGCTCAGAAAAATCCGTGGTCTCTTCTAGAATGTAGTGTAAGTACCTGTAACTTCCCCGGTAAGGAAAGCGCGGATACTTTGAGAACAACACACAAAAGAACACAAACATAAGAACATTTCCTTGTTAATTACAACAATTCCATCAGATACAAGAATATACAGAGTATGAATGAATATTATACATCGACAAATATCAGAGATTATAATACATTACACAGCAGCGGAAAATAATACAAAACACAAATGAAGGAGATATACGGATACAAAGCTTTCCGGATATCGTTCCAGTTGTAAACCAGGATCCTGTGAAGATAAATCTGCATAACCAAAATTACTAGCTGCCCGTGTCGAAAATAAGAGCACCCAGAGTTTTGGTTAAAACAATAAACTCCAGGTCAGTCATGTGACTGGTGTGAGAACTAAAACAATTATTGATATTTGTTTAAAAGTTAGGTAAATCAAGGGACCACGCCGTATAACACGGAACGGGCTTCCTCCCAAGAATACCAGTGCATGAAACAACAGCGCAATGCTAAATAAAGAAAAATGAAGCTATTATAAGACCCAGGTCCCATCACACAATGCAACACAAACCAGAGGATAGGGTTTTCCCTTATAATAGCCAAAGCATGCTTGATACGTTTTAAAACAAATCATTTGATACTATGATAGGTTTATAGTGTTAAAACAATTTCAATCATAAGTATTAATCATAGACGGCATGGGTACCATATATCATGTCGCCATATTAGTTCTACAATTAAAACAGCAAAATGACGTATTCGGAAATTGGATTTCCATTTATGAACCGAGGCAAAAGATAGTCCTCTACCGATTCGAGACGCTCTAGCCCGCCACTCAGGCAAGTACTCAGCCAAGCCTTGGTCCGTCAGGGTCGGTCCACCAATGTGGATTAAAATTCCTGAACACTGCGTTTCCCCGCCATTTGGGGCGTAAGTGGGCCAACGAATGATTCCATCGGTTCGAGAACGACCGATAAATCCGAGGCGCCTCGCAACAGCAACAACCACACAGGTGAAAAGTATATAAATGTCAGCCAGTTTATGCATTGACACCACCTAGCTAGAATAAAACGCATGTCCTCCCTAAGGTCCTCGTCCTGTTTTGTTTCATACTGGGGTGTGAGGGTCCCGAATTAACGTTATACAAAGCTACGCCACAATGGCCGTGCTTTAATCATCAACCACAAGACTTTTCTTTTCAACAGAAGCCTTGATCCTTTGCATCTCAACATGCCACACAGGCAATTCACGCTATGCAACCGATTCAATCACACAGAATGAAATCCGATGTCAGACACACAATCCAAACAAGTTCGTTCTGTGTCTGAACGAAACCGGAGGCACTTTCCTCGCATATCCGTCGATCTCCAAGTACATCTGGACGACCACCAACTGATTCCCTCATCTTGGGTGTTCAGCCCAATCAAGATCATTAGTAATCACCCAAACGATGTGAATACCCTCGGTCTTCAAGCACCGTCTTCGCCTTTGAATTCTCGTCGTATCAGTTATCCAAAATGGGATAAACCCGGTCTTTCCGAATAACTGGCGTATATAATAAACAAGTGTTACACAAACACAACATACGCCTCATTCCAATTCAGAATATTCTTAGGGAAAGGTTCTCATTAATTTATAAAAGATAAATTATTTAAACTTATTCTTTAATCTTCTTTTGAAAATCATTTCAAACTAAATTATGGTTTATCCAAACTAGTCGGGATTAACGAACCTTACCGAAGTAATCAATTGTTAAATTTCCTAACCCCAAATTATTCATCCCATGAAGTAAAACTGGTAATACTTCATATCTAACACCACGGTGTTATTGGTATATTAAATTACCATTTCACGTTCAAATCTAATTAAATATTTAACTATTGTCTGGAGTAAAACTGGTGGTACTCCATTCTCGATCATTTCTTGAATTTGATAATTTTAATTATCAAATTCACTTTTCAATCTGTTTAAAGATTCATTAAAACTCCACTTAGTTTTAATCTTTAACTGGGTTAAAGAACCAATGTCATTTAAAACAAGGTTCACGATAAAACAAAAAATTAATTCCAATTCAATTTCAATTAAATATCATTTAATTGGTACACTTCATTAAATCTAAATAAAAAGATTTAATCTTTTCTCAACAGGGTTTAAGAAGAGTGTTAATGAAGACACCATTCACGACAAACCCAAATCCCATTTGATATTAAATACAAGGCTCTGAATAGAAAATATATCGGCTTATATTCAATATCAAATTCCACGACCCACAAATATCATATTGGAAATAACGATAGAAATATATCTTTCAAATTTCCATAACAATATCTGTATAATCACCAAATCCCACATCGAAATATTCCGAAGGCTATTTCGATTCAAATCCCTTTCCAATCTATATATTGGAAATTCTGGTTATTTTCAAAACCATTTCAAATCCAATTTATTTATTTTATAAATAAATGGATTTTAATTCTAGTTCAAAACTAGTTCATTTAAATAAAAATCTATTTTTATCTTTTCAAATATGGTATTTTTCATCCCAATTCTTTCCAAATCATTTCTTATGATTTTACATTAATTATTGATTTTTTTAGTAATTTTATCAAGGCCCGTACAGTCGATTTCCATCAACGGCCATCGAACTGCACTTACAGCGACCTTTTCTAAATTTGATTTGGACATTATTCCAAATCCAACCGTTAGATTTCTAATTTCTCGTATTCGTTAGAATGCTCTTTACGATACGAACCCAACAGTTCCGGTTTCAGGAGAATCCGACGGTCGGATCTCCCGCAATGTCCGTTCGAAGTCAATGGTCGAAATTCACGAACTGCCGCAGCGTGGCGCGTTCTATTCAGGCCATTATATTATATATATATAATATATATAATATATATTTCATCGATTTCTATTTAAAACGAATTTTATAAATCACTTTAAATTCGTTTTCAAAACGATTTCAACTTCATATTCAATTTCAAATCAAAATTGAATATTCCACTATAAATTCGTTTTGAATTCATTTCAAATCAATTTCAATTCAAATCGATTTCATTCAATTTCAATTCGGTTTAAATTCAATTTAAAACGATTTCAATTCTATTTCGATTTAATTTGAATTTCAATTCAATTCTATTTAATTCAAATTTCAATTCAATTATATTCAATTCGAATTTCAATTCAATTCTATTCAATTCGAATTTCTTTTCAATTCTATTTAATTCGAATTTCTTTTCAATTCTATTTAAATCGAATTCAATTCTATTTAATTTCAATTCGAATTCAATTGATTTAATTTCAATTCGAATTCAATTCATTTCAAAATATCAGATTTTTAATTCACTTTTGATATTCATTGTAAAATGAATAAAATCGACAAAATTCCCGTTCGTTTTAAAATGGTGTTTAACTACTTAACACGGCTTCACATTTCAATATTCAATGAAAATTATTTTAAAATATCTGATTATTCTGAACTGGAATCAGACACAGTCAATTACCATATAATGTTGATTATATGGATTTCACACAACAAATGTATATAGCAACAATGAAAACAGCAATCCATCATCCAGAGTGCATTCTACACTATATAAGCATCGAATATAAATATTCGACGCTTATACAGCCTGTCAATCAATCGATTGACATACAACTAATTAATAGGACTAGTGTATGCCATATATCGTCCCAATACCCGTGTGGGGTTTCAATCTATCAAACACAATTTTTATTTGTGCAGTTGGGCGATGTGTAAAATTGATCGTCCCAATCAATATCTGTCAAATGTGTGTAAATAAACAAATCATCCGATTTGTTTGTAAATATTTATCTCGTTTTAAATAAACGTTAAAAATTCTATTTTTAACTATAAAATATTTTTAACTATATAAATATTTTATTTCATTTCACATCACACAATCAACTACCCATCAAAATCAAACAAACAAGCATACAAGCCGTCCATGGTCTGCGGATGACGGGTGTCGAGTGCTACTAAACACCGTCTGCATCCTAGTATATATTTCAATTAGAAATAAAATAAAGGTGAGAAATTCTCACAGAGGGTTCCACTCCGCCGTGCTTTGCTGTTGAACTGCTGAACAATTTCGATCTGCTTGAAATCCCAATGCAGTTCTTTTCACGCTGTTCAAATAAAAATTATATTTTTATTTCTACTTCATATATATTTCTCAACGCTTCATCCTATATGAAAATTATATTTTTATATTTCTATTATATATATATAATAAAAATCATATTTTTATTACTTCTACTTTATAAAAATAACATCTTTAATATTTCTACTATATAAAAATAACATCTTTAATATTTCTACTATATAAAAATTATATTTTTATCTCGCTACTTGTATAAAAATAATATCTTTATATTCTCTATTCATTTCAAAAATCTCTTCTTTTTTTAAAAACCTCGCCTTTTTTATAATTAATTAAGTAAAACCGAAATAAAACACTCACATTCGTTTTCAGAGAAGGGGAGGGGGTAAGAACGGTGCGCCGGAGTCAGTGCAGGCGTCGGGTCAGCAGTGGCGGGTGATGGAGCATCGGTTCTAGCGTCGCACAGGGGAAGGAGAAGGGAACGAGGACGGGGAGAGATGGAAGCACCTGAGGAGGTGAGGAGCAGGTCGCAGATGAGGAGGGGAGGTGGCGCAGGGGCACCAACGCCTAGATGGCGGCGGTGGAGGCGTTGAAGGGGCTGGGGTGATTGGGGATTTTCCAAATCGATGAGCACGGAGGGAGACTCGCGGTGGGGCAAGGGGAAGGAGGGGGTGTCGGAGGGCCCTGGCGTCGACGGTGGAACTACGACGAAGGGAGGCGGGTCGGATTTGAGGGGGGAGGGAGAGGCTGAGGGGTAACGACGGGTTTGATTTTTAAAAAGAGGGCTCATTTTTTTTCTGAACTAGTTTTAGAGGAGGGAGAGAATAAGGGGAGGGTTTTATTATATTTCTTTAATTATTTAACTTATTCTCCATATAGTTGACTTTACGTTCGAACTCGAAATTGTGCCCAACGACTGTCGTTCCTAGCTAATTAGCCCCTTTCCGAACAAATTGGGATATGTATCGTAAGCGGATTCGATCAGTTTCGTCAAAATCAAAATATAACTCTATATATTGAATTTGAATGTGCATTTCAATTTACTGGGGTTACATACTAATTCAAAAAATTCCAGAAAAATATTTTCTAGCTTCGTACAGACGATACGGTCCTAACAAAACAAGTTTCGTCAAATTCTGAGACTGTTTGAAAAATGGCCATTTTCTAGTCGATTAAAATCAACTGAAACTGGTCAAACGCGTTTTCCTTCGCCACGCTCACATATTGATTCGAAAAATTACGAATTTTGGAATCTAGCAATAACTTGACATCACGGATCCAACAAAAGTGGTTTCGTCGAAATCCGGGGTCGTTTGCAAAATTTCATTTTAAGGGCCAGAATTCCATAGCGACTATTCTGAAAATTCATTTGCCCATAACTTTTGATTCTCGCTATGAAATTTTGATTTTTCAGATTCGTTGGGAAGATACTCTCAAATAGATTCTA
Source organism: Allium sativum (assembly GCA_030737875.1). Lineage (NCBI taxonomy): Eukaryota > Viridiplantae > Streptophyta > Magnoliopsida > Asparagales > Amaryllidaceae > Allium > Allium sativum. Next base: position 27,261,822 of record JASFAX010000022.1, on the reverse strand, counting down.
TTATTTTTGGTTTCTCTAAATTCCGGTTTATTTTGAATCCTGTACATTCATTTAAACTTTGTAATCGAATTATCAAACTACCATGCCATTTTCAATTCCTTTTATAATTTAAAATAAATATTATATTCTAACGACGATCTATATAAATATATACGTTCGAATTCTATACAAAATAAATTTTCGTCATTATTATTTAAAATAATTCATTTTAAATATTCAAAATCCATTAAAATTGTCAAAATAAAAATTTTAAACTGGTTCAGAATTTTTGGGTCGTTACAATCTCCCTCACTTAAAACTTTTCGTCCCCGAAAAGGAACGAAGCCGAAAGTTGTTTTACAAACCAACTCAAATTTCATTATTTTCTCTACGGCTTAAGTTCTTCAACTTTTCAGTTTCTAAGAACTTTTCAAATTTTTCAAAAATTTGGCTAGCACCCTAAATTTTCGAAAATTTTCGCCATAACCTCCCCTGCACCGGGGACTTCGGGATACTTCATATAGCCTCCCATGGCCTTCTTCAATCCAAAAGAAAAAGAAAAAGCCAATCGGCTAGCCAATCGGCTAATAAAATCACCCAAAACTCAAGAAATACAATAAACAGGTACCTATTTGTCGGGCAAACAATTTTATTCCTCTGCTCTAGCCTCCTTGCTATGACCTGTTCAATGGATACACATTGTAACGACCCAGAAAATCTAAACCAATTTAAAATTTTTAAATAGGCTAAAATAATGGATTTTAAATATTTGAAATAAATATTTTAAATAATTGAGATGAAAAGTGAGTTTGAATCGACCATTGAAAACGAATATAATTAATTATAATTATAAACAAGGCTTGAAATGGCGCTGAAGTTTCGAAAATTGAATTCAAACTTTGTCGGACTATACCGGGTGCAAAATAAAACGGATTTTAGCGAAACCAAAAATATTTAAATCTGTTAGTGAATACCTTTCTAACGAATCTGAAAAATCGAATTTTCATAGCGGAAAGAAAAAGTTATGGCTGAATGAATTTTCAGAACGGTCGCTATGGAATTTATATAGCCCGTGAAATTGGCCATTTTGCATACGACCTCGGAATTCGACGAAACCACTTTTGTTGGATCCGGGATGTGAAGTTAATGCTAGGTTTCAAATTTCATAATTTTTGAAGCTGATATGTGAGCGTGGCAAAGGAAAATGTGTTTTGGTCAATTACAGTTAAATTGGATCGACCAAAAATGGGCCTTTTTGCAAACGGCCTCAGAATTCGACGAAACTAGTTTTGTTGGGACCGTATCGTCAAAATATAGCTAGATTTATTTTTCTGGAATTTTTCGAATCAGTTTGTGGCCCTGGCAAATTGAAATGTACGTTCAAATTAAATATTGAATATTTTATATTTTAAATTGAAGTAAAACTGACTGAAATAGTTGAATGGGCCTTCGAAACATATCCCATTGTGTTCGGAATGGGGGTAAAACGCTAGGGACGGCAGTCATTGGGTTTGATTTCGAGTTCGTCTAAGAAAACCCCAATTTTTGAATTTAATATAACATCGGCCAATAGGATTTTTTATTTCATTAATTTAAAAATATAAAAAAAAACAAAAAAAAACCGATATCCTCAGCGACGAATGGCGGCCAGCGTTCGAACCTTCTCTTCCATTTTCCGGCGAAACCACGCCTCGATAGACCTCCATCCAGTTGAACTTTTTAGAGTACTCTCCTCCCTCTTCCCATCCATACCTGGTTTGGCCTCCACCATGCCCTGTAGAGCGAGATCGAGTACCTCAAAGGCGGCAACTTCATCTCGCCGCTGCCACTGATTATGGCCATCGAACGGAGCGCCGCCACCTGGCATTTGAAGCCCGTTCCAAGCTCGACGAAGTGGTATAACCTGATCGGGACGAAGTGCAACGGGTGGAGCTAAAAATCGAAACCTAGTTTCAAAGATTTCAAGCAGGTATCGGCTGATTTTATTTAAATTGATTTTAACACCTTTAAAGTGTTGCAAACCTTTGAAAAATCATATCTTTTTCGTTCGTTAATGAAATTCGATGAAACAGGAAACATCGTGACCGTGTGGACATCTTCTACATTTTAGAAGAGACCACATATTTTTCTGAGCCTTCTGCTATTTTTGGTGGAGTGGAACCCAATGTGAGATTTCTAATTTATAAACGATATGGAAAACGACGATGTATAAATTATATAGTCGATGTATGAGTTATATAAGCGTTGTACACCTCATGTATAAGCGTTGTATAAGTTGTACGTTCGAAGTGTAAGTTATATATGCGTTGTAAAAATTATATATGTGTTGAAATAGAAGTGAATTGCTATATATAAATATATATATATATATATATACGCCCCTCGTCCACAAACCATGGACGATATTTATTGGTTGTGATTGGTGTGACAATTGATGGATAGCGAATGGTTGTTTGGGATTGTTTGTGGTTGATATTGATTGATTGTGGTTGAAAAATACTCGTTTGTGGTTGAAAAATATTTGGTTGAAACCACATAGGATTAGTTTGTGGAAATGAAATAAATATATACATGCCGCCTGCGTGCGAACTAGATGCATGATCCCCATTGTCAAAAACCGCGAGGTTTTAAGGTAGAGGGAGGAGCCGTACTAGGGACGGTCCCGGTTTTAACTACCCTGCCGTTATGCTGCCGAAATTTTGAATAATATTCATGTGTTTAAATTATTTTCATTTGCTGAAACTATATTTATTCATTGAATAGAAAACCTTCATGTGTTCAATTGATATTCATTCGTTGATTAGAAATTCATGTGTTGAATGGTATTCGTGTTTTAAATATAAAAATCACATTTTTATCTATATATAAAAAACTATAGAAAACCTTCATGTGTTGAATTGATATTCATTCGTTGATTAGAAATTCATGTGTTGAAAGGTATTCGTGTTTTAAATATAAAAATCACATTTTTATCTATATATAGAAACTATAGAAAACCTTCATGTGTTGAATCGATATTCATTCGTTGATTAGAAATTCATGTGTTGAATGGTATTCATATTTTGAAATAAATTGTTTCATAACAAAAATCACCTTTTATCAACTATATGGAATATGAAAAATAATCTCGTTTTTAAAAGAAATTGTTTTAGAAGGAAAATCCTATTTTTATCACCTATATAAACTATATAAAATAATAGTGTTTTGAAATGAATTGTTTTACAATAAAAATCACATTTTTATTATATACATGAATGGTTGAAATGTGAAGTGTTAAAAATAGCAACTCGTTCAAATAAATATGCAATGAGTCGAAATATTCACTAATTAGCTAATGATATGATTCTCGCCTATGCATGCAACATTAGAATGAATTGTGTTTTTAAACCAAATGGAATCAAATATGAAGTTGAATGGAAAATGATAAGTGATAAGAACTGTATACATGTACATGCATATTTATTGAACAGGTTATAGCAAAGGGGCTAGAGAAGAGGAATAAAATTTTGTGCTCGACAAATAGGTACACTTTACTGTTTTGTTTGGGTGATGATTTTATGAGGCTGTTGGCTAGCCGCTTGGCATTTTCTTTTTCTTCTCGACATGAGACGCCCGTGTGGCTATTTGGGAATTTTCCCAGCCCCTCCCGTACAAAGGAGGTTATGGCGAAATTTTCCAAAATTTAAAGGCGTTAGTGAAATATTTGAAGTAAAAACGATATTGAAATTTTTGAAAGAACTATATTTATATAAATATATAAATATAAATAAAATTAAAACGAAACGTGGCCGTGCAGTTGGTGATTTGAAACCGTGATTTCAAACGACTATACCAGGAGATCCGACCATCGGATTTTCCTGAAATCGCAACCGTTGGGTTCGCCTTGGAAAAATCTTTCCAACGACACCAACTTTGTAAAAAATCCAACGGTTGGATTGTCTGGAATGTTTAATTCAAATCTGAAGAAAAACAGCGCCAGAAACGATTATATATATATATATAATAATATTTAATCGAATAACGACGCTGCAGTTCGTATTTTGAAATCGAAACTTCAAACGATTGTACCGGGAGATCCGACCGTCGGATTTTCCCGAAACTAGAACCGTTAGTTTCGCTTTGAAAAGACCTTTCTAATGATGAAAATTTTGTGAAGATCCAACGGTTAGATTTTCAGATATGTGTAAATCAAATCTGAAGAAAAACAGCGCCACGACCGCGTTATGGCCCGAAGCGTCGTTTTGAATAAATTGGATATTTTAAAATAAATAAAAATAGCAATAAATCGTTATAAAATATCATAAACGATATGCGAGGGAAATAAACTGAATTTGCTCGATTTATGTGGTATTTGATGGTTGAATGTGTTTGGTGTGAAAATTACATTAAAGAACAAAATTGGTGTTGTCGAATGATTTAACCATTGAAATAAATTGATTTGAAATTCTAAATGTGCGTGAATTATTTGGAAAGGCCGAGTTAATTCTCATTTCAAATAATTGACCGACGATTGAAAGTCGAAGATGAAGACGGTGGTCGAAGACCGGAGATCTTCACCTCGTTTGGATGGTAACCGAGGTCCTGATTGGGAGGCGTCCCGAAATATGGATAATGAGTGGTGATTGTCCAGACGTACGTGGTTATCAATGGGTTTGCGAGGTATTTAGTGCCTCCGGTTTCGTTCAGACCCAGAACGGACTTGTAAATGGACTGTGTGTCTGACATTGGAGTTATTCCGTGTTGATTGATTTCTGTTAAATATACATCTGTTTGGCGGTGGAGAATTTATTCTTTTGCTTAACGCCCTTCTCTGAGACGCACGAGCTTAGAGGTTGTATATCGATGGACATCAGTCGCATGGCATGAATTGCCTGTGTTGCATGCTAAGATGCAGTGATCAGGGCTCCTGTTGAAAAGCAAAGTCTTGTGGTGATGATCAAAGCACCTCCGGTGTGGCGTAGCTTTGTGTATAACGAAAAATCGCGAGCCTCACACCCAGGTATGAACCAGAAACGGGAGAAGGACCTCAAGGAGGGCATGCGTTCCTTTCTAGCTAGGGTGGTGTCAGTGACCTACCAGCCCTGACATTTATATACTTTTCACCTATGTGGTTGTTGCTGTTGCAAGGCGCCTCGGTTTGATCGGACGATTCGGGTCCGATGGAGTCATTCGTTGGCTCGTTTACGCCCCAAAGGGCGGGGAAACGTATTGTTCAGGCATTTTAATCTACATCGGTGGACCGGCCCTGATGATCCAAGGGTCGATGCGCTCTGACCCTGTGGCTCGGGCTAGAGAGTCACGAAGTCGGTAAGGACTATCTTTTGCCTTGGTTCATGACAAAAATCCAATTTCCAAATACGTGACGATGCGGTTTCGATTGTATATATATACAAGTGCGAACCCGTGCTTCGCACACGGGTTGATGCAAATATCGTACGAAAATGTGTTGTAGTAGGAAAATTCAGTTGCTTGTATTTTAAGCATATAGGAAAATATCTAATGAAAGTAGGACTGGTTTTGTATTTTTAAAAGGTGTCATTTGCATGATTGGAAGGAAAAATTATGCTGAAAAGCGTTTATGGGCAAAAAATGTGTAATCTGACAGGTATGTGTAGTTATTGTCGACATAGTGGAGTGAATAAGAGGACACGGTGTATTCAGTAACAGGTATAACAGGTTGGTAATAACTTTTGGTTCAATTACATTGTGGAGGTATTGTTATATGTTAACGTATAAGTTTTGTTAAATTAAAACGGGAATGTGCAGCAGTTGTGAAAGAAGTGAATAAGATATGTACAGGTAACAATATTAAAGTGCTCAGAGAACAAAAAAGAAGTGGATGAACGCTGGAGGTTATGTTTTGAAGGCCACGAACGTTGTTATGTGACTTTAAAATGTGTACTTTAAGCTCCGTGCTGGATAAGTAGGGAATCTTAATGCCTTTTTTTCTTCCTTCCAGTGAAATCCACCACTATGCTGTAATTGCTCTTAGATGGTGAGAATTGATTTGTTGGAAAATCGCACACAACATAAACAGATAATTCCATTCTAGTTGTTCTTTTATTTTGTAAACTTACACATGTACCTATTGTTAACTAAAATACCATCTGCCGCACAACAATCAATGTTAGAGTCACCAGAGACGGGGTTTGTCCGCCAAATACATTGTTAAAAAAAAAAAATATCGCGTAGTTTAACAATGGCGAAAGTAGGCAAATTTACCTTCACATACGGCTGTCTACATTGTTGAATGGTATATAATTTCTATAATAGTGCAAAGAGAAGCAACTATTTCAATATACAGAAAATTATCTTTTTTAAATTCATGAAGATGAAGTTTCAAAATGGATTCTAAAATAATAAATTTAGTGAAATCATTCCTATCTACCTGGTCTTCATTAGCATTGCATGCTCAAGGCTGAAGCTCTATATTATCAATACATATATATAACACTCTGAATTAAGTTCTCCATATGTACATATAACATTTTATTTTGGTAGGATGTTTATGTACATCACTCAAAATGCAATTATGTTCCAAAAAAAAAAAAAAAAAAAAAAAAAAAAAAAAAAAACTGAACAGGTAATTTAGAAAATGGCTTGCATTGCATATTTTGTTTCTCTCAAGGAATGGTGGAACACACAGGAACTTGCATTGAGAATGAAAAAGAAACATGGACCTCCTTGTTAAACGCGTTCAAGTTATCACCCTAAAATGAACCTAGTGCCCAGTTCACTGAAATTCGTATACACATCCTAGCATGCATGCTTTTCTGAAAATTACTTCATTTTAATTGCTTTTCCAAATATATAGTACATAATTACAACCCAGTAAAATCTAACTCATGCACCACCACATTTGCTGGTCAGACGTAAATACAATATACACTAAAACAGCACATAGCAAAGTACATAATGTTGAAAGTCCATCATTGTCAATATGCTTTGAATGATTCAATCCCCAAGTCTATGTTCCATTTTAGATTCAGAACCAACATGACAAACCATTATAAGCCTAATATCCAAAGTGGCATCAAATAATTTCATTTAATACAATGGGCCTAGTATAGCAAGTTCTTCCAATATAAACCCATTATAAGGCATGCTTCTAACTTCTAAGCAGTTAGAAACTACCACCAGGATTAGTATTGTATAATCTTCAACGGCGGTAGATAACTGTCTCTAGATCATGCAGCTTTATCCAAGTTCATCCCAAGCCTTATCCCTGCTTTCCAAATTCCGTGTTTTTCGGTCTCAATTAGCTGAATGCAGTTCCCGATTTTGTTGATATCAGAATTTGTGTTTTGATTTCACCTGCATTTGTGTATCAGACCTGTCTCTTTATTTATTTTTGAATGGCCAATTACACTCTATAGATGCTTCTCTTTCGTGTCCGAATCATAAAAATTAATTGAATGTATACCCAAAACCATGTACCATGCATTTGAGAAGATGGCATGCTTCATTCTCATACTACGATATCATGAATTGCTATTTAACAAACACAAAACAACCATATGTTTCCTATATTTTGAAACTCAATTTTTTTAAGTTGTACAAAAAATAAGCGTATCTATTTCATAATAGGAATTTAAAGCTACAGTAATAATTTACTCTTCTTGTCCATCATTAACTTTGCATGAATGATGTTTACAATCAAAATGATGGTGAAATAGCTCTACTATGCTTGCTAGATTAATTTTCTAACAAATGTCGTATTGATATTTGATTTTTACTAATTAAATATCAAATGGCTACTCAAAATATGTGGATATGACATTTTTATACCTAGCTGCTAATAGATCAATTAATTTTTACCATCAAGTAATAATAAAGGCATCATGGTATATTTCCCCAATTTCTTTTCCTTCCTTTTTCGTGAAAAATCAAGTTTTTTAATTAAGGTAAAATACCGTACAATAATAGCAAGAGTTACAAATTACTTTAACCATATGAGAAGCTTCACGGCGAAGCATATAAGATAAATGATTATGAAGAAAAGGGAAGCACGTAGGAAAAGTTAGATTATCAAGTATAATACCACCGCATTACAGTAAATGTAATACTTGGGCATTTAGAACCACTTGTAGCTATACTTGAGGACTAAATTCTAAGTTCACTTCAGTATAATTTGGTTCATACTTTTAATCTGCCTACAAACAAAAAATTAATAGTAAGATATTTGTCAACCCACATTTTGCCACAAATTTAATGCTTTTACTTATATTTTCGTTATTTTACAGTTATTAGGTGTGCAGTTTTGAAACAAAAGTTTGCATCTTGATGGCTAAAGACATCCAAACCATAATCTGAAGACCTTTTTAAAATCATAGTCTAAAGACATTACTTGGTTTGCGGTCCTTGATAAAAAAATATGGGAATTTATCTTGTTACAACACATTGATACATATGTGGATCAAAGATATATAACATTTAAAGATATTTCTATTTTCACTCATGTTTAACCTGTTGGGAAATCTGAAATATTTAAAAATTAAGCACAAAAGGTTCTTTTCGAGCCTTTTGGATGGAAGGGATTGCAATATTAGAACTTATAATTAATATGTCGATTTGGTATAAAACCACTGAGGTAAATATGATTGGCTTCCTATAGATTTTAAGGGATTCATTAGTTCAAAGAAAGTAGAATCAAAATGACAGAGTTGACCTAAAGATCATATAGTTTCCAAACAGCTTTATATGAAAATATTAATGTATACGTATAAAGTGTAGGTTGGTTGATAACCTTACTCTTCTACTTTTTTATGCAAATGTCTATTTGCCTAACAAAATCTCTCTCTCTCTCTCTCTCACACACACACACACACACACACACACACACACATATATATATATATATATATATGTATATAAAATACACAAACACACACACACTGTTAATAATAATAGTTAGAGCTTAAGTGGATAATGGCAATTATATGCAAGTGAGCTATATTTAAACATAATAGAATTTTAATTTTGTAGATAAATTCCAAACAGGTCCTTCATTCGTTCAATTTTTATACTAAGATTCCAAATTAGAAAATATAACAGCATTTGAACTAAATAAGGATTGTATCTTGATTCGGTTCTCAAGTCAGAATTACCAACAGCCATGTAAAAAAGTTGTTATTTATGAGATTGTGCAACTTTTGTGGGTATGTTCCATTCCAATAATATTAAACGAAATTAAGGCTGAGATTTTCAAACTTGTTAAGTCTAATTTTAATATGAACGATCAGCATTATAGCAGTAAATAGTGAGTGCGACAAATTTTAATTTTTAAAAACACTTATATAGTGCATATGGCCGAATACTGTTGATAGAGTAAGATACCAAAACAATTTTGGGCAATGAGGAATCCCATTGGCAAAGAAGAAAATAAACTTATTTTGGATTAACCAATCTTTTCTTCCACTGTAGAACAATAAGCAACTCTTACAGATATTCCAAACCTAAATTAAAAGTTAATTTGAGAAATAGAAATGCAATTGCTAACCAATCTCCTTTAACTGACTTTGCAGCGACGATGAGGTCATTTTAAGTAAATATTAATGACATGTATAGACTATAATATTTTGCATAAAACAAAGTGGATCTATTTCCCCATCCCCAGTTGGTATATAAAGAATATTACTAAGTTTTAAGTTAACTGTAATAAACACAAAAAATGGCCATTACACCGATACCTGCTATTCTTAAGTCGATAAATTATCAACTAATTGATGCCTAGCATTCTTTTTTTATTTATTTATATGGATAAAGAAATTAACCGAAAATTTTAATAAAGAAACCTTGGTATAAAAATTTTAGTTCATTGATTATGCTCTAATATAGCATCAATTACCACTGTAACAAATTATGGACGATGTTCATAAACATAGAAATTATGGAATACACCATATTCATAGCAGCCAAATTCAATTTTGAATCACATTATGTTTAGGGAACACTATTAATGATATACTTTCATATTTGTATATCCTTATAGAAAATATAATTTCATTCCAAAAAAATTTAGTTCATTGATTATGCTTTAATATAGCATCAATTACCACTGTAACAAATTATGGACGATGTTCATAAACATAGAAATTATGGAATACACCATATTCATAGCAGCCAGATTCAATTTTGAATCACATTATGTTTAGGGAACACTATTAATGATATACTTTCATATTTGTATATCCTTAAAGAAAATATAATTTCAATCCTAAAAAAAAAGAAAAAAAAATCGTCTATTATGGCCATTAGTAACTTATTTAATCCAGTACAAAAAATAGTGAAATAATAAATCTTCCTAATGCAATTTTAAAGGTACATACCTTGATAAAGTATGAGTGATCATAGGCTGACATCCAACTGTAAATGATGAATGGAAGAAGATTAGAGTTTTGTGTGACTATAAATCCACAATGTTACACATTCTATTATTGAAAAACTGAGTAAAAATTTAAGAAGAAGGTTTAATGGAGGAAATATTTGAGATATGGTATTTATTTAATCTGTTCCTCTAGAATTTGCAGTAAACGAATGACTGTAAATGAAATAGGGATGCGTGAAAAGTTGGAAGTGACTTGTGAAAAAAAAAAGTGTATCGCTTTCTCAACATTTAAGTAATTAGGAATTTGTCATTTGCCGTGATTTTTGATTAGTAATTATGATTGTATGATTAAATAGTATTCATGCACCAATTTCATGTTTCAACATTAAACACCATTAATGTACATTTTTTGTATATTAAGCTCCAATGGGTACCATTGATTGTGTTCTAGGTTAAAATAGTGATTAGCTAATTTAATAGGATGAGCATAGCATAGCAGGAAAACAGTTGATATAGTTACAAAAACATATTATTGATAGATCTATTTAAAACAGTGATTAGGTTCTAAGTCTAATGAAGAATGCATTGGTTTATACATTTCTACAAATAGTTCATATGTACATATTAAGTAAACAACATGAACAGAACTTGTATGTGTACAGTAAATTGACAAAAATATGATAGAGAGCTTATTTACATACCGGAAATACTTCCGTATAATAGAGGTACTTATTATTTATGTCATGTTGTAAATTAGGTTATTGATTTTAAATTTGGTGAATATATAAGAAAAAAAATATAATTGACTACATAAATTTAAGGAAACAAAAAAATTGTTGAATATAAAAGAAAACGTATTAAATGACAAAGAAAATAAAATAAAAAGTTTAACGAAATAATAGGAAGTTCTCAACAGGGAACACGGTAAATAGGTAAGAAATGTTGTCACAAACCAATGTGAAGAATGGAGATTGAAGGAAGAAAAATGCAGAACAAATAGTTAAAAACTCGTTTCTAAAAGTATAATATAGATAGAGCACATGCTTTTGTAGTTTCAATTTTTTTTATAGATGATTGGGATATAATATGCCACGTATGTAAGAAAATTTATTGAACTATACATGGTAGAATTCAAATATGATCAATTATGACATTCATCATATGGTAATATAGAATAATCAAGCAAACTACTCATACGTCTGCTCATTTAAATATTATGTAAATACAGTACTTGTTTTAATTTCTTAGAAAATAAGATCGATCTGATTCGTTTCAATTCACTGATAAGTCCCCTTATTTATCAAATATTCAAAAGTTCAACAGTTGAAAAAAGGAATAAAGATCAAATTTCAAGTGAATATCACATAAGGCATAGAAATAAAATAGCAAGGGAGATATTGGTACTATATTAGACAAACATAGCAAAATGAAGTATAGGAACAATTTTTTTTTTGCACTAAGTATCAACTAATTGATGCCTAACAATTTTTTTTAATTTTTTGAGAAAGGGGGGGGGGTTCTTGGCAGAAATTTTAAGCAAAGAAACCTCGATATAAGAATTTAGTTCATTGATTATGCTCAAATATTACACGAATAACCACCGTAACAAATTCTGGCAAGTCATATATGGACGATGTTCACAAACATAGAAATAATGAAATACACCATATTAATAGCAGCCAAATTCAATTTTGAATCACATTATGTTTAGGGAACACTATTAATGAAATACTTTCATATTTGCATATCCATATAGAAAATATAATTTCAGCCCAAAAGTTTTTTTAAAAACAAAAAAAAAACTCCTATAAATATGGCCATTAGCACATTATCTAATCCAGTATCAAAAAAAAGTAGGATAATAAATTTCCTAATGCAAGAAGAAACGATACATACCTTGATAAAGTATGAGGGATTACAGGCTGACATCCAACTGTAAATAGTGAATGAAAAAAGATTAGAGTTTTGTGTGATTACTGATTATAATCCACCATGTTACATATTCTATTATTGAAAAACTAAGTAAAAATTTAAAAAGAAGATTTAGTGGTGGAAATATTTGAGATATGGTATTTATTTACTTGTCTGTTCCTGTATAATTTGCAAAAACATCAATGACTGCAAATGAAATAGGGATGTGTGAAAAGTTGGAAGTGATCTGCAAAAAAAATGTATATCACTTTCTCAACATTATGGAATTAGAAAAAAAAAATCAACACTAAGGAATTAGAAATTTGTCGTTGTGGTGATTTTTGATTATTAATTATGATTGTATGATTAAATAGTATTCATACTCCAAATTCGTGTTTCGATATTAAACACCATTCATTTGGATGGATTATGTGCCGCCAAAAGCAAAACATAATAACAAACATTTGAATTTGAATTAAAGTAAAATATAGAAAATCTCCCATGCGTTGTAGCATCCACTGGCAGAGCATTAATCCAATGATCTTTTAGTTATGTGTATTACTTTCTTGGGTCTTCTATTATCAGCTGGCAGATGCATTGGCTTCTTGAGCTTATGTAATATGCGTATCATGGTGTTGTTAAATTACAGAGTTTAGTTTTTACATTACTTAGGAATTAAGGTTGTTACTATTATAAGTACGTAGGAATTGTAATGAAAAGGAGAAGAAAGAAATTTATCTGCAAAATTCTTATTTCTCTTCATAATGTCTTCTTCTCCCTTTTAAACTTTCCTTCTTTTCCTTTGAGATCTGCTCCTTGCTGTAGCAATCCGCATCACACCACATCCACATTTTCAATTTTCTATTTTGAAATAAAAACATATAACAACAAATAACCTGTACCAAGGCTCACACCTCTTCAACTCAGACTACGTAGGCTCCTTTTTATTCATTCTTATTTGCAAAAACTGCACATGATGGTTTCCGCATTCAATCCTGTACGTGAATCAAACACTGCAATTCTGCACTGAAAAAATGAAACAACTAAACGTCTGAGTTTTAAAGAAACTTTGATAAACATTGGCATAATTTTGCATTGAACGAAAAGAAAACAATCTTTCAGACGGTTTAGTTTTGAGATCTAAATGGATACCTTCAGAGTTATAGAAGCTCCACTTGCTAATAATAGTATAGTAGATATTTATTTATTTTTCCACTGAAATTTTGTTCTCAGACTAATCGTCTATTACTCCTTGCCTGGATAATTAATTCATAATTAAAATCCAGTCTCTAACATCGTTCAGTAGATTTTTACAACCTACTTACACCTCTCAATCATCATCTTAATGCGTATGTCTAATGTGTTAACATATCGAGGAAGCATTATATGTCCATATACATGTAAAAGGAAAACATGTTTACAGATGTAAAGAAGAAAAAGCGTCTGTTGACACACTCATTTTCTTGTTCAGATAGCAAAGTATGTCATTCCATATTATTTTATGTCTAAGTAAACAATTTTTATCTAAAATTATGCACTGAATTCCACATTTTGTAAATTTAGATCCATTTAAGCTTGAAATCTGGTTTCCATATATTAGAGAAAGATAAGGAACTTAAACCCTCGGAACATGTATCAAAATATACTTGGAGATCAAAAAAATATCTTTAAATTGAAAGGAAAACAAACTTGCAATAATTTTGAAATAACTTACACTTTCATCACACAAATGATAGAATGAACGGGAAGTCACCGAAGGATCGCTTTTTCTTAGTGCTTTGACCATAAGAGAAATCTTCACACTTTCTACAATAGCATTATCATTGAGCTGTTGGACTGTAACAATTTTAGGATGACCTGCCAAAAAAATTCACCGTGGACATGAAAACAAAAATATGAGGTTATATAGAGAGATCTTCAACATGTTCACAATGGAAGTTTGAAAAATCCTTATTAGAGCTTACAGGCTCAAGGAATGCTGCAAATAATCGCCATATAGTTGGTGTGGAAGTTAGCTTTGCACAACTAATGTTCAAAAATTCTAACTGGGATTGGGGAAGAAAATGGAAATGAATATCCTTTAGTTTGTCGAATTAATATATACTGTTCTAGGACATCTTAGAACTGCAAAGGTATAGTAAACAAAAAAATTAACCATAAAACTGAAAAGGCGATGCGAATAAATTAGCCTGAGTCTATTTTTAAAAAGAAAACGCTCATTATAAGTAAAAAAATGAATATCTTGTTACTTATCATTCTTACACAAATATTTTCTTGCATGTATATAACATCTAATATTACCTGTAGGTAACTTTCAATGTATAGCTACATCATTAAGAGTTGAGACTGTTATATTGAAATATTAACCACTATCTTTAACAACATACCAAAAGCATTGCTAACAAACAATATAATTATGTTAATATTCATCTTGTTACTAAAAAGTTGAACGTTGACACACAACTGCAAATTCATTACCACCTTATAAGGACAACCAATCACTCTCTTATTATAACTGTTTAGCAATTTGTTTCTATAAATTGACACTTACAAATCCAGTAAAAGAAGAGTTTACTCAAACAGAATAAAAAGTCGCAAAATATGAGACATATAATTTACATAAAACTGTGGAAAGAAGGAATAAACAAAGTTGATTAACTGACACGAAGTTATGCCATAGGTAGACAGTCTCAAAACTGTTCTGCTGCTCTAAGAAAAAAGCAGAAGAAACATTATTAATAATAAAGCATTATGCAAGTATTTTCCACGCTATACGCTGAAACTTCCTCAATATCTTAGAAATATCTCTCTAAATATAAAATCAGAAACATTCGTCAACCATATTGAACTTTGTGAACCTTACTGCATGGACAAATTCACTATACTGAATTGATTAATTAATTTATATCACATACAAACGAATTTCAAGTAAAACAAACTTTCAAATGAGATCGAAAATTTACAAAATCCAGTTTCATTATAACATAAAAATAGCAAACAGATTACCTACTCACATAAAATTAGGCTAATTTTAATTATTAAACTACTGAAAAATTGCTCGTTTAAAATAACTTGGAACGATAATAATACCAAAACTCAGAAAGTTCTTCCTCGTTTATCTTCTCTGTTCAATCGGATCTATTTGGTCAATGCATCGATTGATAATAACAATGAGGCTGTAGATGCCGCTGACCCTATGAAGAGGAGAACCACCACTTCCATGGTAATGGCACAGTGGACGACCAGCAGCGGTGGTAAAAAGACCTGGTTTGACGTTGCTCGAGATGGTGCGGCGGGGTGAATATTAGGTATTTAGCGGAGCGAACACAATAGGCAGCAGAGTAAAATTGGACATTAGGGTTAAAAACAAAAATAGGAAAAGAAGAACGAAGGAAAAGAAAATTTAGGAGAAAGAACGAAAGCAGCAGAAAATGGATAGGGCTAGAGTAACGTAAGCAGAAGTAAAAGAGGGACGATTTAGAAAATTTAGCGAAAGGAGGATTGAGACGTAGATCGTTTAATGCGTTTTTCGGGTTCCATTTATTAGCGAGACGGTTGAGTTTTAAGTTCTCAGAAGGGCTGAGAGAGCTAGAATGCAAACTCCGTAATTATAATATAGTATAGATTTGGCGACATAGTGGCATGGGACGCTCATGTCGTCTATGATTGATAGTTATGATTTGAAATTGTTTTCAAAACATATAAACACTAGCAATAATATCAAATGCCTTTGTTTTATTCGTATCAAGCATATCTTGGTCGTTATAAGGTAAAACTCTATCCTCCGGTTTGCGTTGCATTGTGTGATGGGAACTGAGTCTTATAATGGCTTCATTTTTACAAAAAGCATTGCGATGTTTAAAAGAAAGATTTGTTTTTAAAGCACTGGCAATCCAATGGAGTAAACCCGTTCCACGAAAGTGGCGTGGTCCTGTGATTAGCAAAATTATATATGTGTTGAGTAGATTTCTCATACCAGTCCCATGACTGACTCGTAGTTTGTTTCACTTTCAAACTCGGGTGCCCCTTTTTTACACGGGCAGCCTTGTATTCAGGTTTAGCTGGTTCTTTCTGGATAGCTGGAGCTGAAGATGGATTCTACCATTTATCTCTTTTTATGCTGTTCAGCTCCTATTTTACATATTATGTTTGTTTTCCGCTGTAGACATTTATGTATAGCTGAACTGTATTTGTACTAAGTAAGATCCTGTATACTGTGTAACTCTGATGATTACTTTTATCCAGTATATTCTATTGTTCATTATCTGGTGTATTTAATTAATTTTGTTCTGCTATTTTCTGTTTCTGTGTTATATTCCAAAGATAATCCTTGTCTCCGTCAGTACGGGATTTGGGGTCGTCTCAACATGGTATCAGAGCTTTGGTTAAGCTTAGCTCTGGGATATAACATATTAACGAACTCGTCAGAAAATAGAACCAATAGTGTTCTAGGATGGGTAACTCATTACAGATAGGACCAGTAGTATCCTAGTATGAGTAGCAGAATGAAATAACACCTAGATAGACACATTTACATTCAAGTATTTGTCTCTATATTTTGAAATATCTTTTCTGTTGACCTGACACTTGATCTGCCATTTGCAGAAGAACTAGAAAATGAGTGCCAGAAACAGAAGAGGTAATACTGACCCGGATATTGAAGCCCTATATATGAAATATAGAAATCTGGGTGGAAAGCCGTTCTCGGGCGAAGAATCTATTATGAAAACACAAGCCTGGATTCGTTCGGCTGAGAAAATCTTCGAAGCATTAAAGCTTAGGGATGACCAGAAAAGATTACTGGCCTCCTGGGCACTCGAAGACGAAGCTTTGTTCTGGTGGGATTCTGTTGTTAAGGATAATCAGGAGGGTGGTATCACCTGGGATAGATTCAAAGTGGTTTTCCTGGAAAGATTTACTCCTCCCGAAGCGACCGAGCGACTATGTGATGAATTTTCATATCTAATACAAGGTGATATGACATCCCAGAATTTCATAAGAAATTCAACGAACTTGCTCACTTTGCTCCTCATCTGATTCAAGATCCAAAGAGGAAAAATCTGAGATTTATTCATGGCCTGCAAAGGAGATATCAGAATAGTGTAATGAGGAATGTGAAGCTTCCTTTTTCTGAAATGATATACATGGCTTATCAGTATGAAGAACTCCATAAGAAAGGAATGTTGCGCGACGAAGAATAAGTTTGTTGTAGTGACAAGGAAGAGTCGGAAACTGATATTCCAGAAGCCAGTACGAGGTCTGAGGCCAATGAGAAGCCCAGTGCTAAGAAAAAAAGGGCTAAGTCTAGGAAAGAACCGGTAACAACAGCTATTTGCTCTAATTGCAATAAGAAAGGACATTCGTCGATAAGTTGCAGATCTTTAAAGAAACAAAGAAAAGAGGGATATAGAGCAAATCGAAAGCAAAAGAACAAGAGGTTCAGAACTGACGGGGAGTTCCAAGAGAATAGAGAGTGCAAACAGTTCCACGAGGCTGGTCATCTTGCAAAGGATTGCCCGCAGATAAACAAGCCTGAAATGGTTGAAGTAAACGAAGTAGCAAAAACTTCTGAGCCCTCAGCTAGTCAAGGTAGGGCCAATGTTTTAGAAGGCATGCTAACTGTCAAAAACATTCCAGTCAAAGTACTGTTTGACACAGGCACGTCACGAAGCTTCATTTCCAAAGAGGCAGCTAAGAAACTGGATTTGAATTTGAAGAAGCTCAAGGAACCAATGACTGTCCAGAATCCGGTTGGGGGTTCCATTGATCTCAGTTGGATTTGTGGAGTGCCGGTTTCTTTCTCTCGTTATCGGTTTCCTACCATCGCGGTCGTCATGAATTTTAAAGAGTTTGATCTTATCTTGGGGTTAGACTGGTTGACCAAATATGAAGCTGAAGTTAAATGCGCCGACAGAGTCTTAAAGGCGAAGATTAAATCAGGTGATTATATAACCATTCCCTGTGAAGATCAGAATGCTAATAGAAAAGACTTTTGGGAAGCTTTGAATGTTTCTCCAACCCAAATAGAAAA
This sequence comes from Allium sativum, assembly GCA_030737875.1. Classification (NCBI taxonomy): domain Eukaryota; kingdom Viridiplantae; phylum Streptophyta; class Magnoliopsida; order Asparagales; family Amaryllidaceae; genus Allium; species Allium sativum. Next base: position 27,243,574 of record JASFAX010000022.1, on the reverse strand, counting down.
TGTCCCTGAAGTTGCAGAGAATATTCCCGACCTCATCAAAGATATTCCTGTCGTCAAGAATTATGCGGATGTGTTTGAGGAAGTTGTTCGCTTACCTCCGCAGAGAGAAATAGATTTCAAAATTGCTTTAATTCTGAATGCAAGGCCGGTAGTTCACGCTATTCGAAGAATGTCCTTTAAAGAGAAAGAGGAAATAGACAATCAAACATGACAGCTAGTATGGAAAGGTCTGATCAGGCCTAGTTTCTCTGATTGGGGTGTAGCAGTGGTGTTTGTCCCAAAATCTGACGGTACTCTGCGGCTATGCATGGACTATCGTGATCTGAACAAGCAGACAATAAAGAACAAATATCCATTGCCGCGTATAGATGATTTGTTGGATCGTCTAAATGGAGCACAAGTATTTTCACGAATGGACCTAGCTATAGGTTTCCATCAACTTCGAATTGCCGAAGAGTGTGTTCCAATGACAGCTGTAATAACCCGGAAAATCTGAGCCAGTTTAAAAATTTTTATTTTGGCAATTTTAGCGAATTTTGATTATTTAAAATAGATTATTTTAAATAATATCGATGAGAAATTTATTTTGAATATATATAGGACGTATATATCTATATACGTCGTCGTTAGAATATAATAATTATATATAATTATAAATGGAATTGAAAATGGCGCGGTAGTTCGATAATTCGATTTCAAACTTCAATTGAATGTACCGGGTGCAAAATAAACCGGATTTTAGCGAAACCAAAAACATTAGGATCTAATTGATAATATCTTTCCAACGAATCCGAAAAATCGAAATTTCATAGCGGGAATCAAAAGTTATGCCCAGTTGAAAATTCAGAATAGTAGCTATGTAAATTATACATTGCCGAAAAGTCAAATTTTGCATACGGATGAATTTGGACTCGAAACCACTTCCATTGAGTTTAAAATGCCGTTTAGAACTCCGAAAAGTATAAGCTTCGATATATTCTGATATCCGGAATAGTGGCTATGGGCTGGAGTTGTTCGATTAACAAAACATAGCCCTTAAAAAGTGAAATTTTGCATACGAGCTCAGAATTCGACGAGATAAATTTTTATGGATTCACAATGACAAATCATTGTTGAGTTCCAAATGGCGCGTCGAACGGAGTCAGTATGTGGCCATGCGAGCTAAAACAGTTCAGGGTAAAGCGGGCAGTCATTTTACAAAGGAACATTACTGATACGAACTCGGAATTCGATTCTACTTTTTTTTCTAGATTCGTATCATCTAATAATGGTTAAATCCAAGAGGGCTTGATTTTTTGAGTTAGCATGTGAGCATGCGAGAAGAAAAGGTGCGCCAAAATCGCATTTTTAGAGCTTATCTGAGCATTTTTGTGATTTTTTTTGAATGGTCAAACGAACTCGGAATTCGACGAAACTTGTTTAGTTGGATTCGTCTTCACGTCTACTATCTTGTGTCCGAAATCCGCGGCGATCGGAGATCGTTTGTGTTCGGACGATACGCGAGAAACTAGCATATAATCACTTTTCCTTCTCTTCATTCACTTTTCTCTCTTCCTCTTTTCTTCCTCTTTTCTCTTTAATGGCGAGCTCCTCCACCATGCCGCTGCCCACCCTCCCCTCGGCCACCGCCGGCTTCCCTCCGGGCGCCGCACCCCCTCCTCCTCCTCCCCTCCTCCTCCTCTTCCTCCTCCTCTCTCCATTTGCAAACCCTAAGCCCCAAATCACCAACCACCACCACCGCGGCCACCACGGGCCCCACCACCGCCACCCACACCCTCCCCCACGTCCATCAGGCCCGCGCCCCCCTTCCAGCCCCCTCAATTCCGGCCGTGGGCCCCGCTACACCCAAAAATCTATTTTCACCAAAAATCCCGTTTTGTAAATAACACCCTGTCACCATTTCGCGAATAACTCCCAAACCGTGCATTTCTAGCCAAAGTTCCTCAAGACCAAAGTCGAAGAGCACGAAATTCTCTTCGATTTGGTATATGATAAGTTCTATTTTGCATTGCGGAGTTGTCGGGAAAACGCGTCCGAAGTCTGCTGATCAAACACTGTCAAAATGCTGTCTTTTCGCGATTTCCGGCGAAATGGCACATTTTCGGCAAGAAGACCACTAGGCAAAAGTTGTTCACAATGGCGTGCTTGTGCTAAAAAAAAGGGTGTGAAGACTGAAGCTCGTTTGCAAATTCTAGGACCCAAACAGCGAATCCGGGCATTAGAAAAAAAGTGAGTTTTCTCTATTTTAAAGCTTATACAGTTTTTGACATATGAAATAAATAAAAATATGATCTTTATATTATAGAGAGGATAAAAATCCGATTTTTAACTTATAGAAGGTATAAAGATAAGATTTTTATATAATGTAGATAATAAAAATGTGATTTTTATATATGTAGTGGCTTCGGGCAACAAAGCGACAAAAGGCGAGAACGACAAGATTTTCTACATAAGAAGAGTCGTGGCATTTGGTTTAGCTATTGGTGAGAACTTCTCACTCTAAATTCTCTTTTTCTAGTTATATATATATACTAGGATGCAGACGGTGTTTAGTAGCACCCGACACCCATCATCCACAGACCATGGATGGCTTGTTTGTTAAATTGTTTGGTTGTGTAGTTGGTTAGTCTATTTGGTTTGAATTGAATTGTTTGGTGAAATGGAATGGATTTGATTGATGTGTGAATGGCGTGGGCCTTCAATAGACCGGGGATAAGGCTAGGCCTCGTCCCGTTTCTAGTATCGTGCCGTTATGCCGCCGAAATTTCCCAAAATATGTTAGAAAAATAAAAATATCATTTTTATTGTGTAAATGAACTGAATAGAAATTCATGTGTTGAAATAGAATATTTTATCGTTAAAAATATAATTTTTAACGTGGAAGTGTATAAAATAAAATATTCATTTACAAACCGGACGGTTTGTTTATGTACACCTATTTGAAGGACATTGATTGGAACGATAAATTTTACACATCGCCCAACTGCACAAATAAAATATGTGTTTGATTGTTTGAAACCCCACACGGGTGTTGGGATGAAATTTAGAAGTTCACTCATCCTGATTGATTAAATATGTCGATCGATAGATTGACAGGCTGTTATAAGCGTAAGATATCTATATTTGATGCTTATACAGTGTAGTGCACTTTGGTTGATGATTGATTATTTTTCACTGCTATTATATGCATGTGTTGTATGGAATCCATATAATTAACGTTATATGGTGATTGATTGGGCCTCATTCCAATCGGGAAAATAATGAATATTATAAAATAAGATTCATGTGTTGAATATAAAAATAGTCATGTGTTGACGATGTTCATGTGTTGAGTGAAATATTTTATACAATGAAATTTACATCTTTATCATATTTAAAATTAGAAATACTTTACGGTTGAAGTCTAATTGAAAATCAAACGATAGATACCATAGTTTTATAAAATATTTTACATAACAAAAATAGTGATGTGTTGACAGTACTCATGTGTTGAGATTAGTCAGGTGTTTGGAGAAATAAAGATTCATGTGTTGAATGGAATAAATATTCATTTGTTGAATAGAATAACGGATTTATTGAAATATATAAAGCCGTGTTGATTAGAGTTGCGCTATTTTGACGTGAACGATATTTATATCGATTATATCCGTTTTTATAATGAATATAGAAAAGAAGTGATTTCAAAATATAACATTTAGAAATATTATCATTTATATAGTAATGATATGAAATATTCAATTTTGATTAAAAATTGAATATAGAATTGAAATGGTTTTGAAAACGAATTTAAAACGATTTATAAAATACGTTTTAAAAGGAAATTGACGAAATATATTTAATATATATATATTATATATAAAATGGCCTGAATAGAACGCGCCGCTCCGCGGCAGTTCGTGAATTTCGACCATTGACTTCGAATTGACGTTGCGGGAGATCCGACCGTCGGATTCTCCTAAAACCGGAACCGTTGGGTTCGTATCGAAAAGAGCTTTCCAATGAATATTAGAAATTTGAAATCTAACTGTTGGATTTGGAATTATGTCCAAATCAAATTCGAAAAAGGTTGATGTAAGTGCAGTCCGATGGTCGTTGTTGGAAATCGACTGGACGGGCCTTGATAACATTATTAAAAATATAGATAATTTGTGTAAAATCATAAGAAATGATTTGGGAAAATTGGGCTGAAGAATTCCACATTTGAAAAGATAAAAATAGATTTTTATCGAAATGAACTAGTTTTGAACTAGAATTAAAATCAATTTATTTTTGAAATAAATAAATTGAATTTGAAAGTGATTTTAAAAATAATCAATATTCCCAATATGTGAATTGGACTGGAGCTGAATCGAAATTATCTTCGGGATATTTCGATGTTGGATTTCGTGACTATACAGATATTGTTATGGGAATTTGAAAGATATATTTCATATCGTTATTTCCAATACGATATTTGTTGGTTTCAGAATTTGATATTGAATATAAGCCGATATATTTTCTATTCAGAGCCTTGTATTTAATATCAAATGTGATTTGGGTTTATCGTGAATCGTGTTTTAGAAGACGTTGGTTCTTTAACCCAGTTAAAGACAGGATATTGATTTTTGAAAAAGATTAAAGCTAAGTGGAGTTTTAATGAATCTTTAATTAGATTGAAAAGTGAATTGATAATTTAAATTATCAAATCTGAAAGGTGATCGAGAATGGAGTACCACCAGTTTTGCTCCAAAGCGATAGTTAAATCTTTAATTAGATTTGAACGTGAAATGGTAATTAATTTTACCGATAACACAGTGGTGTTAGATGTGGAGTATTACCAGTTTTCTCCATGGGATATATAGGTTGGGATTGGGAAATAAAATAAATAATTACTTCGGTGTGGTTCGCTAATCCCGACTAGTTTGAAATGATATCCAAAGGAGGATTAAAGAATGAATTTAGAAGAATTTATCTTGGATAAAATTAATGGGAACATTTCCCTAAAAATGTGTTTTTGTGAATAAAAGAATATTCTGAATTGGAAGGAGGCGTTTGTTGTGTTTGTGTACCATTCGTTTATTATATACGTGGGTTGTTCAGAAAGGCCGGGTTTATACCCATTCTGAATAACCGATTCGACGAGATGTCGAAGATGAAGACGGTGGTTGAAGACCGGAAGTATTCACATCGTTTGGGTGATTACTGATGATCTTGACTGGGCTGTACACCCAGGATGAGGGAATCAGTGGGTGATCGTCCAGACGTACCTGGAGATGGATGGATATGCGAGGAAAGTGCCTCCGGTTTCGTTCAGACCCAGAACGAACTTGTAAATGGATTGTGTGTCTGACATTGAATTTTATTCTGTGTTGATTGATCTCTATTAAATATACATCTGTTTGGCGACGGAGAATTTATTCCCTTGCTTAACGCCCTTCTCTGAGACATACGAGCTCAGAGGTTGTATATCGATGGACATCAGTCGCATGGAATGAATTGCCTGTGTGGCACGCGTAAGTGGCAATTGATCAAGGCTTCTGTTGAAAAGCAAAGTCTTGTGGTTGATGATCAAAGCATGGTCTGTGTGACGTAGCTTTGTGTATAACGTGGATTCGCGAGCCTCACACCTCGGTATGAGTCAAAAACGGGATACGGACCCAAGGAGTGCACGACGTTTCTTTCTAGCTACGGTGGTGTCAGTGACCTACCAGCCCTGACATTTATATACTTATCACCTGTGTGGTTGTTGGATACGAGGCGCCTCGGATATAGGTCTGTAAGGACCGGGAAACGTGTGTTCAGGAATAATTAATCCTCAAAAGTAAGAGAGGACCGGCCTTGGAGGTTCCAAAGGATCAGAGTGGGGTCCTGAGGCATTGCTAGAGTGTCTCGAACGCGGAGAGGAGCTTGCCCCTTGCCTCGGCTCATGACAGAAATCCAATTTCCAATACGTGATATTGCGGTTTTAATTGTAGAACCTAGTATGGCGACATAGTGGTATGGGTCATTAATGCCGCCTATGATTGATATTTATGATTGAAATTGTATTGACACTATACACCTATAATAGTATCAAATAATGTGTTTTAAACGTATCAAGCATGCTTTGGCTGTTATAAGGTAAAAACCCTATCCTCCGGCTTGCGTTGCATTGTGTGATGGGACCTGGGTCTTATAACAGCTTCATTTTTCTTTATTTAGCATTGCGCTGTTTGTTTTATGCACTGGTATTCTTGGGAGGAAACCCGTTCCGTGTTATACGGCGTGGTCCCTTGATTTACCGAACTTTAAAATAAAGAATTATAACTGTTTTAGTTCTCACACTAGTCCCATGACTGACCTGGAGTTTATTGTTTTAACCTAAACTCTGGGTGCCCCTATTTTCCACATGGGCAGCTAGTAGTTTGGGTTTTGCAGATTTATATTCACAGGGTCCTGATTTACAGCTGGAATGATGCTCGGAAAGCTCTGTATCCGTGTATCACTTCTAGTTGTGTTTTGTATATTTTTCCGCTGCTATGTAATTTATTGTAATCTCTGATATTTGTCGAATGTAATTTATTCATTTATACTCTGTATATTCTTGTATCTGATGGAATTGTTGTAATAACAATGAAATGTTTTTCTGTATGCGCTCATTTGTGTGTTGTTCTCAAAGTATTCGTGCTTTCCTTCACGGGGAAGTTACGGGTTCTTACAGTGGTATCAGAGCCAGGGTTCGATCCTGGGATAAGGCTAGGCCTCAAAACCATATTATGGTTTTCCAAACCAGTTCATTTCAATTCAAAACCAGTTCAAAACCACTTCATTTCAATAAAATGATATTTGAAAAAAAAAGTGAGTTTTCTCCGCTTTAAAGCTTCTATGATTTTTGACATATGAAGTTAATAAAAATATGATTTTTATGTTATAGAGATGATAAAAATATGATTTTTACATTATAGAAATATTAAAGATTTGATCTTTATTATGTAAAAGGACCAAAGAAGTGATTTTTAATAATAGAAATATGATTTCTATATTTATAAAATATTGAAAATATGATCTTTACTATATAAAAGTAGTAAAAATATGATTTTTATATTTTTAAATTATTAAAAATATAATTTTTACATAATAGGAATATTAAAAATATCATCTTTGTATATGTAGCAAAATAAAAATGTGATTTTTATAATGATATTTTAAAAAAAAGGCGAAGTCTTTATATTTGAAAAGGCGAAGTCTTTATATTTGAAAAGGCGAAATCTTTATATTTGAAAAGGCAAAATCTTTATAGTTGAAAAGGCGAAATCTTTATAGTTGAAAAGGCGAAGTCTTTATATTTGAAAAGGCGAAATATTTATAGTTGAAAAGGCGAAATCTTTATATTGGAAAAGGCGAGATCTTTATATAGAAAATAGAGAAGTAAAATATAATTTTTATATATTGAACATCGTAGTAAAAATTCGATCTTTATATATCGAATAGCATAGTAAAAATTCGATTTTTAAATATATGAAGTGATTATAAAAATATGACTTTTAAATTGAAAGTGAATAAATAAAAATGTGATTTTTATTTTAAAGACATCAAAATATAAAAATGTGTGATTTTTATATATGTAGAGACTACGGGCGACGAAAGTGACGAAAGGCGAGAATGGCGATGATTTCCCTAAATGAAGTGTCGTGGAAGTTGGATAGCTATCGGTGAGAACTTCTCACTCTAAATTCTCTTTTTCTAGTTATATATATATATATATACTAGGATGCAGACGGTGCTTAGTAGCACCCGACACAATCGTCCACAAACCATGGACTTGTTTGTTTGGTTGCATAAATTAGTTAGATGATTTGGGCTGAATTGAATTGTTTGGTGAATTGAAATTGATTTGATTGATGTGTGAATGGCGTGGGCCTTCACTAGACCGGGGATAAGGCTAGGCCTCGTCCCGTTTCTAGTATCGTGCCGTTATGCCGCCGAAATTTTCTAAAATATGTTAGAAAAATAAAAATATCATTTTATTGAATAAAACAACTGAATAGAAATTCATGTGTTAAAATAAAATGTTTATCGTTAAAAATATAATTTTTAACGTGAAAGTGGATAAATGAATATTTATAAACAAATCGGCCGATTTGTTTATATACACTGATTTGACTGATATCGATTGGGTCGATAAATTTTACACATCGCCCAACTGCACAACTAAAATCTATGTTTGATTGTTTGAAACCCCACATGGGTGTTGGGATGAAATTTGAAGTTCACTCATCCTGTTTGATTAAATATGTCGATCGATTGATTGACGAGCTGTTATAAGCGTTAGATATCTACATTTGATGCTTATACAGTGTAGTGCACTTTGGTTGATGGTTGATTATTTTTCAATGCTATTATATACCTGTGTTGTATGGAATCCATATAATTAACATTATATGGTGATTGATTGGGCCTCATTCCAACCGGGAAAATAATGAATATTATAAAAGAAGATTCATATATTGAATATAAAAATAGTCATGTGTTGACAGTACTCATGTGTTGAGATTAGTCGTGTGTTGAAAGAAATATAGATTCATGTGTTGAATGGAATAAATATTCATTTGTTGAATAGAATAACGAATTTATTGAAAATATAAAGCTGTGTTGATTAGAGTTGCGCTATTTTGACGCGAACGATGTTTATATCGATTATATTCGTTTTTATAATGAATATAGGAAAGAAGTGATTTCAAAATATAACGTTTTGAAAATATTATCATTTATATAGTAATGATATGAAATATTCAATTTTGATTAGAAATTGAATATAGAGTTGAAATGGTTTTGAAAACGAATTTAAAACGATTTATAAAATACGTTTTAAAAGGAAGTCGACGAAATATATATAATATATATATATTATATATATATATATAATGGCCTGAATAGAACGCGCCGCTCCGCGGCAGTTCGTGAATTTCGACCATTGACTTCGAATTGACGTTGCGGGAGATCCGACCGTCGGATTCTCCTAAAACCGGAACCGTTTGGTTCGTATCGAAAAGAGCTTTCCAATGAATATTAGAAATTCGAAATCTAGCGGTTGGATTTGGAATTATGTCCAAATCAAATTTGAAAAAGGTCGTTGTAAGTGCAGTTCGATGGCCGTTGATGGAAATCGACTGTACGTGCCTTGATAAAATTATTAAAATATCAATAATTTGTGTAAAATCATAATATGTGAATTGGAAAGAACTGGGATGAAAAATTCCATATTTTGAAAAGATAAAAATAGATTTTTATCGAAATAAACTAGTTTTGAACTAGAATTAAAATCAATTTATTTGTGAAATAAATAAATTGAATTTGAAAGGGATTTTAAAAATAATCAATATTCCCAATACGTGGATTGGACTGGAGTTGAATCGAAATTATCTTCAGGATATTTCGATGTTGGATCTCGTGACTATACAGATATTGTTATGGAAATTTGAAAGATATATTTTATATCGTTATTTCCAATACGATATATGTTGGTTTCAGAATTTGATATTGAATATAAGCCGATATATTTTCTATTCAGAGCCTTGTATTTAATATCAAATGTGATTTGGGTTTGTCGTGAATCGTGTTTTAGGAGACATTGGTTCTTTAACCCAGTTAAAGACAGGATATTGATTTTTGAAAAGATTAAAACTAAGTGGAGTTTTAATGAATCTTTAATTAGATTGAAATGTAAATTGATAATTTAAATTATCAAATCTGAAAGGTGATCGAGAATGGAGTACCACCAGTTTTGCTCCAATGCGATAGTTAAATCTTTAATTAGATTTGAACGTGAAATGGTAATTAATTTTACCGATAACACCGTGGTGTTAGATATGGAGTATTACCAGTTTGCTCCATGGGATATATAGGTTGGGATTGGGAAATAAAATAAATAATTACTTCGGTGTGGTTCGCTAATCCCGACTAGTTTGGAAAACCATAAAATGGTTTGAAATGATATCCAAAGGAAGATTATAGGATAAACTTAGAAGAATTTATCTTGGATAAAATTAATGGGAACATTTCCCTAAGAATGTATTTTTGTGAATAAAAGAATATTCTGAATTGGAATGAGGGGTTTGTTGTGTTTGTGTAACATTCGTTTATTATATACGTGGGTTGTTCAGAAAAGCCGGGTTTATACCCATTCTGAATAACCGATTCGACGAGATGTCGAAGATGAAGACGGTGGTTGAAGACCGGAAGTCTTCACATCGTTTGGGTGATTACTGATGATCTTCATTGGGCTGTACACCCAGGATGAGGGAATCAGTTGGTGATCGTCCAGACGTACCTGGAGATGGATGGATATGCGAGGAAAGTGCCTCCGGTTTCGTTCAGACCTAGAACGAACTTGTAAATGGATTGTGTGTCTGACATTGGATTTTATTCTGTGTTGATTGATCTCTATTAAATATACATCTGTTTGGCGGCGGAGAATTTATTCTCTTGCTTAACGCACTTCTCTGAGACATACGAGCTCAGAGGTTGTATATCGATGGACATCAGTCGCATGGAATGAATTGCCTGTGTGGCACGCGTAAGTGGCAATTGATCAAGGCTTCTGTTGAAAAGCAAAGTCTTGTGGTTGATGATCAAAGCACGGCCTGTGTGGCATAGCTTTGTATATAACGTGAATTCGCGAGCCTCACACCTCGGTATGAGTCAAAAACGGGATACGGATCCAAGGAGTGCACGACGTTTCTTTCTAGCTAGGGTGGTGTCAGTGACCTACCAGCCCTGACATTTATATACTTTTCACCTGTGTGGTTGTTGGATACGAGGCGCCTCGGATATAGGTCTGTAAGGACCGGGAAACGTGTGTTCAGGAATAATTAATCCTCAAAAGTAAGAGAGGACCGGCCTTGGAAGTTCCAAAGGATCATAGTGGGGTCCTGAGGCATTGCTAGAGTGTCTCGAACGCGGAGAGGAGCTTGCCCCTTGCCTCGACTCATGATGGAATCCAATTTCCAATACGTGTGTTTCGGTTTTATTTGTAGAACCTAGTATGGCGACATAGTGGTATGGGTCATTCATGCCGCCTATGATTGATATTTATGATTGAAATTGTTTTGACACTATACACTTATAATAGTATCAAATAATGTGTTTTAAACGTATCAATCATGCTTTGGCTGTTATAAGGTAAAAACCCTATCCTCCGGCTTGCGTTGCATTGTGTGATGGGACCTGGGTCTTATAACAGCTTCATTTTTCTTTATTTAGCATTGCGTTGTTTGTTTTATGCACTGGTATTCTTGGGAGGAAACCCATTCCGTGTTATACGGCGTGGTCCCTTGATTTACCGAACTTTAAAATAAAGAATTATAACTGTTTTAGTTCTCACACCAGTCCCATGACTGACCGAATTCTTCTTTATAAATTCGTTTTAAATTCATTTCTATTCAATTCAAATTTCAATTAAATTTGAATTCATTTCAATTCGCTTTCAATTCAATTTGAATTCGTTTTCAATTCAATTCATTTCGAAATCGTTGTATATTCAATTCATTTCGAAATCGTCATATATTCAATTCATTTCGAAATCGTTTTATATTCAATTCATTTCGAAATCGTTATATATTCAATTCATTTCGAAATCGTTATATATTCAATTCATTTCGAAATCGTTATATATTCAATTCATTTCGAAATCGTTATATATTCAATTCATTTCAAAATCGTTATATATTCAATTCATTTCAAAATTGTTTTTAATTCAATTCATTTCAAAATGAATAAAATCGATATAAATATCGTTCACGTCAAAATGGCGTCAATCTAATCAACACGGCTTCATAAATTTCTATTCTCAAATATTCTGTTTCAAATATTTCTTTTTCAAAATAGTTGTTATTATCAAAATATTTCGTTCAACACATGACCAATCTCAATGGATGAGTACTGTCAACACATGAACCTTTATTTTATATTGATAAAGATGTAAATTTTATTACTAAAATATTTTGTTCAACACATGACCAATCTCAATGGATGAGTACTGTCAACACGTGAACCTTTATTTTATATTATAAAGATGTATATTTTATTACTAAAATATTTCGTTCAACACATGACCAATCTCAATGGATGAGTATTGTCAACACATGAACCTTTATTTTATATTATTCTTTATTTACTAAATTGGAATGAGGCCCAATCAATCACCATATAATGTTAATTATATGGATTTTCTTACAACACATGTATATAATAGCATTGAAAAATAATCAACCATCAACCAAAGTGCACTACACTGTATAAGCATCAAATATAAATATCTAACGCTTATAACAGCCTGTCAATCAATCGATCGACATATTAAATCAATCAGGATGAGTGAACTTCAAATTTCATCCTAACACCCGTGTGGGGTTTCAAACAATCAGACACATATTTTATTTGTGAAGTTGGGCGATGTGTAAAATTTATCATCCTAATCAACGTCCTTCAAATAGGTGTACATAAACAAACCGTCTGGTTTGTAAATGAATATTTATTTATTCACATTCACGTTAAAAATTATATTTTTAACGATAAAACATTTTATTCCAACATATGAATTTCTATTCAGTTCATTCTTTAAATAAAATGACATTTTTATTTATCTAACTTATTTTAGAAAATTTCGGCGTCATAACGGCACGATACTAGAAACGGGACGAGGCCTAGCCTTGTCCCCGGTCTAGTGAAGGCCCACGCCATTCACACATCAATCAAATCCATTCATCTCACCAAACAATTCAATTTCAATCAAATAATCTAACTAACTATTCAACCAAACAATTTAACAAACAAGCCATCCATGGTCTGTGGATGACGGGTGTCGGGTGCTACTAAACACCGTCTGCATCCTAGTATATATATATAACTAGAAAATTTAAATTGAAAGGTGAGAAGTTCTCACCGAAAGCTATCCAATACCACGACTCTTCATTTATAGAAATCTTTGTTGTTCTCGCCTTTTTATCACCTTCGTTGCTGTAGCCACTACATATGTAAAGATCGAATTTTTTACTTCGCTACTCAATATATAAAAATCATATTTTTATTTCGAAGTTCAACATCTAAAAATCCTATTTTTATTTCGAAGTTCAACATATAAAAATCCTATTTTTATTTCGAAGTTCAACATATCCTATTTTTATTTCGAAGTTCAACATAAAAAAATCCTATTTTTATTTCGAAGTTCAACATAAAAATCCTATTTTTATTTCGAAGTTCAACATATAAAAATCCTATTTTTATTTCGAAGTTCAACATATAAAAATCCTATTTTTATTTATAATGAAAAATCATTATTTTTCCTATACAATGGAAAATCATATTTCTTACTTACAAGGAAAAATCAATTGTTTCCTACTATGAAAAATCAAATCTTTTCAATATGAAAAGTCAATTCTTTCCCTTGTTGTTCATATAATCAAAACCATATTTTTATAGCATCCCTTATATAATAAAAATCATATTTTTATATTTTATTTCAAACGATAAAAATCGTAACTTTATCACCAATAAAAATCAAAACTTTTCTATGTTAAAAAATCTTAACCTTATGCTAATTAAAAATCATACCTTTACTATGCTAAAGATCATATCTTTATGATCAAAGCAATCACATTTTTCAACCGTTGTTCATATAAATAAAAATCATATATTTTCCTTCCTATCAAAAATCGTATCTTTTCAGTTTTAAAGTAAACAAAATTAATGAATAAGGAAACTTACAGCGATATAAAAAAAGGGGGACCGCAGTTCGCCGGAGCAAGGGGGTGGTGCGATTTGATTTGGGGCTTGGAGGAGGGGGGGTACGGCGGAAATAGGTACGGCTGGAGGAGGGAGTGTTGCGTTGGTCTTCACCGGAGCAGGGGGTGTCGGAGCTCGCGCCCAAGGGGTCGGATCAGCTAAGCAAAGGCGTAGGGGGGCTAGGGTTAGGCGCGGTTGGAGTTTTGGGAGAGTTGGGGCGCGCTGGATCTTCGTGGGAGGAGCCGCGTTCGAGCAGAGGAGGACAAGGGGATGGAGCGAGATTGGGGAAGAAGGGGGGGTCGCCGGAGGGCCATCGTTGGGCGGTGGGTCCGCCTGGAGGGGAAGGCGACGAAGAATCGGGGAGGGAGGCTGAGAAAAAGAAGGCGACGGGTTGAATAGTGAAGGGGGGTTAGGTTTTAGAGATGGGTTTTTTTATACATTTTATTAATTATTAATTTATTTTATTCTCCGACTCAGTTGACCTTTCATACGACCTTGACATCAAACATGCCGACTGTCGTCCCTAGCGTATTACCCCCATTCCAAACACAATGGGATATGTTTCGTAGGCTAATTCGGCTGTTTCGATCAGTTTTGATTTAAATTAAAATATAATTCTTTATACATTCAATTTAAATGCACATTTCAAATTACCGGGGTCACACACTAACTCGAAAAATTCCCGAAAAATATTTTCTAGCTTCGTATTGACGATACGGTCCTAGCAAAACTAGTTTCATCGAATTCTGAGATCGTTTGAAAAATGGCCATTTTCCAGTCGATTAAAATCAACTGAAACTGGTCAAACGCGTTTAACTGCGCCACGCTCGCATATTGATTCGAAAAATTATGAAATTTAAAACCTAGCAATAATTTGACATCACGGACCCGACAAAAGTGGTTTCGTCGAAATCCGAGGTCGCTTGCAAAATTTCCATTTTTAAGGGCCTGAATTCCATAGCGACTATTCAGAATTTTCAACTGGACATATCTTTTGATTCCCGCTATGAAATTTCGATTGGTCAGATTCGTTGGAAAGATATTATCAATTAGATCCTAATGTTTTCGGTTTCACTAAAATCCGGATTGTTTTGCACCCGGTAACTTCCCCGTGAAGGAAAGCACGAATACTTTGAGAACAACACACAAAAGGACGCAGACGGAAGAACATTTCATTGTTATTACAACAATTCCATCAGATACAAGAATATACAGAGTATAAGTGAATAATATACATTCGATAAATATCAGAGATTACAATAAATAACATATAATTACATCGCAGCGGAAAATAATACAAAAGCACAACTAGAAGTAATGCACGGATACAGAGCTTTCCGAGCATCGTTCCAGTTGTAAATCAGGACCCTGTGGATATAAATCTGCAAAACCAAAACGACTAGCTGCCCATGTCGAAAATAGGGGCACCCAGAGTTTAGGTTAAAACAATAAACTCCAGGTCAGTCATGTGACTGGTGTGAGAACTAAAACAGTTATTAATCTTTATTTTTAAAGTAAGGTAAATCAAGGGACCACGCCGTATAACACGGAACGGGTTTCCTCCCAAGAATACCAGTGCTTAAAACAAACAGCGAATCCGGGCATTAGAAAAAAAAGTGAGTTTTCTCCGTTTAAAAGCTTCTATAGTTTTGACATATGAAATAAATAAAAATATGATCTTTATATTATAGAGAGGATAAAAATCCGATTTTTAACTTATAGAAGGTATAAAGATAAGATTTTTATATAATGTAGATAATAAAAATGTGATTTTTATATATGTAGTGAATACGGGCAACGAAATCGACAAAAGGCGAGAATGGCGATGATTTCCCTAAATGAAGTGTCAAGATGATTGGATAGCTATCGGTGAGAACTTCTCACTCTAAACTTCTTTTTCTAGTTATATATATATATATACTAGGATGTAGACGGTGCTTAGTAGCACCCGACACCCGTCATCCACAGACCACGGATGACTTGTTTGTTAAATTATTTGGTTGTGTAGTTGGTTAGTCTAATTGGTTTGAATTGAATTGTTTGGTGAAATGGAATGGATTTGATTGATGTGTGAATGGCGTGGGCCTTCACTAGACCGGGGATAAGGCTAGGCCTTGTCCCGTTTCTAGTATCGTGCCGTTATGCCGCCGAAATTTTCTAAAATATGTTAGAAAAATAAAAATATCATTTTTATTGTGTAAATGAACTGAATAGAAATTCATGTGTTGAAATAGAATATTTTATCGTTAAAAATATAACTTTTAACGTGGAAGTGAATAAAATAAAATATTCATTTACAAACCAGACGGTTTGTTTATGTACACCTATTTGAAGGACATTGATTGGGACGATAAATTTTACACATCGCCCAACTGCACAAATAAAATCTGTGTTTGATTGTTTGAAACCCCACACGGGTGTTGGGATGAAATTTGAAGTTCACTCATCCTGATTGATTAAATATGTCGATCAATTGATTGACAGGCTGTTATAAGCGTTAGATATCTATATTCGATGCTTATACAGTGTAGTGCACTTTGGTTGATGGTTGATTATTTTTCAATGCTATTATATACATGTGTTGTATGGAAATCCATATAATTAACGTTATATGGTGATTGATTGTGCCTCATTCCAATTGGGACAACAATGAATATTATAAAAGAAAATTCATGTGTTGAATACAAAAATAGTGATGTGTTGACAGTACTCATGTGTTGAAATTAGTCAGGTGTTGGAAGAAATATAGATTCATGTGTCGAATGGAATAAATATTCATTTGTCGAGTAGAATAACGGATTTATTGAAATATATAAAGCCGTGTTGATTAGAGTTGCGCTATTTTGACGTGAACGATATTTATATCGATTATATTCGTTTTATAATGAATATAGAAAAGAAGTGATTTCAAAATATATCATTTTGAAAATATTATCATTTATATAGTAATGATATAAAATATTCAGTTTTGATTAGAAATTGAAATAGTGTTGAAATGGTTTTGAAACGAAGTTAAAACGATTTATAAAATACGTTTTAAAAGGAAATTGACGAAATATATAATATATATATATATATATATTATATAAAATGGCCTGAATAGAACGCGCCGCTCCGCGGCAGTTCGTGAATTTCGACCATTGACTTCGAATTGACGTTGCGGGAGATCCGACCGTCGGATTCTCCTAAAACCGGAACCGGTGGGTTCGTATCGAAAAGAGCTTTCCAATGAATATTAGAAATTTGAAATCTAACGGTTGGATTTGGAATTATGTCCAAATCAAATTTGAAAAAGGTCGCTGTAAGTGTAGTTCGATAGCCGTTGATGGAAATCGACTGTACGGGCCTTGATAAAATTATTAAAGATATTAATAATTTGTGTAAAATCCTAATATGTGAATTGGAAAGAACTGGGATGAAAAACTCCACATTTGAAATGATAAAAATAGATTTTTATCAAAATGAACTAGTTTTGAACTAGAATTAAAATCAATTTATTTTTGAAATAAATAAATTGAATTTGAAAGTGATTTTAAAAATAACCAATATTCCCAATATGTGGATTGGACTGGAGTTGGATAGTAATGCCGTTCGGCTTATGTAACGCTCCTGCTTACTTCGTCGATCTGATGAATAGGGTGTTCAGAGGAGTTTTGAATAAATTTGTTCTGCTTTTTATTGATGATATCCTAATCTTCTCTAAGTCAAAGGCCGAACATGAAAAGCATCTAGAACAGGTTCTAGAAATTCTGAGACGGAATGTATTAAAAGCCAAATTTTCCAAATGTATCTTCTGGCAAGATGAAGTGAAATTTCTGGGCCACGTAGTATCAAAAGAAGGAATTGCTGTGGATCCAAGCATAATCACAGCTATTCAGAATTGGAAACCGCCCAGTACCCCCACGAAAGTCCGCAGTTTTCTCGGATTGGCTAGCTATTACCGGAAGTTCGTTAAAAACTTTTCGAAGATATCTGGTCATTTAACGAAGCTTACAAAGAAGCACTCTAAATTCAAATGGACTCCAGAAAGTGAGGAGGCTTTTGAAGAGCTAAAGTTGAGATTAACAACTGCTCCAGTGTTAACCATCATAGAGGGCAATCAAGATTTGAAAGTCTGGACTGATGCTTCTAGAGAAGGCCTCGGGGCAGTGTTAATGCAAAGGGGCCAAGTGATTGCTTATGCTAGCCGTCAGCTGAAGCCGCACGAAAAGAACTACGTAACTCATGATCTTGAGTTATTGGCTATTGTGTTCGCTTTGAAAATCTGGAGACACTATCTGTTGGGTGAGAGATTTGAACTGTTTACAGATCACCAGTCGTTAAAGTATCTGTTCACTCAGAAAGACCTGAATCTGAGGCAGCAACGTTGGCTGGAGTTTCTTGCAGCATATGATTTTGAAATTCTATACACTCCAAGGAAAGCCAATGTCGTGGCCGATGCGTTAAGCTGAAAGAATGAAATGATCGCCAGTTTCATCATTGCGACTTCATTGATTGATAAGATATTGGCTCTCCAGGAAGACGACCAATTTATCAAAGGAATGAGTCAGCGAATTCGTGAAGGCAATGCTTCGGATTTCCAGCTAGACAGCGAAGGGATTCTGAGGTTAGAAGGGCAAATTTGCATTCTAGAAATTGCTGAACTCAGAAGAGATGTGCTTGATGAATGCCACAAATCTAAGCTCAGTATCCATCCGAGTGTGAATAAAATGTATAACGATATCAAACGCACATTCTGGTGGAAGTCGTTAAAAAGAGACATCTCGATATATGTTAGTCGATGCCCTACTTGCCAGCTAGTCAAAAGCGACCAACAGAAACTGGCTGGATTGCTACAACCACTAGAAGTTCCTGGTTGGAAGTGGGAACATATTTCTATGGATTTCATTAATGGTCTGCCCAGAACCAGAAAAGGGAGTGACAGTATTTGGGTGATCGTAGATCGCTTCACGAAGACCGCCCATTTTATACATGTCAAATCAAACAGAACTGCTCAGAGTCTAGCGTAGATATACTTCAGGGAAATAGTTAGACTACATGGAGTGCCGCTCAGTATAGTCAGTGATAGAGATACAATATTTACTAGCAAATTCTGGGAAGCATTTCAAGTCGAGCTAGGAACGAAGTTAAACTTGAGCACCGCTTATCATCCTCAGACAAACGGTCAGACTGAGAGGGTGAATCGTATTCTAGAAGATCTATTGCGGGCTTGTGTTATAGATTTCGGTGGATCATGGGAAGACCATCTGCATTTGGCTGAATTCTCTTATACCAACAGCTACCAAGCGAGTCTGACAATGTCGCCATTCGAAGCATTGTATGGTAGACCGTGCCGATCTCCTGCTTGTTGGGTCGAGCCAGGCAATAGACTTGTGTTAGGGCCAGACATGATTCGAGAAGCTGCCGACAAAGTCAATTTTATTAAGAAGCGATTACTCGCCGCTCAAAGCCGACAAAAGAGCTATGCCGATAGGAGGAGAAGGGATATATCCTTTGCTATTGATGACAATGTATATTTGAAAGTATCGCTGATGAGGGGAGTTATCCGGTTCGGTAAAACTGGGAAGTTGGCGCCCAAATTCATTGGTCCGTTTCCTATTCTGGAACGGATTGGAACTCTCGCTTATAGTGTAACACCCCGCAAATTCTATAACTATGAAATTAGCAAATTAAAGTATAATTAATCTGAAATCAAAGAACTAAGGGAAACGGGATACGCCATTGCGTTCGTCTCGGAAAAATACGCAAAATAGAGTCCGAGTTTTCGAAAAACGGAGTCCGTATGAAGAAGATATGGCCTTCGGAAGTTTTGAATTAAATTTAAAATTCAAACAGAATAAAATAATTCGAAAATGGGGCCCAATGGGCCAGGGCGGATAAACACCCGCCAAGGCCGCCCAGGTCGACTGGGCTGTCGACCTGGGCTACCCATGTCGACAGGGCTGTCGACAGCCCTGTCGACAGGGGTGTCGACCTGGTCGAGCCCAGTCAACCTGGCTGGCCAGGTCTGTGTTTGGTCGAATTTCTGTGGTCTGCTTTGTCACTAGGGCTAGGTGGCGGGCTCTAATTGGTCTCTCTATCTAATGAATGGCTATGATCAATCCAAGCAACATCAAGGGTCCTAATCAATTCCAAACCTCTATATAAACAACCCTAGACTAAACCCTAATCTATTCATTCAAAATTAAGAACATAGCCGCCATGTTGCTGAGGAACGACTAAGAGTAGCCGCCAACTAGAGAGAGAATTAGGAAGAAAGTTCTAAAGCCTAAAGCAATTCAAGCAACCTAAAGCCAATCAATTCAACAAAGGAATCATATCTCTTAATTAGAGGATTCGCCGCAACCATTGTAAGTAGAGTATTACTTTGGTATGAATAAACAACTGTATTGATTTGTATGCTTGAATTGGGATAATAAAGTAGTTCATATTTGTGAAAAATTATGTTATTCATTATAAAGAACTACATGCGGTAGTTCTATGCAAGTATACGTTTGGAATATTGCGCAAATTATGTAATCTATGTTGAAGCTACATGTATGTAGTTGATTGAAATTCATGCAAGTTTGGGGCTTTGTTATTATGATGTATGTTTTTGTGCATAAATCATTGTGCAAGTAATTGAAACAAGTTTGGTTATTATAGTTCATATGAAACTATGTTGGAATTTTGACACCATAATCCATGTATTAAGTCATGCTTTTGCAAACTTATGAATATGGCTAGGCTATGAATGATACAATTGAAATCCATGATTAAGTCTATCTTGTTAACAAGAATTATATGATGACATACGTGAGACATGGCTAGGTTAGACTCAAAAATCCCTTTTTGCAAGTTTTAAAGCAAACACCATGTTTAGGAATATTTATGCATAAGTATGTTTATACCATCGTTATGTGATTAGACTTAAACCATGATTAAGTTGAACTATGCTTTTGTGTTGGTAACAAAGTATTCCCTTTGTAAACATGTAGAAACCTTATGAACATGACTTGTTTATGTTTATGCCATGAACAAATTTAACTTTACTTATTCCATGCTTATGTTTGACATTATGCTATGCTTATGCCAGGAATATTTATGACATGCTTATGTTTGACATTATGCCTAAATAAGAATATAGGTTCATGTTGTAGTTAAACCTATGCAAGTTCACATGCTTTGATTCATGTCACCTATGTTGCTACTATGCAAGTACACCAATTTCTATTTTGTATTTCCAACGTCGTATTGCAAGTTCATGCGCTCACTTTCCCCTCTTTGTGTATGCGCCATAAGCCTCCCCTTTTTGCATGGCTAAATTGGGCTTTAAAAAGGCTAAGCCCAATATATATAAACGGACGTGTAAAACGGGGGAAAATAACGTTGGGTTAAAACTAATTAATGAATGAAAATATAAAATAGAAGGGCCCAAGTTCAAGTATGGGTTGGGCCCGTGATTGGTGTAATCTTTGCACCATTAACTTAATAATGGGCCGCAAATATTTACATATAAGAAATAAAGAAGAATGACAAAATATGTAAATGTAGAACATACGATGTGTTTAACCCGAGGTTGGATTGAGTTGTGATGTAAACCTGCCCGGAACCGCCCGGCTGTCCAGTAGTCACAACAATACCTATCCAATGTGGGAGGTTAAACATGGAGCCCAGCAAGGACCCGAGGTTAGACTGAGTTGTGGCGTAAGACTGCCCGGAACCAACCGGCAACAGGCAGCCACAACAATACCTGTCTAATGTGAGAGGTCAGGGCCTTAATAAGACAATTAAGGCTGAGTCAGGATTGTTAGGATTAAGTGAACTAAAGACTTAATCAAAATGGAACATGCTAAACTAAACGGACTGGTGGGGTTAGGTTAGGAAACACTTAACCAACTTAGCATGTTGGCTAGAGATAGAAAACCTAGTAACGGGGGGACCCTTGTCAGCAGTAACCCTAAAAGGTGTATCAGGATACCCTGAAACTAGGCAGGGTGGGGCACGATTACTGGGCTGATTGTAAGAGGTCAAAGCGACGGCGGTGGTGTAGCAGTGTAGGTTCTAACGGAGTGCGGGCGTGCACACACTCCGGCGCAGAAAAATAAGGCACTGGACACCAGTAGCATACCTGTGCACTCTAAGGTTGTGTCGGGTTGCCACTATGGGACTTGATACACCCCATGGTGGGACCAGCATAGGTAACTACGGACATCGGGGGCCGTAAGACACATGTAACTTTGCGAGTAGGAGCCGATCATCATAGAATGGATCACATCACCCTGATTATGGGGTGCAAATTGGAAACTAGTATATGGGTTCAGAGATTAATATGGGGTACGATAGTATATTCGACCCTAGACAACTTAACCAAGTTTATAGTGCATGCCCACTTCTTGTTTATACTTATCATACCCAGTTCTTTATTCATAGACAAAATAGTACTAGACTTACTCAGGCTTTATGTCTGACTCTACTTTTCTTTCGTCTTCTTTCTTCCGTTCCCCCCCCCCCCCCCCCCCAGGTCCACAGGGAGGGAACACAGTAGCTTGATCAGCCTTGACATCCAGCTTGAAGAAGAGAAATGTTTTGCTTGGACTTTCCTGTTTTGAACTATGGCTTTGGACAATCCACTATGGGGCTTTTGCAGTTCATCTATGTTTTATTTATGCTTCTTTAAAAATAATGTACTCAAGACAGATTATGAAAGTGTTATGTTATGTTTTTGGAAAGGATGTTGTTGTAACACGTATTTGACTTTATGAAATAAAATTTGTTATTCTTCCGCTGTTTACAAATACGTGTTCTTATATCTGTCTTGTATATCTGTGACTTGTACTTATAAACCTCCACCAAAATTAGGGCATTCCCTTTGAGAGTGACCCTAACGGAGGTGGGGTGTTTCACTTGGTATCAGAGCATAGGTTTACCAGATAAGATAAAAAGTTTTGAAAAATTATTTTCAAAAAGGAAATTTAAAGTAGCATTTTTAAAATAAAAATATTATTTTATTTTAAAAAGGCAAAGTCCACTCCCCAAAGCCATAGGAACTATCTCTTATCCTTCGTTTTGAATCTATCCTTTTTGTTTCATCATGTCGGAAGATCTTAACTTGCCAGATGGGGTGCCAATACCTGGTTGGTTTAGACGGTTCTTAGAAGCAAGGGCCACTCAGCCAGGTCCTACCGTTCCTCCTCCCCCAGCGGAAGGAAATCATCCAGCTGCAGCAACACCTTTTCCTCCACCTCCTCCTCGGGGAAACACGTTTGCTAAGATATGTAAAGATTTTAAAGCTATGGGAGGAAGGGATTTCCATGGAACTGAGTCCTTCGTAGTAGCTAGAAATTGGCTAAAAGAAACTGAGGACCTATTCATCATCTTTGAGGTAGAGGATAGGCAAAAAGTACAACTGGCGGTATGGCTATTGAAGGGCGAGGCTTCCTACTGGTGGGAAGTCACTAATGCTGAAAGACCAGTGGAGACATGGGAGGACTTTAGGGCAAGGTTTGAGACTAAATTTCTCTCAGATGCGGAAAGAAGTTTGCAGTTGGAAAAATTCTTATTTCTTAAGCAAGGAGACAAGACTGTCAGAGAGTATGTGAATCAGTTCGATGAGCTGGCGAGGTTTGGGCTTGACCTAGTCAACACCCCGCACAAGAAGGCTCTCCGTTTCGTCAAAGGGTTAAATGAGCCATTACACAGTTTGGCCATGACCCATATACCCATGGGAGCCACGTATGAAAGATTGGTGCAAATGGCATTGTTGAATGAAGAGGACAAGGGCAAAAAGGAGACAAAGGCAGAAAGCTCTCAAGGGAAGAAAGAGGGTTTGCAGCCTAAGAAGACAGACTTTAAGAAGGGTGGGAAAGGCAACAAAGAGAAGAGGAAGTGCAATTTCTGTGGCAAAGTGGGGCACTTAGTAAAGGACTGCCGGAAAAAGAAGGCCAAGGAGAATGGTGGGTGCTTTTCTTGCGGTGAGACAGGCCACAGGGCTAAGGACTGCCCAAAGAAACGAGGACAGGGGCAGAGGACTGGATCCACCCCAGGGGCACAGGTCCATGTGCTAGAAGCGCCACCTCTGCAACAGCGAGGTATAAATACTTCTGTAGAAAGTGTAGTTTATCTTTATGATCACCCCGTTCGCACTTTATTTGATTCTGGCGCATCACACTCCTTTATCTCGTCTGCTTTAGTAGAACCTCTGCACCTAGAAACTAGTATGGTAGAGGACCCCTTAATTGTTTCAAACCCAATTGGGGGCCCAGCTCATTTGTCTATGATCTGTGTGGGATTGAAAATTTCTATTCTAAGTGTCGAATTTCAATGTAGTGCCTTTGTTTTGGGCTTTTCGGGTTATGGTTTGATTTTGGGTATGGATTGGCTATCCCGTAATGGGGCCATCCTTGATTGTGAGAAAAGGGTTGTTAGGCTCCTAACCCAGCTCGGTAATACTTTGGAAATTTCTTGTAATCCCTCGCATGCGGTTATGCTTAGTTATCTTGAATCGCTAGATGCCTCTGTTGAAAACTTGCAAACAGTTAAAGTGGTCCGGGAATATTCGGATGTCTTCGAAGAGGTGAAGGGCTTGCCTCCGAAGCGGGAAATAGACTTCCGCATATATCTTGTAGATAATGCAAAGCCCGTTGCGTTGCCCGTTAGACACATGACTCCACGAGAAAGGAAAGAGCTCAGTAAACAGATTAAAGAGCTTCTAGAAAAGGGGTTCATTAGGAGGAGCATTTCAGAATGGGGTGCTCCAGTGGTGTTCGCTACAAAGGCGGATGGTTCACTCCGTCTATGTGTTGACTATAGGGAGCTCAACAAGCTAACGAAAAAGAATAGGCACCCTCTCCCTAGAATTGACGATTTATTTGACCAACTTGTAGGAGCGTCTGTTTTCTCCCAACTCGATTTAGCAACCGGTTTTCATCAGCTAAGGGTGGCTGAAGATAGCATCGATAAAACGGCGTTCAGAACCCCAGACGGTTTCTTTGAATGGCTTGTCATGCCTTTCGGCTTGACAAATGCACCTGCTTACTTCGTGGACCTGATGAGTAGGGTATTTAGAGATTTCCTCAACAAATTCGTAGTGGTCTTCGTAGATGATATCCTTATCTTCTCAAAGAGTGAAGAGGAACATGCTCAGCACCTAAGGGCAATCATGGAAACTTTGCGAGTCCATCAACTAAAAGCCAAGTTCTCCAAATGCCACTTTTGGAGAGAAGAGGTGAGGTTCCTTGGGCACATAGTATCCAAACAAAGGTTAGCGGTGGACCCTGCTAAGGTAGTAGCGGTACAGGATTGGAAGACACCAAGGAATGCAACTGAGGTCCGAAGTTTTCTAGGACTAGCAGGTTTCTATCGGAAGTTCATAAGGGATTTTGCGAAAATCTCAGCTCCGCTCACGAAATTGACTAAGAAGAATCTAGTGTTTAATTGGGATTTGGATTGCGAGTTTGCTTTCCAACGACTAAAAAGGGCTCTCACAACAGCCCCAGTTTTGACGCTGCCAGATGGGAGCAAGATGTTCACTGTTTATACGGATGCATGTGGGACAGGGCTAGGCGCCGTCTTAATGCAAGAAGGAAGGGTAGTAGCTTATGGCGGGAGGCAATTGAAAGTACACGAAAAGAACTACCCAACCCACGATCTTGAGTTAGCCGCCATCGTCTTTGCACTCAAGTCTTGGCGACACTATCTCCTAGGAGAGAAGTTCGAACTTTATACTGACCATAAATCGTTGAAATATCTTTTCTCGCAGAAAGATCTTAACTTGAGGCAACAAAGATGGATGGAGTTTCTTGCCTCGTACGATTTCGAAATCTCCTACACTCCGGGCAAAGGCAACGTAGTGGCAGACGGGTTGAGCCGAAAGAAATTGACCCTAAGCCCATTGTTTGTTGAAAGACAAAGCCTAGAGTTTATAGCCAGCTTCGACTTTAGGCCCTCCTCCGATTTCGTACCAGGCTTGCTTGCATCTCTCGAAGTGCGCCCGACTTTAGTGGATTCAGTAGGGGCAACACAACGCGAAGACCCTCAGCTTGTGGAAATAATTGATAGGTTAATTAGGGGTGAGACTTCAAGTCACCTCAACAGATACTCCATCGACGATAAGGGATTGCTAAGGCGAGACGGAAAACTATGCGTCCCACAGACGAAAGATCTAGTAAAGAAGGTTCTCGAGGAAGCACATCACTCCAAGATGACGATACACCCAGGCGGAGATAAAATGTACAAAGATATAAAAAGGACTTTCTTCTGGAACGGCATGAAAAAGGACGTGGCAGAGTTCGTTTCTAAGTGTATGGTGTGCCAACAGGTTAAGGCGGAACAGAAAAAGCCTGGCGGACTGCTACAAGGTCCCGCAGTGGAAGTGGGATAGCATCTCAATGGACTTCATCGATGGGCTGCCTAGGTCTAGGAGAGGCAACACTAGCATTTGGGTAATAGTGGATAGGCTTACTAAAAGCGCCCACTTTTTACCTGTCAAAAGTAGAAGAACTGCCTCATCCCTAGCATCACTTTACCTCAAGGAAATCGTTCGACTCCATGGAATACCATCTAGCATTGTTAGTGACCGAGACCCCATCTTCTCCAGCGAATTTTGGCGGAGTCTGCAAGAAGCAGTAGGAACGCAGTTATGCTTGAGCACAGCCTATCATCCCCAAACCGACGGCCAAACAGAGAGAGTGAACAGAGTTTTGGAAGACCTTTTAAGACTATGCGTCCTTGACTTCGGAGGGACATGGGAAGACCACCTTCCTTTGGTGGAATTTGCCTACAACAACAGCTATCAAGCAACCATCGGAATGGCGCCCTTCGAAGCTTTATATGGAAGACCGTGCCGATCGCCCACTTGTTGGTGGGAGTCCACGGATAAGCTCATACTTGGACCAGATATGATCCGAGAGACCTCAGAGAAAGTAGACTTAATACGAAGAAGGATGAAGACGGCCCAAGACAGACAAAAGTCCTACGCCGACAAGAGGAGGACCGACCTTGAATTTGAAGTTGGAGACAGAGTTTTTCTCAAGGTATCACCGCTAAGGAACGTTAATCGTTTTGGAACCACAGGAAAACTGGCACCAAGGTTCGTAGGGCCATTCCCTATTATCGAGAAAATTGGGAAAATGGCCTATAGATTAGAGCTACCCGAGAAGTTGGCTGGAGTCCATAACGTTTTTCACGTTTCACATCTCCGAAAATGTCTGCATGAGTCAGCTGAAGTGGTAGAGCCAAATATCCTCGAAGAGGCCGAAGTGGAACGCCAAGCAACCATAAGAAAAGTTCCAACCCGCATCTTAGGAACGGAAGTGAAGAAGCTACGCAACCGTGAAGTCAAGCTCGTCAAAGTTCAGTGGAGCGACGCCGAGGGAGACGCGACTTGGGAAACTGAAGCTAGAATACGTACTGCCTACCCTTTTCTGTTCGAGGGTACATCCTTGATCTTTCTCTTTCCTTAAGTTGCGCTTTTATCTTTTTAGGTATATTTCCTCGACCGTATCTTTTAGATAGAATCTTTTTGGATGGAAACATGTAGTTGAAACATGTTATGGATGATGGTTGCAAGTGGTTGCAAGTGATTGCTAGTGGTTGCTCGTGGTTGCATATACACACACAATCTAGGTTTTAGATCGGTTCAGTCACTTCATATTGCATATGCACATATGTTTGCATTCGTATGTGGTTGAACTCTAATGTGTTGACATGTGGATGCTGCATTTGTATTGAATGATTGTGCACTCATGTAGAATCAAGAATAGGAAAATTTGCATACATAATGGATTCATGGCACTTACATAATTCGCATTAAGGAGGTCAACTGAATCAGTAGACCGCCTGATTTTGCATTAGATAAGTTCATGTACACACACACATCGCATATGATCATGAAGCATTAGAAGTCTTTTAAGGACAATGGATGCTCGTGTTTGATGGATGAGTAGATGGATGATTGGATGTTAGGATATACATTCCTCCTAACTTGAAGATTTCGGGGACGAAATCCTTTTAAGTGGGGGAGAATGTAACACCCCGCAAATTCTATAACTATGAAATTAGCAAATTAAAGTATAATTAATCTGAAATCAAAGAACTAAGGGAAACGGGATACGCCATTGCGTTCGTCTCGGAAAAATACGCAAAATAGAGTCCGAGTTTTCTAAAAACGGAGTCCGTATGAAGAAGATATGGCCTTCGGAAGTTTTGAATTAAATTTAAAATTCAAACAGAATAAAATAATTCGAAAATGGGGCCCAATGGGCCAGGGCGGATAAACACCCGCCAAGGCCACCCAGGTCGACTGGGCTGTCGACCTGGGCTACCCATGTCGACAGGGCTGTCGACAGCCCTGTCGACAGGGGTGTCGACCTGGTCGAGCCCAGTCAACCTGGCTGGCCAGGTCTGTGTTTGGTCGAATTTCTATGGTCTGCTTTGTCACTAGGGCTAGGTGGCGGGCTCTAATTGGTCTCTCTATCTAATGAATGGCTATGATCAATCCAAGCAACATCAAGGGTCCTAATCAATTCCTAACCTCTATATAAACAACCCTAGACTAAACCCTAATCTATTCATTCAAAATTAAGAACATAGCCGCCATGTTGCTGAGGAACAACTAAGAGTAGCCGGCAACTAGAGAGAGAATTAGGAAGAAAGTTCTAAAGCCTAAAGCAATTCAAGCAACCTAAAGCCAATCAATTCAACAAAGGAATCATATCTCTTAATTAGAGAATTCGCCGCAACCATTGTAAGTAGAGTATTACTTTGGTATGAATAAACAACTGTATTGATTTGTATGCTTGAATTGGGATAATAAAGTAGTTCATATTTGTGAAAAATTATGTTATTCATTATAAAGAACTACATGCGGTAGTTCTATGCAAGTATACGTTTGGAATATTGCGCAAATTATGTAATCTATGTTGAAGCTACATGTATGTAGTTGATTGAAATTCATGCAAGTTTGGGGCTTTGTTATTATGATGTATGTTTTTGTGCATAAATCATTGTGCAAGTAATTGAAACAAGTTTGGTTATTATAGTTCATATGAAACTATGTTGGAATTTTGACACCATAATCCATGTATTAAGTCATGCTTTTGCAAACTTATGAATATGGCTAGGCTACGAATGATACAATTGAAATCCATGATTAAGTCTATCTTGTTAACAAGAATTATATGATGACATACGTGAGACATGGCTAGGTTAGACTCAAAAATCCCCTTTTGCAAGTTTTAAAGCAAACACCATGTTTAGGAATATTTATGCATAAGTATGTTTATACCATCGTTATGTGATTAGACTTAAACCATGATTAAGTTGAACTATGCTTTTGTGTTGGTAACAAAGTATTCCCTTTGTAAACATGTAGAAACCTTATGAACATGACTTGTTTATGTTTATGCCATGAACAAATTTAACTTTACTTATGCCATGCTTATGTTTGACATTATGCTATGCTTATGCCAGGAATATTTATGACATGCTTATGTTTGACATTATGCCTAAATAAGAATATAGGTTCATGTTGTAGTTAAACCTATGCAAGTTCACATGCTTTGATTCATGTCACCTATGTTGCTACTATGCAAGTACACCAATTTCTATTTTGTATTTCCAACGTCGTATTGCAAGTTCATGCGCTCACTTTCCCCTCTTTGTGTATGCGCCATAAGCCTCCCCTTTTCGCATGGCTAAATTGGGCTTTAAAAAGGCTAAGCCCAATATATATAAACGGACGTGTAAAACGGGGGAAAATAACGTTGGGTTAAAACTAATTAATGAATGAAAATATAAAATAGAAGGGCCCAAGTTCAAGTATGGGTTGGGCCCGTGATTGGTGTAATCTTTACACCATTAACTTAATAATGGGCCGCAAATATTTACATATAAGAAATAAAGAAGAATGACAAAATATGTAAATGTAGAACATACGATGTGTTTAACCCGAGGTTGGATTGAGTTGTGATGTAAACCTGCCCGGAACCGCCCGGCTGTCCAGTAGTCACAACAATACCTATCCAATGTGGGAGGTTAAACATGGAGCCCAGCAAGGACCCGAGGTTAGACTGAGTTGTGGCGTAAGACTGCCCGGAACCAACCGGCAACAGGCAGCCACAACAATACCTGTCTAATGTGAGAGGTCAGGGCCTTAATAAGACAATTAAGGCTGAGTCAGGATTGTTAGGATTAAGTGAACTAAAGACTTAATCAAAATGGAACATGCTAAACTAAACGGACAGGTGGGGTTAGGTTAGGAAACACTTAACCAACTTAGCATGTTGGCTAGAGATAGAAAACCTAGTAACGGGGGGGACCCTTTTCAGCAGTAACCCTAAAAGGTGTATCAGGATACCCTGAAACTAGGCAGGGTGGGGCACGATTACTGGGCTGATTGTAAGAGGTCAAAGCGACGGCGGTGGTGTAGCAGTGTAGGTTCTTACGGAGTGCGGGCGTGCACACACTCCGGCGCAGAAAAATAAGGCACTGGACACCAGTAGCATACCTGTGCACTCTAAGGTTGTGTCGGGTTGCCACTATGGGACTTGATACACCCCATGGTGGGACCAGCATAGGTAACTACGGACATCGGGGGCCGTAAGACACATGTAACTTTGCGAGTAGGAGCCGATCATCATAGAATGGATCACATCACCCTGATTATGGGGTGCAAATTGGAAACTTGTATATGGGTTCAGAGATTAATATGGGGTACGATAGTATATTCGACCCTAGACAACTTAACCAAGTTTATAGTGCATGCCCACTTCTTGTTTATACTTATCATACCCAGTTCTTTATTCATAGACAAAATAGTACTAGACTTACTCAGGCTTTATGTCTGACTCTACTTTTCTTTCGTCTTCTTTCTTCCGTTTCCCCCCCCCCCAAGGTCCACAGGGAGGGAACACAGCAGCTTGATCAGCCTTGACATCCAGCTTGAAGAAGAGAAATGTATTGCTTGGACTTTCCTGTTTTGAACTATGGCTTTGGACAATCCACTATGGGGCTTTTGCAGTTCATCTATGTTTTATTTATGCTTCTTTAAAAATAATGTACTCAAGACAGATTATGAAAGTGTTATGTTATGTTTTTGGAAAGGATGTTGTTGTAACACGTATTTGACTTTATGAAATAAAATTTGTTGTTCTTCCACTGTTTACAAATACGTGTTCTTATATCTGTCTTGTATATCTGTGACTTGTACTTATAAACCTCCACCAAAATTAGGGAATTCCCTTTGAGAGTGACCCTAACGGAGGTGGGGTGTTTCATATAGGGTCAAACTGCCTGACAGGTTGCCTGGAGTTCATGATGTATTTCACATATCTCAACTTCGAAAACACGTTCATGATCCAGACTTGATCGTGGAAGAAGCAGCTCAACAGGATATTGAAATTACTCCCGAATTAGCTGTGAGAAGAGAGCCGCTAAAGATAATAGGCAAAGAAACCAAAGAGCTGAGGAACAAGAAGGTTCACTTAGTAAAAGTGCAATGGAGTGGAGATCCGCGAGATTGTACTTGGGAAACTGAGGAGAGCATTCAAAAAGCTTATCCTAGATGCCGAGTGGATATCTCTGATTGACTCCGGTGCAAGGTACATCTACCCTACTTTACATTACCATTTAATTCTCTACTCTGTTGTTATTTTCTTTCCATGGATGTGCACTTTTAAATTATATAGTCTGAATGATTTTAAAAAGAGTATAGAAATTGATTAGTATATTTTTGAAAGGTTTAAAACACTTGGATTGGTGGTTGTGTTGTGTGATTGTAGATTTATCAAACCACTTTCGGCTTTGTTCCTTTTCGGGGACGAAAAGTTTTAAGTGGGGGAGATTGTAACGACCCATAAAATCTGAACCAATTTAAAAAATTTAAATTGGCTAAAATAATGGATTTTAATTATTTAAAATAAATATTTTAAATAATTGAGATGAAAAGTGAGTTTGAATCGACCGTTGAAAACGAATATAATTAATTATAATTATAAACAAGGCTTGAAATGGCGCTGAAGTTTCGAAAATTGAATTCAAACTTTGTCGGATGGTACCGGGTGCAAAATAAAACAGATTTTCGCGAAACCAAAAATATTTAAATCTGTTAGTGAATACCTTTCTAATGAATCTGAAAAATCGAATTTTCATAGTGGAAAGCAAAAGTTATGGCCGAATGAATTTTCAGAACGGTCGCTATGGAATTTATATAGCCCGTGAAATTGGCCATTTTGCATACGACCTCGGAATTCGACGAAACCACTTTTGTTGTACCCGGGATGTGAAGTTACTGCTAGGTTTCAACTTTCATAATTTTTGAAGCTGATATGTGAGCGTGGCAAAGGAAAATGTGTTTTGGTCAATTACAGTTATATTGGATCGACCAAAAATGGGCCTTTTTGCAAACGGCCTCAGAATTCAACGAAACTAGTTTTGTTGGGACCGTATCGTCAAAACATAGCTAGATTTATTTTTTGGAAATTTTCGAATCAGTTTGTGGCCCTGGCAAATTGAAATGTACGTTCAAATTAAATATTGAATATTTTATATTTTAAATTGAAGGAAAACTGACTGAAACAGTCGAATGGGCCTTCGAAACATATTCCATTGTGTTCGGAATGGGGGTAAAACGCTAGGGACGGCAGTCGTTGGGTTTGATTTCGAGTTCGTCTAAGAAAACCCCAATTTTTGAATTTAATATAACATCGGCCAATTGGATTTTTTATTTCATTAATTTAAAAATATAAAAAAAACAAAAAAAAACCCGATATCCTTAGCGACGAACGGCGGCTAGCGTTCGAACCTTCTCTTCCATTTTCCGGCGAAACCACGCCTCGATAGACCTCCCTCCATTTGAACTTTTTAGAGTACTCTCCTCCCTCTTCCCATCCATACCTGGTTTGGCCTCCACCATGCCCTGTAGAGCGAGATCGAGCACCTCAAAGGAGGCAACTTCATCTCTCCGTCGCCACTGAATCTGGCCATCGAACGGAGCGCCGCCACCTAGCGTTTGAAGCCCGTTCCAAGCTCGACGAAGTGGTATAACCTGATCGGGACGAAGTGCAACGGGTGGAGCTAAAAATCGAATCCTAGTTTCGAAGATTTCAAGTAGGTATCGGCTGATTTTATTTAAATTGATTTTAACACCATTAAAGTGTTGCAAACCTTTGAAAAATCATATCTTTTTCGTTCGTTAACGAAATTCGATGAAACAGGAAACATCGTGACCGTGTGGACGTCTTCTACATTTTAGAAGAGACCGCATATTTTTCTGAGCCTTCGGCTATTTTTGGTGGAGTGGAACCCAATGTGAGATTTCTAATTTATAAACGATATGGAAAACGACGATGTATAAATTATATAGTCGATGTATGAGTTATATAAGCGTTGTATAAGTTGTACGTTCGATGTATACGTTATATATGCGTTGTAAAAATTATATAAGTGTTGAAATAGAAGTGAATTGCTATATATAAATACATATACATATATATATATATATATATATATATATATATACGCCCCTCGTCCACAAACCATGGACGATATTTATTGGTTGTGATTGGTGTGACAATTGATGGATAGCGAATGGTTGTTTGGGATTGTTTGTGGTTGATATTGATTGATTGTGGTTGAAAAATACCCGTTTGTGGTTGAAAAATATTTGGTTGAAACCACATAGGATTAGTTTGTGGAAATGAAATAAATATATACATGTCGCCTGCGTGCGAACTAGATGCATGATCCCCATTGTCAAAAACCGCGAGGTTTTAAGGTAGAGCGAGGAGCCGTACTAGGGACGGTCCCGGTTTTAACTACCCTGCCGTTATGCTGCCGAAATTTTGAATAATATTCATGTGTTTGAATTATTTTCATTTGCTGAAACTATATTTATTCATGGAATAGAAAACCTTCATGTGTTCAATTGATATTTATTCGTTGATTAGAAATTCATGTGTTGAATGGTATTCGTGTTTTAAATATAAAAATCACATTTTTATCTATATATAAAAAACTATAGAAAACCTTCATGTGTTGAATTGATATTCATTCGTTGATTAGAAATTCATGTGTTGAAAGGTATTCGTGTTTTAAATATAAAAATCACATTTTTATCTATATATAGAAACTATAGAAAACCTTCATGTGTTGAATCGATATTCATTCGTTGATTAGAAATTCATGTGTTGAATGGTATTCATATTTTGAAATAAATTGTTTCATAACAAAAATCACCTTTTATTAACTATATGGAATATGAAAAATAATCTCGTTTTTAAAAGAAATTGTTTTAGAAGGAAAATCCTATTTTTATCACCTATATAAACTATATAAAATAATAGTGTTTTGAAATGAATTGTTTTACAATAAAAATCACATTTTTATTATATACATGAATGGTTGAAATGTGAAGTGTTAAAAATAGCAACTCGTTCAAATAAATATGCAATGAGTCGAAATATTCACTAATTAGCTAATGATATGATTCTCGCCTATGAATGCAACATTAGAATGAATTGTGTTTTTAAACCAAATGGAATCAAATATGAAGTTGAATGGAAAATGATAAGTGATAAGAACTGTATATATGTATATGCATATTTATTGAACAGGTTATAGCAAAGGGGCTAGAGAAGAGGAATAAAATTTTGTGCCCGACAAATAGGTACACATTTACTGTTTTGTTTGGGTGATGATTTTATGAGCCTGTTGGCTAGCCGCTTGGATTTTTCTTTTTCTTTTTGACATGAGACGCCATGTGGCTATTTGGGAATTTTCCCAGCCCCTCCCGTACAAAGGAGGTTATGGCGAAATTTTCCAAAATTTAAAGGCGTTAGTGAAATATTTGAAGTAAAAACGATATTGAAATTATTGAAAGAACTACATTTATATAAATATATAAATATAAATAAAATTAAAACGAAACGTGGCCATGTAGTTCGTGATTTTAAACCGTGATTTCAAACGACTATACCAGGAGATCCGACCATCGGATTTTCCTGAAATCGCAACCGTTGGGTTCGCCTTGGAAAAATCTTTCCAACGGCACCAACTTTGTAAAAAATCCAACGGTTGGATTGTATGGAATGTTTAATTCAAATCTGAAGAAAAACAGCACCAGAAACGATTATATATATATATATAATAATAATATTTAATTGAATAACGACGCTGTAGTTCGTATTTTGAAATCGAAACTTCAAACGATTGTACCGGGAGATCCGACCGTCGGATTTTCCCGAAACTGGAACTGTTGGATTCGCTTTCAAAAGACCTTTCTAATGATGAAAATTTTGTGAAGATCCAACGGTTAGATTTTCAGATATGTGTAAATCAAATCTGAAGAAAAATAGCGCCACGGCCGCGTTATGGCCCGAAGCGTCGTTTTGAATAAATTGGCTATTTTAAAATAAATATAAATAGCGATAAATCATTATAAAATATCATAAACGATATGCGAGGGAAATAAACTGAATTTGCTCGATTTATGTGGTATTTTATGGTTGAATGTGTTTGGTGTGAAAATTACATTAAAGAACAAAATTAGTGTTGTCGAATGATTTAACCATTGAAATAAATTGATTTGAAATTCTAAATGTGCGTGAATTATTTGAAAAGGCCGAGTTAATTCTCATTTCAAATAATTGACCGACGATTGAAAGTCGAAGATGAAGACGGTGGTCGAAGACCGGAGATCTTCACCTCGTTTGGATGGTAACCGAGGTCCTGATTGGGAGGCATCCCGAAATATGGATAATGAGTGGTGATCGTCCAGACGTACGTGGTGATCGATGGGTTTGCGAGGTATTTAGTGCCTCCAGTTTCGTTCAGACCCACAACGGACTTGTAAATGGACTGTGTGTCTGACATTGGAGTTTATTCTGTGTTGATTGATTTCTGTTAAATATACATCTGTTTGGCGGCGGAGAATTTATTCTTTTGCTTAACGCCCTTCTCTGAGACGCATGAGCTTAGAGGTTGTATATCGATGGACATCAGTCGCATGGCATGAATTGCCTTTGTGGCATGCTAAGATGCAGTGATCAGGGCTCCTGTTGAAAAGCAAAGTCTTGTGGTGATGATCAAAGCACCGCCGGTGTGGCGTAGCTTTGTGTATAACAAAAAATCGCGAGCCTCACACCCCGGTATGAACCAGAAACGGGAGAAGGACCTCAGGGAGGGCATGCGTTTCTTTCTAGCTAGGGTGGTGTCAGTGACCTACCAGCCCTGACATTTATATACTTTTCACCTATGTGGTTGTTGCTATTGCGAGGCGCCTCGGTCTGATCGGACGATTCCGGTCCGATTGAGTCATTCGTTGGCTCGTTTACGCCCCAAAGGGCGGGGAAACGTATTGTTCAGGCATTTTAATCCACATCGGTGGACCGGCCCTGACGATCCAAGGGTCGATGCGCTCTGACCCTGTGGCTCAGGCTAGGGAGTCACGAAGTCGGTAAGGACTATCTTTTGCCTTGGTTCATGACGGAAATCCAATTTCCAAATACGTGACGGTGCGGTTTCGATTGTATATATATATATATATATATATATATATATATATTTGGCGACATAGTGGCATGGGACGCTCATGTCGTCTATGATTGATAGTTATGATTTGAAATTGTTTTCAAAACATATAAACACTAGCAATAATATCAAATGCCTTTGTTTTATTCGTATCAAGCATGTCTTGGCCATTATAAGGTAAAACTCTATCCTCCGGTTTGCATTGCATTGTGTGATGGGAACTGAGTCTTATAATGGCTTCATTTTTACAAAAAGCATTGCGATGTTTAAAAGAAAGATTTGTTTTTAAAGCACTGGCAATCCAATGGAGTAAACCCGTTCCACGAAAGTGGCGTGGTCCTGTGATTAGCAAAATTATATATGTGTTGAGTAGATTTCTCATACCAGTCCCATGACTGACTCGTAGTTTGTTTCACTTTCAAACTCGGGTGCCCCTTTTTCTACACGGACAGCCTTGTATTCAGGTTTAGCTGGTTCTTTCTGGATAGCTGGAGCTGAAGATGAATTCTACCATTTATCTCTTTTTATGTTGTTCAGCTCCTATTTTACATATTATGTTTGTTTTCCGCTGTAGACATTTATGTATAGCTGAACTGTATTTGTACTAAGTAAGATCCTGTATACTATGTAACTCTGATGATTACTTTTATCCAGTATATTCTATTGTTCATTATCTGGTGTATTTAATTAATTTTGTTCTGCTATTTTCTATTTCTGTGTTATATTCCAAAGATAACCCTTGTCTCCGTTAGTACGGGATTTGGGGTCGTCTCACACATGTACATGCATGCAATTACGACGAATTTTCAATACAATTCACTTTTTGATACAATTTGGCTAAGTGGTTCAACATTTAATTAATCAAACAATAATCAAATAACACAACCAGCAATCAATTAGTTGATTATCATTTCAAATTCATAACTTTGATATATAGTCAAAAATCACATTTTTGATGCCAAATCACAACAATAAGCCCTATCTAATTTTGGTTCTCACACCAGTCAATTGGAAATACATATAAATTCCATCTTCGAAGCTCGAACATAAACACTGATGATGAGATCTCAATCATCAGCATCTTCCTCGGGCGACTACAGTGTGATTTAATATCTATCCAGTATATTAAAATTTCGAATATACGTTTGTAAGGCGTATATGCAAAATCTTTATATATTGGATTGTCCAAATTCAATATAAATAAATATCCAAATACTTATAGCACATTTAAATTTCAAAACAAAATTTGTTTTTATTTAAAAAATATATATTCTTCACACTCGTTCTAGGATACTACTGATCCCGTCTCTAACGAGTCATTCTTATCGGACATTACTAATCCAATTTCTGATGAATTCTTTCGTATGGTTCTAATGTGTCTTGTTCTCTGAGCTTTGTAAACCAAAGCTCTGATACCAACTATAAGGACCCATAACTTCCCCGGTAAGGAAAGCGCAGATACTTTGAGAACAACACACAAAAGAACACAAACAGAAGAACATTTCCTTGTTAATTACAACAATTCCATCAGATACAAGAATATACAGAGTATGAATGAATATTATACATCGACAAATATCAAAGATTATAATACATTACATAGCAGCGGAAAATAATACAAAACACAACTGAAGGAGACATACGGATACAAAACTTTCCGGATATCGTTCCAGCTGTAAACCAGGATCCTGTGAAGATAAATCTGCAGAACCAAAACTACTAGCTGCCCGTGTCGAAAATAAGGGCACCCAGAGTTTAGGTTAAAACAATAAACTCCAGGTCAGTTATGTGACTGGTGTGAGAACTAAAACAATTATTAATCTTTATTTAAAAGTTAGGTAAATCAAGCGACCACGCCGCATAACACGGAACGGGTTTCCTCCCAAGAATACCAGTGCATGAAACAACAGTGCAATGCTAAATAAAGAAAAATGAAGCTAATATAAGACCCAGGTCCCATCACACAATGCAACACAAACCAGAGGATAGGGTTTTCCCTTATAATAGCCAAAGCATGCTTGATACGTTTTAAAACAAATCATTTGATACTATGAGAGATGTATAGTGTTAAAACAATTTCAATCATAAGTATCAATCATAGACGACATGGGTACCATATATCATGTCGCCATACTAGTTCTACAATTAAAACCGCAAAATCACGTATTTGGAAATTGGATTTCCATCTATGAACCGAGGCAAAAGATAGTCCTCTACCGATTCGAGACTCTCTAGCCCGCCCCTCGGGCAAGTACTCAGTCAAGCCTTGGATCGTCAGGGTCGGTCCACTGATGTGGATTAAAATTCCTAAACACTGCGATTCTCCACCCTTTGGGGCGTAAGTGAGCCAACGAATGACTCCATCGGTTCGAGAACGACCGATAAATCCGAGGCGCCTCGCAACAGCAACAACCCCATGGGTGAAAAGTATATAAATGTCAGCCAGTTTAAGCACTGACACCACCTAGCTAGAAGAAAACGCATGTCCTCCCTGAGGTCCTCGTCCTGTTTTTGGTTCATACCGGGGTGTGAGGCTCGCGAATTAACGTTACACAAAGCTACTCCACAAAGGCTGTGCTTTGATCATCAACCACAAGGCTTTGCTTTTCAACAGAAGCCTTGATCCTTTGCATCTCAGTATGCCACACAAGCAATTCGCGCTATGCAACCGATATCAATTACACAGAATGAAATCCGATGTCAGACACACAGTCCATACAAGCTCGTTTTGGGTCTGAACGAAACTGGAGGCACTTTCCTCGCATATCCGTCGATCACCAAGTACATCTGGACGACCACCAATTGATTCCCTCATCTTGGGTGTACAGCCCAATCAAGATCATCAGTAATCACCCAAACGATGTGAAGACCCTCGGTCTTCAACCACCGTCTTCACCTTTGACTTCTCGTCGTATCAGTAATCCAGAATGGGATAAACCCGGTCTTTCCGAATAACGCGGGTATATAATAAACAAGTGTTACACAAACACAACATATGCCTCATTCCAATTCAGAATATTCTTAGGTAAAGGTTCTCATTAATTTTATCAAAGATAAGTTATTTAAATTTATTCTTTAATCTTCTTTTGAATATCATTTCAAACTAAATTATGGTTTATCCAAACTAGTCGGGATTAACGAACCTTACCGAAGTAATCAATTGTTAAATTTCCCAACACCAACCTATTCATCCCATGATGTAAAACTGGTAATACTTCATATCTAACACCACGGTGTTATTGGTAAATTCAATTACCATTTCACGTTCAAATCTAATTAAAGATTTAACTATCGTCTGGAGTAAAACTGGTGGTACTCCATTCTCAATCATTTCTTGAATTTGATAATTTTAATTATCAAATTCACTTTACAATCTGTTTAAAGATTCATTAAAACTCCACTTAGTTTTAATCTTTAACTGGGTTAAAGAATCAATGTCATTAAAAACACGGTTCACAATAAAACCAAAAATCAATTCCAATTCAATTTCAATTAAATATCATTTAAGTTGTACACTACATTAAATCTAAATAAAAAGATTTAATCTTTTCTCAACTGGGTTTAAGAACAGTGTTAATGAAGACACCATTCACGACAAACCCAAATCCCATTTGATATTAAATACAAGGCTCTGAATAGAAAATATATCGGCTTATATTCAATATCAAATTCCACGACCCACAAATATCGTATTGGAAATAACGATAGAAATACATCTTTCAAATTTCCATAACAATATCTGTATAATCACCAAATCCCACATCGAAATATTCCGAAGGAAATTTCGATTCAAATCCCTTTCCAATCTATATATTGGAAATTCTGGTTATTTTCAAAACCCTTTCAAATCCAATTTACTTATTTTATAAATAAATGGATTTTAATTCTAGTTCAAAACTAGTTCATTTCGATATAAATCTATTTTTATCTTTTCAAATATGGGATTTTTCACCCTAATTCTTTCCAAATCATTTCTTATGATTTTACATTAATTATTGATTTTTTTAATAATTTTATCAAGGCCCGTACAGTCGCTTTCCATCAACGGCCATCGAACTGCACTTACAGCGACCTTTTCTAAATTTGATTTGGACATTATTCCAAATCCAACTGTTAGATTTCTAATTTCTCATATTCGCTAGAATGCTATTTACGATACGAATCCAACGGTTCCGGTTTTAGGAGAATCCGACGGTCAGATCTCCCGCAATATCCGTTCGAAGTCAATGGTCGAAAGTCACAAAATGCCGCAGCGCGGCGCGTTCTATTAAGGCCATTATATTATATATATAATATATATTTCTTTGATTTCTATTTAAAATGAATTTTAAAAATCATTTTAAATTCGTTTTCAAAATGATTTCAACTTCATATTCAATTTCAAATCAAAATTGAATATTCCACTATAAATTCGTTTTGAATTCATTTCAAATCAATTTCAATTCAAATCGATTTCAATTCAATTTCAATTCGGTTTAAATTCAATTTAAAATGATTTCAATTCTGTTTCAATTTAATTCGAATTTCAATTCAATTCTATTTAATTCAAATTTCAGTTCAATTATATTCAATTCGAATTTCAATTCAATTCTATTCAATTCGAATTTCTTTTCAATTCTATTTAATTCGAATTTCTTTTCAATTCTATTTAATTCGAATTCAATTCTATTTAATTTCAATTCGAATTCAATTTATTTAATTTCAATTCAAATTCAATTCATTTCAAAATATCAGATTTTTAATTCACTTTTGATATTCATAGTAAAACGAATAAAATCGACAAAATTCCCGTTCGTTTTAAAATGGTGTTTAACTACTTAACACGGCTTCACATTTCAATATTCACTGAATATTATTTTAAAATATCTGATTATTCTGAACTGGAATCAGACACAGTCAATTAACATATAATGTTGATTATATGGATTTCACACAACAAATGTATATAGCAACAATGAAAATAGCAATCCATCATCCAGAGCGCATTCTACACTGTATAAGCATCAAATATAAATATTTGATGCTTATACAGCATGTCAATCAATCGATTAACAAACAACTAATTATTTGGACTAGTGTATGCCATATATCGCCCAATACCCGTTTGGGGTTTCAATCAATCAAACACAGTTTTTATTTGTGCAGTTGGGCGATGTGTAAAATTGATCGTCCCAATCAATATCAGTCAAATGTGTGTATATAAACAAATCATCCGATTTGTTTATAAATATTTATTTCATTTTAAATAAACGTTAAAAATTCTATTTGAATATCAGTCAAATGGCCGTAACTTTTGATTCCTGCTATAAAAATTTTGATTTTTCGGATTCGTTGGAAAGATATTCTCAAATAGATTCTATTATTTTTGGTTTCGCTAAATTCTGGTTTATTTTGAATCCTGTACATTCATTTGAACTTTGAAATTGAATTATCGAACTACCGCGCCATTTTCAATTCCTTTTATAATTTAAAATAAATATTATATTCTAACGACGATCTATATAAATATATATGTTCGAATTCTATTCAAAATAAATTTTTCGTCGTTATTATTTAAAATAATTCATTTTAAATATTCAAAATCCATTAAAATTGTCAAAATAAAAATTTTAAACTGGTTCAGAATTTCTGGGTCATTACAATCTCCCCCACTTAAAACTTTTCGTCCCCGAAAAGGAACGAAGCCGAAAGTTGTTTTACAAACCAACTCAACTTTCATTATTTTCTCTACGGCTTAAGTTCTTCAACTTTTCAGTTTCTAAGAACTTTTCAAATTTTTCAAAAATTTGGCTAACACCCTAAATTTCAAAAAAATTCGCCATAACCTCTCCTGCACCAGGGACATCGGGATATTTCATATAGCCCCATGGCCTTCTTCAATCCAAAAGAAAAAGAAAAACCCAAGCGGTTAGCCAATCGGCTCATAAAATCACCCAAAACTCAAGAAATACAATAAACATGTACCTATTTGTCGGGCAAACAATTTTATTTCTCTGCTCTAGCCTCCTTGCTATGACCTGTTCAATGGATACACATGTATATGCATGCAATTGCGACGTATTTTGCAATACAATTCACTTTTTGATACAATTTGGCTAAGTGGTTCAACATTTAATTAATCAAACAACACAACCAGCAATCGATTAGTGGATTATCATTTCAAATTCATAACTCTGATATATAGTCAAAAATCACATTTTTGATGCCAAATCACAATAATAAGCCCTATCTAATTTTGGTTCTCACACCAGTCAATTGGAAATATATAGAAATTCCATTTTTGAAGCTCGAACATAAACATTGATGATGAGATCTCAATCATCAGCATCTTCTTCGGGCGACTAGTGTGTGATTCTATATTTATCCAGTATATTAAAATTTCGAATATACGTTTGCAAGGCGTATATGCAAAATCTTTATATATTGGATTGTCCAAATTCAATATAAATAAATATCCAAATACGTATGATACGATTTAAATTTCAAAACAAAATTTGTTTTTATTTTTAAAAAAATATACTCTTCACACTTGTACTAGGATACTACTGATCCCATCTCTAACGAGTCATTCTTATTGGACATTACTGATCCAATTTCTGATGAATTCTTTCGTATGGTTCTAATGTGTCTTGTTCTCTGAGCTTTGTAAACCAAAGCTCTGATACAAACTGTAAGGACCCGTAACATCCCTGGTAAGGAAAGCGCAGATACTTTGAGAACACACAAAAGAACACAAACAGAAGAACATTTCCTTGTTAATTACAATAATTCCATCAGATACAAGAATATACAGAGTATGAATGAATATTATACATCGACAAATATCAGACATTATAATACATTACATAGCAGCGGAAAATAATACAAAACACAACTGAAGCAGATATATGGATACAAAACTTTCCGGATATCGTTCCAGCAGTAAACCAGGATCCTGTGAAGATAAATCTACAGAACCAAAACTACTAGCTGCCCGTGTCGAAAATAAGGGCACCTAGAGTTTAGGTTAAAACAATAAACCCCAAGTCAGTCATGTGACTGGTGTGAGAACTAAAACAATTATTAATCTTTATTTAAAAGTTAGGTAAATCAAGGGACCACGCCGTATAACACGGAACGGGTTTCCTCCCAAGAATACTAGTGCATGAAACAACAGCGCAATGCTAAATAAAGAAAAATGAAGCTATTACAAGACCCAGGTCCCATCACACAATGCAACACTAATGTAACAACCCGAAAATCTGGGCCAGTTTGAAATTTTTATTTTGGCCATTTTTATTGAATTTTGATTATTTAAAATGAATTATTTTAAATAATAACGACGAGAAATTTATTTTGAATAAAATTCGAACGTATATATTTATATAGTTCGTCGTTAGAATATAAATAATTATTTATATTTATAAAAGGAATTGAAAATGGCGCGGTAGTTCGATAATTCGAATTCAAACTTCAATTGAATGTACCGGGTGCAAAACAAACCGGATTTTAGCGAAACCAAAAACAATAGGATCTATTTGAGAATATCTTTCCAACGAATCCGAAAAATCGAAATTTCATAGCGGGGATCAAAAGATATGTCCAGTTAAAATTTCAGAATAGTCGCTATGGAATTCAGGCCCTTAAAAATGGGAATTTTGCAAATGACCTCGGAATTCGACGAAACAACTTTTGTTGGGTCCATGATGTCAAATTATTGCTAGCTTTCAAATTTCATAATTTTTCGAATCAATATGTGAGTGTGGCAAATGAAAACGCGTTTGACCAGTTTTAGTTGATTTTAATCGACTAGAAAATGGCCGTTTTTCCAACGGTCTCAGAATTTGACGAAACTAGTATTATTAGGACCGTATCGTCAATACGAAGCTGGAAAATATTTTTCTGCAATTTATAGAGTTAGTATGTGACCCCAGTAAATTGAAATGCGCGTTCAAATTCAATATATATAGTTATATGTTGATTCTAACTGAAACGGATCGAAACGTTCGAATCAGCGTACGATACATATCCCATTGTGTTCGGAATGGGGGTGAAATGCTATGGACGACAGGCGGTGGGCCTCGTTTAGAGGTCGTATGTAAAAGTCAACTTTTTGAAATTAAAATAATAAATATAATAAAATAAAACCTCTTCCTCTCTGCTCTCCTTTTAACTTCTGCCCCCCCACCCCGTTCTTCATAAATCAGAAATCAAAAAAAAAACTAATCCAACCGACCGTCCCCCCCTCGTCGACAGCCGCCCCTCTTCTCCCCCCCCCTCCACCTCAGATCAGCCGACCGCCCCCCCCCCCCCCCTCTTCATCTCTGCCTCGCAATACCCCCCTCCCCCTGCCTCGCAATACCCCCCCGCCTCGCGATACACCCTTGCCTCGCGATACCTCCCTCCTCTGCATCACGCCGACACCCCCCCTCATCTGACGTGCGCGCAATTCCTCCCCCCCCCC
Source organism: Allium sativum (assembly GCA_030737875.1). Taxonomy (NCBI): domain Eukaryota; kingdom Viridiplantae; phylum Streptophyta; class Magnoliopsida; order Asparagales; family Amaryllidaceae; genus Allium; species Allium sativum. Next base: position 27,198,885 of record JASFAX010000022.1, on the reverse strand, counting down.
CCACTCTTCTGCTAACTGTAAGTATTTTATTTTATCAATTTAAAGCATGGTTTTTTATTATTTGATAAATTCAGTTTTAATAACGAATGAAATCAGTTTATTACTTATAAAAGCTAGGATTTTATTTACAAAAGAATTATAATTTTTATAGCGAAAAGATTATATTTTTCAAGTGAAAAGATTATATTTTTCATTCATAAAAAGATATGATTTTTGTTCGCTTAAAAATATATGGTTTGTCATATGAAGTTGCGTTGTACAAATCAAATTTTTTTAGTGTAGATTTGAAAAGGAAGTAAGTATAACTTTGCAGAAAAAGTTTTGATTTTTAGAAGAAAGGTCGGATTTTTATGTTTAACAAAGGCGAGATCAAGGAAAAGATCATATATGAAAGGTGAAATTTTTATAAAGTAAAAATTCGATTTTTATATATTGAATAGCAGAGTAAAAATGTGATTTTTATATATGTAGAGAATACGGGCAGTGAAAAGTGACAAGAGGCAAGAACGGCGAAGATTTCTACCTAAGAAGAGTCGTGGTGTTGGATTAGCAATTCGGTGAGAATTTCTCACCTTTTATTTTATTTTCTAGTTATATATATATATATATATATATATATATATATATACTAGGATGCAGACGATGTTTAGTAGCACCCGACACCTGTCGTCCACAGACCATGGACGGCTTGTATGCTTGTTTGTTTGATTTTGCCGTGTAGTTGATTGTGTGATGTGAAGTGAAATGAAATAAAATATTTATATAGTTAAAATATTTTATAGTTAAACATAGAAATTTTAACGTGTATATGAAATGAAATAAAAATAAACAAATCGGATGATTTGTTTATATACACACATTTGACTGATATTGATTGGGATGATAAATTTTACACATCGCCCAACTGCACAAATAAATTCTGTGTTTGATTGTTTGAAACCCCACACGGGTATTGGGATGATATATGACATACACTAATCCCAATAATTAGTTGTATGTCGATCGATTGATTGACAAACTGTTATAAGCGTTGAATATTAATATTTGATGCTTATACAGTGTAGAATGCACTTTGGATGATGGTTGATTATTCATCGTTGTTATTGTATACATGTGTTGTAGAAAATCGATATAATTAACATTAAATGGTAATTGACTGGGCCTCATTCCAGTTTTGAAAAAGAAATATTTGAAAAAGAAATATTTGAAATAGAATATTTGAATAGAAATATTTGAAAATAGAAATATTTGAAAAAGAAATATTCGAAATAGAATATTTGAAAATTAGGAATATTTGAAATTTAGAAATATTTGAAAAAGAAATATTTGAAATAGAATATTTGAAAATCGAAATATATGAAGCCGCGTTGATAGATTGACGCCATTTTGACGTGAACGATAATTATATCGATTTTATTCATTTTATAACGAATATCGAATGTGATTTCAAAATCTGATATTTTGAAAATAATTGAAATTCGAATTAAATTGAATAGAAATGAATTCAAACTGAAATTGAATAGAATTGAAATTCGAATTAAATTGAATAGAAATGAATTCGAATTAAATTGAATAGAAATGAATTCGAATTGAAATTGAATAGAAATGAATTCGAATTTAAATTGAATTTAAAACGAATTTGTAAAGGAAAATTCAATTTTAATTTGAATTAGAAAAGAAGTTGAAATCTTTTTGTAAACGAATTTAAAACGATTTATATAATACGTTTTGAAAAGAAAATCGATGAAGTATATATTATATATATTATATATATAATATAATGGCCTGAATAGAACGCGCCGCGCCGTGGCAGTTCGCGAATTTCGACCATTGACTTCGAACGGATATTACGGGAGATCCGACCGTCGGATTTTCCTAAAACCAGAACTGTTGGGTTCGTATCGAAAAGAGCTTTCTAACGAATATTAGAAATTAGAAATCTAACGGTTGGATTTGGAGTTATGTCCAAATCAAATTTGGAAAAGGTCGCTATAAGTGCAGTTCGATGGCCGTTGATGGAAATCGACTGTACGGGCCTTGATAAAATTATTAAAAATAGTAATAATTTGTGTAAAATCATAAGAAATGATTTGGAAAAAATTAGGATGAAAACCTCCATATTTGAAAAGAGAAAAATAGATTTTTATCGAAATGAACTAGTTTTGAACTAGAATTATAATTCTATTTATTTTTAAATAAATAAATTGGATTTGAAATGGTTTTGAAAATAAACAGAATTTCCAATAATTATATTGGAATGGATTTGAATCGAAATTGTCTTCGGAATATTTCGATGTTGGATTTCGTGACGATACAGGTATTGTTATGGGAATTTGAAAGATATATATATATCGTTATTTCCAATACGATATTTGTTGGTCGTAGAATTTGATAGTGAATATAAGCCGATATATTTTCTATTCGGAGCCTTGTATTTAATATCAAATGTGATTTGGGTTTGTCGTGAATGGTGTCCTGACTAACACTGTTCTTGAACCCAGTTGAGAAAAGATTAAATCTTTTTATTTAGATTTAATGAAGTGTACCAATTAAATAATATTTAATTGAAATTGAATTGATATTGATTTTTGGGTTTGTCGTGAACAGTGTTTTAAATAACACTCGTTCTTTAACCCGATAATTAATGGAATGTGATTTTGGGTTTATCGTGAACCGTGTTTTAAATGACACTGATTCTTTAACCCAGTTAAAGATTAAAACTAAGTGGAGTTTTAATGAATCTTTAATTAGATTGGAATGATCGAGAATGGAGTATCACCAGTTTTGCTCCAGGCGATAGTTAAATCTTGAATTAGATTTGAACGTGAAATGGTAATTGAATTTACCGATAACACCGTGGTGTTAGATATGAAGTATTACCAGTTTTACTTCATGGGATGAATAGGTTGGGATTGGGAAATTAAAATAAATGATTACTTCGGTGTGGTTCGCTAATCCCGACTAGTTTGAATTGATATTCAAAGGAGATTAAAGAATAAATTTAAGGAATTTATCTTTGATAAAATTAATGGGAACCTTTCCCAAAATATAAGAATATTTGTGTAATAACCCGGATATTCTGAGCCAGTTTAAAATTTTTGTTTTGGCAACTTCGACGAATTTTGAATATTTAAAATAGATTATTTTAAATAATATCGACGAAAAATTATTTTGGATATATTTAGAATGTATATATTTATACGCGGCGTCGTTAGAATATAAATATTTATATATAATTATAAATAGAATTGAAAATGGCGCGGTAGTTCGATAATTCGATTTCAAACTTCAATTCAATGTATCGGGTGCAAAACAATCCGGATTTTAGTGAAACCAAAAACAATAGGATTTATTCGTGGATATCTTTCCAACGAATCCGAAAAATCGAGATTTCATAGCGTGAATCAAAAGATATGTCCAGTTGAAAATTCTGAATAGTCGCTATGGAATTCAGCCCCTTAAAAATGGGAATTTTGCAAATGACCTCGGATTTCGACGAAACGACTTTTGTTGGATCCGCATTGTCAAATTATTGCTAGATTCCAAATTTCATAATTTTTCGAATCACTATGTGAGCGTGGCAAAGGAAAACGCGTTTGACCAATTTTAGTTGATTTTAATCGACTGGAAAATGGCCATTTTTCAAACGCTCTCAGAATTCGACGAAACTAATTTTGTTAGGACCGTATCGTCAATACGAAGCTAGAAAATATTTTTCTACAATTTATAGAGTTCGTATGTGACCCCGGTAAATTGAAATGCGCGTTTAAATTCAATATATAGAGTTATATGTTGATTTTAACGGAATCAGATCGAAACGATCGAATTGGCCTGCGATACATATCCTATTGTGTTCGGAATAGGGTTAATTAGCTAGGGGCGACAGTCGGTGGGTCTCGATTGGGGTTCGAGATAAAAAGTTACTTTTGAAAAACAATAAATAATTAAATATATGTATATAATATCACAAACCCCTCCCCTTTTTTATTTTCTCCCTCTAAACCTAATCAGAATGGAAAATGCACCTCCACCTTTTTAAACCCGTCGTTCCCCTTTTCCGCCGCTCCCCGTACCCTCCGCCACCACCGATGTCCAGCCCCACCACCGCCCGACCTCCGCTCCCCCTTCCCGACCCTTCTGCCACGTCAATCGCCCCTCTCTTCCCCCCTAAATCGCTCAGCCTTTTTCTTCCCACCGCCTTTGGCTTCACCGCCGCCGCCGCCTGAGGAGCCCCCATACCGCGCCTTGACACCATCGTCGCCCTCATTCCCCTCGCCGACCTCCTCTGTCTTCTCCTCTAATTTTAAAGCCTTACACCCTAAATAGCTGCTGCCACCCCCTCCAGAGTACATCAACGGAGCTGCGACGCCCCAGCCACTTCTCGGATGGCCCGCATCCCCCAGGACCGACGTGAACCCCCTCCTCCGGATCAAGATTCAATTTTTACCAAAAATGTGGGTAATTTCTTTTATTTATTTATTTAAAAGCACTGTCTCTCTTGTTTTTGGTGGGTTCTTTTCACGGGTTAGAACAAAGCTTTGATTTTGAATTTAAATAAAGATTAGATTTTAGCTATAAGTTTAATTTATATAAAGTTTAGATCTTTAAACGAGAAAAGTTTAGATTTTTAAACAAGGGAAGGTTCGATTTCTATGAGAGGAAAGATTAGATTTTTAACGATGTAAAGACGAGATTTTTAGCAATGAAAAGGTTGGATTTTTAATCGAATAAAGAAGTGATTTTTATACATATAGTAGCAGTAAAAACTCGATTTTTACATTACAGAAATAGCGATAAAAATTCGATTTTTATATATTGAATAGCACGATAAAAATTCGATTTTTATATATTGAATAGCATAATAAAAATTCGATTTTTATATATTGAATAGCGAAGTGAAAATTCTATTTTTACATATGTAGAGAATACGGGCAATGAAGATTTCTATCAATGAAGAGTTGTGGTATTGGATAGCTATTGGTGAGAATTTCTCACCTTTCTATTTCTTTTCTTAGTTATATATATGTACTAGGATGCAGACGGTGTTTAGTAGCACCCGACACCCATCATCCACATACCATGGATGGCTTGTTTGTTAAATTGATTGGTTGTGTAGTTGGTTAGTTTATTTTGTTTGAATTAAATTGTTTGGTGAAATGAAATTGATTTGATTGATGTGTGAATGGCGTGGGCCTTCACTAGACCGGGGATAAGGATAGGCCTCGTCCCGTTTCTAGTATTGTGCCGTTATGCCGCAGAAATTTTCTAAAATAAGTTAGAAAAATAAAATATCATTTTATTTAATAAATGAACATAATAGAATATTTTCATAGGTTGAATAAAATGTTTTATCGTTAAAAATATAATTTTTAGCGTGAATGTGAATAAATAAATGTTTATAAACAAATCGGCCAATTTTTTATATACACTGATTTGACTAATATTGATTGGGTCGATAAATTTTACACATCGCACAACTGCACAAATAAAATCTATGTTTGATTGTTTGAAACCCCACATGGGTGTTCGGATGAAATTTGAAGTTCGCTCATCCTGATTGATTAAATATGTCGGTCGATGGATCGACAGGCTGTTATAAGCGTTAGATATCTGTATTTGATGCCTATACAGTGTAGTGCACTTTGGATGATGATTGATTATTTATCGTTGCTATTATATACATTTGTTGTATGGAATCCATATAATTAACTTTATATGGTAATTGATTGGGCCTCATTCCAATCGGAAAAATAAAGAATATTATAAAATAAAAGTTCATGTGTTGACAGTACTCATCCGTTGAGATTAGTCATGTGTTGAACGAAACATTTTGAAATAGAAATATTTGATATAGAAATATTTGAAAATAGAAATATTTTGAAATAGAAATATTTGAAATGGAATATTTGAAAATAGAAATATATGAAGCCGTGTTGATTAGATTAACGCCATTTTGACGTGAATGATATTTATATCGATTTTATTCATTTTAAAATGAATATTGAAAAGTGATTTCGAAATCGAATATTTTGAAATGAAATTTGAATCGAATTGAATCGAAAACCAATTCGAATTGAATTGAGTAGAAAACGAATTTGAATTGAGTAGAAAACGAATTTGAATTGAATAGAAAACGAATTCGAATTGAATTGAATAGAAAACGAATTTGAATTGAATTCAATTGAAAACTAATTGAAATAGAATTGAAATCGATTTGAATTCAAATCAAATAGAAGTGAATGTAGAAAGAATTTATAAGAGAAAATTCAATTTTGATTTGAATTTGAAATAAAGGTTGAAATTGTTTTTGAAACAAATTTTAAATGATTTATAAAATTCGTTTTAAAAAGGGAATCGACGAAATATATATTATATATATTATATATATATATAATATAATGGCCTGAATAGAACGCGCCGCGCCGCGGCAGTTCGTGAATTTCGACCATTTATTTCAAACGGACATTTCGGGAGATCCGACAGTTGGATTCTCCTAAAACCGGAACCGTTGGGTTCGTATCGAAAATAGCTTTCTAACGAATATTATAAATTTGAAATCTAACGGTTGGATTTGGAGATACGTCCAAATCAAATTTGGAAAAGGTCGTTGTAAGTGCAGTTTGATGACCGTTGATGGAAATCGACTGTACGGGCCTTGATAAAATTATTTAAAATATTAATAATTTATGTGAAATCGCAAGAAATGATTCGGGAAAAATTGGGATGAAATACTCCATATTTGAAAAGATAAAAATAGATTTTTATCGAAATGAACTAGTTTTGAACTAAAATAAAACCCATTTATTTTTAAATAAACAAATTGGATTTGAAATGGGTTTAAACAGAATTGATTCATGGGTTTGTCTTGAACTGTGTTTTAAATAACATTAGTTCTTTAACCCAGTAGAAGGAGTTTTAATGAATCTGCAATTAGATTGAAATTTGAATTGATAATCTAAATTATCAAATTTAGAAAATAAGCGAGAATGGAGTATCACCAGTTTTGCTCCAAAGCGATAGTTAAATCTTTAATTAGATTTGAACGTGAAATGGTAATCAATTTTACCGATAACACCGTGGTATTAGATATGGAGTACTACTAGTTTTTCTTCATAGGATGAATAGGTTGGGATTGGGAAATAAAATAAATAATTACTTCGGTGTGGTTCGCTAATCTCGACTAGTTCAGAATACCATAATTTGGTTTGAAACGACATCCAAAGGAAGATTAAAGGATAAGTTTTAAAGAACTTATCTTGGATAAAATTAATGGGAACCTTTCCCTGAGAATTGAAATTCAGAAACTAGCTGAAGGTTAGTTAAGAAGAATGGTTTCCTGGGTATTGATCTGATGTTGGTTTCGGCCTTCGGGGTTAATATTAGGAAAAAATTTCTCTTGCTGATTTACGGTTAGTGACTAATGAATTGGAATGAGGCGTATGTTGTGTTTGTGTAACATTTGTTTTTAAAATACGCGGGTTGTTCGGAAAGGCCGGGTTTATACCCATTCTGAATAACCGATTCGACGATATGTCGAAGTTGAAGACGGTGGTTGAAGACCGGAAGTCTTCACATCGTTTGGGTGATTACTGATGATCTTGATTGGGCTGTACACCCAAGATGAGGGAATCAGTTAGTGGTCGTCCAGACGTACTTAGAGATGGATGGATATGCGAGGAAAGTGCCTCCGGATTCGTTCAGACCCAGAACGAACTTGTAAATGGATTGTGTGTCTGACATTGGATTTTATTCAGTGTTGATTGATTTCTGTTAAATATATATCTGTTTGGCGGCGGAGAATTTATTCTTTTGCTTAACACCCTTCTTTGAGACGTACGAGCTTAGAGGTTATATATCGATAGATATCAATCGCATGGCATGAATTGCCTGTGTGGCACACTAAGTTGCATGGATCAAGGCTTCTGTTGAAAAGCAAAGTCTTGTGGTTGATGATCAAAGCACAGCCTACGTGGCAGCTTTGTGTATAATGTGAATTCGCGAGCCTCACACCTCGGTATGAGTTAAAAACGGGATACGGACTGCTGGGAGGGCACGACGTTTCTTTCTAGCTTTGGTGGTGTCAGTGACTTACCTGCCCTGACATTTATATACTTTTCACCTATGTGGTTGTTGGATGAGGCGCCTCGATTTTAGGTCTGTAAGGACCGGGAAACGTGTGTTCAGGCATACTAATCCTCTAACGTAAGTGAGGACCGGCCCTGAAGCATCCAGGGGTTACCCAGAGTGTGTAGTCCCGAGGCATTTGCTAGTGTGTCTTGAAGCGAAGAGGAGCTTGCCCCATGCCTCGACTCATGACGGAAATCCAATTTCCAATACGTGTATTTCGGCTTTAATTGTAGAACTAGTATGGCGACATAGTGGTATGGGGCACTTATGCCGTCTATGATTTATATTTATGATTTAAATTGTTTTGACACTATACACTTATTATAGTATCAAATGATTTGTTTTAAACGTATCAAGCATGTTTGGCTATTATAAGGGAAAACCCTATCCTCCGGCTTGCGTTGCATTGTGTGATGGGACCTGGGTCTTATAATAGCTTCATTTTTCGAAAAAGCATTGCGCTGTTTATTCTATGCACTGGTATTCTTGGGAGGAAACCCGTTCCGTGTTATACGGCGTGGTCCCTTGAATTACTCTCTTTTAAAGTAAAGCTTTAAATAACTGTTTTAGTTCTCACACCAGTCACATGACTGACCTGGAGTTTATTGTTTTAACCTAAACTCTGGGTGCCCTTATTTTCGACACGGGCAGCTAGTAGTTTTGGTTTTGCAGATTTATATTCACAGGATCCTGGTTTACAGCTGGAATGATATCCGAAAAGCTCTGTATCCGTATATCACCTTCAGTTGTGCTTTGTATTATTTTCCGTTGCTATGTAATTTAATGTAATCTATGATATTTATCGAATGTAATTTATTCATTTGTACTCTGTAAATTCTTGTATTCTGATGGAATTGTTGTAATAACAATGAAATGTTCTTCCGTCTGCGTTCTGATTTGTCCTGTTCTCAAACGATCAGGGGTTTCGAACGGTCTAGATCGGTTTAACGACTGATTAGTATCGAGCGAAATTCCAGGCCGTCACATTTGGTATCAGAGCTTTGGTTTACAGAGCTCGAGAACAAGACACATTAGAACCATACGAAGGAATTCATCAGATATCGGATTAGCAATATCCAATTAGAATGACTCGTTAGAGATAGGATCAGTAGTATCCTAGAACGGGTGTGAAGAGTAAATTTTTCAAAGGAAAACAATTTTGTTTTGAAAATTTAAACCATTTTATACGTATTTGAATATTTATTTATTTTGAATTTGGACAATCGAATATATAAAGATTTTGCATATACGCGTCATGAACGTATATTCGAGGTTTTAATATATTAGATAGATATAGAGTCACACTCTAGTCGCCCGGAGATGATTCTACTGATGACTATATAGCATCAGTAGTGTGTGTTCGAGTTTCGAAGGTGTGATTTTCTATATATTTCCATTAGACTGGTGTGAGAACCAAAACTTATATAGCTAGATTCATTTGTTGTGATTTGGCATCAAAAACATGATTTTCTGTATATATATCAAAGTTATGAATTTGAAACTCTAATCCACTAATTGATTGATGTTTGTGTTGTTTGTTTATTTGTTTGTTAATTTTGAACCATTTAGCCTAATTGCATCAAATATTTAATTATATTGAAAATTGGTCGCATTTGCTTGCATATACATGCACTTACATTGAACAGGTCATAGCAAGGAGGCTAGAGCAGAGAATAAAATTTGTTTGCCGGACAAATAGGTACATGTTTACTATAATTTACTGTTTTGTTTGGGTGATGATGATTTTATGAGCCTATTGGCTAGCCGCTTGGCTTTTTCTTTTTCTTTTTGAGATCATAAGGCCTATATGGCAATTTCGGGATTTTCCCGTGGCTCCCGGTGCAGGGGAGGTTATGGCGAAATTTTTCGAAAATTTAGGGTGTTAGCCAAATTTTTGAAAATTTGAAAATTCTCAGAAACTGAAAAGTTGGAGAATGGAAGCCAGATCGAAAGTAGAGCTGATTAATCAAACCACTTTCGACTTTGTTCCTTTTCGGGGACGAAAAGTTTTAAGTGGGGGAGATTGTAATAACCCGGAAATTCTGAGCCAGTTTAAAATTTTTGTTTTGGCAACTTCGACGAATTTTGAATATTTAAGATAGATTATTTTAAATAATATCGACTAAAAATTATTTTGAATATATTTAGAACATATATATTTATACGCGGCGTCGTTAGAATATAATTATTTATATATAATTATAAATAGAATTGAAAATGGCGCGGTAGTTCGATAATTCGATTTCAAACTTCAATTGAATGTACCGGGTGCAAAACAATCCGGATTTTAGTGAAACAAAAAACAATAGGATCTATTCGTGGATATCTTTCCAACGAATCCGACAAATTGAGATTTCATAGCGGGAATCAAAAGATATGTCCAGTTGAAAATTCTGAATAGTCGCTATGGAATTCAGCCCCTTAAAAATGGGAATTTTGCAAACGACCTCGGATTTCGACGAAACCACTTTTGTTGGATCCGCAGTGTCAAATTATTGCTAGATTCCAAATTTCATAATTTTTCGAATCAATATGTGAGCGTGGCAAAGGAAAATGCATTTGACCAGTTTTAGTTGATTTTAATCGACTGGAAAATGGCCATTTTTCAAACGGTCTCAGAATTCGACGAAACTAGTTTTGTTAGGACCGTATCGTCAATACGAAGCTAGAAAATATTTTTCTGCAATTTATAGAGTTCGTATGTGACCCCGGTAAATTGAAATGCGCGTTTAAATTCAATATATAAAGTTATATGTTAATTTTAACGGAATCTGATCGAAACGATCGAATTGGCCTGCGATACATATCATATTGTGTTCGGAATAGGGTTAATTAGCTAGGGGCGACAGTCGGTGGGTCTCGATTGGGGTTTGAGATAAAAATTTACTTTTGAAAAACAATAAATAATTAAATATATATATATATATATATATATATATATATATAGTATCACAAACCCCTCCCCCTTTTCATTTTCTCCCTCTAAACCTAATCAGAAGGAAAACCGTGCCTCCACCTTTTTAAACCCGTCGTTCCCCTTTTCCGCCGCTCCCCATACCCTCCGCCACCACCGATGTCCAGCACCACCACCGCCCGACCTCCGCTCCCCCTTCCCGACCCTTCTGCCACGTCAATCGCCCCTCTCTTCCCCCCTAAATCGCTCAGCCCTTTTCTTCCCACCGCCTTTGGCCTCACAGCCGCCGCAGCCTGAGGAGCCCCCCTACCGCGCCCTGACACCATCGTCGCCCTCATTCCCCCCGCCGACCTCCTCTGTCTTCTCCTCTAATTTTAAAGCCTTACACCATAAATAGTTGCTGCCACCCCCTCCTTAGTCCATCAACGGAGCTGCGACGCCCCAGCCACTTCTCGGATGGCCTGCATCCCCCAGGACCGACGTGAACCCCCTCCTCCAGATCAAGATTCAATTTTTACCAAAAATGTGGGTAATTTCTTTTATTTATTTATTTAAAAGCACTGTCTTTCTTGTTTTTGGTGGGTTCTTTTCACGGGTTAGAACAAAGCTTTGATTTTGAATTTAAATAAAGATTAGAATTTAGCTATAAGTTTTATTTATATAAAGTTAGGTCTTTAAATGAGAAAAGTTCAGATTTTTAAACAAGGGAAGGTTCGATTTCTATGAGAGGAAAGATTAGATGTTTAACGATGTAAAGACGAGATTTTTAGCAATGAAAAGGTTGGATTTTTAATCGAATAAAGAAGTGACTTTTATACATATAGTAGCAGTAAAAATTCGATTTTTATATTACAGAAATAGCGATAAAAATTCGATTTTTATATATTGAATAGCTCGATAAAAATTCGATTTTTATATATTGAATAGCATAATAAAAATTCGATTTTTATATATTAAATAGCGAAGTGAAAATTCTATTTTTACATATGTAGAGAATACGGGCAATGAAGATTTCTATCAATGAAGAGTCGTGGTATTGGATAGCTATTGGTGAGAATTTCTCACCTTTCAATTTCTTTTCCTAGTTATATATATGTACTAGGATGCAGACGGTGTTTAGTAGCACCTGACACCCGTCATCCACAGACCATGGATGGCTTGTTTGTTAAATTGTTTGGTTGTGTAGTTGGTTAGTTTATTTGGTTTGAATTAAATTGTTTGGTGAAATGAAATTGATTTGATAGATGTGTGAATGGCGTGGGCCTTCACTAGACCGGGGATAAGGCTAGGCCTCGTCCCGTTTCTAGTATCGTGTCGTTATGCCGCCGAAATTTTCTAAAATAAGTTATATCATTTTATTTAATAAATGAACAGAATAGAATATTTTCATAGGTTGATAAAAATGTTTTATCGTTAAAAATATAATTTTTAGCGTGAATGTGAATAAATAAATATTTATAAACAAATCGGCCGATTTGTTTATATACACTGATTTGACTAATATTGATTGGGTCGATAAATTTTACACATCGCCCAACTACACAAATAAAATCTGTGTTTGATTGTTTGAAACCCCACACGGGTGTTGGGATGAAATTTGAAGTTCGCTCATCCTGATTGATTAAATATGTCGGTCGATGGATCTACAGGCTGTTATAAGCGTTAGATATCTGTATTTGATGCCTATACAGTGTAGTGCACTTTGGATGATGGTTGATTATTTATCGTTGCTATTATATACATTTGTTGTATGGAATCCATATAATTAACTTTATATGGTAATTGATTGGGCCTCATTCCAATCCGAAAAATAAAGAATATCATAAAATAAAGGTTCATGTGTTGACAGTACTCATCCGTTGAGATTAGTCATGTGTTGAACAAAACATTTTGAAATAGAAATATTTGAAATAGAAATATTTGAAAATAGAAATATTTTGAAATAGAAATATTTGAAATAGAATATTTGAAAATGGAAATATATGAAGCCGCGTTGATTAGATTGACGCCATTTTGACGTGAATGATATTTATATCAATTTTATTCATTTTAAAATGAATATTGAAAAGTGATTTCGAAATCGAATATTTTGAAATGAAATTTGAATCGAATTGAATCGAAAACCAATTCGAATTGAATTGAGTAGAAAACGAATTTGAATTGAGTAGAAAACGAATTTGAATTGAATAGAAAACGAATTCGAATTGAATTGAATAGAAAACGAATTTAGATTGAATTCAATTGAAAACGAATTGAAATAGAATTGAAATCGATTTGAATTGAAATCAAATAGAAGTGAATGTAGAAAGAATTTATAAGGGAAAATTCAATTTTGATTTGAATTTGAAATAAAGGTTGAAATTGTTTTTGAAACAAATTTGAAATGATTTATAAAATTCGTTTTAAAAAGGGAATCGATGAAATATATATTATATATATTACATATATAATATAATGGCCTGAATAGAACGCGCCGCGCCGCGACAGTTCGTGAATTTCGACCATTTATTTCAAACGGACATTTCGGGAGATCCGACCGTCGGATTCTCCTAAAACCAGAATCGTTGGGTTCGTATCGAAAAGAGCTTTCTAACGGATATTAGAAATTCAAAATCTAACGGTTGGATTTGGAGATACGCCCAAATCAAATTTGGAAAAGGTCGTTGTAAGTGCAGTTCGATGACCGTTGATGGAAATCGACTGTACGGGCCTTGATAAAATTATTAAAAATATTAATAATTTATGTAAAATCACAAGAAATGATTTGGGAAAAATTGGGATGAAAAACTCCATATTTGAAAAGATAAAAATAGATTTTTACCGAAATAAACTATTTTTGAACTAAAATAAAACCCATTTATTTTTAAATAAATAAATTGGATTTGAAATGGGTTTAAATAGAATTGATTCATGGATTTGTCGTGAACTGTGTTTTAAATAACATTAGTTCTTTAACCCAGTAGAAGGAGTTTTATTGAATCTGCAATTAGATTGAAATTTGAATTGATAATCTAAATTATCAAATTTAGAAAATAAGCGAGAATGGAGTATCATAAGTTTTGCTCCAAAGCGATAGTTAAATCTTTAATTAGATTCGAACGTGAAATGGTAATCAATTTTACCAATAACACCGTGGTATTAGATATGGAGTACTAACAGTTTTTCTCCATGGGATGAATAGGTTGGGATTGGGAAATAAAATAAATAATTACTTTGGTGTGGTTCGCTAATCTCGACTAGTTCAGAAAACCATAATTTGGTTTGAAACGACATCCAAAGGAAGATTAAAGGATAAATTTTAAAGAATTTATCTTGGATAAAATTAACGGGAACCTTTCCCTGAGAATTGAAATTTAGAAACTAGCTGAAGGTTAGTTAAGAAGAATGGTTTCCTGGGTATTGATCTGATGTTGGTTTCGGCCTTCGGGGTTAATATTAGGAAAATTGTTCTCTTGCTGATTTACGGTTAGAGACTAATGAATTGGAATGAGGCGTATGTTGTGTTTGTGTAACATTTGTTTTTAAAATACGCGGGTTGTTCGGAAAGGCCGGGTTTATACCCATTCTGAATAACCGATTCGACGATATGTCGAAGTTGAAGACGGTGGTTGAAGACCGGAAGTCTTCACATCGTTTGGGTGATTACTGATGATCTTGATTGGGCTGTACACCCAAGATGAGGGAATCAGTTAGTGGTCGTCCAGACGTACTTGGAGATGGATGGATATGCGAGGAAAGTGCCTCCAGTTTCGTTCAGACCCAGAACGAACTTGTAAATGGATTGTGTGTCTAACATTGGATTTTATTCTATGTTGATTGATTTCTGTTAAATATATATCTGTTTGGCGGCGGAGAATTTATTCTCTTGCTTAACGCCCTTCTCTGAGACGTACGAGCTTAGAGGTTATATATCGATAGATATCAATCGCATGGCATGAATTGCCTGTGTGGCATACTGAGTTGCATGGATCAAGACTTATGTTGAAAAGCAAAGTCTTGTGGTTGATGATCAAAGCACAGCCAACGTGGCAGCTTTGTGTATAACATGAATTCGCGAGCCTCACACCTCGGTATGAGTTTAAAACGGGATATGGACTGCAGGGAGAGCACGACGTTTCTTTCTAGCTTTGGTGGTGTCAGTGACTTACCAGCCCTGACATTTATATACTTTTCAACCATGTGGTTGTTGGATGAGGCGCCTCGATTTTAGGTCTGTAAGGACCGGGAAACGTGTGTTCAGGCATACTAATCCTCTAACGTAAGTGAGGACCGGCCCTGAAGCATCCAGGGGTTACCCAGAGTGTGTAGTCCCGAGGCATTTGCTACAGTGTCTCGAAGCGGAGAGGAGCTTTCCCCTTGCCTCGACTCATGACGGAAATCCAATTTCCAGTACGTGTATTTCGGCTTTAATTGTAGAACTAGTATGGCGACATAGTGGTATGGGGCACTTATGCCGTCTATGATTTATATTTATGATTGAAATTGTTTTGACACTATACCATCCCTGAAGCATCCAGGGGTTACCCAGAGTGTGTAGCCCCGAGGCATTTGCTAGAGTGTCTCGAAGCGGAGAGGAGCTTGCCCCTTGCCTCGACTCATGACGGAAATCCAATTTCCAATACGTGTATTTCGGCTTTAATTGTAGAACTAGTATGGCGACATAGTGGTATGGGGCACTTATGCCGTCTATGATTTATATTTATGATTGAAATTGTTTTGACACTATACACTTATTATAGTATCAAATGATTTGTTGTAAACGTATCAAGCATGTTTGGCTATTATAAGGGAAAACCCTATCCTCCGGCTTGCGATGCATTATGTGATGGGACCTGGGTCTTATAATTGCTTCATTTTTTCGAAAAAGCATTGCGCTGTTTATTCTATGCACTGGTATTCTTGGGAGGAAACCCGTTCCGTGTTATACGGCGTGGTCCCTTGAATTACTCTCTTTTAAAGTAAAGCTTTAAATAACTGTTTTAGTTCTCACACCAGTTACATGACTGACCTGGAGTTTATTGTTTTAACCTAAACTCTGGGTGCCCTTATTTTCGACACGGGCAGCTAGTAGTTTTGGTTTTGCAGATTTATATTCATAGGATCCTGGTTTACAGCTGGAATGATATCCGGAAAGCTCTGTATCCGTATATCACCTTCAGTTGTGCTTTGTATTATTTTCAGCTGCTATGTAATTTATTGTAATCTCTGATATTTATCCAATGTAATTTATTCATTTGTACTCTGTATATTCTTGTATTCTGATGGAATTGTTGTAATAACAATGAAATGTTCTTCCGTCTGCGTTCTGGTTTGTCCTGTTCTCAAACGATCAGGGGTATCGAACGGTCTAGATCGGTTTAACGGCTGATTCGGATCGAGTGAAATTCCAGGCCGTCACAATTTGAATAAAATAATATTCTGAATTTGAAGTAGGCATATGTTGTGTTTGTGTAACACGTGTTTATTATATATATACGCGAGCTGTTCAGAAAGACCGGGATTATCCCATCCTGAATAACTGATATGACGATAAGTCGAAGATGAAGACGATGGTCGAAGACCGGAGGTCTTCACGTCGTTTGGATAATTACTGATGATCTTGATTGGGCTGTACACCCAAGAAGATGGAAACAGTTGGTGATCGTCCAGACGTACTTGGAGATCGATGGATATGTGGGGTACTAGGTGCCTCCGGTTTCGTTCAGACCAAGAACGAACTTGTAAATGGACTGTGTGGCTGACATTGGATTTTAGGCTGTGTGATTGATTTCTATTAAATATACATCTGTTTGCCGGCGGTGAATTTATTCTCTTGCTTAACGCCCTTCTCTGAGACGTACGAGCTCAGGGGTTATATACTGATGGATATCAAACGCATAGAGTGAATTGCTTATGTGACATTCCTAAGTGGCGAATGATCAAGGCTTCTGTTGAAAAGCAAAGTCTTGTGGTTGATGATCAAAGCACGGCCTTTGTGGCGTAGCTTTGTGTAACATTTACTTCGCGAGTTTCACACCCGGTATGAACCAAAAACGGGAGACGGACCTCAGGGAGGACATGTCTTTCTTTCTAGTTAGAAGTGGCGTCAGTGGCTTTACACGCCCTGACGAGTTTGAATTATGTGGTTGTTGCTGTTGCGAGGCACCTTGGTTATATCGGTTTTGGCCGATGCATTCTAGTCGGCAGATGGACCAGACTTACGCCCCACAGGGCGGGGAAACGCACTGTTCAGGATTTAAGTTTAACCCACATCGGTGGACCGGCCCTGTCGCTCCAAGGGCCCACATGAGTCTGGGTCCTAAGGCTCAGGCTAGAGAGTCTCGAATCGGTTGAGGACTATCTTTTGCCTCGGTTCATAGATGGAAATCCAACTTCCAAATACGTGACATTTGCGGTTTTAATTGTAGAACTAGTATGGCGACATGATATATGGTACCCATGCCGCCTATGATTGATACTTATGATTTGAAGTTGTTTTATACACTATGCACTTATAATAGTATCAAATGATTTGTTTTAAAACGTATCAAGCATTCTTTGGTTGTTATAAGGAAAAACCCTATCCCCCGGCTTGTGTTGCATTGTGTGATAGGACCTGGGTCTTATAACAGCTTCATTTTTCTTTATTTAGCATTTCGTTGTTTGTTTTATGCAATGGTATTCTTGGGAGGAATCCCGTTCCGTGTTATACGGCGTGGTCCCTTGATTTACCTAACTTTAAAATAAAGAATAATAACTGTTTTAGTTCTCACACCAGTCCCATGACTGACCTGGAGTTTATTGTTTTAACCTAAACTCTGGGTGCCCTTATTTTCGACACAGGCAGCTAGTAGTTTTGGTTTTGCAGATTTATATTCACAGGATCCTGGTTTACAGCTGGAAAGATATCCAGAAAGCTTTGTATCCGTATATCTCTTCTAGTTGTGCATTGTATTATTTTCCATTGCTATGTATTTAAATGTAATTTAAATCTCTGATATTTCTGTGTAATATTCATTCATACTCTGTATATTCTTGTAATCTGATGGTATTGTTGTTATATACTATGAAATGTTCTTCCGTATGTGTTCTACTCTGTCCTATTCTCAAAACAATCAGGCATTTCGAACGGTCTGGGTCGGTTTAGCGACTGATTCGGATCGAGCGAGATTCCTTTTCGTCACAACAAACTAGAAGATAGGGTTTTCCCTTATAATAGCCAAAGCATGCTTGATACGTTTTAAAACAAATCATTTGATACTATGATAGGTGTATAGTGTTAAAACAATTTCAATCATAAGTATCAACCATAGACGGCATGGGTACCATATATCATGTCGCCATACTAGTTCTACAATTAAAACCTCAAAATCACGTATTTGGAAATTGGATTTCCATCTATGAACCAAGGCAAAAGATAGTCCTCTACCGATTCGAGACGCTCTAGCCCGCCCCTCAGGCAAGTACTCAGTCAAGCCTTGGATCGTCAGGGCCAGTCCACCGATGTGGATTAAAATTCCTAAACACTGCGTTTCCCCGCCCTTTGGGGCGTAAGTGAGCCAACGAAGGACTCCATCGGTTCGAGAACGACCGATAAATCTGAGGCGCCTCGCAACAGAAACAACCACACAGGTGAAAAGTATATAAATGTCAGCCAGTTTAAGCACAGACACCACCTAGATAGAAGAAAACGCATGTCCTCCCTGAGGTCCTCGTCCTGTTTTTGGTTCATACCGGGGTGTGAGGCTCACGAATTAACGTTACACAAAGCTATGCCACAAAGGTCGTGCTTTGATCATCAACCACAAGACTTTGCTTTTCAACAGAAGCCTTGATCCTTTGCATCTCAGCATGCCACATAGGCAATTCACGCTATGCAACCGATATCAATCACACAGAATGAAATCCGATGTCAGACACACAGTCCATACAAGTTTGTTTTGGGTCTGAACGAAACCGGAGGCACTTTCCCCGCATATCCATCGATCTCCAAGTACATCTGGACGACTACCAACTGATTCCCTCATCTTGGGTGTACAACCCAATCAAGATCATCAGTAATCACCCAAACGATGTGAAGACCCTCGGTCTTCAACCACCGTCTTCACCTTCGACTTCTCATCGTATCAGTTATCCAGAATGGGATAAACCCGGTCTTTCCGAATAACTCGCGTATATAATAAACAAGTGTTACACAAACACAACATACGCCTCATTCCAATTCAGAATATTCTTAGGGAAAGGTTCTCATTAATTTTATCAAAGATAAATTATTTAAATTTATTCTTTAATCTTCTTTTGAATATCATTTCAAACTAAATTATGGTTTATCCAAACTAGTCGGGATTAACGAACCTTATGGAAGTAATCAACTGTAAAATTTCCCAAACCCAACCTATTCATTCCATGACGTAAAACTGGTAATACTTCATATCTAACACCACGGTGTTATTGGGAAATTCAATTACCATTTCACGTTCAAATTTAATTAAAGATTTAAATATCGTCTGTAGTAAAACTGGTGGTACTCCATTCTCGATCATTTCTTGAATTTGATAATTTTAATTATCAAATTCACTTTTCAATCTGTTTAAAGATTCATTAAAACTCCACTTAGTTTCAATCTTTAACTGGGTTAAAGAACCAATGTCATTTAAAACACGGTTCACGATAAAACCAAAAATCAATTCCAATTCAATTTCAATTAAGTATCATTTAATTGGTACACTTCATTAAATCTAAACAAAAAGATTTAATCTTTTCTCAACTGGGTTTAAGAACAGTGTTAATGAAGACACTGTTCACGACAAACCCAAATCCCATTTGATATTAAATACAACGCTCTGAATAAAAAATATATCGGCTTATATTCAATATCAAATTCCACGACCCACAAATATCGTATTGGAAATAACGATAGAAATATATCTTTCAAAATTCCATAACAATATCTGTATAATCACCAAATCCCACATCGAAATATTCCGAAGGCAATTTCAATTCAAATCCCTTTCCAATCTATATATTGGAAATTCTGGTTATTTTCAAAACCATTTCAAATCCAATTTATTTATTTTATAGACAAATGGATTTTAATTCTAGTTCAAAACTAGTTCATTTCGTTAAAAATCTATTTTTATCTTTTCAAATATGGGATTTTTCTTCCCAATTCTTTCCAAATCATTTCTTATGATTTTACATTAATTATTTATATTTTTAATAATTTTATCAAGGCCCGTACAGTCGATTTCCAACAACGGCCATCGAACATCACTTACAACGACCTTTTCTAAATTTGATTTGGACATTATTCCAAATACAACCATTAGATTTCAAATTTCTCATATTTGTTAGAAAGCTCTTTTCGATACGAACCCAACGGTTCCGGTTTTAGGAGAATCCGACGGTCGGATCTCCCGCAATGTCCGTTCGAAGTCAATGGTCGAAATTCACGAACTGCCGCAGCGTGTCGTGTTCTATTCAGGCCATTATATTATATATATAATATATATAATATATATTTCATCAATTTCTATTTAAAACGAATTTTATAAATCATTTTAAATTCGATTTCAAAACAATTTCAACTTCTATTCAATTTCAAATCAAAATTGAATATTCCACTATAAATTCGTTTTGAATTCATTTCAAATCGATTTCAATTCAATTTCGATTCGGCTTAAATTCAATTTAAAACGACTTCAATTCTGTTTCAATTTAATTTGAATTTCAATTCAATTCTATTTAATTCAAATTTCAATTCAATTATATTCAATTCGAATTTCAATTCAATTCTATTCAATTCGAATTTCTTTTCAATTCTATTTAATTCGAATTTCTTTTCAATTCAATTTAATTCGAATTCAATTCTATTTAATTTCAATTCGAATTCAATTGATTTAATTTCAATTCGAATTCAATTCATTTCAAAATATCAGATTTTGAATTCACTTTTGATATTCATTGTAAAATGAATAAAATCGACAAAATTCCCGTTCGTTTTAAAATGGTGTTTAACTACTTAACACGGCTTCACATTACAATATTCACTGAATATTATTTTAAAATATCTGATTATTCTGAACTGGAATCAGACACAGTCAATTACCATATAATGTTGATTATATGGATTTCACACAACAAATGTATATAGCAACAATGAAAACAGCAGTCCATCATCCAGAGTGCATTCTACACTGTATTAGCATCAAATATAAATATTCGACGCTTATAAAGCCTGTCAATCAATCGATTGACATACAACTAATTAATGGGACTAGTGTATGCCATATATCGTCCCAATACCCGTGTGGGGTTTAATCAATCAAACACAGTTTTTATTTGTGCAGTTGGGCGATGTGTAAAATTGATCATCCCAATCAATATCAGTCAAATGTGTGTATGTAAACAAATCATCCAATTTGTTTATAAATATTTATTTCATTTTAAATAAAAGTTAAAAATTCTTTTTTGAACTATAAAATATTTTTAACTATATAAATATTTTATTTCATTTCACATCACACAATCAACTACACATCAAAATCAAACAAACAAGCATATAAGCCGTCCATGGTCTGTGGACGACGGGTGTCGGGTGCTACTAAACACCGTCTGCATCCTAGTATATATTTCAATTAGAAAAAAATAAAGGTGAGAAGTTCTCACAGAGGGTTCCACTCCGCCGTGCTTTGCTGTTGAACTGCTGAACCATTTCGATCTGCTTGAAATCCCAATGCAGTTCTTTTCACGCTGTTCAAATAAAAGTTATATTTTTATTTCTACTTCATATATATTTCTCAACGCTTCATCCTATATGAAAATTATATTTTTATATTTCTATTATATATATATATATAATAAAAATCATATTTTTATTACTTCTACTTTATAAAAATAACATCTTTAATATTTCTGCTATATAAAAATAACATCTTTAATATTTCTACTATATAAAAATTATATTTTTATCTCCCTTCTCGTATAAAAATTATATCTTTATATTCTCTATTCATTTCAAAAATATCTTCTTTTTTAAAAAACCTCGCCTTTTTTATAATTAAATAAGTAAAAACCAAAATAAAACATTCACATTCGTTTTCAGTGAATGGGAGGGGGTGAGAACGGTGTGCGGGAGTCAGTGCATGCGTCGGGTCAGCAGTGGCGGGTGACGGAGCATCGGTTATAGCGTCGCACAGGGGAAGGAGAAGGGAACGAGGACGGGGAGAGACGGCAGCGCCTGAGGAGGTGAGGAGGAGGTCGGAGATGAGGAGGGGAGGTGGCGCAGGGGCGCCAATGCCTGGATGGCGGCGGTGGAGGCGCTGAAGGGGCTGGGGTCACTGGGGCTTTTCCAAATCGTAGAGGATGGAGGGAGGCTCGCGGTCGGGCAAGGGGAAGGAGGGGGCGTCGGAGGGCCCTGGCGTCGACGGTGGAACTCCGACGAAGGGAGGCGGGTCGGATTTGAGGGGGGAAGGAGAGGCTGAGGGGTAACGGCGGGTTTGATTTTTAAAAAAAGGGGCTCGTTTTTTTCTGAACTAGGTTTAGAGGAGGGAGAGAATAAGGGGAGGGTTTTATTATATTTATTTAATTATTTAATTTATTCTCCATATAGTTGACTTTTCGTTCGAACTCGAAATTAGGCCCAACGACTGTCATTCCCAGCTAATTACCCCCATTCCGAACACAATGGGATATGAATCGTAAGCTGATTCGATTGTTTCGATCAGTTTTTGTCAAAATCTAAATATAACTCTATATATTGAATTTGAACGTGCATTTCAATTTACTGGGGTTACATACTAACTCGAAAAATTCCAGAAAAATATTTTCTAGCTTCGTATTGACGATAAGGTCCTAACAAAACTTGTTTCGTCAAATTCTGAGACCATTTAAAAAATGGCCATTTTCCAGGCGATTAAAATCAACTGAAACTAGTCAAACGCGTTTTCCTTCGCCACGCTCACATATTGATTCGAAATATTACGAATTTTGGAATCTATCAATAACTTGACATCACGGATTAAACAAAAGTGGTTTCGTCGAAATCCGAGGTCGTTTGCAAAATTTCCATTTTTAAGGGCCAGAATTCCATAGCGACTATTCTGAAAATTCATTTGGCCATAACTTTTGATTCCCACGATGAAATTTTGATTTTTTGGATTCGTTGGAAAGATATTCTCAAATAGATTCTATTATTTTTGGTTTCGCTAAATTCCGGTTTATTTTGAATCCTGTACATTCGTTTGAACTTTGAAATCGAATTATCGAACTACCGCGCCATTTTCAATTCTTTTTATAATTTAAAATAAATATTATATTCTAACGAAGATCTATATAAATATATATGTTCGAATTCTATTCAAAATAAATTTTTCATCGTCATTATTTAAAATAATTCATTTTAAATATTCAAAATCCATTAAAATTGTCAAAATAACAATTTTAAACTGGTTCAGAATTTCCAGGTCGTTACATGTAGAGAGCCTCCTTGCGGTCCCAATGTTTCCTGTTTCATCGAATTTCGTCAATACACGAAAAAGATATGATTTATCAAAGTTTTGCAACACTTAAAAGTGTTATTTTCAGTTCAGAAATATCAAAATTGTTACCTGCGTTGAAGGTTCTAAACTAGGTTTAAGGTTTTTGGCGAATCCTTGAAGCGAGGTTTAAATCCGTCAGCACCACGTTGTAGATCTTCAAAGGGCGCACAAATCGAGGTGGGTATGGTGGCACTCGGTGGGGCCTAGTTTTCGTGGCGGCAGCGGAAAGGGCTGACCTTAGAGGAGGTGGTTCGGGCGCTAGGGTCGATGATAGGAGGCGTGGTGGGTATTGATTTGAAGAGGAGGGAAAGATGAACAGAAAACTTAACTAGAGGTGGCGTTGAAAGTGAATGAGGCGGCGCGATTTTTATCGGGAAGCTTTGAATGCACTCCGTCGTTCGTGGGTGGAAGTTTTGATCGGGTTTGATCGGTCAATGTAGAATTGAGAAAAAAGAGGGGTGGTGGCCCATTATATTTTAATTTTAAATTCAAAAATATCTTTTGACTAACGAACACCAATTTCTACCCAACGACTGTCGCCTCTACCTAAATACCCCCATCTCGGACACAATGGGATATGTTTCGTTGGCCAATTCGACTGTTACAGTCAGTTATTTTTCAAATTAAAGTATAGAACATTTAATATTCAATTTGAACGTACATTTCAATTTGCCAGGGCCACAAACTGGTTCGAAAAATTCCAGAAAAATAAATCTGGCTATGTCTTGACGATGCGGTCCCAACAAAACAGATTTCGTCGAATTCTGAGACCGTTTGTAAAATGGCCCTTTTCTGGTCGACCCGATTTAATTGTAATTGACCAAACACATTTTCCTTTGCCACGCTCACATACTAGCTTCAAAAATTATGAAATTTGGGAGCTAGCAATAATTTGTCATCCCGGATCCAACAAAATTGGTTTCGTCGAATTCCGAGGTCGTATGCAAAATGTCTATTTTCAAGGGCGATATATTCTCTATAGCGACCTTTCTGAAAATTCATTTGGCCATAACTTTTGATTCCCGCTATGAAACTTCGATTTTTCAGATTCGTTAGAAAGATATTCTCTAACAGATTTAAATATTTTTGGTTTCACTAAAATCTGTTATATTTTGCACCTGGTACAGTCAGACAAAGTTTGAATTCAAAATTTCAAACTGCCGCACTATTTCCAATTCATTATTTCATTGAAATATTCTATTTCAATTGTTTAAATTCTTTGAAAATAACCAATTTAAAATTTCTAAATTGGCTCGCATTTTCAGGGTTGTTACAGGAACTAAGCTTAACCAAAGCTCTGATATCACGTTTGTGAAGACCCAAACCCCGGAACACGAAGGCAAGGGTAATCTTTGGAATATAACACATAAACAGATAACAGCAAAACAGAAATAAATAAATATACCAGATAATGTATAACAGAATATACTGGATACAATAAACATCAAAGTTACACAGTATACGGGGTCATACTTAGCACAAATACAGTTCAGCTATACATGAATGTCTACAGCGGAAAACAAACATAAATGTACAATAGGAGCTGAACATCATAAAAAGAGATAAATGATAGAATCCATCTTCAGCTCCAACTATCTAGAAAGAGTCTGCTAAAACCTGAATACAAGGCTGCCCGTGTATAAATAGGGGCACCCGAGTTTGCAAGTGAAACAAACTACGAGTCAGTCATGGGACTGGTATGAGAAATCTACTTGACATCTTTTACAATATAGCAAATCACAGGACCACGCCGCTAACGCGGAATGGGTTTACTCCCATGATTGCCAGTGCTTTAAAACAAGTAAATCGTTTAAACATCGCAATGCTTTTTATAAAAATGAAGCCATTATAAGACTCAGGTCCCATCACACAATGCAACACAAACCGGAGGATAGAGATTTACCTTATAATGGCCAAAATATGCTTGATACGAGCAAAACAAGTCATTTGATATTATTGCTAGTGTTTATATGTTTCAAAAACAATTCGAATCATAACTATCAATCATAGACAGCATGGGTACCATATATCATGTCGCCATATATATATACAATCAAAACCGCTCGATGTCGTATTTGGAAATTGGATTTCCATCATGAACTGAGGCCGGGGATCGTCCTCACTACTTTGAGACAATCTAGCCTACCATGTCTCAGGCAAGTAATCAGTCAAGCCTTGGATCGTCACGGCTGGTCCACTCGATGTGGATTAAACTCAAACCCCGAGCACTGCGTTTCCCCACCCTATGGGGCGTAAACTGGTCATATCCCGACCAGACAATCGGCTCCAAAGAGACTGAACTAACCGAGGCGCCTCGCAATCCATCATCCATATGAGTAAATTGTCAGGCCATGTAAAATCTGACACCACTGCTAACTAGAAAGAAACGCAGGTCCTCCCTGAAGTCCTCTCCCGTTTCTGGCTCATACCGAGGTGTGAGGCTCGCGAAACAACACTAAACACAAAGCTATCTATTCAAAGCCCTGCTTTGATAATCAACCACAAAGCTCTGCTTTTCAACAAATGCTTTGATCACCGCATCTCTGTATGCCACGTTGCCAATATACAACGTCAGACACACATCCATTTACAAGTCCGTTCTGTGTCTGATCGAAACCGGAGGATCTTTATTCCTCGCACATTCGTACAATCAACATGTATGTCTGAATGGCTACTACTTCAGCCCCTTCAAGGTAGCAACTCCTATCATGAACATCAGTAGCACCCCTCCATTCGACGTGAAGATCATCGGTCTTGCACCGTCTTCATATCTTTGACATTTAATCGTCGATCAACAATTTGAAATGAGAATTAACTCGGCCTTTTCAAATAATTCACGTATGTTTAGAATTTCAAATCAATTCATTTCAATGGTTAAATTATTCGACATCATTAATTATGTTCTTTAATGTAGTTTTCACGCCAAATACATTCAACCATCAAATGTCCAATAAACCGAGCAAATTCAGTTTATTTTCATTCCATATCGTTTATAATACTTTATTATGATTTATCGCTATTTTTATTTATTTAAAAATAGCCAATTCATTCAAACGACGCTTCAGGCTATAACGCGGCCGTGGCGCTGTTTTTCTTCAGATTTGATTTACACATATATGAAAATCTAACCGTTGGATCTTCACAAATGTTATATCATTAGGAAGATCTTTTCAAAACGAATCCAATGGTTTTACTTTTTGGAAAATCCGACGGACGGATCTCCAGGTACAATCGTTTGATGTTTCGATTTCTAATATCGAACTGCAGCGTCGTTATTTGATTTAATTTAATTATATATATATATATATATATAATCGATTCTAGCGCTGTTTTTCTTCATATTTGAATTAAACATTCCAGACAATCCAACCGTTGGATTTTTACAAAGTTACTGCAGTTGGAATGGTATTTCCAAGGCGAACCCAACGAGTGTGGATTCGGGAAAATTCGATGGTCAGATCACCCGCAATAATCGTTTGAAATCACGGTTTCAAAATACGAACTACAGCTTCCCTATTCGATTTATTTTAATTATATTTATATATATACAAATATAATCGATTCTTCGATTTCAAAACCATATCCATTTCATACATTTAATAAAAATGAAATTTTTATTATGAAACAATTTATTTCAAAACGCGACTATTTTATATAGTTCATATAGATGATAAAAAGGTGATTTTTATTATAAAACAATTTATTTCAAAACACGACTATTTTATATAGTTCATATAGATGATAAAATGTGATTTTTATTATAAAACCATTTATTTCAAAACACGACTATTTTATATAGTTAATATAGATGATAAAAATGTGATTTTTATTATAAAACCATTTATTTCAAAACACGACTATTTTATATATTTCATATAGATGATAAAATTGTGATTTTTATTATAAACAATTTATTTCAGAACACGACTATTTTATATAGTTCATATAGATGATAAAAATGTGATTCTATTATAAAACAATTCATTTCAAAACACGACTATTTTATATAGTTCATATAGATGATAAAATGTGCTTTTTATTATAAAACAATTTATTTCAAAACACAACTATTTTATATAGTTCATATAGATGATAAAAATGTGATTTTTATCGTAAAACAATTTATTCAACACATGAATGTCCCTCAACACATGAATTTCTATTCAACACAAGAATATAGTTTCAACACATGAAAATAAATCAAACACAGAAAGATTTCAGAAAATTTCGGCAGCATAACGGCAGGGTAGTTAAAACCGGGACCGTATCGATGTACGGCTCCTCGCTCTACCTTAAAACCTAGCGGTTTTTGACAATGGGGATTTCATGCATCTAATTCGCACGCAGGCGAGCATGTTTTTCTTTCATTTCCATAACCTATTCTATTTTGTTTTCAACCACAAATGGGTATTTTTCAATCACAATCAATCATTCTCAACCACAAACAATTCTACCAACCACTCGCATTATTCACCAAATTTCGCATCAACCAAATAATCTAAACAATATCACAACCAATAAATATCGTCCATGGTCTGTGGATGAGGGGAGTGTGTGTGTGCATATATATATATATATTCGTATATAAATGTATTTCAATTCACTTCAATTCATTTCAATAACATTTTATTGCATATATAATTTTTACAACACATATATAACTTATAAATCAAACATACAACTTATACAACGCTTATACATGAGGTGTACAACGCTTATATAACTCATACATCGACTAAATAATTTATACATCGTCGATTCCACATCGTTTATAATTCAGAAATCTCACATTGGGTTCCATTCCTCCAAAAATTGCAGAAGGCCCAGAAAAATATGCGGTCTCTTCTAAAATGTAGAAGACGTCCTCACGGTCCCGGTGTCTCTTGTTTCACTGAATTTCGACCACGAACGAAAAAGATATTATTTTTATTCGATAACAACACTTTGTGATGGTTTTTGAATGTTGAAATCAGTTTATAAATTATAAACCGTACCTCATCTCTTTGATTCAAAACTAGGGTGGAATCTTTCGTTCAATCCGTTGCGCTATAGGTCGATCAGGTTATGCATCTCCGAAGAGCTTGGAAGGGGTTTCACGGCGCCATGCTCCACGTCGAGCTCGAGTCCCTGATGGCGGCGCAATTCTGATCGACGCGGCCTGACTTTAGGAGCTCGATTCGAGCCAAAAACACCACGAGAGAAGGTGAGGATTGTATGGATTTAAAGAGGAGAATGAGCGCTCCAAAAAACCCCAGAGGACCGACTGATTTCGTTAATGATTGAGGAGAAAAAGAGGAGAGAAGGGGATGAGTTATTTCCATCGCGGGATCTGGAGTGTCGGGGAGAGAGAACGATGAAGTGGAAGGTTCTAATTGGTCGGCCCCATATATTTTAAATTTATATTTTTATAAAATCCGAAAATACCCCTCGCTCCAAACGAACTCCAATTCCAACCCAACGACTGTCGTCCCCAGCTAAATACCCCCATTCCGAACACAATGGAATATGTTTCCTAGGCCCATTCGACTGTTTCAGTCAGTTTTTCTTCAAATTAAAATATAAAACATTCAATATTTAACTTAAACGTACATTTCAATTTGTCGGGGCCACATGCTGCTTCTAAAAATTCCCGAAAAATAAGTCTAGCCATGTTTTGACGATATGGTCCCAACAAAACTAGTTTCATCAAATTCTGAGACCGTTTGAAAAATGGCCATTTTCTGGTCGATCCAATTTAACTATAATTGACCAAAACACATTTTTCTTTGCCACGCTCACATATTAACTTCAAAAATTATGAAATTTGAAACCTAGCAATAATTTGACATCCCGGATCCAACAAAAGTTGTTTCGTCGAATTCTGAGGTCGTATGCAAAATGTCTATTTTCAAGGGCGATATATTCTCTGTAGCGACCTTTCAGAAAATTCATTTGGCCATACCTTTTGATTTCCGCTATGAAACTTTGATTTTTCAGATTCGTTAGAATGATATTCATTAACAGATTTAAATATTTTTGGTTTCACTCAAATCCGTTTTATTTTGCACCCGGTACAGTCAGTTAAAGTTTGAATTCAAAATTTGAAACTGCAGCGCCATTTCAGGCCTTGTTTATAATTTAAAATAATTATATTTATTTTCAAACATCGATTCAAACATACTTTTCATCACTATTATTTAAAATATTTATTTAAAATATTTAAAATCCACTAAAATAGCCAATTTAAATTTTTTAAACTAGTTCAGATTTTCCGAGTTGTTACAATCTCCCCCACTTAAAACTTTTCGTCCCCGAAAAGGAACAAAGTCGAAAGTGGTTTGATTAACCAACTCTATTTTCAATCTGGCTTACATTCTTCAACTTATCAGTTTCTAAGAATTTTCAAGTTCTTCAAAAATTTGGCTAACACCCTAAATTTTCGAAAAATTTCGCCATAATCTCCTTTGTACGGGGAGGGGTTTGGAAATTTATTGGGCCGTATTAGGTACTCAATAAATCCTAACAAGCATACACATATTTATAGTGATATATTCTAGTGTCCATAGGGGAGCGTGTATAGATAATAACTCCAGAGAATAAATTCTCGTCACCCTACCAATGGTTTTTGTGCCTTACAAGACTAGAGAGACGTGTTTATTATCATCTCTTGACCTGTGTGGGTTTTTTATATTAATCTGGCAATTTATCGTTACAATTTTATATGGTCCATATCAGTCATCAGTTCAACCTGTAACATATAGTCATCGCCATACAAGCCTCTCGCTCGTATGGTAAATCTTCAACCTTGTCACACAAGCTCCAAATGCTTATGTGGTATATGATGAAGTATGCTAATCTTCAAGAAGTATGCCATGTAGTGTAGTTCAAAATTAATTGTTACTATTCTATGGCGACATTTATTAATTACACAGAGAATAACCAGCACTGCGCATCCAATGGCATTCACAGGAGTTGATATAATAATAAAACTGCGCATCTAACTCATTAAGGTTTACCTATTTGTCGGGCACGCAAATAAAATCTTTACTCAACAGCCAATCCATTTACCTGTTTAAACATATATAATGAACATGTCTATATTTCTAATTAATTCTCTAATCAGTTCAATGTGTGATTTATTCGAATAAATTCTACCATTCATTCTCTTATTGATTTAATTAACTATCATTCTAATAATTTAATTAATCCAGTCTACAATCACACAACACAAACATCAATCAATTTATTTTTAACTTTTCAAAAATATACTAATTAATTCATATACTCTTTTAAATCATTCAGACTATATAATTAAAATTCTACATCCATGAAAAGAAAACAACAACAAAGTAGAGAACATAATGGAAATTGCAAGGTATGATTAATGTACCTTGCACTAGAGTCAATCAGAGATATCCACCCTGCACTTAGGATAGGCTTTCTTAATGCTTTCCACTATTTCCCAAGTACAATCCCGCGGGTCTCCACTCCATTGCACTTTGACTAAGTGAACCTTCTTGTTCCTCAGCTCTTTGGTTTCTTTTCCAATTATCTTGATCGGCACTCTTCTTACAGCCAATTCTGGAGTAATTTCTATATCCCATAGAGTTGCTTCTTCCATGATCAAGTCTGGATCATGCACATGCTTCCGAAGTTGAGATACGTGAAATACATCATGTACTCCAGGCAACCAATCAGGTAACTGAACCCTATAAGCGAGAGTTCCAATCCGTTCTAGAATAGGAAACGAACCAATGAATTTAGGCGCCAATTTCCCTGTTTTACCGAATCGGATCACTCCTCTCATCGGAGATACCTTCAAATAAACATAGTTGCCAACAGCGAATGATGTATCTCTTCTCCTCTTATCTACATAGCT
The DNA here is from genome assembly GCA_030737875.1 of Allium sativum. Lineage (NCBI taxonomy): Eukaryota > Viridiplantae > Streptophyta > Magnoliopsida > Asparagales > Amaryllidaceae > Allium > Allium sativum. Next base: position 27,167,468 of record JASFAX010000022.1, on the reverse strand, counting down.
CTTTTGTCGGCTTTGAGTGGCTAGTAATCGTTTCTTAACGAAATCTACTTTATCTGCAGCATCACGAATCATATCTGGCCCCAATACAAGTCTGTTACCAGGTTCAATCCAACAAGCAGGGGATCGGCACGGTCTACCATACAATAATTCTAATGGAGACATTTTCAAGATCGCCTGGTAGCTGTTGTTATATGAGAACTCGGCCAAATGCAAATGGTCTTCCCATGATCCACGAAAATCAATTATACAAGCCCGCAATAGATCTTCTAAAATACGATTCACCCTCTAAGTCTGACCATCTATTTGATGATGATAAGCGGTGCTCAAGTTCAGTTTCGTTCCCAATTCTGCTTGGAATGCTTTCCAGAATTTACATGCAAAAATCGGGTCATGATCACTAACGATGCTCATGGGAACTCCGTGCAGTCTAACAAATTCCTTGAAATATATCTGTGCCAGACTCTGAGTAGTTCTGTTCGATCTAACAGGTATGAAATGGGCGGTCTTCATGAAACGATCTACGATCACCCAAATACTGTCATTTCGTTTCCTGGTTCTGGGCAAACCATCTATGAAATCAATAGAAATCTGTTCCCACTTTCCACCTTGGACTTCTAAAGGTTGCAACAATCCAGCGAGTTTCTGCTGATCTCTTTTAACTTGCTGACAGGTGGAACACCGGCTAACATATAAAGAGATGTCTCGTTTCATAGATCTCCACCAGAAAGTGCGTTTTATATCATTATACATCTTGCTCACTCCAGGATGGATACTAAACTTGGCTTTGTGACATTCATCAAAAACTTCTCTCCGGAGTTCAACAATGTTTGGCATGCATATCCGGCCTTTTAGCCTTAGAATTCCCTCAATATCAATCTGAAAACTCAAGGCCTCGCCTTTCTGTATTCTTTCTTTGATTCTCTGAATTAAGTGATCATCCTTCTGAAGAGCAGATATCTTATCAATCAATGAAGTCGTAATAATAAAACTAGCGATTATTACATTCTTTCTACTCAGCGCATCCGCCACCACATTGGCTTTCCCTGGAGTGTACAAAATCTCAAAATCGTACGCTGCAAGAAATTCTAGCCAACGCTGCTGCCTCAGATTCAAGTCTTTCTGGGTGAACAGATACTTCAATGACTGATGGTCTATTTACAGTTCGAATTTCTCACCCAAAAGATAGTTCCTCCAGATTTTCAAAGCAAAGTCGATGGCTAACAACTCAAGATCATGAGTAACATAATTTTTCTCATGCGATTTCAGCTGACGGCTTGCGTAAGCAATCACTTGACCTCTTTGCACTAATACTGCACCAAGGCATTCTCTAGAAGCGTCAGTCCAGACTTTCAAGTCCTCATTGTCATCTATTATTGTTAACACTGGAGCAGTCGTCAGCTTTAATTTCATCTTCTGAAAAGCTGTCTCGCATTTGGTAGTCCAATTGAATCTCTAATGTTTCTTAGTCAGTTTCGTTAAGGAACTAGATGTCTTCGTGAAATCCTTAATGAATTTCTGATAATAACTGGCCAACCCGAGAAAACTTCTGACTTCTGTGGGTGTACGAGGCTGTTTCCAATTCTGAATAGCAGTGATTTTACTGGGATCCACTGAATTTCCTTGCTTTGACACGACGTGGCCAAGAAATTTGAATTCTTCTTGCCAGAATATACATTTGGAAAACTTTGCGTTTAAAACATTCTTTCTCAGAATTTCTAACACTTGTTCCAAATATTTTTCGTGCTCGCTTTCTGACTTAGAGAAGATCAGAATATCATCAATGAAAACCAGAACAAATTTATTCAATACTCCTCTAAATACCCTATTCATTAGATCGACGAAATAAGCTGGAGCGTTACATAAGCTGAACGACATTACTAACCACTCGTAGAATAAGTCTGGACTTCTAAATGTTGTCAAAGGAACACACTCTTCGGCAATACAAAGCTGATGGAAACCTGTAGCTAGGTCCATTCGAGAAAATACTTGCGCGCCATTCAATCGATCCAACAAATCATCAATCCACGGCAATGGATATTTGTTTTTCAATGTCTGCTTGTTCAAGTCACGATAATCCGCACATAGTCCGAGTGTACCGTCTGACTTCGGGACAAATACCACTGCTGCTCCCCAATCAGAGAAACTAGGCCTGATTAGACCTTTCCATAATAGTTGTCGAGTTTGATTATCTAACTCATCTTTCTCTTTCAAGGTCATTCTTCGAATAACGTGAACTATTAGCCTTGCATTCGGAACCAGAGCGATCTTGAAATCAATTTCTCTCTGCGGAGGTAAGCTAACAACTTCTTTGAACACATCTGCATAGTTCTTGACAACTGGTATGTTTTCAATGTCGACCAGAATATTCTCCGTAGCGATAGGAACAGGTTCTATTTGAGCAGGAGAAACATCTAAAGCTGCCCAGAAGTCTTTTCTATTCGAATTTTGTCCTTTGCATGGAATGGTTATATATTCGCCGAACTTTGTCTTTGCCCCCAAAATTCTTTCGGTGCATTTGACCTCAGCTTCATATTTGGTTAACCAATCCAATCCCAAAATGAGATCGAATTCGGTAAAATTCATGATGGTCGAGATAGTAGGGAACCGATAACGAGAAAAAGAAACAGGCACCCCACAAATCCAACTAAGCTCGTGGGAACCCCCAACCGGATTATGAACAGTCATCGGTTCTTTAAACTTTCTCAAATTCAAATCCAGCTTCTTAACCGCATTCTTTGCTATAAAGCTTCGCGACGCGCCTGTATCAAACAGTACTTTAATTAGAATATCCTTTACAGTAAGAGTGCCTTCTAAAACATCCGACTTTCTTTGAGTAGCGGAGGGTTCTGAAGTTTCAACCACTTCATTTACTTGAACTATGTCAGATTTCTTTGATATTCGACAATTTCTAGCAAGATGACCTGCCCGATTACACTTATAGCATTCCCTTGTACCATGAGGTTTCTTTTGCTCCTTATTGGGTTTAGATCCGACATTTCTTTCTTTCTTCAAGGATTCACAGTTCCGCATCGAATGTCCCTACTGATTACACTTTAAACATACGACTGCCTTCACCTTTTTCTATTGATTCTAGGCTTCTTTCTGGCGCCAGACGTCGTACTTGCCTCAGCTTGTGTACTTGTCTCTAGGCTACCAGTTTCAGTTTTTCTTTTGTTCCTAGTACTGACTTCCTCTTCATCGACGAAAAAGCCTCGCTTATCTAGATCTTCATACTGATAAGCCATGTATAAAATTTCAGCAAAAGGAAGCTTCACGTGCCCCATTACACTATTCTGGTATTTTCTTTGGAGCCCGTTGATAAACCTCAGATTCTTCCTCTTCGGATTTTGAATTAGATGAGGGGGAAAATGAGAAAGTTCATTGAATCTCTTATGATATTCTGGGATATTCATATCTCCTTGTATCAAATAGTAGAATTCATCACATAACCGCTCAGTTGCTTCTGGAGGAGTAAATCTTTCACTGAAAATCTCTTTGAATCTATCCCAGGTGATATCACCTTCTGGATTATCTTTAATGATTGTTTCCCAACAGATTAAAGCTTCTTCTTTGAGCACCCAAGATGCCACTAATCTTTTCTGATCATCTCTCAACTGGAAACGTTCAAATATTCTTTTTGCCGAACTTATCCAAGCTTGAGTTTGAATGATGGATTCATTGCCCGAGAATTGTGCTCCACCCAGATTTCGATATCTCTTAAATAGAGCTTCTAGATCTGGTTCTGCATTCCTTCTATTTCTGACACTCATTTTCTAGTACTTCTGCAAATAAAAGATCAAGTGTCAGGTCAAGAGAAAAGGTATTTTTAAAACATAGAAACATATACTTTTAATGTAAATGTGTCTATCAGGTTGTATTTCATTCTGGCATACTCATACTAGGATATTACTGATCCTATCTGTAATGAGTTATTCGTCTTAGAACACTACTGGTTCTATTTTTGATAAGTTTGTTGATATGTTTAATTGCAGTACTAAGCTTAACCAAAGCTTTGATACCACTTTTGTGAAGACCCAAACCCCGGAACACGAAGGCAAGGGTAGTCTTTGGAATATAACACATAAACAGATAACAGCAGAACAGAAATAAATAAATACACTAGATAATGTATAACAGAATATGCTGGATACAATAAACATCAGAGTTACACAGTATACAGGATCATACTTAGTACAAATACAGTTCAGCTATACATGAATGTCTACAGCGGAAAACAAACATAAATGTTCAATAGGAGCAGGACAACATAAAAAGAGATAAATGATAGAATCCATCTTCAGCTCCAGCTATCCAGAAAGAGTCTGCTAAAACCTGAATACAAGGCTGCCCGTGTAGAAATAGGGGCACCCGAGTTTGCAAGTGAAACAAACTACGAGTCAGTCATGGGACTAGTATGAGAAATGTACTTGACATCTTTTACAATATAGCAAATCACAGGACCACGTCGCTAACGCGGAATGGGTTTACTCCCGTGATTGTCTGTGCTTTAAAACAAGTAAATCGTTTAAACATCGCAATGCTTTTTATAAAAATGAAGCCATTATAAGACTCAGGTCCCATCACACAATGCAACACAAATCGAAGGATAGAGTTTTACCTTATAATGGCCAAAATATGCTTGATACGCGCAAAACAAGTCATTTGATATTATTGCTAGTGTTTATATGTTTCAAAAACAATTTGAATCATAACTATCAATCATAGACGGCATGGGTACCATATATCATGTCGCCATATATATATATATATACAATCAAAACTGCTCGATGCCGTATTTAGAAATTGGATTTCCGTCATGAACCGAGGTCGGGGATTGTCCTCACCGCTTTGAGACAATCTAGCCTACCATGTTTCAAGCAAGTACTCTGTCAAGCCTTGGATCGTCAGGGCCGGTCCACTCGATGTGGATTAAACTCAAACCCTGAACACTGCATTTCCCCATCCAATGGGGCGTAAACTGGTCATATCCCGACCAGAACATTGGCTCCAAAGAGACCGAACTAACCGAGGCGCCTCGCAATCCATCATCCACATGAGTAAAATGTCAGGCCGTGTAAAATCTGACACCACTCCTAGCTAGAAAGAAACGCAGGTCCTCCCTGAAGTCCTCTCCCGTTTCTGGCTCATACCGAGGTGTGAGGCTCGCGAAACAACACTAAACACAAAGCTAGCAATTCAAAGCCCTGCTTTGATCATCAACCACAAAGCTGTAACAACCCGAAAATCTGAGCCAGTTTAAAATTTTTATTTTGGCAATTATAGCGAATTTTGATTATTTAAAATGAATTATTTTAAATAATAATGACGAGAAATATATTTTGAATATAATTCGAACGTATATATTATACGCGTCGTCGTTAGGATATAAATATTTATATATAATTATTAATAGAATTGAAAATGGCGCGGTAGTTCGATAATTCGATTTCAAACTTCAATTGAATGTACCGGGTGCAAAACAATCCGGATTTTAGTGAAACCAAAAATAATAGGATCTAATTGATAATATCATTCCAACGAATCCGAAAAATCAAAATTTCATAGCGGGGATCAAAAGATATGTCCAGTTGAAAATTCTGAATAGTCGCTATAGAATTCAGGCCCTTGAAAATGGAGATTTTGCAAACGACCTCGGATTTCGACGAAACCAGTTTTGTTGGGTCCGGGATGTCAAGTTATTGCTAGATTCCAAATTTCATAATTTTTCGAATCAATATGTAAGCGTGGCAAAGGAAAACGTGTTTGACCAGTTTCAGTTGATTTTAATCGACTGGAAATTGGCCATTTCTCAAACGGTCTCAGAATTCGACGAAACTAGTTTTGTTAGGACCGTATCGTCAATACGAAGGTAGAAAATATTTTTTGGGAATTTTTCTTGTTAGTATGTGACCCCGGTAATTTGAAATGTACGTTTAAAATTCAATATAGTGATTTAAATGTAAATTTAACGGAAACTGATTGTAACAGCCGAATCAGCCTACGATATATATCCCATTGTGTTCGGAATGGGGGTAATTAGTTATGGACGACAGGCGGTGGGCCTCGTTTCGAGGTCGGAATAAAAAGTTACTTTTTAGAAATAATTAAATAATAAAATAAAATAAAACCCTATATCTCTATACTCTCTCTCTCAACCCCCCCCCCCCCCCCCCCCGTTTCATTTCAACCCGAATCAAAAAAAAATTAAAAAAAAAGGAAAAGGGGGCGCACGATCGCGCCACCCCCCCGGCCGTCGCCAGCGCCGCCCACCCTGGCGCCGCAACCCTCTCCAGCCTCGCCCCTCCCTGCCGCTTCTCTTCTCCCCCTCATCCGATGTCAACCGTAGCCCAAACCTCCCCAAAACCGAACCCAAACCACAACGCCCCACCTCAGAACCGCCGATTCCCCTACCTACGCCACCTCATACGCCACCCCCTTTCCCCCTGCGCTAGCCTCCGCCCCCAGCAGTTCCGCCGCCCTCCGACCCCCTCTGGTGATGGCTGTGGTGAGGTGAAGACCCGAAGTTTATGAAGACGATGACTTCCAGAAGTTATACGAAGAGGAAGACAAATAAAAGAGGATAAAGGGTAATTTCAAATCTAGTTAATTTAGTTTTTATATTCTACAGTAATAAATTTTGTAAATACATAGGATTGTTTTTCAAAAGTGAAAATATACTTAGTTTTAAAAACGAAAAGATTTGAACCTTAATATAGAAAAAGATTTGATCTTTAAAAGAAAAAGGTTTGAACTTTAAAAAGAAAAAGATTTGAACTTGGATAGAAAAGATCAGATTTTTAGAATAGAAAAGACGGAATTTTTATTGAGTAGAAGATGTAAGATATAATTTTTATATTTTTAAAGTAATAAAAATATGATTTTTATATTTTTAAAGTATTAAAAATATAATCTTTACTATATAAGAGATGTAAAAATATGATTCTTGTTTATGTAGAGAATTAAAAATATAATTTTTACATGATAAGAATATTAAAGATAGCATCTTTACATGTGTAGAGAAATAAAAATTTGATTTTTATAATGAAGTGAAATATAATTTTTCTATAGAAAGAGTGAAAATAGAAGGCGAAATCTATATTTTTGAAATTTAATTTTTATATATTGAACATCAAAGTAAAAATGTGATTTTTATATATTGAACATCAAAGTAAAAATGTGATTTTTAAATATTGATTAGCAAAGTAAAAATTCGATTTTTATATATGTAGTGGCTACGGGCGAAGAAAGTGATAAGAGACGAGAGCAGTGAAGATTTCCTGCATTAGAAGTGCCGTGGAGTTAGGATAGCTTTTGGTGAGAATTCCTCACTCTTCAATTTCTTTTTCTAGTTATATATATATACTAGGATGCAGACGGTGCTTAGTAGCACCCGACACAATCGTCCACAGACCATGGACTTGTTTGTTTGATTGCAAAAATTAGTTAGATTATTTGATTGGATTGAATTGTTTGGTGAATGGAATGGATTTGATTGATGTGTGAATGGCGTGGGCCTTCACTAGACCGGGGATAAGGCTAGGCCTCGTCCCGTTTCTACCATCGTGCCGTTATGCCGCCGAAATTTTCTAAAATAAGTTAGAAAAATAAAAATATCATTTTACTGAATAAATGAACTGAATAGAAATTCATATGTTGGAATAAAATGTTTTATCGTTAAAAATATAATTTTTAACGTGAATGTGAATAAATAAATATTCATTTACAAACCAGACGGTTTGCTTATGTACACCTATTTGAAGGACATTGATTGGGTCGATAAATTTTACACATCGCTCAACTGCACGAATAAGATATGCGTTTGATTGTTTGAAACCCCACACGGGTGTTGGGATGAAATTTGAAGTTCACTCATCCTGATTGATTAAATATGTCGATCGATTGATTGACAGGCTGTTATAAGCGTTAGATATCTATATTTGATGCTTATACAGTGTAGTGCACTTTGGTTGATGGTTGATTATTTTTCAATGCTATTATATACAGGTGTTGTATGAAAATCCATATAATTAATTTTATATGGTAATTGATTGGGCCTCATTCCAATTTAGAAAATAAAGAATTTTATAAAATAAAAGTACATGTGTTGACTGTGCTCATCCGTTGAGATTAGTCATGTGTTGAACGAAATATTTTAACAATAAAATTTATACCTTTGTCACTATAAAATAAAAGTTCATGTGTTGACCGTACTCATCCGTTGAGATTAGTCATGTGTTGAACGAAATAATTTAACAAAAATAGTCACACGTGGACAGTACTCATTCCTTGAGATTAGTCGTGTGTTGACAAAAATAAATATTCATTTGTTGAATAGAATATTTGAAAATAGAAATGTATGAAGCCGTGTTGGTTAGATTGACGCCATTTTGACGTGAACGATATTTATATCGATTTCGAAATGAATTGAATTGAAAACGATTTCGAAATGAATTGAATTGAAAACGATTTCGAAATGAATTGAATTGAAAACGATTTCGAAATGAATTGAATTGAAAACGATTTCGAAATGAATTAAATTGAAAACGATTTCGAAATGAATTGAATTGAAAACGATTTCGAAATGAATTGAATAGAAAACGAATGTGATTTCAATTGAATATATAACGAATTTGATTCGAATAGAAAACCAATTTGAATTGAATCGAATAGAAAACCAATTTGAATTGAATCGAATAGAAAACGACTTTGGAATTGAATTAAATTGAAAACGAATTCAAATTGAATTGAAAGCGAATTGAAATGAATTCAAATTGAATTGAAATTTGAATTGAATAGAAATGAATTTTAAAACGAATTTATAAAGAAGAATTCAATTTTGCTTTGGATTGAAATGGAAGTTGAAATTGTTTTTGAAACGAATTTAAAACTATTTATATAATTCGTTTTAAATAGTAATCGACGAAACATATATTATATATATTATATATAAAATATAATGGCCTGAATAGAACGCGCCGCGCCGCGGCAGTTCGTGAATTTCGACCATTTATTTCGAACGGACATTACGGGAGATCCGACCATCGGATTCTCCTAAAACCGGAACCATTGGGTTCGTATCGAAAAGAGCTTTCTAACGAATATTAGAAATTTGAAATCTAATAGTTGGATTTGGAGATACGTCCAAATCAAATTCGAAAAAGGTCGCTGTAAGTGCAGTTCGATAGCCGTTGATGGAAATCGACTGTACGGGCCTTGATAAAATTATTAAAAATAGTAATAATTTGTGTAAAATCATAAGAAAGGGTTTGAGAAGAAATGGGATGAAAAACTCCATATTTGAAAAGATAAAAATAGATTTTTATCGAAGTAAACTAGTTTTGAACTAGAATTATAATTCTATTTATTTTTAAGTAAATAAATTGAATTTGAAAAGGGTTTTAAAAATAACCAGAATTTCCAATGATTGCATTGGAGTGGATTTGAATCGAAATTGTCTTCGGAATATTTCGATGTTGGAATTCGTGATTATACAGATGTTGTTATGGAAATTTAAAAGGTATATATTTATATCGTTATTTCCAATACGACATTTGTTAGTCGTGGAATTTGATATTGAATATAAGCCGATATATTTTCTATTCAGAGCCTTGTATTGAATATCAAATGTGATTTGGGTTTGTCGTGAATGGTGTCTTCACTAACACTGTTCTTGAACCCAGTTGAGAAAAGATTAAATCTTTTTATTTAGATTTAATGAAGTGTACCAATTAGATCATATTTAATTGGAATTGAATTAATATTGATTTTTGGGTTTATCATGAACAGTGTTTTAAATAACAATCGTTCTTTAACCCGATAATTAATGGAATGTGACTTTGGGTTTATCGTGAACCGTGTTTTTAAATGACACGGATTCTTTAACCCAGTTAACGATTAAAACTAAGTGGAGTTTTATTGAATCTATAATTAGATTGAAATAATCGAAATGGAGTATCACCAGTTTTGCTCCAGGCGTTAGTTAAATCTTTAATTAGATTTGAACGTGAAATGGTAATTGAATTTACCGATAACACCGGGGTGTTAGATATGAAGTATAACCAGTTTTACTTCATGGGACGAATAGGTTGGGATTGGGAAACTAAAATAAATGATTACTTCGGTAAGGTTCGTTAATCCCAGCTAATTGAATCGAAATTCAAAAAAAATGATTAAAGAATAAATTCAAGGAATTTATCTTGGATAAAATTAATGGGAACCTTTCCCTATGAATGTGAAATTTAGAAACTAACTGTCGGTTAGCCAAGCAGAATGGTTTTCTGGATATTGATCTGATGTTGGTTTCGGCCTTCGGGGTTAATATTTGGGGAATTATTCTCTTGATTAATTTACGGTTAGTGACTGATAAATTGGAATGAGGCGTATGTTATGTTTGTGTAACACTTATTTAAAGTATACGCGAGATATTCGGAAAGACAGGGTTTATCCCATTTTGAATAACTGATACGTCGATAAGTCGAAGATGAAGACGGTGGTCGAAGACCAGAAGTCTTCACGTCGTTTGGGTGATTACTGATGATCTCTATTGGGCTGTACACCCAAGAAGATGGAAACAGTTGGTGATCGTCCAGACGTACTTGGAGATCGATGGATATGCGGGGTACTAGGTGCCTCCTGTTTCGTTCAAACCCAGAATGGACTTGTAAATGGACTGTGTGTCTGACATTGGATTTTAGTCCGTGTGATTGATCTCTATTAAATATATATCTGTTTGGCGGCGGAGAATTTATTCTCTTGCTTAACGCCCTTCTCTGTGACGTACGAGCTCGGGGGTTATATATTAATGGATATCAAACGCATGGAGTGAATTGCCTGTGTGGCATGCCTAAGTGGCAATGGATCGAGGCTTCTGTTGAAAAGCAAAGTCTTGTGGTGATGATCAAAGCACGGCCTTTGTGGCGTAGCTTTGTGTAACGTTTACTTCACGAGTTTCGCACGCCGGTTGTGAACCAAAAACGGGAGAGGACCTCAGGGAGGGCATGCGTTTCTTTCTAGCTAGGGTGGTGTCAGTGACCTTCCAGCCCTGACATTTATATACTTTTCACCTGTGTGGTTGTTGCTGTTGCGAGGCGCCTCGGTTGATCGGACGATCCGGGTCCGATGGAGTCATTCGTTGGCTCATTTACGCCCCAAAGGGCGGGGAAACGCAGTGTTCAGGCATAATAATCCACATCGGTGGACCGGCCCTGTCGCTCCAAGGCTTGCCTGCGCGCTTGCCTGTGGCTCGGGCTAGAGAGTCACGAATCGGTAGAGGACGATCCCTGGCCTCGGTTCATAGAAGGAAACCCAATTTCCAAATACGTGACATTTGCGGTTTATTTGTAAACCTATATATGGCGACATAGCGGGATGGGGCGCTCATGCCGCCTATGATTGATACTTATGATTTGAAGTTGTTTTATACACTATGCACTTACAATAGTATCAAATGATTTGTTTTAAACGTATCAAGCATTCTTGGCTATTATAAGGTAAAAACCCTATCCTCCGGCTTGCGTTGCATTGTGTGATAGGACCTGGGTCTTATAATAGCTTCATTTTTCTTTATTTAGCATTGCGCTGTTGTTTTATGCACTGGTGTTCTTGGGAGGAAACCCGTTCCGTGTTATACGGCGTGGTCCCTTGATTTACCTAACTTTAAAAATAAAGATTAATAACTGTTTTAGTTCTCACACCAGTCACATGACTGACCTAGAGTTTATTGTTTTAACCTAAACTCTGGGTGCCCCTATTTTGACACGGGCAGCTAGTAGTTTTGGTTTTGCAGATTTATATTCACAGGATCCTGGTTTACAGCTGGAATGATATCCGTAAAGCTTTGTATCCGTATATCTCTTCTAGTTGTGTATTGTATTATTTTCCGCTGCTATGTATTTAAATGTAATTTAAATCTCTGACATTTCTGTGTAATATTCATTTATACTCTGTATATTCTTATATTCTGGTGCATTGTTGTAATATACAATGAAATGTTCTTTTGTATGCGTTCTATTTTGTCGTGTTCTCAAACGATAGGGCATTTCGAACGGTCTGGGTCGGTTTAGCGACTGGTTCGGACCGAGCGAAATTCCTTCTCGTCACAAAAGCCCTGCTTTTCAACAAAAGCTTTGATCACAGCATCTCTGTATGCCACGTTGCCAATATACAACGTCAGACACATGTCCATTTACAAGTCCGTTCTGGGTCTGAACGAAACCGGAGGATCTTTATTCCTTGCACATCCGGACAATCAACATGTACGTCTGGACGGCTACTACTTCAGCCCCTTCAAGGTAGCAACTCCTATCATGAACATCAGTAGCACCCCTCCATTCGACGTGAAGATCAACGGTCTTGCACCGTCTTCATATCTTCGACATTTAATCGTCGATTAACTATTTGAAATGAGGATTAACTCGGCCTTTTCAAATAATTCACGTATGCTTAGAATTTCAAATCAATTCATTTCAATGGTTAAATTATTCGACATCATTAATTCTGTTCTTTAATTTAGTTTTCACGCCAAATACATTCAATCATCAAATATCCAATAAACCGAGCAAATTCAGTTTATTTTCATTCCATATCGTTTATAATATTTTATTATGATTTTTCGCTATTTTTATTTATTTAAAAATAGCCAATTCATTCAAACGACGCTTCAGGCCATAACTCGGACGTGACGTTGTTTTTCTTCAGATTTGATTTACACATATCTGAAAATCTAACTGTTGGATCTTCATAAATTTTATATCATTAGGAAGATCTTTTCAAAACGAATCCAACGGTTTCAGTTTTGGGAAAATCCGACGGTCGGATCTCCCAGTACAATCGTTTGAAGTTTCGATTTCAAATATCGAACTGCAGTGTCGTTATTCGATTTAATTTAATTATATATATATATATATATAATCGATTCTGGTCCTGTTTTTCTTTATATTTGAATTAAAAATTCCAGACAATCCAACCGCTGGATTTTTACAAAGTTGGTGCCGTTGGAAAGGTATTTCTAAGGCGAACCCAACGATTGTGGTTTCGGGAAAATTCGATGGTCAGATCTCTCGCAATAATCGTTTGAAATCATGGTTTCAAAATACGAACTGCAGTTTCGCTATTCGATTTATTTTAATTATATATATATACAAATATAATCAATTTTTCGATTTCAAAAGCATATCCATTTCATACATTTGATAAAAATGAGATTTTTATTATAAAACAATTTATTTCAAAACATGACTATTTTATATAGTTCATATAGATGATAAAAATGTGATTTTTATTATAAAACAATTTATTTCAAAACACGACTATTTTATATAGTTCATATAGATGATAAAAATGTGTTTTTTATTATAAAACAATTTATTTCAAAATACGACAATTTTATATAGTTCTTATAGATGATAAAAATGTGATTTTTATTATAAAACAATTTATTTCAAAACACGACTATTTTATATAGTTCATATAGATGATAAAAATGTGATTTTTATTATAAAACAATTTATTCAACACATGAATGTCCCTCAACACATGAATTTCTATTCAACACATGAATATAGTTTCAACACATGAAAATAAATCAAACATAGAAAGATTTCAGAAAATTTCGGCAGCATAAAGGTAGGGTAGTTAAAACCGGGAACGTATCGATGTACGGCTCCTCGCTCTACCTTAAAAACTTGCGGTTTTTGACAATGGGGATTTCATGCATCTAATTCGCATGCAGGCGAGCATGTTTTTCTTTCATTTCCACAACCTATTCTATTTATTTTTTCAACCACAAATGGGTATTTTTCAACCACAATCAATCATTCTCAACCACAAACAATTCTACCAACCGTTCGCATTATTCACCAAATTTCGCATCAACCAAATAATCCAAACAATATCACAACCAATAAATATCGTCCATGGTCTGTGGACGAGGGGTGTGTATATATATATATATTTCAATTCACTTCAATTCATTTCAATATCATTTTATTGCATATATAATTTTTACAACGCATATATAACTTATACATCAAACATACAACTTATACAATGCTTATACATGAGGTGTACAACGCTTATATAACTCATACATTGACTATATAATTTATACATCGTCGATTCCACATCGTTTATAATTCATAAATGTCACATTGGGTTCCACTCCTCCAAAAATTGCAGAAGGCCCAGAAAAATATGCGTTCTCTTCTAAAATGGAGAAGACGTCCTCACGGCCCCGGCGTCTCTTGTTTCACTGAATTTCGACCACAAACGAAAAAGATATGATTTTTATTCGATAACAACACCTTGCGACGGTTTTTGAATGTTGAAATCAGTTTACAAATTATAAAACGTACCTCAGCTCTTTGATTCAAAACTAGGGTGGAATCTTTCGTTCAATCCGTTGCGATGTATGTCGATCAGTTTATGCAACTCCGAAGAGCTTGGAAGGGGCTTCACGGCGCCATGCTCCACGTCGAGCTCGAGTCCCTGATGGCGGCGCAATTCCGATTGACGCGGCCTGATTTTAGGAGCTCGATTCGAGCCAAAAACACCACGAGAGAAGGTGAGGGTTGTATGGATTTAAAGAGGAGAATGAGCGCTCCAAAAAACCCCAAAGGACCAATTGATTTCGTTTAATGATTGAGGAGAAAAAGAGGAGAGAAGGGGTTGATTTCTTTCCGCCGCGCGATCTGGAGCGTCGGGGAGAGAGAACGATGAAGTGGAAGGTTCTGATTGGCCGGCCCCTTATATTTTAAATTTATATTTTTATAAAATTCGAAAATAACCCTTGCTCCAAATGAACAACAATTCCAGCCCAACGACTGTCGTCCCTAGCTAAATTCCCCAATTCCGAACACAATGGAATATGTTTCGTAGGCCCATTCGACTGTTTCGGTCAGTTTTTCTTCAAATTAAAATATAAAACATTCAATATTTAATTTGAACGTACATTTCAATTTGCCGCGGCCACATGCTGCTTCTAAAATTCCAGAAAAATAAATCTAGCTATGTATTGACGATACGAAACTAGTTTTAAACTAGTTTCGTCGAATTCTGAGACCGTTTGAAAAATGGGCATTTTCTGGTCAATCCAATTTAAATGTAATTGACCAAAACACATTTTTCTTTGCCACGCTCACATATTAACTTCAAAAATTATGAAATTTGAAACCTAGCAATAATTTGATATCCCGGATCCAACAAAAGTGGTTTCGTCGAATTCTGAGGTCGTATGCAAAATGTCTATTTTCAAGGGCGATATATTCACTATAGCGACCTTTCTGAAAATTCATTTAGCCATACCTTTTGATTTCTGCTATGAAACTTTGATTTTTCAGATTGGTTAGAAAGATATTCAATAAAAGATTTAAATATTTTTGGTTTCACTCAAATCTGTTTTATTTTGCACTCGGTACTGTCACTTAAAGTTTGAATTCAAAATTTGAAACTACAGCGCAATTTCAGGCCTTGTTTATAATTTAAAATAATTATATTCATTTTCAAACATAGATTCAAACATACTTTTCTTCACTAATATTTAAAATATTTATTTTAAATTTTTAAAATCCACTAAAATAGCCAATTTAAATTTTTTAAACTGGTTCAGATTTTCCGGGTTGTTACATATTACATTAAAGATGTGTTTTTAATGTAATTCATCATTTTATAACTAAATGATATTTTTAACCCAACTTATCATTTCCTAACAAAAATTATAATTTTAATCTAACTTATCATTCCCTAACAAAATGATAATTTTAACCTTAACATTACATTACTAATATATGTGATATTCTTATACTAATCATAATATTTCTAACAAATGTGATATTTTTCATTAACATGACTTTTCTAATAAAATGGTATTTTATTCCACATATATGCTTTCTAACAAAACGGTATTTTTATTAACATATCATATTTTCTAACAAAATGGAATTTTTTTTCACATATCATATTTTTATATATTTTACATTTAAATTGAAAATGGGATTTCCAATGACAACCTATCCTTCTCTTCAAAATATGAACATTTACTACTTTTCTACTTTACATTAAAAATGATATTTTTAATGTAATCAAGTTTTCATTTTAAAATTATGATCCCTTTTTCTAAATTCTACTTCAACAAACTGCTTTTAAAGTCGTAATTTTATTTTGTCAACAATCTAGTTTAACAAAATAAAAGCAGTGATTTATTTTTCAGCACTTCTATCTTATTACATGAAATATCAATAAAAATGATACCTTTACATCTTTTTAATTTTATTGCATATTAATTATCAATAAAAATACTACCTTTTTAATCTTCTTATTTTGTTGTGTTTAAAATAACAATGGAAATGTTATTGTATTAACCCGGAAAATCTGGGCCAGTTTAAAAATTTTATTTTGGCAAATTTAATGAATTTTGAATATTTAAAATAGATTATTTTAAATAATATCGATGAAAAATCTATTTTGAATAGAATTCAAACGAATATATTTATATAGATCGTCGTTAGAAAATAAATATTTATTTTAAAATTATAAAAGGAATTGAAAATGGCGCAGTAGTTCGATAATTCGATTTCAAACTTCAAATGAATGTACAGGATTCAAAATAAACCGTAATTTAGTGAAACAAAAAATATTAGAATCCGTTAGTGAATATCTTTCCAACGAATCCGAAAAATCAAAATTTCATAACGGGAATCAAAAGTTATGGCCAAATGAATTTTCAGAATAGTCGCTATGGAATTCTGGCCCTTAAAAATGGAAATTTTGCAAACGACCTTGGTTTTCGACGAAACAACTTTTGTTGGATCCGGGATGTCAAGTTATTGCTAGATTCCAATTTTCGTAATTTTTCGAATCAATATGTGAGCGTGGCAAAAGAAAACGTGTTTGGCCAGTTTCAGTTGATTTTAATCAACTAGAAAATGGCCATTTTTCAAACGGTCTCAGAATTTGATGAAACTAGTTTTGTGAGGACCGTATCGTCAATACGAAGCTAGAAAATATTTTTATGGAATTTTTCGAGTTCGTATGTGGCCCTAGTAAATTAAAATATGCGTTCAAATTCAATATATAGAGTTATATTTTGATTTTGATGAAAACTGATCGTAATGGTCGAATCAACTTACGATACATATCCCATTGTGTTCGTAATGGGGGTAAAACGCTAGGGACGACAGGC
Organism: Allium sativum; assembly: GCA_030737875.1. Taxonomy (NCBI): domain Eukaryota; kingdom Viridiplantae; phylum Streptophyta; class Magnoliopsida; order Asparagales; family Amaryllidaceae; genus Allium; species Allium sativum. Next base: position 27,150,292 of record JASFAX010000022.1, on the reverse strand, counting down.
GGTGAGTCCCATTTCGAAGTCGAAATAAAAAGTACCTTTTTGAAATTAAATTAATAAAATAAAAACCTCTACCCTCTCTCCCTATACTCTCAGCCCCCCACCCATATCATTTCAATCGAAAGGAAATAAAAAGAATAAAAAAAAGAGAGGAAAGGGGGGCAGTCGCGTCGCCCCGCCCCCTCCCCCCCTCCCCAATCAGCCGCCGTCGCCAGGAGGCGCCCCCCAAGTGGCGCGCCGATGATCCCCTCCTCCCCCACGATCTCCTCCTCCATCTCCATCGACCCTCTTCCACCCCCACTCCTCCACGCGAGACTGCACCCCCCTGTGCCGCGTCAGCCTCCTACCGCCCTAGCTTCCACCTCCAAGCCACCATACAACCACCGGCGCCGCTCCCCTAACCTCGTCAGCCTCCGAAGCAGCCATCTCCACTCCAAGACCCACCGTGAGTTTTTAATTTTCATTTTTATTTTTTTATATAACTAAAAATTTGATTTTTATTTATTTATAAGTTTTGAATTTCATTTATTTAAAAGCTTAGATTTTTTATAAATATAACGCTAGGATTTTTAAAATAAAAGGTTAGGATTTTTTATTCATAGGAAAGATATGATTTTTATCCTCTAAAAGGACTGATTTATAACATTAGAAAGGTGAAAATTTTATTATAGAAAAGTTTGATTTTTATTTAAGAAAAGGCGAGATTTTTATACATATAAAGTAGAGATAAAAATTCAATCTTTATATGAAAGGTTAAAAATATAATTTTTATAATATAGAAAGGTTAAAAATATAATTTTTATATATATAGATAATAAAAATATGATTTTTATTAAGTAGGAGGTATAAAAATATGACTTTTATAAAGTAGAAGTAATAAAAATATGATTTTTATAATATAGAAAGAATAAAAATACGATTTTTTTATTATATAGATAGTAAAGATTTGATCTTTATATATTTAGTGAAATAAAAATCTGATTTTTATTATATATAGTAAAGTAAAAATTTGATCTTTATATTAGAAGTTGATATATAAAATATAATTTACATATAGAAAAGAGCGTTATAAAAATACATATGAAGTAGAAATAAAAATATGAATTTTTATTTTATTGGAATGAAGTGATAAAAATATAATTTTTATTTGGACAGCGTGAAAAGAACTGCATAGGAATTTCAGACAAATCCAGATGTTCAGTAGTTCAAAAGCAAAGCACGACGGAGTGGAACCCTCTGTGAGAACTTCTCACCTTTAATTTTCTTTATTTCTAGTTTGAAATATATATACTAGGATGCAGAAGGTGTTTAGTAGCACCCGACACCCGTCGTCCACAGACCATGGACGGCTGGTTTGTTTGATTGCATGTTGTTGTGAATATTGATTGTGCGATGTGAAATAAAATATTTATATAGTTTAAAATATTTTATAGTTATAAATAGAATTTTTAATGTGTATCTAAAATGAAATAAATAAATATAAACAAATCGAATGATTTGTTTATATACACTGATTTGACTGATTGATTGGGATGATAAATTTTACACATCGCCCGACTGCACAAATAAAATTTGTGTTTGATTGTTTGAAACCCCACACGGGTATTGGGAGGATGTATGACATACACTAATCCCAATAATTAGTTGTATGTCAGTCGATTGATTGACAGGCTGTTATGAGCGTTGAATATTTATATTCGATGCTTATCCAGTGTAGAATACACTTTGGATGATGGTTGATTTTTTATCGTCATTGTTGTGTATTTGAATTGGATGAAATCCATATAACCCACATTATATGGTAATTGACTGTGTCTGATTCCAGTTCAGAACTAACAAATATTTTAAAATAATATTCAATGAATATTGAAATGTGAAGCCATGTTAAGTAGTTAAACGCCATTTTAACACGAACGGTAATTTTGTCGATTTTATTCGTTTTAGAATGAATGTTGAAAAGTGATTTCAAAATTGAATAGAATTGAATAGAAATTCGAATTAAATAGAATTGAATAGAAATTCGAATTGAATAGAATTGAATAGAAATTCGAATTGAATAGAATTGAATAGAAATTCGAATTAAATAGAATTGAATAGAAATTCGAATTAAATAGAATTGAATAGAAATTCGAATTGAATAGAATTGAATAGAAATTCGAATTGAATAGAATAGAAAAGAAATTCGAATTGAATAGAATAGAAAAGAAATTCGAATTGAATAGAATTGAATAGAAATTCGAATTGATTAGAATAGAAAAGAAATTCGAATTGAATAGAATTGAATTGAAATTTGAATTGAATAGAATTGAATTGAAATTTGAATTAAATAGAATTGAATTCGAATTGAAATTAAATAGAATTGAATTCGAATCGAAATTAAAAAGAATTGAATTGAAATTCGAATTGAATAGAATTGAACTGAAATTTGAATTAAATAGATTTGAATTGAAATCGATTTGAAATGAATTTAAAACGAATTTATAGTGGAATATTCAATTTTGATTTGAAATTGAATATGAAGTTTAAATCATTTTGAAAACGAACTTAAAACGATTTATAAAATTCGTTTTAAATAGAAATCGACGAAATATATATTATATATATGATATATATAATATAATGGCCTGAATACAACGCGCCGCGGCAGTTCGTGAATTTCGACCATTGACTTTGAACGGATATTACGGGAGATCCGACCGTCGGATTCTCCTAAAACCGGAACCATTGGGTTCGTATCGAAAAGAGCTTTCTAACGAATATAAGAAATTAGAAATCTAACGGTTGGATTTGGAATAATGTCCAAATCGAATTTAGAAAAGGTCGTTATAAGTGCAGTTCGATGGCCGTTGATGGAAATCGACTGTACGGGCCTTGATAAAATTATTAAAAATATTAATAATTTGTGTAAAATCATAAGAAATGATTTGGAAAGAACTGGGATGAAAAACTCCATATTTGAAAGGATAAAAATATATTTTTATCGAAATGAACTAGTTTTGAACTGGAATTATTATTCAATTATTTTTGAAATAAATAAATTGGATTTGAAATGGTTTTAAAAATAACCAGAATTTCCAATATATAGATTGGAAATGGATTTGAATCGAAATTGTCTTCGGAATATTTCGATGTGGGATTTTGTGATTATACAGATATTGTTATGGAAATTTGAAAGATATATTTATATCGTTATTTCCAATACGATATTTGTTGGTTGTAGGATTTGATATTGAATATAAGCCGATATATTTTCTATTCAGAGTCTTGTATTTAATATCAAATGGGATTTGGGTTTGTCATGAATAGTGTCTTCATTAACACTGTTCTTAAACCCAGTTGAGAAAAAGATTAAATCTTTTTATTTAGATTTAATGAAGTGTACCAATTAAATAATATTTAATTGGAATTGAATTGGAGTTGATTTTTGGGTTTATCGTGAACGATGTTTTAAATAACATTTGTTCTTTAACACGACAATTAATAGAATGTGATTTTGGGTTTATCGTGAACCGTGTTTTAAATGACATTGGTTCTTTAACCCAGTTAAGGATTAAAACTAAGTGGAGTTTTAATGAATCTTTAAATAGATTGAAAAGTGAATTTGATAATTAAAATTATCAAATTCAAGAAATGATCGAGAATGGAGTACCGCCCGTTTTACTCCAGAAGATAGTTAAATCTTTAATTAGATTTAAATGTGAAATGGTAATTGAATTTACCGATAACACCGTGGTGTTAGATATGAAGTATTACCAGTTTTACTTCATGGGATGAATAGGTTGGGATGGGGAAATAAAATAAATAATTACTTCCGTGTGGTTCGCTAATCCCGACTAGTTTGAATTGATATTCAAAAGAAGATTAAAGAATAAATTTTAAAAATTTATCTTTGATAAAATTAATGGGAACCTTTCCCAAAGAATAAGAATATTTGAATAAAAGAATATTCTGAATTGGAATGAGGCGTGTGTTGTGTTTGTGTAACACTTGTTTATTATATACGCGAGTTATTCAGAAAGACCGGGTTTATCCCATTCTGAATAACTGATACGACGATAAGTCGAAGATGAAGACGGTGGTCGAGGACCCGAAGTCTTCACATCGTTTGGATAATTACTGATGATTCTGATTGGGCTGTACACCCAAGAGGAGGGAAATAGTTGGTGCTCGTCCAGACGTACTTGGAGATCGATGGATATGCGAGGAAAGTGCCTCCGGTTTCGTTCAGACCCAGAACGGACTTGTATGGACTGTGTGTCTGACATCGGATTTCATTCTGTGTGATTGATATTGGTTGCATAGCGTGAATTGCCTGTGTGGCATGCTAAGATGCAAATGATCAAGGCTTCTGTTGAAAAGCAGATTCTTGTGGTTGATGATCAAAGTACGGCCTTTGTGGCGTAGCTTTGTGTAGCGTTAATTCGCAAGCCTCGCACCTCGGTGTGAACCAGAAACGGGAGAAGGACATCAGGGAGGGCATGCGTTTCCTTCTAGTTAGAAGTGGTGTCAGTGCTTGAACTGGCTGACATTGCTTATGTGGATGATGGAATTTGAGATGCCTCGGTTAGATCGGACGATCTGGGTCCGATAGAGTCAGTGGACTCACTTACGCCCCATAGGGTGGGGAAACACAATGTTCAGGAATAATAATCCACATCGGTGGACCGGCCCTGATGATCCAAGGCTTTCCTGCGCGCTTTCCTGGGACTCGGACTAGACAATCTCGAATCGGTGAGGACGATCCCTAGCCTCGGTTCATATCATAGATGATAATCCAATTTCCAATACGTGTATTGCGGTTTTATTTGTAGAGCCTAGTATGGCGACATAGTGGGATGGGGTGCTTATGCCATCTATGATTTATATTTATGATTTGAAATTGTTTTGACACTATACAATTATAGTAATAATAAAATAAGAAATTTCACGTACCAAGCATTCTTGGCTATTATAAGGTAAACACCCTATCCTCCGGCCTGCGTTACATTGAGTGATGGGATCTGGGTCTTATAATAGCTTAATTGTTCTTTATTTAGCATTGCGTTGTTGTTTTATGCACTGGTATTCTTGGGAGGAAATCCGTTTCGTGTTATACGGCGTTGTCCCTTGATTTACCTAACTTTAAAATAAAGATTAATAACATTTTTAGTTCTCACACCAGTCACATGACTGACCTGGAGTTTATTGTTTTAACCTAAACTCTGGGTACCCTTATTTTGCACGGGCAGCTAGTAGTTTTGGTTTTGCAGATTTATATTCACAGGTTCCTGACTTACAGCTAGAACGATATCCGGAAAGCTTTGTATCCGTATATCTCCTTCAGTTGTATTTTGTATTATTTTCCGCTACTTTGTAATTTATTGTAATCTCTGATATTTGTCGAATGTATAATATTCATTTATACTCTATATATTCTTTTATCTGATGGAATTGTTGTAATAACAATGAAATGTTCTTCCGTCTGTGTTATGATGTGGTTTGTTCTCAATTCAATCCGGCCTTTCCTTACCGGGGAAGTTTGGGTCGTTTCAGTTATTCTTAAATATACCTTTTTATTGCAAAGAAGATGACAAAAAAATATTACCCTTTTTATCTATTCTTTTTATTGCACATAAATTGACAATAAAAGGTGGTTTTAAAGAATCTATTCTTATAATTTTAATCAATTTAGAAATAAAAACATAATTTCCAAATCTATACTTTTTATTGTATCCAAACTTATTAAGTAAAATAAAATTACGCTAAGATGTAATCTTAAATTCCTATCTCTTTTTGTTGAAAACAATCCTACATTACAAATGCAAAATTTTAATCTCTAATCTTTTTAAATAAAGAAAATTACAACAAAATGTAATTCTATATTTCTATTACCTAATGTGACAAGATAAAATGTAAACACAATCTTTTACGTAAAATGGTATTACATAAAATGTAATTTTAAATGTCCTATCTTTTTATACTGAACAATTTCCAAATAAAAGGTTAGATCTTTTTATTGACATTACAAATAAGATGATCTTTTTATTTAATATAACACTAGATGTATAACTCTAAGTCTAAATATATAATGACACTAAAACATTTCATTTGATTCTACAAAGTTACAACAAAAGAATAAGTTCTTTTATCATAAACTTTTATTCAAAACAGTACTACAAAAAGATATAGCCTTTAATGTAAAATCTTTATATTTAAACAAAAGTATAACTAAAACAAAATCTTTAATGCCCATTCTTTTTATTGTAATGAATCTTCAACAAAAATACTAAATTCCATTTCAGCTCTTTTATTTACAAATGAAATGTAAATAAAAGTGATTTTACAAATTTGCCTTTTTATTTACACAAAGGATATAAATAAAAATGTATAAAATAGGTTTGTCTTTTCATTTAAACATAAAATCCAAATAAAAGTGTGTTTCATAATCTTGTCTTTTTATTTATATATGGAGTATAAATAAAGTGCAAAATAAAATATATTTTCTAATCCTGTCTTTTTTATTTATGTATAATATGTAAATAGAAACATGTTAAACAAGTTTGTCAATTTACTCACACATGGAATGTGAACAAACATATAATAATTAATTTCGCCTTTCTATTGTGTAAACAAAAATATAATTTTTAAAAAAGTGAATAAATAAATCTGACAACGAAATAATTTGTCTTGATTTGGCAAATTGATTACAACTCTGTACTCAACATGATATACAATTCTAATGTTACATAATTTAACGATTCTTGATTTGCTAAACATGACCATTTCAAATAAATGATATTTTAACAAATTCAATAAAAATCATAACAAATTTGATATTGTAAATTGGATAAAAAAAATTTAACCTAATCAAATTCACAAAACAAAACAATACTTTAATTAGATTAAAATTCTGGTTTAATCTAAATTACCAAACGCGATGTTTTATATCGGATCCATACAGATCTAAGTGATAAAATGACAGATCCACACAATACAACGCAATACAATTCAATACAATCCATCAGAACTATCAGCACAATACATCACAGCACAGATCACACAGATAACTATTAGCACAATACTCCTAGGTGGACCGCCTAGGAGTGGCGCACATGTGCCAGGGAGATGGAGGGGTGCGGCGGCGCTGTGTGGGCCCGGCGGAGCTTCGAACGCCGTGCGTTCTCGGGTGTGGATCTCGGTGAGCGTGGAGTTTTACGGGGTGAAACTTAACGGGATTGAAAGAGGAGGAGGAGAACTAGAAAAAGTTCAACTGGGGCTTGGTCTAATTCTTCATGGATTGACGGGAATTTGAGGAAGAAAAATCGAAAGTTATAAAGGGGGCTGCGGCTAAAAACGATAGAGAAGGAGAATGAACTGTGTCGTATTACGTGTTTTCAAAGGTATTTATAGCCGAATTTTTTCCATTTTATTTAATTTATTTAATTCTGAAAAATATCCAAAATTCGTACGAACTACAAATCGAATCCATCGAAAGACGTTCCCAACCAAATACCCCCGTTCCGAACGCAATGGAATAGGTCCCGTAAGCCCATTCGACTGTTTTAATAAGTTCTTTTCCTTAATTTAAAATATAAACATTTACTGTTTAATTAGTTCGTACTTTAAAATTTCATCAGAGCCACAAATTAACTTTAAAAATTCCCAAAAAATATATTTTTAGCTATGTTTTGACGCTGCGAACCTAGAAAAATTAATTTCGTTCAATTCTGAGCCTATTTGAAAAATGGCTATTTTCAAGTCGATTAAAACTGACCGAAGTTGACAAAATTGAAATCTTTTTGCCACGGCCACAAATTAATTCTAAAAATTATGAAAAATTAAACTTAGCAACAATTTGACATTCTGAATCCAACAAAAGTGGTTTCATCGAAAACGAAGGTCGTTTGTAAAATGACTATTTTTAGGGGCTATATATTTAATATTAAAATACATTTTTAAACAAATAATTTTCGAAACATGAAATATATAAGTGTTTGTACCTTTCAAATGCAGAAACGTCATTCTGAACTCAATGGAAGTGGTTTCAGTCCAAATTCCTTCGTATGCAAAAAGTAGCCTTTTTGACCTTTATAAATTTCATTGCGACCTGTCTAAATTTTAATCTGGGCATAACTTTTGATTCCCGGTATGAAATTTTGATTTTTCGGTTTCGTTAGAAAGATATTCTTAAATAGATCCTAATATTTTTGGTTTCACTAAAATCCGTTAAATTTTGCATCCTGTACGATCGTTCAAAGTTCAAGTTTGACTTTTCAAGCTACCGCGTTATTTCTAACTCTTTTTATAATAAAAATTAAATTATTCATTCTAACTTCAATTTAAATAAATATTTAATCATTATTATTTTAAATAAAAAAAATCATTAAAATTACTTAATATAAAATTTTAAATTTACCCCCAAAATTCAGGGTTGTTACAATATTCATATTTTCATATTGACTAAGTAGGTTGCTTAGTGACTATGTAGTCAGGTAAAACACTACCGCATGTTTGCTATTCTACATTTTAAAGCATCTATAACACTCATCATTGGCATATTACCATTTGGACCCTAGATCCGCGACAATAAGATCAAGAAAATTTCAAAATATAAGACAAACTTTGATGTTTGCATCGAATAAGTAGGTTTCTTGGCGCTCAAGTAATCAGGTAAAACATTGTCGCATGTATGAAACTCTACCATTTCAAATACATATAGTACTCATCATTAAATAATAGTGTTTTTAAAAACACGTTTCGACTTTGGGAGTAGAATTTGTGTGAATAAAACTAAAAAGTTTTCAAATATTAGTAGAATATTTATATTTTCATATTGACTAAGCAGGTTGCTTAGTGACTAAGCAATCAGGTAAAACACTGCCGCATGTTTGCTATTCTACATTTTAAAGCATGTATAACACTCATCATTTGCATATTACCGTTTGGACCCTAGATCTGCGACAATAAGTGTAACAACCCGAAAATCTGGGCCAGTTTAATATTTTTATTTTGGCAGTTTTAGCGAATTTTGAACATTTAAAATAGATTATTTTAAATAAATTCGATGAAAAATTTATTTTGAATAGAATTCGAACGTATATATTATATACGTCGTCGTTAGAATATATATAATTATATATAATTATAAATAGAATTGAAAATGTCGCGGTAGTTCGATAATTCGATTTCAAACTTCAATTGAACGTACCGGGTGCAAAACAAACCGGATTTTAGTGAAACCAAAAATAATGGAATCTATTTGTGAATATCTCTCCAACGAATCCGAAAAAACGAAATTTCATAGCGGGAATCAAAAGATATGTCCAGTTGAAAATCCTGATTAGTCGCTATGGAATTCAGGCCCTTAAAAATAAACATTTTGCAAACGACCTCGGATTTTGACGAAACCACTTTTGTTGGGTCCATGATGTCAAATTATTGCTAGGTTTTAAATTTCATAATTTTTCGAATTAATATGTGAGCGTAACAAAGGAAAACGTGTTTGACCAGTTTCAGTTGATTTTAATCGACTGGAAAATGGCCATTTTTCCAACGGTCGACGAAACTATTTTTGTTAGGACCGTATCATCAATACGAAGCTAGAAAATATTTTTTGGGAATTTATAGAGTTAGTATGTGACCCCAGTAAATTGAAATGCGCGTTCAAATTCAATATATAGAGTTATATGTTGGTTTTGACGGAAAATGATCGTAATGATCGAATCAGCCTACGATACATATCCCATTGTGTTCGGAATGGGGGTAATATGCTGTGGACGACAGGCGGTGGGCCTCGTTTAGAGATCGAAAATAAAAGTCAACTTTTTGAAATTAAAATAATAATAAAAAATTAAAACCCCTCTTCCTTTATTCACTCTGGCCCTCCTTTTTTCTCGTTCATTCATTCCGAAATAAAAAAAGGGAAGAGGACGGATGGAGCCGCCCTCCCTCCCTCGCGATCGACGCCGCTCAGGGCGTGGCCACCGCCCCCATCCCCGAACCCCCCTCTGCCGCCGCCTCCCTCATCTCTTCTTCCTCCTCTTCCTTTCTTCCCTGACCGAAGTCGCGAGCCCCTCCACGTCACAACCCGCCGCGCCCACCCAAACACCCGCCGCGCTTTTCTTCTTCCTCCTCCTCTTGCCGTCGAGCTCCTCCCATCCACCATCCCCCTAGAAGGAAATAACATCAAGTATTAAAATCTGAGTTTTTTTTATGTAGTTTAGCATATATATAATCAGTTTTCAATTTATAAAATCAGTTTTATTTACTAAACACATTTTGAAATTAGTTTATATGTATTTAACATTATTTTTAGATCAGTTTTTCTATTTATATCAAATATGGTTTAAAGATTTGTTTTTTTAAAAAGTAAAAAGTTGTAAATTTGTTTTGAAAATAGAAAAGATTAGATTTTTAAAATAGAAGAGATTAGATTTTTAAAATAGAAAAGATTTTTTAAAATAGAAAAGATTAGATTTTTGAAATTGAAAAGGCGAAATCTTTATATTTGAAAAGGCGAAATCTTTATATTTGAAAAGGCGAAATCTTTAAATTCGAAAAGGCGAAATCTTTAAATTCGAAAAGGCGAAATCTTTAAATTCGAAAAGGCGAAATCTTTATATTTGAAAAGGCGAAATCTTTATGTAGAGAATAACGATGTAAAAATAGAATTTTTATCTATATAGTAGCGATGTGAAAATAGAATTTTTATCTATATAGTAGCGATGTGAAAATAGAATTTTTATCTATATAGTAGCGTTGTAAAAATATAATTTTTGTCTATATAGTAGCGATGTAAAAATAGAATTTTTATCTTCATAGCGTGATTATAAAAATGGGATTTTTTTATATACATGGCAACTAAGTAAAAATTTGATTTTTATATATTGAATAGCGAAGTAAAAATTCGATTTTTATGTATTTAATAGTTAAGTAAAAATTCGATTTTTACATATGTAGAGAATACGGGCAAGGAAGGTGACAAAAAGGCGAGAACGATGAAGATTTCTATCAATGAAGAGTCGTGGAATTGGGATAGCTATCGGTGAGAACTTCTCACTTTAAATTTCTTTTTTTTAGTTATATATATATACTAGGATGCAGATGGTGTTTAGTAGCACCCGACACAATCGTCCACAGACCATGGACTTGTTTGTTTGGTTGCATAGATTAGTTAGATTATTTGATTTGAATTTGGTTGTTTGGTGAATTGAAATGAATTTGATTGATATGTGTATGGCATGGGCCATCACTAGACCGGGGATAAGGTTAGGCCTTGTCCCATTTCTAGTATCGTGCCGTTATGCCGCCGAAATTTTCTAAAATAAGTTAGAAAAATAAAGATATCATTTTATTTAATAAATGAACCGAATAGAATATTCATAGGTTGAATAAAAATAATTTGGTCGTTAAAAATATAATTTTTAACGTGAATGTAAATAAATAAATATTTATTTACAAACCGGACGGTTTGTTTATGTACACCTATTTGAAGGATATTGATTGGGACAATAAATTTTACACATCGCCCAACTACACAAATAAAATCTGTGTTTGATTGTTTGAAACCCCACATGGGTATTGGGATAAAACACGGCATACACTAATCCCAATAATTAGTTGTATGTCGATCGATGGATCGACAGGCTGTTATAAGCGTTAGATATTTATATTTGATGCTTATACAGTGTGGGGCAGTTTGGATGATGGTTGATTCTTTATCGTTGCTATTATATACATGTGTTGTATGGAATCCATATAGTTAACGCTATATGGTAATTGATTGGGCCTCATTCCAATTTAGAACATAAAGAATATTATAGAATAAAGGTTCATGTGTTGACAGTACTCATCCGTTGAGATTAGTCATGTGTTGAACGAAATATTTTAACAATAAAATTTACATCTTTATCATTATAAAATAAAGGTTCATGTGTTGACAGTACTCATCCGTTGAGATTAGTCATGTGTTGAACAAAATATTTTAACGATAAAATTTGCATCTTTATCACATATAAAATTTGAAACTAACTGGAAAATAGATAAGATGAGTGGTCTCCTGGATATTGATCTGATGTTGGTTTCGGCCTTCGGGGTTAATATTTGGGAAATTGCCATAATTTTTATAAAATATATTAAATAACAAAAATAGTCAGACGTGGACAGTACTCATTCGTTGAGATTAGTCATGTGTTGACAAAAATATAGATTCATGTATTGAATTGGATAAATATTCATTTGTTGAACAGAATTACGGAATTATTGAAATGTATAAAGCCGTGTTGATTAGAGATGCGCTATTTTGACGCGAACGATATTTATACCGATTATATTCGTTTTTCGAATTAAATGGAGTAAATAACGATTTCGAATTGAATTGAATATAAAACGAATTCGAAATGAATTTGAAATTTGAATTGAAATAGAATAAAAATCGATTTGAAATGAATTTGAAATTTGAATTGAATTGAAATGAATTTAAAACGAATTTATAAGGGAAAATTCAATTTTGATTTGATTTTGAATTGGAAGTTAAAATTGTTTTTGAAACGAAATTAAAACTATTTATAAAATTTGATTTAAATAGAAATCGATGAAATATATATTATATATATTATATATATAATATAATGGCCTGAATAGAACGCGCCGCGCAGCGGCAGTTCAAAAATTTCGACCATTGATTTCGAACGGACATTACGGGAGATCCGACCGTCGGATTCTCCTAAAACCAGAACCGTTGGGTTCGTATCGAAAAGATCTTTCTAACGAATATTAGAAATTTGAAATCTAACGGTTAGATTTGGAGATACGTCCAAATCAAATTTGGAAAAGGTCGCTGTAAGTGCAGTTCGATGGCCGCTGATGGAAATCGACTGTACGGGCCTTGATAAAATTATTAAAAATATCAATAATTTGTATAAAATTATAGGAAATGATTTGGGAAAATTGGGATGAAAAAACTCCATATTTGAAAAGACAAAAATAGATTTTTATCGAAATAAACTAGTTTTGAACTAATATTAAAACCCATTTATTTTTAAATAATAAATTGGATTTGAGATGGGTTGTAAATAGAATTGATTGGAGGGTTTACCGTGAAGGGTGTTTTAAATGACACTTGTTCTTTAACCCCGGTAATAAATAGAATATGATTTGGGTTTGTCGTGAACTGTGTTTTAAATGACATTAGTTCTTTAACCCAGTAAAAGGAGTTTTTAATGAATCTGCAATTAGATTGAAATGTGAATTGATAATCTAAACTATCAAATTTGGAAAATGAGTGAGAATGGAGTATCAGCAGTTTTGCTCCAAAGCGATAGTTAAATCTTTAATTAGATTTGAACGTGAAATGGTAATTAATTTTACCGATAACACCTGAGACGACCCAAAATCCCGTTCTCACGGAAACAAGGGTTATCTTTGGAATATAACACAGAAACAGATAATAGCAGAACAAAATTAAATAAATACACCAGATAATGAACAATAGAATATACTGGATAAAAGTAATCATCAGAGTTACACAGTATACAGGATCTTACTTAGTACAAATACAGTTCAGCTATACATAAATGTCTACAGCGGAAATAAACAAAATATGTACAATAGGAGCTGAACAGCATAAAAAGAAATAAATGATAGAATCCATCTTCAGCTCCAGCTATCCAGAAAGAACCAGCTAAACCTGAATACAAGGCTGCCCGTGTAGAAAAAGGGGGCACCCGAGTTTGAAAGTGAAACAAACTACGAGCCAGTCATGGGACTGGTATGAGAAATCTACTCAACACATATAAAATTTGGCTAATCACAGGACCACGCCACTTTCGTGGAACGGGTTTACTCCATTGGATTGCCAGTGCTTCAAAACAAATCTTTCTTTTAAACATCGCTATGCTTTTTATAAAAATGAAACCATTATAAGACTCAGTTCCCATCACACAATGCAACGCAAACCGGAGGATAGAGTTTTACCTTATAACGGCCAAAATATGCTTGATACGAATAAAACAAAGGCATTTGATATTATTGCTAGTGTCTATATGTTTTGAAAACAATTTCAAATCATAACTATCAATCATAGACGACATGAGCGTCCCATGCCACTATGTCGCCAAATGTATATATACAATCGAAACCGCATCGTCACGTATTTGGGAATTGGATTTCCGTCATGAACCAAGGCAAAAGATAGTCCTTACCGAATTCGAGACAATCTAGCCCATGTCTCAGGAACAGCCGCAACTGCCCCTTGGAGCGACAGGGCCGGTCCACCGATGTGGATTATTATGCCTGAACACTACGTCTCCCCGCCCTTTGGGGCGTAAACGAGCCAACGATTGACTCCATCGGACCTGGATCGTCCGATCAAACCGAGGCGCCTCGCAACAGCAACAACCACATAGGTGAAAAGTATATAAATGTCAGGGCTGGTAGGTCACTGACACCACCCTAGCTAGAAGGAAACGCAGGCCCTCCCTGAGGTCCTTTCTCCCGTTTCTGGTTCATACCGGGGTGTGAGGCTCGCGAATTTACGTTATACACAAAGCTACGCCACACAGGCGGTGCTTTGATCATCACCACAAGACTTTGCTTTTCAACAGAAGCCCTAATCACTGCATCTTAGCATGCCACACAGGTAATTCACACCGTGCAACTGATGGCTATCAATCACACAGAACAAATTCCAATGTCGGACACACAGTCCATTTACAAGTCCGTTCTGGGTCTGAACGAAACCGGAGGCACTAAATACCTCGCAAACCCATCGATCACCACGTACGTCTGAACCATCACCACTCATTATCCATATTTCGGGATGCCTCCCAATCAGGACCTCGGTTACCATCCAAACGAGGTGAAGATCTCCGGTCTTCGACTATCGTCTTTAACTTCGACTTTCAATCGTCGGTCAATTATTTGAAATGAGAATTAACTCGGCCTTCTCAAATAATTCACGTATATTTAAAATTTCAATTCAATTTATTTCAATGGTTAAATTATTCGACAACACCAATTTTGTTCTTTAATGTAATTTTCACACCAAACACATTTAACCATCAAATATCACATAAATCAAGAATATTCAGTTTATTTCCATTCCATAACGTTTCCAATATTTTATAACGATTTATCGCTATTTTTATTTATTTTAAAATCGATGATTTATTCAAAACGACGTTTCGGGCCATAAAGCGGCCGTGGCGCTGTTTTTCTTCAGATTTGATTTACACATATCTGAAAATCTAACTGTTGGATCTTCGCAAAATTTACATCATTAGAAAGGTCTTTTCAAAACGAATCCAATGGTTCCAGTTTCGGGAAAATCCGACGGTCGGATCTCCCGGTACAATCGTTTGAAATTTCGATTTCAAAATACGAACTGCAGCGTCGTTATTCGATTAAATATATAATTATATTTATATATATATAAATATAATCGCCTCTGGCGCTGTTTTTCATCAGATTTGAATTAAACATTCCAGACAATCCAACCGTTGGATTTTTACAAAGTTGGTGCCGTTGGGAAGACATTTCCAAGGCGAACCCGACGGTTGAGGTTTCGGGGAAATCCAATGGTCGGATTCCCCGTACTAGTTGTTTGAAATCACGGTTTCAAAATACGAACTGCATGGCTTCGTTTCGTTTTAATTTTATTTATATTTATATATTTATATAAATATAGTTTCTTCAAAAATTCCTATATCGTTTTCATTTCAAATATTTCACTAGCGCCTTAAATTTTTGGAAAATTTCGCCATAACCTCCCCTGCACCGGGAGCATCGGGAAATCGCAAATAGCTTTCCCGGTCCTTCTAATCTCAAAAAGGAAAAGAAAAAGCCAAGCGGCTAGCCAACAGGCTCATAAAATCATCACCCAAACAAAACAGTAAATGTGTACCTATTTGTCGGGCACAAAATTTTATTCCTCTTCTCTAGCCCCTTTGCTATAACCCGTTCAATGAATATGCATGTACATATATATACAGTTCTTATCATTTATCATTTTCTATTCGACTTCATATTTGATTTCTATTTGGTTTAAAACCACCATTCATTCTAATGTTGCATAAATAGGTGCAAATCATTTCATTAGTTAATTATTGAATATTTCAACTCATATATGTTTATTTTGAACAAGTGGCTATTTTTAACACTTCACATTTCAACGATTTTTGCATACAATAAAAATGTGATTTTTATTGTAAAACAATTCATTTCAAAACACTATTTTTCTATATAGTTCATATAGGTGACAAAATAGGATTTTATATATATAGATAAAAGGTGATTTTTATTATCAAACAAATTATTTCAAAATATGAATACCATTCAACACATGAATTTCTAATCAATGAATGAATATCAATTCAACACATGAATGTTTTCTATAGTTTCTATATATAGATAAAAATGGGATTTTTATTATCAAACAATTTATTTCAAAATATGAATACCATTCAGCACATGAATTTCAAATCAACGAATGAATATCAATTCAACACATGAATGTTTTCTATAGTTTCTATATATAGATAAGAATGTGATTTTTATTATCAAACAATTTATTTCAAAATATGAATACCATTCAACACATGAATTTCAAATCAACGAATGAATATCAATTCAACACATGAATGTTTTCTATAGTTTCTATATATAGATTAAAAATGGGATTTTTATTATCAAACAATTTATTTCAAAATATGAATACCATTCAACACATGAATTTCAAATCAACGAATGAATATCAATTCAACACATGAATGTTTTCTATTCAATGAATAAATATAGTTTAAGCATATGAAAATAATTCAAACACACGAATATTATTCAAAATTTCGGCAGCATAACGGCAGGGTAGTTAAAACCGGGACCGTCCCTAGTACGACTCCTCGCTCTACCTTAAAACCTCGCGGTTTTTGACAATGGGGATCATGCATCTAGTTCGCACGCAGGCGGCATGTATATATTTATTTCATTTCCACAAACTAATCCTATGTGGTTTCAACCAAATATTTTTCAACCACAAGTGGGTATTTTTCAACCACAATCAAATCAATATCAACCACCAACAATCCCAAACAACCATTCGCTATCAATCAATTTTCACAACAATTTCAACCAATAAATATCGTCCATGGTTTGTGGACGAGGTGCGTATATATATATATATTATATATAGCAATTCACTTTTATTTCAACACATATATATATATATATTTTTTAAAAGAAATTGAAGAGTGAGAAATTCTCACCAATAGCTATCCAACTACGACTCTTCCTTTAGAGAAATCTTCGCCAATCTCGCCTTTCGTCGCTTTCGTTGCCCGTATTCTCTACACATGTAAAAATCGAATTTTTACTATGTTATTCAATATATAAAAATCGAATTTTTATTATGCTATTCAATATATAAAAATCGAATTTTGACTTCGCTATTCAATATATAAAAATCGAATTTCAAAAATATAGATTTCGCCTTTTCAAAAATAAAGATTATATTTTTAATATTCCTATGATGTAAAAATTATATTTTTATTACTTTAAAAATATAAAAATCATATCTTACTTCTTCTACTTAATAAAAATTCCGTCTTTTCTATTTTAAAAATATGATCTTTATTTTTTCCAAGTTCAAATCTTTTTCTATTTAAAGTTCAACTCTTTTTCTATTTAAAGTTCAACTCTTTTTCTATTTATATCTTAAACTTAAAATCAGTTTTAAAACTTTTAAAAAAATCAGTTTTTAAATCATTTTAAAAAAAATCAGTTTTAAACCTTTTAAAAAAAATCAGTTTTTAAATCATTTTAAAAAAAATCAGTTTTTAAATCATTTTAAAAAAATCAGTTTTAAACCTAATTAAAATAAAAATAAAAGTAAAATAAAATACTTACTTTGTCTGCGAAGAAAAAGGGGGGGGGTTCGTCAGAGTCGGCGGCAGGAGGAGGTCGTCAGGGCGGTGGCTTCGAGGGGGGCGGCGGAGGCGTCGCGATGCTTCAGGGGGGTTTGGGTGCGTCGCGAGGTGGAGGGGTTCGGGTGCGTCGCGAGGTGGAGAGGATCGGGAAGGAGGAGATGGAGGCGCGGCGGTCGTGGGTCGTCAGAGCGGTGGCGCCTTCGTCGACTGATTTAGGGGTTTTTTTTTATTTCGAACGGCAGAGAGAAAGTGAGGAGAGAGAGAGAGAGAAAAGGGTTTATATAAATTATTATTATTATTAAATTTCTATTTAAAAGTTGACTTTTTATTCGAAGTCGAAATGGGACCCACCGACTGTCGTCTATAGCGTTTTACCCCCCATTCCGGACACAATGGGATATGTATCGCAAGCTGATTTGATCGTTACAATCAGTTCCCGTTGAATTTAAATTTAAATCACTATATTGAATTTTAAACGTACATTTCAAATTACCGGTGTAACAACCCGTATTTTTCGATAACGTGTTAAGACGAGAATCAAGGCAGAATTTAATTTTAAATTCTTAATCAAGTAAAACGGGCTATGCCATTGCGTTCGTCTCGGAAAAATACGCGAAATAGAGTCTGAGTTTTCGAGAATTGGAGTCCGTATGACCAAGATATGGCCTCGCGAAGTTTCACGAAAAATTCCCAAATTAAAGTATACTTAATTAAGTGAAATGGGTTGCGCAGAGAAATATATATATATTGATATATATATATATATATATATATAATTGAAAATTAAATAAATAAATATGCAAAAATGTTCAAAACAGCGAATTGGGAGAGGGGAATAACCGAACCGGCCGATTTTTGAGGTCGACCCGAGCTCGCTGGGTCGACTAGGGGTTAATCCAGGGTGTTTGGCTGTCAACCCGTGGGCCGATTTGCTCAAATGCAGATTTTGCATTTGGATGGTTCTCATGGTTCATCTTTAATCTAAAGGCCCTAGATGGTTCCTACACTTGACTTCTTCCCCAAGACATGCTTTGATGGCTTGGATTGAATCTAGGTTTAATCCTATGGCCTAAAACACTTGCCTAATCTATAAATAAGACCCTAACCTATCCTAAATCCTCATTGTTCATTCATGCAGCTAAACTATGGAAAAATTTTACCTCTCATGGCCTCCACTCTCTTCATAAAATTTCTAAATGGTTTCTATGAGAGATTTTCCATGCATACAAGTGTTTTCAAGCTTGTATGAGTGTCATTAGCTTGCATTTAAGTGAAGTTTCTATCTTTGCATCATAAAGCAAGGGTTTTGATCATTTTGGCTCAAGGGTTCTTATGTTAGAGCTTGCATTTTGGGTCTATTTGATTGCATAAGGGCTTTGTCATATCTTTTGTGCCTTCATAGCAATGTAAGCCCTTTCCCTACTCTTAGATATTAACTATGAAGTTAAATGTTCATGTTGCAAGTTTGGGTTTGATCATTGAGTATGATACATGCTATCATGTCATGCAAGTTTATGAAGTCATTATCTTGATCTTGTGAGCTAAAAGCTACAATCTTTATGTTGAAATGTTGCATTAGGCAACATGAGAACCCTCATAACCCTTATGTCAACTTGCATATGAAGTCATAACCCTTATATGATGATATATGCGAGTTACTAGTCATCATTCCATATCTTTTGTCACCATGATTCGCTTATGTGCCAAGTTTGGGTTTATGCATGTTTTGAGGCTTAAGAATGTAACATGCAAGTTAATGAACACATTTGTGCCTCATTTGCCACCATGATTAACTTGTGGCTTAATATCCATTTTTGTCATGCCTTTGCCAAGTCTCTTCTTTTAATCCATTACGTTGTCGCGAACGTATATGCGAGTTTAAAAGCGTTGGGTTATGTTATGGGTAATTTCTAATGACATGAAAATACAACTTGAAAACATGACTTGAAATATAACATGGAAGTTGACATGTAAGTATGCATAAAAACATAAGCTTGGGAATTTACCTATTAAATTAGGTCTACCCTTTGGGAATTTACCTATTAAGTTAGGTCTACCCAAATGCTTGAAAACTTGTAACATATTTTGGAAACATGATGGACATGACACTTAGATAATATAAGTGTGGCCAACTCGAGGTTGGGTTGAGTTTGCAACGTAAAACTACCCGGAACCGACCGGCCTAACTAGTTGTTGCAAACAATAGGACCCAATGTGAGAAGTTGGTCATGTTGTGCTTGAACCCGAGGTTAGACCAAGTTGTGGTGTAAAGCTACCCGGAACCGACCGACTTAACTAGTAACCACAACAAAGTCTAATGTGAGAGGTGAAGGTGCATTAAGTAATTAATGCCACATGATAGGGTTAAGTTAATTTGATTAATGACTCTTAACCAAATATGACATGGACAAATGGGTTAAGTAATTTGATTAGGCTAATGATACTTAACAAAACATGACAAGGTTGGGTAGGTTAAGTAACTTGATTTGCCTAATGACACTTAACCATTTTTATATGACTAGTGAATGGGTTTAAGTTAACCAACACTTAATCAATCCAACGCGGTAACTTGGTAAGGTTAAGTAAGTTTTCTTAATGACGCTTAACAGAAAAATATGGTTAACGAATATGGTTAAGATTAGACTCAACTAGTCTAAACATGGAAATCGGATGGGGTTAAGTTAGCCTAGACTTAATTAATCCCACTTGGTAGTTTAATGGGGTTAACTTAAACACTTAACTAATCTAAACATGATGAATTGATGTGGTTAAGTGACCTATACTTAACCAATCTAACTCGTGAATTTATTGAGGTTAAGTTAACCTATACTTAACCGATCTAACGTGAAAACATGATAAGGCTATGTCACGAGTCGCTTGAATACACTTGACCGATTTGACTGAGTAAATTGATGGGGTCAAGTTAATATATACTTAACCAATCTAGAATGATAATTGGACGAGGTTAAGTCGTGAATTGCTTAATACATACTTAACCAACGTGAGCATGGTTTGTAGGGTTAAGTCTTGGACTTGGATACTTAGCCAATTTTGACATGATTTGAAGACAAGTTAAGTCTTGGACTTGGATACTTAGCCAATTTTGACATGATTGGTAGACGGGTTAAGTCATGAACTTAAGTGACACTTAATCCATTATGTAAACCCTAGTTCTGAGGATAGGGGATAACCGTAGTTAACAAGGATAACGGGAATAAGGCTAAGTGGTAAACCTTAGTTGAGGAATAACTAAGTAATGATTCTTAGTCAAGGAAATTTAGACCAGTTCATAGATAGATGAGTAACCTGATACGGTAGGTCATCGTTTAAGTATACGAGTAGGAGCAAGTATCTGATTTAGATAAAGGCTCTAGCGAACTGGGTAACGAAGCAGCGGCTTCGGGGAACGTGAGGGTATTCTTGGTATCCCTGTATGAGCTGCCAGGTGATTATACTAGGCTCATGAGAGGTTAAGGTCTGCGTTAGAAGAACCAAGAGTATGCCTTGGTTGCTATGCGAGCGACCTAAAGACGGGGATGGATAGGGGATAGTCGACGATACACGGTCGTACCCTAGATAGCATTTCATCAGACTACCTACCATCTTTGGTCAAGCGTGTACGTACGGAAAGGCAGAGAACACCCAATAGACCATAATTGCTATCTAATTATGGTTGCGGTAAGGCTAGGATTGTGGGTTGGCCAGTAGTGTGTTCTCATACAGGATTTATCATGTCTTGTCTTTCACTATTTGAGGGAGGGGTCGCATGGGACCATAGCCACGTGTAGAAAAACAGACCTTAGCTTCTGCATCGGCAGATAAATCGAAAGCTCCCGACCGAGTCCTGGATTTCTCGATCTGCCCTATGACAGGACTCGGATGGCACGATGTGATACATGTGCATACAGTCATGGAAAATGATTCACGATGAATGCGTGGGAAAAAGGGCGCGGTTGACGGTTAGCGTAAATCCCAGTGGCCCTGGGTGGTTGAACCAAAACCGCGATACGAAAACGTGCAATAGGTAAGCGTAATCCCTAGTGGCCCTAGGTAGCATAAGTCCTAGTTGTACAAACGATAATTCATGTTGGAAGACCCTAGCTAGGTTTAGGGTAACAGTCCAAACCGATCTTAAGGATCATGGAACTATGTTAAAGTAATGTAGAATCTCATGGGAAAGCCCATATGGTCTACGGCAAGGGACTGAACATTTACATGGAATAAATCATACAAGTTGAGTAACCTATATATGCGATATATTAGGTTGACATGGACCATTACACGACTTTTGAGTGAGGGTCATTCTTGGTTAACAATGATACGGTGGGGATACTAGTACGGTAGGTGCAGAGCTAAAATGCAGGATAGATATCATGGGACGTTATACGTGATAGATATCTTAGGGATATTATACTTGATAGAAACCTGACGATGTGATACCTTGTTTTATCTTGACATCGTAATTTATCATGACACCTTAGTTTATCTGAGTTCAGTAGTTCATCCTGTTATTTTGATTTAGCTTATCTATCTTGTCATCATGCTTATGTTCATCTCAGTTTCTCATGTCAGTTAACTTTTACTAGTTTTTATGCTAATAGTAGATAGGGCTTACTCAGTCTTTTTGACTGACCCGTTTTGTTTTGCCTCTTTTCTTCCGTTCCCCCCCCCCCCCCCAGGTTACAGGGAGGAAATACTGTTGTTTAGTTCGGACTTCTTCTGCTTGAAGGTCATCATGGATGGCTTGGACTTTTCTTGGCTAATGGCTACTTTACTGTTTTTACTTGGGGAATAATTTATGAAAATGTCTTTATGCTTCTTTACTATTGCAAGACAGGTTTTGATGTACTCTGATGTAAAAGGCTTTAGACCTTATTTATTCATGTTATGAAAGTTTGATTTTACTTCCGCTATTTTTATATGTTCTGTCTTGTGATATTTCTGTGCATGTTTACCAATAATGCCCCTCTAAAGCTAGTGCATTCCTTTGCGAGTGACCCTAGCGGAGGCGGGGTGTTACATGTGGTATCAGAGCAGAAGGTTACCAGACTAGGCAAAAGTTTTTAAAGACCTTCTGAAAACTATTTGAAAATCGTTTACAAAGAAGCATTTTTTAAAGAAAATTTTCTTTTAAAAGAAAAAGGATATTCCCCAAAGGCCATTAGCACTATCCTTGTTTCCTTAATTGAATCTCTTCTCCTTTCTTTCCTCCATCTGTAGTCACAGTGGTTTTAACTGCGACTAGTCTTTTCTATCTACGAAAGTGCTTTCCATGCGATGGAGGTGGTTTTCAAGAGACCAGTGGCCGCGTTATAAGAAAGGATAGTGAGAAAGAGGATAAAGGATACGAGCTTAAGGATGAGCAACTTGTTGGTATGGCTTAGTCCTCAAAGGAGGGAGAAAGATGAACAATGAAACCCATGACGAGAAAGTATCTTTGGTATGGTGAAACGGGACGGATAGTTAAGTATTGTGGGACAAGGAAAAGATCATCGTTGTATACCCTCACTAGAGTACCTGAGTAGGGGGATAACATCCTTGTTGAAGATCTAGTTATTCTTTTCTATCATCCCGCCAAGACTTTGTTTTGATCCCCGCATCATTTAAGTCCGCTTCGGTAGTTGAGTCTCTGCACCTTAAGTACTAACGTAATAGAGAATCCCATTTTTGTCTCAAAGTCCTATTGGAGAATCAGTCCATTTATACATGACTTGTTTGGATTTGGGAATGTCTATGCCAAGTGTTGAGTTTGGAAATAATGCTTATGTTTATAAGCTAGGGATGGATTCTAGGGATGAAGTGGTTATCCAGTAGGGGGTGCCACTCTCGGTTTTGATAGGAGGGTAGTTAGACCTTTTGACTAGCCTTGGTAATGCCCTCGAAGTATCGGGTAACCTTTTTGAGGTTCTGTCATGACTAGTTACTTAGAATCCCTTGATGCCTTTATTGGAAATTTGAAGCCCGATCGAGTGGTGTTCGCCAATAAGACGGATGGTTTACTTCATTTATGCATGGGTTATAGAGATCACCCTAGTAAGTGCGCATGATAACCTGATTGACATCTGTTTACTTTCAAGAGAAATTTCTTCTACATGGAATGCCTTATAGTATATAAACGAGATCCAAGATTCACTAGTGAATTTTGGAAAGCTTGCATGAGATCATGAGTACGCAGTCATGTTTGCGCCAAGTATTCTAGAAAAAGGATAAGTGCAAGTGGAACGAGAGGCGACGAAGAAATGAGTTTTAGCTCATGTTATGGAAGCAGGAAATAAGAAGCTACGAAATCGCGAAGTTAAAGGGCGGTCAAGGCACAATGGAAGTAAGCCCGAGGAAATACGACTTTGATGGTCAAAGACTAGATACGCGCATGATATCTCTTTTCGGGAGTATATCCTTGATCCCTGTTTCTGTAGAGCTTACTTGTAGGTTATCTCTTGTGGACATCCTCTCGGTCCTACTTCTGTTACAAACCCCGTAAGGAGTTTGTCTTGTTTATCTTCTCGGCCCTGTTTCAGGGAATTCTAGGTAGAACCCTATGGATGTAAACATGTATTTGAAACATGTTATGATTGATATGGTTGCAAGTGGTTGCTCGTGGATGCGCAAATACACATTAGATACTAGCTCGACTCGGTCACATTTCATATTGCATATGCACGAGTATTTATACTTGTTTATGGATGAAATCGAATGTATTATCATGCGGTTGTTGCATATGAATGAATGATTGTGCACGCATATAGTATCTATATGACTAGGACTATTTGCATACATGTTGGATTCATGGCACTATACATATTTTACATTAGAAAGATTATTCAGGCCTGATCATTAGCATTAGCTAAGGAACATGTACACACACGTTTTGCATATATTCATACAGCATTAGAAATCATCTAAGGACAATGGTTGCTTGTGGATGATGTTTTGAGTAGATGGATGACGGATGGTAGGATATGTTCTTCCTAACTTGGAGATTTCGGGGACGAAATCCTAAAAGGTGGGGAGAATGTAACAACCCATATTTTTCGATAATGTGTTAAGACGAGAATCAAGGCAGAATTTAATTTTAAATTCTGAATCAAGTAAAACGGGCTATGCCATTGCGTTCGTCTCGGAAAAATACGTGAAATAGAGGCTGAGTTTTCGAGAATTGGAGTCCGTATGACCAAGATATGGCCTCGCGAAGTTTCACGAAAAATTCCCAAATTAAAGTATAGTTAATTAAGTGAAATGGGTTGCGCAGAGAAATATATATATATTGATATATATATATATAATTGAAAATTGAATAAATAAATATGCAAAAATGTTCAAAACAGCGAATTGGGAGAGGGGAATAACCGAAACGGCCGATTTTTGAGGTCGACCCGAGCCCTCTGGGTCGACTAGGGGTTAATCCAGGGTGTTTGGCTGTCAACCCGTGGGCCGATTCGCTCAAATGCAGATTTTGCATTTGGATGGTTCTCATGGTTCATCTTTAATCTAAAGGCCCTAGATGGTTCCTACACTTGACTTCTTCCCCAAGACATGCTTTGATGGCTTGGATTGAATCTAGATTTAATCCTATGGCCTAAAACACTTGCCTAATCTATAAATAAGACCCTAACCTATCCTAAATCCTCATTATTCATTCATGCAACTAAACTATGGCAAAATTTTACCTCTCATGGCCTCCACTCTCTTCATAAAATTTCTAAATGGTTTCTATGAGAGATTTTCCATGCATACAAGTGTTTTCAAGCTTGTATAAGTGTCATTAGCTTGCATTCAAGTCAAGTTTCTATCTTTGCATCATAAAGCAAGGGTTTTGATCATTTTGGCTCAAGGGTTCTTATGTTAGAGCTTGCATTTTGGGTCTATTTGATTGCATAAGGGCTTTGTCATATCTTTTGTGCCTTCATAGCAATGTAAGCTCTTTCCCTACTCTTAGATATTAACTATGAAGTTAAATGTTCATGTTGCAAGTTTGGGTTTGATCATTGAGTATGATACATGCTATCATGTCATGCAAGTTTATGAAGTCATTATCTTGATCTTGTGAGCTAAAAGCTACAACCTTTATGTTGAAATGTTGCATTAGGCAACATGAGAACCCTCATAACCCTTATGCCAACTTGCATATGAAGTCATAACCCTTATTTGATGATATATGCGAGTTACTCGTCATCATTCCATATCTTTTGTCACCATGATTCGCTTATGTGCCAAGTTTGGGTTTATGCATGTTTTGAGGCTTAAGAATGTAACATGCAAGTTAATGAACACATTTGTGCCTCATTTGCCACCATGATTAACTTGTGCCTTAATATCCATTTTTGTCATGCCTTTGCCAAGTCTCTTCTTTTAATCCATTACGTTGTCGCGAACGTATATGCGAGTTTAAAAGCGTTGGGTTATGTTATGGGTAATTTCTAATGACATGAAAATACAACTTGAAAACATGACTTGAAATATAACATGGAAGTTGACATGTAAGTATTCATAAAAACATAAGCTTGGGAATTTACCTATTAAATTAGGTCTACCCTTTGGGAATTTACCTATTAAGTTAGGTCTACCCAAATGCTTGAAAACTTGTAACATGTTTTGGGAAACATGATGGACATGACACTTAGATAATATAAGTGTGGCCAACTCGAGGTTGGGTTGAGTTTGCAACGTAAAACTACCCGGAACCGACCGGCCTAACTAGTAGTTGCAAACAATAGGACCCAATGTGAGAAGTTGGTCATGTTGTGCTTGAACCCGAGGTTAGACCAAGTTGTGGTGTAAAGCTACCCGGAACCGACCGGCTTAACTAGTAACCACAACAAAGTCTAATGTGAGAGGTGAAGGTGCATTAAGTAATTAATGCCACATGATATGGTTAAGTTAATTTGATTAATGACTCTTAACCAAATATGACATGGACAAATGGGTTAAGTAATATGATTAGGCTAATGATACTTAACAAAACATGACAAGGTTGGGTAGGTTAAGTAACTTGATTTGCCTAATGACACTTAACCATTTTTATATGACTAGTGGAGGGGGTTAAGGTAACCAACACTTAATCAATCCAATGCGATAACTTGGTAAGGTTAAGTAAGTTTTCTTAATGACAATTAACCGAAAAATACGGTTAACGAATGGGGTTAAGATTAGACTCAACTAGTCTAAACATGGAAATCGGATGGGGTTAAGTTAGCCTAGACTTAATTAATCCCACTTGGTAGTTTAATGGGGTTAAGTTAAACACTTAACTAATCTAAACATGATTAATTGATGTGGTTAAGTGACCTATACTTAACCAATCTTGTGACGATCCCAAAACCCCGTGGCACAGTGTTAAGGATAATCATTGGAATATAACACATTAATCATCATTAGCAGATCACAGATAATAGCATAAACAGAAAATAGAATAATTTACACACATATGACAGCGGAATCATATAGATAACATCACATCAGAGAAGCACAGTACAGGATACAACTTAGTGCATAATGATACATAATCAGTCACCATCGCCTGAGGCGGAATCATACATAAAGAGTACACAAAAGGAATATCAGTCTACATCGCCAGTGGCGGAATCATAATATAGATACAATAATGGCGGAGAAAATCCAAGTCAGCACGGTGTAGTCAAGCCTCGCCATGAGCCAAAAGGTGCGTCAGAAACCTGTAACTAGGCTGCCCGTGTGAAAATGAGGGCACCCGAGTTTGCAAGGTGAAACAAACTACGAGTCAGTCATGGGACTGGTATGAGAAATCTATTCAACTTATTAACAACAATAATAAGGCAAATCAAAGGACCACGCCACTTTCGCGGAACGGGTTTACTCCAATGAGTGCTAGTGCATGAAGTAAAGTAAATGATTAAATCAACACAATGCTTTTTCTAAAATGAAGCCATTATAAGACTCAGGTCCCATCACACAATGCAACGCAAGCCGGAGGATAGAGTTTTTACCTTATAATGGCCAAAGATGCTTCATACGAATAAAACAAAAGTGCTTGATATTATTACTAGTGCATATATGTTTCGAAAGCGATTTCAATCATAAATATCAATCATAGGCGGCATAAATGACCCATACCACTATGTCGCCATACTAGTAATACAATCACAACTGCACATATCGTACTGGAAATTGGGTTCCTTCATGAGTCGAGGCAAGGGGCAAGCTCCTCTCCGATTCGAGACACTCTAGCAAATGCCTCGGGACCGCACACAGCAATCCCCTGGATCCTCCAAGGCCGGTCCTCTCTTACTTTTGAGGATTGGCAATTCCTGAACACACGTTTCCCGGTCCTTACAGACCTATAATCGAGGCGCCTCGCATTCCAACAACCACACAGGTGAAAAAGATATAAATGTCAGGGCTGGGAGGTCACTGACACCACCATAGCTAGAAAGAAACGTCATGCACTCCTTGGGTCCTTCTCCCGTTTTTGACTCATACCGAGGTGTGAGGCTCACGAATTCACGTTATACACAAAGCTACGTCACACAGACCATGCTTTGATCATCAACCACAAGACTTTGCTTTGCAACAGAAGCCTTGATCATATGCCACTTAGGCGTGCCACACAGGCAATCCACTCCATGCGACTGATTTCTGTCAATACATAACCTCTAAGCTCGTACGTCTCAGAGAAGGGCATTAAGCAAGAGAATAAATTCTCCGCCGCCAAACAGATATATATTTAACAGAGATCAATCAACATAGAACAAAATCCAATGTCAGACACACAGTCCATTTACAAGTCCGTTCTGGGTCTGAACGAAACCGGAGGCACCAATTCCTCGCATATCCGTACAATCAACACTATGTTTGGACGGCTACTACTTCAATTCCTTCATGGTAGCTACTCCAATCACGAGCATCAGTAGCGCCCATCCATCCAACATGGAGATCGTCGGTCTTCAGTCGTCTTCGACTCTTCGACTTCTCAACGTCGATCGATTATTTGAAATGAGATAAACTCGGCCTTTTCAAATAACCCACGTATATTTAGATTTTCAAACCAATTAATCATAGGGTTGAACTATTCAACATTCACATTTCAGTTATTTAGTTATAATTTTCACGTCAAATACATTCAACCATCACATATCAAGCAAACACAACAAAATTGGTTTATTTTCACTCTATACCGTCTATAGCACTTAATAACGATATATCGCCATTTTTATTTAATTTAAAACGGCCATATTTAATTAAACGACGTTTCTGGTCGTGTCGACGCACTGGCGCTGCTTTCCACTAATTTTGTTTTACACATATAGGAAAATCTAACCGTTGGATCTTCACAAATTTTACATCATTAGGAAGGTCTTTCCAAAACGAACCCAACGGTTCCAGTTTTAGGAAAATCCGACGGTCGGATCTTCCACACTAACCATTTGAAGTTACGATTTCAATTTACGAACTGCAGCGTCGTTATTCGATTTAATTTAATTATATTTATATATATATATAAATATAATCGTTTCTAGCACTGTTTTTCCTTGATTTTGAATTAAACATTCCAGACAATCCAACCGTCGGATCTTCACAAAGTTGGTGCCGTTGGAAAGATATTTCCAAGGCGAACCCAACGGTTGAGGTTTCGGGAAAATCCAATGGTCGGATCTTCCGCACTAGTCGTTTGAAACCACGGTTTCAAAATATGAACTGCACGGCCACGTTTCGTTTTAATTATATTTATATTTATATATTTATATAAATATAGTTCATTCAATAATTTCTATATCGTTTTCACTTCAAATATTTTTCTAACACCCTAAAATTTTGGAAAATTTCGCCATAACCTCCCCTGTACCGGGGGCATCGGGAAATCGCAAATAGCGTTCCCGGTCCTTCTAATCTCAAAAAGAAAAATAAAAAGCCAAGCGGCTAGCCAATAGGCTCATAAAATCATCACCCAAACAAAACAGTAAATGTGTACCTATTTGTTGGGCACAAAATTTTATTCCTCTTCTCTAGCCCCTTTTGCTTTAACCTGTTCAATAGATATTCATGCATATATATACAATTTCTAACATGTATCATTTTCTATTCAACTTCATATTTGATTTGCTTTGGTTTAAAAACACCACTCATTCTAATATCGCATGCATAGGCTAAAATCATATCATTAGCTAGTTAATGTATATTTCAACTCATGCACGTTTATTCGAACCAGTGGCTATTTTTAACCCTTCACATTTCAAAGATGATAATTTTGGCGAACTAAAGTAGATTTCAACACATGACTATTTTATTTAGTTCCTATGCATGTTAAAAATAATATTTCTATCACAAATATTTGTTTCAACGTCTGCATATTTTTAGCATATCACACATATGATAAAAATGATATTTTTATCATTTAAAATATTTATTCAACCAATGTATGGTTTCAACACTTCATAGTTTCAATAAAAATGTAATTTTATCGTTCAATCTTTTTATTCAACACATGAACTTTTCCACTACACACATTTCTCAACAAATGAGTATTTCCACACATGGACGATTTATTTATGTTGTTCATATTAGAAAGATGAAATTTTTATGATTGAAATTATTTATATAAGGCGAATATTTTTCATACTTCATATATATATAAAAATGTGATTTTTATTGTTTATACACTCCATTCATTCACAAATGAATTTTATTTTCACACAACACTTTTCAACACATGAATATTTCCACACATGGACATAGTTTCAATATATGACTTTAATTTCAATGCATGTAAAATAATTTCAACATATGAAATTAATTCTAACACACAAAGATTATTCAAAATTTCGGCAGCATAACGGCAGGGTAGTTAAACCGGCACCGTCCCTAGTACGGCTCCTCACTCTACCTTAAAACCTCGCGGTTTTTGACAATGGGGATCATGCATCTAATTCGCACGTAGGCGGCATGTTTATATTTATTTCATTTCCACAAACTAATCCTATGTGGTTTCAACCAAATATTTTCCAACCACAAACGGGTATTTTTCAACCTCAATCAATTCAATACCATCCACAAACAATCCCAAACAACCATTTGCCGTCAACCAATTTTCACAACAATTTCAACCAAATAAATATCGTCCATGGTTTGTGGACGAGGGGGCGTATATAAATATATAAATATTTATATATAGCAATTCACTTTTATTTCCACACATATATATATATATAAAAAGAAATTGAAGAGTGAGAATTTCTCACCAATAGCTATCCAATAACACGACTCTTCCTTTATGGAAACCTTCGCCTATTTCGTCTTCTTGTCGCTTTCGTTGCCCGTATTCTCTACATAGGTAAAAATCGAATTTTTACTATGTTATTCAATATATAAAGATCATATTCTAAAAACAAAGATTACATTTTTAATATTCTTATGATGTAAAAATTATATTTTTATTACTTTAAAAATACAAAAATAATGTCTTGCTCCTTCTACCTAATAAAAATCCCGTCTTTCTCTTTTTAAAAATATGATCTTAATTTTTGCAAGTTCAAATCTTTTTCTACTAAAAGATTAAACCTTTTTTTTCTATTTCAAAGTTTAAATCTTTTTTTCTATTTCAAAGTTTAAACCTTTTTTCTTTTTCAAAGTTTAAACCTTTTTCTATTTCAAAGTTTAAACCTTTTTTCTTTTTCAAAGTTTAAACCTTTTTTCTTTTAAAAAAAAACAGTTTTTAAAATTCTTTTCAAAAATTCTGTTTTTACATTCTTTTTAAAAAATTCAGTTTTTATTTTCTTTAAAAATTCTGTTTTTCCATTCTAAAAAAAAGAAACAGTTTTTAAATCTTAAACAAATCAGTTTTTGTTTTCTTTAAAAATCAGTTTTTAAAATTCTTTTCAAAAATTCTGTTTTTACATCTTTTTAAAAAATTCAGTTTTTATTTTCTTTTAAAAATTCAGTTTTTATTTTCTTTAAAAATTCAGAAATTAGTTTTTAAATCGGTTTTATAAATCAGTTTTTATAAAACAAAAAAAAATCAGTTTTATAACTAAAAAAAATCAGTAATTAGTTTTTAAAACGGTTTTATAAATCAGTTTTTATAAAAAAAAAATAAAAAAAAAAATAACTAAATCACTCACCGATCTTGCGAAGGGGAGGAGGGAAGACGAGGGCGTCGGCAGGCTTCGAGGGTGGCGTTCGGAGGTGTCGCGGTGATGTTCGTCGGTGAAGGCGGGGTCTTCGGGGTCTTCGCTGGAAGGAGGAGGTCGTGCGGTGGGGGGCTTCGGCGAAGTCTTCGTCGGCGGGTTCGAGGTAAGGCGGCGGCACGATTTAGGTTTTTAGGTTTTTTTTTTTCCTTTCTGGTAAATGAATCGGGGGGGGGGGGGGGGCAATGAAGAAGAAAAGGAGGGAGTATTTTTTTTTTTTTATTATTTAATTATTTAATTTTGCACAAGGGTTGACTTTTACATACGACCTCGAAACGAGGCCCACCGCCTGTCGTCCATAGCGTTTTACCCCCATTCCGAACACAATGGGATATGTATCGTAAGCTGGTTTGATCGTTACCATCAGTGTCCGTTGAATTTACATTTAAATCCTTATATTGAATTTTAAACGTACATTTCAAATTACCGGGGTCACACACTAACTAGAAAAATTCCAGAAAAATATTTTCTAGTTTCGTATTGACGATACGGTCCTAACAAAACTAGTTTCGTCGAATTCTGAGACTGTTTGAAAAATGGCCAATTTCCTGTCGATTATATTCAACAAAAACTGGTCAAACGCGTTTTCTTTTGCCACGCTCACATATTGATTCGAAAAATTATGAAATTTGAAACCTAGCAATAGTTTGACATCCCGGACCCGACAAAAGTGGTTTCGTCGAATTCCGAGGCCGTTTGCAAAATATCAATTTTCCACCCTGCATAGTCAGTCAAAGTTCGAATTCAAATTTTCAAACTGACTTACTATTTCTTAACTCACAAATTTATTGAAATATTCTATTTCAATGGTTCAAATTGCTTTGAAAAAATCAATTTAAAATTTTTAAATTGGCTCGTATTTTCCTGGTTATTACAAATCTAACTCGTGAATTTATTGAGGTTAAGTTAACCTATACTTAACCAATCTAACGTGAAAACATGATAAGGCTAAGTCACGAATCGCTTGAATACACTTGACCGATTTGACTGAGTAAATTGATAGGGTCAAGTTAATATATACTTAACCAATCTAGAATGATAATTGGACGAGGTTAAGTCGTGAATTGCTTAATACATACTTAACCAACGTGAGCATGGTTTGTAGGGTTAAGTCTTGGACTTGGATACTTAGCCAATTTTGACATGATTTGAAGACGGGTTAAGTCTTGGACTTGGATACTTAGCCAATTTTGACATGATTGGTAGACGGGTTAAGTCATGAACTTAAGTGACACTTAATCCATTATGTAAACCCTAGTTCTGAGGATAGGGGATAACCGTAGTTAACAAGGATAACGGGAATAAGGCTAAGTGGTAAACCTTAGTTGAGGAATAACTAAGTAATGATTCTTAGTCAAGGAAATTTAGACCAGTTCATAGATAGATGAGTAACCTGATACGGTAGGTCATCGTTTAAGTATACGAGTAGGAGCAAGTATCTGATTTAGATAAAGGCTCCAGCGAACTGGGTAACGAAGCAGCGGCTTCGGGGAACGTGAGGGTATTCTTGGTATCCCTCTATGAGCTGCCAGGTGATTATACTAGGCTCATGAGAGGTTAAGGTCTGCGTTAGAAGAACCAAGAGTATACCTTGGTTGCTATGCGAGCGACCTAAAGACGGGGATGGATAGGGGACAGTCGACGATACACGGTCATACCCTAGATAGCATTTCGTCAGAATACCTACCATCTTTGGTCAAGCGTGTACGTACGGAAAGGCAGAGAACACCCAATAGACCATAATTGCTATCTAATTATGGTTGCGGTAAGGCTAGGATTGTGGGTTGGCCAGTAGTGTGTTCTCATACAGGATTTATCCTGTCTTGTCTTTCACTAGTTGAGGGAGGGGTCGCTTGGGACCATAGCCACGTATAAAAAAACAGACCTTAGCATCTGCATCGGCAGATAAATCGAAAGCTCCCGACTGAGTCCTGTATTTCTCGATCTGCCCTGTGACAGGACTCGGATGGCACGATGTGATACATGTGCATACAGTCATGGAAAACGATTCACGATGAATGCGTGGGAAAAAGGGCGCGGTTGACGGTTAGCGTAAATCCCAGTGGCCCTGGGTGGTTGAACCAAAACCGCGATACGAAAACGTGCAATAGGTAAGCGTAATCCCTAGTGGCCCTAGGTAGCATAAGTCCTAGTTGTACAAACGATAATTCATGTTGGAAGACCCTAGCTAGGTTTAGGGTAACAGTCCAAACCGATCTTAAGGATCATGGAACTATGTTAAAGTAATGTAGAATCTCATGGGAAAGCCCGTATGGTCTACGGAAAGGGACTGAACATTTACATGGAATAAAACATACAAGTTGATTAACCTATATATGCGATATATTAGGTTGACATGGACCATTACACGACTTTTGAGTGAGGGTCATTCTTGGTTAACACATGATACGGTGGGGATACTAGTACGGTAGGTGCAGAGCTAAAATGCAGGATAGATATCATGGTACGTTATACGTGATAGATATCTTGGGGATATTATACTTGATAGAAACCTGACGATGTGATACCTTGTTTTATCTTGACATCGTAATTTATCATGACACCTTAGTTTATCTGAGTTCAGTAGTTCATCCTGTTATTTTGATTTAGCTTATCTATCTTGTCATCATGCTTATGTTCATCTCAGTTTCTCATGTCAGTTAACTTTACTAGTTTTTATGCTAATAGTAGATAGGGCTTACTCAGTCTTTTTGACTGACCCGTTTTGTTTCGCCTCTTTTCTTCCGTTCCCCCCCCCAGGTTACAGGGAGGAAATACTGTTGTTTAGTTCGGACTTCTTCTGCTTGAAGGTCATCATGGATGGCTTGGACTTTTCTTGGCTAATGGCTACTTTACTGTTTTTACTTGGGGAATAATTTATGAAAATGTCTTTATGCTTCTTTACTATTGCAAGACAGGTTTTGATGTACTCTGATGTAAAAGGCTTTAGACCTTATTTATTCATGTTATGAAAGTTTGATTTTACTTCCGCTATTTTTATATGTTCTGTCTTGTGATATTTCTGTGCATGTTTACCAATAATGCCCCTCTAAAGCTAGTGCATTCCTTTGCGAGTGACCCTAGCGGAGGCGGGGTGTTACAACCGGGGTCACATACTAACTAGAAAAATTCCAGAAAAATATTTTCTAGCTTCGTATTGATGATACGGTCCTAACAAAACTAGTTTCGTCGAATTCTGAGACCGTTTGAAAAATGGCCAATTTCCAGTCGATTAAAATCAACAAAAACTGGTCAAACGCGTTTTCCTTTGCCACGCTCACATATTGATTCGAAAAATTATGAAATTTGAAACCTAACAATAACTTGACCCTGCGGATCCAACAAAAGTGGTTTCGTCGAAATCCGAGGTCATTTGCAAAATGTCCATTTTTAAGGGCCTGAATTCCATAACGACTATTCAGAATTTTCAACTGGACATATCTTTTGATTCCCGCTATCAAATTTCGATTGGTCAGATTCGTTGGAAAGATATCATCAATTAGATCCTAATGTTTTTGGTTTCACTAAAATCCGGATTGTTTTGCACCCGGTATATTCAATTGAAGTTTGAAATCGAATTATCGAACTACCGCGCCATTTTCAATTCTATGTATAATTATAATTAATTATATTCGTTTTCAAATGTCGATTCAAACTCAGTTTTCATCGCCATTATTTAAAATATTTATTTTAAATATTTAAAATCCATTATTTTAGCCAATTTAAAAATTTTTAATTGGTTCAGATTTTCTGGGTCGTTACAATCTCCCCCACTTAAAACTTTTCGTTCCCGAAAAGGAATAAAGTCGAAAGTGGTTTGATAAATCTACAATCACACAATACAACAACTAATCCAATTGTTTTTAACCTTCAAAAATATACTAATCAAATTTTATACCCCTTTAAAAATCCTTCAGACTATATAATTAAAAGTGCACATCTATGAAAAGAAAATAACAATAGAGTAGAGAATTGAATGGTAGTGCAAAGTCGGGTAAATGTACCTGGCACCGGAGTCATTCAGAGATATCTACTCGGCATCTGGGATAAGATTTCTGAATGCTCTCCTCAGTTTCCCAAGCACAATCTCGCGGATCTCCACTCCATTGCACTTTGACTAAGTGAACCTTCTTGTTTCTCAGCTCTTTGGTTTCTTTGCCGATGATCTTTAGCGGCTCATGCCTCACAGCTAATTCTGGAGTAATTTCAATATCCTGCCGAGCTGCTTCTTCCACGATCAAATCTGGATCATGAACATGCTTTCGAAGTTGAGATATATGAAATACATCATGCACTCCAGGCAACCAATCTGGCAATTTAACTTTATATGCGAGAGTCCCAATCCGTTCCAGAATAGGAAACGGACCAATGAATTTGGGTGCCAACTTTCCAGTTTTACCGAACCGGATAACTCCTCTCATCGGCGATACTTTCAAATATACATAGTCGCCAACTTCAAAGGATATATCTCTTCTTCTTCTATCGGCATAGCTCTTTTGTCGGCTTTGAGCGGCGAGTAATCGCTTCTTAATAAAATCGACTTTGTCGGCAGCATCTCGAATCATATCAGGCCCTAACACAAGTCTATTTCCAGGCTCGACCCAACAAGCAGGAGATCGGCACGGTCTACCATACAATGCTTCGAATGGCGACATTGTCAGGCTTGCCTGATAGCTGTTGTTATAAGAGAATTCAGCCAAATGTAGATGGTCTTCCTATGATCCACCGAAATCTATAACACAAGCCCGCAATAGATCTTCTAAAATGCGATTCACCCTCTCAGTCTGACCGTCTGTCTGAGGATGATAAGCGGTGCTCAAGTTTAACTTCGTTCCCAGCTCGACTTGAAATGCTTCCCAGAATTTGCTAGTGAATATTGTATCTCTATCACTGACTATACTGAGCGGCACTCCATGTAGTCTAACTATTTCCCTGAAGTATATCTGTGCCAGACTCTGAGCGGTTCTATTTGACCTGACAGGTATGAAATGGGCGGTCTTCGTGAAGCGATCTACGATCACCCAAATACTGTCATTTCCTTTTCTGGTTCTGGGCAAACCATCAATGAAATCCCTAGAAATATGCTCCCACTTCCAACCAGGAACTTCCAGTGGTTGTAATAATCCAGCCAATTTCTGTTGGTCGCTTTTAACTAGCTGGCAAGTAGGGCATCGGCTAACGTATATCGAGATGTCTCTTTTTAACGACTTCCACCAGAATGTGCGTTTGATATCGTTATACATTTTATTCACACTTGGATGGATACTGAGCTTAGATTTGTGACATTCATCCAGTACATCCCTTCTGAGTTCAGGAATATCTGGAACGCAAATTCGCCCTTCTAACCTCAGAATCCCTTCGCTGTCTAGCTGGAAATCCGAAGCATTGCCCTCACGAATTCGCTGACTTATTCCTTTGATAAATTGGTCGTCCTCTTGGAGAGCCGATATCTTATCAATCAACGAAGTCGCAATGATGAAACTGGCGATCATTTCATTCTTTCGGCTTAACGCATCGGCCACGACATTGGCTTTCCCTGGAGTATATATAATTTCAAAGTCATATGCTGCAAGAAACTCCAGCCAACGTTGCTGCCTCAAATTTAAGTCCTTCTGAGTGAACAGATACTTTAATGACTGGTGATCTGTAAACAGTTCAAATCTCTTGCCCAGAAGATAGTGTCTCCAGATTTTCAAAGAGAATATGATAGCCAATAATTCAAGATCATGAGTTACATAGTTTTTCTCGTGCGGCTTCAGTTGACGGCTAGCATAAGCAATCACTTGGCCTCTTTGCATTAACACTGCGCCAAGGCCTTCTCTAGAAGCATCAGTCCATACTTTTAAATCCTGGTTGCCATCGATGATGGTTAACACTGGAGCAGTTGTTAATCTCAACTTTAGCTCTTCGAAAGCCTCCTCACTTTCTGGAGTCCATTTGAATTTAGAGTGCTTCTTCGTAAGCTTTGTTAAATGTCCAGATATCTTCGAAAAGTTTTTAACGAACTTCCGGTAATAACTAGCCAATCCGAGAAAACTGCGGACTTCATTGGGGGTACTGGGTTGTTTCCAATTCTGAATGGCCGTGATTTTGCTTGGATCCACAGCGATTCCTTCTTTCGATACGACGTGGCCCAGAAATTTTACTTCATCTTGCCAGAAGATACATTTGGAAAATTTGGCTTTTAATACATTCCTTCTGAGAATTCGAAAACCTGTTCCAGATGCTTTTCATGTTCGGCTTTTGATTTAGAGAAGATTAGAATATCGTCAATAAAAACCAGAACAAATTTATTCAATACTCCTCTGAATACTATGTTCATTAGATCGACGAAGTAAGCGGGAGCGTTACATAAGCCGAATGGCATTACTAACCACTCGTAGAATAGGTCGGGACCTCTGAACGCTGTCATTGGAACACACTCTTCGGCAATTCGGAGTTGATGGAAGCCTGTAGCTAGGTCCATTCGTGAAAATACTTGTGCGCCATTTAATCTATCTAACAAGTCATCTATCCGCGGCAATGGATATTTGTTCTTTATTGTCTGTTTGTTCAGATCACGATAATCCACACATAACCGTAGAGTACCGTCAGATTTTGGGACAAATACCACTGCTGCACCCTAATCAGAGAAACTAGGCCTTATCAGACCTTTCCATACTAGCCGTCGTGTTTGATTGTCTAATTCCTCCTTCTCTTTCAAGGACATTCTTCGAATAGCGTGAACTACTGGCCTTGCATTTGGAATTAAAGCAATTTTGAAATCTATTTCTCTCTGCGGAGGTAAGCGAACAACTTCCTCGAATACATCCGCATAGTTCTTGACGACGGGAATATCTTTGATGAGGTCAGGAATATTTTCTGCGACCTCAGGGATATTTTCTATTTGAGCCGGAGAAACATCGAGAGCTGACCAGAAATCTTTTCTATTTGAAGTCGGGCCTTCACATGGTATGGTTATATAATTCCCCGATTGGGCCTTTGCATTAACCACTCTCTCGGCGCATTTAACTTCAGCTTCATATCTAGTTAGCCAATCCAATCCCAGAATAAGATCGAATTCATTAAAATTCATGATGATAGAGATAATAGGGAATTTATAGCAGGAAAAGGAGACAGGTACTGCACAAATCCAACTGAGATTGATAGAACCCCCGACCGGATTCTGGACAGTCATTGGTTCCTTGAGCTTCCTCAAATTCAAATCTAGTTTCTTAGCGGCACTCTTTGAAATAAAGCTTCGTGACGCGCCTGTGTCAAACAGTACTTTGACTGGAATGTTTTTGACAGTAAGCGTGCCTTCTAACACATCAGACCTTTCTCGACTATCTGAGGGTGCTGAGGTTTCTGCTACTTCATTCACTTGAACTATTTCTGTCTTTTTCAACTGCCAGCAATCTTGCTTTACGTGACCAGCCTGATGGCAGAGATTGCATTTTCTATTTTCTTGAAGCTTTCCACCCGATTTAAATCCATCAATTTTTCGTTTCTTCGAAGATTTACAATTTCCTTGCAAATGCCCTTTCTTATGGCAGTTATTGCATATGGCAGTCGTTGCTGGTTCTTTTTCGGATCTGGCCCTTTTTCGATTTACTTCGGGCTCCTTACCGACTTCAGACATTGTACTGGCTTCAGGACGATCAGTTTCAGACTCAATTTTATTACTAGAGCTGACTTCCTCTTCGTCGCGCAACATGCCTTTCTTATGGAGATCTTCATATTGATAAGCCATATAAATCATTTCTGAAAAAGGAAGCTTCACATGCCCCAATACTTTATTCTGGTATTTCCTTTGAAGTCCTTGAATAAATCTCATATTTTTCCTCTTTGGATTTTGAATTAGATGAGGAGCAAAGTGAGAAAGTTCATTGAATTTCTTATGATATTCGGGAATGGTCATATCCCCTTGTATCAGATAGGAAAATTCATCGCATAGTCGCTCGGTCGCTTCGGGAGGAGTAAATTTTTCTAGGAAAGTCACTTTGAATCTATCCCAGGTGATATCACCTTCTGGATTATCTTTAATAACTGAATCCCACCAAAACAAAGCTTCGTCTTCGAGTGCCCAGGAGGCCAGTAATCTTTTCTGGTCATCCCTCAGTTTTAAGGCTTCGAAGATTTTCTCAGCCGAACGAATCCAAGCTTGTGTTCTCATAATAGATTCTTCGCCCGAGAACGGCTTTCCACCCAGATTCCTATATTTCACAAATAGAGCTTCTATATCCGGGTCCGTATTACTTCTTCTGTTTCTGGCGCTCATTTTCTAGTACTTCTGCAAATGGCAGATCAAGTGTCAGGTCAACAGAAAAGATATTTCAAAATATAGAGACAAATACTTGAATGTAAATGTGTCTATCGAGGTGTTATTTCTTTTTGCTACTCATACTAGGATATTACTGATCCTATCTGTATTGAGTTGCCCGTCCTAGAACACTACTGGTTCTATTTCTGACGAGTTCGTTAATATGTTATATTCCAGAACTAAGCTTAACCAAAGCTCTGATACCACGTTGAGACGACCCA
This sequence comes from Allium sativum, assembly GCA_030737875.1. Taxonomy (NCBI): domain Eukaryota; kingdom Viridiplantae; phylum Streptophyta; class Magnoliopsida; order Asparagales; family Amaryllidaceae; genus Allium; species Allium sativum. The sequence goes on along the minus strand of JASFAX010000022.1, from coordinate 27,109,719 downwards.
AAATCCCGTTCTCACGGAAACAAGGGTTATCTTTGGAATATAACACAGAAACAGATAATAGCAGAACAAAATTAAATAAATACACCAGATAATGAACAATAGAATATACTGGATAAAAGTAATCATCAGAGTTACACAGTATACAGGATCTTACTTAGTACAAATACAGTTCAGCTATACATAAATGTCTACAGCGGAAATAAACAAAATATGTACAATAGGAGCTGAACAGCATAAAAAGAAATAAATGATAGAATCCATCTTCAGCTCCAGCTATCCAGAAAGAACCAGCTAAACCTGAATACAAGGCTGCCCGTGTAGAAAAAGGGGGCACCCGAGTTTGAAAGTGAAACAAACTACGAGTCAGTCATGGGACTGGTATGAGAAATCTACTCAACACATATAAAATTTGGCTAATCACAGGACCACGCCACTTTCGTGGAACGGGTTTACTCCATTGGATTGCCAGTGCTTTAAAACAAATCTTTCTTTTAAACATCGCTATGCTTTTTATAAAAATGAAACCATTATAAGACTCAGTTCCCATCACACAATACAACGCAAACCGGAGGATAGAGTTTTACCTTATAACGGCCAAAATATGCTTGATACGAATAAAACAAAGGCATTTGATATTATTGCTAGTGTCTATATGTTTTGAAAACAATTTCAAATCATAACTATCAATCATAGACGACATGAGCGTCCCATGCCACTATGTCGCCAAATGTATATATACAATCGAAACCGCATCGTCACGTATTTGGGAATTGGATTTCCGTCATGAACCAAGGCAAAAGATAGTCCTTACCGAATTCGAGACAATCTAGCCCATGTCTCAGGAACAGCCGCAACTGCCCCGTGGAGCGACAGGGCCGGTCCACCGATGTGGATTATTATGCCTGAACACTACATCTCCCCGCCCTTTGGGGCGTAAACGAGCCAACGAATGACTCCATCGGACCCGGATCGTCCGATCAAACCGAGGCGCCTCACAACAGCAACAACCACATAGGTGAAAAGTATATAAATGTCAGGGCTGGTAGGTCACTGACACCACCCTAGCTAGAAGGAAACGCATGCCCTCCCTGAGGTCCTTTCTCCCGTTTCTGGTTCATACCGGGGTGTGAGGCTCGCGAATTTACGTTATACACAAAGCTACGACACACAGGCGGTGCTTTGATCATCACCACAAGACTTTGCTTTTCAACAGAAGCCCTGATCACTGCATCTTAGCATGCCACACAGGCAATTCACACCGTGCAACTGATGGCTATCAATCACACAGAACAAATTCCAATGTCGTACACACAGTCCATTTACAAGTCCGTTCTGGGTCTGAACGAAACCGGAGGCACTAAATACCTCGCAAACCCATCGATCACCACGTACGTCTGAACGATCACCACTCATTATCCATATTTCGGGATGCCTCCCAATCAGGACCTCGGTTACCATCCAAACGAGGTGAAGATCTCCGGGCTTCGACCACCGTCTTTATCTTCGACTTTCAATCGTCGGTCAATTATTTGAAATGAGAATTAACTCGGCCTTCTCAAATAATTCACGTATATTTAGAATTTCAATTCAATTTATTTCAATGGTTAAATTATTCGACAACACCAATTTTGTTCTTTAATGTAATTTTCACACCAAACACATTCAACCATCAAATATCACATAAATCAAGCAAATTCAGTTTATTTCCATTCCATAACGTTTCCAATATTTTATAACGATTTATCGCTATTTTTATTTATTTTAAAATAGCTGATTTATTCAAAACGACGCTTCGGGCCATAAAGCGGCCGTGGTGCTGTTTTTCTTCAGATTTGATTTACACATATCTGAAAATCTAACCGTTGGATCTTCGCAAAATTTACATCATTAGAAAGGTCTTTTCAAAACGAATCCAACGGTTCCAGTTTCGGGAAAATCGACGGTCGGATCTCCCGGTACAATCGTTTGAAATTTCGATTTCAAAATACGAACTGCAGCGTCGTTATTCGATTAAATATATAATTATATTTATATATAAATATAAATATAATCACCTCTGGCGCTGTTTTTCATCAGATTTGAATTAAACATTCCAGACAATCCAACCGTTGGATTTTTTCAAAGTTGGTGCCATTGGGAAGACATTTCCAAGGCGAACCCGACGATTGATGTTTCGGGGAAATCCAATGGTCGGATTCCCCGTACTAGTTGTTTGAAATCACGGTTTCAAAATACGAACTGCACGGCTTCGTTTCGTTTTAATTTTATTTATATTTATATATTTATATAAATATAGTTTCTTCAAAAATTCCTATATCGTTTTCATTTCAAATATTTCACTAACGCCTTAAATTTTTGGAAAATTTCGCCATAACCTCCCCTGCACCGGGAGCATCGGGAAATCGCAAATAGCTTTCCCGGTCCTTCTAATCTCAAAAAGGAAAAGAAAAAGCCAAGCGGCTAGCCAACAGGCTCATAAAATCATCACCCAAACAAAACAGTAAATGTGTACCTATTTGTCGGGCACAAAATTTTATTCCTCTTCTCTAGCCCCTTTGCTATAACCTGTTCAATGAATATGCATGTACATATATATACAGTTCTTATCATTTATCATTTTCTATTCGACTTCATATTTGATTTCTATTTGGTTTAAAACCACCATTCATTCTAATGTTGCATAAATAGGTGCAAATCATTTCATTAGCTAATTAATGAATATTTCAACTCATATATGTTTATTTTGAACAAGTGGCTATTTTTAACACTTCACATTTCAACGATTTTTGCATACAATAAAAATGTGATTTTTATTGAAAAACAATTCATTTCAAAACACTATTTTTCTATATAGTTCATATAGGTGACAAAATAGAATTTTATATATATAGATAAAAGGTGATTTTTATTATCAAACAATTTATTTCAAAATATGAATACCATTCAACACATGAATTTCTAATCAACGAATGAATATCAATTCAACACATGAATGTTTTCTATAGTTTCTATATATAGTTAAAAATGGGATTTTTATTATCAAACAATTTATTTCAAAATATGAATACCATTCAACACATGAATTTCAAATCAACGAATGAATAACAATTCAACACATGAATGTTTTCTATAGTTTCTATATATAGATAAGAATGTGATTTTTATTATCAAACAATTTATTTCAAAATATGAATACCATTCAACACATGAATTTCAAATCAACGAATGAATATCAATTCAACACATGAATGTTTTCTATAGTTTCTATATATAGATTAAAAATGGGATTTTTATTATCAAACAATTTATTTCAAAATATGAATACCATTCAACACATGAATTTCAAATCAACGAATGAATATCAATTCAACACATGAATGTTTTCTATTCAATGAATAAATATAGTTTAAGCATATGAAAATAATTCAAACACACGAATATTATTCAAAATTTCGGCAGCATAACGGCAGGGTAGTTAAAACCGGGACCATCCCTAGTACGGCTCCTCGCTCTACCTTAAAACCTCGCGGTTTTTGACAATGGGGATCGTGCATCTAGTTCGCATGCAGGCGGCATGTATATATTTATTTCATTTCCACAAACTAATCCTATGTGGTTTCAACCAAATATTTTTCAACCACAAGTGGGTATTTTTCAACCACAATCAAATCAATATCAACCACCAACAATCCCAAACAACCATTCGCTATCAATCAATTTTCACAACAATTTCAACCAATAAATATCGTCCATGGTTTGTGGACGAGGGGCGTAGATATATATATATTATATATAGCAATTCACTTTTATTTCAACACATATATATATATATATATGTATTTTAAAAGAAATTGAAGAGTGAGAAATTCTCACCAATAGCTATCGAACTACGACTCTTCCTTTAGAGAAATCTCCGCCAATCTCGCCTTTCGTCGCTTTCGTTGCCCGTATTCCCTACATATGTAAAAATCGAATTTTTACTATGTTATTCAATATATAAAAATCGAATTTTTATTATGCTATTCAATATATAAAAATCGAATTTTTGACTTCGCTATTCAATATATAAAAATTGAATTTTGACTTCGCTATTCAATATATAAAAATCGAATTTCAAAAATATAGATTCCGCCTTTTCAAAAATAAAGATTATATTTTTAATATTCCTATGACGTAAAAATTATATTTTTATTACTTTAAAAATATAAAAATCATATCTTACTTCTTCTACTTAATAAAAATTCCGTCTTTTCTATTTTAAAAATATGATCTTTATTTTTTCCAAGTTCAAATCTTTTTCTATTTAAAGTTCAACTCTTTTTCTATTTAAAGTTCAACTCTTTTTCTATTTATATCTTAAACTTAAAATCAGTTTTAAACCTTTAAAAAAAATCAGTTTTTAAATCATTTTAAAAAAAAATCAGTTTTAAACCTTTTAAAAAAAATCAGTTTTTAAATCATTTTCAAAAAAATCAGTTTTAAACCTTAAAAAAAATCAGTTTTTAAATCATTTTAAAAAAAATCAGTTTTGAACCTAATTAAAATAAAATAAAATACTTACTTTGTCTGCGAAGAAAAAGGGGGGGGGGTCGTCAGAGTCGGCGGCAGGAGGAGGTCGTCAGGGCGGTGGCTTCGAGGGGGGCGGCGGAGGCGTCGCGATGCTTCAGGGGGGTTTGGGTGCGTCGCGAGGTGGAGGGGTTCGGGTGCGTCGCGAGGTGGAGAGGATCGGGAAGGAGGAGATGGAGGCGCGGCGGTCGTGGGTCGTCAGAGCAGTGGCGCCTTCGTCGACTGGTTTAGGGTTTTTTTTTTATTTTGAACGGCAGAGAGAAAGTGAGGAGAGAGAGAGAGAGAAAAGGGTTTATATAAATTATTATTATTATTAAATTTCTATTTAAAAGTTGACTTTTTATTCGAAGTCGAAATGGGACCCACCGACTGTCGTCTATAGCGTTTTACCCCCATTCCGGACACAATGGGATATGTATCGCAAGATGATTTGATCATTACAATCAGTTCCCGTTGAATTTACATTTAAATCACTATATTGAATTTTAAACGTACATTTCAAATTACCGGGGTCACATACTAACTAGAAAAATTCCAGAAAAATATTTTCTAGCTTCGTATTGACGATACGGTCCTAACAAAACTAGTTTCGTCGAATTCTGAGACCGTTTGAAAAATGGCCAACTTCCAGTCGATTAAAATCAACAAAAACTGGTCAAACGCGTTTTCCTTTTCCACGCTCACATATTGATTCGAAAAATTATGAAATTTGAAACCTAACAATAACTTGACCCTGCGGATCCAACAAAAGTGGTTTCGTCGAAATCCGAGGTCATTTGCAAAATGTCCATTTTTAAGGGCCTGAATTCCATAGCGACTATTCAGAATTTTCAACTGGACATATCTTTTGATTCCCGCTATCAAATTTCGATTGGTCAGATTCGTTGGAAAGATATCATCAATTAGATCCTAATGTTTTTGGTTTCACTAAAATCCGGATTGTTTTGCACCCGGTATATTCAATTGAAGTTTGAAATCGAATTATCGAACTACCGCGCCATTTTCAATTCTATGTATAATTATAATTAATTATATTCGTTTTCAAATGTCGATTCAAACTCAGTTTTCATCGCCATTATTTTAAATATTTAAAATCCATTATTTTAGCCAATTTAAAAGTTTTAAATTGGTTCAGATTTTCTGGGTCGTTACAACACCGCGGTATTAGATATGGAGTATTACGAGTTTTGCTTCATGGGATGAACAAGTTGGGATTGGGAAATAAAATAAATAATTACTTCGGTGCGGTTCGCTAATCTCGACTAGTTTGGAAAACCATAATATGGTTTGAAATGACATCCAAAGGAAAATTAAAGAATAAATTCAAAAGAATTTATCTTTGATAAAATTAATGGGAATCTTTCCCTAAGAATGTGAAATTTAGAAACTAGTTGTAGGTTAGCTAAGAAGAATGGTTTCCTGGTTATTGATCTGATGTTGGTTTCGGCCTTCGGGGTTAATATTTGGGAAATTGCTCTCTTAATGATTTACGGTTAGTGACTAATGAATTGGAATGAGGCATATGTTGTGTTTGTGTAACATTTGTTTTAATTTACGCGGGTTGTTCGGAAAGGCCGGGTTTATACCCATTCTGAATAACCGATTCGACGATATTTCGAAGATGAAGACGGTGGTAGAAGACCGGAAGTCTTCACATCGTTTGGATAATTACTGATGATCCTGATTGGGCGGTACACCCAAGAGGATGGAAATAGTTGGTGGTCGTCCAGATGTACTTGGAGATCGATGGATATGAGGGGAAAGTGCCTCCGATTTCGTTCAGACTCAGAACGAACTTGTAAATGGATTGTGTATCTGACATTGGATTTTATTCTGTGTTGATTGATTTCTGTTAAATATATCTGTTTGGCGGCGGAGTATTTATTCTTTTGCTTAACGCCCTTCTCTGAGACGTACGAGCTTAGAGGTTATATATCGATAGATATCAATCGCATGGCATGAATTGCCTGTGTGGCACGCTGACTTGCATGGATCAAGGCTTCTGTTGAAAAGCAAAGTCTTATGGTTGATGATCAAAGCACGGCCTACGTGGCAGCTTTGTGTATAGCGTGGATTCGCGAGCCTCACACCTTGGTATGAGTTAAAAATGGGATACGGACCGTTGGGAGAACACGACGTTTATTTCTAGTTTTGGTGGTGTCAGTGACTTACCAGCCCTGACATTTATATACTTTTCACCTTTGTGGTTGTTGGAATGAGGCGCCTCGATTATAGGTCTGTAAGGACCGGGAAACGCGTGTTCAGGAATAACTAATCCTCAAACGTAAGAGAGGACCGGCCCAACCGATCCAAGTGGCTGCCCAGAGTGCGTAGTCCTAAGCATTTGCTAGAGTGTCTCGAAGCGGAGAGGAGCTTGCCCCTTGCCTCGACTCATGACGGAAATCCAATTTCCAGTACGTGATATTGCGGTTTTAATTGTAGAACTAGTATGGCAACATGATATATGGTACCCATGTCGTCTATGATTTATATTTATGATTTAAATTGTCTTGACACTATACACTTATTATATTATCAAATGATTTGTTTTATACGTACCAAGCATGTTTGGCTATTATAAGGGAAAACCCTATCCTCCGGCTTGCGTTGCATTGTGTGATGGGACTTGGGTCTTATAATAGCTTCATTTTTCAAAAAAGCATTGCGCTGTTTATTCTATGCACTGGTATTCTTGGGAGGAAACCCGTTCCGTGTTATACGGCGTGGTCCCTTGAATTACTGTGACAGCAAGGAATTTCGCTCGATCCGAATCAGTCGTTAAACCGATCTAGACCGTTCGAAACCCCTGATCGTTTGAGAATAGGACAAATCAGAACGCAGACGGAAGAACAATTCATTGTATATTACAACAATGGATCAGATTACAAGAATATACAGAGTATAAATAAATATACATTACACAGAAATGTCAGAGATTTAAATTACATTTAAATACATAGCAGTGGAAAATAATACAATACACAACTAGAAGGAGATATACGGATACAAAGCTTTACGGATATCGTTCCAGCTGTAAACCAGGATCCTGTGAATATAAATCTGCAAAACCAAAACTACTAGCTGCCCGTGCAGAAAATAGGGGCACCCAGAGTTTAGGTTAAAACAATAAACTCCAGGTCAGTCATGTGACTGGTGTGAGAACTAAAACAGTTATTTAAAACTTTACTTCAAAAGAGAGTAATTCAAGGGCCCACGCCGTATAACATGGAACGGGTTTTCTCCCAAGAATACCAGTGCATAGAATAAACAGCACAATGCTTTTCCGAAAAATGAAGCTATTATAAGACCCAGGTCCCATCACACAATGCAACGCAAGCCGGAGGATAGGGTTTTACCTTATAACAGCCAAACATGCTTTGTACGTTTAAAATAAATCATTTGATACTATGATAAGTGTATAGTGTCAAAACAATTTCAATCATAAATATAAATCATAGGCGGCATGAATGTCCCATACCACTATGTCGCCATACTAGTTCTACAATTAAAACCGAAATGCACGTATTGGAAATTGGATTTCCGTCATGAGTCGAGGCAAGGGGCAAGCTCCTCTCCGCGTTCGAGACACTCTAGCAAATGCCTCAGGACTACACACTCTGGGCAATCCTGGGATCCTCCAAGGTCGGTCCTTACTTACGTTAGAGGATTAATTATGCCTGAACACACGTTTCCCGGTCCTTACAGACCTAAAATCGAGGCGCCTCGCATCCAAACCACAAAGGTGAAAAGTATATAAATGTCAGGGCTGGTAGGTCACTGACACCGCCCATAGCTAGAAAGAAACGTCGTGCTCTCCTTGGGTCCTCATCCCGTTTTTGACTCATACCGAGGTGTGAGGCTCGCGAATTCACGTTATACACAAAGCTTCCACGTAGGTCGTGCTTTGATCATCAACCACAAGACTCTGCTTTTCAACAAAAGCCTTGATCATTGCATCTTAGCGTGCCATACAGGCAATTCATGCCATGCGACTGATGTCCATCGATATACAACCTCTGATCTCGTACGTCTCAGAGAAGGGCGTTAAGCAAAAGAATAAATTCTCCGCCGCCAAACAGATGTATATTTAATAGAAATCAATCAACACAGAATAAAATCCAATGTCAGACACACAATCCATTTACAAGTCCGTTCTGGGTCCGAACGAAACCGGAGGCACTTTCCTCGCATATCCATCCATCTCCAAGTACTTCTGGACGACCACCAACTATTTCCATCCTCTTGGGTGTACAGCCCAATCAGGATCATCAGTAATTATCCAAACGATGTGAAGACTTCCGGCCTTCGACCACCGTCTTCATCTTCGACATATCGTCGAATCGGTTATTCAGAATGGGTATAAACCTGGCCTTTCCGAACAACCCGCGTATATTAAAAACAAATGTTACACAAACACAACATATGCCTCATTCCAATTCAGCAACCACTAACCGCAAATCAGCAAGAGGACAATTTCCCAAATATTAACCCCGAAGGCCGAAACCAACATCAGATCAATATCCAGGAAACCATTCTTCTTAACTAACCTACAGCTAGTTTCTAAATTTCACATTCTTAGGGGAAAGTTCCCATTAATTTTATCCAAGATAAATTCTTTAAAATTTATCCTTTAATCTTCCTTTGGATGTCATTTCAAACCAAATTATGGTTTTCCAAGCTAATCGAGATTAGCGAACCACACCGAAGTAATTATTTATTTTATTTCCCAATCCCAACCTGTTCATCCCATGAAGCAAAACTGGTAATACTCCATATCTAACACCGTGGTGTTATCGGTAAAATTAATTACCATTTCACGTTCAAATCTAATTAAAGATTTAACTATCGCTTTGGAGCAAAACTTATAATACTCCATTCTCGTTCATTTTCCAAATTTGATAATTTAGATTATCAATTCACATTTCAATCAAATTGCAGATTCATTAAAACTCCTTTTACTGGGTTAAAGAACTAGTGTTATTTAAAACACCCTTCACGATAAACCCAACAAATCAGTTTTAATTCAATTCCAATTTAAATATATTAGAAATTCCGATTATTTAAACCCCTTTTTAAATCTAATTTATTTATTTAAAAATAATTGGGTTTTAAATTTAGTTCAAAACTAGTTCATTTCGATAAAAATCCATTTTTATCTTTCCGAATATGGAGTTTTTCTTCCCAATTTTTCCCAAACCATTTCTTATGATTTTACACAAATTATTGATATTTTTAATAATTTTATCAAGGCCCGTACAATCGATTTCCAACAATGGCCATCGAACTGCACTTACAGCGACCTTTTTCAAATTTGATTTGGACGTATCTCCAAATCCAACTGTTAGATTTCAAATTTCAAATATTCGTTAGAAAGCTCTTTTAGATAAGAACCCAACGGTTCCATTTTTAGCAGAATCCGACGGTCGGATCTCCCGTAATGTCCGTTTGAAATAAATGGTCGAAATTCACGAACTGCCGCGGCGCGGCGCATTCTATTCAGGCCATTATATTATATATATAATATATATAATATATATTTTGTCGATTACTATTTAAAACGAATTATATAAATAGTTTTAAATTCGTTTCAAAAACAATTTCTTGTAACAACCCTGAGTTTTGGGGCCAATTTAAAATTTGTTTTAAGTGATTTTAAAAGAGTTTTGATATTTAGAATAGTTTATTTTAAATAATAATGATCACAAATTTGGTTCAAATCGAAGTTAGAATGAATAAATTAATTTTAATTATAAAAAGAGTTAGAAATAGCGCGGTAATTTGAAAAGTCAAACTTGAACTTTGACTGACCATACAGGACGCAAAATTTAACGGATTTTAGTGAAACCAAAAATATTAGAATCTATTTAAAAATATCTTTCCAACGAATCCGAAAAATCGAAATTTCATAGCGGAAATCAAAAGTTATGGCGAATTCAATTTTTAGAAAGGCCGCTAGGTAATTTGCATAGGTCAAAAATGCTACTTTTTGCATATAAAGGAATTTCAACTCGAAACCACTTCCATTGAGTTCGAAATGATGTTTCTGCATTGAAAAACAGTAAACACTTATATATTTCGAGTTTCGAAAATTATTTGTTTAAAAATGTATTTTTAATATTAAATATACTAGCCTGAAAAATAGTCATTTTTCAAAATGTTTCAGAATTTAACGAAATAAATTTTGTTGGATTCGTATCATCAAAACAAAGCTAAAAATGTTTTTTCGGTAATTTTTAGAATTAAAATATAATTATAATTGATTTTTCAGTGTAAACGGGCAAATTTTTTACTTTAAAAATTCATTAAAAATTCATACGGGCTCAGAATTGAACGAAATTAATTTTAATAGGTCCACAGCATCAAAACATAGCTAAATATATTTTTCGAGAATTTTTGAAGTTAATTTGTGACCTCGGTGAATTTTCATGTACGGTATACATTAAAATATTAATAAAATAATATAATTATTCCAAAACTCATAATAAATTTCGGAATTGGGTCCTGTAACATGTTCCATTGCGTTCAGAAGGCCTCAAAACCTTAAAAACGACAGTAAGCAGGCCTAAATCGGAGTTCGGACCCAAAACGGGCTTAAGCGGGCCAATTAAATAATAATTAAAATACCCTAATATAATAATATAAAATGATCGAGGTCTTCTTCCCCAAACCCGTCGTTCCTACCAGCCGAAATTGAACCCATCATGGCCGAACTTCTCTCCTCCCTATCTCCCAAACCACTAAGAATTAGATTATGCCGTAGTGAAACTTTTTAAAGCTCTTCTCTTCCTCTTTCTTCTCCAACAAATCTCACATCAAATCGTTGCCCGTAGCTCTCAATTCACCCCCTCAAACCCGCAGCAAACATGCTGCCGTCGCCTCCAATACATGCAGCCGCACCTCCTCCAATTCCTGGTGAAGAAAGCCCTCTCGTAGCTCTCCAATCTCCCGCAAACCGTTCGTAAAACCGTCGACTACAGCTCCCGAAATCCGCGTTTGAAGTTTTGAACAATTCTGAAAATTTGAGGTAAATAGCTTCAGATTTTGTCACGCTTTTAAGCGTCGTTGTGTCAGTTGTTAAAGGCCAGAATTCTAATTTTTACATAAATTTCAATTTGAAACCTTTCAGATCCGTAACCGCTGTGACTCCAAACACGAGATCCGATTTAAATCACTTCATTTCAGAAACAAGAAAGGTGAGAATTTATTTTTAATTAAATTTAATTTAATTTATTATTAATTCTTTAGTATTAAAGAATATTGATTGATTGATATGCTATGTAGTGATATTTGAAATACGGTTCTAGGTTGTTTATGACCGTATGTTGTTAGATCCGCGAATCTAAATATTAGATCTGAAACTATTGGCTAATTAATATATATTATTTGTTAATGATATTGAATCATACTTCGTCGATTTGACATATGCCAAAATATAAACCACCTTGAATATTATCTTGATATGAATTGTTAGATGTATACTTGTTTGGATATTTGAATGTAGTTGTTGATTGGATGATATAAATTTACATCTTATGTTGTAAAAAAAATATAGAATTTGTGATGATTGACATTTTTATTATGTAAACCAAAATTTTAGAATTTACGATGATTTACAATTTAGTATGTAAATCAAAACTTTAGAAATTGCGATGATATACATTTTAGTATGCAAATTAAAAGTTAAAAATTAGCGATGACATGAATTGACAGTTTATTTTGTAAATTTAATGTTAGAATTTTGCGTTGACACAAAAATTATATTTTTTTTCTTATGCAAATTAAAGCTAGAATTTTGCGTGATATAAAATTTACATTTTCTTATGTAAATTAAAGTTAGAATTTTGCGTTGATACACAAATTTACATTTTATTATGTAAATTAAGGCTAGAATTTTGCGTTGATATAAAATTTACATTTTATCATGTAAATTAAAGTTAGAATCTAGCGATATCGTAAAGTTTACGTTTTATTTTGTAAATTTTAAGTTAGACTTTGCGATGGCATTAAAATTACATTTTGTTTTGTAAATTTAAAATTAGAATTTACATCGTATGAGAATTTAACATTTTTGTTAATGTTAAAAATTAGAATTTACATCGTATGAGAATTTAACATTTTTGTTAATGTTAAAAATAAGAAATTTCATCGTATGACAAATTTAACATTTTCGTTAATGTAAAAAATAAGAAAATACACCGTGTGTTAATTAACATTATTTTTAGTGTTAATTTAAAAGAAAATTCATCGTATGTTAATTAACATTATTTTAATGTTAATATCAGAATAATTCCACCGTAGGAAAATTTCACATTTTTATTTAAGTTAATATAAGGGAAATGGCACTGTCTGTACTTTTTACATTATTTTATAATGTAATTATAAAAAGGATTTACACCGTAGGATATAGTTACATACTTTTAATGTATATTAAAATGAATATTTTCACCGTAGGATAAATGTACATTATTTTTACTGTACATAAAAAGAGGAATTTCACCGCATGATAAAAATTACATTTCTCTTTGTAATTAAAAAGGGAATTTCCCCGCATGATTGGAATTACATTTTTCTTTGTAATTAAAGATGTGAATTTCACTGCATGAAAGGAAAAAGTTTCATTTTTCTATGTAAATGAAATATGAGTTTGCATTATATGTAAAGTTACATTATTTTAAATGTAAATGAAATAGAAATCTCACCCGTATGTAAAATTTTACATTATTTTACATGTAAATATAGAGTAGAGTTTGCATGTAGATTAAAGATTACTTTTATTATAAAGAAGTAGAATGTACATGGTGAAATAAAATTTACGTTTTATTTTATAAGGTAAGATATATAGAAATCCATCGTATGTTAAAATTTACATGTTTATAAATGTAAATAAAAAGGAATTTAATTATAGGAGGATTTACATTTTTTTTTATGAAATAAAAAGAATGGACTTTACATTGTAATTAAAATGTCAATTTTACATTGTAAAGAAAGAACGGATTTCACATTGTAATTAGAGAATGAAAATTTACATTTCCTTTAATGTAAATATACATGAGTTTCACCGTATGTCCATTTTACATTATTTTTTATGTAGATTATGTAGTAATTACAACATAGGATAATTTTGCATTATTTTATAATGTAAATAAAAAGGGGATTTACATTGTAGGAAATTAACATTATTTATAATGTTAATATAAAAGAATGACATCATAGGAAATTGACATTATTTATAATGTTAATAAAAAATAAAAAGAAAATTGACTGTAGGATAAGTTACATTATTTTATAATGTAATTTAATGAAATTAGACCGCATGACATAAATTACTTTTATTTATGTAATTTATAAATGAAATTAGACCGCATGACATAAATTACATTTATTTATGTAATTTATAAAAGAAATTAGACCACATGACATAAATTACATTTATTTGTGTAATTTATGAATGAATGAAGCCCGCATAATATAAAATACATTTTTATATGTATTTTATGAATGAATTAAGACCTCATGAAATAAATTACATTTTTATATGTATTTTATGAATGAATTAACATCGCATGAAATAGAATACATTTGTATATGCATTTTATGAATGAGCTAAGATAGCACGAAATAAACTACATTTTTATTTTATGAATGAAATTAGTCCGCATAAAGTAAATTACATTTTTATATGTGATTTATGAATGAATTTTCATCGTATGAAATAAATTACATATTATTATGTAAATTATGAATGAATTTAACCCGCATGAATGAAATTTCATTTTTTTTCTATGAAATGAATGTATGGATTTACTTTGTAAATAAAGATTACATTTATATAATGTAAGCAAGAAGTAGGATTCACATTGTAAATAAAATTTATATTTTTATATGTACTTAAGAACGATGAATTATAAATTACATTTTACATGTAAGGATGGAATTAAAAGAAGGAATTGGACGATGAAATATGATTTACATTTTACCGTAAATTAAAGAAATTAAAAGAATCAAAAAAGAAAGAATTCATCATTCAAGTATGATTTGCATTTCTCTGTAAACGAAGGAATGAAAGGATAAAGAAGGAAAATATACTTAAGAATAAAGAGTTAAACGGGTTACGTTTATATATATATATATGTATATATATATATATAAATATATATATATATATATAAATATAATTAAAATTAAACGAATCGAGCGCGGTAGTTCACGTTTTAAAATTATATCTTTAAATGACAATAAAAGAAGATCCGACCGTTGGATTTTCTTGAGACTGAAACCGCTAGGACCGTCTTGGACAAATCTTTCCAACGATATATCATACGTCAAAATCCAACGGTTAGATTTTGAGATATGTAAAAATCAAAATTGATTGAAATAGCACCAGAATCGACATTGACCTGAATCGTCGTTGATTAAAGATTTAATTATTTTTAATTAAATAAAATAGGAAATAATCGTTATAAATTAGAAATAACGATAAGGAAGAGTTTTCTATATATATATATATATATATATATATATATATATATATATATATATATACACGAAGATTATTTGGAAAGGCCGAGTCAATCTCATTCCAAATAATCAAAACGACGATGAGAATTAAAGAAGAAGACAACTAATGAAGACCGTCAATCTTCCCCTCAGGAGGACAGCGATTGAGGCTTTGAATTGATTTGCTCCCAAGTCAAGGTCATGATCGTCGTCCGAACGAACATGTTGATTGAACGGATTTGGTTTTCGCTCAGACCCAGAGCATAAGCGTATAAATGGATTGCATGTATGACGTGGTATTCCTTTATACTGTATCTATTGATCTCTGCTAAACATATATCT
Organism: Allium sativum; assembly: GCA_030737875.1. Taxonomy (NCBI): domain Eukaryota; kingdom Viridiplantae; phylum Streptophyta; class Magnoliopsida; order Asparagales; family Amaryllidaceae; genus Allium; species Allium sativum. The sequence goes on along the minus strand of JASFAX010000022.1, from coordinate 27,094,314 downwards.
GTTTGGTGTTTTACACCCTTCTCTGAGACGTACGAGCTCAGAGGTTATATGTTGGTAGAAATCAGTGGTATGGTATGGATTGATGATGTGGCATGCCAAGATGCATGTGATCAAGGCTTTGTTGAAAAGAAGGCCTTGTGGGATGATCAAAGCATAGCCTGTTTAGGCATAGCTTTGTGTATGACGTGACTTCACGAGCCTCACACACCGGCGGAGTCTAAAACGGGAGAAGGGAACGCAGGGAGTGCACACGTTTCTTTCTAGCTAGAGTGGTGCCAGGGACCTACCAGCGCTGGCATTTATTCATTGTGGTTGTTGGATTTTTCGAGGCCTCGGTTTTATGCGGTCGCCACTGGCCGTATTATAGGTCCAAAAGGATTGGGAAGCGTGTGTTCAGGAATTGCCAATCCATTAAGCGTTAACGTATGGACCGGCCCTGCAGGATCCAAGGGTTGGACAGAGTACCAATCCTGGGGCATTGCTAGAGTGTCTCGAATCGGTAAGGAGCTCCTCCCTAGCCTTGACTCAGATGGAAATCCAAATTCCAAATACGACCCTACGGTTTTGATTGTATTACTAGTATGGAGATATAGTAGGATGGGGTACTATGTTTCCTAGGATTGATACATTTATTTTGAAATGTTTTATTATACACTAATAATAATATTAAACCCGTATTTTCCGTATTTAGCATGTTTAATCACCATAAGGGAAAACTCTATCCTCTGGTGTGCGTTGCATTGTGTGATGGGACTTGAGTCTTATGGTGATTCCATTTTTCTAAAAAGCATTGCGATGCTGTACGTTCTGACACTTTAAATTATGCACGGCAATCCATTGAGTAAACCCGTTCCGCATTAGCGGCGTGGTCTTTGGATTTGTCATATTATTATTAGTAAACTAGTTATGAATTCTCATACCAGTCCCACGACTGACCCGTAGTTTGTTTCACCTTTTTGCAAACTCGGGTGCCCTCTTTTCTACACGGGCAGCCAAGTAAACTGGTTCATTCTTTGCTTGGAGTCTTGTCTTGGAGTTGCTCATTATCTTTGCTTGGATTTGCTTTTGCGGAGAGGTGATGACTTGGAGTTTTGAAGACAGCTATCATTTACTTCTATTGCATTTTTCTATCTTTAAGTTCTGACATTAGACTTGTTTCATTTCGTATTGCTTATTTTGAGAGTTGGAACTTATTTCCATTTCTGCAAACTTGATGAAATAATTTGGAATTCTGTGACTGTTGGGATTCTGTGGTTTATGACATTATATTTCCGCTGTTATAATGTTATTATTCTATGGTTTTTCCTCTGCTATGTTGTATCAGTGATATGTATTGTTATATTTATGTTGTATTCCATACGATTATTCCTTACTTTCACCTAGTGGAAGTTTGGGGTCATCACAGTTGGTATCAGAGCTTTGGTTAAACTTAGCTTTGGAATATGACATATTTATAACAAATTCGTTTACATAGAATCACAATATTCTATGGCGAACATTTCATGTGATACATAATAGCCAGTCACTTTCGTCATCTTTTCATTCATCTTTCGATCTTTTCTATCTCTTAGAATCACCATTATAGTTGTTCTGACTCTTCCCTTGATCGTACAGAACTAACTAAAAATGGGTACTCGGGCCGCTAGAACTAGTAGAGCTAGAGCAAGGAGGCAAGACGCTACTGGAACTGAGGAGCTTTATTCCCAACGAAACGGTTAAGAAGTTAGAAATTAAAACATTCTACGTTCTCTAGGTTAGTTCCCACTCTTCTATTTTTCTTTTCGCTTTTCGAGGACGAAAAGTTTTTAAGTGGGGGAGACTGTAACAACCCTGAATTTTGGGGCCAATTTAAAATTTGTTTTAAGTGATTTTAAAAGAGTTTTGGTATTTAGAATAATCTATTTTAAATAATAATGATCACAAATTTGGTTCAAATCGAAGTTAGAATGAATAAATTAATTTTAATTATAAAAAGAGTTAGAAATAGCGCGGTAGTTTGAAAAGTCAAACTTGAACTTTGATTGACCATACAGGACGCAAAATTTAACAGATTTAAGTGAAACCAAAAATATTAGAATCTATTTAAAAATATCTTTCCAACGGATCCGAAAAATCGAAATTTCATAGCGGAAATCAAAAGTTATGGCCAATTCAATTTTTAGAAAGGCCGCTAGGTAATTTGCATAGGTCAAAAATGCTACTTTTTGCATATAAAGGAATTTCGACTCGAAACCACTTCCATTGAGTTCGAAATGATGTTTCTGCATTGAAAAACAGTAAACACTTATATATTTCGAGTTTCGAAAATTATTTGTTTAAAAATGTATTTTTAATATTAAATATACTGGCCTGAAAAATAGTCTTTTTTCAAAATGTCTCAGAATTTAACGAAATAAATTTTGTTGGATTCTTATCATCAAAACAAAGCTAAAAATGATTTTTTGGTAATTTTTAGAATTAAAATATAATTCTAATTGATTTTTCAGTGTAAACGGGCAAATTTTTGACTTTAAAAATTCATTAAAAATTCATACGGGCTCAGAATTGAACGAAATTAGTTTTCATAGGTCCACAGCATCAAAACATAGCTAAATATATTTTTCGAGAATTTTTGAAGTTAATTTGTGACCTCGGTGAATTTTCATGTACGTTATACATTAAAATATTAATAAAATAATATAATTATTCCAAAACTCATAATAAATTTCGGAATTGGGTCCTGTAACATGTTCCATTGCGTTCAAAAGGCCTCAAAACCTTAAGAATGACAGTAAGCAGGCCTAAATCGGAGTTCGGACCCAAAACGTGCTTAAGCGGGCCAATTAAATAATAATTAAAATACCCTAATATTATAATATAAAATGATCGGGGTCTTCTTCCCGAAACCCGTCATTCCTACCAGCCGAAATTGAACCCATCATGGCCGAACTTCTCTCCTCCCTATCTCCCAAACCACTAAGAATTAGATTATGCCGTAGTGAAACTTTTTAAAGCTCTTCTCTTCCTCTTTCTTCTCCAACAAATCTCACATCAAATCGTTGCCCGTAGCTCTCGATTCACCCTCTCAAACCCGCAGCAAACATGCCGCCGCCGCCCCCTATACATGTAGCCGCACCTCCTCCAATTCCTGGTGAAGAAAGCCCTCTCGTAGCTCTCCAATATCCCGCAAACCGTTCGTAAAACCGTCGACTACAACTCCCGAAATCCGCGTTTGAAGTTTTGAACAATTCTGAAAATTTGAGGTAAATAGCTTCAGATTTTGTCACGCTTTTAAGCGTCGCTGTGTCAGTTGTTAAAGGCCAGAATTCTAATTTTTACATAAATATCAATTTGAAACCTTTCAGATCCGTAACCGCTGTGACTCCAAACACGAGATTCGATTTAAATCACTTCATTTCAGAAACACGAAAGGTGAGAATTTATTTTTAATTAAATTTAATTTATTTTGTTATTAATTCTTTAGTATTAAAGAATATTGATTGATTGATATGCTATGTAGTGTTATTTGAAATACGGTTCTAGGTTGTTTATGACCGTATGTTGTTAGATCCGCGAATCTAAATATTAGATCTGAAACTATTGGCTAATTAATATATATTATTTGTTAATGATATTGAATCATACTTCGTCGATTTGACATATGCCAAAATATAAACCACCTTGAATATTATCTTGATATGAATTGTTAGATGTATACTTGTTTGGATATTTGAATGTGGTTGTTGATTGGATGATATAAATTTACATCTTATGTTGTAAAAAAAAATATAGAATTTGCGATGATTGACATTTTTATTATGTAAACCAAAATTTTGGAATTTACGATGATTTACAATTTAGTATGTAAATCAAAACTTTAGAAATTTCGATAATATACATTTTAGTATGCAAATTAAAAGTTAAAAATTAGCGATGACATGAATTGACAGTTTATTTTGTAAATTTAATGTTAGAATTTTGCGTTGACACAAAAATTATATTTTTTTTCTTATGCAAATTAACGCTAGAATTTTGCGTGATATAAAATTTACATTTTCTTATGTAAATTAAAGTTAGAATTTTGCGTTGATACACAAATTTACATTTTATTATGTAAATTAAGGCTAGAATTTTGCGTTGATATAAAATTTACATTTTATCATGTAAATTAAAGTTAGAATCTGGCGATATCATAAAGTTTACGTTTTATTTTGTAAATTTTAAGTTAGACTTTGCGGTGGCATTAAAATTACATTTTGTTTTGTAAATTTAAAATAAGAATTTAGATCGTATGAGAATTTAACATTTTTGTTAATGTTAAAAATTAGAATTTACATCGTATGAGAATTTAACATTTTTGTTAATGTTAAAAATAAGAAATTTCATCGTATGACAAATTTAACATTTTCGTTAATGTTAAAAATAAGAAAATACACCGTGTGTTAATTAACATTATTTTTAGTGTTAATTTAAAAGAAAATTCATCGTATGTTAATTAACATTATTTTAATGTTAATATCAGAATAATTCCACCGTAGGAAAATTTCACATTTTTATTTAAGTTTATATAAGGGAAATGGAACTGTATGTACTTTTTACATTATTTTATAATGTAATTATAAAAAGGATTTACACCGTAGGATATAGTGACATACTTTTAATGTATATTAAAATGAATATTTTCACCGTAGGATAAATGTACATTATTTTTAATGTACATAAAAAGAGGAATTTCACCGCATGATAAAAATTACATTTCTCTTTGTAATTAAAAAGGGAATGTCCCCGCATGATTGGAATTACATTTTTCTTTGTAATTAAAGATGTGAATTTCACTGCATGAAAGGAAAAAGTTTCATTTTTCTATGTAAATGAAATATGAGTTTGCATTATATGTAAAGTTACATTATTTTAAATGTAAATCAAATAGAAATCTCACCCGTATGTAAAATTTGACATTATTTTACATGTAAATATAGAGTAGAGTTTGCATGTAGATTAAATATTACTTTTATTATAAAGAAGTAGAATGTACATGGTGAAATAAAATTTACGTTTTATTTTATAAGGTAAGATATATAGAAATCCATCGTATGTTAAAATTTACATGTTTATAAATGTAAATAAAAAGGAATTTAATTGTAGGAGGATTTACATTTTTTTTATGAAATAAAAAGAATGGACTTTAGATTGTAATTAAAAAGTCAATTTTACATTGTAAAGAAAGAACGAATTTCACATTGTAATTAGAGAATGAAAATTTACATTTCCTTTAATGTAAATATACATGAGTTTCACCGTATGTCCATTTTACATTATTTTTAATGTAGATTATGTAGTAATTACAACGTAGGATAATTTTGCATTATTTTATAATGTAAATAAAAAGGGGATTTACATTGTAGGAAATTAACATTATTTATAATGTTAATATAAAAGAATGACATCGTAGGAAATTGACATTATTTATAATGTTAATAAAAAAATAAAAAGAAAATTGACCGTAGGATAAGTTACATTATTTTATAATGTAATTTAATGAAATTAGACCGCATGACATAAATTACATTTATTTATGTAATTTATAAATGAAATTAGACCGCATGACATGAATTACATTTATTTATGTAATTTATAAAAGAAATTAGACCACATGACATAAATTACATTTATTTGTGTAATTTATGAATGAATGAAGCCCGCATAATATAAAATACATTTTTATATGTATTTTATGATTGAATTAAGACCTCATGAAATAAATTACATTTTTATATGTATTTTATGAATGAATTAACATCGCATGAAATAGAATACATTTGTATATGCATTTTGTGAATGAGCTAAGATAGCACGAAATAAACTACATTTTTATTTTATGAATGAAATTAGTCCGCATAAAGTAAATTACATTTTTATATGTGATTTATGAATGAATTTTCATCGTATGAAATAAATTACAAATTATTATGTAAATTATGAATGAATTTAACCCGCATGAATGAAATTTCATTTTTTTTCTATGAAATGAATGTATGGATTTACTTTGTAAATAAAGATTACATTTATATAATGTAAGCAAAAAGTAGGATTCACATTGTAAATAAAATTTATATTTTTATATGTACTTAAGAACGATGAATTATAAATTACATTTTACATGTAAGGATGGAATTAAAAGAAGGAATTGGACGATGAAATATGATTTACATTTTACCGTAAATTAAAGAAATTAAAAGAATCAAAAAAGAAAGAATTCATCATTCAAGTATGATTTGCATTTCTCTGTAAATGAAGGGATGAAAGGATAAAGAAGGAAAATATACTTAAGAATAAAGAGTTAAACGGGTTACGTTTATATATATATATATAAATATAATTTAAATTAAACGAATCGAGCGCGGTAGTTCGCGTTTTAAAATTATATCTTTAAATGACAATACAAGAAGATCCGACCGTCGGATTTTCTTGAGACTAAAACCGCTAGGACCGTTTTGGAAAAATCTTTCCAACGATATATCATACGTCAAAATCCAACGGTTAGATTTTGAGATATGTAAAAATCAAAATTGATTGAAATAGCACCAGAATCGACATTGACCTGAATCGTCGTTGATTAAAGATTTAATTATTTTTAATTAAATAAAATAGGAAATAATCATTATAAATTAGAAATAACGATAAGGAAGAGTTTTCTATAAATATATATATATATACGAAGATTATTTGGAAAGGCCGAGTCAATCTCATTCCAAATAATCAAAACGACGATGAGAATTAAAGAAGAAGACAACTAATGAAGACCGTAAATCTTCCCCTCAGGAGGACAGCGATTGAGGCTTTGAATTGATTTGCTCCCAAGTCAAGGTCATGATCGTCGTCCGAACAAACATGTTGATTGAACGGATTTGGTTTTCGCTCAGACCCAGAGCATAAGCGTATAAATGGATTGCATGTCTGACGTGGTATTCCTTTATACTGTATCTATTGATCTCTGCTAAACATATATCTGTTTGGTGTTTTACACCCTTCTCTGAGACGTACGAGCTCAGAGGTTATATGTTGGTAGAAATCAGTGGTATGGTATGGATTGATGATGTGGCATGCCAAGATGCATGTGATCAAGGCTTTGTTGAAAAGCAGGCCTTGTGGGATGATCAAAGCATAGCCTGTTTAGGCATAGCTTTGTGTATGACGTGACTTCACGAGCCTCACACACCGGCGGAGTCTAAAACGGGAGAAGGGAACGCAGGGAGTGCACATTTTTCTTTCTAGCTAGAGTGGTGCCAGGGACCTACCAGCGCAGGCATTTATTCATTGTGGTTGTTGGATTTTTCGAGGCCTCGGTTTTATGCGGTCGCCACTGGCCGTATTATAGGTCCAAAAGGACTGGGAAGCGTGTGTTCAGGAATTGCCAATCCATTAAGCGTTAACGTATGGACCGGCCCTGCACGATCCAAGGGTTGGACAGAGTACCAATCCTGGGGCATTGCTAGAGTGTCTCGAATCGGTAAGGAGCTCCTCCCTAGCCTTGACTCAGACGGAAATCCAAATTCCAAATACGACCCTACGATTTTGATTGTATTACTAGTATGGAGATATAGTAGGATGGGGTACTATGTTTCCTAGGATTGATACATTTATTTTGAAATGTTTTATTATACACTAATAATAATATTAAACTCGTATTTGCCGTATTTAGCATGTTTAATCACCATAAGGGAAAACTCTATCCTCTGGTGTGCGTTGCATTGTGTGATGGGACTTGAGTCTTATGGTGATTCCATTTTTCTAAAAAGCATTGCGATGTTGTACGTTCTGACACTTTAAATTATGCACGACAATCCATTGAGTAAACCCGTTCCGCATTAGCGGCGTGGTCTTTGGATTTGTCATATTATTATTAGTAAACTAGTTATGAATTCTCATACCAGTCCCACGACTGACCCGTAGTTTGTTTCACCTTTTTGCAAACTCGGGTGCCCTCTTTTCTACATGGGAAGCCAAGTAAACAGGTTCATTCTTTGCTTGGAGTCTTGTCTTGGAGTTGCTCATTATCTTTGCTTGGATTTGCTTTTGCGGAGAGGTGATGACTTGGAGTTTTGAAGACAGCTATCATCTACTTCTATTGCATTTTTCTATCTTTAAGTTCAGACATTAGACTTGTTTCATTTCGTATTGCTTATTTTGAGAGTTGGAACTTATTTCCATTTCTGCAAACTTGATGTAATAATTTGGAATTCTGTGACTGTTGGGATTCTGTGGTTTATGACATTATATTTCCGCTGCTATAATGTTATTATTCTATGGTTTTTCCTCTGCTATGTTGTAGTAGTGATATGTATTGTTATATTTATGTTGTATTCCATATGATTATTCCTTACTTTCACCTAGTGGAAGTTTGGGGTCATCACATTTCTACTTCCATTTCAATTCAAATCAAAATTCATTTTCTATTCAAATCAAATTCATTTCGTTTTCTATTTGAATCAAATTCATTTCGTTTTCTATTTGAATCAAATTCGTTACGTTTTCTATTTGAATCAAATTCCTTTCGTTTTCTATTTGAATCAAATTCATTTCGTTTTCTTTTTGAATAAAATTCATTTCGTTTTCTATTTGAATCAAATTCATTTCGTTTTCTATTTGAATCAAATTCATTTCGTTTTCTATTTGAATCAAATTCATTTCGTTTTCTATTTGAATCAAATTCATTTCGTTATATATTCAATTCGAATTCAATTCGTTATATATTCAATTCGAATTCGTTTTCTATTCAATTTAATTCAAATTTCATTTCAAAATATTCGATTTCGAAATCACTTTTCAATATTCATTTTAAAATGAATAAAATCGATATAAATATCGTTCACGTCAATATTTCGTTCAACACATGACTAATCTCAACGGATGAGTACTGTCAATACATGAACCTTTATTTTATATTGATAAAGATGTAAATTTTATTATTAAAATATTTCGTTCAACACATGACTAATCTCAACGGATGAGTACAGTCAACACGTGAACCTTTATTTTATATTGATAAAGATGTAAATTTTATTATTAAAATATTTCGTTCAACACATGACTTGTAACACCCCACCTCCGATAGGGTCACTCACAAAGGGAATGCACTAGGTTTGGTGAAGCATTATCGAGGTAAACATGCACAGAAATATTACAAGACAGAACATATATAAAACAGCGGAAGTAAAACTAATTTCATTACCTTATAAAATAAGGTCTAAAGCCTTTTACATCAGAATACATCAAAACTTGTCTTGCAATAATAAAGAAGCATAAAACCATTTCATGAATTATTCCCCAAGTAAAACAATAAAGTAGCCATAGCCAAGAAAAGTCCAAGCCATGCGTGATGACCTTCAAGCAGAAGAAGTCCGTACTAGATAACATTGTTTCCTCCCTGAAACCTTGAGGGGAAACGGAAGACAAAGAGGCGAAACAAAACGGGGTCAGTCATAAAGACTGGTAAGTCCTATCTACTTCCAGTATAAAAACAGGTAAAGGTAACATGACATGCATAAACTGAAAGTAAACATAAGGATGACTACAAGATAGATAAACTAAACCAGGGTAACAGGCTGAACTACTGTAGCAAGGTAAACTAAGATATCATGGTAAACTACGGTGTCATGATCAATCAAGGTATCACATCGTCAGGTTTCTATCAAGTGTAATATCCCAAGGTATCTATCCTGTATAACATCCCACGGTATCTATCATGTATATTTCTCATGGTTCTAACATGTATATTTGCTCTGCACCTCTCGTACTAGTATCCCAACCCGCGTCATGTGTTAACTATGAATGTCCCTTGCCCAATGTCATGTAATGGTCCATGTCAACCTAATATATAGCATATGTAGGTTTTCCCAACTCGTATGTTTCTTTCCATGTATAAGTTCAGTCCTTTGCCGTAGGCCAAACGGGCTTTCCCATGTAAACGTTTTATCCTTGAGGTTATTTTGGACTGCTACCCTTGATCTAGTTATGTTTCCTTACCATGAACTATCGCGCGTTCACTTAGGATTTATGCCACCTAGGACCACTAGGGATTATGCTACCTAATGAACGTTTTCGTGTTTGGGTTCAGCCACCTAGGGCCACTAGGGATTACGCCACCCGTCAACCGCGCCCTTTATCCCGCGTATGTATCGTGAACCGTTTTCCCTGTCTAGACGCACATGTTTCTCAATGTGCCATCCGAGTTCCGTGCCAGGGCAAATCAAGAAATACGGAACTCGGTCGGGAGCTTTAAGTCGTCTACTGATGCAGATATCAAGGTCTGTTTTTGTACCCGTGGCTATGGTCCCACGTGACCCCACCCTCAACTACTGAAAGGCAATCCAAGAAGAATCATGTATGAAAACTACACTAAGGCCCATCGATGCCCACTTCCAGATAGCCAACCTCACCCATAACTCGATAGCTAGTATATGGTCTTTTGGGAGTACCCCGCCTTTCCGTACGTACACGATTGACTAAAGATGGTAGGTAGTCGGCGACATGCTATCCCGGGGCAAAATCAAGTATCGTCGACTCCACGCTAATCCATCCCAGTCTTTAGGTCGCTCGCATAGCAACCAAGGCATACTCTTGGCTCTTCTACCGCAGACCTTAACCCCTGTGAAGCCGGGTTTCATGGACCACTTGCCATCTCACAGAGGGATACCAAGAGTACCCTCACGTTCCCCGAAGCTTCCGCTTCGTCACCCAGTTTGCTGGAGCTTTTATCCAAGTCAGATAACTTGCTCCTCCTCGTATACTAAGCGATGACCTACCGTACCAGGGTACTCATCTCTTTATGAACTAGTCTCATGTCCTTAGCTAAGAATTATTACTTAGTTACCCTTAACTAAGGTTTACCACTTAGCTCCTCTTTCCGCTGTCCTTGTTAACTACGATTTCCAACCTAGTCCCCTGAGCTAGGGTTTTGTCAAATGGGTTAAGTGTTGTTATCCAAGTTCATGACTTAACCTGCCTACGAATCATGTCAAGATCGGCTAATTACTCAAGTTCAAGGCTTAGCCCTACAGGTTGGTTAGGTGTACCAAGAAGCTCATGACTTAACCTTATCAAGTCAAACTGGTTAAGTATTTATTTGTCTTAACCCTATCAGATTATCATGTTAGATTGATTAAGCATAGATTATCTTAATCCCATCAGATTATCGAGTCGGATTGGTTAAGTATAGGTTAACTTAGCCCCATCCACTAATCGTATACAATGGTTAAGCCTAATTCAAAAGGTCTTGTGACTTAACCCTACCATGTCCACCTATTAGATTGGTTAAGTATAGGTTACTTAACCTTACCAAATTACCACGCATAATTGGTTAAGTATAAGTTACTTAACCCCAATAAATTATCATGTTAAATTGGTTAAGTATTGGTTACTTAACCTCATTGAATTACCAAGTTTACATTGGTTAAGTGTTTAACTTAACCCCATCGAATTACCGTGTTTAGATTAGTTAAGTATAGGTTACTTAACCCCATCTAATTACCGTGTTTAGATTAGTTAAGTCTTAATTACTTAACCCCATCTAATTACCAAGTCGGATTAGTTAAGCGTAAATTACTTAACCCCATCCCCTAATTGTCTTGTATGGTTAAGTGTCATTAAGGAACCAAGTCCGGTTTAACTTAACCTACCCATTCGTGTCATATCGGTTAAGTGTCATTAGTCATATTTACTTAACCTTATCATGTGGCATTAATTTAATTAATGCACTCTCAACCTCTCACATTAGACCTTGTTGTGGTTACTAGTTAAGCCGGGCGGGTCCGGGTAGATTTACACCACAACCTAGTCTAACCTCGGGTCTTAAGCGCGACATGACCAACTTCTCACATTGGATCCTATTGTTTGTAGCCACTAGTTAAGCCGGGCGGGTCCGGGTAGATTTATGCTACAAACTCAACCCAACCTCGAGTTGGCCACTTTAATGTTTGGTCTAGTGTCATATTACACCTACAACCCATACGTGTCTAATTTCAAGTCCCATGTTTACCCCACGTGTCATGCCCCCATTTTGGTTCAACTTACATGTCGTGTTCACATGTAATCTCAAGTCAAGTTTTCATGTCATATTCATGTCAAGTTTTCGTGTCATGTTCATGTTTATCTAACTACCCCAAAATCGTGTTTTCACTTGAGTGAAAGCGAGTCAACATAGTATAAATACTATGATATACATTGACCCCAAAACATGCACGATGCCATGACGGGGTTGGCTTCAAACATGCATGGTATCATGAAGGGATTGGCCTTGTACATGCATACTATCATATAAGGGTTGGCCACAAGCATGCATAACATAAAAGGGGATTGGCCACAAACATGCATAGTATCATAAGTGAATTTGGCCACAAACATGCATAGTGTCATAAGTGAATTTGGCCACAAACATGCATGATACATAAGGGGTTTAGGTTCATATACTTGCATAAGCCTCAAGTTAAGTTCATGCACATATTTCACAAGCCCAAAGTGGTTCTAAGGTCTTATGCCCACATTCACAAATTAAAGGTTCAATCTTTCATGATAGACTAGGCTAAACATAACATGAGTGACATGATATAGTCGCTAAAACATAGTTCCAAGTCATATATTCAAGGTAAGAGGCAAAACTAGGTTCACATAGGTTATACAACTTATGTTTAACCGCATTTTATTCCATGCCATCATTAAACTACCGTTAACATCTCGAAGTAGCTAGAACTTACATAGCGAGGCTTAGGAAAGGATCATGCATCAACTTGACGAAGAAAAGTGGCTCCTTTGTCGAAGAACCGTCATGAAATTGCCATAGCAACGTTGATTTGGCCCCTATTTGGTGTAGCAAGCTTGCACCTTTCGATTCGGATCCGATTTGCATGCATAGGCTCTTGAATTTGGGGATGGAGGCCATGATCAATGTGGATTTGGGCAGCACTTCGTTGCAAGAGTGATTTATGAGGGGTTTAGGGTAGGCTTAGGGTCTTTTTATAGAGATTAGGAGTAGTTTAGGCCGTTAGATTAACCCTAGGATAGATCCAAGCCCTTAAAAATCGTCACAAGCCTCCAAAACCGAGCCAAACAGCAAAACAGGTGCACCAGGTTGCTTGGGTCCGACTAGGCAGGTCGACCCCCAGGTCGACCTGGTTGGCAGGGGGTCGACTCCCCAGTCGACCTCCCCTGGTCTGGTGGGAAATTTTCCCGCCTCTTCTGAATTCTGAAATTTGAGTCTGTTTTCGTTTTCGAATTTTTCGTGAAACTTCGCGAGGCCATATCTTGGTCATACGGACTCCGATTTAGGAAATTTCGGACTCTATTTCGCGTATTTTTCCGAGACGAACGCAATGGCATAGCCCTTTTTATCTGATTCAGATATTATAATTTAATTCTGCCTTGATTCTTGTCTTAACACGTTGTTGAAAATTTGGGTTGTTACATTCTCCCCTCCTTTAAGGATTTCGTCCCCGAAATCTCCAAGTTAGGAATAACGCATCCTACCATCCATCATCCATCTACTCAAAACATCATCCACAGGCAAACATTGTCCTTAAACGATTTCTAATGCCATATGAACATATGCAAAACGTGTGTGTATATGCTCCTTAGCTAATGCTTATGATCAGGCCTGAATGATCTTTCTAATGCAAAATATGTTTAGTGCCATGAGTCCAACATGTATGCGAATAGTCCTAGTTATATAAGTACTATATGTGTGCACAAACATTCATTCATATGCAACATCCGCATGATAACACATTCAATTTCATCCATAAACAAGTATAAATACTCATGCATATGCAACATGAAACGAGACCGCGTCAACCTAGTATCTAATGTGTATTCACGCATCCACGAGCAACCACTTGCAACCATTTGCAACCATATCAATCATAACATGTTTCAAATACATTTTTACATCCATAGAGTTCTATCTAAGGTTCCCAAGATAAGATCGAGGAGATAAACAAGACAAACTCCTTATGGGGTTTGTAACAGAAATAGGACCGAGAGGATATCCACCCAGCGATAGCATGCAAGTGAGCTCTACAGGTGAACCAAGGATCAAAGATATACTATTAAAAAGAGACACGATGCGCGCGTCTAAACCGCATTTCCATGAGCTTAATTCCATTGTGCCTTGACCGCCTTTGACTTCATGATTTCGTAGCTCCTTGATTCCTATTTTCAAGGTATGAGTTGAAACTCATTTCATCGTCGCCTCTCGTTCCACTTTCACTTATTCTTTCCCTAGTATACTTGGCTCAACCATATCTGCGTACTCATGCAAGCTCTCCAAAATTCACTAGTGAATTCTGGATCTCGTTTACCAATGCCAATCCATGTTACCACGTACACTTACTAGGGTGATTCCTATAACCCATGCTTAAGAGGAATGGACCATCCGCCTTAGTGGCGAACGTTACTCGATCGGATCAGAGATTTCCGATAAATGCATCAAGAGATTCTAGGTTACTAACCATGACAGAACCCAAAAGGTTACACGAGACTTCGAGGGTATTACCGAGGTGAGTCGAGAGCCTAACTACCCTCTTTCCAAAACCGAGAATGGCACCCCTTATTGGGTGACCTCTTTATCCCTAGAATCCATCTGTAGCCGAGACATGTCATTCTCAAATCCAAACAAGTCAGGAAGAAATGGACCAACTCTCCAACCAGATTTTGGGACAAAACTGGGATCCTTTACCATGCTAGTACTAAGGTGCAGAGACTCAACTATCCAGGCAAACTTAAATGATACGATGATCAAGACAAAGTCTGGACGGGATGATAGAAAAGAACGACTAAACCTTTACCAGAAATGGTACCATTTCTTGTAGGTACCCTAGAAATGGGAGCGTACAATTGCCCTCTCCGATGATCTTGTCCTTGTCCTCCTTGATGGACTAAGCCATACCAACAGTTGCTTATCCTTAAGCTCGCGTCCTTTATCCTTACTCTTATTATCCTTCCTTGTACCACGGCAACAGGTCTCTCGAGAACCACCTCCATCGTACGGGAAACACCTACGTGGCTAGACAAAGATTAGTCACAGTTAGAACTACAGTGACCACAGATGGAGGAAAGAAAGGAAAGGAGATTCAATCAAGGAATCAAAGGATAATGCTAATGGCCTTTGGGGAATAGCCTTTTAAAACAAACTTTTCTTGAAAAACGCTTCTTTGTAAACGGTTTTTCAAATAGTTTTCAGAAGGTTTTAAAATCTTTTGCCCAGTCTGGTAACCTTCTGCTCCGATAACAAATATAACACCCCACCTCCGCTAGGGTCACTCACAAAGGGAATGCACTAGGTTTGGTGAAGCATTATCGAGGTAAACATGCACAGCAATATTACAAGACAGAACATATATAAAACAGCGGAAGTAAAACTAATTTCATTACCTTATAAAATAAGGTCTAAAGCCTTTTACATCAGAATACATCAAAACCTGTCTTGCAATAATAAAGAAGCATAAAACCATTTCATGAATTATTCCCCAAGTAAAACAGTAAAGTAGCCATAGCCAAGAAGAGTCCAAGCCATGCGTGATGAACTTCAAGCAGAAGAAGTCCGTACTAGATAACATTGTTTCCTCCCTAAAACCTGGGGGGGGGGAACGGAAGACAAAGAGGCGAAACAAAACGGGGTCAGTCATAAAGACTGGAAAGTCCTATCTACTTCCAGTATAAAAACAGGTAAAAGTAACATGACATGCATAAACTGAAAGTAAACATAAGGATGACTACAAGATAGATAAACTAAACCAGGGTAACAGGCTGAACTACTGTAGCAAGGTAAACTACGATATCATGGTAAACTACGGTGTCATGATCAATCAAGGTATCACATCGTCAGGTTTCTATCAAGTGTAATATCCCAAGGTATCTATCCTGTATAACATCCCACGGTATCTATCATGTATATTTCTCATGGTTCTAACATGTATATTTGCTCCGCACCTCTCGTACTAGTATCCCAACCCGCGTCATGTGTTAACTATGAATGTCCCTTGCCCAATGTCATGTAATGGTCCATGTCAACCTAATATATAGCATATGTAGGTTTTCCCAACTCGTATGTTTCTTTCCATGTATAAGTTCAGTCCTTTGCCGTAGGCCACACGGGCTTTCCCATGTAAACGTTTTATCCTTGAGGTTATTTTGGACTGCTACCCTTGATCTAGTTATGTTTCCTTACCATGAACTATCGTGCGTTCACTTAGGATTTATGCCACCTAGGACCACTAGGGATTATGCTACCTAATGAACGTTTTCGTGTCTCGGTTTGGGTTCAGCCACCTAGGGCCACTAGGGATTACGCCACCCGTCAACCGCGCCCTTTATCCCGCGTATGTATCGTGAACCGTTTTCCCTGTCTAGACGCACATGTTCCTCAATGTGCCATCCGAGTTCCATGCCAGGGCAAATCAAGAAATACGGAACTCGGTCGGGAGCTTTAAGTCGTCTGCTGATGCAGATATCAAGGTCTGTTTTTGTACCCGTGGCTATGGTCCCACGTGACCCCTCCCTCAACTACTGAAAGGCAATCCAAGAAAAATCATGTATGAGAACTACACTAAGGCCCATCGATGCCCACTTCCAGATAGCCAACCTCACACATAACTCGATAGCTAGTATATGGTCTTTTGGGAGTTCCCTGCCTTTCCGTACGTACACGATTGACTAAAGATGGTAGGTAGTCGGCGACATGCTATCCCGGGGCAAAATCAAGTATCGTCGACTCCACGCTAATCCATCCCAGTCTTTAGGTCGCTCGCATAGCAACCAAGGCATACTCTTGGCTCTTCTACCGCAGACCTTAACCCCTGTGAAGCCGGGTTTCATGGACCACTTGCCACCTCACAGAGGGATACCAAGAGTACCCTCACGTTCCCCGAAGCTTCCTCTTCGTCACCCAGTTCGCTGGAGCTTTTATTCAAGTCAGATTACTTGCTCCTCCTCGTATACTAAGCGATGACCTACCGTACCAGGTTACTCATCTCTTTATGAACTAGTCTCATGTCCTTAGCTAAGAATTATTACTTAGTTACCCTTAACTAAGGTTTACCACTTAGCTCCTCTTTCCGCTATCCTTGTTAACTACGATTTCCAACCTAGTCCCCTGAGCTAGTGTTTTGTCAAATGGGTTAAGTGTTGTTATCCAAGTTCATGACTTAACCTGCCTACGAATCATGTCAAGATCGGCTAAGTACTCAAGTTCAAGGCTTAGCCCTACAGGTTGGTTAAGTGTACCAAGAAGCTCATGAATTAACCTTATCAAGTCAAGCTGGTTAAGTATTTATTTGTCTTAACCGTATCAGATTATCATGTTAGATTGATTAAGCATAGATTATCTTAATCCCATCAGATTATCGAGTCGGATTGGTTAAGTATAGGTTAACTTAGCCCCATCCACTAATCGTATACAATGGTTGTAACACCCCGCCTCCGCTAGGGTCACTCGCAAAGGAATGCACTAGCTTTAGAGGGGCATTATTGGTAAACATGCACAGAAATATCACAAGACAGAACATATAAAATAGCGGTAGTAAAATCAAACTTTCATAACATGAATAAATAAGGTCTAAAGCCTTTTACATCAGAGTACATCAAAACCTGTCTTGCAATAGTAAAGAAGCATAAAGACATTTTCATAAATTATTCCCCAAGTAAAAACAGTAAAGTAGCCATTAGCCAAGAAAAGTCCAAGCCATCCATGATGACCTTCAAGCAGAAGAAGTCCGAACTAAACAACAGTATTTCCTCCCTGTAACCTGGGGGGGTGAAACGGAAGAAAAAAGGCGAAACAAAACGGGTCAGTCAAAAAGACTGAGTAAGCCCTATCTACTATTAGCATAAAAACTAGTAAAGTTAACTAACATGAGAAACTGAGATGAACATAAGCATGATAACAAGATAGATAAGCTAAATCAAAATAACAGGATGAACTACTGAACTCAGAAAACTAAGGTGTCATGATAAATTACGATGTCAAGATAAAACAAGGTATCACATCGTCAGGTTTCTATCAAGTATAATATCCCCAAGATATCTATCACGTATAACGTCCCATGGTATCTATCCTGTACATCTGCTCTGCACCTACCGTACTAGTATCCCCACCGTATCACGTATTATCCTTGAATGACCCTTACTCAAAAGTCGTGTAATGGTCCATGTCAACCTAATATGCCGCATATATAGGTTACTCAACTCATACGTTCCTTTCCGTGTATAAGTTTAGTCCCTTGCCGTAGACCATACGGGCTTTCCCATGAGATTCTATATTACTTTAACATAGTTCCATGATCCTTAAGATCGGTTTGGACTGTTACCCTAAACCTAGCTAGGGTCTTCCAACATGAATTATCGTCTGTACAACTAGGACTTATGCTACCCAGGGCTACTAGGGATTACGCTTACCTATTGCACGTTTTCGTATCTCGGTTTGGGTTCAACCACCTAGGGCCACTAGGGATTACGCTAACCGCCAACCGCGCCCTTTTTCCCACGCATTCATCGTGAATCGTTTTTCCATGACTGTATGAACATGTATCACATCGTGCCACCCGAGTCCTGTCTCAGGGCAGACCAGGAAATACAGGACTCGGTCGGGAGCTTACGATTTATCTGCCGATGCAGATGCTAAGGTCTGTTTTTCTATACGTGGCTATGGTCCCACGCAACCCCTCCCTCAACTAGCGAAAGACAAGACAGGATAAATCCTGTACGAGAACACACTACTGGCCAACCCCCAATCCGAGCCTTACCGCAACCATAATTAGATAGCAATTATGGTCTATTGGTGTTCTCTGCCTTTCCGTACGTACACGCTTGACCAAAGATGGTAGGTAGCCTGACGAGAAATGCTATCTAGGGTACGACCGTGTCTCGTCGACTATACCCTATCCATCCTCGTCTTTAGGTCGCTCGTATAGCAACCAAGGCATACTCTTGGTTCTTCTAACGCAGACTTTAACCTCTCATGAGCCTAGTATAATTACCTGGCAGCCCATAGAGGGATCCCAAGAATATCCTCACGTTCCCCGAAGCCGCTGCTTCGTTACCCAGTTCGCTGGAGCCTTTATCTAAACCAGATACTTGCTCCTACTCGTATACTTAAACGATGACCTACCGTATCAGGTTACTCATCTATCTATGAACTGGTCTAGATTTCCTTGACTAAGGATCATTACTTAGTTATTCTTCAACTAAGGTTTACCACTTAGCCTTATTCCCGTTATCCTTGTTAACTACGGTTATCCACCTAATTCTCAGAACTAGGGTTTCCATAATGGATTAAGTGTCACTTAAGTTCATGACTTAACCCGTCTACAAATCATGTCAAAATTGGCTAAATATCCAAGTCCAAGACTTAACCCGTCTACAAATCATGTCAAAACTGGCTAAGTGTCCAAGTCCAAGACTTAACCCTACAAACCATGCTTAAGTTGGTTAAGTGTATATTAAATTGACCCTATCAAATTACTGAGTCAAATCGGTCAAGCGTATTCAAGCGATTCATGACTTAGCCTTGTCACGTTTTCACGTTATATATGTTAAGTATGGGTTAACTTAACCTCAATAAGTTCACAAGTTAGATTGGTTAAGTATAGGTCACTTAACCACATCAAATTAACGAGTTAGATTGGTTAAGTATAGGTCACTTAACCACATCAAATTAACGAGTTAGATTGGTTAAGTATAGGTCACTTAACCACATCAAATTAACGGGTTAAATTGGTTAAGTGTTTAACTTAACCCCATTAAACTACCAAGTGGGATTAATTAAGTCTAGGCTAACTTAACCCCATCCGATTATCATGTTTAGACTCGTTGAGTCTAATCTTAACCCCATCCATTAACTGTATCTTTCGGTTAAGTGTCATTAAGAAAACTTACTTAACCTTACCAAATTATCGTGTTGGATTGATTAAGTGTTGGTTAACTTAACACCGTCCACTAGTTGTATAAAAATGGTTAAGTGTTATTCGGCAAATCGAGTTACTTAACCTACCCAACCTTGTCATGTTTTGTTAAGTATCATTAGCCTAATCAATTTACTTAACCCATTTGTCCATGTCATATTTGGTTAAGAGTCATTAATCAAATTAACTTAACCCTATCATGCGGCATTAATTACTTAATGCACCCCAACCTCTCACATTAGACTTTGTTGTGGTTACTAGTTAAGCCGGTCGGTTCCGGGTAGCTTTACACCACAACTTGGTCTAACCTCGGGTTCAAGCACAACATGACCAACTTCTCACATTGGGTCCTATTGTTTGCAACGACTAGTTAGGCCGGTCGGTTCCGGGTAGTTTTACGTTGCAAACTCAAACCAACCTCGAGTTGGCCACACTTATATTATCTAAGTGTCATGTTCATCATGTTTCCAAAACATGTTACAAGTTTTTCAAGCATTTGGGTAGACCTAACTTAATAGGTAAATTCTCAAAGGGTAGACCTAACTTAATAGGTAAATTCCCAAGCTTGTGTTTTTATGCATACTTACATGTCAACTTCCATGTTATATTTCAAGTCATGTTTTCAAGTATAAACACATGTCATACTTAACGTTACATGTTGTCATGTTTATACCCATTTACCCAAATCATGTTCATATCATTATGTTTTCCCATAATGTGACCCCAACGCTTTTTAAACTCGCATATACGTTCACAACAACGTAATGGATTAAAAGAAGAGACTTGGCAAAGGTATGTCAAAAATGGATATTAAGCCACAAGTTAATCATGGTGGCAAATGAGGCACAAATGTGTTCATTAGCTTGCATGTTACATTCTTAAGCCTCCCAAAAACATGCATAAACCCAAACTTGGCACATAAATGAATCATGGTGACAAAAGACATGGAATGATGACTAGAAACTCGCATATATCATCATATAAGGGTTATGACTTCATATGCAAGTTGACATAAAGATTATGAAGGTTCTCATGTTGCATAATGCAACATTTCAACATAAAGGTTGTAGCTTTTAGCTCATAAGATCAAGATAATGACTTCATAAACTTGCATGACATGATAGCATGTATCATTCTCAATGATCAAACCCAAACTTGCAACATGAACATTTAACTTCATAGTTAATATCTAAGAGTAGGAAAAGGGCTTACATTGTTATGAAGGCCTAAATCGATTAATCTAAAGCTTGTGATGAAGCCTATGCATGCCATCACCCAAAAACCCAAAGATGAACACTCCAAATCAACAAAAATACCATCTTTATGAACAAAGATCAAAGCTTTTGCCTTGAAATCAACTTGAGAAGCTCTCATACTAACATAGGGACTCTCTAATGCTCTCATGAACATGAAACCTCTCATAGAAATGAAGTGGAGGCTAGGATAGTTGAGTGGAGGCCATGAGAGTAGCAATTTTGCCATAGTTTAGTTGCATGAATGAATAATGAGGATTTAGGATAAGTTAGGGTCTTATTTATAGATTAGGCAAGTGTTTTAGGCCATAAGATTAAACCTAGATTCAATCCAAGCCATCAAAGCATGTCTTGGGGAAGAAGTCAAGTGTGGGAACCATCTAGGGCCTTTAGATTAAAGATGAACCATGAGAAACATCCAAATGCAAAATCTACATTTGAGCGAATCGGCCCACGGGTTGACAGCCAAACACCCTGGATTAACCCCTAGTCGACCCAGCGGGCTTGGGTCGACCTCAAAAATCGGCCGGTTCGGTTATTCCCCTCTCCTAATTCGCTATTTTGAACATTTTTGCATATTTATTTATTTAATTTTCAATTATATATATATATATATATATATATCAAAATATATATATTTCTCTGTGCAACCCATTTCACTTAATTAAGTATACTTTAATTTGGGAATTTTTCGTGAAACTTCGCGAGGCCATATCTTGGTCATACGGACTCCGATTTTCGAAAACTCGGACTCTATTTCGCGTATTTTTCCAAGACGAACGCAATGGCATAGCCCGTTTCCCTTGATTCAGATTTTATAGTTTAATTCTGCCTCCATTTATGTTATAACAGGTTATTGAAAATACGGGTTGTTACAATGGTTAAGCCTAATTCAAAAGGTCTTGTGACTTAACCCTACCAGGTCCACCTATTAGATTGGTTAAGTATAGGTTACTTAACCTTACCAAATCACCACGTACAATTGGTTAAGTATAAGTTACTTAACCCCATTAAATTATCATGTTAAATTGGTTAAGTATTGGTTACTTAACCTCATTGAATTAAAAGTTTACATTGGTTAAGTGTTTAACTTAACCCCATCGAA
Organism: Allium sativum; assembly: GCA_030737875.1. NCBI lineage: Eukaryota > Viridiplantae > Streptophyta > Magnoliopsida > Asparagales > Amaryllidaceae > Allium > Allium sativum. Next base: position 27,072,028 of record JASFAX010000022.1, on the reverse strand, counting down.
TTACCGTGTTTAGATTAGTTAAGTATAGGTTACTTAACCCCATCTAATTACCGTGTTTAGATTAGTTAAGTCTTAGTTACTTAACCCCATCTAATTACCAAGTCGGATTAGTTAAGCGTAAATTACTTAACCCCATCCCCTAATTGTCTTGTATGGTTAAGTGTCATTAAGGAACCAAGTCTGGTTTAACTTAACCTACCCATTCGTGTCATATCGGTTAAGTGTCATTAGTCAAATTTACTTAACCTTATCATGTGGCATTAATTTAATTAATGCACTCTCAACCTCTCACATTAGACCTTGTTGTGGTTACTAGTTAAGCCGGGCGGGTCCGGGTAGATTTACACCACAACCTAGTCTAACCTCGGGTCTTAAGCGCGACATGACCAACTTCTCACATTGGATCCTATTGTTTGTAGCCACTAGTTAAGCCGGGCGGGTCCGGGTAGATTTATGCTACAAACTCAACCCAACCTCGAGTTGGCCACTTTCATGTTTGGTCTAGTGTCATATTACACCTACAACCCATACGTGTTTAATTTCAAGTCCCATGTTTACCCCACGTGTCATGCCCCCATTTTGGTTCAACTTACATGTCGTGTTCACATGTAATCTCAAGTCAAGTTTTCATGTCATATTCAAGTCAAGTTTTCGTGTCATGTTCATGTTTATCTAACTACCCCAAAATCGTGTTTTCACTTGAGTGAAAGCGAGTCAACATAGTATAAATACTATGATATACATTGACCCCAAAACATGCACGATGCCAGGACGGGGTTGGCTTCAAACATGCATGGTATCATGAAGGGATTGGCCTTGTACATGCATACTATCATATAAGGGTTGGCCACAAGCATGCATAACATAAAAGGGGATTGGCCACAAACATGCATAGTATCATAAGTGAATTTGGCCACAAACATGCATAGTGTCATAAGTGAATTTGGCCACAAACATGCATGATACATAAGGGGTTTGGGTTCATATACTTGCATAAGCCTCAAGTTAAGTTCATGCACATATTTCACAAGCCCAAAGTGGTTCTAAGGTCTTATGCCCACATTGACAAGTTAAAGGTTCAATCTTTCATGATAGACTAGGCTAAACATAACATGAGTGACATGATATAGTCGCTAAAACATAGTTCCAAGTCATATATTCAAGGTAAGAGGCAAAACTAGGTTCACATAGGTTATAGCACTTATGTTTAACCGCATTTTATTCCATGCCATCATTAAACTACCGTTAACATCTCGAAGTAGCTAGAACTTACATAGCGAGGCTTAGGAAAGGATCATGCATCAACTTGACGAAGAACGGTGGCTCCTTTGTCGAAGAACCGTCATGAAATCACCATAGCAACATTGATTTGGCCTCTATTTGGTGTAGCAAGCTTGCACCTTTCGATTCGGATCTGATTTGCATGCATAGGCTCTTGAATTTCGGGATGGAGGCCATGATCAATGTGGATTTGGGCAGCACTTCGTTGCAAGAGTGATTTATGAGGGGTTTAGGGTAGGCTTAGGGTCTTTTTATAGAGATTAGGAGTAGTTTAGGCCGTTAGATTAACTCTAGGATAGATCCAAGCCCTCAAAAATCGTCACAAGCCTCCAAAACCGAGCCAAACAGCAAAACAGGTGCACCAGGTTGCTTGGGTCCGACCAGGTAGGTCGACCCCCAGGTCGACCCTGGGGTCGACTCCCCAGTCGACCTGGTTGGCAGGGGGTCGACTCCCCAGTCGACCTCCCCTGGTCTGCGGGAAATTTTCCCGCCTCTTCTGAATTCTGAAATTTGAATCTGTATTCGTTTTCGAATTTTTCGTGAAACTTCGCGAGGCCATATCTTGGTCATACGGACTCCGATTTAGGAAATTTCAGACTCTATTTCGCGTATTTTTCCGAGACGAACGCAATGGCATAGCCCGTTTTATCTGATTCAGATTTTATAATTTAATTCTGCCTTGATTCTTGTCTTAACACGTTGTTGAAAATTCGGGTTGTTACATGACTAATCTCAACGGATGAGTACAGTCAACACATGAACCTTTATATTATAATATTCTTTATTTTCTAAATTTGAATGAGGCCCAATCAATTACCATATAAAGTTAATTATATGGATTCCATACAACAAATGCATATAATAGCAACGATAAATAATCAACCATCATCTAAAGTGCACTACACTGTATAAGCATCAAATATAGATATCTAACGCTTATAACAGCCTGTCAATCAATCGATCGACATATTTAATCAATCAGGATGAATGAACTTCAAATTTCATCCCAACACCCGTGTGGGGTTTCAAACAGTCAAACACAGATTTTATTTGTGCAGTTGGGCGATGTGTAAAATTTATCGTCCCAATCAATGTTAGTCAAATCAGTGTACATAAACAAACCGTCCGGTTTGTAAATGAATATTTATTTATTCACATTCACTATATTCATATTCACGTTAAAAATTATATTTTTAACGATAAAACATTTTATTTTAACATAGGAATTTCTATTCAGTTCATTCTTTAAATAAAATGATATTTTTATTTTTCTAACTTATTTTAGAAAATTTCGGCGGCATAACGGCACGATACTAGAAACGGGACGAGGCCTAGCCTTATCCCCGGTCTAGTGAAGGCCCACGCCATTCACACATCAATCAATCCATTCCATTTCACCAAACAACTCAAATTTCAATCAAATAATCTAACTAATTTTTGCAATCAAACAAATAAGTCCATGGTCTGTGGACGATTGTGTCGGGTGCTACTAAGCACCGTCTGCATCCTAGTATATATATATATAACTAGAAAATGAAATTGAAGAGTGAGAAGTTCTCACCAATAGCTATCCCAACTTCACGACACTTCATTTATAGAAATCTTCGTCGTTCTCGCCCTTTTGTCACCTTCGTTGCCCGTATTCTCTACATATGTAAAAATCACATTTTTACCTCGCTATTCAATATATAAAAATCGAATTTTTCTTTGTTATTCAATATATAAAAATCGAATTTTTACTTTGCTATTCAATATATAAAAATCGAATTTTTCTTTGTTATTCAATATATAAAAATCGAATTTTTACTTTGCTATTCAATGTATAAAAATCGAATTTTTCTTTGTTATTCAATATATAAAAATTCTATTTTTCTATCATAAAGATTTCGCCTTTTCAAATATATCATTATAAAAATCAATCTTTATTTTGCTACACATATAAAGATGCTATTTTTAATATTCCTATCATGTAAAATTTATATTTTTACTTTTCTACATAAACAAAAATCATATTTTTACATCTTTTATATAGTAAAGATTATATTTTTAATACTTTAAAAATATAAAAATCATATTTTTAATACTTTAAAAATATAAAAATCATTTTTTTTGTAAATTAAAAATCTACATACTACAAATCAATTTTTAAACTGATTAACCTAAGCTAAATATTTAAAATGAATTAAAAAAAAATAAACAAATAAATGAAATTTAAAAAAAAACTTACAATGAATATGGGGGGGGCTGTCGCGTTCGTCAGTGGATGAGGGGGGGGGGGGGGGTGTGTCGGCGCGAGGCAGAGGAGGGGGGTCTTCGATCTCGGTGGCGATTTGGTCAGGGGGGTCTGGGCGTTGCCGTCGAGGAAGAGCAGGGGAGGAGGATGAAGAAGGAGGGCGACGCTTGCGGGGAGGTCGGCGAGGCTGAGGAGGAAGCGTAGGCGATGGCCATCGTCGGGGGGCTGCGCGATTCCGTCGTGCTCTTTTTTTTTCTTCTGAAAATGATTTAATCGAAAAAAATAAGGGGGGTGGGCAGAGAGAAATAAGGGGAGGGAGAGAGAATTTTTAATTTTTAATTTATTTAATTATTTTATTTACTAAAAGTTGACTTTTTATTTCGACCTCGAAACGAGGCCCACCGCGCGTTTTACCCCCATTCCAAACACAATGGAATATGTATCGTAGGCTGATTCGATCGTTTCGATCAGTTTCCGTTAAAATCAACATATAACTCTATATATTGAATTTTGAACGCGCATTTCAATTTACCGGGGTCACATACTAACTCGCAAAATTCCTGAAAAATATTTTCTAGCTTCGTATTGACGATACGGTCCTAACAAAACTAGTTTCGTCGAATTCTGAGACCGTTGGAAAAATGGCCATTTTCCAGTCGATTAAAATCAACTAAAACTGGTCAAACGCGTTTTCCTTTGCCACGCTCACATATTGATTCGAAAAATTATGAAATTTGGAATCTAGCAATAATTTGACATCACGGATCCAACAAAAGTGGTTTCATCGAAATCCGAGGCCGTTTGCAAAATTTTCATTTTTAATGGCCTGAATTCCATAACGACTATTCAGAATTTTCAACTGGACATATCTTTTGATTCCCGCTATGAAATCTCGATTTTTCGGATTCGTTGGAAAGATATTCTCAAATAGATCCTAATGTTTTTGGTTTCACTAAAATCCGGATTGTTTTGCACCCGGTACATTCAATTGAAGTTTGAAATCGAATTATCGAACTACCGCGCCATTTTCAATTCTATTTATAATTATTTATATTCTAACGACGACGTATATAATATATACGTTCTATTATATTCAAAATAAATTTTCTCGTCGATATTATTTAAAATTATCTATTTTAAATATGCAAAATTCGCTAAAGTTGCCGGAATAAAAATTTTAAACTGGTTCAAATTTTCCGGGTTATTACAATTACTCTCTTTTAAAGTAAAGTTTTAAATTACTGTTTTAGTTCTCACACCAGTCACATGACTGACCTGGAGTTTATTGTTTTAACCTAAACTCTGGGTGCCCCTATTTTCCGCACGGGCAGCTAGTAGTTTTGGTTTTGCAGATTTATATTCACAGGATCCTGATTTACAGCTGGAACGATGCTCGGAAAGCTCTGTATCCGTGTATTACTTTCAGTTGTGTTTTGTATTATTTTTCCGCTGCAATGCTTTATTTAAATATCTGATATTCTTTGTTGTATAATATTTATTTATACTCTGTATATTCTTGTATTCTGATGGAATTGTTGTAATAACAATGAAATGTTCTTCCGTCTACGTTCATTTGTGTGTTGTTCTCAAAGTATCCGCTCTTTCCTTTACGAGGAAGTAACGGGCCCTCACAATAAGATCAAGAAAGTTTCAATGTATAAGAGAAACTTTGATGTTTGCATCGAATAAGTAGGTTTCTTGGTGCTCAAGTAATCAGGTAAAACACTGCCGCATGATTGAAACTCTACCATTTCAAATACATATAATACTCATCATTAAATAATAGTGTTTTTAAAAACACGTTTCGAATTTGGGAGTAGAATTTGTGTGAATAAGACGAATAAGTTTTCAAATATTAGTAGAATATTCATATTTTCATATTGACTGAGCAGGTTTGTAACGACCCGAAATCCCCCTTACGGGAAATCACGGATTGAGTTGAGAACAAACCACATCATAACAAAAATGGAACCCGAACTTCCCCGGTAAGGAAAGGCCGGATTGAATTGAGAACAAGCCACAATCGAACGCAGACGGAAGAACATTTCATTGTTTATTACAACAATTCATCAGAATATAAGAATATACAGAGTATAAATGAATAAAATACATTCGATAAATATCAGAGATTACAATAAATTACAATGTAGCGGAAAATAATACAAATCAAAATTGAAAGAGATATACGGATACAAAGCTTTCCGGATATCGTTCCAGCTGTAAACCAGGATCCTGTGAATATAAATCTGGAAAACCAAAACTACTAGCTGCCTGTGTCAAAATAGGGGCACCCAGAGTTTAGGTTAAAACAATAAACTCCAAGTCAGTCATGTGACTGTTGTGAGAACTAAAACAGTTGTTAATCTTTATTTTAAAGTTAGGTAAATCAAGGGACCACGCCGTATAACACAGAACGGGTTTCCTCCCCAGAATACCAGTGCATAAAACAACAGCGCAATGCTAAATAAAGAACAATGAAGCTATTATAAGACCCAGGTCCCATCACACAATGCAACACAAACAAGAGGATAGGGTTTTACCTTATAACAGCCAAAGAATGCTTGATACGTTTTAAAACAGATTATTTTGATAGGACTATAAGTGTATAATGTCAAAACAATTTCAATCATAAGTATCAATCATAGACGACATGGGTACCATATATCATGTCGCCATACTAGTTCTACAATTAAAACCGCAAAATCACGTATTTGGAAATTGGATTTCCATCTGTAAACCGATGCCAGGGATCGTCCACTACCGATTCGGGACTCTCTAGCCCGAGCCTCAGGGCAAGTACTCAGTTAAGCCACTTGGATCGTCAGGGCCGGTCCACCGATGTGGATTAAAATTCCTGAACACTGTGTTTCCCCGCCCTTTAGGGCGTAAATGAGCCTCGAATGACTCCATCGGACCCGGATCGTCCGATATAACCGAGGCGCCTCGCAACAGCAACAACCACACAGGTGAAAAATATATAAATGTCAGGGCTGGTAGGTCACTGACACCACCCTAGCTAGAAGGAAACGCATGTCCTCCCTGATGTCCTCTCCCATTTCTGGTTCACAACCGGGGTGTGAGGCTCACGAATTCACGTTACACAAAGCTATGCCACACAGGCGGAGCTTTAATCATCAACCACAAGAATCTGCTTTTCAACAGAAGCCTTGATTATTTGCATCTTAGCATGCCACATAGGAATACCACTCTATACAACCGATATCAGTCACACAGAATGAAATCCAATGTTAGACACACAGTCCATTTACAAGTCCGTTCTGGGTCTGAACGAAACCGGAGGCACTTTCCTCGCATATCCATCGATCTCCAAGTACATCTGGACGATCACCAACTGATTCCCTCATCTTGGGTGTACAGCCCAATCAAGATCATCAGTAATCACCCAAACGATGTGAAGACTTCCGGTCTTCAACCACCGTCTTCATCTTCGACACCACGTCGAAACAGTTATTCAGAATGGGATAAACCCAGTCTTTCTGAATAACTCGCGTATATATTATAAAAGTGTTACATAAACACAACATACGCCTCATTCCAATTCAGAATATTCTTTTATTCAAATATTCTTATTCTTTGGGAAAGGTTCCCATTAATTTTATCAAAGTTAAATTCTTTAAATTTATTCTTTAATCTTCTTTTGAATATCAATTCAAACTAGTCGGGATTAGCGAACCACACCGAAGTAATCATTTATTTTATTTCCTAATCCCAATCTATTCATCCCATGGAGTAAAACTGGTCATACTTCATATCTAACACCACGGTGTTATCGGTAAATTCAATTACCATTTCACGTTCAAATCTAATTAAAGATTTAACTATCGCCTGGAGCAAAACTGGTGAAACTCCATTCTCGATCACTTCAATCTAATTAAAGATTCATTAAAACTCCACTTAGTTTTAATCTTCACAGAAATCAATATCTTGTCCTTAACTAGGTTAAAGAACCAATGTCACTTAAAACACAACCCACAATAAACCCAAAATCACATTCATTAATTATCGGATTAAAGAACAAGTGTTATTAAAAAAACTGTTCACGATAAACCCAAAAATCAATTCCAATTCAATTCCAATTAAATATTATTTATTTGGTACCCTTCATTAAATCTAAACAAAAAGATTTAATCTTTTTCACAACTGGGTTTAAGAACAATGTTAATGAAGACACCATTCACGACAAACCCAAATCACATTTGATATTAAATACAAGGCTCTGAATAGAAAATATATCGGCTTATATTCAATATCAAATTCTACGACCAACAAATATCATATTGGAAATAATGATATAAATATATCTTCCAAATTTCCATAACAATATCTGTATAATCAAAAAATCCTACATCGAAATATTCTGAAGATAATTTCGATTCAAATCCATTCCAATTCAATTATTGGAAATCCTGGTTACTTTTAAAACCATATCAAATCCCATTTATTTATTTAAAAATAAATAAATTATTATTCTAGTTCAAAACTAGTTCATTTCGATAAAAATCTATTTTTATCCTTTGAAATATGGAGTTTTTCATCCCAATTCTTCACAAATCATTTCCGATGATTTTACAAAAATTATTACTATTTTTAATAATTTTATCAAGGTCCGTCCAGTCGATTTCCATCAATGGCCATCGAACTTCACTTACAGCGACCTTTTCCAAATTTGATTTGGACATAATTCCAAATTCAATCATTAGATTTCAAATCTCTAATATTCATTAGAAAGCTCTTTTCGATACGAACCCAACGGTTCCAGTTTAAGGAGAATCCGACGGTCGGATCTCCCGCAACGTCAATACGAAGTCAGTGGTCGAAATTCACGAACTGCCGCAGCGCGGCGCGTTCTATTCAGGCCATTATATTATATATATAATATATATAATATATATTTCGTCGTTTTTAATTCAAAACGATTTTAACTTCCATCTCAAATTCAAATAAAAATTGAATTTTCTAATATAAATTCGTTTTAAATTCATTTCAAATCGATTTCAATTCTATTTCAATTTAATTCGAATTTCAATTCACTTCAATCTAATTCGAATTTCAATCCACTTAAATGTAATTTGAATTTCAATTCATTTCAAAATATCAGATTTTGAAATCACTTCCTTTTCTATATTCATTTTAAAAAACGAATATAACCGATATAAATATCGTTCACGTCAAAATGACATCAATCTAATCAACACGGCTTTTATTCAACACATGAATATATATTGCTATTCTTTATTTTACCAATTAGAATGAGGCCCAATCAGTTACCATATAATAATAATTATATGGATTTTCTACAACACATGTATATAATAGCAACGATAAATAATCAACCATCGTCCAAAGTGCATTCTACACTGTATAAGCATTAAATATAAATATTCGACGCTTATATAGCCTGTCAATCAGTCGATTGACATACAACTAATCAATCGGGATTAGTGTACATCAAATATCATCCCAATACCCGTGTGGGGTTTCAATCAATCAACCACAGTTTTTATTTGTGCAGTTGGGCGATGTGTAAAATTTATCATCCCAATAAATATCAGTCAAATGTGTGGATATAAACAAATCGTCCGATTTGTTTATAAATATCCATTTCATTTTATATACATGTTAAAAATTCTATTTTTAAATATAAAATATTTTCTATATAAATAGTTTATTTCATTTCACATCACATCACACAATCAATTTTCACAACAACATGCAATCAATCAAACAAGCCGTCCATGGTCTGTGGACGACGGGTGTCGGGTGCTACTAAACACCGTCTGCATCCTATTATATATCACATAACTAGAAAACAAAATTAAAGGTGAGGAGTTCTCACAGAGGGTTCCACTCCGCCGTGCTTTGCTGTTGAACTGCTGAATCATCTGGATTCGATTGAAATTCCACTGCAGTTCTTTTCACGCTATTCATAATAAAAATAATATTTTATCACTTCTTCAATATAAAAATCATATTTTTATCAACGCTTCTATATATGTCAAAATCACCTCTTTAACAAGATGTTTACATTATAAAGATAATATTTTTATAACACCACTTATGTGGTAAAAATCGTATTTTTATCCCGCTACCTTCAAACAAAACCAAAACTTTATTTTATTTAAAAATATAATCTTTCTATATTTAAAAATATAATCTTTCTATATTTAAAAATATAATCTTTCTATATGTAAAAATATAATCTTTATCATTACAAAAATATAGTCTTTTTCCTTTCATGTGTATAAAAACTAATCTATATTTAAAATAAAAATCTTTTCTTTCCTATTATGAATATCTAAACTTTTCTATACAATAAAATCTGAATTTTAAATAGGCTAATCCTATATAAAAACTGAGTTAAGACCAAGCTAATTCTATATAAAAACTGAATAAAGAAAACATTGATTTTTTTCCTTCCAATAAATTAAAATCAAACTTACAGGCGGTCGGGGGAGTGACGCGCCGGAGTAAGTGGTCGGGAGAGGAGCAGCGGTCGGCGCTTGGACCGGGGTGGCAGCGTTCGGTTGGAGCAGGCGGGGTAGAGGGGTTGTTGGCGTTGTGGGTCGCGGATGCTTCGACTGAGGAACGTTGGGGAACTTCGAATTAGAGAATGGAGAAGGCGAACGTAGCCGATCGAAGGGCGGCGGCTCTGGTTGGAGTAGCGGTGGTGCGAAAGTGGGGGGGGGGGGGGCGACGGGACTTAGGGCTACAACGTTTTCTCTTTTTTTTTTAATCGATTTTCTGATCTGGATATAAGAGAGAGGAATTAGGGTAAGGGAGTTAAGGGAAATTATATATTATTTTATTTATTTTATTCTCCAAAATGTTGACTTTTATTTCTAGCACCAATCGAGACCCATCGACTGTTGCCCCCCTAATTACCCCCATTCCGAACACAATGGGATATGTATCGCAGGCCAATTCGACCGTTATGATCAGTTTTCGTCAAAATCAACATATAACTCTATATATTGAATTTGAACGCGCATTTCAATTTACCGGGGTCACGTACCAACTCGAAAAATTCCAGAAAAATATTTTCTAACTTCGTATTGACGATACGGTCCTAACAAAACTAGTTTCGTCAAATTCTGAGATCGTTTGAAAAATGGCCAATTTCCATTTGATTAAAATCAACTAAAACTGGTCAAACGCGTTTTCCTTTGCCACGCTCACATATTGATTCGAAAAATTACGAAAATTGGAATCTAGCAATATCTTGACATCACGGATCCAACAAAAGTGGTTTCGTCGAAATCCGAGCTCGTTTGCAAAATTTCTATTTTTAAGGGCCAGAATTCGATAGCGACTATTCTGAATTTTCATTCGGACATATCTTTTGATTCCCGCTATGAAATTTTGATTTTTCGGATTTGTTGGGAAGATATTCTCAATTGGATTCTATTATTTTTGGTTTTGCTAAAATACGGTTTATTTTGAATCCTGTGCATTCATTTGAAGTTTGAAATCGAATAATCGAACTACCGCGTCATTTTCAATTCCTTTTATAATTTACAAATAATTATTTATATTCAACGACGATCTATATAAATATATACGTTCGAATTTTATTCAAAATAAATTTCTCGTCATTATTATTTAAAATAATTCATTTTAAATATTCAAAATTCACTAAAATTGCCAAAATAAAAATTTTAAACTGGCTCAGATTTTCGGTTTGTTACAATCTCCCCCACTTAAAACTTTTCGTCCCCGAAAAGGAACAAAGTCGAACGTGGTTTGATTAACCAACTCTACTTTCATTATTTTGACTACGGCTTAAGTTCTTCAACTTTTCAGTTTCTAAGAACTTTTCAATTTTTTTAAAAATTTGGCTAACACCCTAAATTTTCGAAAAATTTCGCCATACCCCTGCACCGGGGACTTCGGGATATTTCATATAGCCTCCCATGGCCTTCTTCAATCCAAAAGAAAAAAGAAAAAGCCAAGCGGCTAGCCAATCGGCTCGCAAAATCACCCAAATCTCAAGAAATACAATAACATGTACCTATTTGTCGGGCAAACAATTTTATTCCTCTGCTCTAGCCTCCTTGCTATGACCTGTTCAATGGATACATATGTACATGCATGCAATTGCTACAAATTTTCAATACAATTAAATATTTGGCCAATTTGGTTAAAGGTTCAATATTTAATTATTCAAACAATAATCAAACAACACAACCATAATCAATTAGTGAATTATCATTTCAAGCTCATGATTTTGATATATAGTCGAAAATCATATTTTTGTTGCCAAATCACAACAATAGGCCCTATCTAGTTTTGGTTCTCACACCAGTCAATTGGAAATATATAAACATCGCACCTTTGAAACTCGAACACAAACACTGATGATGATGCATCATCATCAAAGTTATCCCCGGGCGACTAGAGTGTGATTCTATATCTATCCAGTATATTAAAACTTCAAATATACGTTTGCAAGGCGTATATGCAAAATCTTTATATATTGGATTGTCCAAATCAGTATAAATAAATATTCAAATACGTATAAACCGATTTAAATTTTCAAAACAAAGTTCGTTTTCATTTTAAAAACATACTCTTCACACTCGTTCTAGGATACTACTGATCCTATCTCTAACGAGTCATTCCCATTGGATATTACTAATCCAATATCTGATGAATTCTTTCGTACGGTTCTAATGTGCCTTGTTCTCGAGCTTTGTAAACCAAATCTATGATACCACGATGAAACGACCCGAAATCCCCCTTACGGGAAATCACGTAATGAGTTGAGAACAAACCACATCATAACACAAACGGAACCCGAACTTCCCCGGTAAGGAAAGGCCGGATAGAATTGAGAACAAGCCACAATCGAACGCAGACGGAAGAATATTTCATTGTTTATTACAACAATTCATCAGAATACAAGAATATACAGAGTATAAATGAATAAAATACATTCAATAAATATCAGAGATTACAATAAATTACAATGCAGCGGAAAATAATGCAAATCACAACTGAAGGTGATATACGGATACAAAGCTTTCCGGATATCGTTCCAGCTCTAAACCAGGATCCTGTGAATATAAATCTGCAAAACCAAAACTACTAGCTGCCCGTATCAAAATAGGGGCATCCAGAGTTTAGGTTATAACAATAAACTCCAGGTCAGTCATGTGACTGGTGTGAGAACTAAAACAGTTATTAATCTTTATTTTAAAGTTAGGTAAATCAAGGGACCATGCCGTATAACACGGAACTGGTTTCCTCCCAAGAATACCAGTGCATAAAACAATAGCGCAATGCTAAATAAAGAACATTGAAGCTATTATAAGACCCAAGTCCCATCACACAATGCAACACAAACCAGAGGATAGGGTTTTACCTTATAACGGCCAAAGAATGCTTGATACGTTTTAAAACAGATTATTTTGATAGTACTATAAGTGTATAGTGTCAAAACAGTTTCAATCATAAGTATCAATCATAGACTGCATGGGTACCATATATCATGTCGCCATCCTAGTTCTACAATTAAAACCGCAAAATCACGTATTTGGAAATTGGATTTCCATCTGTAAACCGAGGCCAGGGATTGTCCTCTTCCGATTTGAGACTCTCTAGCCCGAGCCTCAGGGAAAGTACTCAGTCAAGCCACTTGGATCGTCAGGGCCGGTCCACCGATGTGGATTAAAATTCCTGAACACTGCGTTTCCCCGCCCTATGGGGTGTAAATGAGCCAACGAATGACTCCATCGGACCCGGATCGTCCGATATAACCGAGGCGCCTCGCAACAGTAACAACCACACATGTGAAAAATATATAAATGTCATGGCTGGTAGGTCACTGACACCACCCTAGCTAGAAGGAAACACATGTCCTCCCTGATGTCCTCTCACGTTTATGGTTCACAAACGGGGTGTGAGGCTCGCGAATTCACATTACACAAAGCTATGCCACACAGGCGGTGCTTTGATCATCAACCACAAGACTCTGCTTTTCAACAGAAGCCTTGATCATTTGCATCTTAGCATGCCACACGGGCAAACCAATCTTTGCAACTGATATCAGTCACACAGAATGAAATACAATGTCAGACACACAGTCCATTTACAAGTCCGTTCTGGGTCTGAATGAAACCGGAGGCACTTTCCTCGCATATCCATCGATCTCCAAGTACATCTGGACGATCACCAACTGATTCCCTCATCTTGGGTGTACAGCCCAATCAAGATCATCAGTAATCACCCAAACGATGTGAAGACTTCCGGTCTTCAACCAACATCTTCATCTTCGACACCACGTCGAAACAGTTATTCAGAATGGGATAAACCCAGTCTTTCTGAATAACTCGCGTATATATTATAAAATTGTTACACAAACACAACATACGCCTCATTCCAATTAAGAATATTCTTATTCTTTGGGAAAGGTTCCCATTAATTTTATCAAAGATAAATTCTTTAAATTTATTCTTTAATCTTCTTTTGAATATCAATTCAAACTAGTCGGGATTAGCGAACCACACCGAAGTAATCATTTGTTTTTTTTCCCAATCCAGGGATGAAGTAAAACTAGTCATACTTCATATCTAACACCACGGTGTTATCGGTAAATTCAATTACCATTTCACGTTCAAATCTAATTAAAGATTTAACTATCGCCTGGAGCAAAACTGGTGATACTCCATTCTCGATCACTTCAATCTAATTAATGATTTATTAAAACTCCACTTAGTTTTAATCTTCACAGAAATCAATATCCTGTCCTTAACTGGGTTAAAGAACCAATGTCACTTAAAACACGTCCCACAATAAACTCAAAATCACATTCATTAATTATCGGGTTAAAGAACAAGTGTTATTTAAAACATTGTTCACAATAAACCCAAAAATCAATTCCAATTCAATTCCAATTAAATATTACTTAATTGGTACCCATCATTAAATCTAAACAAAAAGATTTAATCTTTTTCACAACTGGGTTTAAGAACAGCGTTAATGAAGGCACCATTCACGACAAACCCAAATCACATTTGATATTAAATACAAGGCTCTGAATAGAAAATAGATCGGCTTATATTTAATAAAAAATTCTACGACCAACAAATATCGTATTGGAAATAACGATATAAATATATCTTCCAAATTTCCATAACAATATTTGTATAATCAAAAAATCCCACATCGAAATATTCCGAAGATAATTTCGATTCAAATCCATTCCAATTCAATTATTGGAAATCCTGGTTACTTTTAAAAACATTTCAAATCTCATTTATTTATTTAAAAATAAAAAAATTATTATTCTAGTTCAAAACTAGTTCATTTCGATAAAAATCTATTTTTATCCTTTCAAATATGGAGTTTTTCATCCCAATTCTTCACAAATCATTTCCTATGATTTTACACAAATTATTACTATTTTTAATAATTTTATCAAGGTCCGTCCAGTCGATTTCCATCAATGGCCATCGAACTACACTTACAGCGACCTTTTCCAAATTTGGTTTGGACATAATTCCAAATTCTCCGTTAGATTTCAAATCTCTAATATTCTTTAGAAAGCTCTTTTCGATAAGAACCCAACGGTTCTGGTTTTAGGAGAATCCGACGGTCGGATCTCCCGCAACGTCAATACGAAGTCAATGGTCGAAATTCACGAACTACCGCAGCACGGCGCGTTCTATTCAGGCCATTATATTATATATATAATATTTGTTTCGTCGATTTCAATTCAAAACGATTTTAACTTCCATCTCAAATTAAAATCAAAATTGATTTTTCTAATATAAATTCGTTTTAAATTCATTTCAAATCGATTTCAATTCTATTTCAATTTAATTCGAATTTCAATTCACTTCAATCTAATTCGAATTTCATTTCACTTCAATGTAATTTGAATTTCAATTTACTTCAATCTAATTTGAATTTCAATTCATTTCAAAATATCAGATTTTGAAATAACTTCCTTTTCTATATTCATTTTAAAAAACGAATATAATCGATATAAATATCGTTCACGTCAAAATGACATCAATCTAATCAACAAGGCTTTTATTCAACACATGGATATATATTGCTATTCTTTATTTTCCAAATTAGAATGAGGCCAAATCAATTACCATATAATATTAATTATATGGATTTTCTACAACACATGTATATAATAGCAACGAAAAATAATCAACCATCATCCAAAGTGCATTCTACACTGTATAAGCATTAAATATAAATATTCGACGCTTATATAGCCTTTCAATCAATCGATTGACATACAACTAATCAATCGGTATTAGTGTACATCAAATATCATCCCAATACCCGTGTGGGGTTTCAATCAATCAACCACAGTTTTTATTTATGCAGTTGGGCGATGTGTAAAATTTATCGTCCCAATCAATATCAGTCAAATGTGTGGATATAAACAAATCATCCGATTTGTTTATAAATATTCATTTCATTTTATATACATGTGAAAAATTCTATTTTTAACTATAAAATATTTTCTATATAAATATTTTATTTCATTTCACATCACATCACACAATCAATTTTCACAACAACATGCAATCAATCAAACAAGCCGTCCATGGTCTGTGGACGATGGGTGTCGGGTGCTACTAAACACCGTCGGCATCCTAGTATATATCACATAACTAGAAAACAAAATTAAAGGTGAGGAGTTCTCACAGAGGGTTCCACTCCGCCATGCTTTGCTGTTGAACTGCTGAATCATCTGGATTCGATTGAAATTCCACCGCAGTTCTTTTCACGCTGTTCATAATAAAAATTATATTTTATCTTTCATCAATATAAAAATCATATTTTCATCAACGCTTCTATATATGTCAAAATCACCTCTTTAACACGATGTTTACATTATAAAGATAATATTTTATAACACCACTTATGAGGTAAAAATCATATTTTTGTCCCGCTACCTTCATAACAAAACCAAAACTTTATTTTATTTAAAAATATAATGTTTCTATATTTAAAAATATGATCTTTCTATATTTAAAAATATAATATTTATCATTAAAAAAATATAGTCTTTTTCCTTTCATGTGTATAAAAACTAATCTTTATTTAAAATAAAATCTTTTCTTTTCTATTATGAGGATCTAAACTTTTCTATACAATAAAATCTAAATTTTAAATAGGCTAATCCTATATAAAAACTGAGTTAAGACCAAGCTAATTCTATATAAAAACTGAATAAAGAAAACATTGATTTTTTTCCTTCCAATAAATTAAAATCAAACTTACAGGCAGTCGGGGGAGTGTCGCGCCGGAGTAAGTGGTCGGGAGAGGAGCAGCTGTCGGCGCTGGGACAGGGGTGGCGGCGTTCGGTCGGAGCAGGCAGGGTAGAGGGGTTATTGGCGTTGTGGGTCGCGGATGCTTCGACTGAGGAGCGTTGGGGAACTTCGAATTAGAGAAGGGAGGAGGAGGTGGCCGATCGAAGGGCGGCGGCTCTGGTTGGAGCAGCGGTGGTGCGACAGTGGGGGGCGACGGGGCTTAGGGCTACAGCGTTTTCTCTTTTTTTTATTTAATCGATTTTCTAATCTGGAAATAAGAGAGAAGAATGAGGGTAAGGGAGTTAAGGGAAATTAAATATTTTTTATTTATTTTATTCTCCAAAATGTTGACTTTTATTTCTAGCACCAATCGAGACCCAACGACTGTCACCCCTAGCTAATTACCCCCATTCCGAATACAATAGGATATGTATCGCAGGCCAATTCGACCGTTATGATTAGTTTTTGTCAAAATCAACATATAACTTTATATATTGAATTTGAACGCGCATTTCAATTTACCGGGGTCACGTACCAACTCGAAAAATTCCATAAAAATATTTTCTAGCTTCGTATTGACGATACGGTCCTAACAAAACTAGTTTCATCAAATTCTGAGATCATTTGAAAAATGGGCAATTTCCAGTCGATTAAAATCATCTAAAACTGGTCAAACGCATTTTCCTTTGCCACGCTCACATATTGATTCGAAAAATTACGAAAATTGGAATCTAGCAATAACTTGACATCACGGATCCAACAAAAGTGGTTTTGTAACACCCCGCCTCCGCTAGGGTCACTCGCAAAGGAATGCACTAGCTTTAGAGGGGCATTATTGGTAAACATGCACAGAAATATCACAAGACAGAACATATAAAATAGCGGAAGTAAAATCAAACTTTCATAACATGAATAAATAAGGTCTAAAGCCTTTTACATAAGAGTACATCAAAATCTGTCTTGCAATAGTAAAGAAGCATAAAGACATTTTCATAAATTATTCCCCAAGTAAAAACAGTAAAGTAGCCATTAGCCAAGAAAAGTCCAAGCCATCCATGATGACCTTCAAGCAGAAGAAGTCCGAACTAAACAACAGTATTTCCTCCCTGTAACCTGGGGGGGGGAACGGAAGAAAAGAGGCGAAACAAAACGGGTCAGTCAAAAAGACTGAGTAAGCCCTATCTACTATTAGCATAAAAACTAGTAAAGTTAACTGACATGAGAAACTGAGATGAACATAAGCATGATAACAAGATAGATAAGCTAAATCAAAATAACAGGATGAACTACTGAACTCAGATAAACTAAGGTGTCATGATAAATTACGATGTCAAGATAAAACAAGGTATCAAATCGTCAGGTTTCTATCAAGTATAATATCCCCAAGATATCTGTCACGTATAACACCCCATGATATCTATCCTGTATTTTAGCTCTGCACCTACCGTACTAGTATCCCCACCGTGTCATGTGTTAACCAAGAATGACCCTCACTCAAAAGTCGTGTAATGGTCCATGTCAACCTAATATATCGCATATATAGGTTACTCAACTTGTATGTTTTATTCCATGTAAATGTTCAGTCCCTTGCCGTAGACCATACGGGCTTTCCCATGAGATTCTATATTACTTTAACATAGTTCCATGATCCTTAAGATCGGTTTGGACTGTTACCCTAAACCTAGCTAGGGTCTTCCAACATGAATTATTGTTTGTACAACTAGGACTTATGCTACCTAGGGCTGCTAGGGATTATGCTTACCTATTGCACGTTTTCGTATCTCGGTTTGGGTTCAACCACCTAGGGCCACTAGGGATTACGCTAACCGCCAACCGCGCCCTTTTTCCCACGCATTCATCGTGAATCGCTTTTCCATGACTGTATGCACATGTATCACATCGTGCCATCCGAGTCCTGTCACAGGGCAAATCAAGAAATACAGGACTCGGTCAGGAGCTTTCGATTTATCTGCTGATGTAGATGCTAAGGTCTGTTTTTCTTATACGTGGCTATGGTCCCACGAGACCACTCCCTCAACTAGTGAAAGACAAGACAGGATAAATCCTGTATGAGAACACAACACTGGCCAACCCACATCCAAGCCTTACCGCAACCATAATTAGATAGCAATTATGGTCTTTTGGGTGTTCTCTGCCTTTCCGTACGTACACGCTTGACCAAAGATGGTAGGTAGCCTGACGAAATGCTATCTAGGGTACGACCGTGTATCGTCGACTATCCCCTATCCATCCCCGTCTTTAGGTCGCTCGTATAGCAACCAAGGCATACTCTTGGTTCTTCTAACGCAGACCTTAACCTCTCATGAGCCTAGTATAATCACCTGGCAGCTCATAGAGGGATACCAAGAATATCCTCACGTTCCCCAAAGCCGCTGCTTCGTTACCCAGTTCGCTGGAGCCTTTATCTAAATCAGATACTTGCTCCTACTCGTATACTTAAACGATGACCTACCGTATCAGGTTACTCATCTATCTATGAACTGGTCTAAATTTCCTTGACTAAGAATCATTACTTAGTTATTCTTCAACTAAGGTTTACCACTTAGCATTGTTCCCGTTATCCTTGTTAACTACGGTTATCCACCTAATCCTCAGAACTAGGGTTTACATAATGGATTAAGTGTCACTTAAGTTCATGACTTAACCCGTCTACAAATCCTGTCAAAATTGGCTAAGTATCCAAGTTCAACGCTTAACCCTACAAACCATGCTCAAGTTGGTTAAGTATATTAAGCAATTCACGACTTAACCTCGTCCAATTATCACTCTAGATTGGTTAAGTATATATTAACTTGACCCTATAAATTTACTTAGTCAAATCGGTCAAGTATATTCAAGCGATTCGTGACTTAGCCTTATCATATTTTCACGTTATATTGGTTAAGTATTGGTTAACTTAACCACAATAAATTAACGAGTTAGATTGGATAAGTATAGGTCACTTAATCACATCAATTCATCATGTTTAGATTAGTTAAGTGTTTAACTTAACCCCATTAAACTACCAAGTGGGATTAATTAAGTCTAGGCTAACTTAACCCCATCCGATTTCCATGTTTAGACCAGTTGAGTCTAATCTTAACCCCATTCGTTAACCGTATTTTTCGGTTAAGCGTCATTAAGAAAACTTACTTAACCTTACCAAGTTATCGCGTTGGATTGATTAAGTGTTGGTTAACTTAACCCCATCCACTAGTCATATAAAAATGGTTAAGTGTCATTAGGCAAATCAAGTTACTTAACCTACCCAACCTTGTCATGTTTTGTTAAGTACCATTAGCCTAATCAAATTACTTAACCTATTTGTCCATGTCATATTTGGTTAAGAGTCATTAATCAAATTAACTTAACCCTATCATGTGGCATTAATTACTTAATGCACCTTCACCTCTCACATTAGACTTTGTTGAGGTTACTAGTTAAGCCGGTCGGTTCCGGGTAGCTTTACACCACAACTTGGTCTAACCTCGGGTTCAAGCACAACATGACCAACTTCTCACATTGGGTCCTATTGTTTGCAACTACTAGTTAGGCCGGTCGGTTCCGGGTAGTTTTACGTTGCAAACTCAACCCAACCTCGAGTTGGCCACACTTATATTATCTAAGTGTCATGTCCATCATATTTCCCAAAACATGTTACAAGTTTTCAAGCATTTGGGTAGACCTAACTCAATAGGTAAATTCCCAAAGGGTAGACCTAACTTAATAGGTAAATTCCCAAGCTTATGTTTTTATGCATACTTACATGTCAACTTCCATGTTATATTTCAAGTCATGTTTTCAAGTTGTATTTTCATGTCATTAGAAATTACCCATAACATAACACAACGCTTTTAAACTCGCATATATGTTCGTGACAACGTAATGGATTAAAAGAAGAGACTTGCCAAAGGCATGACAAAAATGGATATTAAGCCACAAGTTAATCATGGTGGCAAATGAGGCACAAATGTGTTCATTAACTTGCATGTTACATTCTTAAGCCTCAAAACATGCATAAACCCAAACTTGGCACATAAGCGAATCATGGTGACAAAAGATATGGAATGATGACTAGTAACTCGCATATATCATCATATAAGGGTTATGACTTCATATGCAAGTTGACATAAAGGTTATGAGGGTTCTCATGTTGCCTAATGCAACATTTCAACATAAAGGTTGTAGCTTTTAGCTCACAAGATCAAGATAATGACTTCATAAACTTGCATGACATGATAGCATGTATCATACTCAATGATCAAACCCAAACTTGCAACATGAACATTTAACTTCATAGTTAATATCTAAGAGTAGGGAAAGGGCTTACATTGCTATGAAGGCACAAAAGATATGACAAAGCCCTTATGCAATCAAATAGACCCAAAATGCAAGCTTTAACATAAAAACCCTTGAGCCAAAATGATCAAAACCCTTGCTTTATGATGCAAAGATAGAAACTTGACTTGAATGCAAGCTAATGACACTCATACAAGCTTGAAAACACTTGTATGCATGGAAAATCTCTCATAGAAACCATTTAGAAATTTTATGAAGAGAGTGGAGGCCATGAGAGGTAAAATTTTGCCATAGTTTAGTTGCATGAATGAATAATAAGGATTTAGGATAGGTTAGGGTCTTATTTATAGATTAGGCAAGTGTTTTAGGCCATAGGATTAAACCTAGATTCAATCCAAGCCATCAAAGCATGTCTTGGGGAAGAAGTCAAGTGTAGGAACCATCTAGGGCCTTTAGATTAAAGATGAACCATGAGAACCATCCAAATGCAAAATCTGCATTCGAGCGAATCGGCCCACGGGTTGACAGCCAAACACCCTGGATTAACCCCTAGTCGACCCAGCGAGCTCGGGTCGACCTCAAAAATCGGCCGGTTCGGTTATTCCCCTCTCCCAATTCGCTGTTTTGAACATTTTTGCATATTTATTTATTTAATTTTCAAATATATATATATATATATATCAATATATATATATTTCTCTGCGCAACCCATTTCACTTAATTAAGTATACTTTAATTTGGGAATTTTTCGTGAAACTTCGCGAGGCCATATCTTAGTCATACGGACTCCGATTTTCGGAAACTCGGACTCTATTTCGCGTATTTTTCCGAGAAGAACGCAATGGCATAGCCCGTTTCCCTTGATTCAGATTTTACAGTTTAATTCTGCCTCCATTTATGTTATAACAGGTTATTGAAAATACGGGTTGTTACATTCTCCCCACCTTTTAGGATTTCGTCCCCGAAATCTCCAGGTTAGGAAGAACATATCCTACCATCCATCATCCATCTACTCAAAACATCATCCACAAGCAACCATTGTCCTTAGATGATTTATAATGCTGTATGAATATATGCAAAACGTGTGTGTACATGTTCCTTAGCTAATGCTAATGATCAGGCCTGAATAATCTTTCTAATGCAAAATATGTATAGTGCCATGAATCCAACATGTATGCAAATAGTCCTAGTCATATAGATACTATATGCGTGCACAATCATTCATTCATATGCAACAACCGCATGATAATACATTCGATTTCATCCATAAACAAGTATAAATACTCGTGCATATGCAATATGAAATGTGACCGAGTCGAGCTAGTATCTAATGTGTATTCGCGCATCCACGAGCAACCAGTTGCAACCATATCAATCATAACATGTTTCAAATACAAGTTTACATCCATAGGGTTCTACCTAGAATTCCCGGAAACAGGGTCGAGAAGATAAACAGGACAAACTCCTTACAGGGTTTGTAACGGAGAATAGGACCGAGAGGATGTCCACAAAAGATAGCCTACAAGTAAGCTCTACAGAAAACAGGGATCAAGGATATACTCCCAAAAAGAGATATCATGCGCGTATCTAGTCTTTGACCATCAAAGTCGTCTTTTAACTTCGCGATTTTGTAGCTTCTTATTCCTGTTTCCATAACATGAGCTGGAACTCATTTCTTCGTCGCCTCTCGTTCCACTTGCACTTATCCTTTTCCTAGAATACTTGACGCAAACATGACTGCGTACTCATGATCTCATGCAAGCTTTCCAAAATTCACTAGTGAATCTTGGATCTTGTAACACCCCACGTCCATTAATGTCACTCACAAAGGGAATGCATTAACTTCCATGGAGGTTTTAAGTGAATATAGAACAGTAAAATTACAACAAGACAGATATAAAATAGTACTTGGAAATTCAAAAACTTTATTTCATTGTAGCAGAAGTCAAAACATGTTTGATTACATCATAACACCATATTCAATGTCAAGTACAATATCTATCTTGATAAAACAAGTACATAATCTCATTACATGAATAGCCATTAAAAAGAAAGATAACAAGCTGGACTTTAATTCAGCAGTCCAAGCTTTCCAGAAGATAAGCGATCCAACTAGACTCCACTATAACTTGGCCCAACCTGTGGACCTGAAGGGAGAAAAAGGATGGAAAAGAGGGGGTCAGACATAAAGTCTGGTGAATATGATAATTCTACAATACTATTACCAAAATAACTGGACTAAGGCATAAGCTGGAAAACAAGAAAATGTCTATGAAGAGAAGATTAAGGACATAGACAATCGCTAAAGGCAACGTTATAGGCGCTCCTAAATACTAAAGGATAAACACTATACTGCACCACACCAGTCACCCTAAAGATTCATCCCACTTAGCTTCACTTAGAAACTTTCCCAATGGCTTTACGTACCCCTAGCTGACTACATAGGTGCCGCCTGCCCCTATCTCCACTAGGTGTACCCTACTTCCCATTATTCGATCGGCTCCCTAACTCGTAGATACCCGTGCTGGCCCCACAGTGGGGTGTATCACTCCCCTAAAGTGGCAACCTGATACAATGGACATGCACGGCTTATACCTACACGATGCAACAACGTCTTACCTACCAGCCCGGGTCCACACACGCATATGAAACCCGTTGGACTTGCGTTGCCACCGCTCCCTACTTTGGCCTCTTATAGTCAAACCCAGTATGCGTGTCCCGTCCTCGACTTGGGTCGAGCCCACAAAGATACGTTTTGGGATACTGGTTGAAATGGGCCCCCACTATTTACCACAAGCATTCCACCTAAGCTTGTCCCCATTAGTCCATCCCACTTAACCCACTTAGTCATGTTCATTTACATGTGTGTTTGGTTAAGTCTAATCGTATTTCAAATGCCTCTAAAGGCAACCACCAGAT
This sequence comes from Allium sativum, assembly GCA_030737875.1. Classification (NCBI taxonomy): domain Eukaryota; kingdom Viridiplantae; phylum Streptophyta; class Magnoliopsida; order Asparagales; family Amaryllidaceae; genus Allium; species Allium sativum. The sequence goes on along the minus strand of JASFAX010000022.1, from coordinate 27,047,998 downwards.
TCCTCATGCCACCCAAGGCACCTACTTAACCCCCATGTCCCACCTTACATGATTATCTGGTTAAGTATTTCTTAGTTCATTAAGGCCATAACCTCATAAAGACCTCTCACATTAGACTGGCATTTATGGCAGCTGGATTTGCCGGGCGGGTCCGGGCAGTCTTACACCATAAAAGAGTCTAACCTCGTGTCTTTACAACTGTTATGCTTTAGTTTGGGCCTAGGACCTCTCACATTGGGCCGACATTTGTGACTACTGGATTTGCCGGGCGGGTCCGGGCAGGTTTACATCACAAACGGGTCCAACCTCGTGTCCTAAGCATTGATTATTAATAATAATCCACTTTCCCCCAATTTTAATAATTCCCTACTTGAATTATTAATTACTTCCAATTTTTAACAATGTCCATAATTGAATCAATTATGGACATTCATTCATGGTATGCAACATCTTACAAAATTGCACCCAATTTATTAATTCCTAATATTACCCCTACCCCACGTTTGAACGTTTATTCGCAAAATATATGTTAGACTCGAATAGCCTAACTCATAGCATAAAAGTGATTATCATAATAACAACATGTATATGTGACCAAATGAATCATAATAAGGGGTGAAACTTGCATATGTCCAACTTGCATAGATTATACATGTCATGGATATAAAGGTGTCAACTTGTTCAAAATTCACCTAATATGATCTCAATCAATTTTCATAAACTTACATATGAACATGTGTGAATGAACATCATCTAATTTTTTTAACAACATGGTTTTATATGGGTACACCTAACTCAATAGGCAAATTCCCATAATCAAGTTTTATTTAATTATAGTTTCAAGTTTATGGGTACACCTAACCTAATAGGAAAATTCCCATAAACAAGATCCATTTAAATTAAGAAAAAAAACATAACTTTAAGCATGATCCAACAACATCATGATTTTTCAACATAATATAGCATGATTTATAACATGGCATAGTATGATAGTATAACATAGCTTGACATGATTCTCAACATAGCACGACATAGCATAAGAGAATTTACAACATAGCATGACATAGCATATATAATTTACATCATACGACAACATAATAACATAATAAGAGATCCACAATATATAGAATTTACAATTACAAATCACATCACTTTCTTGTGATCCATTCATAACTGAGTCAAATTAGTTTGTAATAGTCTTGTGAGAATCATCATACTCACCAACAAAAGAAAAGAATTAGAGAAAGAGAGATCTTTTGATTTGATTTGTGTAGATTTAGTTGTAGATGATTAGGCTTCCTCTTCTTAGTTTGTGACGGCTATGCTGAACTCCATGGCAGCAGCATGACGGTAGCTTCTCTAATTTTACAAGTGATTTAGGTCTAGGGTCTACCCACTTATTTATAGATTTTAGAATTCATTTAGGCCATTAGATTTAACCTAGAAATAACCGCAGCCGTTCAGACAAGATGGGGTTTATCTTGTTGACTCAGCAATGAGTCAGAAGTGACTCAGCAAACACTCAGCAATATATATATATATATATATATATATATATATTCTACAATGTACACATTAGATACATCCCCCCTTTTACACACTTATTATTGTTTTTATATACATATTAGATACATCCCCTCTTCTACACACTTATTATTATTTTAGCAACTTTAGTGTTAATAGAAAATTCGGGGTGTTACATTCTCCCCTCCTTTTAGGATTTCGTCCCCGAAATCTTCAAGTCTGGAAGAATGTATATCCTACCATCCAAACGTCCATCTACTCATCCATCATACACAGGCATCCATTGTCCTTAAAAGACTTCTAATGCTTTATGATCATATGCAAGTGTGTGTACATGTCCTTACCTAATGCGAAATCAGGCGGTCTACTGATTCAGTTGACCTCCTTAATGCAAATTATGTAAGTGTCATGAATCCATTATGTATGCAAAAGATCCTAATTTCTTACATACTACTTCTATATGCGTGCACACCCATTCAACCGAATGCAGCATCCATATGATGGTACAACCATTATACATCCATTATACTAAATACATCCATATATATGCAATATGCAATATGAAGTGGCTGAGCCGATCTAGTGCCTAAAGTGTGTGTATATATGCATCCACGAGCAACCACTAGCAAACACTTGCATCCATTTTGCATCCATGATACATAACATGTCTCAAACACATGTTTCAACCATAGGATTATCCTAACTAAAGGTCAAAGATACTAATGAGAGGACATACTTAAGATAAGATAAGATAAGCTAAGCGATAAAGGAGAAATTAAAAGACATACCCTCAAAAAGAAAAGGGTACAACGAACGCATCTTCTCTTCTGTCTCCCAAGTTGCGTTGCTCTCATCATCTCCCCATTGCACTTTAACCAGTCTGACCTCTCGATTCCTCAACTTTTTGATCTCCGACCCAAGAATGCATGTAGGAGCTCGTCTCATTGTTGCATCACGCTCTATTTCCACCTCTTTAAGCAAGCTCGGCTCCACCACCTCCGCGGTCTTGTGCAAACACTTCCTCAAATGTGATACATGGAATACGTCGTGTACTCCACTAAGTTTCTCAGGCAACTCCACCCTATATGCCATCTTCCCAATCCTGTTTTTTACAGGAAACGGCCCTACAAACCTTGGTGCTAATTTCCCCACGGACCCAAAGCGAACAACATTCTGTAACGGAGATACTTTGATAAAAACCATGTCCCCAAGATCTGTCCTCCTCTTATCAGCATACGATTTTTGCCTATCTTGTGCTGCTTTCATCCTCCTTCGAATCAACTCAATCTTCTCCGAGGTTTCCCTAACCATATCGGGCCCAAGTAGGATTTTATCGGTAGATTCCCACCAACATGTAGGCGAACGGCAAGGCCTTCCATAAAGAGCTTCGAAAGGTGCCATGCCAATACTAGACTGAAAGCTATTATTATATGCGAATTCTACTAACGGAAGGTGCTCTTCCCATGTACCCCCAAAGTCTAGGATACAAAGCCTTAAAAGATCCTCTAGAATGCGATTCACCCTCTCGGTCTGGCCGTCTGTCCGAGGATGATATGCGGTGCTCAAACATAGCTGAGTCCCTACCACCTCTTGTAAACTCTTCCAAAATTCGCTAGTAAAGATGGGGTCACGGTCGCTTACTATACTAGAAGGAATACCGTGCAAACGAACTATCTCCTTAATGTATACAGAAGCCAACCACGGAGCAGTCCTCTTACTTTTCACGGGAATAAAATGGGCGCTTTTAGTAAGTCTATCTACTATAACCCAAATCCCCATGTTACCCTTCCTTGATCTTGGTAATCCATCCACAAAATCCATTGAGATGCTTTCCCATTTCCATAGTGGAACTTCTAATGGGTGAAGCAACCCACCGGGTTTCTTTTGTTCTGCTTTAACTCGTTGGCACACCAAGCATCTAGCGACGTACTCGGCCACATCCTTTTTCATACCGGCCCAAAAGAAAACCCGCTTCATATCTTTGTACATCTTATCCCCACCGGGATGAATGGTCATTTTTGAGCGATGAGCATCATCAAGAATGGCCTTCCTTAAGTCTTCGTCTTGTGGTACACAAAGTCTATTATCCCTTCGTAACCAACCCTTATCGTCTAGGGTATACCTACGAAGATGGCTTGACGACTCCCCCCCTTTGAGCTTTTCTACTATCTCAACCAACTGTGGGTCGTCTCGCTGTGCCTCACCAACCCGTCCTAGAAGTGTAGGTCTAACCTCCAAGGATGCTAACAGACCGGGTACTAAGTCAACGGAGGGTCTAAAGTCAAACATAGAGATGAATTCCAAGCTTTGTCGTTCAACAAACAACGGACTCAAGGACAACCTTTTCCTACTTAAGGCGTCTGCCACCACGTTACCCTTGCCCGGGGTATATGCTATTTCAAAATCGTAGGAGGCTAAGAATTCCATCCACCGTTGCTGCCTTAAATTCAAATCCTTCTGAGAGAATAAGTATTTTAATGATTTGTGGTCAGTGAACAGTTCGAATTTCTCACCAAGAAAATAGTGACGCCAAGACTTAAGCGCGAAGACAATTGCGGCTAGCTCTAAGTCATGCGTGGGGTAATTCTTTTCATGAACCCTCAACTGCCTTCCACCATAGGCTATTACTCTTCCCTCTTGCATGAGGACCGTGCCAAGTCCCGTCCCACAAGCATCAGTATAGATGGTAAACGGTTTATTCCCGTCTGGCAGCACTAAGACTGGGGCTGAAGTTAAGGCTCTCTTTAAACGTTGGAACGCATCATCGCAATCTTTGTCCCACGTAAAAACCAGGTTCTTCTTCGTTAACCGTGTTAATGGAGCTGATATTTTTGCGAAGTCTTTGATAAACTTCCTATAATAGCCAGCCAACCCCAAGAAACTTCTTACTTCGGTTGCATTTTTAGGGACCTTCCAATCTTGGATGGCCACCACCTTTGCGGGATCCACTGCTATCCCTTCTTTGGAAACCACGTGCCCTAAGAACCGTAATTCCTTCCTCCAGAAGTGACACTTAGAAAATTTTGCCTTAAGGTTATGCACTCGAAGGGTTTCCAACACTTCCCTAAGATGTAGGGAGTGCTCTTCTTTATTCTTAGAAAAGACTAAGATGTCATCCACAAAGACTACCACGAATTTGTTAAGGTATTCCCTAAACACCCTACTCATCAAATCAACAAAATATGCAGGGGCGTTTGTCAAACCAAAGGGCATCACTAGCCATTCATAGAATCCGTCAGGAGTCCTAAAAGCAGTCTTATCTATACTATCCTCAGCCACTCTCGGTTGATGAAAGCCAGTAGCTAAGTCCAACTGCGAAAACACTGAGGCGCCAACTAACTGATCAAAGAGATCGTCAATCCTCGGCAGTGGGTGTCGGTTCTTTTTAGTAAGCTTGTTTAGTTCTCTATAGTCCATACAAAGTCTAAGAGACCCATCCGCCTTTGTGGCAAAAACTACTGGAGCACCCCACTCCGATATACTACGTCTTATGAACCCCTTCTCAAGCAACTCCTTTACTTGCTTATTGAGTTCCCTCCTTTCACAAGGAGCCATGTGGCGCACTGGCAAAGATACGGGTTTAGCATTATCCACAAGATAAATTCGAAAGTCTATCTCCCGCTTTGGAGGTAAGCCCTTCACCTCCTCAAACACATCCGGATATTCCCGGACCACTTCTACCGATCGCAGGTTCTCTACAGACGCGTCAAGCGATTCAAGATAACTTAGCATAACGGAATTTATGGGATTACAAAAGATGTCGAGAGCATTACCAGGGCGAGTCACAAGCCTAACTACTCTCCTTTCACAATCAAGAATGGCCCTATTTCTGGACAACCAATCCATTCCTAAAATTAGCCCATAGCCCGTGAAGCCCAATACATAAGCATCACATCTAAATTCAACGCTAAGTATAGAGATTTTCAAATCCAAACATATCATGGTCAAATGAGCCAAACCCCCAATTGGATTTGAAACGACCAAGGGATCCTCTACTAAACTGGTGTTCAAGTGCAGTGATTCAACTAATGATGCAGAGATAAACGAATGAGATGCACCAGAATCGAGTAAGGTACGGACAGGATGATCAAACAGAAAAACTAAGCTTTCAACAGAAATTGTTCTACGTAACACCCCGTGTATTCTATAGCTGTGAAATTAACAAATTAAAGTATAATTAATTCGAAATCAAAGAACTAAGGGAAAAAGGTTACGCCATTGCGTTCTTCTTGAAATTCTTCTTGAGATAGAGTCTGAGTTTGCGAAAATTGGACTCCGTATGAAAAAGATATCCTTAAATTAAAAATTGCAGCAAAACATGGAAAAAGAGGAATGAGAAAAGAATAATGTTTAGCATTGTTCTAACTTTTGTAAGCAAAAGACTTAGTAGCTCTTTTGGTTGGAACACATGACTTGCATACAAGAGGTACAGAGTTCGATCCCCGCCAGCGCCTTATTTTTGTTTTAGGGGAATGGCTTAAAACAGCCTAGTGTGAATGCAGTTCAAAAAGTGGTTTAGTGTGAAAATGGGTAATTGGGAAGATAGATAAAAAGAAAAAAAAGGAAATATATATATATATATATATACATATACGTATACATACATATATATATGACATGTACGTATCATGAGGCGTATGTTGCGCATTTTTGCCTGCCAAGAATTGTTTTTTTTATAAGTGGCCTTCTCTAATTGGATTCATGACAAATTAAAGGAAAGAAATATTTAACATATTCGTACATATGTGCATTTATGTCATAAACATACAAATTAAATAAAGATGTGTGGATGCAAGCAGTGAAAAGAAAGTTTTATGCATAATATTTGTATGCAGTAAATGGGGATTTTCAAAGAGGAAGAATATGAATAGGTTAGACTTAATTTTCTATTAATAGGAATGTCATTTATAAACCTGCAATTGACATCAATGTGGCACTGAATAAGAAAAATATGGTATGTGATATTATTTTGTGAACATAACATGCAAGCATATTAATATGACGAATATTTATCTGGCATTTAATTTAAAGATATGTCAATAGGGCATTGATTTGAAAACATGCTATTAACATTTATCTGTACATGTTAATTTGAGAAATATATAAATATGTTGAGAAATATATAAATATGCTAATTTACAATGAAAAGGATACATTAATATTGTCATTCTTGTTAATTGACATGTATATATGAATAATTAATGTATACGGTAAAAGGAAAGATGTATCTATTAAATACGTATTTATGTTTGATGGATTGGCAATAAATAATGAATGTTGATAATGTACATTAAGGGAGTAATTATGGCATAAGTGTGTTAGGAATTATTTATATATAGAATTTGTCCTAAATGAGAAATGTGTACATTGTAGGAAATATATATATATATGCTAAAACATGGAATTGCATGTAATTGGCCTTTTTTGAAATTGATGGCCTTGATTTACCCTAGCATCATCGGACGGCTCAAATTAACTTGCAACTCTATAAAAATGACCCTAGACTCTACCTAGGTTTCTTACACAATTCTCTAGCCTCCATTGCTCTCTTCTTCTAATAAAAATGGCGTCGCTGCTCTGCTGGAATTAAAACTAGAAGATAATCAACATCAACCTAAGCAACTCAATTCAAACTAGAGATTAAAGTTTCTGCAAAGATTCTACAACAAGTTAAAGTTCTTTCTTTAATCCAATCAAGGCAAGTACAGTTATTCTCCGCTATAAACGTTAATTATAATTTTGATATGCATTTAAATCTGAGTTTGAGGTTGTATTCTCTTCTGTTAGATCTGTTTTCTGTGACTGTTCTATATTCCTTTCTTCTTTTCTGTTTTATAGCCAGGCTACCACGAGCCTGTGCCTAATCTCATAAGAGATGAACGTATGAACGCAAGTTTTGGGATGAATGATGAGAAATTTGACAAAACCAAATTGAATGTATGACTATAGGACTGAGGCATAAAATATATTGGACATATGACTTGGGATTGGATGCATAAATTTGACTATGAACATAAAATTTATGCATGTTGTATGCATAGTTATGTTGTAATTTAGACCTGTAATTAATTAGAAAAAAATAAGCATATGTTATAAACTAGTTTTAGACCTATGCATATTTTGTGATAAAAGAAGAAGAGGAACCACTGTAAAGATTACATATGATTTGAGGCTTTGGACAAAATGCATATAAAAAGGCAAGATCTGATTTTTAGAGGATATGGTTTAAAGATTTATATTATTGGGGATAGTTTGCATAATGATTCATGACATGAAAAGAAGGAAGATATGGAAACTTAAGATTTACTTTAATTAGGATATCTATTATTGTAATTACACCTAAATAGGGATTTTTGGATATATGACATGCATTGAAATTAATGGTTATATTTGGTATAATTTATATGTGAATCTGCTGTAAAATGCTAGTTTAACAAAAATTGGAACATATGTTATATGGCAAATTATGTCCATATTCTGCGAGTATATGTTGTGAATCATGACAATTATGTAGGCATATGAATTTAGGCTAATTTATGACTAGGCAAGGCATGTAAATAGAACCTTTGGAAATATTAAATTTGCTAAATCTGCTAATTTGCCAAGTTGCCTAAACTGCTAGTTTTGTTATATTGCCTAGACTGCTAATTAGATTGAAATGCCTAATCTGTTAAATTTGTCGGTTGAAATGCCTAACCTGTTATATGCAAAATTCTGCTAAGTTGCTAAATCTGTAAAATCCGTTAATTCATATAAAATCTGTTATCTGCTATGTTGATATAATCATTCTGTTATTGATATAATCTGAATTGGAATATATATTGGACGTGCGCATAAACGGTAAATAATTAATTAATTGGCCGCAAAGATGAACATGGCTAACTCGAGGTTAGAATGAGTTTGCGGCGTAAATCTGCCCGGAACCGCCCGGCACATCCAGTGGCCGCAAACAATAGGTTCTAATGTGAGAAGTTAGTCATAACATGCGTAAGACACGAGGTTAGGTCTGGCTTGTGGCAGAAGTCTGCCCGGAACCGCCCGGCATATCCAGCGGCCACAAGCTACCGACCTAATGTGAGAGGTCTGTGCATTAATAATTAATTAATGCAAATCTAAGATAAGAATGACGTCTAAAACATATTGGGGAAAATAGGGTTAAACCAATAGGGTTAATAGATGTAGTAAAACCCGTCCATGAATCTGTAGGCCCAATACAAAGTTAGACAAATCTGAAAAGTCTGTACATCTGACCCGTTAGTCTGAAAACTTGTTAACTAAATTTGTGAATTAGTAAATCTGAATTTTGTATGTCTGAACTTGTAAACAAGTTAATCTGAAATCTGTTAGTCTGGGGACACAAGGTTAGGAGGGGAATTACTTGTGTCATCTGTTGTTTGGGACCCATATTAGTCAGTAACCCTTTCTGGTATCAAAACTTTGACCCAACAGTAGGTAGGGTCCGGGCACGCTTACTGAACTAATTATAAGTGGTTCATTCTGATAATGGCGAGGGGTGTTGATGGTGCGTTCCAACCGGGTCATGTGCGTGCATGGATCCCGGTCTGCCTCTGAGGATGTAAGACGCCGTGACATCTGTAAATAGGTCTGTGCCAATTGGTTGTCACTTTAGGGAGTGATACACCCTACTGTGGGGCCGACACAGGATATTTATGTATTAGGGAGCCGATCGCTTGGGGTAGGGTTTTAGGGTACGCTTAGTTCTGTCTGTTTCTGTTGGAACCGTCTGTTTCTGTTGGGTGGTAACACCTGTCTGTTTCTGTGTGGTACCGTCTGTTCGGGTGGTAAAGGCCCATTACTAGTGTACACCTAATTCCACATTCTGTTTCCATAGGGATAAATCTGTTTCTTCTTCTGTCTGTTTCTGATCGGGTAGTAAAGGCCCATTATTAGCATTCTGTTTCTGTTAAAGTATTCTGTACCCGTTCCTGCTTCAATTTAGACATTAGGGTGACACCTAATTCTGTTATACTAGTATTAGTGCAGGGAAGTGTAAAACAATAGTTTATATCATTCTGTTTTTCTGTTATATCTGCTACACCTGTTATAGTTATCTCACATCCAGTTTTATGTTCATATCATATTATTATTATCTGTTCATATGCTGAAAATCACTGGACTTGCCAGACTTTTTGTCTGACCCTTGTTGTTTCGCCTTCTTTCTTCCGTTTCCCCCCCCAAGGTTATCCAAGGAGGGAAATACTTTAGCTTGATCCGGATTTCTCTTTGCTTGAAGTGCTTAAAGTATGGCTTGGCTCTGTATAGCTTCCGTTCCATGGGGATTATGATTTTAAACTATGCATTTTGAAGGCTTTTGTACAAGACTGATATTTTGTACTTGAATTCTGAAATTGAAAGGATGTAACCATACTAATTTCTGTTTCCGCTGTAATAAAGTTAAAAATTTTCAAGTACTGTTTTATCTGTCTTGTAAGTTTCTGTTCTGTTTACTAAAATGCTCCACCAAAGTTAAGGCATTCCCTTTGTGAGTGACCTTAACGGAGGTGGGGTGTTACACTTGGTATCAGAGCAAAAGGTTACCGGATTTGATAAAGAATTTTTGAAAACTATTTTCAAAAAGGTTTTGAAAAGGAAGTATTTTCAAAAGTAAAGCTTATTTTGAAAAACATAGTCCCCTAAGCCATATATCTATCTTTTGATCCTCTGCTTGAATCCTTGTTTCCTTCTTTCTTGAGTCTCTGGGGCTCCCGGTTTTCTGGGAGGTAACCTCATTGAAGGGCAAAGTAGTGCCCGACTTCCATCAATAGCTGTAGTAGTTTCACCTGCGGCTAGTTTTCTTTAGAGCTTTGAAGGATTTTTCCGGGCGATGGAGGCAGTTTTCGAGGGATTGGTCAGCATGTTACACAAGGATAGTAAAGATGAGAATGATGAGGTTTGGCTAAGGAGCACAACCCAAAGGTGAGAAACTCATATAGACTTAGTTCACAATGGAGGCAAAAGGGAAACACAAAAGAAGGAAGGAAAGTTTGAAGATAAGGAGGAGGAAAGTGTTTTACTTATGGAAGCTCGACTCATCTGAATAAGGATTACCGAAAGAGGAAGGGGAGGGCGCTTGCTTCAACTGTGGGGAGATGGGACACTTCACTAGGGACTGCCCGAAGAGACGAGGACAAGGAGGGCAGGTGAAAACTCTTGAGGCTAGTGGCTAGGATAGAAATAGGAAAATTTCTATAGTAGGTTTAATTTCTTTATCTGATTATGGAGTTAAGACTTTTTCTGATTCTGGTATTTTGATTTTGTAATCGATACTCTGCACTTTAATACTAGTATTATTTCTGAATTCCGCTGTAGACTCAGACCCATAAGGGTTATGGATCATCTGTTTGGGACTGGGGTTTGAGGGATATCTGTGTTAGGCGTCAAGTATGACGCATACATTCTGAGTTTTCGTGGGGTATGATTTTATCATGCTTAGCTTCCTAAGAATCATTAGGGAACCCGATCTGTGCCAGTAGTCTGTAAATATCTAAATACTTTTTATAGGATTTCCAGTTTCGACATTGTCTAAAGAAGGTACTCCTCTGGGTGTCAATTTGATGTTGGTTTCGGTCTTTGGGGCCGATACTTAGGACCCATGTCTAATGGGAACCAAATTTTCGTTCTATCTGTACTCGCTTCCATCATTCGACTGTATCCTATCGATCGAATATTTGAACTTTAGGTAGAAACTAATGGGTGTAAACATGTGTTTGAGACATGTTATGTTTGATGGTTGCAAGTGGATGCAAGTGGTTGCTAGTGGTTGCTCGTGGATGCATATACACACACTAGGCACTAGATCGGCTCGAAAGCACTTTCATACTGCATATGGATGTGTGAGCATTTTTAAATTTTTATGGATGCAAAATGGTTGAATCAGCATATGGATGTTGCATATGAATGAGCAGTTGTGCACTCATATAGAAATGATATGTCTCAAGTAGGAAAATTTGCATACATATTGGACTCATGGCACTAACATGATTTGCATTAAGGAGGTCGACTGAATCAGTGGGCCGCCTGATTTTGCATTAGATACGGACATGAACACACACTGTGCATTTAAACATGAAAGCATTAGAAGTCTATAAGGACAATGGATGCTTGTGGATGATGGTTGAGTAGATGGGTGATTGGATGGTAGGACACATTCTTCTTAACTTGAAGATTTCGGGGACGAAATCCTTTTAAGTGGGGGAGAATGTAACACCCCGTGTATTCTATAGCTGTGAAATTAACAAATTAAAGTATAATTAATTCGAAATCAAAGAACTAAGGGAAACAGGTTATGCCATTGCGTTCTTCTTGAAATTCTGCTTGAGATAGAGTCTGAGTTTGCGAAAATTGGACTCCGTATGAAAAAGATATCCTTAAATTAAAAATTGCAGCAAAACATGGAAAAAGAGGAATGAGAAAAGAATAATGTTTAGCATTGTTCTAACTTTTGTAAGCAAAAGACTTAGTAGCTCATTTGGTTGGAACACATGACTTGCATACAAGAGGTACAGAGTTCGATCCCCGCCAGCGCCTTATTTTTGTTTTAGGGGAATGGCTTAAAACAGCCTAGTGTGAATGCAGTTCAAAAAGTGGTTTAGTGTGAAAATGGGTAATTGGGAAGATAGATAAAAAGAAAAAAAAGGAAATATATATATATATATACATATACGTATACATACATATATATATGACATGTACGTATCATGAGGCGTATGTTGCGCATTTTTGCCTGCCAAGATTTTTTTTTTTATAAGTGGCCTTCTCTAATTGGATTCATGACAAATTAAAGGAAAGAAATATTTAACATATTCGTACATATGTGCATTTATGTCATAAACATACAAATTAAATAAAGATGTGTGGATGCAAGCAGTGAAAAGAAAGGTTTATGCATAATATTTGTATGCAGTAAATGGGGATTTTCAAAGAGGAAGAATATGAATAGGTTAGACTTAATTTTCTATTAATAGGAATGTCATTTATAAACCTGCAATTGACATCAATGTGGCACTGAATAAGAAAAATATGGTATGTGATATTATTTTGTGAACATAACATGCAAGCATATTAATATGACGAATATTTATCTGGCATTTAATTTAAAGATATGTCAATAGGGCATTGATTTGAAAACATGCTATTAACATTTATCTGTACATGTTAATTTGAGAAATATATAAATATGTTGAGAAATATATAAATATGCTAATTTACAATGAAAAGGATACATTAATATTGTCATTCTTGTTAATTGACATGTATATATGAATAATTAATGTATACGGTAAAAGGAAAGATGTATCTATTAAATACGTATTTATGTTTGATGGATTGGCAATAAATAATGAATGTTGATAATGTACATTAAGGGAGTAATTATGGCATAAGTGTGTTAGGAATTATTTATATATAGAATTTGTCCTAAATGAGAAATGTGTACATTGTAGGAAATATATATATATATGCTAAAACATGGAATTGCATGTAATTGGCCTCTTTTGAAATTGATGGCCTTGATTTACCCTAGCATCATCGGACGGCTCAAATTAACTTGCAACTCTATAAAAATGACCCTAGACTCTACCTAGGTTTCTTACACAATTCTCTAGCCTCCATTGCTCTCTTCTTCTAATAAAAATGGCGTCGCTGCTCTGCTGGAATTAAAACTAGAAGATAATCAACATCAACCTAAGCAACTCAATTCAAACTAGAGATTAAAGTTTCTGCAAAGATTCTACAACAAGTTAAAGTTCTTTCTTTAATCCAATCAAGGCAAGTACAGTTATTCTCCGCTATAAACGTTAATTATAATTTTGATATGCATTTAAATCTGAGTTTGAGGTTGTATTCTCTTCTGTTAGATCTGTTTTCTGTGACTGTTCTATATTCCTTTCTTCTTTTCTGTTTCTATAGCCAGGCTTCCACGAGCCTGTGCCTAATCTCATAAGAGATGAACGTATGAACGCAAGTTTTGGGATGAATGATGAGAAATTTGACAAAACCAAATTGAATGTATGACTTTAGGACTGAGGCATAAAATATATTGGACATATGACTTGGGATTGGATGCATAAATTTGACTATGAACATAAAATTTATGCATGTTGTATGCATAGTTATGTTGTAATTTAGACCTGTAATTAATTAGAAAAAAATAAGCATATGTTATAAACTAGTTTTAGACCTATGCATATTTTGTGATAAAAGAAGAAGAGGAACCACTGTAAAGATTACATATGATTTGAGGCTTTGGACAAAATGCATATAAAAAGGCAAGATCTGATTTTTAGAGGATATGGTTTAAAGATTTATATTATTGGGGATAGTTTGCATAATGATTCATGACATGAAAAGAAGGAAGATATGGAAACTTAAGATTTACTTTAATTAGGATATCTATTATTGTAATTACACCTAAATAGGGATTTTTGGATATATGACATGCATTGAAATTAATGGTTATATTTGGTATAATTTATATGTGAATCTGCTGTAAAATGCTAGTTTAACAAAAATTGGAACATATGTTATATGGCAAATTATGTCCATATTCTGCGAGTATATGTTGTGAATCATGACAATTATGTAGGCATATGAATTTAGGCTAATTTATGACTAGGCAAGGCATGTAAATAGAACCTTTGGAAATATTAAATTTGCTAAATCTGCTAATTTGCCAAGTTGCCTAAACTGCTAGTTTTGTTATATTGCCTAGACTGCTAATTAGATTGAAATGCCTAATCTGTTAAATTTGTCGGTCGAAATGCCTAACCTGTTATATGCAAAATTCTGCTAAGTTGCTAAATCTGTAAAATCCGTTAATTCATATAAAATCTGTTATCTGCTATGTTGATATAATCATTCTGTTATTGATATAATCTGAATTGGAATATATATTGGACGTGCGCATAAACGGTAAATAATTAATTAATTGGCCGCAAAGATGAACATGGCTAACTCGAGGTTAGAATGAGTTTGCGGCGTAAATCTGCCCGGAACCGCCCGGCACATCCAGTGGCCGCAAACAATAGGTTCTAATGTGAGAAGTTAGTCATAACATGCGTAAGACACGAGGTTAGGTCTGGCTTGTGGCAGAAGTCTGCCCGGAACCGCCCGGCATATCCAGCGGCCACAAGCTACCGACCTAATGTGAGAGGTATGTGCATTAATAATTAATTAATGCAAATCTAAGATAAGAATGACGTCTAAAACATATTGGGGAAAATAGGGTTAAACCAATGGGGTTAATAGATGTAGTAAAACCCGTCCATGAATCTGTAGGCCCAATACAAAGTTAGACAAATCTGAAAAGTCTGTACATCTGACCCGTTAGTCTGAAAACTTGTTAACTAAATTTGTGAATTAGTAAATCTGAATTCTGTATGTCTGAACTTGTAAACAAGTTAATCTGAAATCTGTTAGTCTGGGGACACAAGGTTAGGAGGGGAATTACTTGTGTCATCTGTTGTTTGGGACCCATATTAGTCAGTAACCCTTTCTGGTATCAAAACTTTGACCCAACAGTAGGTAGGGTCCGGGCACGCTTACTGAACTAATTATAAGTGGTTCATTCTGATAATGGCGAGGGGTGTTGATGGTGCGTTCCAACCGGGTCATGTGCGTGCATGGATCCCGGTCTGCCTCTGAGGATGTAAGACGCCGTGACATCTGTAAATAGGTCTGTGCCAATTGGTTGTCACTTTAGGGAGTGATACACCCTACTGTGGGGCCGACACAGGATATTTATGTATTAGGGAGCCGATCGCTTGGGGTAGGGTTTTAGGGTACACTTAGTTCTGTCTGTTTCTGTTGGTACCGTCTGTTTCTGTTGGGTGGTAACACCTGTCTGTTTCTGTGTGGTACCGTCTGTTCGGGTGGTAAAGGCCCATTACTAGTGTACACCTAATTCCACATTCTGTTTCCATAGGGATAAATCTGTTTCTTCTTCTGTCTGTTTCTGATCGGGTAGTAAAGGCCCATTATTAGCATTCTGTTTCTGTTAAAGTATTCTGTACCCGTTCCTGCTTCAATTTAGACACTAGGGTGACACCTAATTCTGTTATACTAGTATTAGTGCAGGGAAGTGTAAAACAATAGTTTATATCATTCTGTTTTTCTGTTATATCTGCTACACCTGTTATAGTTATCTCACATCTAGTTTTATGTTCATATTATATTATTATTATCTGTTCATATGCTGAAAATCACTGGACTTGCCAGACTTTTTGTCTGACCCTTGTTGTTTCGCCTTCTTTCTTCCGTTTCCCCCCCCAGGTTATCCAAGGAGGGAAATACTTTAGCTTGATCCGGATTTCTCTTTGCTTGAAGTGCTTAAAGTATGGCTTGGCTCTGTATAGCTTCCGTTCCATGGGGATTATGATTTTAAACTATGCATTTTGAAGGCTTTTGTACAAGACTGATATTTTGTACTTGAATTCTGAAATTGAAAGGATGTAACCATACTAATTTCTGTTTCCGCTGTAATAAAGTTAAAAAATTTCAAGTACTGTTTTATCTGTCTTGTAAGTTTCTGTTCTGTTTACTAAAATGCTCCACCAAAGTTAAGGCATTCCCTTTGTGAGTGACCTTAACGGAGGTGGGGTGTTACATTCTACCTCTTTCTTGCAGCGGTGGGGCCGCAATAGCCTGAACTTGCCCCCTTGCCTGCCCTGGTGCCATAAGAGCCTGCACCTGTCCTCCCGAGGTAGACCCTGCCCTCTGCCCCTTCTTTGGACAGTCCTTCACTAAATGTCCCGCATCTCCACAATGAAAACAACCAGTCTTCTTTTTCTTTCTACAATCTTTGCTGAGATGGCCAGGCGTCCCACAATTGAAGCATTTCTTCTTCCCTTTGCCATTATTGTTTTTACCACCCTTCTTATTTTGCTGTTAGGGTTTCTTCTGATCCCCTTTCTTTTCAACTGCCTTATCCTCATGCATAAGTGCCATTTCTACTAGCTTTTCAAAGGTGGCTCCCATAGGGATGTGGGTCATAGCCAACCTTTGCAACGGTTCATTCAAGCCTCTAACGAACCTCAAAGCTTTCTTCTCTGGCGTGTTCACCAACTCCAAGCCAAACCTTGCTAACTGATTAAATTTATTGACATATTCCTTTACTGATGAGCTCCCTTGCTTTAGTGCCAGGAATTTTTCCATATTTAAGTTCTCCTCTGCCCTTGAAAGAAACTTTGCCTCAAACCTTCGTCTGAAATCCGCCCATGAATCAACTGGACGTTCCCCGTTAATGACCTCCCACCAAAACGAGGCCTCTCCCTTCATTAACCAAGCAGCTAAACGGACTTTCCTCCCATCTTCCACTTCAAAGATATCCAACAATTCCTCAGTCTCCTTAAGCCAATCTTTGGCCTCCACAAACGTCTCAGTCCCTTGAAAAGTTTTTCCTCCCATAGCCTTGAATTCCTTGCACATCTTTGCAAAAGTGTCAACACGAGGAGGAGGAGGAGGAGGAGGAATGGGTGCAACTAGGGGTGGAGGAGTATCCGCTGGGCCTGCAGTGGTGGCCCTAGCCTCCAAGTATCTCCTAAACCACCCTGGAATCGTCATACCTTCTGGGAGATTAAGATCTTCAGCCATGCTGAAACGAAAAAGGAAAGATTCAAAATGGAGAATTCGAAAGATAAAGATAAGGATGTGGCTATTTGGGATTATGTTTTTCATAAAAACTCTCTTTAAATAACATGTTTTTTTTTGAAAGCACTTCTTCCAAAAATACTTTAGAAAAAAAAATATTTTTCTAAATTTTTTTTTATCTGTTCTGGTAACCTTATGCTCTGATACTACGTGTAACACCCCACGTCCATTAATGTCACTCACAAAGGGAATGCATTAACTTCCATGGAGGTTTTAAGTGAATATAGAACAGTAAAATTACAACAAGACAGATATAAAATTGTACTTGGAAATTCAAAAACTTTATTTCATTGTAGCAGAAGTCAAAACATGTTTGATTACATCATAACACCATATTCAATGTCAAGTACAATATCTATCTTGATAAAACAAGTACATAATCTCATTACATGAATAACCATTAAAAAGAAAGATAACAAGCTGGACTTTAATTCAGCAGTCCAAGCTTTCCAATCCAACTAGACTCCACTAGAACTTGGCCCAACCTGTGGACCTGAAGGGAGAAAAAGGACGGAAAAGAGGGGGTCAGACATAAAGTCTGGTGAATATGATAATTCTACAATACTATTACCAAAATAACTGGACTAAGGCATAAGCTGGAAAACAAGAAAATGTCTATGAAGAGCAGATTAAGGACATAGACAATCGCTAAAGGCAACGTTATAGGCGCTCCTAAATACTAAAGGATAAACACTATACTGCACCACACCAGTCACCCTAAAGATTCATCCCACTTAGCTTCACTTAGAAACTTTCCCAATGGCTTTACGTACCCCTAGCTGACTACATAGGTGCCGCCTACCCCTATCTCCACTAGGTGTACCCTACTTCCCATTATTCGATCGGCTCCCTAACTCGTAGATACCCGTGCTGGCCCCACAGTGGGGTGTATCACTCCCCTAAAGTGGCAACCTGATACAACGGACATGCACGGCTTATACCTACACGATGCAACAACGTCTTACCTACCAGCCCGGGTCCACACATGCGTATGAAACCCGTTGGACTTGCGTTGCCACCGCTCCTTGTTTTGGCCTCTTATAGTCAAACCCAGTATGCGTGTCCCGTCCTCGACTTGGGTCGAGCCCACAAAGATACGTTTTGGGATACTGGTTGAAATGGGCCCCCACTATTTACCACAAGCATTCCACCTAAGCTTGTCCCCATTAGTCCATCCCACTTAACCCACTTAGTCATGTTCATTTACATGTGTGTTTGGTTAAGTCTAATCGTATTTCAAATGCCTCTAAAGGCAACCACCAGATTCCTCATGCCACCCAAGGCACCTACTTAACCCCCATGTCCCACCTTACATGATTATCTGGTTAAGTATTTCTTAGTTCATTAAGGCCATAACCTCATAAAGACCTCTCACATTAGACTGGCATTTATGGCAGCTGGATTTGCCGGGCGGGTCCGGGCAGTCTTACACCATAAAAGAGTCTAACCTCGTGTCTTTACAACTGTTATGCTTTAGTTTGGGCCTAGGACCTCTCACATTGGGCCGACATTTGTGACTACTGGATTTGCCGGGCGGGTCCGGGCAGGTTTACATCACAAACGGGTCCAACCTCGTGTCCTAAGCATTGATTATTAATAATAATCCACTTTCCCCCAATTTTAATAATTCCCTACTTGAATTATTAATTACTTCCAATTTTTAACAATGTCCATAATTGACTCAATTATGGACATTCATTCATGGTATGCAACATCTTACAAAATTACACCCAATTTATTAATTCCTAATATTACCCCTACCCCACGTTTGAACGTTTATTCGCAAAATATATGTTAGACTCGAATAGCCTAACTCATAGCATAAAAGAGATTATCATAATAACAACATGTATATGTGACCAAATGAATCATAATAAGGGGTGAAACTTGCATATGTCCAACTTGCATAGATTATACATGTCATGGATATAAAGGTGTCAACTTGTTCAAAATTCACCTAATATGATCTCAATCAATTTTCATAAACTTACATATGAACATGTGTGAATCAACATCATCTAATTTTTTTAACAACATGGTTTTATATGGGTACACCTAACTCAATAGGCAAATTCCCATAATCAAGTTTTATTTAATTATAGTTTCAAGTTTATGGGTACACCTAACCTAATAGGCAAATTCCCATAAACAAGATCCATTTAAATTAAGAAAAAAAAACATAACTTTAAGCATGATCCAACAACATCATGATTTTTCAACATAATATAGCATGATTTATAACATGGCATAGTATGATAGTATAACATAGCTTGACATGATTCTCAACATAGCACGACATAGCATAAGAGAATTTACAACATAGCATGACATAGCATATATAATTTACATCATACGACAACATAATAACATAATAAGAGATCCACAATATATAGAATTTACAATTACAAATCACATCACTTTCTTGTGATCCATTCATAACTGAGTCAAATTAGTTTGTAATAGTCTTGTGAGAATCATCATACTCACCAACAAAAGAAAAGAATTAGAGAAAGAGAGATCTTTTGATTTGATTTGTGTAGATTTAGTTGTAGATGATTAGGCTTCCTCTTCTTAGTTTGTGACGGCTATGCCGAACTCCATGGCAGCAGCATGACGGTAGCTTCTCTAATTTTACAAGTGATTTAGGTCTAGGGTCTACCCACTTATTTATAGATTTTAGAATTCATTTAGGCCATTAGATTTAACCTAGAAATAACCGCAGCCGTTCAGACAAGATGGGGTTTATCTTGTTGACTCAGCAATGAGTCAGAAGTGACTCAGCAAACACTCAGCAATATATATATATATATATATATATATATATATATATATATTCTACAATGTACACATTAGATACATCCCCCCTTTTACACACTTATTATTGTTTTTATATACATATTAGATACATCCCCTCTTCTACACACTTATTATTATTTTAGCAACTTTAGTGTTAATAGAAAATTCGGGGTGTTACAGATCTCGTTTATATACTATAAGGCATTCCATGTAGAAGAACTTTCTCTTGAAAGTAAACAGATGTCAATCAGGTTATCATGCGCACTTACTAGGGTGATCTCTATAACCCATGCATAAATGAAGTAAACAATCCGTCTTACTGGCGAACACCACTCGATCGGGCTTCAAATTTCCAATAAAGGCATCAAGGGATTCTAAGTAACTAGTCGTGACAGAACCTCAAAAAGGTTACCCGATACTTCGAGGGCATTACCAAGGCTAGTCAAAAGGTCTAACTACCCTCCTATCAAAACTGAGAGTGGCACCCCCTACTGGATAACCACTTAATCCCTAGAATCCATCCATAGCTTATAAACATAAGCATTATTTCCAAACTCAACACTTGGCATAGACATTCCCAAATCCAAACAAGTCATGTATAAATGGACTGATTCTTCAATAGGACTTTGAGACAAAAATGGGATTCTCTATTACGCTAGTACTTAAGGTGCAGAGACTCAACTATCGAAGCAGACTTAAATGATACGAACTACGAAGTCCTAACGGGATGATAGAGAAAAAAGCTAAACCTTTAACAAGATCGTTACCCTCCTTCCGAGGTACTCTAGAAATGAGAGCATACTGCTGCCCTCCCGATGATCTTATCCTTGTCCCATAATACTTAACTATCCGCCCCGTTTTACCATGCCAAAGGTACTCTCTCGTCATGGGTTTCATTGTTCATCTTTCTCCCTCCTTTGAGGACTATGCCATACCAACAAGTTGCTCATCCTTAAGCTCATATCCTTTATCCTTCTTTCTCACGATCCTTTCTTATAACGCGGCCACTGGTCTCTCGAGAACCACCTCCATCGTATGGAAAGCACTTTCGTAGGTAGAAAAGACTAGTCCCAGTTAAAACTACTGTGACTACAGATAGAGGAAAGAAAGGAAAAGAGACTCAATTAAGGAAACAAGGATAGTGCTAATGACCTTTGGGGAATAGCATTTTTCGTTTAAAAGAAAATTTTCTTGAAAAATGCTTCTTTGTAAACGGTTTTTTTTTCAAATAGTTTTCAGAAGGTCTTTAAAAACTTTTGCCCAGTCTGGTAACCTTCTGCTCTGATACCACGTGTAACACCCCGCCTCCGCTAGGGTCACTCGCAAAGGAATGCACTAGCTTTAGAGGGGCATTATTAGTAAACATGCACAGAAATATCACAAGATAGAACATATAAAATAGCGGAAGTAAAATCGAACTTTCATAACATGAATAAATAAGGTCTAAAGCCTTTTACATCAGAGTACATCAAAATCTGTCTTGCAATAGTAAAGAAGCATAAAGACATTTTCATAAATTATTCCCCAAGTAAAAACAGTAAAGTAGCCATTAGCCAAGAAAAGTCCAAGCCATCCATGATGACCTTCAAGCAGAAGAAGTCCGAACTAAACAACAGTATTTCCTCCCTGTAACCTAGGGGGGAAACGGAAGAAAAGAGGCGAAACAAAACGGGTCAGTCAAAAAGACTGAGTAAGCCCTATCTACTATTAGCATAAAAACTAGTAAAGTTAACTGACATGAGAAACTGAGATGAACATAAGCATGATAACAAGATAGATAAGCTAAATCAAAATAACAGGATGAACTACTGAACTCAGATAAACTAAGGTGTCATGATAAATTACGATGTCAAGATAAAACAAGGTATCACATCGTCAGGTTTTTATCAAGTATAATATCCCCAAGATATCTGTCACGTATAACGCCCCGTGATATCTATCCTGTATTTTAGCTCTGCACCTACCGTACTAGTATCCCCACCGTGTCATGTGTTAACCAAGAATGACCCTCACTCAAAAGTCGTGTAATGGTCCATGTCAACCTAATATATCGCATATATAGGTTACTCAACTTGTATGTTTTATTCCATGTAAATGTTCAGTCCCTTGCCGTAGACCATACGGGCTTTCCCATGAGATTCTATATTAATTTAACATAGTTCCATGATCCTTAAGATCGGTTTGGACTGTTACCCTAAACCTAGCTAGGGTCTTCCAACATGAATTATTGTTTGTACAACTAGGACTTATGCTACCTAGGGCTGCTAGGGATTATGCTTACCTATTGCACATTTTCGTATCTCGGTTTGGGTTCAACCACCTAGGGCCACTAGGGATTACGCTAACCGCCAACCGCGCCCTTTTTCCCACGCATTCATCGTGAATCGCTTTTCCATGACTGTATGCACATGTATCACATCGTGCCATCCGAGTCCTGTCACAGGGCAAATCAAGAAATACAGGACTCAGTGGGGAGCTTTCGATTTATCTGCCGATGCAGATGCTAAGGTCTGTTTTTCTTATACGTGGCTATGGTCCCACGAGACCACTCCCTCAACTAGTGAAAGACAAGATTGGATAAATCCTGTATAAGAACACAACACCGGCCAACCCACATCCAAGCCTTACCGCAACCACAATTAGATAGCAATTATGGTCTTTTGGGTGTTCTCTGCCTTTCCGTACGTACACGTTTGACCAAAGATGGTAGGTAGCCTGACGAAATGCTATCTAGGGTACGACCGTGTATCGTCGACTATCCCCTATCCATCCCCGTCTTTAGGTCGCTCGTATAGCAACCAAGGCATACTCTTGGTTCTTCTAACGCAGACCTTAACCTCTCATGAGCCTAGTATAATCACCTGGCAGCTCATAGAGGGATACCAAGAATATCCTCACGTTCCCCGAAGCCGCTACTTCGTTACCCAGTTCGCTGGAGCCTTTATCTAAATCGGATACTTGCTCCTACTCGTATACTTAAACGATGACCTACCGTATCAGGTTACTCATCTATCTATGAACTGGTCTAAATTTCCTTGACTAAGAATCATTACTTAGTTATTCTTCAACTAAGGTTTACCACTTAGCATTGTTCTCGTTATCCTTGTTAACTACGGTTATCCACCTAATCCTCAGAACTAGGGTTTACATAATGGATTAAGTGTCACTTAAGTTCATGACTTAACCCATCTACAAATCCTATCAAAATTGGCTAAGTATCCAAGTTCAAGGCTTAATCCTACTAACCATGCTCAAGTTGGTTAAGTATATTAAGCAATTCACGACTTAACCTCGTCCAATTATCACTCTAGATTGGTTAAGTATATATTAACTTGAACCTATCAATTTACTTAGTCAAATCGGTCAAGTATATTCAAGCGATTCGTGACTTAGCCTTATCATGTTTTCACGTTATATTGGTTAAGTATTGGTTAACTTAACCACAATAAATTAACGAGTTAGATTGGATAAGTATAGGTCACTTAATCACATCAATTCATCATGTTTAGATTAGTTAAGTGTTTAACTTAACCCCATTAAACTACCAAGTGGGATTAATTAAGTCTAGGCTAACTTAACCCCATCCGATTTCCATGTTTAGACCAGTTGAGTCTAATCTTAACCCCATTCGTTAACCGTATTTTTCGGTTAAGCATCATTAAGAAAACTTACTTAACCTTACCAAGTTATCGCGTTGGATTGATTAAGTGTTGGTTAACTTAACCCCATCCACTAGTCATATAAAAATGGTTAAGTGTCATTAGGCAAATCAAGTTACTTAACCTACCCAACCTTGTCATGTTTTGTTAAGTATCATTAGCCTAATCAAATTACTTAACCCATTTGTCCATGTCATATTCGGTTAAGAGTCATTAATCAAATTAACTTAACCCTATCATGTGGCATTAATTACTTAATGCACCTTCACCTCTAACATTAGACTTTGTTGTGGTTACTAGTTAAGCCGGTCGGTTCCGGGTAGCTTTACACCACAACTTGGTCTAACCTCGGGTTCAAGCACAACATGACCAACTTGTCACATTGGGTCCTATTGTTTGCAACTACTAGTTAGGCCGGTCGGTTCCGGGTAGTTTTACGTTGCAAACTCAACCCAACCCCGAGTTGGCCACACGTATATTATCTAAGTGTCATGTCCATCATATTTCCCAAAACATGTTACAAGTTTTCAAGCATTTGGGTAGACCTAACTTAATAGGTAAATTCCCAAAGGGTAGACCTAACTTAATAGGTAAATTCCCAAGCTTATGTTTTTATGCATACTTACATGTCAACTTCCATGTTATATTTCAAGTCATGTTTTCAAGTTGTATTTTCATGTCATTAGAAATTACCCATAACATAACCCAACGCTTTTAAACTCGCATATACGTTCGCGACAACGTAATGGATTAAAAGAAGAGACTTGGCAAAGGCATGACAAAAATGGATATTAAGCCACAAGTTAATCATGGTGGCAAATGAGGCACAAATGTGTTCATTAACTTGCATGTTACATTCTTAAGCCTCAAAACATGCATAAACCCAAACTTGGCACATAAGCGAATCATGGTGACAAAAGATATGGAATGATGACTAGTAACTCGCATATATCATCATATAAGGGTTATGACTTCATATGCAAGTTGACATAAAGGTTATGAGGGTTCTCATGTTGCCTAATGCAACATTTCAACATAAAGGTTGTAGCTTTTAGCTCACAAGATCAAGATAATGACTTCATAAACTTGCATGACATGATAGCATGTATCATACTCAATGATCAAACCCAAACTTGCAACATGAACATTTAACTTCATAGTTAATATCTAAGAGTAGGGAAAGGGCTTACATTGCTATGAAGGCACAAAAGATATGACAAAGCCCTTATGCAATCAAATAGACCCAAAATGCAAGCTCTAACATAAAAACCCTTGAGCCAAAATGATCAAAACCCTTGCTTTATGATGCAAAGATAGAAACTTGACTTGAATGCAAGCTAATGACACTCATACAAGCTTGAAAACACTTGTACGCATGGAAAATCTCTCATAGAAACCATTTAGAAATTTTATGAAGAGAGTGGAGGCTATGAGAGGTAAAATTTTGCCATAGTTTAGTTGCATGAATGAATAATGAGGATTTTGGATAGGTTAGGGTCTTATTTATAGATTAGGCAAGTGTTTTAGGCCATAGGATTAAACCTAGATTCAATCCAAGCCATCAAAGCATGTCTTGGGGAAGAAGTCAAGTGTAGGAACCATCTAGGGCCTTTAGATTAAAGATGAACCATGAGAACCATCCAAATGCAAAATCTGCAT
This sequence comes from Allium sativum, assembly GCA_030737875.1. Classification (NCBI taxonomy): domain Eukaryota; kingdom Viridiplantae; phylum Streptophyta; class Magnoliopsida; order Asparagales; family Amaryllidaceae; genus Allium; species Allium sativum. The sequence goes on along the minus strand of JASFAX010000022.1, from coordinate 27,022,694 downwards.
TTGAGCGAATCGGCCCACGGGTTGACAGCCAAACACCCTGGATTAACCCCTAGTCGACCCAGCGAGCTCGGGTCGACCTCAAAAATCGGCCGGTTCGGTTATTCCCCTCTCCCAATTCGTTGTTTTGAACATTTTTGCACATTTATTTATTTAATTTTCAATTATATATATATATATATATATCAATATATATATATTTCTCTGCGCAACCCATTTCACTTAATTAAGTATACTTTAATTTGGGAATTTTTCCTGAAACTTCGCGAGGCCATATCTTAGTCATACGGACTCCGATTTTCGAAAACTCGGACTCTATTTCGCGTATTTTTCCGAGACGAACGCAATGGCATAGCCCGTTTCCCTTGATTCAGATTTTACAGTTTAATTCTGCCTCCATTTATGTTATAACAGGTTATTGAAAATACGGGTTGTTACAGGTTTCGTCTAAATCCGAGGTCGTTTGCAAAATTTCCATTTTTAAGGGCCAGAATTCCATAGCGACTATTCTGAATTTTCATTTGGACATATCTTTTGATTCCCGCTATGAAAATTTGATTTTTCGGATTCATTGGGAAGATATCCTCAATTAGATTCTATTATTTTTGGTTTTGCTAAAATACTGTTTATTTTGAATCCTGTGAATTCATTTGAAGTTTGAAATCGAATAATCGAACTACCGCGTCATTTTCAATTCCTTTTATAATTTATAAATAATTATTTATATTCAACGACGATCTATATAAATATATACGTTCGAATTTTATTCAAAATAAATTTCTCGTCGTTATTATTTAAAATAATTCATTTAAATATTCAAAATTCACTAAAATTGCCAAAATAAAAATTTTAAACTGGCTCAGATTTTCGGGTTGTTACAAGGTTGCTTAGTGACTAAGTAATCAGGTAAAACACTACCGCATATTTGCTATTCTACATTTTAAAACATCTATAACACTCATCATTTGCATATTACCATTTGAACCTTTGATCCGCGCCAATAAGATTAAGAAAGTTTCAAAATATAACTGAAACTTTGATGTTTGCATCGAATAAGTAGGTTTCTTAGTACTTCAGTAATTAGGTAAAACACTGCCGCATGTTTGAAACTCTAGCATTTCAAATAAATATAATACTCATCATTAAATAATAGTGTTTTTAAAAACACATTTCGACTTTGGGAGTAAAATTTGTGAGAATAAGACGAAAAAGTTTTCAAATATTAGTAGAATATTCATATTTTCATACTGACTGAGCAGGTTGCTTAGTGACTAAGTAATCAGGAAAAACACTACCGCATGTTTGCTATTCTACATTTTAAAGCAGCTATAACACGCATCATTTGCATATTACCGTTTGGACCCTGGATCCGCGCCAATAAGATCAAGAAAGTTTCAAAATATAAGTGAAACTTTGATGTTTGCATCGAATAAGTCGTTTTCTTGTTGCTCAAGTAATCTGATAAAACACTGCCGCAAGTTTGAAACTCTACCATTTCAAATACATATAATAGTCATCATTAAATAATAGTGTTTTCTAAAACACGTTTCGACTTTGGGAGTAGAATTTGTGTGAATAATACGAAGAAGTTTTCAAATATTAGTAGAACACTCAAATTTTCATATTGATTGAGCAGGTTGCTTAGTGACTAAGTAATCTGGTAAAACACCGCCGCATGTTTGCTATTCTACATTTTAAAGCATCTCTAACACTCATCATTTGCATATTACCGTTTGAACCGTGGATCCGCGCCAATAAGATCAACAAAGTTTCAAAATATAAGTGAAACTTTGATGTTTGAATCAAATAAGTAGGTTACTTGGTGCTCAAGTAATCAGGTAAAACACTACCGCATGTTTGAAACTCTACCATTTCAAATACATATAATACTCATAATTAAATAATAGTATTTTTAAAAACACGTTTCGACTTTGGGAGTATAATTTGTGTGAATAAGACGAAAAAGTTTTCAAATATTAGTAGAATATTCATATTTTCATATTGACTGAGCAGGTTGCTTAGTGACTAAGTAATCAGGTAAAACACTGCCGCATGTTTGCTATTCTATATTTTAAAGCATCAATAACACTCATCATTTTCATATTACCATTTGGACGCTGGATCCACGCTAATAAGATCAAGAAAGTTTCAAAATATAAGTGAAACTTTGATGTTTGCATCGAATAAGTAGGTTTGTTGGTGCTCAAGTAATCTGGACAAACACTGCCGCATGTTTGAAACTCTACCATTTCAAATACATATAATACTCACCATTAAATAATAGTGTTTTTAAAAACATGTTTTGACTTTGGGAGTAGAATTTGTGTGAATAAGACGAAAAAGTTTTCAAATATTAGTAGAATATTCATATTTTTATATTGACTGAGCAGGTTGCTTAGTGACTAAGTAATCAGGTAAACCACTGCCGCATGTTTGCTATTCTACATTTTAAAGCATCAATAACACTCATCATTTTCATATTACCCTTTGGACCCTGGATCCGCGCCAATAAGATCAAGAAAGTTTTAAAATATAAGTGGAACTTTGATGTTTGCATCGAATAAGTAGGTTTCTTGGTGCTCAAGTAATCTGGTAAAACACTGCCGCATGCTTGAAACTCTACCATTTCAAATACATATAATACTCATCATTAAATAATATTGTTTTTTAAAAATACGTTTCGAATTTGGGAGTAGAATTTGAGTGAAAAAGGCGAAAAGGTTTTCAAATATTAGTAGAGTATTCATATATTCATATTGACTGAGTAGGTTGCTTAGTGACTAAGTAATCAGGTAAAACACTGTCGCATGTTTGCTATTCTACATTTTAAAGCAGCTATAACAGGCATCATTTGCATATTACCATTTGGACCCTATATCCATGCCAATAAGATCAAGAAAGTTTCAAAATATAAGTGAAACTTTGATGTTTGCATCGAATAAGTAGGTTTCTTGGAGCTCAAGTAATCAGGTAAAACATTGCCGCATGTTTGAAGCTCTACCATTTCAAATACACATAATACTTTTCAAATAAGGAATGATTCGTTAGAGATAGGATCAGTAGTATCCTAGAACGAGTGTGAAGGGTATATTTTTCAAATAAAAATGAAAACAAATTTTGTTTTGAAAATTTAAATCATTTTATACGTATTTGAATATTTTATTTATATTGATTTTAGTCAATCGAGCATATAAAGATGTCGCGTATACGCGTCATGAACGTATATTCGAAGTTTTAATATACTGGGTAGATATAGAATCACAATCTAGTCGCCCGGAGATGATTCTGATGGTTGAGTACTCGTCGTCAGAATTTATCTTCGAGTGGCGAAGGTGTGATATCTATATATTTCCATTAGACTGGTGTGAGAACCAAAATATAGCTAGAATACATTGTTGTGATTTGGCACCAAAAACATAATTTTCTGTATATATATCAAAATTATGAATTTGAAACGTTAATTCACTAATTATTTATGGTTGTGTTGTATGATTATTCCTTTAAACCATTATATGAATGAATTGTGAATTTAGGCCAAATTGAACCAAATATTGAACTGTATTGTAAATTGTTTGGAAATGCATGTGTATACATTGAACAAGTCATAGCAAGGAGGCTAGAGCAGAGGAATAAAATTGTTTGCCCGACAAATAGGTACATGTTTATTGTATTTCTTGAGTTTTGGGTGATTTTATGAGCCGATTGGCTTTTTCTTTTTCTTTTGGATTGAAGAAGGCCATGGGAGGCTATATGAAATATCCCGAAGTCCCCGGTGCCGGGGAGGTTATGGCGAAATTTTTCAAAAATTTAGGGTTTTAGCCAAATTTTTGAGAAATTTGAAAAGTTCTTAGAAATTGAACAGTTGAAAACTTAAGCCGTAGTAAAAATAATGAAAGTTGAGTTGGTTTGTAAAACAACTTTCGGCTTCGTTCCTTTTCGGGGACGAAAAGTTTTAAGTGGGGGAGATTGTAACAACCCGAAATTCTGGGCCAGTTTAAAATTTTTGTTTTGGCAATTTTGATGAATTTTGAATATTTAAAATGGATTATTTTAAATAATAATGACGAAAAATTTATTTTTAATAGAACCCGAACGTATATATTTATATGGAGCGTCGTTAGAATATAAATATTTATTTTAAATTATAAAATGAATTGAAAATGGTGCGGTAGTTCGAAAATTCGATTTCAAACTTCAAATGAATGTACATGATTCAAAATAAGCCGGATTTTAGCGAAACCAAAAATAGTAGAATCTATTTGAGAGTATCTTTCCAACGAATCCGAAAAATCAAAATTTCATAGCGGGAATCAAAGGATATGTCCAAATGAATTTTCATAATAGTCGCTATTGAATTCTAGCCCTTAGAAACGGGAATTGATAATATAAATTATCAAATATAGGAAATGATCAAAAATGGAGTATCGCCGGTTTTGCTCCAAGCGATAGTAAATCTTTAATTAGATTTAAACGTGAAATGGTAATCCAATTTACCTATAACACTGTGGTGTTAGTTATGGGGTACTAACAGTTTTGCTCCATGGGATGAATAGGTTGGGAATGGGAAATAAAATAAATAATTACTTCGGTGTGGTTCGCAAATCTCGACTAGTTTGGAAAACCATAATTTGGTTTGAAACGACATCCAAAGGAAGATTAAAGAATAAATTTTAAAGAATTTATCTTTGATAAAAATAATGGGAACCTTTCCCAAAAGATGTGAATATTTAAATAAAAGAATATTCAGAATTAGAATGAGGCGTATGTTGTGTTTTCTAACATTTGTTTATTATATACGTGGGTTATTTGGAAAGAACGGGTTTTACCCATTCTGATTAACCGATTCGACGATAAGTCGAAGATGAAAACGGTGGTTGAAGACCAGAAGTCTTCACATCGTTTTGGTGATTACTGATGATCTTGATTGGGCTGTACACCCAAGATGAGGGAATCAGTTGGTGATCGTCCAGACGTACCTAGAGATCGATGGATATGCAAGGAAAGTGCCTCCAGTTTCGTTCAGACCCATAACGAACTTGTAAATGGACTGTGTGACTGACATTGGATTTTATTCTGTGTTGATTGATCTCTTTTAAATATACATCTGTTTGGCGGCGGAGAATTCATTCTCTTGCTTAACGCCCTTCTCTGAGACGTATGAGCTCAGAGGTTGTATATCGATGGACATCAGTTGCATGGAGTGAATTGCCTGTGTGGCATGCCTAAGTGGCAGATGATCAAGGCTTTTGTTGAAAAGAAAAGTCTTGTGGTTGATGATCAAAGCACGGCCTGTGTGGCGCAGCTTTGTGTATAACGTGAGTTCGCGAGCCTCACACCTCAGTATGAGTCAAAAACGGGATACGGACTGTAGGGATAGCACGACGTTTCTTTCTAGCTATGGGTGGTGTCGGTGCTTAAACTGGCCGACATTTCTATACTTTTCACCTGTGTGGTTGTTGGAATGAGGCGCCTCGATTTTAGGTCCGATAGGACTGGGAAACATGTGCTCAAGAATACTAATCCTCCAAAGATAGGTGAGGACCGGCCTTGAAGATCCAAGGATCATAGTGGGGTCCTGAGACATTTACTAGAGTGTCTCGAATCGGAGAGGAGCTTGCCCCTTGCTTCGACTCATGACGGAAATCCAATTTTGTGACGGCCGGGAATTTCGCTCCATCCGAATCAGTCGTTAAAACGATTTAAACTGTTCGAAACCCCTGATCGTTTGAGAACACGACAAATAAGAACATAGACAGAAGAACATTTCATTGTTATTACAACAATTCCATCAGATACAAGAATATACAGAGTATAAATGAATAAATTACATTCGATAAATATCAGAGATTACAATAAATTACATAGCAGCGGAAAAACAATATAAAGCACAACTGAAGGTGATACACGGATACAGAGCTTTCCGGATATCATTCCAGCTGTAAACCAGGATCCTGTGAATATAAATCTGCAAAACCAAAACTACTAGCTGCCCGTGTCGAAAATAAGGGCACCCAGAGTTTAGGTTAAAACAATAAACTCCAGGTCAGTCATGTGACTGGTGTGAGAACTAAAACAGTTATTTAAAGCTTTACTTTAAAAGAGAGTAATTCAAGGGACCACGCTGTATAATCACGGAACGGGTTTCCTCCCAAGAATACCAGTGCATAGAATAAACAACGCAATGCTTTTTCGAAAAATGAAGCTATTATAAGACCCAGGTCCCATCACACAATGCAACGCAAGCCGGAGGATAGGGTTTTACCATATAACAGCCAAACATGCTTGGTATGTTTTAATAAAAAATCATTTGATACTATAATAAGTGTATAGTGTCAAAAGAATTTCAATCATAAATATAAATCATAGGCGGCATGAATGTCCCATACCACTATGTCGCCATACTAGTTCGACAATTGAAGCTGAAATACACGTATTGGAAATTGGATTTCCGTCATGAGTCGAGGCAAGGGGCAAGCTCCTCTCCGCTTTCGAGACACTCTAGCAAATGTCTTAGGACTACACACTCCGGGCAATCCTGGATGCTTCAGGGCCGGTCCTCACTTACGTTAGAGGATTGGAAATTCCTGAACACACGTTTCCCGGTCCTTACAGACCTAAAACTGAGGCGCCTCATCCAACAACCACATAGGTGATAAGTATATAAATGTCAGGACTGGTTAGTCACTGACACCACCAAAGCTAGAAAGAAACGTCGTGCTCTCCCTGCAGTCTGTATCCCGTTTTTGACTCATACCGAGGTGTGAGGCTCGCGAATTCATGCTATACACAAAGCTACGCCACAAAGGCCGTGCTTTGATCATCAACCACAAGACTTTGCTTTTCAACAGAAGCCTTGATCCATGCAACTCAGTGTGTCATACAGGCAATTCATGCCATGCGATTGATATCTATCGATATATAACCTCTAAGCTCGTACGTCTCAGAGAAGGGCGTTAAGCAAGAGAATAAATTCTCCGCCCCCAAAAAGATATATATTTAACAGAAATCAATCAACATAGAATAAAATCCAATGTCAGACACACAATCCATTTACAAGTTCGTTCTGGGTCTGAACGAAACCGGAGGCACTTTCCTCGCATATCCATCCATCTCCAAGTACGTCTGGACGACCACCAACTATTTCCATCCTCTTGGGTGTACAGCCCAATCGGGATCGTCAGTAATTATCCAAACGATGTGAAGACTTCCGGTCTTCGACCACCGTCTTCATCTTCGTCATATCGTCGAATCGGTTATTCAGAATGGGTATAAACCCGGCCTTTCCGAACAACCCGCGTATATTAAAAACAAATGTTACACAAACACAACATACGCCTCATTCCAATTCATTAGTCACAAATTGTAAATTAGCAAGAGAACAATTTCCCAAATATTAACCCCGAAGGCCGAAACCAACATCAGATCAATACCAGGAAACCATTCTTCTTAACTAACCTTCAGCTAGTTTCTAAATTTCAATTCTTAGGGAAAGGTTCCCATTAATTTTATCCAAGATAAATTCTTTAAAATTTATCCTTTAATCTTCTTTTGGATGTCATTTAAAACCAAATTATGGTTTTCTAAACTAGTTGAGATTAGCGAACCACACCGAAGTAATTATTTATTTTATTTCCCAATCCCAACCTATTCATCCCATGAAGCAAAACTGGTAATACTCCACATCTAACACCACAGTGTTATCGGTAAAATTAATTACCATTTCAAGTTCAAATCTAATTAAAGATTTAACTATCGCTTTGGAGAAAACTTGGTGATACTCCATTCTCGCTCAATTTCTAAATTTGATAATTTAGATTATCAATTCACATTTCAATCTGATTGCAGATTCATTAAAACTCCTTTTACTGGGTTAAAGAACTAATGTCATTTAAAACACAGTTCAGACAAACCCAAATCACATTCTATTTATTATCGGGTTAAAGAACAAATGTTATTTAAAACACCGTTCACGATAAACCCACAAATCAATTCTGTTTAAAACCCATTTCAAATCCAATTTATTTATTTAAAAATAAATGGGTTTTAATTTCAGTTCAAAACTAGTTCATTTCGATAAAAAACTATTTTTATCTTTTCAAATATGGAGTTTTTCATCCCAATTTTTCCCAAATCATTTCTTATGATTTTACACAAATTATTACTATTTTTAATAATTTTCTCAAGGCCCGTACAGTCGATTTCCATCCACGGCCATCGAACTGCACTTATAGCGACCTTTTCCAAATTTGATTTGGACGTATCTCCAAATCCAACCGTTAGATTTGTAAATTCTAATATTCGTTAGAAAGCTCTTTTCGGTACAAACCCAACGGTTCCTTTTTTAGGAGAATCCGACGGTCGGATCTCCCGTAATGTCCATTCGAAATCAATGGTTGAAATTCGCGAACTGCCGCGGCGCGACGCGTTCTATTCAAGCCATTATATTATATATATATATATAATATATATTTCGTCGATTACTATTTAAAATGAATTTTATAAATAGTTTTGAATTCGTTTCAAAAACAATTTCAACCTTTATTTCAAATTCAAATCATAATTTAATTTTTCCTTATAAATTCATTTTAAAATTCATTTATATTCAATTCAACTTTCAATTCATTTTGAATTCACTTCAATTCGTTTTCAATTCAATTCGAATTCGTTTTCAATTCAATTCGATTCAAATTGGTTTTCTATTCGATTCAATTCAAATTGGTTTTCTATTCGATTCAATTCAAATCGGTTTTCTATTCGATTCAATTCAAATTGGTTTTCTATTCGATTCAATTCAAATTGGTTTTCTATTCGATTCAAATCAAATTCATTTTCTATTCGATTCAATTCAAATTCGTTTTCTATTCGATTCAATTCAAATTGGTTTTCTATTCGATTCAAATCAAATTCGTTTTCTATTCGATTCAATTCAAATTGGTTTTCTATTCGATTCAAATCAAATTGGTTTTATATTCGATGCAAATCAAATTCGTTTTCTATTCGATTCGGTTCAAATTGGTTTTCTATTCAATTCAAATCAAATTCGTTTTCTATTCGATTCAATTCAAATTGGTTTTCTATCAAATCAAATTCATTTTCTATTCAAATCAAATTCAATTCATATATAATCGATATAAACATCGTTCGCGTCAAAATAGCGCATCTCTAATCAACACGGCTTTATATATTTCAATACTTCCATTATTCTATTTGACAAATGAATATTTATTCTATTCAGTACGTGAATCTATATTTTTGTCAACACATGACTAATCTCAACGAATGAGTACTGTCCACGTGTGACTAATTTTGTTGTTAAAATCTTTCGTTCAACACATGACTAATCTCAATGGATGAGTACTGTCAACACATGAACCTTTATTTTATAATATTCTTTAATTTCTAAATTGGAATGAGGCCCAATCAATTACCATATAAAGTTAATTATATGGATTCCATACAACACATGTATATAATAGCAACGATAAACAATCAACCATCATCCAAAGTGCACTACACTGTATAAGCATCAAATATAGATATCTAACGCTTATAACAGTCTGTCAATCAATCGATCGACATATAACTAATTTTTGGGATTAGTGTATGCTGTATTTCATCCCAATACCCGTGTGGGGTTTCAAACAATCAAACGCATATTTTATTTGTGCAGTTGGGCGATGTGTAAAATTTATCGACCCAATCAATGTCCTTCAAATAGGTGTACATAAACAAACCGTCCGGTTTGTAAATGAATATTTTATTTTATTCACTTCCACGTTAAAAATTATATTTTTAACGATAAAATATTTTATTCAACACATGAATTTCTATTCAGTTCATTTACACAATAAAAATGATATTTTTATTTTTCTAACATATTTACGAAATTTCGGTGGCATAACGGCGCGATACTAGAAACGGGACGAGGTCTAGCCTTATCCCCGGTCTAGTGAAGGCCCACGCCATTCACACATCAATCAAATCCATTCCATTTCACCAAACAATCAAATTTCAATCAAATAATCTAACTAAATTTTGCAATCAAACAAACAAGTTCATGGTCTGTGGACGATAGTGTCGGGTGCTACTAAACACCGTCTGCATCCTAGTATATATATATATATATATATATATATATAACTAGAAAAAGAATTTTAGAGTGAGAAATTCTCACCAATAGCTTTCCTAACTCCACGGCTCTTCTTTTGCCGAAACCTTCGTCGTTCTCGCCTTTTTGTCATCTTCGTTGCCCGTATTCTCTACATATGTAAAAATCGAATTTTTACTTTGCTATTCAATATATAAAAATCGAATTTTTACTTTGCTATTCAATATATAAAAATCGAAATTTTACTTTGCTATTCAATATATAAAAATCGAATTTTTACTATGCTATTCAATATATAAAAATCGAATTTTTACATCGCTATTCAATATATAAAAATCGAATTTATACTTCGCTATTCAATATATAAAAATCGAATTTTTACTTCGCTATTCAATATATAAAAATCGAATTTTTACATCGCTACTATATAGATAAAAATTCTATTTTTATAACAGTGTTCATATAATAAAGATTATATTTTTATCACACTATTCTCTATATAAAAGTTATATTTTTATATATAAAGATCATATTTTTATATCACTGCTAATTATGTAAAAATCACTCCTTTACAACGCTACTTCCATGAAAAAAAAATTATATTTTTATCTTGCTAGCAAAAAACTAAAAATTATAATTTTACTACTCTACATGAATGAAAATCATATTTTATTCTTCCTATATAATAAAGATCGAATTTTTATTAGCTATCTAATATAAATATCATATTGTTATTCTACCTATCATATAAAAATCTTAACTCTATTGAAATAAAAATCCAATCTTTTCTTTTTGCTACAAATATAAAGATTCATTTTTCCTAACAAAAATATAAAGATTTCATTTTTATTTATAAAAATCTATTCTTTACTTTAATAACTGATTTTTTTTACTTTGCTAATACCAATTACATTAAAAAAGGGAAGTAAAATAAATAAAAAAGAGCTATTACTCACTAATTTTCAGTTTTACTAAGGAGGGATTCACCATTGCTGAGTTGGGGCGCCGGACGTTGTCGGAGGAGGGGGTTTCGTGGCGTGGAGGTGGCATCTGGTCTAGGCGACGACGGAGGGGCGAGCTCTAGCACCAGGCGCTGCGGATTCGGGAATTGGAGACAAGGAGATGGAGGCGAGAGAAAATCGAGAGTGAAGGAGGAGGAGGCGACGCGGCGATGGGGGGGGGGGGGGGTGGCGCGTCGTGCGGCGGTGGTGGTAGACCGAGGGGGGGCGCTGTATTCGATTAGGTTTTTTTTTTTCATTTTCGATTTGGGTTTGAAGGGGGGGCAGATAAAGGAAGGGGAGAGAGAGAGAAAGTTTTAATTTATTATTTAATTATTTTATTTTGCAAAAAGTTGACTTTTACATACGACCTCTAAACGAGGCCCACTGCCTGTCGTCCATAGCGTATTACCCCCATTCCGAACATAATGGGATATGTATCGTAGGCTGATTCGACTATTTCGATAGGTTTTCGTTAAAATCAATGTACAACTCTATATAATTGAATTTGAACGTGCATTCCAATTTACCGGGGCCACATACTAGCTCGAAAAATTCCTGAAAAATATTTTCTAGCTTCGTATTGACGATACGGTCCTAACAAAACTAGTTTCATCGAATTCTGAGACCGTTGGAAAAATGGCCGTTTTCCAGTCGATTAAAATCAACTGAAACTGGTCAAACGCGTTTTCCTTTGCCACGCTCACATATTGAATCGAAAAATTACGAAAATTGGAATCTAGCAATAATTTGACATCACGAATCCTAAAAAAGTGGTTTCGTCGAAATCCTAGGTCGTTTGCAAAATTTTCAATTCTAAGGGCCTGAATTCCATAGCGACTATTCAGAATTTTCAACTGGACATATCTTTTGATTCCCGCTATGAAATTTCGATTTTTCGGATTCGTTGGAAAGATATCATCAATTAGATCCTAATGCTTTTGGTTTCACTAAAATCCGGATTGTTTTGCACCCGGTACATTCAATTGAAGTTTGAAATCGAATTATCGAACTACCGCGCCATTTTCAATTCTATTTATAATTATATATATAATTATTTATATTCTAACGACGACGTATATAATATATACGTTCGAATTATATTCAAAATAAATTTCTCGTTGTTATTATTCAAAATAATTCATTTTAAATCTTCAAAATTCGTCGAATTTGCCAAAACAAAAATTTTAAACTGGCTCAGAATTTCCGGATTATTACAATCTCCCACACTTAAAACTTTTCGTCCCCGAAAAGGAACAAAGTCGAAAGTGGTTTGATTAATCAACTCTACGTTCAATCTGGCTTCCATTCTCCAACTTTTCAGTTTCTGAGAATTTTCAAGTTTTCAAAAATTTGGCTAACACCCTAAATTTTCGAAAAATTTCGCCATAACCTCTCCTGCACCGGAAGCCACGGGAAAATCCCGAAATTGCCATATTGGCCTTCTAATCTCAAAAAGAAATAGAAAAAGCCAAGCGGCTAGCCAATAGGCTCATAAAATCATCATCACCCAAACAAAACAGTAAATTATATAGTAAACATGTACCTATTTGTCGGGCAAACAAATTTTATTCTCTGCTCTAGCCTCCTTGCTATGACCTGTTCAATGTAAGTACATGTATATGCAAGCAAATGCGACCAATTTTCAATACAATTCAATGTTCGGTTCAATTAGGCTAAATGGTTCAAAATTATCAAACCAATAAACAAACAACACAATCATCAATCAATTAGTGGATTAGAGTTTCAAATTCATAAATTGATATATATATATACAGAAAATCATGTTTTTGATGCCAAATCACAACAATAAATCTAGCTATATAAGTTTTGGTTCTCACACCAGTCGATGGAAACATATAGAAAGCACACCTTCGAAACACGAAACTAATTACTAATGATGACGCGTCAATCATCCGAATCAGGTCCGTGCGACTAGAGTGTGATTCTATATCTATCTAATATATTAAAACTTCGAATATACGTTCATGACGCGTATATGCAAAATCTTTATATATTCGATTGTCCAAATTCAAAATAAATAAATATTCAAATACGTATAAAACGATTCAAAATTCAAAACAAAATTGTTTTCATTTGAAAAATATACTCTTCACACCCGTTCTAGGATACTAATGATCCTATCTCTAACGAGTCATTCTAATTGGATATTACTAATCCAATATCTGATGAATTCTTTCGTATGGTTCTAATGTGTCTTGTTCTCGAGCTCTGTAAACCAAAGCTCTGATACCAAATGTGACAGCCGGGAATTTAGCTCGATCCGAATTAGTCGTTAAACCGATTTAGACCGTTCGAAACCCCTGATCGTTTGAGAACACGACAAATCGGAACGCAGACGGAAGAAAATTTCATTGTTATTACAACAATTCCATCAGATACAAGAATATACAGAGTATAAATGAATAAATTACATTCGATAAATATCAGAGATTACATAGCGGCGGAAAAACAATATAAAGCACAACTGAAGGTGATACACGGATACAGAGCTTTCCGGATATCATTCCCGCTGTAAACCAGGATCCTGTGAATATAAATCTGCAAAACCAAAACTACTAGCTGCCCGTGTCGAAAATAAGGGCACCCAGAGTTTAGGTTAAAACAATAAACTCCAGGTCAGTCATGTGACTGGTGTGAGAACTGAAACAGTTATTTAAAGCTTTACTTTAAAAGAGAGTAATTCAAGGGACCACGCCGTATAATCACGGAACGGGTTTCCTCCCAAGAATACCAGTGCATAGAATAAACAACGAAATGCTTTTTCGAAAAATGAAGCTATTATAAGACCCAGGTCCCATCACACAATACAACGCAAGCCGGAGGATAGGGTTTTACCTTATAACAGCCAAACATGCTTGGTACGTTTTAAAACAAATAATTTGATACTATAATAAGTGTATAGTATCAAAAGAATTTCAATCATAAATATAAATCATACGCGGCATGAATATCCGGTAGGCTTTGCAACCATCCCTTCATCCCCCAAGCAGCAGATAAAACCCACCGTGGCTCACACTGGTCCCCCATTCCCTTTTTTTATGGCGACCCTCTCGGGTCTCGCGCCTACTGGCGAACCAACGCTCTAAACTGCGACATGTAGGGGTAAAAGTCTCCCGTTCGCCACCAAACCGCGAAGCGAGAACCCCCTATCATGCGTACCCGGCCTACTCAGGGCCAGCAATAAGAACTGGTGATACTCCATTCTCGCTCAATTTCTAAATTTGATAATTTAGATTATCAATTCACATTTCAATCTGATTGCAGATTCATTAAAACTCCTTTTACTGGGTTAAAGAACTAATGTCATTTAAAACACAGTTCACGACAAACCCAAATCACATTCTATTTATTATCGGGTTAAAGAACAAATGTTATTTAAAACACCGTTCACGATAAACCCACAAATCAATTCTGTTTAAAACCCATTTCAAATCCAATTTATTTATTTAAAAATAAATGGGTTTTAATTTCAGTTCAAAACTAGTTCATTTCGATAAAAATCTATTTTTATCTTTTCAAATATGGAGTTTTACATCCCAATTTTTCCCAAATCATTTCTTATGATTTTACACAAATTATTACTATTTTTAATAATTTTCTTAAGGCCCGTACAGTCGATTTCCATCCACGGCCATCGAACTGCACTTATAGCGACCTTTTCCAAATTTGATTTGGACGTATCTCCAAATCCAACCGTTAGATTTCTAAATTCTAATATTCGTTAGAAAGCTCTTTTCGGTATGAACCCAACGGTTCCTGTTTTAGGAGAATCCAACGGTCGGATCTCCCGTAATGTCCGTTCAAAATCAATGGTCGAAATTCGCGAACTGTCGCGGCGCGGCGCATTCTATTCAAGCCATTATATGTAATATATAATATATATATAATATATTTCGTCGATTACTATTTAAAACGAATTTTATAAATAGTTTTGAATTCATTTCAAAAACAATTTCAACATTTATTTCAAATTCAAATCATAATTGAATTTTTCCTTATAAATTCGTTTTAAAATTCATTTCTATTCAATTCAAATTTCAATTCATTTTGAATTCACTTCAATTCGTTTTCAATTCAATTCGAACTCGTTTTCAATTCAATTCGATTCAAATTGGTTTTCTATTCGATTCAATTCAAATTGGTTTTCTATTCGATTCAATTCAAATCGGTTTTATATTCGATTCAATTCAAATTGGTTTTCTATTCGATTCAATTCAAATTGGTTTTCTATTCAATTCAAATCAAATTCGTTTTCTATTCGATTCAATTCAAATTGGTTTTCTATTCGATTCAATTCAAATTTGTTTTCTATCGATTCAAATCAAATTCGTTTTCTACTCGATTCAATTCAAATTGGTTTTCTATTCGATTCAAATCAAATTCGTTTTCTATTCGATTCAATTCAAATTGGTTTTCTATCAAATCAAATCAAATTCATTTTCTATTCAAATCAAATTTAATTCGTATATAATCGATATAAACATCGTTCGCGTCAAAATAGCGCATCTCTAATCAACACGGCTTTATATATTTCAATACTTCCATTATTTTATTCGACAAATGAATATTTATTCTATTCAATACGTGAATCTATATTTTTGTCAACACATGACTAATCTCAACGAATGAGTACTGTCCATGTGTGACTAATTTTGTTGTTAAAATCGTTCGTTCAACACATGACTAATCTCAACGGATGAGTACTGTCAATACATGAACCTTTATTTTATAATATTCTTTAATTTCTAAATTGGAATGAGGCCCAATCAATTACCATATAAAGTTAATTATATGGATTCCGTACAACACATGTATATAATAGCAACGATAAACAATCAACCATCATCCAAAGTGCACTACAATGTATAAGCATCAAATATAGATATCTAACGCTTATAACAGCCTGTCAATCAATCGATCGACATACAACTAATTTTTGGGATTAGTGTATGCCGTATTTCATCCCAATACCCGTGTGGGGTTTCAAACAATCAAACGCATATTTTATTTGTGCAGTTGGGCGATGTGTAAAATTTATCGACCCAATCAATGTCCTTCAAATAGGTGTACATAAACAAACCGTCCGGTTTGTAAATGAATATTTTGTTTTATTCACTTCCACATTAAAAATTATATTTTTAACGATAAAATATTTTATTCAACACATGAATTTCTATTCAGTTCATTTACACAATAAAAATGATATTTTTATTTTTCTAACATATTTAAGAAATTTCGGTGGCATAACGGCGCGATACAAGAAACGGGACGAGGTCTAGCCTTATCCCCGGTCTAGTGAAGGCCCACGCCATTCACACATCAATCAAATCCATTCCATTTCACCAAACAATCAAATTTCAATCAAATAATCTAACTAAATTTTGCAATCAAACAAACAAGTCCATGGTCTGTGGACGATTGTGTCGGGTGCTACTAAACACCGTCTGCATCCTAGTATATATATAACTAGAAAAAGAATTTTAGAGTGAGAAATTTTCACCAATAGCTATCCTAACTCCATGGATCTTCTTTTGCCGAAACCTTCGTCGTTCTCGCCTTTTTGTCATCTTCGTTGCCCGTATTCTCTACATATGTAAAAATCGAATTTTTACTTCGCTATTCAATATATAAAAATCGAATTTTTACTTTGCTATTCAATATATAAAAATCAAATTTTTACTTTGCTATTCAATATATAAAAATCGAATTTTTACTATGCTATTCAATATATAAAAATAGAATTTTTACATCGCTATTCAATATATAAAAATCGATTTTTTACTTTGCTATTCAACATATAAAAATCGAATTTTTACTTCGCTATTTAATATATAAAAATCGAATTTTTACATCGCTACTATATAGATAAAAATTCTATTTTTATAACAGTGTTCATATAATAAAGATTATATTTTTATCACGCTATTCTCCATATAAAAATTATATTTTTATATATAAAGATCATATTTTTATATCACTGCTACATATGTAAAAATCACTACTTTACAACGCTACTTCCATGATGAAAATTATATTTTTATCTTGCTAGCAATATAATAAAAATTATAATTTTATTACTCTACATGAATAAAAATCATATTTTATTCTTCCTATATAATAAAGATCGAATTTTTATTAACTATCTAATATAAATATGATATTTTTATTCTACCTATCATATAAAAATCTTAACTCTATTGAAATAAAAATCCAATCTTTTCTTTTCTCTACACATATAAAGATTCATTTTTCCTAACAAAAATATAAAGATTTCATTTTTATTTATAAAAATCTATTCTTTACTTTAAAAACTGATTTTTTTTACTTTGCTAATACCAATTACATTAAACAAGGGAAGTAAAGTAAATAAAAAGAGCTATTACTCACTGATTTTCGGTTTTACTAAGGAGGGGTTCACCATTGCTGAGTTGGGGCGCCGGACGTTGTCGGAGGAGGGGGGTTTCGTGGCGCGGAGGTGGCATCTGGTCTATGCGACGACGGAGGGGCGAGCTCTGGCACTAGGCGCTGCGGATTCAGGAATTGGAGACAAGGAGATGGAGGCGAGAGAAAATCGAGAGGGAAGGAGGCGACGCAGCGATGGGGGGGGTGGCGCGTCGTGCGGCGGTGGTGGTAGACCGGGGGGGCGCTGTAGTCGATTAGGTTTTTTTTTTCGTTTTCAATTTGGGTTTGAACGGGGGGGGGGGGGGGAGATAAAGGAAGGGGAGAGAGAGAGAGAAAGTTTTAATTTATTATTTAATTATTTTATTTTGCAAAAAGTTGACTTTTACATACGACCTCTAAACGAGGCCCACTGCCTGTCGTCCATAGCTTATTACCCCCATTCCGAACACAATGGGATATGCATCGTAGGCTGATTCGACTATTTCGATAGGTTTTCGTTAAAATCAACATATAACTCTATATAATTGAATTTGAACGCGCATTTCAATTTACCGGGGCCACATACTAGCTCGAAAAATTCCCGAAAAATATTTTCTACCTTCGTATTTACGATACGGTCCTAACAAAACTAGTTTCGTCGAATTCTGAGACCGTTGGAAAAATGTCGTTTTCCAGTCGATTAAAATCAACTGAAACTGGTCAAACGCATTTTCCTTTGCCATGCTCACATATTGAATCGAAAAATTATGAAAATTGGAATCTAGCAATAATTTGACATCACGGATCCAACAAAAGTGGTTTCGTCGAAATCCGAGGTCGTTTGCAAAATTTCCATTTTTAAGGGCCTGAATTCCATAACGACTATTCAGAATTTTCAACTGGACATATCTTTTGATTCCCGCTATGAAATTTCGATTTTTCGGATTCATTGGAAAGATATCATCAATTAGATACTAAAGTTTTTGGTTTCACTAAAATCCGGATTGTTTTGCACCCGGTACATTCAATTGAAGTTTGAAATCGAATTATCGAACTACCGTGCCATTTTCAATTCTATTTATAATTATATATATAATTATTTATGTTCTAACGATGACGTATACAATATATACGTTCGAATTATATTCAAAATAAATTTCTCGTTGTTATTATTCAAAATAATTCATTTTAAATCTTCAAAATTCGTCGAAGTTGCCAAAACAAAAATTTTAAACTGGCTCAGAATTTCCGGGTTATTACAAATTTTCAATACGCGTATTTCAGTTTTATTTGTAGAGCCTAGGATAGCGACATGATAAATGGTAACCATGCCGCCTATGATTGATATTTATGATTGAAATTGTTTTGACACTATACACTTATAATAGTATCAAATGATTTGTTTTAAACGTATCAAGCATGTTTGGCTATTATAAGGGAAAACCCTATCCTCCAGCTTGCGTTGCATTGTGTGATGGGACCTGGGTCTTATAATAGCTTCATTTTTCGAAAAAGCATTGCGCTGTTTATTCCTATGCACTCGTATTCTTGGGAGGAAACCCGTTCCGTGTTATACGGCATGGTCCCTTGAATTACTGTAACATCCCATAATTTTCTGTATATTTAAATTTCAATCTAAAATAAATAAATTGGGATATATTGGGAAAAATCAAATTTGTGTTAAATTTTAAAGATGATGATTGTTTAAATTGAGTATAAATAGATTTTTTCCAATTTAGTTTTTGAAAAGCAGTAATTTGAAATTGAATAATTAGATAATTAAATTAATGTGAGTAATTAATGTGAGTGAGTTAATTTAAAAAGGAAATTCAAATTTAATTGATTTAATGGTGGAATCTTAAGTCATTAAATTATAACTGAAATTCAATCAAGATTCAAATAATCAAATTATGATTTAAAAATGTGTGGAATTTATTTGTAGAAATTTATTTAAGTTATAATTTGATTTAAATTAGAATTTAATGAATATTTAATTTGAATTTAAAACAGTTAATCGAATAATTGAATATTTTATTTATTTATTTATTTAACAGCGAAATTTAACTGTTTTGGCAACTGTCTCGGAATTTGATGAAACTAGCGCTATTGGATTCAGAACGATGAATTATGGTAGGATGTAAATCTACGCTACGATCCGACTTACCGTTTGGTCGTACGAGAGAAAATGTGAAAGAGGTCAATATGAATGGATAATTGGGTGTTTTAACATTTGGCCCTTCTATAAATTATATAAAAATCCCTTCCTTCATTTCATCAGCTCATTTCTATGATACGTACACTTTTCTCCATCAAGTTTTCATTTCCATGGCTGAGAAAAAATCTAAAACCCTAAATCAAAATAAAAACAACTTCAAAAATAAAACTTCTCCAAACCCTATCAAATTATATATCAAATTGAAGCTCTCGATGAGTAGATGCCGCTGGTACGATTTATTTTGACATGCAGTACCCGGATTGGCCAGAAATCATTGGTCAAACCTCCAATTCGCGAAACCCATGCAATGAAATTGGGCGTTTCTGATCTAGAAGTTTACAGACAATTCTACGAACTAGTATTGTTCCTCTCGTCGACGGGAGTTGAACGGAGTTGGTCGGAGGTCCTATTGCTCAGCGTAGTGCTGGAATTTGGTGACTCAAGTTGCGAATGTTGGATTTTGGGTTGGGGATTGGCGGAGCTTAGGGTGACCGGAATTGGTGGCTTTGGCTTGGTAGGGTGCGACGGTCGAGGGTCTTCAGAACGACGGTGGTATGGATCGATTTCATGGTCGGAGTTGAGAGTTTGAGGCAGTCAAAGTCCTCGAGTTGGGCATGTTCTTCGTGGTCTGGTCTGGAAAGAGAGCAAGCGGGAAGAAGGGTATGGGTGCTGACGTGGCGGGATATTAGTGGGTGAGGGTTATTTTATAATTTTATATATATTTTAAATTCAAATCGTAAAATGCTCATAACTTCTTCATATGAACTCGGATTTGGATGCGGTTGGGTGCGTTGGGATCGTGGTGGAATTGCTGTCAATCTGAGACAGGTTTTGCTGCATTTGGAGACTGTCAAACTTTGGGCTTTCTTTGGATGTCCAATCCACTAAGGACCCAAAGGTGAGTGATTTCTCAGTCACAAAATACCGAATTATTCTCATATTTATTGAATTAAATTATGAAATAGGTTTGGTTGCATGGTTGTATTGGATTGTTGATGTGTTGTTTAAATTTGACATGCAAGTGTGTTAACATGCAATCTAAGTAAATGATTAGTTATTTAATTTAATTTAATCTCTAGTTGAAATTCGAACCCTTGTTAAATCCTGAAACAGTTAATGCTGATCAGTTGAATGAAATTGTTGTGATGGATGTTGGTTGAAATTTATAACTGAATTTATAGTGACATTTTTTAATGCTCCTTATTTTAGTATATTGTAATGCATGTTGATTGTGACGATAAATCCCATTTACCCTTGATGTTACGGGCATCTAATAAATCCGGGATTTATCGATAAAATAAATTAAGAACACGGAGTGAAATGATAAATCTGTGTACCCTGATTTGGATTGAAATGATAGATCCATCCTTGAAATATAGAGAAATTAAAATTAAAATCACTTGGCCATTGGATAGATAATTAAATACAGACATCGGTTGGTTAAATGATTTTAAATATTTGAAATTTTATTTGATAGAATTTTTCCATTTAAAAAATGTGCCGATACTCGATAATTCAATTCTTTAATGATTCTGAACTGAGATGTTGATTAAAAAGGGTTAAAGGAATTTTCCAAAACAAAGTGGAATATTTAAATTGGGATTTGAATATGATTTAAAATCTTTTCAAATTAAGAGTTTGGATTAGAAGGAAATAAATTTTTGTGGAATCTAATTTTGGGGAAATTGGAAATCGAGGGTATCTGAGTCGTTTTAACTTAGTTTGAATATATATTTGAACTCTTGAAATCAAATAGTTGTTTTGATGGGGTTGAAACGAGATATGGAATTAAATGAATTCCATTGAGATCGGAGGATAGATTCAAGTAATTGAAATTCGGAAGGAAGGAAAGATTTTGATTAGAGAAATTTATTATAAATATATTTATGCATTTGATTCCAAATAACTATTCTTTCTTTAAATTTATTATTTACCTTTACTTATAACTATTGTATTTTAAACAAATTTTTCCTTATAATTCATTTTTCAAAAGTTTCTAGTAAACCTTTATTTTTAAGTATATATATAATATTTAAATTACTGATTTATTTTAATTATAATATCCTATATATATATATATTCATTTATATAAAATTTATTATTAATATTATTATTATTATATATAAATATTTAGTTTACAAGTAATTTGGAATTTTAAATTTCTTTCGTATGGAGATGCTTGAGTTTGAACCGCTGGTTCAAATGGAGTTGAGATAAGAATCCATGATAATTTGAAATCTTTGAGATAAATTATATTCTATTTGAATATAAGTCATTTTGAAATATTATATGATTATAATATAATGATATGAAATATATTCTAGTTTAGGATATAATCGGTTTTGGGTATGATTATGATATGTCGATATGAAAATTTTATTCGTTTGAATATAAATTGGGTTCGAAACAGAAGATGATATTTTGATATGAAAGCGAACCTTTATTAAATATAAAAGAACCGACCGATGTGAAAGATGTAAGCGTTGGTTGTTAAAGAGACCGGAGTCGACATAAGGCATACTCTCTGTCAGTGTCGATACCACTTTGACAACTGTGAACGTTGTGACGTATGCAGATTGAGTATGATGACTTGGAGGCGATTATTGAATCGAAGAAGATGATCGATGACGAAATAACCCTGACTTTCGGGTCAGAATTGAAATGACTAAAACATGAGCTATACCGTGAATAATTGAGGTGGCACCTTTGATCGGACACACTTCTTCGATACTATTTCTATGACTATGATGATGATGATTTGGGCCCATTTATGATTTTGGGAGTGTGTTCCGAGGTGGGCGGTAGTGGCTGCTATTCGTTACCACCGCTCCGGGAGTGCAATTGGTAGAATCCTACCCTGGGCATTGCCTCGAGTGCCTTGACATATTATCCTTATCGAGCCCCATACGATTTTTATTTGTATCGTACCTATGGAGTGCCATCTGAAACATCGTTTACGATGGGTTTACGGTACTATATAGACTACGGTATTATAAATTGTGTAAGGGTAAAAATGTAATCCCGCTTACGCTATATTCAGTATTTATACTTTACTGAGTGGACACTATCATAATAGCGTAATACACTATGTATGTATTAGTTTAACGAATCCTCGAGAGATGGAAAAATCCCGTAACATCTCTTGAGTTACTGCACCCATGACACTAAAGTTATTTCATATTTTAATTTGACTAATATGAAAATGATTTAGTGTTGATCCGAGTGTTTGTCGTGTTTTCTTTTTATGCAATACGCTCGGGTCAGCAGATGTTGCAGTTAGCGAAGATTTCGATAGCTTGGAGGATGAAGACGAAGTTTTGGTATATATCTACTATATATAAGTATTTTCCGCTGCATTTTATTTCCGCTGTGCTATGTAGAGATCTACATATGTAACTCTGATAATCGTTGTATGGTATAGATAAATGTATGTATTTCAACTGTTTTAAACTGTTAGTTATTTATTATATGTTGTCCTTCCGCTGTGAGAATTCTGTTGTTGTTCTTCTCTTCTTTCTTCTTTTTCTTCCTTTCCCAATAACTGCCTATATTTGTGATTTGTTTGGGTCGACATGTGTGGTTTATTGTCGATTTGAACGGTCAAAAGTTGGGTCGTTACATTTGGTATCAGAGCGATGGTTAGCGATAACCCTGGCTCTGTTTGGGAATTAACTCATTAGAGATAGGGTTAGTAGTGCCCTAGAATGAGTTTGAGTGATATGAGGGAGCGTACTTGTATTTTTGATATAAATTGGTTTATATGGTGTTGGCTTGTTCTGTTTATTATTTATGGATTCTGATCGATGTATGGGACGCCATAGAATCGATAGGGATTTCTAAATAATCGATCAGAATAATCGACATAATATGGTTTTGGACAATATTCTAAAATATATCAAATATATATATATTATTGGTTCAAGTATATATGTATTTGTTCGAGTAAGTGATAATATTAAGTCATTACCTATTATGAATGATTCAATAATGAAACTAATGGAAAATTTAAATGGTTCGGGAAATTCAAGAACAAAATCCTTTAGTATAATGGGTTGCAGAGTATGATTTGTAGATGAAATAGAAATTAGCTTGAAACTTGATCCTGGGGTACTCTTGAAATTGATTTGCCAAGATATTTGGAATAATAGGGTATTATAAGTAAGCATTTTCGAAATGTAAACGATCTCAAAGGATTTGAAATAGAATAAGTGAAACCCCTTCTTGGGCCTTAGAATAGCTTCGGTAATGAGTACACGCATTATCGACATTTATTCTGAAGCGTCTAAGTGGGGGAGACCACTTCATATTTTCATAACTAGTTGATAGAGGTTTTGGATTTGATTACATATGATATAAAATTTCATACAAAACATATGTGTACCTATTATTAGAAGTTGAATTTAAATTAAACCAGGATTGGAATTTCTTCGTTCTTGGTAAATTAAAGTTTGGATTTAAATTTTTATATATATGGCATGTTTTTTTTATAAAATAGAATAGGTACATATATTATTTTAAATCCTAGTTTATGAACTCGGAATCAAGTATTTAAGTTCATTTTAAGTAATAATGTTAAGTCCTATGTTAAGGAAAATCAATTCATTTGAATATATATCTTGAGGAATCATGAAATGGACTAAAATATTTAGAAATCGTCACATACTCTTAAATAAGTGTAATGATAAAGTTTAAGCAAATTCCAAATGAGTTGATATAAGCGTTAGAGAAACATGTAAGTTAACTATGAAATAAAATTCGACTAAGATCGACCACAAATGAAATGGAAGATTAAGTGTGTAAATAAGGAAGGGAATAGCTTGTGCCTTGGTTAATAAATAAGTAAGTGAAATTAGTCGAGAAGTAGTTGGAAAGGGATTTAAATTAGTTACTAAAGCGTGACTTGCCAATAAATATAAATAAGGAAATAAACGGCAAGTTAGTATATATATATATGTGTGTGAAGTTAAAATATACGAAATCCAAATGAGGTAAATCTTATTTAAATAATATATGGAGTATAAGTCTTGGTATAAATAATGAAATGAATGGAACTAAAATTTTTGTCGCATAAAATATAACTAAATTCGTGCAGGAATCGAGTTAAATAGGGTTTAACTCAGGAAATCGACTAATAACGATTTGAGAATTTACACTTGAGTTAATGGAAATATTGGAAAAAAATCTTAACCTCAGTTGAATGTATTGATAAAACGAATCGACTTAGGAAATTTAAACAAGTCGAGTTGAAATCAATATAGATAGTTTGGTCGAATAAGTAAAATTTGATCTATACTAACGAGAAATGGATAAGCAAGAAAATCCGAGAAACTTAATTGGTCGATTTAGAACCAAATAATAGTTGAGGATGAGGTGACGATGAACTCGAATAATTAGAATAAATAAATCTGAATTAATTCAAGTAAATGGCTAATCAAATATGGAAATTGGAATGACAAATCAATGGAATATCGATGAAGAAAATTGAAATAAGTAATGAATTTGGCAACCCGATCCATGATTAATGAATTTAGGATGTAGTATAACCAAGTTAGCTGGAAGTTAAAATAAATTCAAGTTCATTTGGGATTTAATGGTTGGAATAAACGAGAAACGAATAGAAAATGTATTAGAATGAAGTAGGAAATTTAATGAAAACACATTTCTTGGATTATGAGGTGGATATAAAGGATCGAATGAATAGATGGCAGCAAATGAAATGGTAAATAGTATTAGATGCTAAATGGAGCGATAACCCATTCTAGATAGTTGAGTTTGGTTAACTTTTTTGTGACGGCCCCAAAACTCCGTACCACTTAAAACTTTTCATTAAAAATGGTATTTTTGGCGAACTAAAATATATTTCAACACATGACTATTTCATTTAGTTCCTTCACATGTTAAAAATAATATTCACTTCACAAATATTTATTTCAACACTAGTGTATTTTTAGCAAATCACATATATGATAAAAATGATATTTTCATCATCTAAAATATTTATTCCACACATGAGTGTTTTAAGCACTTCATAGTTTCAATAAAAATGTAATAATTTTTATTATTCAACCTTTTATTCAATACATGAATTTTTCCAACCCACACACTTCTCAACACATGAGCATTTCCACACATGGGTAGTTTATTTAGTTTGTTCATATAAGAAAGATGAAATTTTTATTGTTGAAACTATTTATATATAAGGCGAATATTTTACTTACTTCATATATATTATAAAAAGGTGATTTCTATTGTTTAAACACTTTATTCATTCACACATGAATTTAATTTTCAGACATCACTTCTCAACACATGAGCATTTCCACAACTGGATATAGTTTCAACACATGACTTTAATTTCAACGCATGAAGATAATTTCAACATATGAAAATAATTCTAACACATGAATAATATTCAAAATTTCGGCAGCATAACGGTAGGGTAGTTAAAACCGGCACCGTCCCTATTACGGCTCCTCGCTCTACCTTAAAACCTCGCGGCTTTTGACAATGGGGATTCATGCATCTAATTCGCACGCAGGCGACATGTTTTATTTCATTTCCAAAATTATTATCAATTCGGTTCAATCACCAATGGGTATTTTTCAACCACAACCAAACAATATCAACCACAAACAATTATTCAACCATTTGAATTTTTCACCCAAATTTTCACACCAATACACAACAATAAATATCGCCCATGGTTTGTGGACGAGGGGAGTATATATATATATATATTTATTTATATATATATCTTCTTCACTTGCATTTCAACACACATATCATTTAAACAATGCATGTATAATTCATACTTCGCTCATACAACTTATACTACGCATGTATATGTGGTATACAATACGCATATAAATTATATTTCGTTTATATAATTTATACATGACATTTTCTATTCAATTTCATTTGATTTAGATATCTCACATTGGTTTTCGGAGTGCTAAAAATCGTAGATGACTCAGAAAAATCCGCGGCCTCTTCTATATGGTAGAGAGCTTCCTTGCGTTCTCGATGTTTCCTGTTTCATCGAATTTCGTCAATACACTAAAAAGATATGATTTTTCAAAGCTCAAACATCAAAAAGAACTCACCTTTCATGATGGTTCGAAACTAGGGTTGCGGTTTTCGCGAAAATCGAGGCACGAGGGGACGATTGGAGGTGCTGACGTGGAAGAGGGAGGTGAGGCAGTCCTGTCGGTGGTGGTTTGGGGTGGCTCGGTGGTTGGTGGTGATCAGGGCGGCGCTGGGAAGTCGGCTACTTCCTGGGCCCGATTCAGGCGATACAGTGGTCGAGGGGGGTGAGGGTTGGTCGGATTTGAAGAGGGGAGGAGGGCGCGTCGAGTCAGGGTGGTGGTGGCGTCGGTCGGAGGCTGCAGCGGTCGGAAATCGCCTGGGAAGAATGGAGCTCCAGTCGACGTCGATATCGAGGGTTACGGTGTTTTTTTAATTTTTTATTTATGAAAGAAATTATCCTATTCGTCGGAATATATATATTTCAGAAAATTAGGGTTTTCACCTACGAACTCCTTTTCAAACCTAACGACTGTCGCCCCTAGCTAAATACCCCCATCCCGGATACAATGGGATATGTTTCGTTGGCCAATTTGACTGTTATAGTCAGTTATTTTTCAAATTAAAGTATAAAACATTTAATATTCAATTTGAACGTACATTTCAATTTGCCAGGGCCACAAACTGATTCGAAAAATTCCAGAAAAATAAATCTAGCTATGTTTTGACGCTACGGTCCCAACAAAACAAGTTTCGTCGAATTCTGAGATCGTTTGAAAAATGGCCATTTTCTGGTCGATCCAATTTAACATAAATTGACCAAACACATTTTCTTTTGCCACGCTCACATACTAGCTTCAAAAATTATGAAATTTGAAACCTAGCAATAGTTTGACATCCCGGACCCAACAAAAGAGGTTTCGTCGAATTCCGAGGTCATTTGCAAAATATTTATTTTCAAGGGCTATATATTCTATATAGCGACCTTTCTGAAAACTCATTTGGCCATAACTTTTGATTCCTGTTATGAAACTTCGATTTTTCAGATTCGTTAGAAAGGTATTCATAAACAGATTTAAATATTTTTGGTTTTGCTAAAATCTGTTATATTTTCCACCCGGTACAGTCAGACAAAGTTTGTATTCAAATTTTCAAACAGCCTCACTATTCCCAATTCATTCTTTTATTGAAATACGCTATTGCAATTGTTTAAATTGCATTGAAATATCCAATTTAAAAAAAAAAAATTGGCTCGTATTTTCCGGGTTGTTACATTTTTGAAATCCAAATTTCGAAACTTCAAACAAATGAATTAATGTTTAGGCGGAAATCGAGGATGTTCGATAAGCTGAAAGTAAAATGTCTATAACTTCTGATTGGATGATCGGAATTTAACGAACCCAGACTTTTTTGAAACCTCGAAAACTGAAATAAAACTTTTGTTAATGGGACCCTGTCTAATTCTCATGTTTATTAGCCTGAAATCAAAGCGTTAGTTGTAGTTCAGCGCGTAGAAAATAAAAATCTGAAGTGGATACCTATATTGTTTTGACCATAACTCCCTAACGGAACGTCGGATTTTAATGTGCGAGTACAATTTGGAAAGCCCAGGATCTGAACTAAAACTTTTCTCTATTATGCTCGTTGAAAGTTTGCTGTTTAAAGGGTTAAAAACTGGGTTGAACAACTCAGATCTGCATTTTTCAATACAGGGGCTGAGGCGTTCGCCTTCACTAAAATGGTCATAACTTTTGAACGATTTATCCGAACTCGACGAATCCGGACAATTCAGAAAGCCTGAAACGAACGATACCTCTTTTTCCTAGTATTTTTTAGTCAAATCCCATCATTAATAGGGTGATAATATAGCGTTTGTTTGCTGACCTGTTATGAATACCTCGGGTTTTGAAGTGGAAATGCTTAGTATATGTTGTATAAATAGTATATGCTTGCTATTTGTTGTATATATGCTTAATTCTCATGCCCATATGAGTATTTAGCAGGTGTAAGAAGTCTCACTATTGAGACGACCCAAAATCCCGTTCTCACGGAAACAAGGGTTATCTTTGGAATATAGCACAGAAACAGATAATAGCAGAACAAAATTAAATAAATACACCAGATAATGAACAATAGAATATACTGGATAAAAGTAATCATCAGAGTTACACAGTATACAGGATCTTACTTAGTACAAATACAGTTCAGCTATACATAAATGTCTACAGCGGAAATAAACAAAATATGTACAATAGGAGCTGAACAACATAAAAAGAAATAAATGATAGAATCCATCTTCAGCTCCAGCTATCCATAAAGAACCAGCTAAACCTGAATACAAGGCTGCCCGTGTAGAAAAAGGGGGCACCCGAGTTTGAAAGTGAAACAAACTACGAGTCAGTCATGGGACTGGTATGAGAAATCTACTCAACACATATAAAATTTGGCTAATCACAGGACCACGCCACTTTCGTGGAACGGGTTTACTCCATTGGATTGCCAGTGCTTTAAAACAAATCTTTCTTTTAAACATCGCTATGATTTTTATAAAAATGAAACCATTATAAGACTCAGTTCCCATCACACAATGCAACGCAAACCGGAGGATAGAGTTTTACCTTATAACGGCCAAAATATGCTTGATACGAATAAAACAAAGGCATTTGATATTATTGCTAGTGTCTATATGTTTTGAAAACAATTTCAAATCATAACTATCAATCATAGATGACATGAGCGTCCCATGCCACTATGTCGCCAAATGTATATATACAATCGAAACCGCATTGTCGCGTATTTGGGAATTGGATTTCCGTCATGAACCAAGGCAAAAGATAGTCCTTACCGAATTCGAGACAATCTAGCCCATGTCTCAGGAACAGCCGCAACTGCCCCTTGGAGCGACAGGGCCGGTCCACCGATGTGGATTATTATGCCTGAACACTACGTCTCCCCGCCCTTTGGGGCGTAAACGAGCCAACGAATGACTCCATCGGACCCGGATCGTCCGATCAAACCGAGGCGCCTCGCAACAGCAACAACCACATAGGTGAAAAGTATATAAATGTCAGGGCTGGTAGGTCACTGACACCACCCTAGCTAGAAGGAAACGCAGGCCCTCCCTGAGGTCCTTCCTCCCGTTTCTGGTTCATACCGGGGTGTGGGGCTCGCGAATTTACGTTATACACAAAGCTACGCCACACAGGCGGTGCTTTGATCATCACCACATGACTTTGCTTTTCAACAGAAGCCCTGATCACTGCGTCTTAGCATGCCACACAGGCAATTCACACCGTGCAACTGATGGTTATCAATCACACAGAACAAATTCCAATGTCGGACACACAGTCCATTTACAAGTCCGTTCTGGGTCTGAACGAAACCGGAGGCACTAAATACCTCGCAAACCCATCGATCACCACGTACGTCTGAACGATCACCACTCATTATCCATATTTCGGGACGCCTCCCAATCAGGACCTCGGTTACCATCCAAACGAGGTGAAGATCTCCGGTCTTCGACCACCGTCTTTATCTTCGACTTTCAATCGTTGGTCAATTATTTGAAATGAGAATTAACTCAGCCTTCTCAAATAATTCACGTATATTTAGAATTTCAATTCAATTTATTTCAATGGTTAAATTATTCGACAACACCAATTTTGTTCTTTAATGTAATTTTCACACCAAACACATTCAACCATCAAATATCACATAAATCAAGCAAATTCAGTTTATTTCCATTCCATAACGTTTCCAATATTTTATAACGATTTATCGCTATTTTTATTTATTTTAAAATAGCTGATTTATTCAAAACAACCCTTCGGGCCATAAAGCGGCCGTGGCGCTGTTTTTCTTCAGATTTGATTTACACATATCTGAAAATATGACCGTTGGATCTTCGCAAAATTTCATCATTAGAAAGGTCTTTTCAAAACGAATCCAACGGTTCCAGTTTTGGGAAAATCCGACGGTCGGATCTCCCGGTACAATCGTTTGAAATTTCGATTTCAAAATACGAACTGCAGCGTCGTTATTCGATTAAATATATAATTATATTTATATATATATAAATATAATCGCCTCTGGCACTGTTTTTCATCAGATTTGAATTAAACATTCCAGACAATCCAACCGTTGGATTTTTACAAAGTTGGTGCCGTTGGGAAGAAATTTCCAAGGCGAACCCGACGGTTGAGGTTTCGGGGAAATTCAATGGTCGGATTCCCCGTACTAGTTGTTTGAAATCACGGTTTCAAAATACGAACTGCACGGCTTCGTTTCATTTTAATTTTATTTATATTTATATATTTATATAAATATAGTTTCTTCAAAAATTCCTATATCGTTTTCATTTCAAATATTTCACTAACGCCTTAAATTTTTAGAAAATTTCGCCATAACCTCCCTGCACCAGGAGCATCGGGAAATCGCAAATAGCTTTCCCGGTCCTTCTAATCTCAAAAAGGAAAAGAAAAAGCTAAGCGGCTAGCCAACAGGCTCATAAAATCATCACCCAAACAAAACAGTAAATGTGTACCTATTTGTCGGGCACAAAATTTTATTCCTCTTCTCTAGCCCCTTTGTTATAACCTGTTCAATGAATATGCATGTACATATATATACAGTTCTTATCATTTATCATTTTCTATTCGACTTCATATTTGATTTCTATTTGGTTTAAAAACACCATTCATTCTAATGTTGCATAAATAGGTGCAAATCATTTCATTAGCTAATTAATGAATATTTCAACTCATATATGTTTATTTTGAACAAGTGGCTATTTTTAACACTTCACATTTCAACGATTTTTGCATACAATAAAAATGTGATTTTTATTGTAAAACAATTCATTTCAAAACACTATTTTTCTATATAGTTCATATGGGTGACAAAATAGGATTTTATATATATAGATAAAAGGTGATTTTTATTATCAAACAATTTATTTCAAAATATGAATACCATTCAACACATGAATTTCTAATCAACGAATGAATATCAATTCAACACATGAATGTTTTCTATAGTTTCTATATATAGATAAAAATGGGATTTTTATTATCAAACAATTTATTTCAAAATATGAATACCATTCAACACATGAATTTCAAATCAACGAATGAATATCAATTCAACACATGAATGTTTTCTATAGTTTCTATATATAGATAAGAATGTGATTTTTATTATCAAACAATTTATTTCAAAATATGAATACCATTCAACACATGAATTTCAAATCAACGAATGAATATCAATTCAACACATGAATGTTTTCTATAGTTTCTATATATAGATTAAAAATGGGATTTTTATTATCAAACAATTTATTTCAAAATATGAATACCATTCAACACATGAATTTCAAATCAACGAATGAATATCAATTCAACACATGAATGTTTTCTATTCAATGAATAAATATAGTTTAAGCATATGAAAATAATTCAAACACACGAATATTATTCAAAATTTCGGCAGCATAACGGCAGGGTAGTTAAAACCGGGACCGTCCCTCGTACGGCTCCTCGCTCTACCTTAAAACCTCGCGTTTTTTGACAATGGGGATCATGCATCTAGTTCGCACGCAGGTGGCATGTATATATTTATTTCATTTCCACAAACTAATCCTTTGTGGTTTCAACCAAATATTTTTCAACCACAAGTGGGTATTTTTCAACCACAATCAAATCAATATCAACCACCAACAATCCCAAACAACCATTCGCTATCAATCAATTTTCACAACAATTTCAACCAATAAATATCGTCCATGGTTTGTGGACGAGGGGCGTAGATATATATATATATATATATATATATATATAGCAATTCACTTTTATTTCAACACATATATATATATATTTTAAAAGAAATTGAATATTGAGAAATTCTCACCAATAGCTATCCAACTACGACTCTTCCTTTAGAAAAATCTTCGCCAATCTCGCCTTTCGTCGCTTCGTTGCCCGTATTCTCTACATATGTAAAAATCGAATTTTTACTATGTTATTCAATATATAAAAATCGAATTTTTATTATGCTATTCAATATATAAAAATCGAATTTTTGACTTCGCTATTCAATATATAAAAATCGAATTTTGACTTCGCTATTCAATATATAAAAATCGAATTTCAAAAATATAGATTCCGCCTTTTCAAAAATAAAGATTATATTTTTAATACTCCTATGATGTAAAAATTATTTTTTTATTACTTTAAAAATATAAAAATCATATCTTACTTCTTCTACTTAATAAAAATTCCATCTTTTCTATTTTAAAAATATGATCTTTATTTTTTCCAAGTTCAAATCTTTTTCTATTTAAAGTTCAACTCTTTTTCAATTTAAAGTTCAACTCTTTTTCTATTTATATCTTAAACTTAAAATCAGTTTTAAACCTTTTAAAAAAATCAGTTTTTAAATCATTTTAAAAAAAAAATCAGTTTTAAACCTTTTAAAAAAAATTAGTTTTTAAATCATTTTAAAAAAAATCAGTTTTAAACCTTAAAAAATAATCAGTTTTTAAATCATTTTTAAAATCAGTTTTAAACCTAATTAAAATAAAAATAAAAATAAAATACTTACTTTGTCTGCGAAGAAAAAAGGGGGAGGGTCGTCAGAGTCGGCGGCAGGAGGAGGTCGTCAGGGCGGTGGCTTCGAGGGGGGCGACGGAGGCGTCGCGATGCTTCAGGGGGGTTTGGGTGCGTCGCGAGGTGGAGGGGTTCAGGTGCGTCGCGAGGTGGAGAGGATCGGGAAGGAGGAGATGGAGGCGCGGCGGTCGTGGGTCGTCAGAGCGGTGGCGCCTCCGTCGACTGATTTAGGGTTTTTTTTTATTTCGAACGGCAGAGAGAAAGTGAGGAGAGAGAGAGAGAGAAAAGGGTTTATATAAATTATTATTATTATTAAATTTCTATTTAAAAGTTGACTTTTTATTCGAAGTCGAAATGGGACCCACCGACTGTCGTCGATAGCGTTTTACCCCCATTCCGGACACAATGGGATATGTATCGCAAGCTGATTTGATCGTTACAATCAGTTCCCGTTGAATTTACATTTAAATCACTATATTGAATTTTAAACATACAATTCAAATTACCGGGGTCACATACTAACTAGAAAAATTCCAGAAAAATATTTTCTAGCTTCGTATTGACGATACGGTCCTAACAAAACTAGTTTCGTCGAATTCTGAGACCGTTTGAAAAATGGCCAATTTCCAGTCGATTAAAATCAACAAAAACTGGTCAAACGCGTTTTCCTTTTCCATGCTCACATATTGATTCGAAAAATTATGAAATTTGAAACCTAACAATAACTTGACCCTGCGGATCCAACAAAAGTGGTTTCGTCGAAATCCGAGGTCATTTGCAAAATGTCCATTTTTAAGGGCCTGAATTCCATAGCGATTATTCAGAATTTTCAACTGGACATATCTTTTGATTCCCGCTATCAAATTTCGATTGGTCAGATTCGTTGGAAAGATATCATCAATTAGGTCCTAATGCTTTTGGTTTCACTAAAATCCGGATTGTTTTGCACCCGGTATATTCAATTGAAGTTTGAAATCGAATTATCGAACTACCACGCCATTTTCAATTCTATGTATAATAATAATTAATTATATTCGTTTTCAAATGTCGATTCAAACTCAGTTTTCATCGCCATTATTTAAAATATTTATTTTAAATATTTAAAATCCATTATTTTAGCCAATTTAAATTTTTTAAATTGGTTCAGATTTTCTGGGTCGTTACAACTATGCCTTGGAGCTCTCTTGTGCTAAATACTAAATTGCTAAGGTAAATAAAATTTGTAGATAAACGCTAAAGGAGGTACGTACTTAAGTTACATGGTTTTGCGGTTTTATGTTTGGTGTTTCCCATTATTGGGATGCCTCATCGTGTGATGAGATGAATATCGAGTTTATATCTATGTTGGGATTTTTCCCAGGGCTCTCCGTACAAAAGAGATGCTGCCGAAATTTTTCGTGATTTCGGGAGTTAGAAATTTATGAGATTTTCAACTATATAACTTATTTTATAAATGCTATTTTTATAAGTGTGGAATTTGAAAGTATGATTTATTTTATACCTTATCTCGTTCTCTTTTCGAGAACGAAAAGATTTTAAGTGGGGGAGAATGTAACATCCCATAATTTTTAGTATATTTAAATTTCAATTTAAAATAAATAAATTGGGATATATTGGGAAAAATCAAATTTGTGTTAAATTTTAATGATGATGATTATTTAAATTGAGTATAAATAGATTTTTTCCAATTTAGTTTTTGAAAAGCAGTAATTTGAAATTGAATAATTAAATAATTAAATTAATGTGTGTGAGTTAATTTAAAAAAGGGAATTCAAATTTAATTGATTTAATGGTGGAATCTTAAGTCGTTAAATTATAACTGAAATTCAATCAAGATTCAAATAATCAAATTATGATTTAAAAATGTGTGGAATTTATTTGTAGAAATTTATTTAAGTTATAATTTGATTTAAATTTGAATTTAATGAATATTTAATTTGAATTTAAAACGGTTAATCGAATAATTGAATATTTTATTTATTTAATTAATTAATGGTGAAATTTAACAGTTTTGGCGACTGTCTCGGAATTCGACGAAACTGACGCCATTGGATTCAGAACGATGAATTATGGTAGGATGTAAATCTGCGTTACGATCCGACTTATCGTTTGTTTGTACGAGAGAAAATGTGAAAGAGATCAATATGAATGGATAATTGGGTGTTTTAACATTTGGGCCTTCTATAAATTATATAAAAATCCCTTCCTTCATTTCATCAGCTCATTTCTATGATACGTACACTTTTCTCCATCAAGTTTTCATTTCCATGGCTGAGAAAAAATCTAAAACCCTAGATCAAAATAAAAACAACTTCAAAAATAAAATTTCTCCAAACCCTATCAAATTATATATCAAATTGAAGCTCTCGATGAGTAGAAGCCGCTGGTACGATTTATTTTGACATGCATTACCCGGATTGGCCAGAAATCATTGGTCAAACCTCCAATTCGCAAAACCCATGCAATGAAATTGGGCGTTTCTGATCTAGAAGTTTACAGACGAATCTACGATCTGGGTATTGTTCCTCTCGTCGATGGGAGTTGAACGGAGTTGGTCGGAGGTCCTTTTGCTCAGCGTAGTGCTGGAATTTGGTTATTCAAGTTGCGAATGTCAGATTTAGGGCTGGGGATTGGCGGAGCTTGGGGTGACCGGAATTGGTGGCGTCGGCTTGGTACGGTGCGACGGTCGAGGGTCTTCAGAACGCAGGTGGTATGGATCGATTTCATGGTCAGAGTTGAGAGTTTAAGGCGGTCAAAGTCCTCGAGTTGGGCGTGTTCTTCGTGGTCTGGACTGGAACGAGAGCAAGTGGGAAGAAGGGTATGGGTGCGGACGTGGCGTGATATTAGTGGGTGAGGGTTATTTTATAATTTTATACATATTTTAAATTCAAATCGTAAAATGCTCATAACTTCTTCATATGAACTCGGATTTCGATGCGGTTGGGTGCGTTGGGATCGTGGCCGAATTGCGGTCAATCTGAGACTAGTTTCACTGCATTTGGAGACTGTCAAATTTTGGGCTTCTTTTGGACGTCCAATCCACTAAGGACCCAAAGATGAGAGATTTCTCACTCACAAAATACTGAATTATTCTCATATTTATTGAATTAAATTATGAAATAGGTTTGGTTGTGTTGGATTGTTGATGTGTTGTTTAAATTTGACATGCAAGTGTGTTAACATGCAGTCTAAGTAAATGATTAGTTATTTAATTTAATTTAATCTCTAGTTGAAATTTGAACCCTTGTTAAATCCTAAAACAATTAATGTTGATCAGTTGAATGAAATTGTTGTGATGGATGTTGGTTGAAATTTATTACTGAATTTATAGTGAAATTTTTTAATGCTCCTTATTTCAGTATATTGTAAAGCATGTTGATTGTGAGGATATATCCCATTTACCCTTGATGTTACGGGCATCTAATAAACCCGGGATTTATCGATAAAATAAATTAAGAACACGGAGTGAAACGATAAATCTCTGTGACCCTGATTTGGATTGAAATGATAGATCCATCCCTGAAATATCGAGAAATTAAATTTAAAATCACTTGGCCATTGGATAGATAATTAAATACAGACATCGGTTGGTTAAATGATTTTAAATATTTGAAATTTTATTTGAAAGAATTTTTCCATTTAAAAGAATGTGTCGATAATCGATAATTCAATTCTTTAAAGATTCTGAACTAAGATGTTGATTAAAAAGGGTTAAAGATTCTAATTTTGGGGAAATTGGAAATCGAGGGTATCTGAGTTGTTTTAACTCAGTTTGAATATATATTTGAAGTCTTGAAATCAAATAGTTGTTTTGAACGGGGTTGAAACGAGATATGGAATTAAATGAACTCCATTGAGATCGGAGGATAGATTCAAGTAATTGAAATTCGGAAGGAAGGAAAGATTTTGATTAGAGAAATTTATTATAAATATATTTATGCATTTGATTCCAAATAATTATTCTTTCTTTAAATTTATTATTTACCTTTACTTATAACTATTGTATTTTAAATAAATTTTTCCTTATAATTCATTTTTCAAAATTTTCTAGTAAACCTTTATTTTTAAGTATATATATATATTATATAAATTACTGATTTATTTTAATTAGAATATCATATATATATATCTATATATTCATTTATATAAAATTTATTATTATTATTATTATTATATATAAATATTTAGTTTACAAGTATTTTGGAATTTTAAATTTCTTTCGTATGGAGATGCTTGAGTTTGAACCGCTGGTTCAAATGGAGTTGAGATAAGAATCCGTGATAATTTGAAATCTTTGAGACAAATTATATTCTATTTGAATATAAGTCGTTTTGAAATATTATATGATTATAAAATAATGATATGAAATATATTCTAGTTTAGGATATAATTGGTTTTGGGTTTGATTATGATATGTCGATATGAAAATTTTATTCATTTGAATATAAATTGGGTTCGAAACAGAAGATGATATTTTTATATGAAAGCGAACCTTTATCAAATATAAAAGAACCGACCGATGTGAAAGATGTAAGCGTTGGTTGTTAAAGAGACCGGAGTCGACATAAGGCATACTCTCTGTCAGTGTCGATACCACTTTGACAACTGTGAACGTTGTGATGTATCCATATTGAGTATGATGACTTGGAGGCGATTATTGAATCGAAGAAGATGATCGATGACGAAATAACCATGACTTTCAGGTCAGAATTGAAATGACTAAAACAGGAGCTATACCGTGACTATTTGAGGTAGCACCTTTGATCGGACACACTTCTTCGATACTATTTCTATGACTATGATGATGATGATTTGGGCCCATTTATGATTTTGGGAGTGTGTTCCGAGGTGGGCGGTAGTGGCTGCTATTCGTTACCACCGCTCCGGGAGTGCAATTGGTAGAATCCTACCCTGGGCATTGCCTCCAGTGCCTTGACATATTATCCTTATCGAGCCCCATACGATTTTTATTTGTATCATACCTATGGAGTGCCATCTGATGCCATCGTTTACGGTCGGTTTACGGTACTGTATAGACTACGGTATTATAAACTGTGTAAGGGTAAAAATGTAATCCCGCTTACGCTATTTTCAGTATTTATACTTTACTGAGTGGACACTATCATAATAGCGTAATACACTATGTATGTATTAGTTTAACGAATCCTCGAGAGATGGAAAAATCCCGTAACATCTCTTGAGTTACTGCGCCCATGACACTAAAGTTATTTCATATTTTAATTTGACTATTATGAAAATGATTTAGTGCTGATCCGAGTGTTTGTTGTGTTTTCTTTTTATGCAATACGCTCGGGTCAGCAGATGTTGCAGTTAGCGAAGATTTCAATAGCTTGGAGGATGAAGACGAAGTTTTGGTATATATCTACTATATATAAGTATTTTCCGCTGCATTTTATTTCCGCTGTGCTATGTAGAGATCTACATATGTAACTCTGATAATCGTTGTATGGTATAGATAAATGTATGTATTTCAACTGTTTTAAACTGTTAGTTATTTATTATATGTTGTCCTTCCGCTGTGAGAATTCTGTTGTTGTTCTTCTCTTCTTTCTTCTTTTTCTTCCTTTCCCAATAACTGCCTACATTTGTGATTTGTTTGGGTCGACATGTGTGGTTTATTGTCGATTTGAAAGGTCAAAAGTTGGGTCGTTACAATTACTCTCTTCTAAAAATTGAATTAGTAACTGTTTTAGTTCTAACACCAGTCACATGACTGACCTGGAGTTTATTGTTTTAACCTAAACTCTGGGTGCCCCTATTTTCCGCACGGGCAGCTAGTAGTTTTGGTTTTGCAGATTTATATTCACAGGAACCTGATTTACAGCTGGAACGATGCTCGGAAAGCTCTGTATCCGTGTATTGCTGTAACAACCCGAAAATCTGGGCCAGTTTAAAATTTTTATTTTAACAATTTTAATGAATTTTGAATATTTAAAATGAATTATTTTAAATAATAGCGATGAAAAATTTATTTTGAATATAATTCGAACGTATATATTATATCGATCGTCGTTAGAATATAAATAATTATTTTAAATTATAAAAGGAATGGAAAATGGCGCGGTTGTTCGATAATTCAATTTCAAACTTCAAATGAATGTATTGGGTGCAAAATAAACCGAATTTTAGCGAAACCAAAAATAATAGAATCTATTTGAGAATATCTTTCCAATGAATCCGAAAAATCAAATTTTCATAACGGGAATCAAAAGTTTTGTCCGAATGAAAATTCAGAATAGTCGCTATGGAATTCTGGCCCTTGAAAATAGCCATTTTGCAAACGACCTCGGATTTCGACGAAACCTCTTTTGTTGGATCCGTGATGTCAAGTTATTGCTAGATTCCAAATTTCATAATTTTTCGAATCAATATGTGAGCGTGGCAAAGGAAAACGTGTTTGACCGGTTTAAGTTGATTTTAATCGACTGGAAAATGGCCATTTTCAAACGATCTCAGAATTCGACGAAACTAGTTTTGTTAGGACCGTATCATCAATACGAAGCTAGAAAATATTTTTCAGGAATTTTTCAAGTTAATATGTGACCCCGGTGAATTGAAAAGCGCGTTCAAATTCAATATATAGAGTTATATGTTGATTTTGACGGAAACTGATCGAAACGATCGAATCAGCCTACGATACATATCCCATTGTGTTCGGAATGGGGGTAAACCGCTAGGGATGATAGGAGGTGGGTCTCGTTTCGAAGTAGAAATAAAAAGTCAACATTTTAGAACTTAAATAATTAAATAATTAAAAAAAATAAAACCTCTCCCCTTATTATCTCTCTGGCCCCCTCCCTCTCATTCTTCATCCATTCATGAAAAAGAAAGAAAAAAACGATCGGGATCTCGTCGCGACCAAGGGCTTCGCCGCCGCCCCCCCCTCTTCTTCCTCCCCTCACGCACATCTCCTTCTCCTCCTCTCTGGAACCTGCGCCATCCCCCAAAGACCCGCGATTCAGCCAACCCGACCACCCTCGCCTCCGCCTGGCTTCCCGCTCCGACGCCCTCCGCCGTGTAGCCTTCTCTCCAGCTCCTCCCTCCTCGATTTCAGACCCCAAACCCCCACTAAGTTTTAGTGTTTTATTTTTATTTGTTTTCTTTATTTATTTTTTATGTAATAGCTTTTATAGATTTAAAAAAAAACATTTTTGGTATGATTAAAATTAGTTTTGTCTGCTATGTATATGAGATAAAAAGGGTTATAACTTTAAATTAGAAAAGATTGTATTTTTTAAAACTAGAAAGGCTATGGTTTTTAGCTTAGCAAAGTTGGGATTTTTATTTATAACAAAGGCGATATTTTTATATTATAGAGAGGTTAAACATATGGTTTTTATATTTTTTAGGAGAATGAAAGAATGATTTTTTATAATGTAGAGTAATAAAGATGTGATCTTTATAGTACTAGCAATGTAAAGATATGGTTTTTATGAGGTAGAAAGAATAAAAATACGATTTTTATATTATATAGATAGTAAAAATATCGTCTATATAGATTTAGCGAAATAAAAATCTGATTTTTATTATATATATGTTGAAATAAAAAATGTGATTTTTATAGTGATGAAATGAAAAGGCGAAATCTTTATATAGATAGTATCGATGTAAAAATAGAATTTTTATCTATATAGTAGCGTTGTAAAAATAGAATTTTTATCTATATAGTATCGATGTAAAAATAGAATTTTTATCTATATAGTAGCGTTGTAAAAATAGAATTTTTATCTATATAGTAGCATTGTAAAAATAGAATTTTTATCTATATAGTAGCGTTGTAAAAATAGAATTCTTATCTATATAGTAGCATTATAAAAATAGAATTTTTATATACACAGCAACAATATAAAAATGTGATTTTTATATATGTAGTGGCTATGGGCAACGAAAGTGACAAAAAGGCGAGAGAAGCGATGATTTCTACATAAGAAGAGTTGAGGCGTTTGGATTAGCTAGCCTGTGAGATTTTCTCACTCTTCGATCTCTTTTTTTCTAGTTATATATATATATATATATATATATATATATACTAGGATGCAGACGGTGTTTAGTAGCACCCGACACCCGTCGTCCACAGACCATGGACGGCTTGTTTGATAGATTGCATGTTGTTGTGAAAATTGATTGTGTGATGTGAAATGAAATAAAATATTTATATAAGAAATATTTTATAGTTAAAAATAGAATTTTTAACGTATATATAAAATGAAAAGAATATTTATAAATAAATCAGACGATTTGTTTATATCCACACATTTGACTGATATTGATTAGGATGATAAATTT
This sequence comes from Allium sativum, assembly GCA_030737875.1. NCBI lineage: Eukaryota > Viridiplantae > Streptophyta > Magnoliopsida > Asparagales > Amaryllidaceae > Allium > Allium sativum. Next base: position 26,981,036 of record JASFAX010000022.1, on the reverse strand, counting down.
TACACATCGCCCAACTGCACAAATAAAAACTATGGTTGATTGATTGAAACACCACATGGGTATTGGGATGAGATTTGGCGCACACTAATCCCATTGTTTAGTTGTATGTCAATCGATTGATCGACAGGCTGTATAAGCGTCAAATATTTATATTTAATGCTTATACAGTGTAGAATGCACTTTGGATGATGGTTGATTATTAATCGTTGCTATTATATACATGTGTTGTAGAAAATCCATATAATTCACATTATATGGTAATTGATTGGGCCTCATTCTAATTTGGAAAATAAAGAATAGAAATATATTGAAACGACCCAGATTTTTGACCGTTTAAATCGACAATAAACCACACTTATCGACCCAACAAGTCGCCAATCCAGATAGTTATTGGGAAAAGGAAGAAAAAGAAGGACAGAAAGAAAAACAATCACAGAATCTCACAGCGGAAGGATCACATATAATTGATAAATAAATATTTAAAATCATTTTTAACATATACATTCGAGTTAAAACATTCAAATCATCAGAGTTATACACTTACATTCAGTAATGCAGCGGAATAAAATGTAGTGGATATAAATACCAAAACTCCGTCTTCGATCTCCAAAGCCAAAATCTTCATTAACTGCAACATCTGCTGACCCGAGCATATTACATAAAAGAAAACACAACAAACACTCGGATCAGCACTAAATCATCTCATATTAGTCAAATTAAAATACAGAATAATATCGGTGTCATGGTGCAGTAACTCAAGAGATGTTACGGGATTTTTCCATCTCTCAAGGATCCGTTAAACTAATACATACATAGTATAATACGCTATTACAATAGTGTTTATTCAGTAAAGTATAATATCGAAAATAGCGTAAGCGGGATTACATGTTACCCTTACGCCGTTTATACCATTGCCGTACAGTTTGCATATAACACACCAGTACGTCGGTGGATAGGGATGCGCCGTGATACGACAACGTTAAATCAAAATCGTAGGGGCTCGATCAGGATAATATGACAAGGCACTGAGGAATACCCCGGTAGGATTCTACCGAATTCGCGGGCTTGGCCGGTGGTAACGCATAGCCGCAACTACCGCCCACCTCGAACGACATTCCCATACTCAAAGGTGCACCCAAATCGATCATAATAGTAATAGAGATGGTTTCGAAGGAGTGCGTTCGATCAGAGATGCGATCCCATTAACCCGGGGATGGCTCCTGTTTTAGTCATTTCAATTATGACCCGAAGGTCAAGGCTAATCCATCATCGTTCTCTTTCTTCAAATCCAGTAATCGCCTCCATACCATCCTACACCGGTTCTGGAACTTCCACCGCGTACACAGTTGTCAAAGTGGTATTGACACTGACAGAGAGTATGCCTTATGTCGACTCCGGTCTCCTTGACAACCAAACGTTTACATTTTTCACACCGGTCAGTTCTTTACCTTTCAAAGGAGTTCGTATTTCATACCGAGATATCATGTTTCAAAATCATTTAATATCCTAAATAGAATATTATTCAAATGGGATTTTCCCAATTTCGCTCAACATCTTGAACTAACTCCAACTTATATAAAATTTGAATATCAAATTAATTAACAATACATTTAAATAGTTTAAAGGTATAATTAAAATAATTTGAAATAATAGTTTGAAATAAAAGTAGAGTTTGACAAAATAATTAAAACATTAAAATAATTCATAAAATAAATAATTAATAATTATAAAGTATTTTATTTAAATAATTTATAAAATAAATAGTTATAAGGAAATTTAATTTATTATCAAAATAGTTTGAAAAATAGTTTTGATATACTATAGTTGGGATTAGCATAGTTTCGACCAGATTTCGTTTACACTTGCAGTTGTATTTCAACTTCCAGTAAATCAATTTAAATTCACAATCCCTATCGACTTCATTTCAATTTTTCGTTCATTCCAGATCGGCCAATTTACTTCAAATGGAATTCAATATGCATTCCCATTTCAAAGATCTCGATTTCATAACAAAAAAACAGAATTCAAATTCAATCATCTCAATTATTCAAATTCCACTTTCATATTTATTTCAATGAAAACAATGCAATTCCAAAGACAAAAATTTGGATTTCAAACCATATTCCCATTTCAAAGCTTCAGTTTATAAAATAATTTAAAATTTTCAATTCAATTTCATTGTTTTCAAAGCTTCATAACGAATACTGAGTTTACAAATCAATATTTAATCCAATTCAAGATTGATTTGACGCACATCTCAAAAGCCGACAAAACAATTCAATTTCAATAATTTCGAATTCAAATAAATTTCACTTGATATTTAACTCTAATTACAACACAATTTCATTTCCCTTTTTATTTGTATTTCAACTTCAAATCCAACGGAAAAGAAATTATAAAACATCGCCTATTGTCGTTAAACAATAAATTTCAAAATTCAAAATTTCATTTAACAGACCGGTGTCCGTATAAAATTTGCTATCCTATGGCCAAGTGATTAAATTTTAATTTCTCGATATTCGGGATGGATCTATCATTTCAATCCAAATCGGGGTCACAGGTATGTATCATTTCAACCTGTGTTCTTAATTCATTAAATTCGATAAATCCCGGGTTTATTCGATGCCCGTAACATCAAGGTTCAATGGGATTATCGTCAAAATCACATACAACACAACATACTGAATATGAAGCATCAACAGTGGTACATCAATTCAGTAATAAAATACAACCAAACATCCATCACACAATTTTCAACTGGTCAACATTAACCAGTTTCCAACGTTTTCCAGGATTCGAATTTCCAATTAGAAATTTAAATTTAAATAAATAACTAAGTGTCAATCAACTTTCCATGTTAAAACACTGGCAAATCAATTTCAAGCAACCAAATTCACAGCCAATCACAACCATGCAATCAAAAATTATTTCATATATTAATTCGATAAATATGGGATAAATTCAGTCTTACGTGAGTGAGGAAACACTCACCTTTTGTTTACAATTTGGATCGAACGTCCAGAAAAGGCCCAAAATTTGACAGTCTCAGATCGCAACCAAACTAGCGCCAAAACGTCCGCAACTCCGCCACGGTCCCAACGCAACAAACCGCGTCCAATTTCGAGTTCATATGCAAGAGTTATCAGTGTTTTACTAGATTGAAGATTTAAATATATAAATTAATAAATTAATTTTCCTCACCAACCAATTGATGCCACGTCAGCACCCTGGATGTCCTCTTCCCGCTCGTCTCTCTTCGTGCTACAGTAATCGCACCGCACGCAACCCATTCCAGGCGAAACTTTGACTGTCGATTGCTCGAGATTCGGACCACCTGAGATCGAGTACCCACCACCAAACTGAAGCTTGCTTCGAGCCGCTTCCATCCATGCCTGAGCCCGCGCCTCCAGTAAACTATTCCAGCGCCGGCGGGGACAAATCCGAACCCCTTTTTTTGATTAAAAACGAGAAATCCCGGCCATCCACTCGTCGATAAATCCAACCAATAACACCATCGGACTCCCAACGCAAAACCGAACCAAACCCATCTCTCAATTTCAGCGATTGGTCGCCGGATGGAAAACTCCTAAATTGATTTCGTGTATTTCGAATTTCAGAGGGTTTGACCACGAATTCCGACCACCCGGAGCGATGCATGTAGAAATAAATTGCAGATCTGCGATCTACTCATCGAGAGCTTCGAAATGACATATAATAAGCTAGGGTTTGGAGACTTTTTATTTTTGAGCTATTTTGATTTTTGGATCTAGGGTTTAACCTTGATTTTCAGCCATTAGAGGGAGGATTGGAGGTGGAGAAAGAGAATGGGCTGATGTGTGTTAGGTGGGCTCAATTTATATCAAGTTATGAGGTCAAACAGATAAACACACACACGTTTACCGCATATCAATTCGAACGTACATTTTACATTACCGGGCTCACAAACTGACCCCGAAAAATCCGGAAAAATTATTTTTGGTTATGTTTCGACGATACGATTCCAACGAAACTAATTTCGTGGAATTTCGAGACCGTTGGAAAAATGGCCTTTTTCGGGTCGATCTAATTTAACTATCAACTGGTAAAACGCGTTTTCCCTTACCACGCTCACATATTAATTCGAAAAATTCTGAAAATTGAAACCTAGCAATAATTCGACATTCCGGATCCAACAGAAGTTGTTTCGTCGAAAACAGAGGTCGTTTGAAAAATGGCTATTTTACAGGTCCTTATATATTCTATAGCGACTATTCTGAATCTTCATTTGATCATAACTTTTGATTTCCGTTACGGAATTTCGATTTTTCAGATTCGTTGGAAAGATATTATCAAACAGATTCAAATATTTCTTGTTTCGCTAAAATCTGATTTATTTTGAATCCTGTGCAGTCGATTGAACTTTGAAATCAAATTTTCAAACTGCAGGGCTATATAAATAATTATATAAATTCCATAGCGACTATTTTCAAATTTCAACTGGCCGTAACTTTCAAATTACACTATGAAATTCCAGTTTTTCACATTCGTTGAGGAGATATCGTCAAACAGAGTTATATTTTTCTGGGTCGTCCCAATTCCGATTTAAAATGAATTCTATACATTCAATTGAAATTTAAAATCGAAATTTCAAACTGCCGCGCCATTTCAGGCTCGTTATATAATTAATATAAATTTATTCGTTTTTACTTCGATAAAAATAAATTTTCCGTCGTTATTATTTAAAATAAATCATTTAAATATTCAAAACTCTATAAATTAACCAAAATGGCATTTTCAAATTGGTTCGGATTTTCAGTTCGTTACATTCTCCCCCACTTAAAGTCTTTTCGTCCTCGAAAAGAGAACGAATCGATATTAAGTGCATATTAATTCCAAAACCATAATCTAAAATAATATTTTCCAAAACAAGTATGGTTGTAAAACCCGAAAATTTTCTAACTCCCGAAATCACGGAAAATTTCGGCAGCATCTCCTTTGTACGGAGAGGTCCGGTGTAACAACCCGAAAATCTGGGCTAGTTTAAAATTTTTATTTTGGCAATTTTAGCGAATTTTGAATATTTAAAATAGATTATTTTAAATAATATCGACGAGAAATCTATTTTGAATAGAATTCGACGTATATATTTATATACGTCGTCGTTGGAATATAAATATTTATATATAATTATAAATAGAATTGAAAATGGCGCGGTAGTTCGATAATTCGATTTCAAACTTCAATTGAATGTACCGGGAGCAAAACAATCCGGATTTTAGTGAAACCAAAAACATTAGGATCTAATTGACGATATCTTTCCAACGAAGTTAACAAACTGAGATTTCACTTTATAAATGATAAGGTATGTCCAGTTGAAAATTCTGAATAGTCGCTATGGAATTCAGGCCCTTAAAAATGGACATTTTGCAAACGACCTCGGATTTCGACGAAACCAGTTTTGTTGGATCCGCAGTGTCAAATTATTGCTAGGTTTCAAATTTCATAATTTTTCGAATCAATATGTGAGCGTGGCAAAGGAAAACGCGTTTGACCAGTTTCAGTTGATTTTAATCGACTGGAAATTGGCCATTTTTCCAACGGTCTCAGAATTCGACGAAACTAGTTTTGTTAGGACCGTATCGTCAATACGAAGCTAGAAAATATTTTTTCTAGAATTTTTAGAGTTCGTATGTGGCCCCGGTAATTTGAAATGTACGTTTAAAATTCAATAAAGTGATTTAAATGTAAATTCAAAGGAAACTGATTGTAACAGCCGAATCAGCTTACGATACATATCCCGTTGTGTTCGGAATGGGGGTAAAACGCTATGGACGACAGTCGGTGGGCTTGATTTCGAGTTCGAATTTTAAAGTTACTTTTTGAAGAAAAAAAATTAAATTAAAATAATAAAATTAAATATATAATTCCTTTCCCCCTTTTATTCCCTCTCTCCTTCAACCGTTGACCAGATCAAAAAAAAATAAAAAAAAAGGGAAAACGAGGGCCATCGCATTCGAGAGCCGCCGCCGCCAGCTCCAGGAGCTCCGCCCCACCTCCGATGATCCGCCCGCCTCAGACGAACCCCACGCCCCCCTCCGCTTCTTCTCCTTCCCCTATCGCTCCTCCTCCCACGAGCCCCTGGACCACCGCGAAGCCCCAATCGCCGCCAACATCGAGCCGCCCTCCGCCTCCCCTGCACCAGCGCCGCGACCCCAGCCTCACCGCCCCTCCGAGCCGCCGCCGATTGCTACTGCCCCCCCCCGTAAGTTTTTTTATAATTATTTATTTATTTTTATTTTTTATATAAACAGTAATAAGAACTGAATTTTATTTTGATTTCGATTTTTAAAATAAAAACTGAATTGTTTTTTTTTTAAAAAAAGTATAAAACAGATTTGATTTTTTTTAATAAGATAAAACTGCTTTTAGAAAAAGATTAAAAACTGAATTTTTTTTAAAAAGAATAAAAATAGTTGATTTTTAAAAAAGGTTAAAACTGATTTTAATTTTAAGTTTAAGCAAAAGGTTTAAACTTTAAAAAGATCGGATTGGTAGTCGAGATAAAAATCATATTTTTATATATTGAACTTCGAAAGAAAAATATAGTTTTTATATGTTGAACTTTGAAATAAAAATTCGATTTTTATATATTGAACTTCGAGATAAAAATCATATTTTTATATATTGAACTTCGAAAGAAAAATATAGTTTTTATATGTTGAACTTTGAAATAAAAATTCGATTTTTATATATTGAACTTTGAAATAAAAATTCGATTTTTATATATTGAACATTGAAATAAAAATCATATTTTTATGTATTGAACTTCGAACTAAAAATATGATTTTTATATATTGAATAGCGATGTAAAAATTCGATTTTTACATATGTAGTGAAAGCAACAACGAAGGTGACAAAAAGGGCGAAAAGACGAAGACTTCTGCAAAGGAAGAGCCGTGGAGCTAGGATAGCTATAAGTGAGAATTTCTCACCTTTCTATTATTTTTCTAGTTATATATATATATATACTAGGATGCAGACGGTGCTTATTAGAAGCACCCGACACCTGTCCACAGACCATGGACTTGTTTGATTGGTTGTGTAGTTGATTAGATTATTTGATTTGAATTGGATTGTTTTGGTGAAATTGAAATTGATATGATTGATATGTGAATGGCGTGGGCCTTCACTAGACCGGGGATAAGGCTAGGCCTTGTCCCGTTTCTAGTATCGTGCCGTTATGCCGCCGAAATTTTCTAAAATATGTTAGAAAAATAAAAATATCATTTTATTTAATAAATGAATTGAATAGAAATTCATAGGTTGAAATAAAATGTTTTATCGTTAAAAATATAATTTTTAACGTGAATATGAAAATAGTGAAGTGAATAAATATTCATTTACAAACCAGATGGTTTGTTTATGTACACTTATTTGAATGACATTGATTGGGACGATAAATTTTACACATCGCCCAACTGCACAAATAAAATCTGTGTTTGTTTGTTTGAAACCCCACACGGGTGTTGGGATGAAATATGAATTTCACTCATCCTGATTGATTAAATATGTCGATCGATTGATTGACAGGCTGTTATAAGCGTTGAATATCTATATTTGATGCTTATACAGTGTAGTGCACTTTGGTTGATGGTTGATTATTTTCAATGTTATTATATACATGTGTTGTATGAAAATCCGTATAATTAATTTTATATGGTAATTGATTGGGCCTCATTCCAATCGTGAAAATAAAGAATATTTTGATAATAACAAATATTTTGATAATAGGAAATATTTGAAATAGAATATTTGAAAATAGAAATTTATGAAGCCGTGTTGATTAGATTGACGCCATTTTGACGTAAACGATATTTATATCGATTTTATTCATTTTAAAATGAATATTGAAAAGTAATCTCGAAATCGAATATTTCGAAATGAATTGAATTGAAAACGATTTCGAAATGAATTGAATTGAAAACGATTTCGAAATGAATTGAATTGAAATATTTCGAAATGAATTGAATTGAAAACGATTTCGAAATGAATTGAATTGAAAACGATTTCGAAATGAATTGAATTGAAAACGATTTCGAAATGAATTGAATTGAAAACGATTTCGAAATGAATTGAATTGAAAACGATTTCGAAATGAATTGAATTGAAAACGATTTCGAAATGAATTGAATTGAAAACGATTTCGAAATGAATTGAATTGAAAACGATTTCGAAATGAATTGAATTGAAAACGATTTCGAAATGAATGGAATTGAAAACGAATTCAAATTGAATTGAAAGCGAATTGAAATGAATTCAAATTGAATTGAAATTTGAATTGAATAGAAATGAATTTTAAAACGAATTTAAAATGAAGAATTCAATTTTGATTTGAATTGAAAAGAAAGTTGAAAATGTTTTTGAAACGAATTCAAAACTATTTATATAATTCGTTTTAAATAGGAATCGACGAAGTATATATTATATATATTATATATATAATATAATGGCCTGAATAGAACGCGCCGCGCCGCGGCAGTTCGTGAATTTCGACCATTTATTTCAAACGGACATTGCGGGAGATCCGACCGTCGGATTCTCCTAAAACCGGAACCGTTGGGTTCGTATCGAAAAGAGCTTTCTAATGAATGTTAGAAATTTGAAATCTAACGGTTGGATTTGGAGATACGTCCAAATCAAATTCGAAAAAGGTCGCTGTAAGTGCAGTTCGATGGCCGTTAATGGAAATCGACTGTACGGGCCTTGATAAAATTACTAAAAATAGTAATAATTTGTGTAAAATCATAAGAAATGATTTGTGAAGATTTGGGATGAAAAACTCCATATTTGAAAAGGTAAAAATAGATTTTTATCGAAATGAACTAGTTTTGAACTAGAATTATAATTCTATTTATTTTTAAATAAATAAATTGAATTTGAAATGGTTTTGAAAATAACCAAAATTTCCAGTGATTGCATTGGAGTGGATTTGAATCGAAATTGTCTTCGGAATATTTCGATGTTGGAATTCGTGATATTACAGGTGTTGTTATGGAAATTTGAAAGATATATATTTGTATCGTTATTTCCAATACGACATTTGTTAGTCGTAGAATTCGATATTGAATATAAGCCGATATATTTTCTATTCAGAGCCTTGTATTGAATATCGAATGTGATTTGGGTTTGTCGTGAATGGTGTCTTCACTAACACTGTTCTTGAACCCAGTTGAGAAAAGATTAAATCTTTTTATTTAGATTTAATGAAGTGTACCAATTAAATGATATTTAATTGGAATTGAATTGGTATTGATTTTTGGGTTTATCGTGAACAGTGTTTTAAATAACACTTGTTCTTTAACCCGATAATTAATGGAATGTGATTTTGGGTTTATCGTGAATCGTGTTTTAAATGACACTGATTCTTTAACCCAGATAATGATTAAAACTAAGTAGAGTTTTAATGAATCTTTAATTAGATTGAAAAGATCGAGAATGGAGTATCACCAGTTTTGCTCCAGGCGATAGTTAAATCTTTAATTAGATTTGAACGTGAAATTTAGAAACTAACTGTCGGTTAGCCAAGCAGAAGGGTTTTCTGGATATAGATCTGATGTTGGTTTCGGCCTTCGGGGTTAATATTTGGGGAATTATTCTCTTGATTAATTTACGGTTAGTGACTAATGAATTGGAATGAGGCGTATGTTGTGTTTGTGTAACACTTATTTAAATATACGCGAGTTATTCGGAAAGACCGGGTTTATCCCATTCTGAATAACTGATACGACGATAAGTCGAAGATGAAGACGATGGTCGAAGACCGGAGGTCTTCACGTCGTTTGGGTGATAACTGATGATCTTGATTGGGCTGTACACCCAAGAAGATGGAAACAATTAGGGATCGTCCAGACGTACTTGGAGATCGATGGATATGCGGGGTACTAGGTGCCCCCGGTTTCGTTCAGACCCAGAACGGACTTGTAAATGGACTATGTGTCTGACATCGGATTTCATTCTGTGTGACTGATATCGGTTGCATAGGATGGCTTGCCTGTGTGGCATGCTAAGATGCAAATGATCAAGGCTTCTGTTGAAAAGAAAAGTCTTGTGGTTGATGATCAGAGCACGGCCTTTGTGGCGTAGCTTTGTGTAACGTTTGATTCGCGAGTTTCACACCCGGTATGAATCAAAAACGGGAGGCGGACCTCAGGGAGGGCATGCGTTTCTTTCTAGTTAGAAGTGGCGTCAGTGGTTTTACACGCCCTGACGAGTTTGACTAATGTGGTTGTTGCTGTTGCGAGGCGCCTCGGATTGATCGGTCGTTCTCGAACCGATGGAGTCATTCGTTGGCTCATTGACACCCCAAAGGGTGGGGAAACGCAGTGTTCAGGCATTTTAATCCACATCGGTGGACCGGCCCTGACGATCCAAGGGTCACTCGAGCTCTGATCCTGAGACACGGGCTAGAGCGTCTCGAATCGGTTGAGGACTATCTTTTGCCTCGGTTCATAGACGGAAATCCAATTTCCAAATACGTGACTATGCGGTTTTATTTGTAAACCTATATATGGCGACATAGTGGCATGGGACGCTCATGTCGCCTATGATTGATACTTATGATTCGAAGTTGTTTTATACACTATGCACTTATAATAGTATCAAATGATTTGTTTTAAACGTATCAAGCATTCTTTGGCTGTTATAAGGGAAAACCCTATCCTCGGCTGCGTTGCATTGTGTGATGGGACCTGGGTCTTATAACAGCTTCATTTTTCTTTATTTAGCATTGCGCTGTTTGTTTTATGCACTGGTATTCTTGGGAGGAAACCCGTTCCGTGTTATACGGCGTGGTCCCTTGATTTACCTAATGATTTAAAATAAAGATTAATAACTGTTTTAGTTCTCACACCAGTCACATGACTGACCTGGAGTTTATTGTTTTAACCTAAACTCTGGGTGCCCTTATTTTCGACACGGGCAGCTAGTAGTTTTGGTTTTGCAGATTTATATTCACAGGATCCTGGTTTACAGCTGGAACGATATCCGGAAAGCTTTGTATCCGTATATCTACTTCTAGTTGTATATTGTATTATTTTCCGCTGCCATGTATTTAAATGTAATTTAAATCTCTGATATTTCTGTGTAATATTCATTTATACTCTGTATATTCTTGTAATCTGATGCATTGTTGTAATATACAGTGAAATGTTCTTCTGTATGCGCTCTGTTGTGGTTTGTTCTCTAACTATCCGACGCTTTCCTTTACGGGGAAGTTACGGGTCTTCACATTTGGTATCAGAGCTTTGGTTTACAAAGCAGAGAACAAGGCACATTAGAAACATACGAAAGAATTCATCAGATATTGGATTAGTAATATCCAATTAGAATGACTCGTTAGAGATGGGATCAGTAGTATCCTAGAACGAGTGTGAAGAGTATATTTTTAAAGTGAAAACAAATTTTGTTTTGAAATTTAAATCAACTATTCGTATTTGATTATTTGTTTATATTGATTTTGGACAATTCAGTATATAAAGAATTTGCATATACGCCTTGCAAACGTATATTCAAAGTTTTAATATATTGGATAGATATAGCATCGCACTCTAGTCGCCCGAAGATGATATTGATGATAGCGATCGCATCATCAACATTTATGTTCGAGTTTCGAAGGTGTGATTTTCTATATATTTCCATTAGACTGGTGTGAGAACCAAAACTAATATAGCTAGAATACATTGTTGTGATTTGGCAGCAAAAATCTGATTTTTGACTATGTATCAAAATTATGAATTTGAAAAGCTAATCAACTAATTGATTGATGTTTGTGTTGTTTGTTTATGTGTTTGCTAATTTTTAGCCATTTAGCCTAACAGAACCAAATATTGAATTATATCGAAAATTGGTTGCGTTTGCTAGCATATACATATATATCTTTGAACAGGTCATAGCAAGGAGGCTAGAGCAGAGAATAAAATTTGTTTGCCCGACAAATAGGTACATGTTTACTACATAATTTCCTGTTTTGTTTGGGTGATGATGATTTTGTGAGCCTATTGGCTAGCCGCTTGGCTTTTTCATTTTCTTTTTTGAGATCTAAAGGACCGGGGAAGCTATTTGAAATTCCCCGATGCTCCCATTGCAGGGGAGGTTATGGCGAAATTTTTCGGAAATTTAGGGTGTTAGCCAAATTTTTGAAATTTTGAAAATTCTCAGAAACTGAAAAGTTAGAGAATGAACGCCAGATCGAATGTAGAGCTTAATAATCAAACCACTTTCGACTTTGTTCCTTTTCGGGGACGAAAAGTTTTAAGTGGGGGAGATTGTAACAACCCGAAAATCTGGGCCAGTTTAAAATTTTTATTTTGGCAATTTTAGCGAATTTTGAATATTTAAAATAGATTATTTTAAATAATATCGACGAGAAATCTATTTTGAATAGAATTCGACGTATATATTTATATACGTCGTCGTTGGAATATAAATATTTATATATAATTATAAATAGAATTGAAAATGGCGCGGTAGTTCGATAATTCGATTTCAAACTTCAATTGAATGTACCGGGAGCAAAACAATCCGGATTTTAGTGAAACCAAAAACATTAGGATCTAATTGACGATATCTTTCCAACGAAGTTAACAAACTGAGATTTCACTTTATAAATGATAAGGTATGTCCAGTTGAAAATTCTGAATAGTCGCTATGGAATTCAGGCCCTTAAAAATGGACATTTTGCAAACGACCTCGGATTTCGACGAAACCAGTTTTGTTGGATCCGCAGTGTCAAATTATTGCTAGGTTTCAAATTTCATAATTTTTCGAATCAATATGTGAGCGTGGCAAAGGAAAACGCGTTTGACCAGTTTCAGTTGATTTTAATCGACTGGAAATTGGCCATTTTTCCAACGGTCTCAGAATTCGACGAAACTAGTTTTGTTAGGACCGTATCGTCAATACGAAGCTAGAAAATATTTTTTCTAGAATTTTTAGAGTTCGTATGTGGCCCCGGTAATTTGAAATGTACGTTTAAAATTCAATAAAGTGATTTAAATGTAAATTCAAAGGAAACTGATTGTAACAGCCGAATCAGCTTACGATACATATCCCGTTGTGTTCGGAATGGGGGTAAAACGCTATGGACGACAGTCGGTGGGCTTGATTTCGAGTTCGAATTTTAAAGTTACTTTTTGAAGAAAAAAAATTAAATTAAAATAATAAAATTAAATATATAATTCCTTTCCCCCTTTTATTCCCTCTCTCCTTCAACCGTTGACCAGATCAAAAAATAAAATAAAAAAAAAGGGAAAACGAGGGCCATCGCATTCGAGAGCCGCCGCCGCCAGCTCCAGGAGCTCCGCCCCACCTCCGATGATCCGCCCGCCTCAGACGAACCCCACGCCCCCCTCCGCTTCTTCTCCTTCCCCTATCGCTCCTCCTCCCACGAGCCCCTGGACCACCGCGAAGCCCCAATCGCCGCCAACATCGAGCCGCCCTCCGCCTCCCCTGCACCAGCGCCGCGACCCCAGCCTCACCGCCCCTCCGAGCCGCCGCCGATTGCTACTGCCCCCCCCCCCCCCCCCCCCCCCGTAAGTTTTTTTATAATTATTTATTTATTTTTATTTTTTATATAAAAAGTAATAAGAACTGAATTTTATTTTGATTTCGATTTTTAAAATAAAAACTGAATTGTTTTTTTTTTAAAAAAAGTATAAAACAGATTTGATTTTTTTTAATAAGATAAAACTGCTTTTAGAAAAAGATTAAAAACTGAATTTTTTTTAAAAAGAATAAAAATAGTTGATTTTTAAAAAAGGTTAAAACTGATTTTAATTTTAAGTTTAAGCAAAAGGTTTAAACTTTAAAAAGATCGGATTGGTAGTCGAGATAAAAATCATATTTTTATATATTGAACTTCGAAAGAAAAATATAGTTTTTATATGTTGAACTTTGAAATAAAAATTCGATTTTTATATATTGAACTTCGAGATAAAAATCATATTTTTATATATTGAACTTCGAAAGAAAAATATAGTTTTTATATGTTGAACTTTGAAATAAAAATTCGATTTTTATATATTGAACTTTGAAATAAAAATTCGATTTTTATATATTGAACTTTGAAATAAAAATCATATTTTTATGTATTGAACTTCGAACTAAAAATATGATTTTTATATATTGAATAGCGATGTAAAAATTCGATTTTTACATATGTAGTGAAAGCAACAACGAAGGTGACAAAAAGGGCGAAAAGACGAAGACTTCTGCAAAGGAAGAGCCGTGGAGCTAGGATAGCTATAAGTGAGAATTTCTCACCTTTCTATTATTTTTCTAGTTATATATATATATACTAGGATGCAGACGGTGCTTATTAGAAGCACCCGACACCTGTCCACAGACCATGGACTTGTTTGATTGGTTGTGTAGTTGATTAGATTATTTGATTTGAATTGGATTGTTTTGGTGAAATTGAAATTGATATGATTGATATGTGAATGGCGTGGGCCTTCACTAGACCGGGGATAAGGCTAGGCCTTGTCCCGTTTCTAGTATCGTGCCGTTATGCCGCCGAAATTTTCTAAAATATGTTAGAAAAATAAAAATATCATTTTATTTAATAAATGAATTGAATAGAAATTCATAGGTTGAAATAAAATGTTTTATCATTAAAAATATAATTTTTAACGTGAATATGAAAATAGTGAAGTGAATAAATATTCATTTACAAACCAGATGGTTTGTTTATGTACACTTATTTGAATGACATTGATTGGGACGATAAATTTTACACATCGCCCAACTGCACAAATAAAATCTGTGTTTGTTTGTTTGAAACCCCACACGGGTGTTGGGATGAAATATGAATTTCACTCATCCTGATTGATTAAATATGTCGATCGATTGATTGACAGGCTGTTATAAGCGTTGAATATCTATATTTGATGCTTATACAGTGTAGTGCACTTTGGTTGATGGTTGATTATTTTCAATGTTATTATATACATGTGTTGTATGAAAATCCGTATAATTAATTTTATATGGTAATTGATTGGGCCTCATTCCAATCGTGAAAATAAAGAATATTTTGATAATAACAAATATTTTGATAATAGGAAATATTTGAAATAGAATATTTGAAAATAGAAATTTATGAAGCCGTGTTGATTAGATTGACGCCATTTTGATGTAAACGATATTTATATCGATTTTATTCATTTTAAAATGAATATTGAAAAGTAATCTCGAAATCGAATATTTCGAAATGAATTGAATTGAAAACGATTTCGAAATGAATTGAATTGAAAACGATTTCGAAATGAATTGAATTGAAATATTTCGAAATGAATTGAATTGAAAACGATTTCGAAATGAATTGAATTGAAAACGATTTCGAAATGATTTGAATTGAAAACGATTTCGAAATGAATTGAATTGAAAACGATTTCGAAATGAATTGAATTGAAAACGATTTCGAAATGAATTGAATTGAAAACGATTTCGAAATGAATTGAATTGAAAACGATTTCGAAATGAATTGAATTGAAAACGATTTCGAAATGAATTGAATTGAAAACGATTTCGAAATGAATGGAATTGAAAATGAATTCAAATTGAATTGAAAGCGAATTGAAATGAATTCAAATTGAATTGAAATTTGAATTGAATAGAAATGAATTTTAAAACGAATTTAAAATGAAGAATTCAATTTTGATTTGAATTGAAAAGAAAGTTGAAAATGTTTTTGAAACGAATTCAAAACTATTTATATAATTCGTTTTAAATAGGAATCGACGAAGTATATATTATATATATTATATATATAATATAATGGCCTGAATAGAACGCGCCGCGCCGCGGCAGTTCGTGAATTTCGACCATTTATTTCAAACGGACATTGCGGGAGATCCGACCGTCGGATTCTCCTAAAACCGGAACCGTTGGGTTCGTATCGAAAAGAGCTTTCTAATGAATGTTAGAAATTTGAAATCTAACGGTTGGATTTGGAGATACGTCCAAATCAAATTCGAAAAAGGTCGCTGTAAGTGCAGTTCGATGGCCGTTAATGGAAATCGACTGTACGGGCCTTGATAAAATTATTAAAAATAGTAATAATTTGTGTAAAATCATAAGAAATGATTTGTGAAGATTTGGGATGAAAAACTCCATATTTGAAAAGGTAAAAATAGATTTTTATCGAAATGAACTAGTTTTGAACTAGAATTATAATTCTATTTATTTTTAAATAAATAAATTGAATTTGAAATGGTTTTGAAAATAACCAAAATTTCCAGTGATTGCATTGGAGTGGATTTGAATCGAAATTGTCTTCGGAATATTTCGATGTTGGAATTCGTGATATTACAGGTGTTGTTATGGAAATTTGAAAGATATATATTTGTATCGTTATTTCCAATACGACATTTGTTAGTCGTAGAATTCGATATTGAATATAAGCCGATATATTTTCTATTCAGAGCCTTGTATTGAATATCGAATGTGATTTGGGTTTGTCGTGAATGGTGTCTTCACTAACACTGTTCTTGAACCCAGTTGAGAAAAGATTAAATCTTTTTATTTAGATTTAATGAAGTGTACCAATTAAATGATATTTAATTGGAATTGAATTGGTATTGATTTTTGGGTTTATCGTGAACAGTGTTTTAAATAACACTTGTTCTTTAACCCGATAATTAATGGAATGTGATTTTGGGTTTATCGTGAATCGTGTTTTAAATGACACTGATTCTTTAACCCAGATAATGATTAAAACTAAGTAGAGTTTTAATGAATCTTTAATTAGATTGAAAAGATCGAGAATGGAGTATCACCAGTTTTGCTCCAGGCGATAGTTAAATCTTTAATTAGATTTGAACGTGAAATTTAGAAACTAACTGTCGGTTAGCCAAGCAGAAGGGTTTTCTGGATATAGATCTGATGTTGGTTTCGGCCTTCGGGGTTAATATTTGGGGAATTATTCTCTTGATTAATTTACGGTTAGTGACTAATGAATTGGAATGAGGCGTATGTTGTGTTTGTGTAACACTTATTTAAATATACGCGAGTTATTCGGAAAGACCGGGTTTATCCCATTCTGAATAACTGATACGACGATAAGTCGAAGATGAAGACGATGGTCGAAGACCGGAGGTCTTCACGTCGTTTGGGTGATAACTGATGATCTTGATTGGGCTGTACACCCAAGAAGATGGAAACAATTAGGGATCGTCCAGACGTACTTGGAGATCGATGGATATGCGGGGTACTAGGTGCCCCCGGTTTCGTTCAGACCCAGAACGGACTTGTAAATGGACTGTGTGTCTGACATCGGATTTCATTCTGTGTGACTGATATCGGTTGCATAGGATGGCTTGCCTGTGTGGCATGCTAAGATGCAAATGATCAAGGCTTCTGTTGAAAAGCAAAGTCTTGTGGTTGATGATCAGAGCACGGCCTTTGTGGCGTAGCTTTGTGTAACGTTTGATTCGCGAGTTTCACACCCGGTATGAATCAAAAACGGGAGGCGGACCTCAGGGAGGGCATGCGTTTCTTTCTAGTTAGAAGTGGCGTCAGTGGTTTTACACGCCCTGACGAGTTTGACTAATGTGGTTGTTGCTGTTGCGAGGCGCCTCGGATTGATCGGTCGTTCTCGAACCGATGGAGTCATTCGTTGGCTCGTTGACACCCCAAAGGGTGGGGAAACGCAGTGTTCAGGCATTTTAATCCACATCGGTGGACCGGCCCTGACGATCCAAGGGTCACTCGAGCTCTGATCCTGAGACACGGGCTAGAGCGTCTCGAATCGGTTGAGGACTATCTTTTGCCTCGGTTCATAGACGGAAATCCAATTTCCAAATACGTGACTTTGCGGTTTTATTTGTAAACCTATATATGGCGACATAGTGGCATGGGACGCTCATGTCGCCTATGATTGATACTTATGATTCGAAGTTGTTTTATACACTATGCACTTATAATAGTATCAAATGATTTGTTTTAAACGTATCAAGCATTCTTTGGCTGTTATAAGGGAAAACCCTATCCTCGGCTGCGTTGCATTGTGTGATGGGACCTGGGTCTTATAACAGCTTCATTTTTCTTTATTTAGCATTGCGCTGTTTGTTTTATGCACTGGTATTCTTGGGAGGAAACCCGTTCCGTGTTATACGGCGTGGTCCCTTGATTTACCTAATGATTTAAAATAAAGATTAATAACTGTTTTAGTTCTCACACCAGTCACATGACTGACCTGGAGTTTATTGTTTTAACCTAAACTCTGGGTGCCCTTATTTTCGACACGGGCAGCTAGTAGTTTTGGTTTTGCAGATTTATATTCACAGGATCCTGGTTTACAGCTGGAACGATATCCGGAAAGCTTTGTATCCGTATATCTACTTCTAGTTGTATATTGTATTATTTTCCGCTGCCATGTATTTAAATGTAATTTAAATCTCTGATATTTCTGTGTAATATTCATTTATACTCTGTATATTCTTGTAATCTGATGCATTGTTGTAATATACAGTGAAATGTTCTTCTGTATGCGCTCTGTTGTGGTTTGTTCTCTAACTATCCGACGCTTTCCTTTACGGGGAAGTTACGGGTCTTCACATCCGGGGAAAAATCCCAATACATATATGATTCAATATACATCTCATCCAACGATGAGGCATCCCAAAAGTGGGGAAAACAAAATATAAAACCACAAAACCATATACCACAAGTACGTACCTCGTTTAGCGTTTATATTGCATTTTTATTTACCTTAGCATTTAGCATTTTAGCGCAAGCGAGCTTCAAAGCGAAAAGCGACTTCTTACACCTGCCAAATACTTACATATACATGAAAATCAAACATATATACAATATATAGCAAATGCATACAACATACATATAAAAATTTCATCGTTTCAACTACAAAACCGAAATGTCCGTAGCAGGCCAGCGAACAAATCGTTGATTATCACGCATTAAAGTTGGAATTTTGCCAAAGCATACTAGGCAAAGGTTGTTGCTCTCGTTTCAGGCTTTCCGAAATGTCCGGACTCATCGAATTTGGATAATCGGTTTAAAATTTATGGCAGTTTTACTGGAGGTGAACGCTTCAGCCCCGGACACTGAAAATGCAGGCCTGAATTGTTCATGTCGGTTTTCAGCCCTCTAAACCTCAAAATTTTACTTAGCACATTAAGGAAAAATTTTAGCTTACACTCTGGCCTTTCCGAATTGTACTCGCACACTAAAATCCGACGTTTCGTTTGGGAGTTATGATCAAAACAATATCGATGTACACCTCTGTTTTTAATTTCCTGTACATACAGCTATGTCTAAAACTTGAATTTCAGCATAGTAAACATGAGAATTTCAACGGGTGCCACTAACGAAGGTTTTAACACAATTTCTAAGGTTTCCATAAAGTCCGGAGTTGTCAGATTCCGATCAGCCCATCAAAAGTTATAGTCATTTTAATTTCAGCTTATCGACTATTTTGGATTTTCCCATAACGTTGGTTTATTTCTATTTGAAATTTCAACCTTTCGATTCCAATACTTTGTAAATCCTTAACACTTAACGTTGTTATCACCTCATTTTCAATAATTGGATCCACATTCAATTGCTTACTTTATATTCGATATTCTTTCTATTCAATTTCCGGTTTTGTTTCAAGTGTTATATTTCGATTAAACTTGAATTCACTTTAAAAAAATTTCGACGAATTGGATTCACTTGACCCTTATTCCATTAACCAAATTTATTTATTCGACGTACAAGCCATGATTTGAATTAACGACTGTTCACGACTCAAATTCATACTTAATTCTCAAACTATCATTATTCGATTCCCTTTACTTAAATAAAGCTATACTTTATCTGATAAAATATTTTTACACTCCAAATTCAAGAGTTTTGTGACGACCCCTAAGTTCTTAAGTCCATTCCAACATTTCAAAGTCTAAAATTTTAAGGAACCGAGAGTATTAACCTTGAATCGATGTCGCAAATTAGGACGAACTATAATTGCTTGATTCTGGTTTTGTAACCTAAGTTCAAAATACATACGTATTTATAAATCCGTAGGAACATACCCTAAATTAAAATTCAACTTTAATTAATAAACAAATAAATTTCAATCCTGTATAAATTTGAAAATACACTTTACATACCCATGGAAATTTAGATCCAAAATTCTTTTCAAACAGGTTATGAAAGTACGGAGTGGTCTCCCCCACTTAGACACTTCATAATAAGCGTCGATAATGCGTGCACTCATTATCGAAGTCAATTTCTGATGTCCGAGAAGGGATTACACACTTAGTTCTTTTAAAATTCTTTAAACCATTTCTTTCGTAAAGACTTATAATACTATATAATTTCAAAATTTGACAAAACTATCTCAAAAGCACCAGAATCAAACCCTCAAGTCCATTTCATTTAAATCGCAATTGTTTTGCCCCAATTGTATTCAACAGATTTTATTTCCAAATATTTTCCAAATTCATTAATTTTCCGTATTAGATTTATGATTTAATCGACCATAATGGGCAATAACTTTATATTATCACCCACTAAAACAAATACATACATATTTGAACCATAATGTATATTTGATATATTTTGAAATATAATCGAAAACCATATTATGTCAAGTCATTCTGTCCGATCATTTAGAAATTCCTATCGATTCTATGGCGTCCCATATATCGACCAGAATCTATAAATATTCAACAGAACAATCAACACAACATAAAATCATTTTATATCCAAAAATACAAATACGCTCTCTCATATATTCACCCGAACTCATTCTAGGGCGTTACTAACCCCATCTCTAATGAGTTAATTCCCAAACAGAGCCAAGGTTATCGCTAACCATCGCTCTGATACCAACTGAAACGACCCAGATTTTTGACCGTTTAAATCGACAATAAACCACACTTGTCGACCCAACAAGTCGCCAATCCAGATAGTTATTGGGAAAAGGAAGAAAAAGAAGGACAGAAAGAAAAACAATCACAGAATCTCACAGCGGAAGGATCACATATAATTGACAAATAAATATTTAAAATCATTTTTAACATATACATTCGAGTTACAACATTCAAATCATCAGAGTTATACACTTACATTCAGTAATGCAGCGGAATAAAATGTAGTGGATATAAATACCAAAACTCCGTCTTCGATCTCCAAAGCCAAAATCTTCATTAACTGCAACATCTGCTGACCCGAGCATATTACATAAACGAAAACACAACAAACACTCGGATCAGCACTAAATCATCTCATATTAGTCAAATTAAAATACAGAATAATATCGGTGTCATGGTGCAGTAACTCAAGAGATGTTACGGGATTTTTCCATCTCTCAAGGATCCGTTAAACTAATACATACATAGTATAATACGCTATTACAATAGTGTTTATTCAGTAAAGTATAATATCGAAAATAGCGTAAGCGGGATTACATGTTACCCTTACGCCGTTTATACCATTGCCGTACAGTTTGCATATAACACACCAGTACGTCGGTGGATAGGGACGCGCCGTGATACGACAACGTTAAATCAAAATCGTAGGGGCTCGATCAGGATAATATGACAAGGCACTGAGGAATACCCCGGTAGGATTCTACCGAATTCGCGGGCCCCAGGCCGGTGGTAACGCATAGCCGCAACTACCGCCCACCTCGAACGACATTCCCATATTCAAAGGTGCACCCAAATCGATCATAATAGTAATAGAGATGGTTTCGAAGGAGTGCATTCGATCAGAGATGCGATCTCATTAACCCGGGGATGGCTCCTGTTTTAGTCATTTCAATTATGACCCGAAGGTCAAGGCCAATCCATCATCGTTCTCTTTCTTCAAATCCAGTAATCGCCTCCATACCATCCTACTCCGGTTCTGGAACTTCCACCGCGTACACAGTTGTCAAAGTGGTATTGACACTGACAGAGAGTATGCCTTATGTCGACTCCGGTCTCCTTGACAACCAAACGTTTACATTTTTCACACTGGTCAGTTCTTTACCTTTCAAAGGAGTTTGTATTTCATACCGAGATATCATGTTTCAAAATCATTTAATATCCTAAATAGAATATTATTCAAATGGGATTTTCCCATTTTTGCTCAACATCTTGAACTAACTCCAACTTATATAAAATTTGAATATCAAATTAATTAACAATACATTTAAATAGTTTAAAGGTATAATTAAAATAATTTGAAATAATAGTTTGAAATAAAAGTAGAGTTTGACAAAATAATTAAAACATTAAAATAATTCATAAAATAAATAATTAATAATTATAAAGTATTTTATTTAAATAATTTATAAAATAAATAGTTATAAGGAAATTTAATTTATTATCAAAATAGTTTGAAAAATAGTTTTGATATACTATAGTTGGGATTAGCATAGTTTCGACCAGATTTCGTTTACACTTGCAGTTGTATTTCAACTTCCAGTAAATCAATTTAAATTCACTATCCCTATCGACTTCATTTCAATTTTTCGTTCATTCCAGATCGGCCAATTTACTTCAAATGGAATTCAATATGCATTCCCATTTCAAAGATCTCGATTTCATAACAAAAAAACCGAATTCAAATTCAATCATCTCAATTATTCAAATTCCACTTTCATATTTATTTCAATGAAAACAATGCAATTCCAAAGACAAAAATTTGGATTTCAAACCATATTCCCATTTCAAAGCTTTAGTTTATAAAATAATTTAAAATTTTCAATTCAATTTCATTGTTTTCAAAGCTTCATAACGAATACTGAGTTTACAAATCAATATTTAATCCAATTCAAGATTGATTTGACGCACATCTCAAAAGCCGACAAAACAATTCAATTTCAATAATTTCGAATTCAAATAAATTTCACTTGATATTTAACTCTAATTACAACACAATTTCATTTCCCTTTTTATTTGTATTTCAACTTCAAATCCAACGGAAAAGAAATTATAAAACATCGCCTATTGTCGTTAAACAATAAATTTCAAAATTCAAAATTTCATTTAACCGACCGGTGTCCGTATAAAATTTGCTATCCTATGGCCAAGTGATTAAATTTTAATTTCTCGATATTCGGGATGGATCTATCATTTCAATCCAAATCGGGGTCACAGGTATGTATCATTTCAACCTGTGTTCTTAATTCATTAAATTCGATAAATCCCGGGTTTATTCGATGCCCGTAACATCAAGGTTCAATGGGATTATCGTCAAAATCACATACAACACAACATACTGAATATGAAGCATCAACAGTGGTATATCAATTCAGTAATAAAATACAACCAAACATCCATCACACAATTTTCAACTGGTCAACATTAACCAGTTTCCAACGTTTTCGAGGATTCGAATTTCCAATTAGAAATTTAAATTTAAATAAATAACTAAGTGTCGATCAACTTTCCATGTTAAACCACTGGCAAATCAATTTCAAGCAAACAAATTCACAGCCAATCACAACCATGCAATCAAAAATTATTTCATATATTAATTCGATAAATATGGGATAAATTCAGTCTTACGTGAGTGAGGAAACACTCACCTTTTGTTTACAATTTGGATCGAACGTCCAGAAAAGGCCCAAAATTTGACAGTCTCAGATCGCAACCAAACCAACGCCAAAACGTCCGCAACTCCGCCACGGTCCCAACGCAACAAACCGCGTCCAATTTCGAGTTCATATGCAAGAGTTATCAGTGTTTTACTAGATTGAAGATTTAAATATATAAATTAATAAATTAATTTTCCTCACCAACCAATTGATGCCACGTCAGCACCCTGGATGTCCTCTTCCCGCTCGTCTCTCTTCGTGCTACAGTAATCGCACCGCACGCAACCCATTCCAGGCGCAACTTTGACCGTCGATGGCTCCAGATTCGGACCACCTGGGATCGAGTACCCACCACCAAACTGAAGCTTGCTTCGAGCCGCTTCCATCCATGCCTGAGCCCGCGCCTCCGGTCAACTATTCCGGTGCCGGCGGGGACAAATCCGAACCCCCTTTTTTGATTAAAAACGAGAAATCCCGGCCATCCACTCGTCGATAAATCCAACCAATAACACCATCGCACTCCCAACGCAAAACCGAACCAAACTCATCTCTCAATTTCAGCGATTGGTCGCCGGATGGAAAACCCCTAAATTGATTTCGTGTATTTCGAATTTCAGAGGGTTTGACCACGAATTCCGACCACGGGGAGCGATGCATGTAGAAATAAATTGCAGATCTGCGATCTACTCATCGAGAGCTTCGAAATGACATATAATAAGCTAGGGTTTGGAGACTTTTTATTTTTGAGCTATTTTGATTTTTGGATCTAGGGTTTAACCTTGATTTTCAGCCATTAGAGGGAGGATTGGAGGTGGAGAAAGAGAATGGGCTGATGTGTGTTAGGTGGGCTCAATTTATATCAAGTTATGAGGTCAAACAGATAAACACACACACGTTTACCGCATTTCAATTCGAACGTACATTTTACATTACCGGGCTCACAAACTGACCCCGAAAAATCCGGAAAAATTATTTTTGGTTATGTTTCGACGATACGATTCCAACGAAACTAATTTCGTTGAATTTCGAGACCGTTGGAAAAATGGCCTTTTTCGGGTCGATCCAATTTAACTGTCAACTGGTAAAACGCGTTTTCTCTTACCACGCTCACATATTAATTCGAAAAATTCTGAAAATTGAAACCTAGTAATAATTCGACATTCCGGTTCCAACAGAAGTGGTTTCGTCGAAAACAGAGGTCGTTTGAAAAATGGCTATTTTACAGGTCCTTATATATTCTATAGCGACTATTCTGAATCTTCATTTGATCATAACTTTTGATTTCCGTTACGGAATTTCGATTTTTCAGATTCGTTGGAAAGATATTATCAAACAGATTCAAATATTTCTTGTTTCGCTAAAATCCGATTTATTTTGAATCCTGTGCAGTCGATTGAACTTTGAAATCAAATTTTCAAACTGCAGGGCTATATAAATAATTATATAAATTCCATAGCGACTATTTTCAAATTTCAACTGGCCGTAACTTTCAAATTACACTATGAAATTCCAGTTTTTCACATTCGTTGAGGAGATATCGTCAAACAGAGTTATATTTTTCTGGGTCGTCCCAATTCCGATTTAAAACGAATTCTATACATTCAATTGAAATTTAAAATCGAAATTTCAAACTGCCGCGCCATTTCAGGCTCGTTATATAATTAAAATAAATTTATTCGTTTTTACTTCGATAAAAATAAATTTTCCGTCGTTATTATTTAAAATAAATCATTTAAATATTCAAAACTCTATAAATTAACCAAAATGGCATTTTCAAATTGGTTCGGATTTTCAGGTCGTTACATTCTCCCCCACTTAAAGTCTTTTCGTCCTCGAAAAGAGAACGAATCGATATTAAGTGCATATTAATTCCAAAACCATAATCTAAAATAATATTTTCCAAAACAAGTATGGTTGTAAAACCCGAAAATTTTCTAACTCCCGAAATCACGGAAAATTTCGGCAGCATCTCCTTTGTACGGAGAGGTCCGGGGAAAAATCCCAATACATATATGATTCAATATACATCTCATCCAACGATGAGGCATCCCAAAAGTGGGGAAAACAAAATATAAAACCACAAAACCATATACCACAAGTACGTACCTCGTTTAGCGTTTATATTGCATTTTTATTTACCTTAGCATTTAGCATTTTAGCGCAAGCGAGCTTCAAAGCGAAAAGCGACTTCTTACACCTGCCAAATACTTACATATACATGAAAATCAAACATATATACAACATATAGCAAATGCATACAACATACATATAAAAATTTCATCGTTTCAACTACAAAACCGAAATGTCCGTAGCAGGCCAGCGAACAAATCGTTGATTATCACGCATTAAAGTTGGAATTTTGCCAAAGCATACTAGGCAAAGGTTGTTGCTCTCGTTTCAGGCTTTCCGAAATGTCCGGACTCATCGAATTTGGATAATCGGTTTAAAATTTATGGCAGTTTTACTGGAGGTGAACGCTTCAGCCCCGGACACTGAAAATGCAGGCCTGAATTGTTCATGTCGGTTTTCAGCCCTCTAAACCTCAAAATTTTACTTAGCACATTAAGGAAAAATTTTAGCTTACACTCTGGCCTTTCCGAATTGTACTCGCACACTAAAATCCGACGTTTCGTTTGGGAGTTATGATCAAAACAATATCGATGTACACCTCTGTTTTTAATTTCCTGTACATACAGCTATGTCTAAAACTTGAATTTCAGCATAGTAAACATGAGAATTTCAACGGGTGCCATTAACGAAGGTTTTAACTCAATTTCTAAGGTTTCCATAAAGTCCGGAGTTGTCAGATTCCGATCAGCCCATCAAAAGTTATAGTCATTTTAATTTCAGCTTATCGACTATTTTGGATTTTCCCATAACGTTGGTTTATTTCTATTTGAAATTTCAACCTTTCGATTCCAATACTTTGTAAATCCTTAACACTTAACGTTGTTATCACCTCATTTTCAATAATTGGATCCACATTCAATTGCTTACTTTATATTCGATATTCTTTCTATTCAATTTCCGGTTTTGTTTCAAGTGTTATATTTCGATTAAACTTGAATTCACTTTAAAAAAATTTCGACGAATTGGATTCACTTGACCCTTATTCCATTAACCAAATTTATTTATTCGACGTACAAGCCATGATTTGAATTAACGACTGTTCACGACTCAAATTCATACTTAATTCTCAAACTATCATTATTCGATTCCCTTTACTTAAATAAAGCTATACTTTATCTGATAAAATATTTTTACACTCCAAATTCAAGAGTTTTGTGACGACCCCTAAGTTCTTAAGTCCATTCCAACATTTCAAAGTCTAAAATTTTAAGGAACCGAGAGTATTAACCTTGAATCGATGTCGCAAATTAGGACGAACTTAAATTGCTTGATTCTGGTTTTGTAACCTAAGTTCAAAATACATACGTATTTATAAATCCGTAGGAACATACCCTAAATTAAAATTCAACTTTAATTAATAAACAAAGAAATTTCAATCCTGTATAAATTTGAAAATACACTTTACATACCCATGGAAATTTAGATCCAAAATTCTTTTCAAACAGGTTATGAAAGTACGGAGTGGTCTCCCCCACTTAGACACTTCATAATAAGCGTCGATAATGCGTGCACTCATTATCGAAGTCAATTTCTGATGTCCGAGAAGGGATTACACACTTAGTTCTTTTAAAATTCTTTAAACCATTTCTTTCGTAAAGACTTATAATACTATATAATTTCAAAATTTGACAAAACTATCTCAAAAGCACCAGAATCAAACCCTCAAGTCCATTTCATTTAAATCGCAATTGTTTTGCCCCAATTGTATTCAACAGATTTTATTTCCAAATATTTTCCAAATTCATTAATTTTCCGTATTAGATTTATGATTTAATCGACCATAATGGGCAATAACTTTATATTATCACCCACTAAAACAAATACATACATATTTGAACCATAATGTATATTTGATATATTTTAAAATATAATCGAAAACCATATTATGTCAAGTCATTCTGTCCGATCATTTAGAAATTCCTATCGATTCTATGGCGTCCCATATATCGACCAGAATCTATAAATATTCAACAGAACAATCAACACAACATAAAATCATTTTATATCCAAAAATACAAATACGCTCTCTCATATATTCACCCGAACTCATTCTAGGGCGTTACTAACCCCATCTCTAATGAGTTAATTCCCAAACAGAGCCAAGGTTATCGCTAACCATCGCTCTGATACCAACTGAAATGACCCAGATTTTTGACCGTTTAAATCGACAATAAACCACACTTGTCGACCCAACAAGTCGCCAATCCAGATAGTTATTGGGAAAAGGAAGAAAAAGAAGGACAGAAAGAAAAACAATCATAGAATCTCACAGCGGAAGGATCATATATAATTGACAAATAAATATTTAAAATCATTTTTAACATATACATTCGAGTTACAACATTCAAATCATCAGAGTTATACACTTACATTCAGTAATGCAGCGGAATAAAATGTAGTGGATATAAATACCAAAACTCCGTCTTCGATCTCCAAAGCCAAAATCTTCATTAACTGCAACATCTGCTGACCCGAGCATATTACATAAAAGAAAACACAACAAACACTCAGATCAGCACTAAATCATCTCATATTAGTCAAATTAAAATACAGAATAATATCGGTGTCATGGTGCAGTAACTCAAGAGATGTTACGGGATTTTTCCATCTCTCAAGGATCCGTTAAACTAATACATACATAGTATAATACGCTATTACAATAGTGTTTATTCAGTAAAGTATAATACCGAAAATAGCGTAAGCGGGATTACATGTTACCCTTACGCCGTTTATACCATTGCCGTACAGTTTGCATATAACACACCAGTACGTCGGTGGATAGGGATGCGCCGTGATACGACAACGTTAAATCAAAATCGTAGGGGCTCGATCAGGATAATATGACAAGGCACTGAGGAATACCCCAGTAGGATTCTACCGAATTCGCGGGCCCCAGGCCGGTGGTAACACATAGCCGCAACTACCGCCCACCTCGAACGACATTCCCATATTCAAAGGTGCACCCAAATCGATCATAATAGTAATAGAGATGGTTTCGAAGGAGTGTGTTCGATCAGAGATGCGATCTCATTAACCCGGGGATGGCTCCTGTTTTAGTCATTTCAATTATGACCCGAAGGTCAAGGCTAATCCATCATCGTTCTCTTTCTTCAAATCCAGTAATCGCCTCCATACCATCCTACTCCGGTTCTGGAACTTCCACCGCGTACACAGTTGTCAAAGTGGTATTGACACTGACAGAGAGTATGCCTTATGTCGACTCCGGTCTCCTTGACAACCAAACGTTTACATTTTTCACACCGGTCAGTTCTTTACCTTTCAAAGGAGTTCGTATTTCATACCGAGATATCATGTTTCAAAATCATTTAATATCCTAAATAGAATATTATTCAAATGGGATTTTCCCATTTTCGCTCAACATCTTGAACTAACTCCAACTTATATAAAATTTGAATATCAAATTAATTAACAATACATTTAAATAGTTTAAAGGTATAATTAAAATAATTTGAAATAATAGTTTGAAATAAAAGTAGAGTTTGACAAAATAATTAAAACATTAAAATAATTCATAAAATAAATAATTAATAATTATAAAGTATTTTATTTAAATAATTTATAAAATAAATAGTTATAAGGAAATTTAATTTATTATCAAAATAGTTTGAAAAATAGTTTTGATATACTATAGTTGGGATTAGCATAGTTTCGACCAGATTTCGTTTACACTTGCAGTTGTATTTCAACTTCCAGTAAATCAATTTAAATTCACTATCCCTATCGACTTCATTTCAATTTTTCGTTCATTCCAGATCGGCCAATTTACTTCAAATGGAATTCAATATGCATTCCCATTTCAAAGATCTCGATTTCATAACAAAAAAATCGAATTCAAATTCAATCTTCTCAATTATTCAAATTCCACTTTCATATTTATTTCAATGAAAACAATGCAATTCCAAAGACAAAAATTTGGATTTCAAACCATATTCCCATTTCAAAGCTTCAGTTTATAAAATAATTTAAAATTTTCAATTCAATTTCATTGTTTTCAAAGCTTCATAACGAATACTGAGTTTACAAATCAATATTTAATCCAATTCAAGATTGATTTGACGCACATCTCAAAAGCCGACAAAACAATGCAATTTCAATAATTTCGAATTCAAATAAATTTCACTTGATATTTAACTCTAATTACAACACAATTTCATTTCCCTTTTTATTTGTATTTCAACTTCAAATCCAACGGAAAAGAAATTATAAAACATCGCCTATTGTCGTTAAACAATAAATTTCAAAATTCAAAATTTCATTTAACCGACCGGTGTCCGTATAAAATTTGCTATCCTATGGCCAAGTGATTAAATTTTAATTTCTCGATATTCGGGATGGATCTATCATTTCAATCCAAATCGGGGTCACAGGTATGTATCATTTCAACCTGTGTTCTTAATTCATTAAATTCGATAAATCCCGGGTTTATTCGATGCCCGTAACATCAAGGTTCAATGGGATTATCGTCAAAATCACATACAACACAACATACTGAATATGAAGCATCAACAGTGGTATATCAATTCAGTAATAAAATACAACCAAACATCCATCACACAATTTTCAACTGGTCAACATTAACCAGTTTCCAACGTTTTCGAGGATTCGAATTTCCAATTAGAAATTTAAATTTAAATAAATAACTAAGTGTCGATCAACTTTCCATGTTAAAACACTGGCAAATCAATTTCAAGCAACCAAATTCACAGCCAATCACAACCATGCAATCAAAAATTATTTCATATATTAATTCGATAAATATGGGATAAATTTAGTCTTACGTGAGTGAGGAAACACTCACCTTTTGTTTACAATTTGGATCGAACGTCCAGAAAAGGCCCAAAATTTGACAGTCTCAGATCGCAACCAAACCAGTGCCAAAACGTCCGCAACTCCGCCACGGTCCAAACGCAACAAACCGCGTCCAATTTCGAGTTCATATGCAAGAGTTATCAGTGTTTTACTAGATTGAAGATTTAAATATATAAATTAATAAATTAATTTTCCTCACCAACCAATTGATGCCACGTCAGCACCCTGGATGTCCTCTTCCCGCTCGTCTCTCTTCGTGCTACAGTAATCGCACCGCACGCAACCCATTCCAGGCGCAACTTTGACCGTCGATTGCTCGAGATTCGGACCAACTGAGATCGAGTACCCACCACCAAACTGAAGCTTGCTTCGAGCCGCTTCCATCCATGCCTGAGCCCGCGCCTCCGGTCAACTATTCCGGCGCCGGCGGGGACAAATCCGAACCCCCTTTTTTGATTAAAAACGAGAAATCCCGGCCATCCACTCGTCGATAAATCCAACCAATAACACCATCGCACTCCCAACGCAAAACCGAACCAAACCCATCTCTCAATTTCAGCGATTGGTCGCCGGATGGAAAACCCCTAAACTGATTTCGTGTATTTCGAATTTCAGAGGGTTTGACCACGAATTCCGACCCCCCGGAGCGATGCATGTAGAAATAAATTGCAGATCTGCGATCTACTCATCGAGAGCTTCGAAATGACATATAATAAGCTAGGGTTTGGAGACTTTTTATTTTTGAGCTATTTTGATTTTTGGATCTAGGGTTTAACCTTGATTTTCAGCCATTAGAGGGAGGATTGGAGGTGGAGAAAGAGAATGGGCTGATGTGTGTTAGGTGGGCTCAATTTATATCAAGTTATGAGGTCAAACAGATAAACACACACACGTTTACCGCATATCAATTCGAACGTACATTTTACATTACCGGGCTCACAAACCGACCCCGAAAAATCCGGAAAAATTATTTTTGGTTATGTTTCGACGATACGATTCCAACGAAACTAATTTCGTTGAATTTCGAGACCGTTGGAAAAATGGCCTTTTTCGGGTCGATCCAATTTAACTGTCAACTGGTAAAACGCGTTTTCTCTTACCACGCTCACATATTAATTCGAAAAATTCTGAAAATTGAAACCTAGCAATAATTCGACATTCCGGATCCAACAGAAGTTGTTTCGTCGAAAACAGAGGTCGTTTGAAAAATGGCTATTTTACAGGTCCTTATATATTCTATAGCGACTATTCTGAATCTTCATTTGATCATAACTTTTGATTTCCGTTACGGAATTTCGATTTTTCAGATTCGTTGGAAAGATATTATCAAACAGATTCAAATATTTCTTGTTTCGCTAAAATCCGATTTATTTTGAATCCTGTGCAGTCGATTGAACTTTGAAATCAAATTTTCAAACTACAGGGCTATATAAATAATTATATAAATTCCATAGCGACTATTTTCAAATTTCAACTGGCCGTAACTTTCAAATTACACTATGAAATTCCAGTTTTTCACATTCGTTAAGGAGATATCATCAAACAGAGTTATATTTTTCTGGGTCGTCCCAATTCCGATTTAAAACGAATTCTATACATTCAATTGAAATTTAAAATCGAAATTTCAAACTGCCGCGCCATTTCAGGCTCGTTATATAATTAAAATAAATTTATTCGTTTTTACTTCGATAAAAATAAATTTTCCGTCGTTATTATTTAAAAAAAATCATTTAAATATTCAAAACTCTATAAATTAACCAAAATGGCATTTTCAAATTGGTTCGGATTTTCAGGTCGTTACATATATATATTCATGTGTTGAATAAAAGCCGTGTTGATTAGATTGACGCCATTTTGACGTGAATGATATTTATATCGATTATATTCGTTTTTAAAATGAATATGGAAAAGAAAGTGATTTCAAAATCTGATATTTTGAAGTGAATTAAAATTCAAATTAGATTGAAGTAAATTGAAATTCAAATTAGATTGAAGTAAATTGAAATTCAAATTAGATGGAAGTGAATTGAAATTCGAATTAGATGGAAGTGAATTGAAATTCGAATTAGATTGAAGTGAATTGAAATTCGAATTAAATTGAAATAGAATTGAAATCGATTTAAAATGAATGTAAAACGAATTTATATTAGAAAATTGAATTTTGATTTGAATTTGAGATGGAAGTTAAAATCGTTTTGAATTGAAATCGAAGAAATGTATATTATATATATAATATAATGGCTTGAATAGAATGCGCCGCGCTGCGGCAGTTCGTGAATTTCGACCATTGACTTCGTATTGACGTTGCGGGAGATCCGACCGTCGGATTCTCCTAAAACCGGAACCGTTGGGTTCGTATCGAAAAGAGCTTTCTAACGAATATTAGAAATTAGAAATCTAATTGTTGGATTTGCAATTATGTCCAAATCAAATTTGAAAAAGGTCGCTGTAAGTGTAGTTCGATGGCCGTTGATGGAAATCGACTGTACGGGCCTTGATAAAATTATTAAAAATAGTAATAATTTGTGTAAAATCATAAGAAATGAATGGTGAAGAATTGGGATGAAAAACACCATATTTGAAAAGATCAAAATAGATTTTTATCGAAATGAACTAGTTTTGAACTAGAATAATAATTTATTTATTTTTAAATA
This sequence comes from Allium sativum, assembly GCA_030737875.1. NCBI lineage: Eukaryota > Viridiplantae > Streptophyta > Magnoliopsida > Asparagales > Amaryllidaceae > Allium > Allium sativum. The sequence continues at coordinate 26,947,859 of JASFAX010000022.1, read as the reverse complement.
AATAAATGGGATTTGAAATGTTTTTATAAGTAACCAGGATTTCCAATAGTTGAATTGGAATGGATTTGAATCGAAATTGTCTTCGGAATATTTCGATGTGGGATTTTTTGATTATACAGATATTGTTATGGAAATTTGAAAGATATATATATATATCGTTATTTCCAATACGATATTTGTTGGTCGTAGAGTTTGATATTGAATATAAGCCGATATATTTTCTATTCAGAGCCTTGTATTTAATATCAAATGTGATTTGGGTTTGTCGTGAATAGCGTCTTCATTAACGTTGTTCTTAAACCCAGTTGTGAAAAAGAATAAATCTTTTTGTTTAGATTTAATGAAGTGTACCAATTAAATAATATTTAATTGGAATTGAATTGGAATTGATTTTTGGGTTTATCGTGAACGGTGTTTTAAATAACACTTGTTCTTTAACCCGATAATTAATGGAATGTGATTTTGGGTTTATGGTGAACCGTGTTTTAAATGACATTGGTTCTTTAACCTAGTTAAAGACAGGAGGTGATTTCCCAAGTTAAATAATCACTGATATTGATTTTTGGGAAGATTAAAACTAAGTGGAGTTTTAATGAATCTTTAATTAGATTGAAATGATCGAGAATGGAGTATCACCAGTTTTGCTCCAGGCGATAGTTAAATCTTTAATTAGATTTGAACGTGAAATGGTAATTGAATTTACCGATAACACCGTGGTGTTAGATATGAAGTATGACCAGTTTTACTTCATGGGATGAATAGGTTGGGATTGGGAAATAAAATAAATGATTACTTCGGTGTGGTTCGCTAATCCCGACTAGTTTGAATTGATATTCAAAACAAGATTAAAGAATAAATTTAAAGAATTTATCTTTGATAAAATTAATGGGAACATTTCCCAAAGAATAAGAATATTTGAATAAAAGAATATTCTGAATTGGAATGAGGCGTATGTTGTATTTGTGTAACACTTGTTTAATATATACGCGAGTTATTCAGAAAGACCGTGTTTATCCCATATGGAATAACTGTTTCGACGTGGTGTCGAAGATGAAGACGGTGGTTGAAGACCGGAAGTCTTCACATCATTTGGGTGATTACCGATGATCTTGATTGGGCTGTACACCCAAGATGAGGGAATCAGTTGGTGATCGTCCAGACGTACTTGGAGATCGATGGATATGCGAGGAAAGTGCCTCCGGTTTCGTTCAAACCCAGAATGGACTTGTATGGACTGTGTGTCTGACATCGGATTTCATTTTGTGTGATTGATATCGGTTGCATAGCATGAATTGCCTATGTGGCATGCTAAGATGCAAATGATCAAGGCTTCTGTTGAAAAGCAAAGTCTTGTGGTCGATGATTAAAGCACCGCCTGTGTGGCATAACTTTGTGTAACGTGAATTCGCGAGCCTCACACCCCGGTTGTGAACCAGAAACGGGAGAGGACATCAGGGAGGGCTTCGTTTCCTTTTAGCTAGGGTGGTGTCAGTGACCTACCAGCCCTGACATTTATATATTTTTCACCTGTGTGGTTGTTGCTGTTGCGAGGCGCCTCGGTTAGATCGGAGGATCCGTGTCCGATAGAGTCAGTGGACTAATTTGACGCCCCAAAGGGGGGAAAACTTAGTGTTTAGGCATAATAATCCACATCGGTGGACCGGCCCTGACGATCCAAGGGGCAGTTGCGGCTGTTCCTGAGACACGGGCTAGAGCGTCTCGAATCGGTGGAGGACGATCCCTTGCCTCGGCTTATAGACGGAAATCCAATTTCCAAATACGTGACTTTGCGGTTTTGATTGTAGAGCCTAGTATTGGCGACATAGTAGCATGGGATGTTATGCCGTCTATGATTTATACTTATGGTTGAAATTGTTTTAACACTATACACTTTTAGTATCAAATGATTTGTTTTAACGTATCAAGCATGCTTTGGCTATTATTAGGTAAAACCCTATCCCCCGGCTTGCGTTGCATTGTGTGATAGAACTTGGGTCTTATAATAGCTTCATTTTTCACTATTTAGCATTGCGCTGTTTGTTTTATGCACTGGTATTCTAGGGAGGAAACCCGTTCCGCGTTAGCGGCGTGGTCCCTTCATTTACCTAACTTTAAAATAAAGATTAATAACTGTTTTAGTTCTGACACCAGTCACATGACTGACCTGGAGTTTATTATTTTAACCTAAACTCTGGGTGCCCTTATTTTCGACACGGGCAGCTAGTAGTTTTGGTTTTGCAGATTTATCTTCACAGGACCCTGGTTTACAGCTGGAACGATATCCGGAAAGCTTTGTATCCGTATATCTCCTTCAGTTGTGATTTGTATTATTTTCCACTGCATTGTAATTTATTGTAATCTCTGATATTTATCGAATGTATTTTATTCATTTATACTCTGTATATTCTTGTATTCTGATGAATTGTTGTAATGAGCAATGAAATGTTCTTCCGTCTGTGTTCTATTTTGTCTTGTCCTCAAAACAATCAGGTGTTTCGAACGGTCTTGATTGGTTTAGCGACTGATTCGGATCGGGCGAAATTCCCGGTCGTTACAGTTGGTATCAGAGCTTTGGTTTGCAAAGCTCAAAGAATAAGACACATTAGAACCATACGAAAGAATTCATCAGATATTGGATTAGTAATATCCAATGGGAATGACTCCTTAGAGATGGGATCAGTAGTATCCTAGAATGAGTGTGAAGAGTATATTTTTGAAAATGAGAATGAATTTTGTTTTTGAAAATTAAATTCAATTATTCATATTTGATTATTTATTTATATTGATTTGGAAAATCCAATATATAAAGATTTTGCATATACGCCTTGCAAACGTATATTCAAAGTTTTAATATACTGGGTAGATATAGAATCACACTCTAGTTGCCCGGAGATGATGTTGATAATGACCATCGCATCATCAATATTTATGTTCGGGTTTCGAAGGTGAGACTTCTATATATTTCCATTAGACTGGTGTGGGAACCAAAATATAGCTAGAATACATTGTTGTGAATTGGCACCAAAATGTGATTTTTGAATATATATCAAAATTATGAGTTTGAAACGTTAATTCATTAATTGATTGCTGGTTGTGTTGGTTGATTATTGTTTGAATAATTAAATGTTGAACCTTTAACCAAATTGGTCAAATATTGTACTGTATTGAAAATTTGTAGCATTTGCATGCATGTACATGTATATATATTGAACAGGTCATAGCAAGGAGACTAGATCTGAGGAATAAAATTGTTTGCCCGACAAATAGGTACATGTTTATTGTATTTCTTGAGTTTTTGGTGATTTTGTGAGCCGATTGGCTAGCCGCTTGGCTTTTTCTTTTTCTTTTGGATTGAAGAAGGCCACGGGAGGCTATATGAAATATCCCGAAGTCCTCGGTGCAGGGGAGGTTATGGAGAAATTTTTCGAAAATTTAGAGTGTTAGCCAAATTTTTGAAAAATTTGAAAAGTTCTTAGAAACTGATAAGTTGAAGAACTTAAGCCGTAATGAAACAATGAAAGTTGAGTTGGTTTTTAAAACAACTTTTGGCTTCGTTCCTTTTCGGGGACGAAAAGTTTTAAGTGGGGGAGATTGTAACAACCAGAAAATCCGGGCCAGTTTAAAATTTTTATTTTGACAATTTTAATGAATTTTGAATATTTAAAATGAATTATTTTAAATAATATCGATGAACAATTTATTTTGAATAAAATTCGAACGTATATATTATATCAATCGCCGTTAGAACATAAATAATTATTTTAAATTATAAAAGGAATGGAAAATGGCGCGGTAGTTCGATAATTCGATTTCAAACTTCAAATTAATGTACCGGGTGCAAAATAAACCGGATTTTAGCTAAACCAAAAAAAATAGAATCTATTTTAGAATATCTTTCCAATGAATCCGAAAAATCAAAATTTCATAACGGGAATCAAAAGTTATGTCCAAATGAAAATTCAGAATAGTCGCTATGGAATTCTGGCCCTTGAAAATAGCCATTTTGCAAACGTCCTCGGATTTCGACGAAACCACTTTTGTTGGATCCGTGATGTCAAGTTATTGCTAGATTCCAAATTTCATAATTTTTCGAATCAATATGTGAGCGTGGAAAAGGAAAACGTGTTTGACCAGTTTCAGTTGATTTTAATCGACTGGAAAATGGCCATTTTCCAACGATCTCAGAATTCGACGAAACTAGTTTTCTTAGGACCGTATCGTCAATACGAAGCTAGAAAATATTTTTCTGGAATTTTTCAAGTTAATATGTGACCCCGGTAGATTGAAATGCGCGTTCAAATTCAATATATAGAGTTATATGTTGATTTTGACGAAAACTGATCGAAACGATCTAATCAGCCTACGATACATATCCCATTGTGTTCGGAATGGGGGTATACCGCTAGGGACGACAGGTGGTGGGTCTCGTTTCGAAGTAGAAATAAAAAGTCAACATTTTAGAAATTAAATAATTAAAAAAAATAAAACCTCTCCCCTTATTATCTCTCTGCCCCCCCCCCTTTCATTCTTCATCCATTCACGAAAAAGAAAAAAAACGATCGGGATCTCGTCGCGCTCCTAGGGCTTCGCCGCCGCCTCTGGTGGAGCTGCCGTTGCCGCCCCCTCCCCCTCTTCTTCCTCCCCTCGCGCTCATCTCCTTGTCCTCCTCTCTGGAACCTGCGCCATCCCCCAAAGACCCACGCTTCAGCCAACCCGACCACCCTCGCCTCCGCCTGGCTTCCCGCTCCGACGCCCTCCGCCATGCAGCCCTCTCTCCAGCTCCTCCCTCCTCGATTTCAGACCCCAAACCCCCTGTAAGTTTTAGTGTTTTATTTTTATTTGTTTTCTTTATTTATTTTTTATGTAATAGCTTTTATATATTTAAAAAAAATTATTTTTGGCATGATTAAAATCAGTTTTGTCTGCTATGTATATGAGATAAAAAGGGTTAGAACTTTAAATTAGAAAAGATTGGATTTTTTTAAACTAGAAAGGCTATGGTTTTTAGCTTAGCAAAGTTGGGATTTTTATTTATAACAAAGGCGATATTTTTATATTATAGAGTGGTTAAAAATGTGATTTTTATACTTTTTAGGAGAATGAAAGAATGATTTTTTATAATGTAGAGTAATAAAGATGTGATCTTTATAGTAGTAGCAATGTAAAGATATGGTTTTTATGAGGTAGAAAGAATAAAAATACGATTTTTATATTATATAGATAGTAAAAATATCATCTTTATAGATTTAGCGAAATAAAAATCTGTTTTTTATTATATATATGTTGAAATAAAAAATGTGATTTTTATAGTGATGAAATGAAAAGGCGAAATCTTTATATAGATAATGTCAATGTAAAAATAGAATTTTTATCTATATAGTAGCGTTGTAAAAATAGAATTTTTATCTATATAGTATCGATGTAAAAATAGATTTTTTATCTATATAGTAGCGTTGTAAAAATGGAATTTTTATCTACATAGTAGCGTTGTAAAAATAGAATTTTTATCTATATAGTAGCGTTGTAAAAATAGAATTTTTATCCATATAGTAGCATTATAAAAATAGAATTTTTATATACATAGCAACAATATAAAAATGTGATTTTTATACATGTAGTGGCTACGGGCAACGAAAGTGACAAAAAGGCGAGAGAAGCGATGATTTCTACATAAGAAGAGTTGAGGCGTTTGGATTAGCTAGCCTATGAGAATTTCTCATTCTCCGATCTCTTTTTTTCTAGTTATATATATATATATACTAGGATGCAGACGGTGTTTAGTACCACCCGACACCCGTCGTCCACAGATCATGGACGGCTTGTTCGATTGATTGCATGTTGTTGTGAAAATTGATTGTGTGATGTGATGTGAAATGAAATAAAAATTTTATATAAGAAATATTTTATAGTTAAAAATAGAATTTTTAACGTGTATATAAAATGAAAAGAATATTTGTAAATAAATCAGATGATTTGTTTATATCCACACATTTGACTGATATTGATTGGGATGATAAATTTTACACATCGCCCAACTGAACAAATAAAAACTATGGTTGATTGATTGAAACCCCACACGGGTATTGGGATGAGATTTGGTGTACACTAATCCCGATTGTTTAGTTTTATGTCAATAGATTGATCGACAGGCTGTATAAGCGTCGAATATTTATATTTAATGCTTATACAGTGTAGAATGCACTTTGGATGATGGTTGATTATTTATCGTTGCTATTATATACATATGTTGTAGAAAATCCATATAATTCACATTATATGGTAATTGGTTGGGCCTTATTCTAATTTGGAAAATAAAGAATAGAAATATATATTCATGTGTTGAATAAAAGCCGTGTTGATTAGATTGACGCCATTTTGACGTGAACGATATTTATATCGATTATATTCGTTTTTAAAATGAATATAGAAAAGAAAGTGATTTCAAAATCTGATATTTTGAAGTGAATTAAAATTCAAATTAGATTGAAGTAAATTGATATTCAAATTAGATTGAAGTAAATTGAAATTCAAATTAGATGGAAGTGAATTGAAATTCGAATTAGATTGAAGTGAATTGAAATTCGAATTAGATTGAAGTGAATTGAAATTCGAATTGAATTGAAATAGAATTGAAATCGATTTAAAATGAATTTAAAACGAATTTATATTACAAAATTCAATTTTGATTTGAATTTGAGATGGAAGTTAAAATCGTTTTGAATTGAAATCGAAGAAATGTATATTATATATATAATATAATGGCTTGAATAGAACGCGCCGCGCTACGGCAGTTCGTGAATTTCGACCATTGACTTCGTATTGACGTTGCGGGAGATCCGACCGTCGGATTCTCCTAAAACCGGAACCGTTGGGTTCGTATCGAAAAGTGCTTTCTAACGAATATTAGAAATTAGAAATCTAATGGTTGGATTTGGAATTATGTCCAAATCAAATTTGAAAAAGGTCGATGTAAGTGCAGTTCGATGGCTGTTGATGGAAATCGACTGTACGGGCCTTGATAAAATTATTAAAAATAGTAATAATTTGTGTAAAATCATAAGAAATGATTTGTGAAGAATTGGGATGAAAACTCCGTATTTGAAAAGATCAAAATAGATTTTTATCGAAATGAACTACTTTTGAACTAGAATAATAATTTATTTATTTTTAAATAAATAAATGGGATTTGAAATGTTTTCAAAAGTAACCAGGATTTCCAATAGTTGAATTGGAATGGATTTGAATCGAAATTGTCTTCGGAATATTTCGATGTGGGATTTTTTGATTATACAGATATTGTTATGGAAATTTGAAAGATATATATATATATATCGTTATTTCCAATACGATATTTGTTGGTCGTAGAGTTTGATATTGAATATAAGCCGATATATTTTCTATTCAGAGCCTTGTATTTAATATCAAATGTGATTTGGGTTTGTCGTGAATAGCGTCTTCATTAACGTTGTTCTTAAACCCAGTTGTGAAAAAGACTAAATCTTTTTGTTTAGATTTAATGAAGTGTACCAATTAAATAATATTTAATTGGAATTGAATTGGAATTGATTTTTGGGTTTATCGTGAACGGTGTTTTAAATAACACTTGTTCTTTAACCCGATAATTAATGGAACGTGATTTTGGGTTTATGGTGAACCGTGTTTTAAATGACATTGGTTCTTTAACCCAGTTAAAGACAGGAGGTGATTTCTCAAGTTAAATAATCATTGATATTGATTTTTGGGAAGATTAAAACTAAGTGGAGTTTTAATGAATCTTTAATTAGATTGAAATGATCGAGAATGGAGTATCACCAGTTTTGCTCCAGGCGATAGTTAAATCTTTAATTAGATTTGAACGTGAAATGGTAATTGAATTTACCGATAACACCGTGGTGTTAGATATGAAGTATGACCAGTTTTACTTCATGGGATGAATAGGTTGGGATTGGGAAATAAAATAAATGATTACTTCAGTGTGGTTCGCTAATCCCGACTAGTTTGAATTGATATTCAAAACAAGATTAAAGAATAAATTTAAAGAATTTATCTTTGATAAAATTAATGGGAACCTTTCCCAAAGAATAAGAATATTTGAATAAAATACTATTCTGAATTGGAATGAGGCGTATGTTGTGTTTGTGTAACACTTGTTTAATATATACGCGAGTTATTCAGAAAGACCGGGTTTATCCCATTCTGAATAACTGTTTCGACGTGGTGTCGAAGATGAAGACGGTGGTTGAAGACCGGAAGTCCTCACATCGTTTGGGTGATTACTGATGATCTTGATTGGGCTGTACACCCATGATGAGGGAATCAGTTGGTGATCGTCCAGACGTACTTGGAGATCGATGGATATGCGAGGAAAATGCCTCCGGTTTCGTTCAGACCCAGAACGGACTTGTATGGACTGTGTGTCTGACATCGGATTTCATTCTGTGTGATTGATATCGGTTGCATAGCGTGAATTGCCTGTGTGGCATGCTAAGATGCAAATGATCAAGGCTTCTGTTGAAAAGAAAAGTCTTGTGGTCGATGATCAAAGCACCGCCTGTGTGGCATAGCTTTGTGTAACGTGAATTCGCGAGCCTCACACCCCGGTTGTGAACCAGAAACGGGAGAGGACATCAGGGAGGGCATGCGTTTCCTTCTAGCTAGGGTGGTGTCAGTGACCTAGCAGCCCTGACATTTATATATTTTTCACCTGTGTGGTTGTTGCTGTTTCGAGGCGCCTCGTTTAGATCGGACGATCCGGGTTCGATAGAGTCAGTGGACTCATTTGACGCCCCAAATGGCGGGGAAACGTAGTGTTCAGGCATAATAATCCACATCGGTGGACCGTCCCTGACGATCCAAGGGGCAGTTGCGGCTGTTCCTGAGACACGGGCTAGAGTAACTCGAATCGGTAGAGGACGATCCCTTTCCTCGGTTCATAGACGGAAATCCAATTTCCAAATATGTGACTTTGCGGTTTTGATTGTAGAGCCTAGTATTGGCGACATAGTAGCATGGGATGCTATGCCGTCTATGATTTATACTTATGATTGAAATTGTTTTAACACTATACACTTATAGTATCAAATGATTTGTTTTAACGTATCAAGCATGCTTTGGCTATTATAATGTAAAACCTTATTCCCCGGCTTGCGTTGCATTGTGTGATAGGACCTGGGTTTTATAATAGCTTCATTTTTCTCTATTTAGCATTGCGCTGTTTGTTTTATGCACTGGTATTCTTGGGAGGAAACCCGTTCCGCGTTAGCGGCGTGGTACCTTGATTTACCTAACTTTAAAATAAAGATTAATAACTGTTTTAGTTCTCACACCAGTCACATGACTGACCTGGAGTTTAGTGTTTTAACCTAAACTCTGGGTGCCCTTATTTTCGACACGGGCAGCTAGTAGTTTTGGTTTTGCAGATTTATCTTCACAGGACCCTGGTTTACAGTTGGAACGATATCCGGAAAGCCTTGTATCCGTATATCTCCTTCAGTTGTGATTTGTATTATTTTCTTCTGCATTGTAATTTATTTTAATCTCTGATATTAATCGAATGTATTTTATTCATTTATACTCTGTATATTCTTGTATTCTGATGAATTGTTGTAATGAGCAATGAAATGGTCTTCCGTTTGTGTTCTATTTTGTCTTGTCCTCAAAACAATCAGGTGTTTCGAACGGACTTGATCGGTTTAGCGACTGATTCGGATCAAGCGAAATTCCCGATCGTTACAATTACTTCCAGTTATGTTTTGTATTATTTTTCCGCTGCAGTAATGTATTTAAATCTCTGATATTTTTCTGATGTATAATATTTATTCATACTCTGTATATTCTTGTATCTCATGGAATTGTTGTAATTAACAATGAAATGTTCTTCTATTTGTGTTCTGGTTTGTCCTCTTCTCATACGATCAAGGGTTTCGAATGGTCTTGATCGGTTTAACGATAAATTCGGATCGAGCGAAATTCCATTTTGTCACACGCTATATTTCCGAGAATGGTTATTGCCATGTATTTCATTTATTACATAATAAATGATGAAGGATTAGAATTTGAAATTTGAAATTTAACATTTTAGAATTTTATTTTAATGGTTATTATAATAAAATGAATATTGCTTAACCCGAGGTTAATGTAGTAATAAATGATTAATCAATATTGAAGATTTGAAATCCAAAAAAAAAATTTACATTTTGAAAAAGTAATTATAATATTATTATAGGAACAAATGCTATATTAAATGATTAATTAATATTAAGAGTTTGTCATTCAAGAATTATTATAATGTTATTATAATATGAAAGGTTTTAATTTTTATTTAACGTTTAAATATAAGAATAATTGGTATTTCAAGAACAATGAAGATATTTAAGGAGATATTTTGAAATAAATGATATTTTAAGAACCAAAATACTTTCAAATAATAAAAAAAAATTCCAAAATAATATTTTCAGTAGGATAATTATAATTATAGATTATAATTGTACTTGGACACGAGGTTAGGTTACACTAGTGGTGTAAGCCTGCCCGGACCCAACTAGCATATCCAGCAACCACTAAGGTCAAACCTAATGTGAGAGGTCCAAGTGCGCAAATACAAATTGGGCCAAGACACGAGGTTAAGCCCAACTTGTGGGATAAGTCTGCCAGGAACCGACCGGCCTATCCAGCATGCACAAGTTGCAGGCCTAATGTGAGAGGTCTGACCCATATTATAGATAAATGGTTAAGTAGAAAATGGACATTATTTACACCGTCAGGAGTTAAATTAGAAATTGATATTATTTTCACACCGTTATGGGTTAATAATGAAATGAATATTTTCACCTCTAAGTTTGTTATAAAAGAAAGTTACATTTTTAATGTAATAAGATAAGGATTAGAAAAGTTCCACATTTTTCTTAATGTAAATGAGGATTAGAAGAAAATTTCATTTTTTTTAATTAAGTTGGAAAACATAAAATTTCGTTTTAATGTAACTGGTTTTTCCTTAAAAAGAATAAAGATATGGAATTTACATTTTTTTATGTAAATAGATTTTCAGTGAAAATTATAATGATGGAAATTTAGTTTTAAATGAATTAGATTTCATTAAAAGATTAACAAAGTTATTATTTTTGTAGAATTGAAGTGGACACCAAAATATATTGCATTTTGTTAGAGACTGAATTGACACAAAAATACTTATTTTTGTTAATTAAATGACGTACAAAAATATTATTTTCGTTGTAATAGTAACGAACATGAAAATACCTACTTTTGTTGTAATTGGAAGGATACACGAAATATACAATTTTTGTGTAAATCGAAATCTGAAAGCAAAATATACATTTTGTGTATAGGATATGTATGAATTGAAAATGAAACGTTGTTGTGTGTGAGGATATATATCAATATTGGATATCAATAAGAATATTTGTTGTTAGGTAGATATAGTGGAATAAAATGCATTTCATTAAATAACGATATGAAATTGTTTCCAAATTTATATATGCGAGAATTGTCTGGAAAGTCAGAGTTTACTCTCATTCCAAATAATGATACGACGTTCGAAGAATTGAAGATGGCGATTGAAGACCGAAGATCTTCAAATCGAATGGGTAACTAGTGTTGAGGCCCTTGATTGATTTGCTCCCAAGACGGGGCTAAGATGGTAGTTATCCGGACATAGTGTTGATTTGTACGGATTTGGCTTTCGCTCAGTACCAGAGCATAAGTTTATAAATGGAAAGTGTGTCTGACGTTGAATTTTGTTCCATGTAAATTGATTTCTATTAATATACGACCATTGGTGGCGGAGAATTTATTCTCTTGCTCAAACGCCGTTAGAGGTTGTGTATTAATATTTATCAATCGCATGGCGTGAATTGTCAGCGTGGCACGCTAAGATGAAGATGATCAACGCTTTGTTGAAAAGCAGGCCTTGTGGTTATAACGTTACTTCGCGAGCCTCACAACCCGGTTGAGTCTAAAACAGGAGAAGGGAAAGCAGGGAGAGCAACACGTTTCTTTCTTGCTAGAAGTGGTGTCGGTGCTTAAACTGGCTGATATTTACTTATGTCGATGATGGATTACGAGGCCTCGGATTATAGGTCCTATAGGATCGGGAAACATGTGTTCAGGAATTGCCAATCCACGAAGCTGTATGTGTGGACCGGCCCTGCAGGATCCAAGGGTTAACTGCGGGGAATCCTGAGACATTAGCTAGAGTGTCTCAAATCGGTAAGGAGCTCCTCCCTAGCCTTGACTCATGATGGAAACCCAATTTCAAATACGACACCATGCGGTCTTGATTTTTTTACTAGTAGGGAGGCATATTATATGGTAGCTATGCTTCCTAGGATTGATACATTTACTTTGAAATGTTTTTGAAACATATATACACTAATAATAATATCAAATTAGTTTTTATCGTACCAAGCATTTTTAATCATCATATGGTAAAACTCTATCCTCTGGTTTGTGTTGAATTGTGTGATGGGACTTGAGTCTTATGGTGATTCCATTTTTCCAAAAGCATTACGTTGTTTTGACGATTCACTTAAGTTATGCACAACAATCTTTTGGAATAAACCCGTTCCGCGTTAGCGGCGTGGTCCTTAGATTTGCCTTATTGTTATTAGTTAAACTAGTTAGGATTTCTCACACCAGTCCCATGACTGACCCGTTGTTTGTTTCCACCTTTGCAAACTTGGGTGCCCTCTTTTCCACACCGGCAGTCGAGTAGTTTGTCTATAGGTCCTTATTTTGAGCAGGATTCTGGATCGAAGGCTAAAGCTGTGTCCAGAGCATAGAAGTCTTCCGCTATTTATTGTATTTTATTTATTGAAATTTATCTTCCGTTGTAATTTTATTCGATGTACTCCGATATTCTATACTCTGATGTAACATTATTATGATGTTTTATAAAAGTATGCTGTTATTGTTCTGATGTTTTTGTATTCCCAAAGTTAAAGTATTAGAAGATTTTCATCCTTTGGCTCAGACCTGTGTGGTTTATGGTCGATTCTAAGGGTGGGGATTTTCGGATCTTTACAGGGTGTATTTGAGCTCTGGTTAGCCTAAAATCTTTGGGGTATAACTCATTAGGACTGAGTAATAGACTCAGCGGAGATAGGATTAGTAATACCTAATAAGAATACTCATTAGAGATGGGGTTAGTAATGCCCTAGAATGAGATGAGAGTATTACGTATACGAGAGAGCGTAACCGTGACCTAGAAAACGAACTTGCTACCTTCTTTTCTTAGCTTCGTTCCTTTTCGAGGACGAAAAGTTTTTAAGTGGGGGAGACTGTAACAACCCTGAATTTTGGGGTAAAATTTAAAATTTATTTTATTTTAATGAGTTTTGATATTTAAAATAATTTATTTTAAATAAGAGGATTACGTTTTCCTTTGTAATATAAAAAGATTTAAGTAGTATCAATTATGTAAGGTAAATTATTTTATGTAGTGGGAAAAATAAAAGGTATTATTTTTGTTGCATTAAGAGTTTACAAAACAAAATATTCATGACACACAAAGTTTACATTTTTGTGAAATTAGTTTGACACAATACCACAATTGAGAATTAAATAATAAATCTAAATTAGAATGTATTTACTTGGAATCTAAAATATGCAATTGTTTAATAATGAAACAAATGAATTGAAATCGTATATACACATGCGTAAGGAAAATTTAGCAATGAGAACTAAATGGTTATTATTGTAAGTCTTAATTGTGTATCAACATGATTTATATTATTATTCAAATTTAGATCCATTCTTTAATTTTACATAAATGTGCATGCGTTCATTTATCTCATCAACATTTTAAAACATAGTTGCCTCATTTTACCTCTTTGTTCTCCAACCTTTTAAGTCAAATTAACAAAACATATGCTACATTTTAATGCATGCACCCACAAGTCTCTCTCTCCCATTTATATTTACTTTTGGAATTTGAACAAAATTGATAATGCCACATTTGCAGGCTTTATGATCAATAAATGCTGATTTAAATGAAAAGAAATGCAAAAATATTCCGAATATACTAAGAAACAAGATATTAATTTATCCCTGCTGTGATTAGACATGGTATCTTTTTCTTAACCTACTATGCGTTCAAATAAAAAGTCGCATTTAAATGTACCCTTTTTATTACATTAAAACGATTGAAAGAAAAGTACGATTTGTTTATAATAAAAGGACCAAATTGTATTAAATAACTTACATAAGGGTGATTAAATTAATAGAATTAAAACATAATTGGATACATAAGGACTAAACAACAATTTGCAAATGTCTATATAATATCTCTTAGACACAACACCTTAACCCTAATGAAACCTAGCCTCCTTCTTCATAGGATCATGGCAGCCCTCCTTCACCTCCATAGATCTAATGAATTAGCAAGGTGAGAATTCTACATTTTAAAAGGATTATTAATTTAATTATTTTATCATTATTGTTTAATTCATGTTCGTATATTCAAATATGCGTTGCAAATATATATATGCTCTCAGATGCAATCTTTTAGATTTGAATTGAAATAAGGTGAGATTTATGGTCTCAAACAAATAATTAACCATTTAATTATTTGTCGCCAATTTAAATTCATGAATGTATGATTGTAGTTATGTTTGCGATGTCTTGTGGATAGATTTCATTGTGGTATTGATGGCAATGTTTTTTTTTTTTGGAATATTCATGATTTTTTTTAATCCATTTTAATTCTACAAATATCCACTTTTATTTATTCATGACATGATATGTTAACACCCAAGTCTAGTTGTTGTTTCATGGGTTATAAACTTAGGATTAAACACATGTAGTATTGTGTAATTTGAGATGTATATTGTCGCCCAAACTTAATTTTATTACTTGTATTGAAATATGGGATTGTAATCATCTGTTGACACCAAACACATAAATTTGGGGTACATATATTAAATTGAATCATAGTATGAATGTTGCCACCAAAGTTATAGGTTCTTACATGTTAGAGTGTGTGAAATTAATATCGTACGTTGACACCCAAAACTTAGTATTATTACATGTGTGAAAATATAGTTGGAGTTATGTCCTTTATTTTAATATATAAATAAATAAAATGAAAATATATTTAGTGTTATGTTAATTTAGGAAAACTAGAACAATATTTTTTTTAAAGCATTTTGTTGAAACATGAAAATAGGAATACTTTTAGCGTTTTAGTGGAAACATGACGTTTTTGAATTACATTATTTTAAGAAAACATGTTCTTTTGTGAATGCGCATTAATTTTAAGAAACCTTTTGTGAATGCATTAATTTCAAGGAAAACATGTCATTTTGTGAATGAATTAATTTTGCAAAAACATGTCATTTTGAATATGTTTTAATTTAATTAAACGCATGTCAATTTTGTTGAGATTAGAATTGGGGAACATAAAAAAAATATGTCATGTATGTCTAAATAAATATCATTTATGATCATCTAGGATTGCCGCAATAAAAGGTCATTTATGTCAAACATAAAAGTGTCATTTTAGTTAATAATGTTACCTAGGAATAAAATATACATTTTTAGTTAAAATTGTCATTTTAGACAAGAATGTCATGTTAGAAGAAAATGTCATTTTAGTTAAATATGTCATATATGTTAGTATAATGAATACGTCATTTGTTTAGGATATTGTTTTGTAGGAACTCTTTTCTCACTCAATCTTTATTTTCAGTAATTATTTATTTTCTTAAATAAATATATTTTAAATGTCTGTGATGAATGTCTGAGAATTAAATCGGTGATATGCATGTTTGGTTGTGATAGGATGCGGTGTTTGAAATTTGAAAATATGTAACTGGCCCATTTAATTTCAATTTAGTATTATTTATGTTAATTTGAATATGCTACACTACCGTATACAAGTTGCTTGACTTGTATATGTTGATTGGGAGGATATTTTCACACATCGCCCAAGTGCACAAATGATATGTGGTTATTTGAATTCTGTTTTGAAAGTTATTGTATGTGGTTTGAATGTCAATTTAATGTCGTTATGGAAATGTAATTTGAATGGGTGATTGGAATGTAATGTGGGTAATGAAAGAATGTATATCCTTATTATTTCGCAAATGCGCGGTTTGAAATCCATTTATTAATGGTATTGATTTGGGTCTCATTCCAATGAGGGATTTTTCGAAAATTTCAAAAATGGTTTTCCGTTTAAAAATTAATTTTGATTTTAATAACACTAATATAATTTAATGTGTATGAAGCCGACTGAGTAGGCTCGCGCTATGTTTCCGAGAATGGTTATTACCATGAATTTCATTTATTATGTAATAAATGATGAAGGACTAGAATTTGAAATTTGAAATTTAACATTTTAGAATTTTATTTTAATGGTTATTATAATAAAATGAATATTGCTTAACCCGAGGTTAATGCAGTAATAAATGATTAATCAATATTGAAGATTTGAAATCCAAAAAAAAATTACATTTTGAAAATGCTATTGTAATATTATTATAGGAACAAATGCTATATTAAATGATTAATTAATATTAAGAGTTTGTCATTCAAGAATTATTATAATGTTATTATAATATGAAAGGTTTCAATTTTTATTTAATGTTTAAATATAAGAATAAACGGTATTTCAAGAATAATGAAGATTTTTATGGAGATATTTTGAAATAAATGATATTTTAAGAACCAAAATACTTTCAAATAATAAAAAATATATTCCAAAATAGTATTATCAGTAGGATAATTATAATTATAGATTATAATTGCACTTGGACACGAGGTTAGGTTACAATAGTGGTATAAGCCTGCCAGGACCCAACCGGCATATCCAGCAGCCACTAAGGTCAAACCTAATGTGAGAGGTCCAAGTGCGCAAATACAAATTGGAACAAGACACGAGGTTAAGCCCAACTTGTGGGATAAGTCTGCCTGGAACCGACTGGCCTATCCAGCATCCACAAGTTGCAGGCCTAATGTGAGAGGTCTGGCCCATATTATAAATAAATGGTTAAATAGAAAATGGACATTATTTACACCGTCAGGAGTTAAATTGGAAATTGACATTATTTTCACACCGTTATGGGTTAATAATGAAATGAATATTTTCACCTCCAAGTTTGTTATAAAAGAAAGTTACATTTTTAATGTAATAAGATAAGGATTAGAAAAGTTCTACATTTTTCTTAATGTAAATGAGGATTAGAAGAAAATTTCATTTTTTTAATAATTAAGTTGGAAAACATAAAATTTCGTTTTTATGTAACTGGTTTTTCCTTAAAAAGAATAAAGATATGGAATTTACAATTTTTTATATAAATAGATTTTCAGTGAAAATTATAACGATGGAAATTTAGTTTTAAATGAATTAGATTTCATTAAAAGATTAACAAAGTTATTTATTTTGTAGAATTGAAGTGGACACCAAAATATATCGCATTTTGTTTGAGAATTAATTTACACAAAAATACTTATTTTTGTTAAACTAAATGACGTACAAAAATATTAATTTTCGTTGTAATAGTAACGAACACGAAAATACCTATTTTTGTTGTAATTGGAAGGATACACGAAATATACAATTTTTGTGTAAATCGAAAGCTGAAAGCAAAATATACATTTTGTGTATAAGATATGTATGAATTGAAAATGAAACGTTGTTGTGTGTGAGGATATATATCAATATTGGATATAAATAAGAATATTTTTTGTTAGGTAGATATAGTGTAGTAAAATGCATTTCTGAGACGACTCGAAATCCCGTTCTAACGGAAACAAGGGTTATCTTTGGAATATAACACAGAAACAGATAATAGCAGAACAGAATTAAATAAATACACCAGATAATGAACAATAGAATATACTGGATAAAAGTAATCATCAGAGTTACACAGTACACAGGATCTTACTTAGTACAAATACAGTTCAGTTATACATAAATGTCTACAGCGGAAATAAACAAAATATGTACAATAGGAGCTGAACAGCATAAAAAGAAATAAATGATAGAATCCATCTTCAGCTCCAGCTATCTAGAAAGAACCAGCTAAACCTGAATACAAGGCTGCCCATGTAGAAAAAGGGGCACCCAAGTTTGAAAGTGAAACAAACTACGAGTCAGTCATGGGACTGGTATGAGAAATCCCTTCAACACATATATAATATGGCTAATCACAGGACCACGCCACTTTCGTGGAACGGGTTTACTCCATTGGATTGCCAGTGCTTTAAAACAAATCTTTCCTTTAAACATCGCTATGCTTTTTATAAAAATGAAGCCATTATAAGACTCAGTTCCCATCACACAATGCACCGCAAACCGGAGGATAGAGTTTTACCTTATAACGGCCAAAATATGCTTGATACGAATAAAACAAAGGCATTTGATATTATTGCTAGTGTTTATATGTTTTGAAAACAATTTAAATCATAACTATCAATCATAGACGGCATGGGTACCATATATCATGTCGCCATATATATATATATACAATCAAAACCGCACGATGTCGTATTTGGAAATTGGATTTCCGTCATGAACCAAGGCAAAAGATAGTCCTTACCGAATTCGTGACTCTCTAGCCCAAGCCACAAGACCCAGACTCAGGTGGGCCCTTGGAGCGACAGGGCCGGTCCACCGATGTGGATTAAAATGCCTGAACAATACGTTTCCCCGCCCTTTGGGGGCGTAAACGAGCCAACGAATGACTCCATCGGACCCGGATCGTCCGATCTAACCGAGGCGCCTCGTAACAGCAATAACCACATAGGTGAAAAGTATATAAATGTCAGGGCTGGTAGGTCACTGACACCACCCTAGCTAGAAAGAAACGCATGCCCTCCCTGAGGTCCTTCCTCCCGTTTTTGTTTCATACTGGGGTGTGAGGCTCGCGAATTCACGTTATACACAAAGCTACGCCACACAGGCGGTGCTTTGATCATCACCACAAGACTTTGCTTTTCAACAGAAGCCCTGATCACTGCATCTTAGCATGCCACACAGGCAATTCATGCCATGCGACTGATGTCCATCGATATACAACCTCTGAGCTCGTGCGTCTCAGAAAAGGGCGTTAAGCAAAAGAATAAATTCTCCGCCGCCAAACAGATGTATATTTAACAGAAATCAATCAACACATAATAAACTCCAATGTCAGATACACAGTCCATTTACAAGTCCGTTCTGGGTCTGAACGAAACCGGAGGCACTAAAAACCTCGCAAACCCTTCGATCACCACGTACGTCTGGACGATCACCACTCATTATCCATATTTCGGGATGCCTCCCAATCAGGACCTCGGTTACCATCCAAACGAGGTGAAGATCTCCGGTCTTCGACCACTGTAACGACCCGGGGAAAAAGAACGACAATCGGGTTCTCGACAACAATACATAAACCCGTATCACTTGCCAAAAACCCAAGTATCGAACCCCCAGATTGTCCTGAGAAATAATTTAGAGGGTAAGGATAGAAAGAAAGAAGTATTAGAATAGAAGAAAGAAGAAGAACACATCAGAATCTCACAGCGGAACGAATAAAATATAATATCAAATCTCTTTATACAAAAACTGTATATACATACCAATCGTCAGAGTACACATACATCAGTCGCAGCGGAATAATAACTTTGAATAACTAGCGGTGAAGCTGCTTGCTTCGAGCTCCTGAAACTCCAAGCAGAACCTAACCTGGAACATACTCGGTCTGACCCGAGCACATTTGATTTAAAACAAAATACACCGGGTCAGTCTGGAATACTATCAGTGATAAATTCACATAACACACAACTTGTTTAACTTTGCAACATCCTTTCAAAATCAAAGGTAATAGTAAGACCAATCCACACATAAACACGGATGGTTTTTACCTTACTATAACCCAAAACATTTTTGAAATCAATATCTTTCTCTGATATTATCATAATGTCTAAATACAAGTAAATAATAATCTAGAGGAACGCTTGCATCTCACGCTCCACATATATAGTATACAATCGAAAACCGAGGGCGCTTATTGGATATTGGATTCCAACTTGACAAGGTATGGGTCCACCTTCCGCACGTGTATCTCTAGAGGCGAATACACTGGGTTCAACAAGAACGTCTTGCAACCCGGCCCTCACATGACCGACCACTCATTTCGCTTGAGTGTATCGAATGTATATCACCGACGGTTGGGATCAGCAACCGCCACCCAAATAGGGTCAGCATCGAATAGATAAAGAAGCAATAGGAATTTCTCTAGATAGGTGATCATACATCCTAATGGGAGCGACCCACATAGCCATGCTGCCTGCCCGATTTTTGTCATTTCCCGGTTGATGAGGCTTGAGGCTAGAACTTTATCTCTAGAACATCTGGTCATCATTCACTTTGAATGCCACATCGTCAGATCCGCCAGATCACACTTGATTGACGTCCACAAACATACTCTAGCTATCTGGCTAGAGAATAACCATTTCTCCGCCGTCAACTATCGTACGTTTGGAGCAATCAACGCATGTAATTCCTTTGGAAATACTCTGTCAGACATCCGTCCATACAAGTCATCCAGGAACAGGATGAACCGAAGGTACTCTCCTACTGCATCTCATATAGGAATCACCCCATGGATCAGTAGCGAGAAGTCCTTGCAACCTGTAGATTCCAATCACGACAGAATCACAAATCAAAATAACTCTGGCTGCAGGCCAGAGAAATTCAACAAGTAGTCCTTCCGCTTATGAAGATCCACGGTCTTCACTTGCTCCGTCTTCAATCGACGTCTTCACGTATTTGATGGTCGGAATGGTTTTCTAATATAATTCAATCCCGGACTTTCCGAACCAACAATCGTATTGGTTGGGTTTGATAGTCGGTGTTTTAACTATCAAATAACAATAGTGTGAACACAATGAGTTTTCTGATTTAGTACTTGGCACAACTCGACCTCTTTAAAATATATTTAACCAAATTCCCTAACTTTAACTAATTTACTTTGATTGCTTAACTCTAACTTGACTGACTCGACTTATTTAACTCGACAAACTTGACTTGATTACTCCTATTAACTAATACTTGACTTAACTCCATTCGCTCGACTCTAGATCGCAGCGATCACAATGGTTACGCCTGATTCCCTCAGGAAGCATCCGACCGCCATAGGCTATCTGTAGCCCTGCGAATTACGCTAGCAGTCGTACGCAATGGAAACTTTTTCCTAGATAACTTTGTTTGACTAACTCTAACCATATTCGATCAACTCTAATTGACCAACAAATGTTTAGCATAATTTTAAACAACTTATTCTTATTTCCTTTGGAACCATCATTGCAATATTATTTAATTCCCAAAATCTTGCATTAGAGTTCGATGTACCTCGTATAGGGTAAAACAATTTCAACAACTTCACTTACTTCAAACTAATTCTGTTCCTCGGTAATAGCGAGGCCAACCGAGTTGGGGTATTTTAGTTACCTCTCAGACCTTGGTCAACCCGTTCTTATCTCGGAATAACATCAGTCTATCACTTAACCATTTTCCCAAATCTTATTTACCTTATCGATTTCAAATCGATCCCATAAATTGTTTCTTACATTTGAAAATCTTCTTTTAAAGTCTTTTACTTAATTCCCTTATCTAAATTAATATCCATTAAAACATCACTTTAACTTCAAATATTCTTCCACTTAAAACCTTTTGATTTATAATATAGATCCCTCGTCACATAAATTGATTTCATCTACTTGGACATTTTATAATAAACCTTTATTGCCTCTTTAGCTAAACCTCATCGTCATTTGATCACTGGTTAAATGAATTCCATATATTAAATCTTGTTGAAACTTGGATTTTTCAAATCCCTTTAATAAATTCTTCCTTGGCATTAAATTGAATTCACCACTTCAAATCATTTGAAATTTAAAGAATAACTTGCTTTAACATCTACTATATCAAAATATAGTTAACTTTAATCTTAACCTAAAATAGCATTTTTATCATGTTTACGTGCTTACTCGATAATAATCCAGGTTATTAACGATAACCAATTCAACAATCTCTTTAGACTATAGTTAATCGAAGATTAACTAATATCCACTACTATTTGGTAACTTTAATAAATATTTAACCAACATTTATTTCCTTTGACCATTCTACTTGCACTGGTGGATTTACCAACCATACACATCAGTTAACTATTAACTGAAATTCCAATTGTCATTTCCCCTTTCTTAAATTAATTAATTAATTTAATTAATTTAAGTCACATTTTTATTTGTTTGAAACAATAAATTTCCCTTTTTAACAACCTATGGAATATCTTGATTTCTGCTTTTCAACTGATCAAAACCATTTAACTAAATTCTCTTAATAACTCGATTTAACTTATTTAATTTAAATTCCCGATTTAAATACTCGTATGAAATAATTGAATAACTTAAAATTCAGTTATAAATAAATTATAACTTTGAAACCCCATCAATTTCCCTAACGGTAGAACAATGTCAAAACCCTACGACTGGACCCTTACTGCCCATCTACTCAATCAACACAAACAATTGACTTTAACCACAACAACGAGGGTTGTATATTCAACCATCAACATTCAAATAGTTTTGGTGTCAGATGATGTGAACAATCCATATACATGCATAACAAAACAAATACAGTAAATTTGAGGAATCCGGTTGGATCCTCCAACCTGTCCTTCTCTGCATCACAGATGTTAGTTGATAACAATATGCGAATTAAACAACTTGCAGAATCTAAATAACTGCAACCATCAATCAACAACAAGCAACTTACATCCATCGCAGCCAATCAGCCAATTTAAACTGTTAACTGTAAATATAATTTACCTTGACTTTACCACATCACAGTATTTCAGAAGGTGTGAGAATTAACTCACCAGAGTTGGTTCTGGTCAACGATTGGTGCGTTTGTCACTTTTAATTTAACCGTAATCCTCACTATCTCCAGCTCTATCTAGATTTGTTCCATAAAGTTCTGCCTGTTTCCATGATCGTAACGCAAGTTGATTTGTTCGATTCTGCCCATATATGAATTTAGTCATAACGTTTGAACATAAACGATTAAAATTTGCTTGACCCTTAACTAGATTGAATAACTAATTCTGTTAAACTTACTACTTGAACCCATACTTAACTCAAAACAGTTAACTTTGTTCAGGGTTTATATAATTTAAATAACAAATCTTAATCACTCTAATTAAAAATTTAATTATACCAACAAATGACTAATAAAGTTTCAAAATTTTATTAACATAGATAACACGACCTACTAAGTGACTGTATGAAAAGGGTTTTAAATTTCCTTAATTAAATTTAACTTTTGTTAATTAGAAATCATTAGCTAAAGAATTTTCTTTAGATTTTAATTAAACCAACTTAGTGTATTAAATAAAAATTGGGCCATACCATGATTGTTCAGCCCCACTCGGAACAGACCCGCACCATCTTTTCCCTTATCAAAACCCTCGGCCCATATTTTCCTCTTCAAACCCTCAGATTATTCCACCGCCACAAAATTCCAGAAAGAAAAGAAATGGAAACCCTAGCCCGTCGCTTTCTCCAATGATCGCGACGCCCGCCTGCCTCGGCCTCCCTTCAGTTGCTCCGCCGCTCGTGCAGAACCAGGCCGAGCCTCTCATCCCAGAAAGCTAAGTAATTTCACTCAAATTTTAATTCTGTTTGGTTTTCTTCTTGGTGGATTTGAATTCGGTTTCCTCTGGTTGAAATCGATCTGGTTTTGTTTCTGAGGATATGCCGCGTATTTATACCTGTAAATGTGCTAGATAAAATCGATGTTACAGTCGATTGCAATTTCATAGGGTTTTGATTTTTGGTTGTGCCTAGTTCTTAGGCCATTTGCTTCTGTTCCCTTGCAGATTTGTGTTTGAACAGTTGATTGATAGATGTTTGATATGTTAGCTGGAGTTTTTAAATGAATTTAGTATTGGATCCAGTACTGTTGGTCAGTTTGAAAAATAGTGATCGATCTTGCATAGATTATGTTAGATTTTAGGCCATGACTTGTTTAAATCAAATTCAGAGATTTTGAAACCATGACCCGTACCTTCTGTATTCAATGTATGGCAGCACAAATCCTAGTTGATTTGGTTCATGAGACTTCGACTATATATATATATATAAAAATAATTTTCCCTTTTTAGCTGTTTATACACATATATTTATTTCCTTTAGTTCCATTTTACTCTTCAGATTTTTATACACATATCTCAGTTTTTCTTTAGTTGTCCCATTTCCTGTTTCATAGCTGTGGGCTTCACTGTTTCATAGCTGCTCCTACTCTACTAATGCTCAATGATTTATACCCTTAGCTGTTTTTATGAATATACTTAGTTGTTTGGTCATTTCTCTTTGGCTACTTATTGCACTGTTCTTGAGAGAACACGACATGTAGAGATTAAAAATTTGATGAATATGTTTGTTTCGATTTAGCTGTTCTGATTTGATTCCTTCACTGTTTAGCTGTTTTCTTAACTGTTCAAGATTGATGTATGAATCTGTGCACCTAGCTATACATATTTGATGAATAAATATATGTCTGTTTCCATCAGCTTTACAGTCCCTTAGCTGTTCATGATTTTTTTGATTTTATATTAGTTGTTCATATAAAATTGAAGATTTTCTATTGTATTGTCTTCTCATATTGAAATTCAAATTCTTTCCTATACAAAGATGTCGAATTGTTTATTTCAGTGAGGATTGTGAAGTGTCTCTTGTGTCACATATGGCAGATAAGATCTGTACCCGAGATTATATGTGAAAATATAATCTATTTTGATTCCATAGATTTGATGGTATTCAATATGTACATGTCAATTTTTCTTAGCTGTCCTAGTACTGTCTTCATTAGCTGTTCCTTTCTTTCATTCTTTTTCCTCTTTTAAATTTTCTTATGTACCTATACCTATACATAATTTAAGCTACTCATAGCTCTCTTTTTTTCTCTTTCTTTACAGGACAATTTGATGGAAGACACAACCCTGTGAGGAAATCCTGTTTCAGATTTTCCTTCTGTTGGATTTTGTTTACTTCATTGGATTGGAAATGTAGCTAATATATATGGTTTCGACTGTGTAAAATATTAGCTTGTACGTTTGTTCTCTTGTAAAATCCAAGTTTTCATATTCATGCTTTTGTGGATTTATGTAGATGCTTTCCATGTAGCATGTGCATGGTTAAATTCATGTCTGTGTATTGTTGGAATTAGCTAGGTAAAGTTGGAGTAGGATCCTTCAAACAGAATAGATGTTATATTTCTTTTAAGTTTGAATAACAATATTGTCTTACCCATTTGATTTTTCCTAATGACACATGCGCCTAATCCTGGATTTGTTTTGCTAGTGTGTTTTATGTTCTGACTAATCCTAGCCTTCGTGGCCATCTAAATTTAAATGGAATTGTTGTTTTAGTTAAAAACTGAATTTGTTTATCCGAAAACCAGTTTAACTGATTATATAAGAATGTAACAAATAAGGATCCCATTTCTACTATGGCCAATATAGGATGGTCTTATATCAGTATTAAATGGTTTTATAATCCTAGTAAACATTTAGTTCTAATGTATTTGATCTTGTCCTCCTAAGTCAAAAGTAAAGATCTTATTTTAACTATTTAAAATAAATAAATAAATAAATAAGATATTTGACCGTCCAAAATACGGGACTTTACATTCTTTCCCCCTTAAAATAATTTCGTCCTCGAAATTGCTAAGGTAAGAAGAATATTGCAAATCCTCTCAACTTTAAAAATATATTTTATCTCTAATCAAAACCAATTATTATACTAAAACTAAATTATCGAGAATATTTTAACACATTAAATTCTCAGAAAATTTTAGCAGATTCTTCCCTGCATGGAGGAACTTCTGCGATATTGCGGAAACACGTAATATCGACCTATACGGTCGGAAAACAAAAACCAAAACCCAAAATTTATATTTCCGCGTAAGCGTATCTTTTGGCGGCATTATACGCGATAAGCGATATATTTTATTCTCGAGCTTGCTTAGTTATAACGCAGCCCTATTCCAACTGGATTCAATTACTCCAGAATTTCTCTCTTGAACTGATTTAAAGTTGAACTAACTCGTCAGCACCTGTTCTCAATTTCAAACAACTCATTAGTTATCAGCCAATGTCAAATGGGTTCAAAACATCCATACCGTTCATATCAATCCGTTTCTATACACAGTTCAACCCACACGAGATCATAATTATTTATAATCACTTCACTTTATTTCTTCAATTATCCATTCAAATTTATTCATCTGGATTGATTATCTAACTTATTTCTTCCACATTGGTTTTAACCAAATCGATTCATGTTCAAATTTATATTCAAGCAATCACAACACAAATCCAAACATATCATTCAATCTAATATCAACAAACCTAACTAATTTGCCCATATTATAATAAACATTACTTTTATTTTATATATAAAATAAATTGGGCAAAAATAAATTTCAAAAGTAATTTTATATCAAAATACAAATACGCGCTCTCATATATCTATACGAACTCAATCTAGGGTACTGCTGACCCCATCTCTATTGAGTCACACCACAGAGCCAAGGTTATCTCTAAACCAATAGCTCTGATACCACTGTAACGACCCGGGGAAAAAGAACGACAATCGGGTTCTCGACAACAATACATAAACCCGTATCACTTGCCAAAAACCCAAGTATCGAACCCCCAGATTGTCCTGAGAAAGAATTTAGAGGGTAAGGATAGAAAGAAAGAAGTATTAGAATAGAAGAAAGAAGAAGAACACATCAGAATCTCACAGCGGAACGAATAAAATATAATATCAAATCTCTTTATACAAAAACTGTATATACATACCAATCGTCAGAGTACACATGCATCAGTCGCAGCGGAATAATAACTTTGAATAACTAGCGGTGAAGCCACTTGCTTCGAGCTCCTGAAACTCCAAGCAGAACCTAACCTGGAACATACTCGGTCTGACCCGAGCACATTTGATTTAAAACAAAATACACCGGGTCAGTCTGGAATACTATCAGTGATAAATTCACATAACACACAACTTGTTTAACTTTGCAACATCCTTTCAAAATCAAAGGTAATAGTAAGACCAATCCACACATAAACACGGATGGTTTTTACCTTACTATAACCCAAAACATTTTTGAAATCAATATCTTTCTCTGATATTATCATAATGTCTAAATATAAGTAAATAATAATCTAGAGGAACGCTTGCATCTCACGCTCCATATATATAGTATACAATCGAAAACCGAGGGCGCTTATTGGATATTGGATTCCAACTTGACAAGGTATGGGTCCACCTTCCGCACGTGTATCTCTAGAGGCGAATACACTGGGTTCAACAAGAACGTCTTGCAACCCGGCCCTCACATGACCGACCACTCATTTCGCTTGAGTGTATCGAATGTATATCACCGACGGTTGGGATCAGCAACCGCCACCCGAATAGGGTCAGCATCGAATAGATAAAGAAGCAATAGGAATTTCTCTAGATAGGTGATCATACATCCTAATGGGAGCGGCCCACATAGCCATGCTGCCTGCCCGATTTTTGTCATTTCCCGGTTGATGAGGCTTGAGGCTAGAACTTTATCTCTAGAACATCTGGTCATCATTCACTTCGAATGCCACATCGTCAGATCCGCCAGATCACACTTGATTGACGTCCACAAACATACTCTAGCTATCTGGCTAGAGAATAACCATTTCTCCGCCGTCAACTATCGTACGTTTGGAGCAATCAACGCATGTAATTCCTTTGGAAATACTCTGTCAGACATCCGTCCATACGAGTCATCCAGGAATAGGATGAACCGAAGGTACTCTCCTACTGCATCTCATATAGGAATCACCCCATGGATCAGTAGCGAGAAGTCCTTGCAACCTGTAGATTCCAATCACGACAGAATCACAAATCAAAATAACTCTGGCTGCAGGCCAGAGAAATTCAACAAGTAGTCCTTCCGCTTATGAAGATCCACGGTCTTCACTTGCTCCGTCTTCAATCGACGTCTTCACGTATTTGATGGTCGGAATGGTTTTCTAATATAATTCAATCCCGGGATTTCCGAACCAACAATCGTATTGGTTGGGTTTGATAGTCGGTGTTTTAACTATCAAATAACAATAGTGTGAACACAATGAGTTTTCTGATTTAGTACTTGGCACAACTCGACCTCTTTAAAATATATTTAACCAATTTCCCTAACTTTAACTAATTTACTTTGATTGCTTAACTCTAACTTGACTGACTCGACTTATTTAACTCGACAAACTTGACTTGATTACTCCTATTAACTAATACTTGACATAACTCCATTCGGTCGACTATAGATCGCAGCGATCACAATGGTTACGCCTGATTCCCTCAGGAAACATCCAACCGCCATAGGCTATCTGCAGCCCTGCGAATTACGCTAGCAGTCGTACGCAATGGAAACTTTTTCCTAGATAACTTTGTTTGACTAACTCTAACCATATTCGATCAACTCTAATTGACCAACAAATGTTTAATATAATTTTAAACCACTTATTCTTATTTCCTTTGGAACCATCATTGCAATATTATTTAATTCCCAAAATTTTGCATTAGAGTTCGATGTACCTCGTATAGGGTAAAACAATTTCAACAACTTCACTTACTTCAAACTAATTCTGTTCCTCGGTAATAGCGAGGCCAACCGAGTTGGGGTATTTTAGTTACCTCTCAGACCTTGGTCAACCCGTTCTTATCTCGGAATAACATCAGTCTATCACTTAACCATTTTCCCAAATCTTATTTACCTTATCGATTTCAAATCGATCCCATAAATTGTTTCTTACATTTGAAAATCTTCTTTTAAAGTCTTTTACTTAATTCCCTTATCTAAATTAATATCCATTAAAACATCACTTTAACTTCAAATATTCTTCCACTTAAAACCTTTTGATTTATAATATAGATCCCTCGTCACATAAATTGATTTCATCTACTTGGACATTTTATAATAAACCTTTATCGCCTCTTTGGCTAAACCTCATCGTCATTTGATCACTGGTTAAATGAATTCCATATATTAAATCTTGTTGAAACTTGGATTTTTCAAATCCCTTTAATAAATTCTTACTTGGCATTAAATTGAATTCACCACTTTAAATCATTTGAAATTTAAAGAATAACTTGCTTTAACATCTACTATATCAAAATATAGTTAACTTTAATCTTAACCTAAAATAGCATTTTTATCATGTTTACGTGCTTACTCGATAATAATCCAGGTTATTAACGATAACCAATTCAACTATCTCTTTAGACAATAGTTAATCGAAGATTAACTAATATCCACTAATATTTGGTAACTTTAATAAATATTTAACCAACATTTATTTCCTTTGACCATTCTACTTGCACTGGTGGATTTACCAACCATACACATCAGTTAACTATTAACTGAAATTCCAATTGTCATTTCCCCTTTCTTAAATTAATTAATTAATTTAATTAATTTAAGTCACATTTTTATTTGTTTGAAACAATAAATTTCCCTTTTTAACAACCTATGGAATATCTTGATTTCTGCTTCTCAACTGATCAAAACCATTTAACTAAATTCTCTTAATAACTCGATTTAACTTATTTAATTTAAATTCCCGATTTAAATACTCGTATGAAATAATTGAATAACTTAAAATTCAGTTATAAATAAATTATAACTTTGAAACCCCATCAATTTCCCTGACGGTAGAACAATGTCAAAACCCTACGACTGGACCCTTACTGCCCATCTACTCAGTCAACACAAACAATTGACTTTAACCACAACAACGAGGGTTGTATATTCAACCATCAACATTCAAATAGTTTTGGTGTCAGATGATGTGAACAATCCATATATATGCATAACAAAACAAATACAGTAAATTTGAGGAATCCGGTTGGATCCTCCAACCTGTCCTTCTCTGCATCACAGATGTCAGTTGATAACAATATGCGAATTAAACAACTTGCAGAATCTAAATAACTGCAACCATTAATCAACAACAAGCAACTTACATCCATCGCAGCCAATCAGCCAATTTAAACTGTTAACTGTAAATATAATTTACCGTGACTTTACCACATCACAGTATTTCAGAAGGTGTGAGAATTAACTCACAAGAGTTGGTTCTGGTCAACGATTGGTGCGTTTGTCGCTTTTAATTTAACCGTAATCCTCACTATCTCCAGCTCTGTCTAGATTTGTTCCATAAAGTTCTGCCTGTTTCCATGATCGTAACGCAAGTTGATTTGTTCGATTCTGCCCATATATGAATTTAGTCACAACGTTTGAACATAAACGATTAAAATTTGCTTGACCCTTAACTAGATTGAATAACTAATTCTGTTAAACTTACTACTTGAACCCATACTTAACTCAAAACAGTTAACTTTGTTCAGGGTTTATATAATTTAAATAACAAATCTTAATCACTCTAATTAAAAATTTAATTATACCAACAAATGACTAATAAAGTTTCAAAATTTTATTAACGTAGATAACACGACCTACTAAGTGACTGTATGAAAAGGGTTTTAAATTTCCTTAATTAAATTTAACTTTTGTTAATTAGAAATCATTAGCTAAAGAATTTTCTTTAGATTTTAATTAAACCAACTTAGTGTATTAAATAAAAATTGGGCCATACCATGATTGTTCAGCCCCACTCGGAACAGACCCGCACCATCTTTTCCCTTATCAAAACCCTCGGCCCATATTTTCCTCTTCAAACCCTCAGATTATTCCACCGCCACAAAATTCCAGAAAGAAAAGAAATGGAAACCCTAGCCCGTCGCTTTCTCCAATGATCGCGACGCCCGCCTGCCTCGGCCTCCCTTCAGTTGCTCCGCCGCTCGTGCAGAACCAGGCCGAGCCTCTCATCCCAGAAAGCTAAGTAATTTCACTCAAATTTTAATTCTGTTTGGTTTTCTTCTTGGTGGATTTGAATTCGGTTTCCTCTGGTTGAAATCGATCTGGTTTTGTTTCTGAGGATATGCCGCGTATTTATACCTGTAAATGTGCTAGATAAAATCGATGTTACAGTCGATTGCAATTTCATAGGGTTTTGATTTTTGGTTGTGCCTAGTTCTTAGGCCATTTGTCTCTGTTCCCGTGCAGATTTGTGTTTGAACAGTTGACGGATAGATGTTTGATATGTTAGCTGGAGTTTTTAAATGAATTTAGTATTGGATCCAGTACTGTTGGTCAGTTTGAAAAATAGTGATCGATCTTGCATAGATTATGTTAGATTTTAGGCCATGACTTGTTTAAATCAAATTCAGAGATTTTGAAACCATGACCCGTACCTTCTGTATTCAATGTATGGCAGCACAAATCCTAGTTGATTTGGTTCATGAGACTTCGACTATATATATATATATAAATAATTTTCCCTTTTTAGCTGTTTATACACATATATTTATTTCCTTTAGTTCCATTTTACTGTTCAGATTTTTATACACATATCTCAGTTTTTCTTTAGTTGTCCCATTTCCTGTTTCATAGCTGTGGGCTTCACTGTTTCATAGCTGCTCCTACTCTACTAATGCTCAATGATTTATACCCTTAGCTGTTTTTATGAATATACTTAGTTGTTTGGTCATTTCTCTTTGGCTACTTATTGCACTGTTCTTGAGAGAACACGACAAGTAGAGATTAAAAATTTGATGAATATGTTTGTTTCGATTTAGCGGTTCTAATTTGATTCCTTCACTGTTTAGCTGTTTTCTTAACTGTTCAAGATTGATGTATGAATCTGTGCACCTAGCTATACATATTTGATGAATAAATATATGTCTGTTTCCATCAGCTTTACAGTCCCTTAGCTGTTCATGATTTTTTTGATTTTATACTAGTTGTTCATATAAAATTGAAGATTTTCTATTGTATTGTCTTCTCATATTGAAATTCAAATTCTTTCCTATACAAAGATGTCGAATTGTTTATTTCAGTGAGGATTGTGAAGTGTCTCTTGTGTCACATATGGCAGATAAGATCTGTACCCGAGATTATATGTGAAAATATAATCTATTTTGATTCCATAGATTTGATGGTATTCAATATGTACATGTCAATTTTTCTTAGCTGTCTTAGTACTGTCTTCATTAGCTGTTCCTTTCTTTCATTCTTTTTCCTCTTTTAAATTTTCTTATGTACCTATACCTATACATAATTTCAGCTACTCATAGCTCTCTTTTTTTCTCTTTCTTTACAGGACAATTTGATGGAAGACACAACCCTGTGAGGAAATCCTGTTTCAGATTTTCCTGCTGTTGTATTTTGTTTACTTCATTGGATTGGAAATGTACCTAATATATATGGTGTCGACTGTGTAAAATATTAGCTTGTACGTTTGTTCTCGTGTAAAATCCAAGTTTTCATATTCATGCTTTTGTGGATTTATGTAGATGCTTTCCATGTAGCACGTGCATGGTTAAATTCATGTCTTTGTATTGTTGGAATTAGCTAGGTAAAGTTGGAGTAGGATCCTTCAAACAGAATAGATGTTATATTTCTTTTAAGTTTGAATAACAATATTGTCTTACCCATTTGATTTTTCCTAATGACACATGCGCCTAATCCTGGATTTGTTTTGCTAGTGTGTTTTATGTTCTGACTAATCCTAGCCTTCGTGGCCATCTAAATTTAAATGGAATTTTTGTTTTAGTTAAAAACTGAATTTGTTTATCCGAAAACCAGTTTAACTGATTATATAAGAATGTAACAAATAAGGATCCCATTTCTACTATGGCCAATATAGGATGGTCTTATATCAGTATTAAATGGTTTTATAATCCTAGTAAACATTTAGTTCTAATGTATTTGATCTTGTCCTCCTAAGTCAAAAGTAAAGATCTTATTTTAACTATTTAAAATAAATAAATAAATAAGATATTTGACCGTCCAAAATACGGGACTTTACAACCACCGTCTTCATCTTCGACTTTCAAACGTCAGTCAATTATTTGAAATGAGAATTAACTCGGCCTTTTCAAATAATTATCGTATATTTAGAATTTCAAATCAATTTATTTCAATGGTTAAATTATTCGACAACACCAATATTGTTTTTTTAATGTAATTTTCACACCAAACACATTCAACCATCAAATACAACATAAATCGAGCAAATTTGGTTTATTTCCACTCCATATTGTTTATGGTACTTTATAATGATTTATCGCTATTTTTATTTATTTTAAAATAGCCCATTTATTCAAAACGACGCTTCGGGCCATAAAGCGGCCGTGGCGCTGTTTTTCTTTAGATTTGATTTTCAGATATCTGAAAATCTAACCGTTGGATCTTCACAAAATTTACATCATTAGAAAGGTCTTTTCAAAATGAATCCAACGGTTCCAGTTTCGTGAAAATCCGACGGTCGGATCTCCCGGTACAATCATTTGAATTTTCGATTTCAAAATACGAACTGCAACGTCGTTATTCGATTAAATATATAATTATATATATATATATATAAATATAATCGGTTCTGGTGTTGTTTTTCTTTAGATTTGAATTAAACATTCCAGACAATCCAACCGTTGGATTTTTGCAAGGTTGGTGCCGTTGGGAAGATATTTCCAAGGCGAACCCGACGGTTGAGGTTTCGGGAAAATCCAATGGTCGGATTTCCCGCACTAGTTGTTTGAAATCACGGTTTCAAAATACAAACTGCACGACCTCGTTTCGTTTTAATTTTATTTATATTTATATAATTATATAAATGTAGTTCATTCAATGATTTCAATATCGTTTTCACTTCAAAAATTTCACTAACGCCTTAAAATTTTGGAAAATTTCGCCATAACCTCCCCTGCACCGGGAGCATCGGGAAATCGCAAATAGCTTTCCCGGTCCTTCTAATCTCAAAAAGAAAAAGAAAAAGCCAAGCGGCTAGCCAACAGGCTCATAAAATCATCACCCAAACAAAGCAGTAAATGTGTACCTATTTGTCGGGCACAAAATTTTATTCCTCTTCTCTAGCCCCTTTGCTATAACCTGCTCAATGAATATGCATGTACATATATATATACAGTTCTTATCATTTATCATTTTCTATTCAACTTCATATTTGATTTCTATTTGGTTTAAAAACACCATTCATTCTAATGTTACATAAATAGGTGCAAATCATTTCATTAGCTAATTAATGAATATTTCAACTCATATATGTTTATTTTGAACAAGTGGCTATTTTTAACACTTCACATTTCAACGAATTATGCATACAATAAAAATTTGATTTTTATTGTAAAACAATTCATTTCAAAACACTATTATTTTATATATTTCATGTTGGTGATAAAAATGGGATTTTTATCATAAAACAATTTCTCTTAAAACGAGATTATTTTACACAGTTCACATAGTCGATAAAAGGTTATTTTTATTATCAAACAATTTATTTCAAAATATGAATACCATTCAACACATGAATTTCTAATCAACGAATGAATATCAATTCGACACATGAAGGTTTTCTATAGTTTATATATATATAGATAAAAATGTGATTTTTATTATCAAACAGTTTATTTCAAAATATGAATAGCATTCAACACATGAATTTCAAATCAACGAATGAATATCAATTCAACACATGAATGTTTTCTATAGTTTCTATATATAGATAAAAATGTGATTTTTATTATCAAACAATTTATTTCAAAATATGAATACCATTCAACACATGAATTTCTAATCAACGAATGAATATTGATTCAACACATGAAGGTTTTCTATTCAATGAATAAATATAGTTTAAGCAAATGAAAATAATTCAAACACACGAATATTATTCAAAATTTCGGCAGCATAACGGCAGGGTAGTTAAAACCGGGACCGTCCCTAGTACGGCTCCTCGCTCTACCTTAAAACCTCGCGGTTTTTGACAATGGGGATCATGCATCTAGTTCGCACGCAGGCGGCATGTATATATTTATTTCATTTCCACAAACTAATCCTATGTGGTTTCAACCAAGTATTTCTCAACCACAAACGGGTATTTTTCAACTTCAATCAATCAATATCAACCACAAACAATCCCTAACAATCATTTGCTATCAATCAATTTTCACAACAATTTCAATCAATAAATATCGTCCATGGTTTGTGGACGAGGGGCGTATATATATATGTATATATATTTATATTTATATATAGCAATTCACTTTTATTTCAACACATATATATATTTATTTAAAGAAATTAAAGAGTGAGAAATTCTCATCAATAGCTATCCAATACTACGATTCTTCCTTTAGAGAAATCTTCGCCAATCTCGCCTTTTGTCGCTTTCGTTACCCGTATTCTCTACATATGTAAAAATCGAATTTTTACTATGTTATTCAATATATAAAAATTGCATTTCAAAAATATAGATTCCGCCTTTTCAAAAATTAAAGATTATATTTTTATTATTCCTATGATGTAAAAATTATATTTTTATTACTTTAAAAAATATAAAAATCATATCTTACTTCTTCAACTTAATAAAAATTCCGTCTTTTCTATTTAAAAATATGATCTTTTCTATCCAAGTTCAAATCTTTTTCTATTTAAAGTTCAACTCTTTTTCTATTTAAAGTTCAAATCTTTTTCTATTTATATCTTAAACTTAAAATCCGTTTTAAACCCTTTTAAAAATCAGAATTTAAACCTTTTCAAAATCAGAATTTAAACCTTTTTAAAATCAGAATTTAAACCTTTTTAAAATCAGAATTTTTATACCTTTTAAAATAATCAGTTTTAAACCTTTTAAAATAATCAGTTTTAAACCTTTTAAAATAATCAGTTTTAAACCTTTAAAAAAAACATTATTCTTTTCCTAATAATAAAAAAAATCCGTATTTTCCTAATTAAAATAAAAATAAAAATAAAAATAAAAATAAAATACTATACTTACTGTCTGCGAAGAAGGGAGTGATTTTGCGTCAGGTGGCGGCGCTGGAGGTGGGGCGGCTTCGAGGGGGGTGGCGGATGCATCGCGATGCTTCAGGGGGGGGCGGATGCATCGCGAGGTGGAGGGTTTCGGGTGCGTCGCGAGGTGGAGGGGTTCGGGAAGGAGGAGATGGAGGCGCGGCGGTCGTGGGTCGTCAGAGCGGTGGCGCCTTCGTCGACTGATTTAGGGTTTTCTTTTTTCTTTTTTTTATTTCGAACGGCAGAGAGAAAGTGAGGAGAGAGAGAGAAAAGGGTTTATATAAATTATTATTATTAAATTTCTATTTAAAAGTTGACTTTTTATTCGAAGTCGAAATGTGTGACGGCAAGGAATTTCGCTCGGTCCGAACCAGTCGCTAAACCGACCCAGACCGTTCGAAACGCCCTATCGTTTGAGGACAAGACAAAACAGAACACAAACAGAAGAACATTTCATTGTATACCACAACAATGCATCAGATTACAAGAATATACAGAGTATAAACAAATAAATATTACACAGAAATATCAGAGATTTAAATTACATTTAAATACATAGCAGCGGAAAATAATACAATACACAACTAGAAAGAGATATACGGATACAATGCTTTCCGGATATCGTTCCAGCTGTAAACCAGGATCCTGTGAATATAAATCTGCAAAACCAAAACTACTAGCTGCCCGTGTCAAAATAAGGGCACGCAGAGTTTAGGTTAAAACAATAAACTCCAGGTCAGTCATGGGACTGGTGTGAGAACTAAAACAGTTATTTAAAACTTTACTTTAAAAGAGAGTAATTCAAGGGACCACGCCGTATAACACGGAACGGGTTTCCTCCCAAGAATACTAGTGCATAGAATAAACAACGCTATGATTTTTCGAAAAATGAAGCTGTTATAAGACCCGGGTCCCATCACACAATGCAACGCAAGCCGGAGGATAGGGTTTTTACCTTATAACAACCAAACATGCTTGATACGTTTAAAACAAATCATTTGATACTATAATAAGTGTATAGTGTCAAAACAATTTCAATCATAAATATAAATCATAGACGGCATGAGTGCCCCATCCCACTATGTCGCCATACTAGGCTCTACAAATAAAGCCGAAATACACGTATTGGA
The DNA here is from genome assembly GCA_030737875.1 of Allium sativum. Lineage (NCBI taxonomy): Eukaryota > Viridiplantae > Streptophyta > Magnoliopsida > Asparagales > Amaryllidaceae > Allium > Allium sativum. The sequence goes on along the minus strand of JASFAX010000022.1, from coordinate 26,910,752 downwards.
AATTGGATTTCCATCATGGTGGCTCCTGATTCGAAAGATCGATCGTGGAATGCAATTCACCACGGCTTACGTCCCAACAAGAGAACACCGTCTGCATCCGCACATTTGGGACCAGAGTACCACCGCGGCTTACGTCCCAGCGAGAGAAAACACCGCTTACTCTATATATCCCTGAGCACTAGGCTCATCTCGGTCGACCGAATCCACGACACCACTAAGGTGCCCATCCACGAAAAAAAAGCATACTGATCAAACCATCAGTTTGCCACCATACCGGGGTGTGAGGCTCGCGGATCAACGCTATACACAAAGCCATGCTATATCTGCTGCGCTTTGATCATCAACCACCAAACTTTGCTTTTCAACAAAAGTCTGGATCACTGCATCTCAGCATGCCACACTATCAATCCATATCGTACCACTGATTTCTGCCAATATATAACCTCTGAGCTCATATGTCTCAGAGAAGGGCGTTAAGCAAGAGAATAAATTCTCCGCCGCCAAACAGATATATATTTAGCAGAGATCAACAAATACAATGTCAGACACACCATCCATTTACAAGTCCGTTCTAGGTCTGAACGAAACCGGAGGCACTTTCCTCGCATATCCATCCATCTCCAAGTACGTCTGGAGGACCACCAACCATTTCCATCCTCTTGGGTGTACAGCCCAATCAGGATCGTCAGTAATTATCCAAACGATGTGAAGACTTCCGGTCTTCGACCATCGTCTTCATCTTCGACTTATCGTCGTATCAGTTATTCAGAATGGGATAAACTCGGTCTTTCTGAATAACTCGCGTATATTTTAAATAAGTGTTACACAAACACAACATACGCCTCATTCCAATTCATCAGTCACTAACCGTAAATTAATCAAGAGAATAATTCCCTAAATATTAACCCCGAAGGCCGAAACCAACATCAGATCAATATCCAGAAAACCATTCTGCTTAGCTAACCGACAGTTAGTTTCTAAATTTCACATTCATAGGGAAAGGTTCCCATTAATTTTATCAAAGATAAATTCTTGAATTTATTCTTTAATCTACTTTTGAATTTCGATTCAACTAGCCGGGATTAACGAAACTTACCGAAGTAATCATTTGTTTAAATTTCCCAATCCCAACCTATTTATCCCATGAAGTAAAACAGGTAATACTTCATATCTAACACTACAGTGTTATCGGTAAATTCAATTACCATTTCACGTTCAAATCTAATTAAAGATTTAACTATCGCCTGGAGCAAAACTGGTGATACTCCATTCTCGATTATTTCAATCTAATTAAAGATTCATTAAAACTCCACTTAGTTTTAATCGTTAACTGGGTCAAAGAATCAGTGTCATTTAAAACACGGTTCACGATAAACCCAAAATCCCATTCATTAATTATCGGGTTAAAGAACAAGTGTTATTTAAAACACTGTTCACGATAAGCCCAAAAATCAATACCAATTCAATTCCAATTAAATATTATTTAATTGGTACACTTCATTAAATCTAAATAAAAAGATTTAATCTTTTCTCAACTGGGTTCAAGAACAGTGTTAGTGAAGACACCATTCACGACAAACCCAAATCACATTTGATATTCAATATAAGGCTCTGAATAGAAAATATATCGGCTTATATTCAATATCAAATTCTACGATTAACAAATGTCGTATTGGAAATAACGATATAAATATATATCTTTCAAATCTCCGTAACAACATCCATATAATCCCGAATTCCAACATCGAAATATTCCGAAGACAATTTCGATTCAAATCCACTCCAATGCAATCATTGGAAATTCTGGTTATTTTCAAAACCATTTCTAATCCAATTTATTTATTTAAAAATAAATAGAATTATAATTCTAGTTCAAAACTAGTTCATTTCGATAAAAATCTATTTTTATCTTTTCAAATATGGAGTTTTTCATCCCAATTCTTTCTAAATCATTTCTTATGATTTTACACAAATTATTATTATTTTTAATAATTTTATCGAGGCCTGTACAGTCGATTTTCATCAACGGTCATCGAACTGCACTTACAGCGACCTTTTTCAAATTTGATTTGGATATAATTCCAAATCCAACCATTAGATTTCTAATTTCTAATATTCGTTAGAAAGCTCTTTTCGATACGAACCCAACGGTTCCGGTTTTAGGAGAATCCGACGGTCGGATCTCCCGTAATGTCCGTTTGAAATAAATGGTCGAAATTCACGAACTGCCGCGGCGCGGCGCGTTCTATTCAGGCCATTATATTATATATATAATATATATAATATATATTTCGTCGATTTCAATTCAAAACGAATTATATAAATAGTTTTAAATTCGTTTCAAAAGCAATTTCAACTTCCTTTTCAATTCAAATCAAAATTGAATTCTTCTTTATAAATTCGTTTTAAAATTCATTTCTATTCAATTCAAATTTCAATTCAATTTGAATTCATTTCAATTTGCTTTAAATTCAATTCGAATTCGAAGTCGTTTTCAATTCATTTCATTTCGAAATCGTTTTCAATTCATTTCATTTCGAAATCGTTTTCAATTCAATTTATTTCGAAATCGTTTTCAATTCATTTTATTTCGAAATCGTTTTCAATTCATTTCATTTCGAAATCGTTTTCAATTCAATTTATTTCGAAATTGTTTTCAATTCATTTTATTTCGAAATCGTTTTCATTTCATTTCATTTCGAAATCGTTTTCAATTCAATTTATTTCGAAATAGTTAAAATCGATATAAATATCGTTCACGTCATAATGGCGTCAATCTAATCAACACGGCTTCGTAAATTTCTATTTTCAAATATTCTATTTCAAATATTTCTTTTTCAAAATAGTTGTTATTATCAAAATATTTCGTTCAACACATGACCAATCTCAATGGATGAGTACTGTCAACACATGAACCTTTATTTTATATTGATAAAGATGTAAATTTTATTACTAAAATATTTCGTTCAACACATGACCAATCTCAATGGATGAGTACTGTCAACACATGAACTTTTATTTTATATTGATAAAGATGTAAATTTTATTACTAAAATATTTCATTCAACACATGACCAATCTCAATGGATGAGTACTGTCAACACATGAACTTTTATTTTATAATATTCTTTATTTTTCAAATTGGAATGAGGCCCAATCAATGTCCTTCAAATAAGTGTACATAAACAAACCGTCTGGTTTGTAAATGAATATTTATTTATTCACATTCACGTTAAAAATTATATTTTAAACGATAAAACATTTTATTCCAACATATGAATCTCTATTCAGTTCATTCTTTAAATAAAATGATACTTCTATTTTTCTAACTTATTTTAGAAAATTTCGGCGGCATAACGACACGATACTAGAAACGGGACGAGGCCTAGCCTTATCCCCGGTCTAGTGAAGGCCCACGCCATTCACACATCAATCAAATCAATTTCAATTCACCAAACAATTCAATTTAAACCAAATAGACTAACCAACTACACAACCAAACAATTTAACAAACAAGCCATCCATGGTCTGTGGATGACGGGTGTCGGGTGCTACTAAGCACCGTCTACATCCTAGTATATATATATAACTAGAAAAAGAGAATTTGAGTGAGAAGTTCTCACCGAAAGCTATCCAATACCACGACTCTTCTTTTTAGAGAAATCACCGCCATTCTCGCCTTTCGTCGCTTTCGTTGCCCGTAGCCACTACATATATAAAAATCACATATTTTTATATTTTGATGTCTTTAAAATAAAAATCACATTTTTATTTATTCACTTTCAATATAAAAGTCATATTTTTATAATCACTTCATATATTTAAAAATCGAATTTTTACTTTGCTATTCAATATATAAAAATCCCATTTTTACTACTATGTTATATAGATAAAAATTATATTTTCACATCGATGTTCATATAGTAAAGATTATATTCTTTTATCATGCCATTTTTCATATAAAGATTTCGCCTTTTCAAAAATAAAGATTTCACCTTTTCAAAAATAAAGATTTCACCTTTTCAAAAATAAAGATTTCACCTTTTCAAAAATAAAGATTTCACCTTTAAAAAGTCACCACTTTATTTCAACGTATATATTATAAAAATCAGATTTTTATTTCGCTACATATACAAAGATGATATTTTTATATTCCCTATCCTATAAAGATTATATTTTTAATATTTCTATACAGTAAAGATTATATTTTTAATACTTTAAAAATATAAAAATCATATTTTTAATATTCCTAACATGTAAAAATTATATTTTTAATTCCTTAAAAATATAAAAATCATATTTTTAATTCTTTAAAAATATAAAAACTATATTTTTATCACTTTTAAAAATCCTATTTTTATGTATTCAACTTTGCCATAAAAATCGTATATATATTTTTATTTAACCTCATGAACATCATATAAAAATCCGACCTTTAATCAAGGCTTTTAATTTATATAAATCAAACTAAATTGAATAAATATATATATATATATATATATATATATATTGTTAATCAAAACAGAAAAGGAAGGAGGAAGCTCACTGGTTTTCAGCTAAGGGAGGTGTCGGAGATGGGGGTTCTGGTCGGAGCAGCGGGCGCAGGATGTTGGTGGAGCTCGCCGTGTCCAAATCGCAGTGGGGGGGGGGGTTTCTTCCTGCGGCGGCGCCAGGGGAAGGGGAGGAGGAGATGAAGCAGCGGCGGCGGTTTCTGGGGGGGGCGCGCACCTCGCGCGGCGGCGCGATGGGGCTCCGTCGCCCTCCCTTTTTTTTTTATTATTCGTTTCTGAAATGAATCGGGAGAGAAGAAGTAAGGGGGGGCTTTTATAAAATTTATATTATTTAATTTATTTTTAATTGCAAAAAGTTGACTTTCACCAACGACCTCTAAACGAGGCCCACCGCCTGTCGTCCATAGCGTTTTACCCCCATTCCGAACACAATGGGATATGTATCGTAGGTTGATTCGACTGTTACAATCTGTTTCCGTTAAATTTACATTTAAATCACTTTATTGAATTTTAAACGTACATTTCAAATTACCGGGGTCACATACTAACTCTAGAAATTCTCGAAAAATATTTTCTAGCTTCGTATTGACGATACGGTCCTAACAAAACTAGTTTCGTCGAATTCTGAGACCGTTAGAAAAATGGCCATTTTCCAGTCGATTAAAATCAACTGAAACTGGTCAAACACGTTTTCCTTTGCCACGCTCACATATTGATTCGAAAAATTATGAAATTTGAAACCTAGCAATAATTCGACATCACGGACCCAACAAAACTGGTTTCGTCGAAATCCGAGGTCGTTTGCAAAATGTCCATTTCTAAGGGCCTGAATTCCATAGCGACTATTCAGAATTTTCAACTGGACATATCTTTTGATTCACGCTATGAAATGTGGATTTTCCGGATTCGTTGGAAAGATATTATCAATTAGATCCTAATGTTTTTGGTTTCACTAAAATCCGGATTGTTTTTCACCCGGTACGTTCCATTGAAGTTTGAAATCGAATTATCGAACTATCGCGCCATTTTCAATTCCTTTTATAATTATATATAATTATTTATATTCTAACGACGACGAATATAAATATATACGTTTGAATTATATTCAAAATAAATTTCTCATCGATATTATCTAAAATAATTCATTTTAAATAATCAAAATTCGCTAAAATTGCCAAAATAAAAATTTTAAACTGGCCCAGATTTTCGGGTTGTTACAATCTCCCCCACTTAAAACTTTTCGTCCCCGAAAAGGAACAAAGTCGAAAGTGGTTTGATTAATCCACTCTACGTTCGATCTGGCTTCCATTCTCCAACTCTTTAGTTTTTAAGAATTTTCAAAATTTCAAAAATTTGGCTAACACCCTAAATTTTCGAAAAATTTCGCCATAACCTCCCCTGCACCGGGAGCATCGGGGAATTTCAAATAGCTTCCCCGGTCCTTCAGATCTCAAAAAGAAAAAGAAAAAGCCAAGCGGCTAGCCAATGGGCTCATAAAATCATCATCACCCAAACAAAACAGTAAATTATGTAGTAAACATGTACCTATTTATCGGGCAAACAAATTTTATTCTCTGGCTCTAGCCTCCTTGTTATGACCTGTTCAATGATATATATGCATATGCAAAAAAATGCGACCAATTTTCAATGCAATTCAATATTTGATTCAATTAGGCTAAATGGTTCAAAATTAGCAAACAAATAAACAAACAACACAAACATCAATCAATTAGTGAATTAGAGTTTGAAATTCATAACTTTGATACATATACAAAAATCAGGTTTTTTTGTGCCAAATCACAACAATAGATCCTATATAGTTTTGGTTCTCACACCAGTCAATAGGAAATATATAGATATCACACCTTCGACACTCGAATATAAATGCTGATGATGATGCACCATCATCAATATCATCTTCGGGCGACTAGAGTGTGATGCTATATCTATCCAATATATTAAAACTTTGAATATACGTTTGCAAGGCGTATATGCAAATTCTTTATATACTGAATTGTCCAAAATCAATATAAATAAATAATCAAATACGAATAGTTGATTTAAATTTTCAAAACAAAATTTGTTTTCACTTTAAAAATATACTCTTCACACTCGTCCTAGGATACTACTGATCCTACCTCTAACGAGTCATTCTAATTGGATATTACTAATCCAATATCTGATGAATTCTTTCGTACGGTTCTAATGTGTCTTGTTCTCTAGCTTTGCAAACCAAAGCTCTGATACCAACTGTGACGGCAAGGAATTTCGCTCTGTCCGAACCAGTCGCTAAACCGACCCAGACCGTTCGAAACGCCCTATCGTTTGAGGACAAGACAAAACAGAACGCAAACAGAAGAACATTTCATTGTATGCCACAACAATGCATCAGATTACAAGAATATACAGAGTATAAACAAATAAATATTACACAGAAATATCAGAGATTTAAATTACATTTAAATACATAGCAGCGGAAAATAATACAATACACAACTAGAAAGAGATATACGGATACAATGCTTTCCGGATATCGTTCCAGCTGTAAACCAGGATCCTGTGAATATAAATCTGCAAAACCAAAACTACTAGCTGCCCGTGTCAAAATAAGGGCACGCAGAGTTTAGGTTAAAACAATAAACTCCAGGTCAGTCATGGGACTGGTGTGAGAACTAAAACAGTTATTTAAAACTTTACTTTAAAAGAGAGTAATTCAAGGGACCACGCCGTATAACACGGAACGGGTTTCCTCCCAAGAATACTAGTGCATAGAATAAACAACGCAATGCTTTTTCGAAAAATGAAGCTGTTATAAGACCCAGGTCCCATCACACAATGCAACGCAAGCCGGAGGATAGGGTTTTTACCTTATAACAACCAAACATGCTTGATACGTTTAAAACAAATCATTTGATACTATAATAAGTGTATAGTGTCAAAACAATTTCAATCACAAATATAAATCATAGACGGCATGAGTGCCCCATCCCACTATGTCGCCATACTAGGCTCTACAAATAAAGCCGAAATACACGTATTGGAAATTGGATTTCCATCATGGTGGCTCCTGATTCGAAAGATCGATCGCGGAATGCAATTCACCACGGCTTACGTCCCAACAAGAGAACACCGTCTGCATCCGCACATTTGGGACCAGAGTACCACCGCGGCTTACGTCCCAGCGAGAGAAAACACCGCTTACTCTATATATCCCTGAGCACTAGGCTCATCTCGGTCGACCGAATCCACGACACCACTAAGGTGCCCATCCACGAAAAAAAAGCATACTGATCAAACCATCAGTTTGCCACCATACCGGGGTGTGAGGCTCGCGGATCAACGCTATACACAAAGCCATGCTATATCTGCTGCGCTTTGATCATCAACCACCAAACTTTGCTTTTCAACAAAAGTCTGGATCACTGCATCTCAGCATGCCACAATATCAATCCATATCGTACCACTGATTTCTGCCAATATATAACCTCTGAGCTCATATGTCTCAGAGAAGGGCGTTAAGCAAGAGAATAAATTCTCCGCCGCCAAACAGATATATATTTAGCAGAGATCAACAAATACAATATAAAGGAATACAATGTCAGACACACCATCCATTTACAAGTCCGTTCTAGGTCTGAACGAAACCGGAGGCACTTTCCTCGCATATCCATCCATCTCCAAGTACGTCTGGACGACCACCAACCATTTCCATCCTCTTGGGTGTACAGCCCAATCAGGATCGTCAGTAATTATCCAAACGATGTGAAGACTTCCGGTCTTCGACCATCGTCTTCATCTTCGACTTATCGTCGTATCAGTTATTCAGAATGGGATAAACCCGGTCTTTCTGAATAACTCGCGTATATTTTAAATAAGTGTTACACAAACACAACATACGCCTCATTCCAATTCATCAGTCACTAACCGTAAATTAATCAAGAGAATAATTCCCCAAATATTAACACCGAAGGCCGAAACCAACATCAGATCAATATCCAGAAAACCATTCTGCTTAGCTAACCGACAGTTAGTTTCTAAATTTCACATTCATAGGGAAAGGTTCCCATTAATTTTATCAAAGATAAATTCTTGAATTTATTCTTTAATCTACTTTTGAATTTCGATTCAACTAGCCGGGATTAACGAAACTTACCGAAGTAATCATTTGTTTAAATTTCCCAATCCCAACCTATTTATCCCATGAAGTAAAACTGGTAATACTTCATATCTAACACCACAGTGTTATCGGTAAATTCAATTACCATTTCACGTTCAAATCTAATTAAAGATTTAACTATCGCCTGGAGCAAAACTGGTGATACTCCATTCTCAATTATTTCAATCTAATTAAAGATTCATTAAAACTCCACTTAGTTTTAATCGTTAACTGGGTTAAAGAATCAGTGTCATTTAAAACACGGTTCACGATAAACCCAAAATCCCATTCATTAATTATCGGGTTAAAGAACAAGTGTTATTTAAAACACTGTTCACGATAAGCCCAAAAATCAATACCCATTCAATTCCAATTAAATATTATTTAATTGGTACACTTCATTAAATCTAAATAAAAAGATTTAATCTTTTCTCAACTGGGTTCAAGAACAGTGTTAGTGAAGACACCATTCACGACAAACCCAAATCACATTTGATATTCAATATAAGGCTCTGAATAGAAAATATATTGGCTTATATTCAATATCAAATTCTACGATTAACAAATGTCGTATTGGAAATAACGATATAAATATATATCTTTCAAATCTCCGTAACAACATCCGTATAATCACGAATTCCAACATCGAAATATTCCGAAGACAATTTCGATTCAAATCCACTCCAATGCAATCATTGGAAATTCTGGTTATTTTCAAAACCATTTCAAATCCAATTTATTTATTTAAAAATAAATAGAATTATAATTCTAGTTCAAAACTAGTTCATTTCGATAAAAATCTATTTTTATCTTTTCAAATATGAAGTTTTTCATCCCAATTCTTTCTAAATCATTTCTTATGATTTTACACAAATTATTATTATTTTTAATAATTTTATTGAGGCCTGTACAGTCGATTTTCATCAACGGTCATCGAACTGCACTTACAGCGACCTTTTTCAAATTTGATTTGGACATAATTCCAAATCCAACCGTTAGATTTCTAATTTCTAATATTCGTTAGAAAGCTCTTTTCGATACGAACCCAACGGTTCCGGTTTTAGGAGAATCCGACGGTCGGATCTCCCGTAATGTCCGTTTGAAATAAATGGTCGAAATTCACGAACTGCCGCGGCGCGGCGCGTTCTATTCAGGCCATTATATTATATATATATAATATATATAATATATATTTCGTCGATTTCAATTCAAAACGAATTATATAAATAGTTTTAAATTCGTTTCAAAAGCAATTTCAACTTCCTTTTCAATTCAAATCAAAATTGAATTCTTCTTTATAAATTCGTTTTAAAATTCTTTTCTATTCAATTCAAATTTCAATTCAATTTGAATTCATTTCAATTTGCTTTAAATTCAATTCGAATTCGAAGTCGTTTTCAATTCATTTCATTTCGAAATCGTTTTCAATTCATTTCATTTCGAAATCGTTTTCAATTCAATTTATTTCGAAATCGTTTTCAATTCATTTTATTTCGAAATCGTTTTCAATTCATTTCATTTCGAAATCATTTTCAATTCAATTTATTTCGAAATCGTTTTCAATTCATTTTATTTCGAAATCGTTTTCAATTCATTTCATTTCGAAATCGTTTTCAATTCAATTTATTTCGAAATAGTTAAAATCGATATAAATATCGTTCACGTCATAATGGCGTCAATCTAATCAACACGGCTTTATAAATTTCTATTTTCAAATATTCTATTTCAAATATTTCTTTTTCAAAATAGTTGTTATTATCAAAATATTTCGTTCAACACATGACCAATCTCAATGGATGAGTACTGTCAACACATGAACCTTTATTTTATATTGATAAAGATGTAAATTTTATTACTAAAATATTTCGTTCAACACATGACCAATCTCAATGGATGAGTACTGTCAACACATGAACTTTTATTTTATATTGATAAAGATGTAAATTTTATTACTAAAATATTTCGTTCAACACATGACCAATCTCAATGGATGAGTACTGTCAACACATGAACTTTTATTTTATAATATTCTTTATTTTTCAAATTGGAATGAGGCCCAATCAATGTCCTTCAAATAAGTGTACATAAACAAACCGTCTAGTTTGTAAATGAATATTTATTTATTCACATTCACGTTAAAAATTATATTTTTAACGATAAAACATTTTATTCCAACATATGAATCTCTATTCAGTTCATTCTTTAAATAAAATGATACTTCGATTTTTCTAACTTATTTTAGAAAATTTCGGCGGCATAACGGCACGATACTAGAAACGGGACGAGGCCTAGCCTTATCCCCGGTCTAGTGAAGGCCCACGCCATTCACACATCAATCAAATCAATTTCAATTCACCAAACAATTCAATTTAAACCAAATAGACTAACCAACTACACAACCAAACAATTTAACAAACAAGCCATCCATGGTCTGTAACCAACTACACAACCAAACAATTTAACAATTCAATTTAAAAAGAGAATTTGAGTGAGAAGTTCTCACCGAAAGCTATCCAATACCACGAATCTTCTTTTTAGAGAAATCACCGCCATTCTCGCCTTTCGTCGCTTTCGTTGCCCGTAGCCACTACATATATAAAAATCACATATTTTTATATTTTGATGTCTTTAAAATAAAAATTACATTTTTATTTATTTACTTTCAATTTAAAAGTCATATTTTTATAATCACTTCATATATTTAAAAATCGAATTTTTACTTTGCTATTCAATATATAAAAATCCCATTTTTACTACTATGTTATATAGATAAAAATTATATTTTCACATCGATGTTCATATAGTAAAGATTATATTCTTTTATCATGCCATTTTTCATATAAAGATTTCGCCTTTTCAAAAATAAAGATTTCACCTTTTCAAAAATAAAGATTTCACCTTTTCAAAAATAAAGATTTCACCTTTTCAAAAATAAAGATTTCACCTTTAAAAAGTCACCACTTTATTTCAACGTATATATTATAAAAATCAGATTTTTATTTCGCTACATATACAAAGATGATATTTTTATATTCCCTATCCTATAAAGATTATATTTTTTAATATTTCTATATAGTAAAGATTATATTTTTAATACTTTAAAAATATAAAAATCATATTTTTAATATTCCTAACATGTAAAAATTATATTTTTAATCCCTTAAAAATATAAAAATCATATTTTTAATTCTTTAAAAATATAAAAACTATATTTTTATCACTTTTAAAAATCCTATTTTTATGTATTCAACTTTGCCATAAAAATCGTATATATATTTTTATTTAACCTCATGAACATCATATAAAAATCCGACCTTTAATCAAGGCTTTTAATTTATATAAATCAAACTAAATTGAATAAAAATATATATATATATATATATATTGTTAATCAAAACAGAAAAGGAAGGAGGAAGCTCACTGGTTTTCAGCTAAGGGAGGTGTCGGAGATGGGGGTTCTGGTCGGAGCAGCGGGCGCCGGATGTTGGTGGAGCTCGCCGTGTCCAAATTGCAGTGGGGGGGGGTGGTTTCTGCCTGCGGCGGCGCCAGGGGAAGGGGAGGAGGAGATGAAGCAGCGGCGGCGGTTTCTGGGGGGGCGCGCACCTCGCGCGGCGGCGCGATGGGGCTCCGTCGCCCTCCCTTTTTTTTTATTATTCGTTTCTGAAATGAATCGGGAGAGAAGAAGTAAGGGGGGGCTTTTATAAAATTTATATTATTTAATTTATTTTTAATTGCAAAAAGTTGACTTTCACCAACGACCTCTAAACGAGGCCCACCGCCTGTCGTCCATAGCGTTTTACCCCCATTCCGAACACAATGGGATATGTATCGTAGGTTGATTCGACTGTTACAATCTGTTTCCGTTAAATTTACATTTAAATCACTTTATTGAATTTTAAACGTACATTTCAAATTACCGGGGTCACATACTAACTCTAAAAATTCTCGAAAAATATTTTCTAGCTTCGTATTGACGATACGGTCCTAACAAAACTAGTTTCGTCGAATTCTGAGACCGTTAGAAAAATGGCCATTTTCCAGTCGATTAGAATCAACTGAAACTGGTCAAACACGTTTTCCTTTGCCACGCTCACATATTGATTCGAAAAATTATGAAATTTGAAACCTAGCAATAATTCGACATCACGGACCCAACAAAACTGGTTTCGTCGAAATCCGAGGTCATTTGCAAAATGTCCATTTTTAAGGGCCTGAATTCCATAGCGACTATCCAGAATTTTCAACTAGACATATCTTTTGATTCACGCTATGAAATGTGGATTTTCCGGATTCGTTGGAAAGATATTATCAATTAGATCCTAATGTTTTTGGTTTCACTAAAATCCGGATTGTTTTTCACCCGGTACGTTCCATTGAAGTTTGAAATCGAATTATCGAACTACCGTGCCATTTTCAGTTCCTTTTATAATTATATATAATTATTTATATTCTAACGACGACGAATATAAATATATACGTTTGAATTATATTCAAAATAAATTTCTCATCGATATTATCTAAAATAATTCATTTTAATTAATCAAAATTCGCTAAAATTGCCAAAATAAAAATTTTAAACTGGCCCAGATTTTCGGGTTGTTACAAAATGGGACCCACCGACTGTCGTCCATAGCGTTTTACCCCCATTCCGAACACAATGGGATATGTATCGCAAGCTGATTTGATCATTACAATCAGTTTCCTTTTGAATTTACATTTAAATCACTATGTTGAATTTTAAACGTACATTTCAAATTACCGGGGTCACATACTAACTCTAAAAATTCTCGAAAAATATTTTCTAGCTTCGTATTGACGATACGGTCCTAACAAAACCAGTTTCGTCAAATTCTGAGACCGTTTGAAAAATGGTCAATTTCCAGTCGATTAAAATCAACTGAAACCGATCAAACGCGTTTTCCTTTGCCACGCTCACATATTGATTCGAAAAATTGTGAAATTTGAAACCTAACAATAACTTGACACTGCGGATCCAACAAAAGTGGTTTCGTCGAAATCCGAGGTCATTTGCAAAATGTCCATTTTTAAGGGCCTGAATTCCATAGCGACTATTCAGAATTTTCAACTGGACATATCTTTTGATTCCCGCTATCAAATTTCGATTGGTCGGATTCGTTAGAAAGATATCCTGAAGTAGATCCTAATATTTTTGGTTTCACTAAAATCCGGATTGTTTTGCACCCGGTACAGTCCGACAAAGTTTGAATTCAATTTTTGAAACTGCCACGCCATTTCAGGCCTTGTTTATAATTATAATTAATTATATTCGTTTTCAATTGTTGATTCAAACTCAGTTTTCATCGCCATTATTGAAAATATTTATTTTAAATATTTAAAATCCATTATTTTAGCCAATTTAAAAAAATTTAATTGGTTCAGATTTTCTGGGTCGTTACAATCTCCCCCACTTAAAACTTTTCGTCGCCGAAAAGGAATAAAGTCGAAAGTGGTTTGATAAATCTACAATCACACAACACAACAACCAATCCAATTGTTTTAACCTTGAAAATATAGAGACAAATACTTCAAATGTAAATGTGTCTACTGGGGTGTAATTTCATTCTGCTTTACTCATACTAGGATATTGCTGATCCTATCTGTATTGAGTTGCCCGTCCTAGAACACTACTGGTTCTATTTCTAACGAGTTCGTTCAAATGTTATATTCCAGAACTAAGCTTAACCAAAGCTCTGATACCACGTTGAGACGACCCGAAATCCTGTTCTAACGGAAACAAGGGTTATCATTGGAATATAACACAGAAACAGATAATAGCAGAACAGAATTAAATAAATACACCAGATAATGAACAATAGAATATACTGGATAAAAGTAATCATCAGAGTTACACAGTACACAGGATCTTACTTAGTACAAATACAGTTCAGCTATACATAAATGTCTACAGCGGAAATAAACAAAATATGTACAATAGGAGCTGAACAGCATAAAAAGAAATAAATGATAGGATCCATCTTCAGCTCCAGCTATCCAGAAAGAACCAGCTAAACCTGAATACAAGGCTGCCCGTGTAGAAAAAGGGGCACCCGAGTTTGAAAGTGAAACAAACTACGAGTCAGTCATGGGACTGGTATGAGAAATCCCTTCAACACATATATAATATGGCTAATCACAGGACCAAGCCACTTTCGTGGAACGGTTTACTCCATTGGATTGCCAGTGCATTAAAACAAATCTTTCCTTTAAACATCGCTACGCTTTTTATAAAAATGAAGCCATTATAAGACTCAGTTCCCATCACACAATGCACCGCAAACCGGAGGATAGAGTTTTACATTATAACGGCCAAAATATGCTTGATACGAATAAAACAAAGGCATTTGATATTATTGCTAGTGTTTATATGTTTTGAAAACAATTTCAAATCATAACTATCAATCATAGACGGCATGGGTACCATATATCATGTCGCCATATATATATACAATCAAAACCGCACGATGTCGTATTTGGAAATTGGATTTCCATCATGAACCAAGGCAAAAGATAGTCCTTACCGAATTCGTGACTGTCTAGCCCGAGCCACAGGACCCAGACTCAGGTGGGCCCTTGGAGCGACAGGGCCGGTCCACCGATGTGGATTAAAATGCCTGAACAATACGTTTCCCCGCCCTTTGGGGCGTAAACGAGCCAACGAATGACTCCATCGGACCCGGATCGTCCGATCAAACAGAGGCGCCTCGCAACAGCAACAACCACATAGGTGAAAAGTATATAAATGTCAGGGCTGGTAGGTCACTGACACCACCCTAGCTAGAAAGAAACGCATGCCCTCCCTGAGGTCCTTCCTCCCGTTTCTGGTTCGTACTGGGGTGTGAGGCTCGCGAATTCACGTTATACACAAAGCTACGCCACACAGGCGGTGCTTTGATCATCACCACAAGACTTTGCTTTTCAACAGAAGCCCTGATCACTGCATCTTAGCATGCCACACAGGCAATTCATGCCATGCGACTGATGTCCGTTGATATACAACCTCTGAGCTCGTGCGTCTCAGAGAAGGGCGTTAAGCAAAAGAATAAATTCTCCGCCGCCAAACAGATGTATATTTAACAGGAATCAATCAACACAGAATAAACTCCAATGTCATACACACGATCCATTTACAAGTCCGTTCTGGGTCTGAACGAAACCGGAGGCACTAAATACCTCGCAAACCCTTCGATCACCACGTACGTCTGGACGATCACCACTCATTATCCATATTTCGGGATGCCTCCCAATCAGGACCTCGGTTACCATCCAAACGAGGTGAAGATCTCCGGTCTTCAACCACCGTCTTCATCTTCGACTTTCAATCGTCGGTCAATTATTTGAAATGAGAATTAACTCGGCCTTTTCAAATAATTATCGTATATTTAGAATTTCAAATCAATTTATTTCAATGGTTAAATTATTCGACAACACCAATATTGTTTTTTTAATGTAATTTTCACACCAAACACATTCAACCATCAAATACAACATAAATCGAGCAAATTCAGTTTATTTCCACTCCATATTGTTTATGGTACTTTATAATGATTTATCGCTATTTTTATTTATTTTAAAATAGCTCATTTATTCAAAACGACGCTTCGGGCCATAAAGCGGCCGTGGCGCTGTTTTTCTTCAGATTTGATTTACACATATCTGAAAATCTAACCGTTGGATCTTCACAAAATTTACATCATTAGAAAGGTCTTTTCAAAATGAATCCAACGGTTCCAGTTTCGGGAAAATCCGACGGTCGGATCTCCCGGTGCAATCGTTTGAATTTTCGATTTCAAAATACGAACTGCAGCGTCGTTATTCGATTAAATATATAATTATATTTATATATATAAATATAATCGCTTCTGGCGTTGTTTTTCTTCAGATTTGAATTAAACATTCCAGACAATCCAACCGTTGGATTTTTGCAAGGTTGTTGCCGTTGGGAAGATATTTCCAAGGCGAACCCGACGGTTGAGGTTTCGGGAAAATCCAATGGTCGGATTTCCCGCACTAGTTGTTTGAAATCACGGTTTCAAAATACGAACTGCACGGCCTCGTTTCGTTTTAATTATATTTATATAATTATATAAATATAGTTCATTCAATGATTTCAATATCGTTTTCACTTCAAAAATTTCACTAACGCCTTAAAATTTTGGAAAATTTCACCATAACCTCCCCTGCACCGGGAGCATCGGGAAATCGCAAATAGCTTTCCCGGTCCTTCTAATCTCAAAAAGAAAAAGAAAAAGCCAAGCGGCTAGCCAACAGGCTCATAAAATCATCACCCAAACAAAGCAGTAAATGTGTACCTATTTGTCGGGCACAAAATTTTATTCCTCTTCTCTAGCCCCTTTGCTATAACCTGTTCAATGAATATGCATGTACATATATATACAGTTCTTATCATTTATCATTTTCTATTCAACTTCATATTTGATTTCTATTTGGTTTAAAAACACCATTCATTCTAATGTTACATAAATAGGTGCAAATCATTTCATTAGCTAATTAATGAATATTTCAACTCATATATGTTTATTTTGAACAAGTGGCTATTTTTAACACTTCACATTTCAACGATTTATGCATACAATAAAATTGTGATTTTTATTGTAAAACAATTCATTTCAAAACACTATTATTTTATATATTTCATGTTGGTGATAAAAATGGGATTTTTATCATAAAACAATTTCTCTTAAAACGAGATTATTTTACATAGTTCATATAGTCGATAAAAGGTGATTTTTATTATCAAACAATTTATTTCAAAATATGAATAACATTCAACATATGAATTTCTAATCAACGAATGAATATCAATTCGACACATGAAGGTTTTCTATAGTTTCTATATATAGATAAAAATGTGATTTTTATTATCAACCAGTTTATTTCAAAATATGAATACCATTCAACACATGAATTTCAAATCAACGAATGAATATCAATTCAACACATGAATGTTTTCTATAGTTTCTATATATAGATAAAAATGTGATTTTTATTATCAAACGATTTATTTCAAAATATGAATACCATTCAACGCATGAATTTCTAATCAACGAATGAATATCGATTCAACACATGAAGGTTTTCTATTCAATGAATAAATATAGTTTAAGCAAATGAAAATAATTCAAACACACGAATATTATTCAAAATTTCGGCAGCATAACGGCAGGGTAGTTAAAACCGGGACCGTCCCTAGTACGGCTCCTCGCTCTACCTTAAAACCTCGCGGTTTTTGACAATGGGGATCATGCATCTAGTTCGCACGCAGGCGGCATGTATATATTTATTTCATTTCCACAAACTAATCCTGTGTGGTTTCAACCAAGTATTTCTCAACCACAAACGGATATTTTTCAACCTCAATCAATAAATATCAACCACAAACAATCCCTAACAATCATTCGCTATCAATCAATTTTCACAACAATTTCAATCAATAAATATCGTCCATGGTTTGTGGACGAGGGGCGTATATATATATGTATATATATTTATATTTATATATAGCAATTCACTTTTATTTCAACACATATATATATTTATTTAAAGAAATTGAACAGTGATAAATTCTCACCAATAGCTATCCAATACTACGATTCTTCCTTTAGAGAAATCTTCGCCAATCTCGCCTTTTGTCGCTTTCGTTGCCCGTATTCTCTACATATGTAAAAATCGAATTTTTACTATGTTATTCAATATATAAAAATTGCATTTCAAAAATATAGATTCCGCCTTTTCAAAAATTAAAGATTATATTTTTAATATTCCTATGATGTAAAAATTATATTTTTATTACTTTAAAAAATATAAAAATCATATCTTACTTCTTCTGCTTAATAAAAATTCCGTCTTTTCTATTTAAAAATATGTTCTTTTCTATCCAAGTTCAAATCTTTTTCTATTTAAAGTTCAACTCTTTTTCTATTTAAAGTTCAAATCTTTTTCTATTTATATCTTAAACTTAAAATCCTTTTTAAACCCTTTTAAAAATCAGAATTTAAACCTTTTCAAAATCAGAATTTAAACCTTTTTAAAATCAGAATTTAAACCTTTTTAAAATCGGAATTTTTATACCTTTTAAAATAATCAGTTTTAAACCTTTTAAAATAATCAGTTTTAAACCTTTTAAAATAATCAGTTTCAAACCTTTTAAAAAAACAGTATTCTTTTCCTAATAATAAAAAAAATAAGTATTTTCCTAATTAAAATAAAAATAAAAATAAAATACTATACTTACTGTCTGCGAAGAAGGGGGTGATTTTGCGTCAGGTGGCGACGCTGGAGGTGCTGGAGGTGGGGCGGCTTCGAGGGGGGTGGCGGATGCGTCGCGATGCTTCAGGGGGGGGGGGGGGCGGATGCGTCGCGAGGTGGAGGGGTTCGGGTGCGTCGCGAGGTGGAGGGGTTCGGGAAGGAGGAGATGGAGGCGCGACGGTCGTGGGTCGTTAGAGCGGTGGCGCCTTCGTCGACTGATTTAGGGGTTTTTTTTTATTTCGAACGGCAGAGAGAAAGTGAGGAGAGAGAGAGAGAGAGAAGGGTTTATATAAATTATTATTATTATTAAATTTCTATTTAAAAGTTGACTTTTTATTCGAAGTCGAAATGGGACCCACCGATTGTCGTCCATAGCGTTTTACCCCCATTCCGAACACAATGGGATATGTAACGCAAGCTGATTTGATCGTTACAATCAGTTTCCTTTTGAATTTACATTTAAATCACTATGTTGAATTTTAAACATACATTTCAAATTACCGGGGTCACATACTAACTCTAAAAATTCTCGAAAAATATTTTCTAGCTTCGTATTGACGATACAATCCTAATAAAACTAGTTTCGTCAAATTCTGAGACCGTTTGAAAAATGGTCAATTTCCAGTCGATTAAAATCAACTGAAACCGGTCAAACGCGTTTTCCTTTGCCACGCTCACATATTGATTCGAAAAATTATGAAATTTGAAACCTAACAATAACTTGACACTGCGGATCCAACAAAAGTGGTTTCGTCGAAATCCGAGGTCATTTGCAAAATGTCCATTTTTAAGGGCCTGAATTCCATAGCGACTATTCAGAATTTTCAACTGGACATATCTTTTGATTCCCGCTATCAAATTTCGATTGGTCGGATTCGTTAGAAAGATATCCTCAAGTAGATCCTAATATTTTTGGTTTCACTAAAATCCGGATTGTTTTGCACCCGGTACAGTCCGACAAAGTTTGAATTCAATTTTTGAAACTGTCACGCCATTTCAGGCCTTGTTTATAATTATAATTAATTATATTCGTTTTCAATTGTTGATTCAAACTCAGTTTTCATCGCCATTATTGAAAATATTTATTTTAAATATTTAAAATCCATTATTTTAGCCAATTTAAAAATTTTAAATTGGTTCAGATTTTCTGGGTCGTTACAATTTCATTAAATAACGATATGAAATTGTTTCCAAATTTATATATGCGAGAATTATTTGGAAAGTCAGAGTTTACTCTCATTCCAAATAATGATACGACCTTCGAAGAATTGAAGACGGCGATTGAAGACCGACGATCTTCACATCGAATGGGTAACTAGTGTTGAGGCCCTTGATTGATTTGCTCCCAAGACGAGGTTAACATGGTAGTTATCCGAACATAGTGTTGATTTGTACGGATTTGGCTTTCGCTCAGACCTAGAGCATAAGTTTATAAATGGAATGTGTGTCTGATGTTGAATTTTGTTCCATGTAAATTGATTTCTATTAATATACGACCCTTAGTGGCGGAGAATTTATTCTCTTTCTCAAACGCCCTTAAAGGTTGTGTATTAATAGTTATCAATCGCATGGCGTGAATTGTCAGCGTGGCACGCTAAGATGAAGATGATAAAGGCTTTGTTGAAAAGTAGGCCTTGTGTTTATAACGTTACTTCGCGAGCCTCACAACCCGGTTGAGTCTAAAACGGGAGAAGGGAACACAGGGAGGGCAGCACGTTTCTTTCTAGCTAGAAGTGGTGTTGGAGCTTAAACTGGCTGATATTTACTTATGTGGATGATGGATTATGAGGACTCGGATGACAGGTCCTATAGGATCGGGAAATGTGTGTTCAGGAATTGCCAATCCACGAAGATGTATGTGTGGACCGTCCCTGCAGGATCCAAGGGTTAACTGCGGGGAATCCTGAGACATTAGCTAGAGTGTCTCGAATCCATAAGGAGCTCCTCCCTAGCTTTGACTCATGATGGAAACCCAATTTCCAATACGACACCATGTAGTCTTGATTTTATTACTAGTAGGGAGGCATAGTATATGGTAGCTATGCTTCCTAGGATTGATACATTTACTTTGAAATGTTTTTGAAACATATATACACTAATAATAATATCAAATTCGTTTTTATCGTACCAAGCATGTTTAATCATTATGAGGTAAAACTCAATCCTCTGGTTTGCGTTGCATTGTGTGATGGGACTTGAGTCTTATGGTGATTCCATTTTTCCAAAAGCATTGCGTTGTTTTGACGATTCACTTAAGTTATGCACAGCAATCCATTGGAATAAACCTTTCCACGTTAACGGCGTGGTCCTTGGATTTGCCTTATTGTTATTAGTTAAACTAGTTAGGAATTCTCACACCAGTCCCATGACTGACCCGTTGTTTGTTTCCACCTTTGCAAACTCGGGTGCCCTCTATTCCACACGGGCAGTCGAGTAGTTTGTCTACAGGTCCTTATTTTGAGCAGGATTCTGGATCGAAGGCTAAAGCTGTGTCTAGAGCATAGAAGTCTTCCGCTGTTTATTGTATTTAATTTATTGAAATTTATCTTCCGCTGTAATTTTATTCGATGTACTCTGATATTCTGTACTCTGATGTAACAATATTATGATGTTTTATAAAAGTATGCTGTTATTGTTCTGATGTTGTTGTATTCCCAAAGTTAAAGTATTCGAAGATTTTCAACCTTTGGCTCAGACCTGTGTGGTTTATGGTCGATTCTAAGGGTGGGGATTTTCGGGTCTTTACAGAAACTCTACCATTTCAAATACATATAATACTCATCATTAAATAATAGTGTTTTTTAAAAACACGTTTCGACTTTGGGAGTAGAATTTGTGTGAATAAGACGAAACGGTTTTCAAATATTAGTAGAATATTCAATTTTCATATTGACTGAGCAGGTTGCTTAGTGACTAAGTAATCAAGTAAAACACTGCCGCATGTTTGCAATTCTACATTTTAAAGCATCTATAACACTCATCATTTGCATATTTCCGTTTGGACCCTGGATCCACGCCAATAAGATCAAGAAATTTCAAAATATAAGTGAAACTTTGATGTTTGCATCGAATAAGTAGGTTTCTTGGTGCTCAAGTAATTAGGTAAGACACGGCCGCGTGTTTGAAACGCTACCATTTCAAATACATATAATACTCATCATTAAATAATAGTGTTTTTAAAAACACGTCTCGACTTTTGGAGTAGAATTTATGTGAATAAGACGAAAAAGTTTTCAAATATTAGTAGAATTTTCATACTTTCATATTGACTGAGCAGGTTATTTAGTGACTAAATAATCAGGTAAAACACTATAGCATGTTTGCTATTCCACATTTTAAAGCATCTATAACACTCATCATTTGCATATTACCGTTTAGACCCTGGATCCGCGCCAATAAGATCAAGAAAGTTTCAAAATATAAGTGAAACTTTGATGTTTGCATTAAATAAGTAGGTTTCTTGATGCTCAAGTAATCAAGTAAAACACTGCCGCTTGTTTGAAACTCTACCATTTCAAATACATATAATACTCATCATTAAATAATAGTATTTTTAAAAACACGTTTCGACTTTGGGAGTAGAATTTGTGTGAATAAGACGAAAAAGTTTTCAAATATTAATACAATATTCATATTGACGGAGCAGGTTGCTTAGTGACTAAGTAATCAGCTAAAACACTGCCGCATGTTTGTTATTCTACATTTTAAAGCAGATATAACACACATCATTTGCATATTACCATTGGACCCTGGATCCGCGCCAATAAGATCAAGAATGTTTCAAAATATAAGTGAAACTTTGATGTTTGCATCGAACAAGTAGGTTTCTTGGTGCTCAAGTAATCAGGTAAAACACTGCCGCATGTTTGAAACTCTACCATTTCAAATACATATAATACTCATCATTAAATAATAGTATTTTTAAAAACACGTTTTGACTTTGGGAGCAGAATTTGTGTAAATAAGACGAATTTTTTTTCAAATATTAGTAGAATATTCGTATTTTCATATTGACTGAGCAGGTTGCTTAGTGACTAAATAATCAGGTAATACACTACCGCATGTTTGCTATTCTACATTATAAAGCAGCTATAACACGCATCATTGGCATATTACCGTTTGGATTCTGAATCCGCGCCAACAAGTTCAAGAAAGTTTCAAAATATATGTGAATCTTTGATGTTTGAATCAAATAAGTAGGTTTCTTGGTGCTCGAGTAATCAGGTAAAACAGTGCCGCATGTTTGAAACTCTACCATTTCAAATACATATAATACTCATCATTAAATAATAGTGTTTTTAAAAACACGTTTCGACATTGGGAGTAGAATTTGTGTGAATAAGACGAATAAGTATTCAAATATTAGTAGAATATTCATATTTTCATATTGACCGAGCAGGTTGCTTAGTGACTAAGTAATCAGGTAAAACACTGCCGCATATTTGCTATTCTGCATTATAAAGCATCTATTACATTCATCATTTGCATATTACCATTTGAACCCTGGATCCGCGCCAATAAGATAAAGAAAGTTCCAAAATATAAGTGAAACTTTGATGTTTGCATCGAATAAGTAGGTTTCTTGGTACTTCAGTAATCAAGTAAAACGCTGCCGCATGTTTGAAACTCTCGCATTTCAAATACATATAATACTCATCATTAAATAATAGTGTTTTCAAAAAACACGTTTCGACTTTGGGAGTAGAATTTGTTTGAATAAGACGAAAAAGTTTTCAAATATTAGTAGAATATTCATATTTTCATATTGACTGAGCAGGTTGCTTAGTGACTAAGTAATCAGGTAAAACACTGCCGCATGTTTGCTATTCTACATTTTAAAGCATCTATAACACTCATCATTTGAATATTACCATTTGGACCCTGGATCTGCTCCAATAAGTTCAAGAAAGTTTCAAAATATAAGTGAAACTTTGATGTTTGCATCGAACAAGTAGGTTTCTTGGTGCTCAAGTAATCAGGTAAAACACTGCCGAATGTTTGAAACTCTACCATTTTAAACACATATAACACTCATTGTTAAATAATAGTGTTTTTTTTAAAACAAGTTTCGAATTTGGGAGTAGAATTTGTGTGAAAAAGACGAAAAGGTTTTCAAATATTAGTAGAATATTCATATTTTCATATTGACTAAGCAGGTTGCTTAGTGACTAAGTAATCAAGTAAAACACTGCCGCATGTTTGCTATTCTACATTTTAAAGCATCTATAACACTCATCATTTGCATATTTTCGTTTGGACCCTGGATCCACGCCAATAAGATCAAGAAATTTCAAGATATAAGTGAAACTTTGATGTTTGCATCGAATAAGTAGGTTTCTTGGTGCTCAAGTAATCAGGTAAGACATGGCCGCATGTTTGAAACTCTACCATTTCAAATACATATAATACTCATCATTAAATAATAGTGTTTTAAATCACGTCTCAACTTTGGGAGTAGAATTTGTGTGAATAAGACGAAAAAGTTTTCAAATATTAGTAGAATATTCATACTTTCATATTGACTGAGCAGGTTGCTTATTGACTAAATAATCAGGTAAAACACTGCCGCATGTTTGCTATTCTACATTTTAAAGCATCTATAACACTCATCATTTGCATATTACCGTTTGGATCCTGGATCCGCACCAATAAGACCAAGAAATTTTAAAAATATAAGTGAAACTTTGATGTTTGCATCAAATAAGTAGGTTTCTTGGTGCTCAAGTAATTTGGTAAAACACTGCCGCATGTTTGAAACTCTACCATTTCAAAACATATAATACTCATCATTAAATAATTGTGTATTTAAAAACACGTTTCTACTTTAAGAGTAGAATTTTGTGAATAAGACGAAAAAGTTTTCAAATATTGGTAGAATATTCATATTTTCATACTGACTGAGCAGGTTGCTTAGTGACTAAGTAATCAGGTAAAATACTGCCGCATGTTTGCTATTCTACATTTTAAAGCAGCTATAACACAAATCATTTTCATATTATCGTTTGGACCCTGGATTTGCGCCAATAAGATCAAGAAAGTTTCAAAATATAAGTGAAACTTTGATGTTTGCATCGAATAAGTAGGTTTCTTCGTGCTCAAGTAATCAGGTAAAACACTGCTGCATATTTGAAACTATACCATTTCAAATACATATAATACTCATCATTAAATAATTGTGTTTTAAAATACACGTCTCGACTTTGGGAGTAGAATTTGTGTGAATAAAATGAAAAAGTTTTCAAATATTAGTAGAATATTCATATTTTCATATTGACTGAGCAGGTTCCTTAGTGGCTAAGTAATCAGGTAAAACACTGCCGCATGTTTGCTATTCTACCTTTTAAAGCAGCTATAACACGCATCATTTGCATATTAGGGTTTGGACCCTGGATCCGCGCCAATAAGATCAAGAAAGTTTCAAAATATAAGTGAAACTTTGATGTTTGCATCGAATAAGTAGGTTTCTTGGTGCTCAAGTAATCTGGTAAAACACTGCTGCATGTTTGAAAGTCAACCATTTCAAATACATATAGTACTCATTATTAAATTATAGTGTTTTTAAAAACACGTTTCGACTTTGGGAGTAGAATTTGTGTTAATAAGATGAAAAAAATTCAAATATTAGTAGAATATTCATATTTTCATATTGAGTGAGCAGGTTGCTTAGTGACTAAGTAATCAGGTAAAACACTGCCGCATATTTGCTATTCTACATTTTAAAGCATCTATAACACTCATCATTTTCATATTACTGTTTGGACCCTAGATCCGCGACAATAAGATCAAGAAAGTTTCAAAATATAAGTGAAACTTTGATGTTTGCATCGAATAAATAGGTTTCTTGGAGCTCAAGTAATCAGGTAAAACACTGCCGCATGTTTGAAAATCTACCATTTCAAATACATATAATACTCATAATTAAGTAATAGTGTTTTTAAAAACACGTTTCGACTTTGGGAGTAGAATTTGTGTGAATAAGACGAAAAAGTTTTCAAATATTAGTAGAATATTCATATTTTCATATTGATTGAGCAGGTTGCTTAGTGACTAAGTAATCAGGTAAAACACTACCGCATATTAGCTATTACACATTTTAAAGCATCTATAACACTCATCATTTGCATATTACCGTTTGGAACCTGGAACCGCGCTAATAAGTTCAAGAAAGTTTCAAAATATAAGTGAAATTTTGATGTTTGCATCGAATAAGTAGGTTTCTTGGTGCTCAAGTAATCAGGTAAAACACTGCCGCATGTTTGGAACTCTACCAATTCAAATACATATAATACTCATCATTAAATAATAGTGTTTTTAAAAACACGTTTCGACTTTGCAAATAGAATTTGTGTGAATAAGACGAAAAAGTTTTCAAATATTAGTAGAATATTCATATTTTCATATTGACTGAGCAGGTTGCTTAGTAACTAAGTAATCAGGTAAAACACTGCTGCATGTTTGCTATTCTACCTTTTAAAGCAGCTATAACACGCATCATTTGCATATTACCGTTTGGACCCTGGATCCACGCCAATAAGATCAAGAAAGTTTCAAAATATAAGTGAAACTTTGATGTTTGCATCGAATAAGTAGGTTTCTTGGTGCTAAAGTAATCTGGTAAAACACTGCCGCATGTTTGAAACTCTACCACTTCAAATCCATATAATATAAATCATTAAATAATAGTGTTTTTAAAAACACGTTTCGACTTTGGGAGTAGAATTTCTGTGAATAAGACGAAAAAGTTTTCAAATATTAGTAGAATATTCATATTTTCATATTGACTGAGCAGGTTGCTTAGTGACTAAGTAATCAGATAAAACACTGCCGCACATTTGCTATTCTACATTTTAAAGCATCTATAGCACTCATCATTTGCATATTACCGTTTGGACCCTAGATCCGCGACAATAAGATCAAGAAAGTTTCAAAATATAAGTGAGACTTTGATGTTTGCATCGAATAAGTAGGTTTCTTGGTGCTCAAGTAATAAGGTAAAACACTGCCGCATGATTGAAACTCTACCATTTCAAATACATATAATACTCATCATTAAATAATAGTGTTTTTGAAAACAGGTTTCGACTTTGGGAGTAGAATTTGTGTGATTAAGACGAAAAAAATTCCAAATATTAGTAGAATATTCATATTTTCATATTGACTGTGCAGGTTTCTTAGTGACTAAGTAATCAGGTAAAACACTCCGCGTATTTGTTGTTCTACATTTTAAAGCATCTATAACACTCATCATTTGCATATTACCATTTGAATCCTGGATCCGCGCCAATAAGATCAAGAAAGTTTCAAATTATAAGTGAAACTTTGATGTTCGCATCGAATAAGTAGGTTTTTTAGTGCTCAAGTAATCAGGTAAAACATTGCAGCATTTTTGAAACTCTAGCATTTCAAATATATATAATACTCATCATTAAATAATAGTGTTTTTAAAAACACGTTTCAACTTTGGGAGTAGAATTTGTGTGAATAAGACGAAAAAGTTTTCAAATATTAGTAGAATATTTATATTTTCATATTGACTGAGTAGGTTGCTTAGTGACTAAGTAATCAGGTAAAACACTGCCGCATGTTTGTTATTCTACATTTTAGAGCATCTATAACACTCATCATTTGCATATTACCGTTTAGACACTGGATCCGCCCCAATAAGATCAAGAAAGTTTCAAAATATAAGTGAAACTTTGATGTTTGCATCAAATAAGTAGGTTTCTTGGTGCTCAAGTAATCAGGTAAAACACTGCCGCATGTTTGGAACTCTACCATTTCAAATACATATAATACTCATCATTAAATAATAGTGTTTTTAAAAACACATTTCTACTTTAAGAGTAGAATTTTGTGAATAAGACGAAAAAGTTATCAAATATTGGTAGAATATTCATATTTTCGTACTGACTGAGCATGTTGCTTAGTGACTAAGTAATCAGGTAAAATACTGCCGCATGTTTGCTATTCTACATTTTAAAGCAGCTATAACACGAATCATTTTCATATTACCGTTTGGACCCTGGATTTGCGCCAATAAGATCAAGAAAGTTTCAAAATATAAGTGAAACTTTGATGTTTGCATCGAATAAGTAGGTTTCTTGGTGCTCAAGTAATCAGGTAAAACACTGCTGCATATTTGAAACTATACCATTTCAAATACATATAATACTCATCATTAAATAATGTGAAAATTAGGCACACATCCCTAAAAGCAAACTTAATTAGGCTCACATCCTCCCCTTTAGAAACATATAAATTTCATCCCTAATTTCAAATAGCCGCACGTTTTTTTACAGAACTACCCTTTTTTACATAATACACGCCGTCATTTATGTATTTTGAAAAAGTATTAGGGTTTTATTTTTTTTTCCAGTATCATATTGTTTTGTTTCATGGCGGCGCCACCATCGTTCCCAATTTTCTCTTTCCGTCGATCTAAAATTTACGGTGCTCAGAATTTGTTCAGCAATTAAATGACGTCCATCCTTGATTAATATATTGATTGTTTATTCTTCAAGGTAATTTATACTTTTTGATTATTTTTATTTTGTACGGTTATCAATTTTTGTTCGATCTCTGTTATTTGATTAATCTAATCTGAGCCTAATTGTACAGACTTGACGATTGACAATATTGTATATAGTTTTAGTGTTATTACAGATCCCTCCGATTTATTTGTTTAGGTTGGCAATATATTTGTTCACATATTCTGAATATGTGTATATAAATATGCATAATTTGTTAGTATTTGCATAAAAATATGCAACTATTGTTATAACTGGTGTATACGGATGAGCATATATTCAGGATTACTCGATCTTTGTTGATTGATTAATATGATCTTCTTTATTTGTACAGTTTTGTTGATGAATTGTTTATTAATTATTGTACAAAGTTTTAACGTTATTATAGATCGTTCAGTTTTATTTATTAAATTTTCACTATATTTATGTATAAAAATATGCATAAGTTGTGAATATGTGCATACTAATATGCAGATATTGTTAAAACATGTGTATTACGCTTTGCATATATTCTTAATATGAGCATACTAATATGCAAATATTGTTAAAACACGTGCTTGTGCTTTTTTTAACTATAATTTTACACTATTGTGAATATGTTCGGAATATTTGCACACGTGTGTGTATGTGTCAACATTATTTCCGAGCTTTCCTAAGTTTATCCAGAATGTTTGCACATATTTGTGCATATATTCAGAATGCTTGCACACTTGTGCGCACATATTTATAACTTTTTTATATTTATTAACTTTTCACTTCTTATTACAGAGACCTATCCTAGAAGATGTTCATGTGCTAGATGTTGAAAAAGAGGGAGCATTATTAATTATGAAGTAGCTGTAATTACGAAAACAAACCTAGTGATTAAAACGGTGTAAAGCGGTGTTTATATACATTAATACAATGTCGACTGATATTTTATTTTCGAACTGGTGGATATGATTATGTAGTTTCTAAATTGAATTAATTTGTTATTTTATGTATTAAATTGAGTTGTTCTAATTGCTTATGACAGTATGAAATGTTGTGTTCTTCTGTGCATTTATTCATAATATTTTGCATACTTATATGCATTTTTTCAATATACTTGCTTACGTAACAGCAAATATATGCATAATTACTCCAACAGACGATGATGTTTTTTTCAAACTTACCTGTACGTAAGTATTACTTCTAGTTGCATACATATATGCAAATGCTCTAAATTTTTTATCTATGAAATTTTTTGAATACTTGCATACACCTATGCATTTTTTCAAAAATAATTGCTTACATAACAGCAAATATTTGCAGTATTAATCAACTATCTGATGTTGTCTTTGATGTTTAAAATTCTATCTGTATGAACAGAACTGCAAAAGTATTACATAATATGTAACAGGAAAACTGCAAACAAATAAATGTGAATATGTAGGCTTATAAATGCAAACATTTATTCACATATGCACTAAATAGGCAAAGTTGATATAGATATGCAGTATAAGTGCATATATCTATGCAACTATACATAATAATTGCATATTTCTACCCAACTATATAGGATAAATGCGTAACTAAAGATTCTGAATAATAATAACTGTTAAAAACACAGAATTATCATTTAAATACTGAACTAAATTTAAATCAACACGAAAAAATTCACAACAGTTTACGCTACAAGATATGCAGTACAATTGTACGTACATATGCATTATTGTAGCATATCTGCACATGTATATGCAACTGAATTCATTAATCGCATAATATACTAACTTAACAAAATTTTGCATCATATTATGCAAGTATTCTAAAAGTTTACACAAGTTTATGCAAATTTTCTAACCCTCTATATTTGATATTGTTAAGTTAATGAAAATTTAGTATACAAATATGCAATTAATATGAATATCTGCATACATTTACTGAAGAATATTTTTTAACCATTCTACAAAAAATTTATAAATTCTACAAAAATGCATACATTAAATATGTATACGGTCGAATTTTTAATGATACTTGCATAAATATATGCACATTTTCTTCAAACTTGCACAAAATTATGCAAATATTACTCAAATAACCTAGGAATCATTTTTTTTTCTTAAAACTACAACTGTGTGATATCTTATTATGCAATTATTTCACTTAGTTGCATAAATGTATGCAACTTTATGTAATATTTGTATCTAATTGTTTGGTTTTTCATAAAAAAAAAAAAAAAAAGTCAGAGACAAAAGACTTACAGGATTTATTAGCATAAAAACCTTGAAAATTCACCGTGTAATGGCAATAAAGATTTGAACTTACAAAACTTATTTATATAAGGATTGAAGAAAAACTCACCGAAGCAACGACATATATAAATACACAAGTGGTTATAATACATGCATATAAGTTTAATAATTGTACATACATATGCATTTTTGTAGCATATCTGCACATGTATATGCAACTGAATTCATTAATCGCATAATATACTCACTTAACAAAATTTTGCATTATATTATGCAAGTATTCTAAATGTTTACACAAGTTTATGCAAATTTTCTAACCCTCTATATTTAACATTGTTAAGTTAATGAAATTTTAGTATACAAATATGCAATTAATATGAATAACTGCATATATTTACTGAAGAAAATTTTCCAACCATTCTACAAAACATTTATAAATTCTACAAAAATGCATACATTAAATATGTATACGGTCGAATTTTTAATGATATTTGCATAAATATATGCACATTTTCTTCAAACTTGCACAAAATTATGCAAATATTACTCAAATAAACTAGGAATCATTTTTTTTTTCTTCTTAAAACTACAACTGTGTGATATCTTATAAACTAAATTTACTAAAATGTGCATACCTGTATGTATCTTTTTATCAAGCAATCAGACAAAAATCATATATAATATATGTACATATGTATGCACATATCCAGAATATATGCATATAAATATGCAGATTTTATTGTTATTTTGCTGAATTGTTTAATTCTGAAATTCCAACGTGCTTCTATTACGAATAAATGCATTCAAACATTTAATTCATAAGCGTGCTTGCTTACAATCATACAGAACGAAAAAAACAATTAGCTTAATAACTTTTTTCGCTGTTTCTTGTACTTGAATATGTCGACAGCAAAGCAAAACAGGACGTTTTTGATTTTTATTGATCCCGAATTCTGCAAAGTCGTGGAATTTGGGTTTTGAGCGAGATAGAAGAGCGATCGGACTGAGTACATGTCTACAAATAGGTTCTGGAGTGATCTACGGTTTTGTAGAATTGTAGGTTTAGGGATTTGAGCAGTTGATAGGAGCGATCGACTGAGTACTCTTTTTTTTTTAGCGACATGATTTGAGCGAGATGATAGGAGCGGTAGATTGAGTAATCTTTTTTTTTTTTTTTTTTTTGAGCGAGATTTTTTGAGCGAGATGATAGGAGCGATAGCTGCGTAAGGGTACATCAGGAATTTGTTGAGCGGAAATTCAAAAACAGGGACGTATTCTTTATTTTTTTTATCACCGGGTTTTTTTTATATTTTGAAACTTAATAGGGACCTGTAAAAAACGCACCCTTAAATAATTGTGTTTTTAAAAACACGTCTCGACTTTGGGAGTAGAATTTTTGTGAATAAGACGAAAAAGTTTTCAAATAGTAGTAGAATATTCATATTTTCATATTGACCGAGCAGGTTGCTTAGTGACTAAGTAATCAGGTAAAACACTGCCGCATGTTTGCTATTCTACCTTTTAAAGCAGCTATAACACGCATCATTTGCATATTACCGTTTGGACCCTGGATCCGCGCCAATAAGATCAAGAAAGTTTCAAAATATAAGTGAAACTTTGATGTTTGCATCGAATAAGTAGGTTTCTTGGTGCTCAAGTAATCTGGTAAATCACTGCTGCATGTTTGAAACTCAACCATTTCAAATACATATAATACTCATTATTAAATAATAGTGTTTTTAAAAACATGTTTCGACTTTGGGAGTAGACTTTGTGTTAATAAGATGAAAAAAAATTCAAATATTAGTAGAATATTCATATTTTCATATTGACTGAGCAGGTTGCTTAGTGACTAAGTAATCAGGTAAAACACTGCCGCATATTTGCTATTCTACATTTTAAAGCATCTATAACACGCATCATTTGCATATTACCGTTTGGACCCTAGATCCGCGACAATAAGATCAAGAAAGTTTCGAAATATAAGTGAAACTTTGATGTTTGCATCGAATAAGTAGGTTTCTTGGTGCTCAAGTAATCAGGTAAAACACTGCCGCATGTTTGAAAATCTACCATTTCAAATACATATAATACTCATAATTAAATAATAGTGTTTTTAAAAACACGTTTCGACTTTGGGAGTAGAATTTGTGTGAATAAGACGAAAAAGTTTTCAAATATTAGTAGAATATTCATATTTTCATATTGACTGAGCAGG
The DNA here is from genome assembly GCA_030737875.1 of Allium sativum. Lineage (NCBI taxonomy): Eukaryota > Viridiplantae > Streptophyta > Magnoliopsida > Asparagales > Amaryllidaceae > Allium > Allium sativum. The sequence goes on along the minus strand of JASFAX010000022.1, from coordinate 26,877,840 downwards.
TTGCTTAGTGACTAAGTAATCAGGTAAAACACTACCGCATATTTGCTATTACACATTTTAAAGCATCTATAACACTCATCATTTGCATATTACCGTTTGGAACCTGGATCCGCGCTTATAAGTTCAAGAAAGTTTCAAAATATAAGTGAAATTTTGATGTTTGCATCGAATAAGTAGGTTTCTTGGTGCTCAAGTAATCAGGTAAAACACTGCCGCATGCTTGGAACTCTACAAATTCAAATACATATAATACTCATCATTAAATAATAGTGTTTTTAAAAACACGTTTCGACTTTGCAAATAGAATTTGTGTGAATAAGACGAAAAAGTTTTCAAATATTAGTAGAATATTCATATTTTCATATTGACTGAGCAGGTTGCTTAGTAACTAAGTAATCAGGTAAAACACTGCTGCATGTTTGCTATTCTACCTTTTAAAGCAGCTATAACACGCATCATTTGCATATTACCGTTTGGACCCTGGATCCGCGCCAATAAGATCAAGAAAGTTTCAAAATATAAGTGAAACTTTGATGTTTGCATCGAATAAGTAGGTTTCTTGGTGCTAAAGTAATCTGGTAAAACACTACCGCAGGTTTGAAACTCTACCACTTCAAATCCATATAATATAAATCATTAAATAATAGTGTTTTTAAAAACACGTTTCGACTTTGGGAGTAGAATTTCTGTGAATAAGACGAAAAAGTTTTCAAATATTAGTAGAATATTCATATTTTCATATTGACAGAGCAGGTTGCTTAGTGACTAAGTAATCAGATAAAACACTGCCGCATGTTTGCTATTCTACATTTTAAAGCATCTATAGCACTCATCATTTGCATATTACCGTTTGGACCCTAGATCCGCGACAATAAGATCAAGAAAGTTTCAAAATATAAGTGAGACTTTGATGTTTGCATTGAATAAGTAGGTTTCTTGGTGCTCAAGTAATAAGGTAAAACACTGCCGCATGTTTGAAACTCTACCATTTCAAATACATATAATACTCATCATTAAATAATAGTGTTTTTAAAAACAGGTTTTGACTTTGGGAGTAGAATTTGTGTGATTAAGACGAAAAAAATTCCAAATATTAGTAGAATATTCATATTTTCATATTGACTGAGCAGGTTTCTTAGTGACTAAGTAATCAGGTAAAACACTCCGCGTATTTGTTGTTCTACATTTTAAAGCATCTATAACACTCATCATTTGCATATTACCATTTGAATCCTGGATCCGCGCCAATAAGATCAAGAAAGTTTCAAAATATAAGTGAAACTTTGATGTTCGCATCGAATAAGTAGGTTTTTTAGTGCTCAAGTAATCAGGTAAAACATTGCAGCATTTTTGAAACTCTAGCATTTCAAATATATATAATACTCATCATTAAATAATAGTGTTTTTAAAAACACGCTTCATGTAACAACCCGCAATTTAGGGCCAATTTAAAAAATTTTATTTTAAATAATTTTGTTAAGAAAATGAGTCAGAAATTAAAAATTCTATTTTTAATTAAATTATTTTATCAATAATGGATGAAATATTAAGTTTATTATTTTAATTCTATTCTGAACTTAAATTTCATGGTAATTCCAAATTTTAATTTCCAACTTGGAGAAATTATATAAAATTAGTTTTAAATCGAAATTGGGCGAACCAAGAAACACTGGTGACATTCATTTCATATGTAAAGTTATTTCACGTTAATTACAGCCTTATAGCCTTGCCTTTAAAGCCAAAATCATGATGCTTATTTTCTCTTACAACTTTTGAATTCTTAATTCTTAAACTAACATCCCTTTTTCTCTCCTTTTATTGTCTCTCTCCAAAAGCAAATCTACTCCATGTGTGTATATTTAATTATTTTTGCATGAGCATTGAATAGGTTGGTCTAAAATATTAGGTGGACTCTAAATAAATTATGGTAAAGATGTCATTATGTTATAATATGTAGTGTTGGATAAACATATCATTATGTTACAATTTTTCATTGTTATATTAAAAGAAAAAAAAATTGTTGTCTTTAATACTTCCCTTTTTCTATCCAAAGTGTGAACCATTTCATAAATTTATAAATAAATGTGATTTACATTAATAAACGATTGAATATTTAGGTTGTCTAAAAAATAAATAGAAAACAAAACTTATTACTGTTATTAATTATTTTGATCTTGTAATTTGATTTATAGAAGAAAAATATATGCTTATATTCAACATTCCAAATATAACATGTACATTTATTTATTTGAACAAAGTATCCACTTTTAAAGGCAATTGTAAACATAAGCTCAGCTTAATTATTTTGCCAGAATTAACGTTATTAACTTGAGTCGATTATGAAAGTAAAAACTACAAATTTAGAATTGTTGGATATTAAATTTACAATATACTAGAGGTACAATTTAGAACTTGGACTTTCTATTTAATTTGAATGTAGTGTTCATTCTAGAATTTAAAAGCATAATGTGAATATAACATCAATATTTACGATGCTAATAAATGGTAAGCCATTTGGAATATTTGACATTAGAACGAGTAAAAAAACAGAAAAGAATCAATTTTTAACTAAGTTCTGTTTAATGATTTATTAAACAAAGAATCTATTCGCATAGTAATATATGGTTAAGATTAATTTATTACAGATCAAACCATTGAGTACAAATGGTAATTAAACATTGAATTAACATAAATATTGGTGATTAATTTTGCAAGCCGTTTATCACGTTATTTATGGTACAAATTGTGATATAATTAATGTAATGAAAGAGAAGGATGAATTTTTGGAGGGTGAAATTGAATTAATATATATATATATAAAAAGTATATATAATGCACATTTATGAAAGGAATGCGTAATGAAAGGAAATAAAATAAAATCGCGCAATCACTTCTATATTTTTCGTTACTATTTAATTTACAGTGTATGACGGGTAAGTTTATAATGTTCAGATAATACCATAAAACAACGTTGTTAATTCATGTGTTAGCCTAACACATTGTCCATAGAAAACAAATCCAATTTTTCATTAGTGTGCATTAATTTTCTTTTGTTTTTAATTCATGCATGTTCCTACAGATACGTTTTCTAATTCAAAATCTTTCTTCTTATTCCTTCCTTTGGCATTAATGACAAATGGAATATTATTTCTAGAATCAAATCTTGGCAATATAATTTTCAAAGGTGCAAGGCAACAAAGGAAATGCATTCATGGTTTTAAATGGAAGAGTAATGCAGCATTAATTCCTTGCTCCTTATTTCTCATCTTCCTTTTTCTTTATTTGTTTTTTTTTCCTTTTCTTTGTAAATCCCTTCTCTATCCACTATAGCATTTTTATATAAAGAACTAAAAAAAATGGATATGAATAATAACACAAAGGTTATTATTTAAATATGTTAAAATTGGACAAGGGGTTTTACGGGCCTTAATTGGCTAATTGAATAATTAATTAATCTATATAAGTACTTCCTACACCTTCTTTCTCCAAACCCAAATTCTCCAAATTATTTTTCAATCGCCTCAATCAAAAAAAAAAAAAAAGAAACGATGGCGGAATCCTCCATTACTCCCCCTCCAAGGCCGACCAGACCCCGCCCTCCGATCACCTCCTCGTCCACTGTGCTGGTCGGAATTTGAAGCCCTAGAGGCTGTGGGTGTCTCGAAGTGGCCGCCTCCGTTTCCAGAACATGAAGAAGGAATTGGACGATTTCAAGTGCGTTGGACTCGAGTCGAAAAATACTTCGCGATGGGACTGACTAGACGTTATTCTGAACAAGTTGATTTTTGAGGAAAATTTCAGAACTGATAGACAAGAACAATAGCAGTTGGGATTTTTGGTAAAATTAAACGCGGTTTAATTTTATTAAAAACAAGGTGAGAATCCTTCTTTTATTTAGATAATTAATTATTTTAATTTAATTATGTGGTGATTGAAATGCTGAGATTGTGATTGTATATTGTGATTTACTAATCTGCGATGTGATGATGTTTGTATATAATTATTGCTGAAATATGTGGTGATGTCTGTGATGACTACTTTATCTAGATCTGAAATTTGTGATGTAGTTCGTAATAAAGTTCCCCTCTTTATTTTATTTTTATTTTCTATTAAAAATTTAATCTTAAATTTTGTATACAAAATAAATGAAAAAAAATCTTGTTTGTTTATTTTTGTTTGTTAAACAAAAAGACATTTTTTTTACTTATTTTTGTTGTAAAACAAAAAGGAACAATTTTTACATTATTTTTGTTGTAAAACAAAAAGGATAATTCTAACATTATTTTGTTGTCAAAATTAAAAGGGACAAATTTGTTTACAAAATAAAAGACATATTTTTGATGTATATTTTGGTTACCAAATAAGGGACAAAATTTGTTTACAAAACAAAGGACATTTTTACTTAATTTGGTTGTTGAAACAAAAGAACATTTTTACATAATTCGTTTGTTAAAAATAAAAAGAATAACTTTTTATGTCTTTGTTTTAAAAATAAAAAGAATAACTTTTATGTTTCTTTTGATTAACAAAGTAAAAGACCACTTTTTATGTTTCTCTTGTTAAAAATAAAAAGACCAACTTATATATTTTCTTTTGTTGATAAAGTCAAAATACCAATTTTTATGTCGCTTTTGTTAACATAATAGAATGTAAGTTTAACCTTTACTTTTATGTATAAATAAAATGTGAATTTAAATCTTCATTTGCAAATAAAGGTGAAGTTGGGACCGTTATTGTGATTCATCAAAAAAAAAAAATATAAAATACACCAAAAACCATAAGTGTGTTAATTTGTATGTTATGACACCAAAGCCATAAGTGTGTTATTTTGTATGTTGTGACACCAAAACATCAATGTATTATTTTGAATGTTATGACGCTAAAATCACCGTCGTGTTTAATTTAGTTGAGACGACATTAAAGTCATCGTCATGTTGCAAAATTGCAATGAATCATATGTTAGCATTCAAAATATAAATAAATTGCTATGTTTGTCGCATTAGAGTTTGCGCACAAAAATATATTTTATGTAAAAACATATATAGTTAAATTGCTATTTTTGTTGCATTAGAGTTTGCGGACAAAAATATGCTTTATGTAAAAATAAACATAGTCAAATTATTATTTTTGTCGCATTAGAGTTTGCGGACAAAAATATGCTTTATGTAAAAATAAACATAGTCAAATTGTTATTTTTGTCGCATTAGAGTTTGCGGACAAAAATATGCTTTATGTAAAAATAAACATAGTCAAATTGTTATTTTTGTCGCATTAGAGTTTGCGGACAAAAATATGCTTTATGTAAAAATAAACATAGTTAAATTGTTATTTTTGTCGCATTAGAGTTTGCGAACAAAAATATGCTTTATGCAATAACATACATTAGTTAAATTATTATTTTTGTCGCATTAGAATTTGCGGACAAAAATATGCTTTATGTAAAAATAAACATTTAGGTAAATAGAAAATGTGAGAAAACAAAATATCCATTTTGTTTAAATAGAATTAATGAAATAGTAAGATAAGAATTAAAGAATTATATTTTTCAATGTAATTAGAAAGGAATAAAAAGAAATACATTATTCAATATAAAGAAAAAGAATGCTTAAACCCGAGGTTGGATTGAGTTGTGATGTAAATCTGCCCGGACCTGCCCGGCTGTCCAGTAGTCACAACAATACCTATCCAATGTGAGAGGTTAAGGCATATATATTAATTTTCTAAATTTACATTTTATATATGTAAATTACTTCAAAATATTTATGATAAATAAATAAAATGTAGACAAAGGAAAACATATATTTACATTAGATAAATAAAAGATTGAATAAATTACATTCTTTTTTATGTAATTAAAAGAATATATTTTACACTGTAAAGAAAATTACATTTTATGTAATTATGATTATAAGAAATAAAATTACGTTTTTATGTAATTAAGATTAAATAGAATATAAAGAACAAATATGTGAATAAGAATTTATTTACATTTTCCTATGTAAATAAAAGGAATAAAAATAATAATTATGTGAATAAGTATTTATTTACATTTTCTTATGTATATAAAAAGAACCAATTTGTAAATAGTAATTATTTACATTTTCTAGGTAAATAGTAAAAAGAAAGGTTAGAAAAGAATTAACATAAGATATTCTTTTATGTTAAAAAGAAATATTAGAAAAAGGATTAAAGAACTACATTTTTCAATGTAATTAGAAAAGAATTTAAGAATTACACTTTTCAATGTAAAGAAAAGAAACAAAGGAATTTACATTTGTTCAATGTAAATAAAGGATTTAATAAAAGTACATTTCCAATGTAAGTAATATATATATATATATATATATATATGTTTTACATTGTAAATAAAATTACATTTCTATGTGATCAAGATTATAAGAACAAATATGTGAATAAGGATTATTTACTTTTTTTTTTGTAAATAAAAGGTATTAAAAGAATAATTATGTGAATAATATTTATTTACATTTTCTTATGTAAATAAATAAGATAAAGGAAAAGGTACATTTATTTATAATTAGTGTAAATAAATATAGTAAAAGAAAAGGTAAACATTTATTTACAAATAGTGTAAATAAATAAGAAAAGAAATTAGAAACATTTATTTATAAATAATGTAAATAAATAAGATAAAAGAAGTAGAGAAATATTTATTTACATTTAGTTAAATAAATAAGGAAAAGAATAGAATAACATTTATTTACATTTAGGTAAATAAATAGGAAATAAATTAAAAGGATATATAAAGCATAATTTATTTATAATTTGAGTAAATAAAATATAGAAAGAATATAATTTATTTACATTTAGGTAAATAAAACAAAATATAGAAAAAGTATAATTTATTTACATTTAGTGTAAATAAAACAGAGATATTAAAAGTGATATTTTTATCGTCATTTCAGAAGCGATAAAAAGAATAGACTTTTATAGTTGAAACCGCCAAACGATTCATATTTATATTTATATAAATATAAATTATAAATTTAACGAATCACGCACGGTAGTTCGCGTATCGACATTCTTAACTTCAAACAGTTATACCGAAAGATCCGACCGTCGGATTTTCCCAAAACTGGAACCGTTAGGACCACTTTGGGAAGATCTTTCCAACGATATAGATTTCATCAAAATCCAACGGTTAGATTTTAAGATATGTTTAAATCAAATATGGTTGAAAACAGCGCCAGGGTCGCCCATTAACCCGAAGCGTCGTTAAATTAATTTAAGCTATTTTTATATAAATAAAAGTAGCGATAGGTCGTTATTAAATACCAATAACGATATGAAATGATTTCAAATTATATATATACGAGAATCATTTGAAAAGACCGAGTTCAATCTCATTTCAAATGATTATACGACGTTGTAAGTCGAAGATTTAAAGACGGTGATTGAAGACCGACGATCTTCACATCGAATGGATGTGTTGCCTCTGAGACCCATGAGAGGAGTAGCTACCTTGAAAGGGCTTCAGTGGTGGCCGTTCGGACGAAGTGTTGATTTGTACGGATTTGACTTTCGCTCAGACCCAGGGCATAAGTTTATAAATGGAATGTATGTCTGACGTTGTAGTCCTTTATACTATATTCGTTGATCTCTCTTAATATATATCTGTTCGGTGGTTAACACTCTTCTCTGAGACGTACGAGCTTAGAGGTTATATATTGGTAGAAATCAATGGTATAGTATGGACTGACAATGTGGCATACTAAGATGCATTAATCAAGGCTTTTGTTGAAAAGCAGGCCTTGTGGTTGATGATCAAAGCACAGTCTATTTAGGCATAGCTTTGTGTATATCGTGACTTCGCGAGCCTCACAGCCCGGTAGAGTCTAAAACGGGAGAAGGGAAAGCAGGGAGTGCACACGTTTCTCTCTAGCTAGAGTGGTGCCAGGGACCTACCAGCGCTGGCATTTATTCATTGTGGTTGTTGGATTTTTCGAGGCCTCGGTTTATGCGGTCGCCACTGGCCGTATTATAGGTCCAAAAGGACCGGGAAGCGTGTGTTCAGGAATTGCCAATCCATTAAGCGTTAACGTATGGACCGGCCCTGCAGGATCCAAGGGTTGGACAGAGTACCAATCCTGGGGCATTGCTAGAGTGTCTCGAATCGGTAAGGATCTCCTCCCTAGCCTTGACTCAGATGGAAACCCAAATTTCCAATACGACATCACGCGGTTTTGATTGTATACCTATATATGGCGACATAGTGGGATGGGGCACTCATGTCGTCTAGGATTAATACATTTACTTTGATGTATTTCAAATTGGTTGCACACTATTATTATATAATACCGTGTTTATCGTATCAAGCATCTTTTGATCATTATAAGGTAAAACCCTATCCTCTGGCTTGCGTGACATTGTGTGATGTGACCTGGGTCTTATAATGGTTTCATTTTTTTCAAAAAGACATTGCGTTATTCTACGATTTACTTTACTTTATGCACCGACAATCCATTGGAATAAAACCCGTTCCGCATTAGCGGCATGGTCCTTGGATTTGTCTTATTAGTTAAATTAGTTTAGAATTCTCACACCAGTCCCATGACTGACTCGTAGTTTGTTTCACTTTGCAAACTCGGGTGCCCTCTTTTCCACACGGGCAGTCGAGTAGCTTTTTACAGATATCTCTCTTTTTAGCAGGATTCTGGATCAAAGCCTAAAGCTGTGTCCAGAGCTTAGAAGTCTTCCGCTGTTTAATGTATTAAATCTGTTGTAATTTATCTTCCGCTGTAGTCTACTTTATTTGTACTCTGATATTCTGTACTCTGATGTAACATTATTGTAATGTAATAAAAGTCTGCTGTTATTGTTCTGATGTATTGTATTCCCAAAGTTAACGTATGCGAGTTTTGAACGGTCTTGGTCGATTTTGCGATCGATTAAGGTCGGGAAAAATCCGTGTCGTTACAGTTGGTATCAGAGCTCTGGTTAGCTCAAATCTTTGGGATACAACTCGTTAGAACTAAAACAAAAGACTCATCAGAGATTGGATTAGTAATGTCCAATAAGAATACTCATTAGAGATAGGATCAGCAGTATCCTAGAATGAGAATACTCATTAGAGATGGGGTTAGTAATGCCCTAGAATGAGTTCAGAGTGATAAGCTTATAATTAACGTATTTTGATTATATATATAATCCTATTTTAGAAAATATGTTTTTAAATATATAAAAGTATATATATTTGATAAGTTAGCCAACAAATGAAATTAATAATATTAAAATTAAAAATTTAGTTAGTTAATTTAACTACCTTTAGCTTAGTTCCTTTTCGAGGACGAAAAGATTTTAAGTGGGGGAGACTGTAACAACCCGCAATTTAGGGCCAATTTAAAAATTTTTATTTTAAATAATTTTGTTAAGAAAATGAGTCAGAAATTAAAAATTCTATTTTTAATTAAATTATTTTATCAATAATGGCTGAAATATTAAGTTTATTATTTTAATTCTATTCTGAACTTAAATTTCATGGTAATTCCAAATTTTAATTTCCAACTTGAAGAAATTATATAAAATTAGTTTTAAATCGAAATTGGGCGAACCAAGAAACACTGGTGACATTCATTTCATATGTAAAGTTATTTCACGTTAATTACAGCCTTATAGCCTTGCCTTTAAAGCCAAAATCATGATGCTTATTTTCTCTTACAACTTTTGAATTCTTAATTCTTAAACTAACATCCCTTTTTCTCTCCTTTTATTGTCTCTCTCCAAAAGCAAATCTACTCCATGTGTGTATATTTAATTATTTTTGCATGAGCATTGAATAGGTTGGTCTAAAATTGTGACGGCAAGGAATCTCGCTCGGTCCGAACCAGTCGCTAAACCGACCCAGACCGTTCGAAACGCCCTATCGTTTGAGAACACGACAAAACAGAACGCATACAGAAGAACATTTCATTGTATATTACAACAATGCATCAGATTACAAGAATATACAGAGTATAAATGAATATTACACAGAAATATCAGAGATTTAAATTACATTTAAATACATAGCAGCGGAAAATAATACAATACACAACTAGAATGAGATATACGGATACAAAGCTTTCCGGATATCGTTCCAGCTGTAAACCAGGATCCTGTGAATATAAATCTGCAAAACCAAAACTACTAGCTGCCCGTGTCAAAATAAGGGCACCCAGAGTTTAGGTTAAAACAATAAACTCCAGGTCAGTCATGTGACTGGTGTGAGAACTAAAACAGTTATTAATCTTTATTTTAAATCATTAGGTAAATCAAGGGACCACGCCGTATAACACGGAACGGGTTTCCTCCCAAGAATACCAGTGCATAAAACAAACAGCGCAATGCTAAATAAAGAAAAATGAAGCTGTTATAAGACCCAGGTCCTATCACACAATGCAACGCAAGCCGGGGGATAGGGTTTTTACCTTATAACAGCCAAAGAATGCTTGATACGTTTAAAACAAATCATTTGATACTATAATAAGTGCATAGTGTATAAAACAACTTCAAATCATAAGTATCAATCATAGGCGGCATGAGTGCCCCATCCCACTATGTCACCATATATAGGTTTACATATAAAACCGCAAAGTCACGTATTTGGAAATTGGATTTCCGTCTATGAACCGAGGCAAAAGATAGTCCTCAACCGATTCGAGACTGCCTAGCCCGAGTCTCAGGATCAGAACGCATCGACCCTTGGAGCGACAGGGCCGGTCCACACGGAGTGGATTAAAAATGCCTGAGCACTACGTTTCGCCGCCCTTTGGGGCGTAAGCGAGCCAACTAAATGACTCCATCGGTTCGAGAACGACCGATCAATCCGAGGCGCCTCGCAACAGCAACAACCACATAAGTCAAACTCGTCAGGGCGTGTAAAACCACTGACGCCACTTCTAGCTAGGAGGAAACGCAGGCCCTCCCTGAGGTCCGTCTCCCTTTTTGGTTCATACCTAGTGTGAAACACGCGAGGTAAACGTTACACAAAGCTACGCCACAAAGGCCGTGCTTTGATCATCAACCACAAGACTTTGCTTTTCAACAGAAGCCTTGATCATTTGCATCTTAGCATGCCACATAGGCAAACCATCCTATGCAACCGATATCAGTCACACAGAATGAAATCCGATGTCAGACACACAGTCCATTTACAAGTCCGTTCTAGGTCTGAACGAAACCGGAGGCACCTAGTACCCCGCATATCCATCGATCTCCAAGTACGTCTGGACGATCACCAACTGTTTCCATCTTCTTGGGTGTACAGCCCAATCAAGATCATCAGCTATCACCCAAACGACGTGAAGACCTCCGGTCTTCGACCATCGTCTTCATCTTCGACTTATCGTCGTATCAGTTATTCAGAATGGGATAAACCCGGTCTTTCCGAATAACTCGCGTATATTTTAAATAAGTGTTACACAAACACAACATACGCCTCATTCCAATTCATTAGTCACTAACCGTAAATTAATCAAGAGAATAATTCCCCAAATATTAACCCCGAAGGCCGAAACCAACATCAGATCAATATTCAGAAAACCATTCTGCTTGGCCAACCGACAGTTAGTTTCTAAATTTCACATTCAAATCTAATTAAAGATTTAACTATCGCCTGGAGCAAAACTGGTGATACTCCATTCTCGATCTTTTCAATCTAATTAAAGATTCATTAAAACTCCACTTAGTTTTAATCATTATCTGGGTTAAAGAATCAGTGTCATTTAAAACACGATTCACGATAAACCCAAAATCACATTCCATTAATTATCGGGTTAAAGAACAAGTGTTATTTAAAACACTGTTCACGATAAACCCAAAAATCAATACCAATTCAATTCCAATTAAATATCATTTAATTGGTACACTTCATTAAATCTAAATAAAAAGATTTAATCTTTTCTCAACTGGGTTCAAGAACAGTGTTAGTGAAGACACCATTCACGACAAACCCAAATCACATTCGATATTCAATACAAGGCTCTGAATAGAAAATATATCGGCTTATATTCAATATCGAATTCTACGACTAACAAATGTCGTATTGGAAATAACGATACAAATATGTATCTTTCAAATTTCCATAACAACACCTGTAATATCACGAATTCCAACATCGAAATATTCCGAAGACAATTTCGATTCAAATCCACTCCAATGCAATCATTGGACATTTTGGTTATTTTCAAAACCCTTTTCAAATTCAATTTATTTATTTAAAAATAAATAGAATTATAATTCTAGTTCAAAACTAGTTCATTTCGATAAAAATCTATTTTTATCTTTTCAAATATGGAGTTTTTCATCCCAAACTTTCCCAAATCATTTCTTAAGATTTTACACAAATTATTACTATTTTTAATAATTTTATCAAGGCCCGTACAGTCGATTTCCATTAACGGCCATCGAACTGCACTTACAGCGACCTTTTTCGAATTTGATTTGGACGTATCTCCAAATCCAACCGTTAGATTTCAAATTTCTAACATTCATTAGAAAGCTCTTTTCGATACGAACCCAATCCAGTTTTAGGAGAATCCGACGGTCGGATCTCCCGCAATGTCCGTTTGAAATAAATGGTCGAAATTCACGAACTGCCGCGGCGCGGCGCGTTCTATTCAGGCCATTATATTATATATATATTATATATAATATATACTTCGTCGATTTCTATTTAAAACGAATTATATAAATAGTTTTAAATTCGTTTCAAAAGCAATTTCAACTTCCTTTTCAATTCAAATCAAAATTGAATTCTTCTTTATAAATTCGTTTCAAAATTCATTTCTATTCAATTCAAATTTCAATTCAATTTGAATTCATTTCAATTCGTTTTCAATTCAATTCATTTCGAAATCGTTTTCAATTCAATTCATTTCGAAATCGTTTTCAATTCAATTCATTTCGAAATCGTTTTCCATTCAATTCATTTCGAAATCGTTTTCAATTCAATTCATTTCGAAATCGTTTTCAATTCAATTCATTTCGAAATCGTTTTCAATTCAATTCATTTCGAAATCGTTTTCAATTCAATTCATTTCGAAATCGTTTTCAATTCAATTCATTTCGAAATCGTTTTCCATTCAATTCATTTCGAAATCGTTTCAAAATCGATTCAAATATCATTCACGTCAAAATGACGTCAATCTAATCAACACGGCTTCATATATTCCTTTATTTTCAAATCTTCTATTTCAAATATTTCTTTTTCAAAATAGTCGTTATTATCAAAATATTTCGTTCAACACATGACCAATCTCAATGAATGAGTATTGTCAACACATGAACTTTTATTTTATAATGATAAAGATGTAAGTTTTATTACTAAAATATTTCGTTCAACACATGACCAATCTCAATGAATGAGTACTGTCAACACATGAACTTTTATTTTATAATATTCTTTATTTTTCAAATCGGAATGAGGCCCAATCAATTACCATATAAAGTTAATTATATGGATTTCCATACAACACATGTATATAATAGCATTGAAAAATAATCAACCATCAACCAAAGTGCACTACACTGTATAAGCATCAAATATAGATATTCAACGCTTATAACAGCCTGTCAATCAATCGATCAACATATTTAATCAATCAGGATGAGTGAACTTCAAATTTCATCCTAACACCCGTGTGGGGTTTCAAACAATCAAACACATATTTTTATTCGTGCAGTTGGGCGATGTGTAAAATTTATCGTCCCAATCAATGTCATTCAAATAGGTGTACATAAACAAGCCGTCCGGCTTATAAATGAATATTTTATTTTATTCACTTCACGTTAAAAATTTATATTTTTAACGATAAAACATTTTATTTCAACCTATGAATTTCTATTCAATTCATTTACACAATAAAATGATATTTTTATTTTTCTAACACATTTTAGAAAATTTCGGCTGCATAACGGCACGATACTAGAAACGGGACAAGGCCTAGCCTTATCCCCGGTCTAGTGAAGGCCCACGCCATTCACACATCAATCATATCAATTTTATTATGCAAACCACAAAATTTGGAGTAAGAGTCTAACCTAGCCTTACTCCTTCGCCTTATAACGGCGCACGTCTAATCCTAACCAATTTATCGATTCGATTTTTCACACCACAAACCACATTCAAACCAATATCACAATCAATAACCAAATAGCCAAACAAACAAGTCCATGGTCTGTGGACGATTGTGTCGGGTGCTACTAAGCACCGTCTGCATCCTAGTATATATATATAACTAGAAATAAAATTGAAAGGTGAGAAATTCTCACATTAAGCTATCCTAGCTCCACGGCTCTTCATTTGCAGAAGTCTTCGTCGTTTCGCCTTTTTGTCACCTTCGTTGCTGCTTTCACTACATACGTAAAAATCACATTTTTACTTCGATATTCAATATATAAAAATCGAATTTTTACTTCGATGTTCAATATATAAAAATCGAATTTTTCTATCGAAGTTCAATATATAAAAATTCCATTTTTCTATCGAAGTTCAATATATAAAAATCATATTTTTATTTCGACAATGTAAAAGATTATATTTTCCTTTTCAACAATATAAAAGATTATATTTTCCTTTTCAACAATATAAAAGATTATATTTTCCTTTTCAAATTTTTTTTTTTTAAAAATCAGTTTTCAATTTCTTTTTTAAAAAAAAACAGTTCATAATATTCTAAAAAGAATCAGTTTATATTTTCTTTAAAAATCCAGTTTTAACTCTTTTATAAAAATGCAGTTTTAACTCTTTTATAAAAATGCAGTTTTTATCTTTTTCAAAAATGCAGTTTTTTTCTTTTTTTTAATTCTGTTTTTAAAATCTTTTTAAAATTTCTGTTTTAAAATCTTTTTTAAAATTTCTGTTTTAAAATCTTTTAAAAATTCTGTTTTTAAAATCTTTTTAAAATTCTATTTTTAAAATCCCAAAACAAAAATCAGAAATTAGTTTATAAATTCGAAAATAAAAATCAAAATAAAAATGAAATAGCTCACCGTGGATCTCGAAGTGGAGGAGGCGTTCGTCGGTGGGTTCTGGCGGCGTTCGGAGGTGTCGGGGTTGCGTCGCGACAGGGTGCGGAGGCTTCGACTGGGGTTCGGAGGTGTCGGGGTTGCGTCGCCTGGGTGCGGAGGAGGTCTGACGGAGGACGGCGATCTGGCGGTGGGGCTTCGTCGGCGGCTCGAGCGTCAGGGGGCGGCGCGATTTAGTTTTTTAGGTTTTCTCCCATTTTTTTTCACTTTCTGATTAATGATCGGGGGGGGGGGGGGCAAGGCAGAAAGAAAAGGGGAGGGAATAGGTTTTTTTTTATTATTTTATTTTATTATTTAATTATTAAATTATGCACAAGGGTTGACTTTTACATATGACCTCGAACCGAGGTCCACCGCCTGTCGTCCATAGCGTATTACCCCCATTCCGAACACAATGGAATATGTATCGCAAGCTGATTCGGCTGTTACAATCCGTTTTCGTTTGAATTTACATTTAAATCACTATATTGAATTTTAAACGTACATTTCAAATTACCGGGGTCACATACTAAATAGAAAAATTCCAGAAAAATATTTTCTAGCTTCTTATCTACGATACGGTCCTAACAAAACTAGTTTCGTCGAATTCTGAGACCGTTAGAAAAATGGCCAATTTCCAGTCGATTAAAATCAACTAAAACCGGTCAAATGCGTTTTCCTTTGCCACGCTCACATATGGATTCGAAAAATTATGAAATTTAAAACCTAGCAATAACTTGACATCACGGTCCCAACAAAACTGGTTTCGTCGAAATCCGAGGTCGTTTGCAAAATGTCCATTTTTAAGGGCCTTATATATATAAAAATATATATAAATTCCACAGCGACTATTTCTAATTTTAAACTGGACATATCTTATCATTTCTAAGATGAAATCTTGATTTTTCTGATTCGTTGGAAAGATATCATCAATTAGATTCCATTATTTTTGGTTTCACTAAAATCCGGATTGTTTTGCACCCGGTACATTCAATTGAAGTTTGAAATCGAATTATCGAACTACCGCGCCATTTTCAATTCCTTTTATAATTATATATAATTATTATATATTCTAACGACGACGTATATAATATATACGTTCGAATTATATTCAAAATAAATTTCTCGTCGATATTATTTAAAATAATCTATTTTAAATAATCAAAACTCGCTAAAATTGCAAAAATAAAAATTTCAAACTGGCTCGCATTTTACGGGTTGTTACAATCTCCCCCACTTAAAACTTTTCGTCCCCGAAAAGGAACAAAGTCGAAAGTGGTTTGATTATTCAGCTCTACGATCGATCAGGCTTCCATTCTCCAACTTTTCAGTTTCTGAGAAATTTCAAAATTTCAAAAATTTGGCTAACACCCTAAATTTTTGAAAAATTTCGCCATAACCTCCCCTGCAATGGGAGCATCGGGGAATTTCAAATAGCTTCCCCGGTCCTTCAGATCTCAAAAAGAAAAAGAAAAAGCCAAGCGGCTAGCCAATAGGCTCACAAAATCATCATCACCCAAACAAAACAGGAAATTATGTAGTAAACATGTACCTATTTGTCGGGCAAACAAATTTTATTCCCTGCTCTAGCCTCCTTGCTATTACCTGTTCAAAGATATATATGCATATGCAAGCAAATGCAACCAAATTTCGATACAATTCAATATTTGATTCAATTAGGCTAAATGGTTCAAAATTATCAAACAATTAAACAAGCAACACAAACATCAATCAATTAGTGAATTTAACGTTTCAAATTGATAATTTTGATATATATAAAGAAAATCATGTTTTGATGCCAAATCACAACAATGTATTCTAACTATATAAGTTTTGGTTCTCACACCAGCCTAATGGAAATATATAGAAAATCACACCTTCGAAACACGAACATAAATACTGATGATGTCATGACAATCATCAGTACCATCCTCGGGCGACTAGAGTGTGATGCTATATCTATCCAATATATTAAAACTTCGAATACACGCGGATCAGACGTAGACGCAAAATCTATATATACTGGATTGTCCACATCAATATAAATAAATAATCAAATACGAATAATTGATTTAAATTTTCAAAACAAAAATTTGTTTTCATTTTCAAAAATATACTCTTCACACTCGTTCTAGGATACTACTGATCCCATCTCTAACGAGTCATTCCCGTTGGATATTACTAATCCAATATCTGATGAATTCTTTCATATGGTTCTAATGTGTCTTGTTCTCTGAGCTTTGTAAACGAAAGCTCTGATACCAACTGTGACGGCAAGGAATCTCGCTCGGTCCGAACCAGTCGCTAAACCGACCCAGACCGTTCGAAATGCCCTATCGTTTGAGAACACGACAAAACAGAACGCATACAGAAGAACATTTCATTGTATATTACAACAATGCATCAGATTACAAGAATATACAGAGTATAAATGAATATTACACAGAAATATCAGAGATTTAAATTACATTTAAATACATAGCAGCGGAAAATAATACAATACACAACTAGAATGAGATATACGGATACAAAGCTTTCCGGATATCGTTCCAGCTGTAAACCAGGATCCTGTGAATATAAATCTGCAAAACCAAAACTACTAGCTGCCCGTGTCAAAAAAAGGGCACCCAGAGTTTAGGTTAAAACAATAAACTCCAGGTCAGTCATGTGACTGGTGTGAGAACTAAAACAGTTATTAATCTTTATTTTAAATCATTAGGTAAATCAAGGGACCACGCCGTATAACACGGAACGGGTTTCCTCCCAAGAATACCAGTGCATAAAACAAACAGCGCAATGCTAAATAAAGAAAAATGAAGCTGTTATAAGACCCAGGTCCTATCACACAATGCAACGCAAGCCGGGGGATAGGGTTTTTAACTTATAACAGCCAAAGAATGCTTGATACGTTTAAAACAAATCATTTGATACTATAATAAGTGCATAGTGTATAAAACAACTTCAAATCATAAGTATCAATCATAGGCGGCATGAGTGCCCCATCCCACTATGTCACCATATATAGGTTTACATATAAAACCGCAAAGTCACGTATTTGGAAATTGGATTTCCGTCTATGAACCGAGGCAAAAGATAGTCCTCAACCGATTCGAGACTGCCTAGCCCGAGTCTCAGGATCAGAACGCATCGACCCTTGGAGCGACAGGGCCGGTCCACACGGAGTGGATTAAAAATGCCTGAGCACTACGTTTCGCCGCCCTTTGGGGCGTAAGCGAGCCAACTAAATGACTCCATCGGTTCGAGAACGACCGATCAATCCGAGGCGCCTCGCAACAGCAACAACCACATAAGTCAAACTCGTCAGGGCGTGTAAAACCACTGACGCCACTTCTAGCTAGGAGGAAACGCAGGCCCTCCCTGAGGTCCGTCTCCCTTTTTGGTTCATACCTGGTGTGAAACACGCGAGGTAAACGTTACACAAAGCTACGCCACAAAGGCCGTGCTTTGATCATCAACCACAAGACTTTGCTTTTCAACAGAAGCCTTGATCATTTGCATCTTAGCATGCCACATAGGCAAACCATCCTATGCAACCGATATCAGTCACACAGAATGAAATCCGATGTCAGACACACAGTCCATTTACAAGTCCGTTCTAGGTCTGAACGAAACCGGAGGCACCTAGTACCCCGCATATCCATCGATCTCCAAGTACGTCTGGACGATCACCAACTGTTTCCATCTTCTTGGGTGTACAGCCCAATCAAGATCATCAGCTATCACCCAAACGACGTGAAGACCTCCGGTCTTCGACCATCGTCTTCATCTTCGACTTATCGTCGTATCAGTTATTCAGAATGGGATAAACCCGGTCTTTCCGAATAACTCGCGTATATTTTAAATAAGTGTTACACAAACACAACATACGCCTCATTCCAATTCATTAGTCACTAACCGTAAATTAATCAAGAGAATAATTCCCCAAATATTAACCCCGAAGGCCGAAACCAACATCAGATCAATATTCAGAAAACCATTCTGCTTGGCCAACCGACAGTTAGTTTCTAAATTTCACATTCAAATCTAATTAAAGATTTAACTATCGCCTGGAGCAAAACTGGTGATACTCCATTCTCGATCTTTTCAATCTAATTAAAGATTCATTAAAACTCCACTTAGTTTTAATCATTATCTGGGTTAAAGAATCAGTGTCATTTAAAACACGATTCACGATAAACCCAAAATCACATTCCATTAATTATCGGGTTAAAGAACAAGTGTTATTTAAAACACTGTTCACGATAAACCCAAAAATCAATACCAATTCAATTCCAATTAAATATCATTTAATTGGTACACTTCATTAAATCTAAATAAAAAGATTTAATCTTTTCTCAACTGGGTTCAAGAACAGTGCTAGTGAAGACACCATTCACGACAAACCCAAATCACATTCGATATTCAATACAAGGCTCTGAATAGAAAATATATCGGCTTATATTCAATATCGAATTCTACGACTAACAAATGTCGTATTGGAAATAACGATACAAATATATATCTTTCAAATTTCCATAACAACACCTGTAATATCACGAATTCCAACATCGAAATATTCCGAAGACAATTTCGATTCAAATCCACTCCAATGCAATCATTGGACATTTTGGTTATTTTCAAAACCCTTTTCAAATTCAATTTATTTATTTAAAAATAAATAGAATTATAATTCTAGTTCAAAACTAGTTCATTTCAATAAAAATCTATTTTTATCTTTTCAAATATGGAGTTTTTCATCCCAAACTTTCCCAAATCATTTCTTATGATTTTACACAAATTATTACTATTTTTAATAATTTTATCAAGGCCCGTACAGTCGATTTCCATTAACGGCCATCGAACTGCACTTACAGCGACCTTTTTCGAATTTGATTTGGACGTATCTCCAAATCCAACCGTTAGATTTCAAATTTCTAACATTCATTAGAAAGCTCTTTTCGATACGAACCCAACGGTTCCGGTTTTAGGAGAATCCGACGGTCGGATCTCCCGCAATGTCCGTTTGAAATAAATGGTCGAAATTCACGAACTGCCGCGGCGCGGCGCGTTCTATTCAGGCCATTATATTATATATATAATATATATAATATATACTTCGTCGATTTCTATTTAAAACGAATTATATAAATAGTTTTAAATTCGTTTCAAAAGCAATTTCAACTTCCTTTTCAATTCAAATCAAAATTGAATTCTTCTTTATAAATTCGTTTCAAAATTCATTTCTATTCAATTCAAATTTCAATTCAATTTGAATTCATTTCAATTCGTTTTCAATTCAATTCATTTCGAAATCGTTTTCAATTCAATTCATTTCGAAATCGTTTTCAATTCAATTCATTTCGAAATCATTTTCAATTCAATTCATTTCGAAATCGTTTTCCATTCAATTCATTTCGAAATCGTTTTCAATTCAATTCATTTCGAAATCGTTTTCAATTCAATTCATTTCGAAATCGTTTTCAATTCAATTCATTTCGAAATCGTTTTCAATTCAATTCATTTCGAAATCGTTTTCAATTCAATTCAATTCGAAATCGTTTTCAATTCAATTCATTTCGAAATCGTTTTCAATTCAATTCATTTCGAAATCGTTTTCCATTCAATTCATTTCGAAATCGTTTCAAAATCGATTCAAATATCGTTCACGTCAAAATGACGTAAATCTAATCAACACGGCTTCATATATTCCTTTATTTTCAAATCTTCTATTTCAAATATTTCTTTTTCAAAATGGTCGTTATTATCAAAATATTTCGTTCAACACATGACCAATCTCAATGAATGAGTACTGTCAACACATGAACTTTTATTTTATAATGATAAAGATGTAAGTTTTATTACTAAAATATTTCGTTCAACACATGACCAATCTCAATGAATGAGTACTGTCAACACATGAACTTTTATTTTGTAATATTCTTTATTTTTCAAATCGGAATGAGGCCCAATCAATTACCATATAAAGTTAATTATATGGATTTCCATACAACACATGTATATAATAGCATTGAAAAATAATCAACCATCAACCAAAGTGCACTACACTGTATAAGCATCAAATATAGATATTCAACGCTTATAACAACCTGTCAATCAATCGATCAACATATTTAATCAATCAGGATGAGTGAACTTCAAATTTCATCCTAACACCCGTGTGGGGTTTCAAACAATCAAACACATATTTTTATTCGTGCAGTTGGGCGATGTGTAAAATTTATCGTCCCAATCAATGTCATTCAAATAGGTGTACATAAACAAGCCGTCCGGCTTATAAATGAATATTTTATTTTATTCACTTCAGGTTAAAAATTTATATTTTTAACGATAAAACATTTTATTTCAACCTATGAATTTCTATTCAATTCATTTACACAATAAAATGATATTTTTATTTTTCTAACACATTTTAGAAAATTTCGGCGGCATAACGGCACGATACTAGAAACGGGACAAGGCCTAGCCTTATCCCCGGTCTAGTGAAGGCCCACGCCATTCACACATCAATCATATCAATTTTATTATGCAAACCACAAAATTTGGAGTAAGAGTCTAACCTAGCCTTACTCCTTCGCCTTATAACGGCGCACGTCTAATCCTAACCAATTTATCGATTCGATTTTTCACACCACAAACCACATTCAAACCAATATCACAATCAATAACCAAACAGCCAAACAAACAAGTCCATGGTCTGTGGACGATTGTGTCGGGTGCTACTAAGCACCGTCTGCATCCTAGTATATATATATAACTAGAAATAAAATTGAAAGGTGAGAAATTCTCACATTAAGCTATCCTAGCTCCACGGCTCTTCATTTGCAGAAGTCTTCATCGTTTCGCCTTTTTGTCACCTTCGTTGCTGCTTTCACTACATACTTAAAAATCACATTTTTACTTCGCTATTCAATATATAAAAATCGAATTTTTACTTCGATGTTCAATATATAAAAATCGAATTTTTCTATCGAAGTTCAATATATAAAAATTCCATTTTTCTATCGAAGTTCAATATATAAAAATCATATTTTTATTTCGACAATATAAAAGATTATATTTTCCTTTTCAACAATATAAAAGATTATATTTTCCTTTTCAACAATATAAAAGATTATATTTTCCTTTTCAAATTTTTTTTTTTTAAAAAATCAGTTTTCAATTTCTTTTTTAAAAAAAAAACAGTTCATAATATTCTAAAAAGAATCAGTTTATATTTTCTTTAAAAATCCAGTTTTAACTCTTTTATAAAAATGCAGTTTTAACTCTTTTATAAAAATGCAGTTTTTATCTTTTTCAAAAATGCAGTTTTTTTCTTTTTTTTAATTCTGTTTTTAAAATCTTTTTAAAATTTCTGTTTTAAAATCTTTTTTAAAATTTCTATTTTAAAATCTTTTAAAAATTCTGTTTTTAAAATCTTTTTAAAATTCTGTTTTTAAAATCCCAAAACAAAAATCAGAAATTAGTTTATAAATTCGAAAATAAAAATCAAAATAAAAATGAAATAGCTCACCGTGGATCTCGAAGTGGAGGAGGCGTTCGTCGGTGGGTTCTGGCGGCGTTCGGAGGTGTCGGGGTTGCGTCGCGACAGGGTGCGGAGGCTTCGACTGGGGTTCGGAGGTGTCGGAGTTGCGTCGCCTGGGTGCGGAGGAGGTCTGACGGAGGACGGCGATCTGGCGGTGGGGCTTCGTCGGCGGCTCGAGCGTCAGGGGGCGGCGCGATTTAGTTTTTTAGGTTTTCCCCTTTTTTTTTTCACTTTCTGATTAATGATCGGGGGGGGGGGGGGCAAGGCAGAAAGAAAAGGGGAGGGAATAGGTTTTTTTTATTATTTTATTTTATTATTTAATTATTAAATTATGCACAAGGGTTGACTTTTACATATGACCTCGAACCGAGGTCCACCGCCTGTCGTCCATAGCGTATTACCCCCATTCCGAACACAATGGGATATGTATCGCAAGCTGATTCGGCTGTTACAATCCGTTTTCGTTTGAATTTACATTTAAATCACTATATTGAATTTTAAACGTACATTTCAAATTACCGGGGTCACATACTAACTAGAAAAATTCCAGAAAAATATTTTCTAGCTTCGTATCTACGATACGGTCCTAACAAAACTAGTTTCGTCGAATTCTGAGACCGTTAGAAAAATGGCCAATTTCCAGTCGATTAAAATCAACTGAAACCGGTCAAATGCGTTTTCCTTTGCCACACTCACATATGGATTCGAAAAATTATGGAATTTAAAACCTAGCAATAACTTGACATCACGGTCCCAACAAAACTGGTTTCGTCGAAATCCGAGGTCGTTTGCAAAATGTCCATTTTTAAGGGCCTTATATATATAAAAATATATATAAATTCCACAGCGACTATTTCTAATTTTAAACTAGACATATCTTATCATTTCTAAGATGAAATCTTGATTTTTCTGATTCGTTGGAAAGAAATCATCAATTAGATTCCATTATTTTTGGTTTCACTAAAATCCTGATTGTTTTGCACCCGGTACATTCAATTGAAGTTTGAAATCGAATTATCGAACTACCGCGCCATTTTCAATTCCTTTTATAATTATATATAATTATTATATATTCTAACGACGACGTATATAATATTTACGTTCGAATTATATTCAAAATAAATTTCTCGTCGATATTATTTAAAATAATCTATTTTAAATAATCAAAACTCGCTAAAATTGCAAAAATAAAAATTTCAAACTGGCTCGCATTTTACGGGTTGTTACAAAAATATTAGGTGGACTCTAAATAAATTATGGTAAAGATGTCATTATGTTATAATATGTAGTGTTGGATAAACATATCATTATGTTACAATTTTTCATTGTTATATTAAAAGAAAAAAAAATTTGTTGTCTTTAATACTTCCCTTTTTCTATCCAAAGTGTGAACCATTTCATAAATTTATAAATAAATGTGATTTACATTAATAAACGATTGAATATTTAGGTTGTCTAAAAAATAAATAGAAAACAAAACTTATTACTGTTATTAATTATTTTGATCTTGTAATTTGATTTATAGAAGAAAAATATATGCTTATATTCAACATTCCAAATATAACATGTACATTTATTTATTTGAACAAAGTATCCACTTTTAAAGGCAATTGTAAACATAAGCTCAGCTTAATTATTTTGCCAGAATTAACGTTATTAACTTGAGTTGATTATGAAAGTAAAAACTACAAATTTAGAATTGTTGGATATTAAATTTACAATATACTAGAGGTACAATTTAGAACTTGGACTTTCTATTTAATTTGAATGTAGTGTTCATTCTAGAATTTAAAAGCATAATGTGAATATAACATCAATATTTACGATGCTAATAAATGGTAAGCCATTTGGAATATTTGACATTAGAACGAGTAAAAAAACAGAAAAGAATCAATTTTTAACTAAGTTCTGTTTAATGATTTATTAAACAAAGAATCTATTCGCATAGTAATATATGGTTAGGATTAATTTATTACAGATCAAACCATTGAGTACAAATGGTAATTAAACATTGAATTAACATAAATATTGGTGATTAATTTTGCAAGCCGTTTATCACGTTATTTATGGTACAAATTGTGATATAATTAATGTAATGAAAGAGAAGGATGAATTTTTGGAGGGTGAAATTGAATTAATATATATATAAAAAGTAAATATAATGCACATTTATGAAAGGAATGCGTAATGAAAGGAAATAAAATAAAATCGCGCAATCACTTCTATATTTTTCGTTACTATTTAATTTACAGTGTATGACGGGTAAGTTTATAATGTTCAGATAATACCATAAAACAACATTGTTAATTCATGTGTTAGCCTAACATATTGTCCATAGAAAACAAATCCAATTTTTCATTAGTGTGCATTAATTTTCTTTTGTTTTTAATTCATGCATGTTCCTACAGATACGTTTTCTAATTCAAAATCTTTCTTCTTATTGCTTCCTTTGGCATTAATGACAAATGGAATATTATTTCTAGAATCAAATCTTGGCAATATAATTTTCAAAGGTGCAAGGCAACAAAGGAAATGCATTCATGGTTTTAAATGGAAGAGCAATGCAGCATTAATTCCTTGCTCCTTATTTCTCATCTTCCTTTTTCTTTATTTGTTTTTTTTCCTTTTCTTTGTAAATCCCTTCTCTATCCACTATAGCATTTTTATATAAAGAACTAAAAAAAATGGATATGAATAATAACACAAAGGTTATTATTTAAATATGTTAAAATTGGACAAGGGGTTTTACGGGCCTTAATTGGCTAATTGAATAATTAATTAATCTATATAAGTACTTCCTACACCTTCTTTCTCCAAACCCAAATTCTCCAAATTATTTTTCAATCGCCTCAATCAAAATCAAAAAAATAAAAAAAATAAAAAAAGAAACGATGGCGGAATCCTCCATTACTCCCCCTCCAAGGCCGACCAGACCCCGCCCTCCGATCACCTCCTCGTCCACTGTGCTGGTCGGAATTTGAAGCCCTAGAGGTTGTGGGTGTCTCGAAGTGGCGGCCTCCGTTTCCAGAACATGAAGAAGGAATTGGACGATTTCAAGTGCGTTGGACTCGAGTCGAAAAATACTTCGCGATGGCACTGACTAGACGTTATTCTGAACAAGTTGATTTTTGAGGAAAATTTCAGAACTGATAGACAAGAACAATAGCAGTTGGGATTTTTGGTAAAATTAAACACGGTTTAATTTTATTAAAAACAAGGTGAGAATCCTTCTTTTATTTAGATAATTAATTATTTTAATTTAATTATGTGGTGATTGAAATGCTGAGATTGTGATTGTATATTGTGATTTACTGATCTGCGATGTGATGATGTTTGTATATAATTATTGCTGAAATATGTGGTGATGTCTGTGATGACTACTTTATCTAGATCTGAAATTTGTGATGTAGTTCGTAATAAAGTTCCCCTCTTTATTTTATTTTTATTTTCTATTAAAAATTTAATCTTAAATTTTGTATACAAAATAAATGAAAAAAAATCTTGTTTCTTTATTTTTGTTTGTTAAACAAAAAGACATTTTTTTTTTTACTTATTTTTGTTGTAAAACAAAAAGGAACAATTTTTACATTATTTTTGTTGTAAAACAAAAAGGATAATTCTAACATTATTTTGTTGTCAAAATTAAAAGGGACAAATTTGTTTACAAAATAAAAGACATATTTTTGATGTATATTTTGGTTACCAAATAAGGGACAAAATTTGTTTACAAAACAAAGGACATTTTTACTTAATTTGGTTGTTGAAACAAAAGAACATTTTTACATAATTCGTTTGTTAAAAATAAAAAGAATAACTTTTTATGTATTTGTTTTAAAAATAAAAAGAATAACTTTTATGTTTCTTTTGATTAACAAAGTAAAAGACCACTTATTATGTTTCTCTGGTTAAAAATAAAAAGACCAACTTATATATTTTCTTTTGTTGATAAAGTCAAAATACCAATTTTTATGTCGCTTTTGTTAACATAATAGAATGTAAGTTTAACCTTTACTTTTATGTATAAATAAAATGTGAATTTAAATCTTCATTTGCAAATAAAGGTGAAGTTGGGACCGTTATTGTGATTCATCAAAAAAAATAAAATATAAAATACACCAAAAACCATAAGTGTGTTAATTTGTATGTTATGACACCAAAGCCATAAGTGTGTTATTTTGTATGTTGTGACACCAAAACATCAATGTATTATTTTGAATGTTATGACGCTAAAATCACCGTCGTGTTTAATTTAGTTGAGACGACATTAAAGTCATCGTCATGTTGCATAATTGCAATGAATCATATGTTAGCATTCAAAATATAAATAAATTGCTATGTTTGTCGCATTAGAGTTTGCGCACAAAAATATATTTTATGTAAAAACATATATAGTTAAATTGCTATTTTTGTTGCAATAGAGTTTGCGGACAAAAATATGCTTTATGTAAAAAAAACATAGTCAAATTATTATTTTTGTTGCATTAGAGTTTGCGGACAAAAATATGCTTTATGTAAAAATAAACATAGTCAAATTGTTATTTTTGTCGCATTAGAGTTTGCGGACAAAAATATGCTTTATGTAAAAATAAACATAGTCAAATTGTTATTTTTTTCGCATTAGAGTTTGCGAACAAAAATATGCTTTATGTAAAAATAAACATAGTTAAATTGTTATTTTTGTCGCATTAGAGTTTGCGAACAAAAATATGCTTTATGCAATAACATACATTAGTTAAATTATTATTTTTGTCGCATTAGAATTTGCGGACAAAAATATGCTTTATGTAAAAATAAACATTTAGGTAAATAGAAAATGTGAGAAAACAAAATATCCATTTTGTTTAAATAGAATTAATGAAATAGTAAGATAAGAATTAAAGAATTATATTTTTCAATGTAATTAGAAAGGAATAAAAAGAAATACATTATTCAATATAAAGAAAAAGAATGCTTAAACCCGAGGTTGGATTGAGTTGTGATGTAAATCTGCCCGGACCCGCCCGGCTGTCCAGTAGTCACAACAATACCTATCCAATGTGAGAGGTTAAGGCATATATATTAATTTTCTAAATTTACATTTTATATATGTAAATTACTTCAAAATATTTATGATAAATAAATAAAATTTAGACAAAGGAAAACATATATTTACATTAGATAAATAAGAGATTGAATAAATTACATTCTTTTTTATGTAATTAAAAGAATATATTTTACACTGTAAAGAAAATTACATTTTATGTAATTATGATTATAAGAAATAAAATTACATTTTTATGTAATTAAGATTAAATAGAATATAAAGAACAAATATGTGAATAAGAATTTATTTACATTTTCCTATGTAAATAAAAGGAATAAAAATAATAATTATGTGAATAAGTATTTATTTACATTTTCTTATGTATATAAAAAGAACCAATTTGTAAATAGTAATTATTTACATTTTCTAGATAAATAGTAAAAAGAAAGGTTAGAAAAGAATTAACATAAGATATTCTTTTATGTTAAAAAGAAATATTAGAAAAAGGATTAAAGAACTACATTTTTCAATGTAATTAGAAAAGAATTTAAGAATTACACTTTTCAATGTAAAGAAAAGAAACAAAGGAATTTACATTTGTTCAATGTAAATAAAGGATTTAATAAAAGTACATTTCCAATGTAAGTAAATATATATATATATATATATATATATATATATATATATGTTTTACATTGTAAATAAAATTACATTTCTATGTGATCAAGATTATAAGAACAAATATGTGAATAAGGATTATTTACTTTTTTTTTTGTAAATAAAAGGGATTAAAAGAATAATTATGTGAATAATATTTATTTACATTTTCTTATGTAAATAAATAAGATAAAGGAAAAGGTACATTTATTTATAATTAGTGTAAATAAATATAGTAAAAGTAAAGGTAAACATTTATTTACAAATAGTGTAAATAAATAAGAAAAGAAATTAGAAACATTTATTTATAAATAATGTAAATAAATAAGATAAAAGAAGTAGAGAAATATTTATTTACATTTAGTTAAATAAATAAGGAAAAGAATAGAATAACATTTATTTACATTTAGGTAAATAAATAGGAAATAAATTAAAAGGATATATAAAGCATAATTTATTTATAATTAGAGTAAATAAAATATAGAAAGAATATAATTTAATTACATTTAGGTAAATAAAACAAAATATAGAAAAAGTATAATTTATTTACATTTAGTGTAAATAAAACAGAGATATTAAAAGTGATATTTTTATCGTCATTTCAGAAGCGATAAAAAGAATAGACTTTTATAGTTGAAACCGCCAAACGATTCATATTTATATTTATATAAATATAAATTATAAATTTAACGAATCACGCGCGGTAGTTCGCGTATCGACATTCTTAACTTCAAACAGTTATACCGAAAGATCCGACCGTCGGATTTTCCCAAAACTGGAACCGTTAGGACCACTTTGGGAAGATCTTTCCAACGATATAGATTTCATCAAAATCCAACAGTTAGATTTTAAGATATGTTTAAATCAAATATGGTTGAAAACAGCGCCAGGGTCGCCCATTAACCCGAAGCGTCGTTAAATTAATTTAAGCTATTTTTATATAAATAAAAGTAGCGATAGGTCGTTATTAAATACCAATAACGATATGAAATGATTTCAAATTATATATATACGAGAATCATTTGAAAAGACCGAGTTCAATCTCATTTCAAATGATTATACGACGTTCTAAGTCGAAGATTTAAAGACGGTGATTGAAGACCGACGATCTTCACATCGAATGGATGTGTTGCCTCTGAGACCCATGAGAGGAGTAGCTACCTTGAAAGGGCTTCAGTGGTGGCCGTTCGGACGAAGTGTTGATTTGTACGGATTTGACTTTCGCTCAGACCCAGGGTATAAGTTTATAAATGGAATGTATGTCTGACGTTGTAGTCCTTTATACTATATTCGTTGATCTCTCTTAATATATATCTGTTTGGTGGTTAACACTCTTCTCTGAGACGTACGAGCTTAGAGGTTATATATTGGTAGAAATCAATAGTATAGTATGGACTGACAATGTGGCATACTAAGGTGCATTAATCAAGGCTTTTGTTGAAAAGCAGGCCTTGTGGTTGATGATCAAAGCACAGTCTATTTAGGCATAGCTTTGTGTATATCGTGACTTCGCGAGCCTCACAGCCCGGTAGAGTCTAAAACGGGAGAAGGGAACGCAGGGAGTGCACACGTTTCTCTCTAGCTAGAGTGGTGCCAGGGACCTACCAGCGCTGGCATTTATTCATTGTGGTTGTTGGATTTTTCGAGGCCTCGGTTTATGCGGTCGCCACTGGCCGTATTATAGGTCCAAAAGGACCGGGAAGCGTGTGTTCAGGAATTGCCAATCCATTAAGCGTTAACGTATGGACCGGCCCTGCAGGATCCAAGGGTTGGACAGAGTACCAATCCTGGGGCATTGCTAGAGTGTCTAGAATCGGTAAGGATCTCCTCCCTAGCCTTGAATCAGATGGAAACCCAAATTTCCAATACGACATCACGCGGTTTTGATTGTATACCTATATATGGCGACATAGTGGGATGGGGCACTCATGCCGTCTAGGATTAATACATTTACTTTGATGTATTTCAAATTGGTTGCACACTATTATTATATAATACCGTGTTTATCGTATCAAGCATCTTTTGATCATTATAAGGTAAAACCCTATCCTCCGGCTTGCGTGACATTGTGTGATGGGACCTGGGTCTTATAATGGTTTCATTTTTTTCAAAAAGACATTGCGTTATTCTACGATTTACTTTACTTTATGCACCGACAATCCATTGGAATAAAACCCGTTCCGCATTAGCGGCATGGTCCTTGGATTTGTCTTATTAGTTAAATTAGTTTAGAATTCTCACACCAGTCCCATGACTGACTCGTAGTTTGTTTCACTTTGCAAACTCGGGTGCCCTCTTTTCCACACGGGCATTCGAGTAGCTTTTTGCAGATATCTCTCTTTTTAGCAGGATTCTGGATCGAAGCCTAAAGCTGTGTCCAGAGCTTAGAAGTCTTCCGCTGTTTGATGTATTAAATCTGTTGTAATTTATCTTCCGCTGTAGTCTACTTTATTTGTACTCTGATATTCTGTACTCTGATGTAACATTATTGTAATGTAATAAAAGTCTGCTATTATTGTTCTGATGTATTGTATTCCCAAAGTTAACGTATGCGAGTTTTGAACGGTCTTGGTCGATTTTGCGATCGATTAAGGTCGGGAAAAATCCGTGTCGTTACATTTCAACTTTGGGAGTAGAATTTGTGTGAATAAGACGAAAAAGTTTTCAAATATTAGTAGAATATTTATATTTTCATATTGACTGAGTAGGTTGCTTAGTGACTAAGTAATCAGGTAAAACACTGCCGCATGTTTGTTATTCTACATTTTAAAGCATCTATAACACTCATCATTTTCATATTACCGTTTAGACACTGGATCCGCCACAATAAGATCAAGAAAGTTTCAAAATATAAGTGAAACCTTGATGTTTGCATCAAATAAGTAGGTTTCTTGGTGCTCAAGTAATCAGGTAAAACACTGCCGCATGTTTGGAACTCTACCATTTCAAATACATATAATACTCATCATTAAATAATAGTGTTTTTTAAAAACACATTTCAACTTTGGGAGTACAATTTGTGTGAATAAGATGAAAAGATTTTCAAATATTAGTAGAATATTCATATTTTCGTATTGACTGAGCATGTTGATTAGTGACTAAGTAATCAGGTAAAACACTGCTGCATGTTTGTTATTCTACATTTTAAAGCATCTATAACACTCATCATTTGCATATTACCGTTTGGACCCTTGATCCACGCCAATAAGATCAAGAAATTTCTAAATATAAGTAAAACTTTGATGTTTGCATCTAATAAGTTGGTTACTTGGTGCTCAAGTAATCAGGTAAAACACTACCACATGTTTGAAACTCTACCATTTCAAATACATATTATACTCATCATTAAATAATAGTATTTTTAAAAATATGTCTCGACTTTCGGAGTAGAATTTGTGTGAATAAGACAAAAAAGTTTTCAAATATTAGTAGAATATTCATATTTTCATATTTACCGAGCTGGTTGCTTAGTGACTGAAACACTCCACCTCCGTTAAGGTCACTCACAAAGGGAATGCCTTAACTTCGATGGAACATTATAGGTATAAGATACAAGTAATTCACAAGACAAACATATAAGCAGCGAAAACTTAAAATTCATTTCATAAATAACTTGGTCCAACAAAACATTACAAGCATTGCTTAAAAATCCAACTAATAAGTTATTACAATAAACCATCTGTCTTGATTAGAACTACAGGTACATAAAGAAGCATAAAACATAAATAAAACTGCATAAATCCCCAATTGGAAATGTGTCCAAAGTCATAGCCAAAGATGAGAGGTTACAAGCCATACATCACAGAGTCTCCAAGCATGGAAAGGTCAACGGTCCAATCTAAGCTAAGCTATTCCCTCCCTGGCTACCTTGGGGGGGGAGGGGCGGCAGAAAAGAAGGCGAAAGAAAAATGGGTCAGACAATAAGTCTTGTAAGTCCAGTGATTATTCAGCATGTAAACTGGTAAGAGAACCATGACATGAATAAACTGGAAGCAGGACAAAAACATAGAAATAAGGTAACATGGGATAAGGTAAGATAAACAAGGCAAGATAATCTAATCATACTATCGCACTCGTTTCCATTTTCTTTGTACCTACTAGATATTTTAGTCATCATCATGTGTTCAACCAAAGTGATCCCTTTTATCGATCGGCTCCTACTCGCATGCATTTACTACTCGTGTCTGTGTCAGTCGGCCCTAACTTGCATGTAGCTACCCTGTGCTGGTCCCACCATGAGGTGTATCAATCCTTATGATAGCGACCCAACACGATTCAAGAGGCACGGTGTATGACTACTGGTACCCAGTGCCTGCTTTTTCCACTCCGGAGCACGTGCACCCCCGTACTCCGCCGGAACCTACACTGACGTACCCCCTGCCATTACTTTTGACCGCTTCAATCAGCCCAGTGATCGTACCCCACCCTGCCTAGTTTCAAGGTACCTTGATACTTCATGTGGGTTACTGCTGACATGGGTTCACGTTACTAGGGTTTCCTAACGGTTAAGTTTATGGGTCTATATTTACTAATATTACCCACCAACCTGACATGTACTTAACCCTCCCACTGTATCAAGCATGTTTATTTAATGGTTAAGTTTGTGGCCTATATTTACTAATTTTACCCACTAACCCGATACGTACTTAACCCTCCGCACATTATGTCATATAGATTAAGTGTTATCCTGTCATGTTAACTTAACCTACCCAATCATCTTGTCATGTTGGTTAAGTGTTTCCTATTAACTTAACCCTACAATACTTAGCATGTGTCATTAGCATTAATTAATTATTAATGCACCAAACCACTCACATTAGACCTATTGTTGTAGTTGTTGGACGTGCCGGTCAGTTCCGGGCAGGTTTACACCACAACTCAGTCTAACCTCGGGTTCATGTCTACTAATTCATGTTTTTATGTAAGCTTTCCACAAAATATCGTTATTTAAGTCATGTCTTTTATTTGTCTTATAAATTTTGGCCATGTTGTAACAACCCGGAAATTCTGAGCCAATTTAAAAAAATTTATTTTGGCAATTTTGATGAATTTTGAATATTTAAAATGATTTATTTTAAATAATAACTACTAAAAATTTATTTTGAATAGAATTAGAACATATATATTTATAGATCGTCGTTAGAATATAAATATTTATTTTAAATTATAAAAGGAATTGAAAATGGCGCGGTAGTTCGATAATTCGATTTCAAACTTCAAAAAAATGTACATGATTCAAAATAAACCGGACTTTGGCGAAACCAAAAATAATAGATTCTATTTGAGAATATCTGTAATAACCCGCAAAATCTGGGCCAGTTTAAAATTTTTATTTCGGCAATTTCAGCGAATTTTGAATATTTAAAATAGATTATTTTAAATAATATCGACGAGAAATTTATTTAGAATGGAATTCGACGTATATATTATATACGTCGTCGTTAGAATATAAATATTTATATATAATTATAAATAGAATTGAAAATGGCGCGGTAGTTCGATAATTCGATTTCAAACTTCAATTGAATGTACCGCGAGCAAAACAATCCGGATTTTAGTGAAACCAAAAACATTAGGATCTAATTGATGATATCTTTCCAACGAATCCGACAAATCGAAATTTCATAGCGGGAATTAAAAGATATGTCCAGTTGAAAATTTTGAATAGTCGCTATGGAATTCAGGCCCTTAAAAATAGACATTTTGCAAATGACCTCGGAATTCGACGAAACCAGTTTTGTTGGATCCGCAGTGTCATGTTATTGCTAGGTTTCAAATTTCATAATTTTTCGAATCAACATGTGAGCGTGGCGAAGGAAAACGCGTTTGACCAGTTTCAGTTGATTTTAATCGACTGCAAAATGGCCATTTTTCCAACGGTCTCAGAATTTGACGAAACTAGTTTTGTTAGAACCGTATCGTCAATACGAAGCTAGAAAATATTTTTCTGCAATTTATAGAGTTCGTATATGACCCCGGTAAATTGAAATGTACGTTTAAAATTTAATATAATGATTTAAATGTAAATTCAACGGAAACTGATCAAAGCAATCGAATCAGCTCGCGATACATATCCCATTGTGTTCGGAATGGGGGTGAAACGCTATAGACGACAGGCGATGGGCCTCGTTTCGAGGTCGTATGTAAAAGTCAACTTTTCGAAATATAAATTAATTAAATAAATTAAAATCTTCTTTTGCATATACCCCCCCCCCCCCCCGATTTCATTTCGAGCAGAAAAAGAAAAAAAACGACTAAAACCTAATCGATCGACGGGAGGAACCGCCGCCGCCTCCATCGCGCGCGCCCCCTCCCTGGCATTCGCCGCCGCCTAGGGCCACCGCCCTCCATCCCCTTCTCCCTACGCCTGCTTCCTCCCCCTCTTGAAAACCGCGACCCCCTCCTCCTGCTAACCGCCCTCCGCCACTCCGCCTCATCGACCGCCCCTCACCACCAGGCCGCGCCGCCTCATCGACCCCCCCCCCCCCTTCGCAGTCGAACACTGTAAGTTTTTTTATTTATTTATTATTATTTATTTTCATTTATCTGTAGTTATTAAACTGAATTTTTGTAATGGTTAAAAACTAGATTTTTAATTAAAGACATCGAAAATAAAAATATACATGAGTTTTTTGTATGTGTAGTTTAATAAAAATATGGCTTTTTATATATACAGTAGCGTATATATAAAGATACGATTTTTATTGTTGAGATGGCAGAATATAATCATTTTTGTATGAAATGGTTTAAAGGAAAAATGCGGTTTTAATATATAAAGATTCGATTTTTATAAAGAAAAGTATTAAAAATATAGTTTTTACTATATAGCGACTATAAAAATATAATCTTTACTATATAGAAATATTAAAAATATGATTTTTATATTTTTAAAGTATTAAAAATATAATCTTTATGGGATAGAGAATATAAAAATATCATCTTTGTATATGTAGCGAAATAAAAATCTGATTTTTATTTTATATACGTTGAAATAAAGTGGTGATTTTCATGACGAGGAAATCTATATTGTAAGGGTGAAGTCTTTATAGTTAAAAAGGCGAGATCCTTATATAGAAAATAGAGAAATAAAAATATGATTTTTATATATTGAACATCGTAGTGAAAATTCAATTTTTAAATATATGAAGTGATTATAAAAATATGACTTTTAAATTGAAAGTGAATAAATAAAAATGTTATTTTTATTTTAAAGACATCGAAATATAAAAATGTGTGATTTTTATATATATAGTGACTACGGGCAACGAAGATGCCGAAGATGGGATAACGAAGAAGATTTCTATTAAAGGAGTGTCGTGGTATTGGATAGCTTTCGGTGAGAACTTCTCACTCTAAATTTCTTTTCTAGTTATATATATATACTAGGATGCAGACGGTGCTTAGTAGCACCCGACACCCGTCATCCACAGACCATGGATGGCTTGTTTGTTAAATTGATTGGTTGTGTAGTTAGTTAGTCTAATTGGTTTGAATTGAATTGTTTGGTGAAATGGAATGGATTTGATTGATGTGTGAATGGCGTGGGCCTTCACTAGACCGGGGATAAGGCTAGGCCTCGTCCCGTTTCTAGTATCGTTCCGTTATGCCGCCGAAATTTCCCAAAATATGTTAGAAAAATGAAATTATCATTTTATTGAATAAATGAACTGAATAGAAATTCATGTGTTAAAATAAAATGTTTTATCGTTAAAAATATAATTTTTAACGTGAAAGTGAATAAATGAATATTTATAAACAAATCGGCCGATTTGTTTATATACACTGATTTGACTGATATCGATTGGGTCGATAAATTTTACACGTTGCCCAACTGCACAACTAAAATCTGTGTTTGATTGTTTGAAACCCCACACGGGTGTTAGGATGAAATTTGAAGTTCACTCATCCTGATTGATTAAATATGTCGATCGGTCGATTGACAGGCTGTTATAAGCGTTAGATATCTATATTTGATGCTTATACAGTGTGGTGCACCTTGGATGATGGTTGATTGTTTATTATTGCTATTATATACATGTGTTGTATGGAATCCGTATAATTAACATTATATGGTGATTGATTGGGCCTCATTCCAATCGGGAAAATAATGAATATTATAAAAGAAAATTCATGTGTTGAATATAAAAATAGTCATGTGTTGACGACGATTATGGGTTGAAACTATTCATGTGTTGAGTGAAATATTTTAAATAATAGAAATTACATCTTTATCATATTTACGATTAGAATCTACTTTACGGTGGAGTATAATTAAAATCAAACGATAGATACCATAGTTTTATAAAATATTTTACATAACAAAGATAGTGATGTGTTGACAGTACTCATGTGTTGAGATTAGTCGTGTGTTGAAAGCAATATAGATTCATGTGTTGAATGGGATAAATATTCATTTGTTGATAGAATAAAGAAGTTTTGAAAAATATAAAGCCGTGTTGATTAGAGATGCGTTATTTTGACGCGAACGATATTATATCGATTTTATTCGTTGTATAATGAATATTGAAAAGTGATTTCGAAATTAAATATTTTGAAATGAAATTCAAATTGAATTAGATTAAAATTCGAATTGAATAGGAAGCGAATTTGAATTCGAATAAAGTAGAAATGAATTCAAATTGAATTAAATTGAAATTGAAATTGAAATTTAAAACGAATTAAAATTGAATTGAAATCAATTTGAAACGAATTCGAATTGAATCAAATAGAAGATAAATTCGAATTGAATTGAATTGAAACGAATTTGAATTTGAATTGAATTGAAACGAATTTGAATTTGAATTGAATTGAAATGAACTCGAATTGAATTGAAATCAAATCGATTTGAAATTGAAGATGAAATTGAAATTGTTTTGAAACGAATGTAGAACTATTTATAAAATTCGTTTTAAAAAGGAAATCGACAAAATATATATAATATATATATATATATATATATATTATATATATAATGGCCTGAATAGAACGCGCCGCGCCGCGGCAGTTCATGAATTTCGACCATTTATTTCAAACGGACATTGCGGGAGATCCGACCGTCGGATTCTCCTAAAACCGGAACCGTTGGGTTCGTATCGAAAAGAGCTTTCCAATGAATATTAGAAATTTAAAATCTAACGGTTGGATTTGGAATTATGTCCAAATCAAATTTGAAAAAGGTCGTTGTAAGTGCAGTTCGATGGTCGTTGATGGAAATCGACTGTACGGACCTTGATAAAATTATTAAAAATATCGATAATTTGTGTAAAATCATAATATGTGATTTGGGAAAAATTGAGCTGAAGAATTCCACATTTGAAAGGATAAAAATAGACTTTTATCGAAATGAACTAGTTTTGAGCTGGAATTAAAATCAATTTATTTTTGAAATAAATAAATTGAATTTGAAAGTGATTTTAAAAGTAATCAATATTCCCAATACGTGGATTGGATTGGAGTTGAATCGAAATTATCTTCGGAATATTTCGATGTTGGATTTCGTGACTATACAAACATTGCTATGGGGATTTGAAAGATATATTTTATATCGTTATTTCCAATACGATATATGTTGGGTTCAGAATTTGATATTGAATATAAGCCGATATATTTTCTATTCAGAACCTTGTATTTAATATCAAATGTGATTTGGGTTTATCGTGGATCGTGTTTTAGATGACATTGGTGCTTTAACCCAGTTAAAGACATAATATTGATTTTTGAGAAAATTAAAACTAAGTGGAGTTTTAATGAATCTTTAATTAGATTAAAAAGTGAATTGATAATTAAAATTATCAAATTTGAAATGTGATCGAGAATGGAGTATCACCAGTTTTGCTCCAAAACGATAGTTAAATCTTTAATTAGATTTGAACGTGAAATGGTAATTAATTTTACCGATAACACCGTGGTGTTAGGAATGGAGTATCACCAGTTTTGCTCCATGGGATATATAGGTTGGGATTGGGAAATAAAATAAATAATTACTTCGGTGTGGTTCGCTAATCACGACTAGTTTGGAAAACCATAATATGGTTTGAAATGATATCCAAAGGAAGAATTTAGGATAAATTTAGAAGAATTTATCTTGGATAAAATTAATGGGAACATTTCCCCTAAGAATGTGATTTTGTGAATAAAAGAATATTCTGAATTGGAATGAGGCGTTTGTTGTGTTTGTGTAACATTCGTTTATTATATACGTGGGTTATTCAGAAAGGCTAGGTTTATACCCATTTTGAATAACCGATTCGACGAGATGTCGAATATGAAGACGGTGGTTGAAGACCGGAAGTCTTCACATCGTTTGGGTGATTACTGATGATCTTGATTGGGCTGTACACCCAGGATGAGGGAATCAGTTGGTGATCGTCCAGACGTACTTGGACATGGATGGATATGCGAGGAAAGTGCCTCCGGTTTCGTTCAGACCCAGAACGAACTTGTAAATGGATTGTGTGTCTGACATTGGATTTTATTTTGTGTTGATTGATCTCTATTAAATATACATCTGTTTGGCGGCGGAGAATTTATTCTCTTGCTTAACGCCCTTCTCTGAGACGTACGAGCTCAGGGGTTGTATATCGATGGACATCAGTCGCATGAAGTGAATTGCCAATGTGGCACGCGTAAGTGGCAATTGATCAGGGCTTCTGTTGAAAAGCAAAGTCTTGTGGTTGATGATCAAAGCACGGCCTGTGTGGCGTAGCTTTGTGTATAACGTGAATTCGCGAGCCTCACACCTCGGTATGAGTCAAAAACGGGATAGTGACTGCAGGGAGAGCACGACGTTTCTTTCTAGCTAGGGTGGTGTTAGTGACCTACCAGCCCTGACATTTATATACTTTTCACCTGTGTGGTTGTTGGATACGAGGCGCCTCGGATATAGGTCTGTAAGGACCGGGAAACGTTTGTTCAGGAATAACTAATCCTCAAAAGTAAGAGAGGACCGGCCCTGAAGATCCAAGGATCATAGTGGGGTCCTGGGACATTTGCTAGAGTGTCTCGAACGCGGAGAGGAGCTTGCCCCTTGCCTCGGCTCATGACGGAATCCAATTTCCAATACGTGATATTGCGGTTTTAATTGTAGAACTAGTACGACGACATGATATATGGTACCCATGCCGTCTATAATTGATATTTATGATTGAAAATGTTTTGACACTATACACTTATTATAGTATCAAGTGATTTGTTTTAAACGTACCAAGCATGTTTGGCTATTATAAGGGAAAACCCTATCCTCCGGCTTGCGTTGCATTGTGTGATGGGACTTGGGTCTTATAATAGCTTCATTTTTCTAAAAAGCATTGCGCTGTTTACTCTATGCACTAGTATTCTTGGGAGGAAACCCGTTCAGTGTTATACGACGTGGTCCCTTGAATTACTCTCTTTTAAAGTAAAGTTTTAAATAACTGTTTTAGTTCTCACACCAGTCACATGACTGACCTGGAGTTTATTGTTTTAACCTAAACTCTGGGTGCCTCTATTTTCCACACGGGCAGCTAGTAGTTTCGGTTTTGCAGATTTATATTCACAGGGTCCTGATTTACAGCTGGAACGATGCTCGGAAAGCTCTGTATCCGTGTATCACTTCTAGTTGTGCTTTTGTATTATTTTCCGCTGCTATGTAATTTACTGTAATCTCTGATATTTGTCGAATGTAATTTAATCATTTATACTCTGTATATTCTTGTATCTGATGGAATTGTTGTAATAACAATGAAATGTTCTTCCGTAGGCGCTCATTTGTGTGTTGTTCTCAAAGTATTCGTGTTTTCCTTCACGGGGAAGTTACGGGTCCTTACAGTTGGTATCGGAGCTTTGGTTAACAGAGCTCGAGAACAAGACACATTAGAACAATACGAAAGAATTCATCAGATATTGGGTTAGTAATATCCATTTAGAATGACTCGTTAGAGATAGGATCAGTAGTATCCTAGAACGAGTGTGAAGAGTATATTTTTCAAATGAACACAATTTTGTTTTGAAATTTAAATCGTTTTATACGTATTTGAATATTTATTTATTTTGAATATGGATAATCGAGTATATAAAGATTTTGCATATACGCGTCATGAACGTATATTCGAAGTTTTAATATATTGGATAGATATAGAGTCACATTCTAGACACCCGAAGATGATTCTGATGATTGTAGCTACATCATCAGTATTTATGTTCATGTTTCGAAGGTGTGATTTCTATATATTTCCATTAGACTGGTGTGAGAACCAAACTTATATAGCTAGAACACATTGTTGTGAATTGACATCAAAACATGTTTTTTTGTATATGTATCAAAATTATGAATTTGAAACTCTAATTCACTAATTGATTGATGTTTTGTGTTGTTTGTTTATTTGTTTGATAATTTTGAACCATTATGCCTAATTGAACCAAATATTGATTTGTATTGAAAATTGGTCGCATTTGTTTGCATATACATATACTTACATTGAACAGGTCATAGCAAGGAGGCTAGAGCCGAAGAATAAAATTTGTTTGCCCGACAAATAGGTACATGCTTACTACATAATTTACTGTTTTGTTTGGGTGATGATGATTTTATGAGCCTATTGGCTAGCCGCTTGGCTTTTTCTTTTTCATTTTGAGATCTGAAGGACCGGGGAAGCTATTTAAAATTCCCCGATGCTCCCGGTGCAGGGGAGGTTATGGCGAAATTTTTCGAAAATTTAGGGTGTTAGCCAAATTTTTGAAATATTTGAAAATTCTCAGAAACTGAAAAGTTGGAGAATGGAAGCCAGATCGAATGTAGAGCTTATTAATCAAACCATTTTCGACGTTGTTCCTTTTCGGGGACGAAAAGTTTTAAGTGGGGGAGATTGTAATAACCCGCAAAATCTGGGCCAGTTTAAAATTTTTATTTCGGCAATTTAAGCGAATTTTGAATATTTAAAATAGATTATTTTAAATAATATCGACGAGAAATTTATTTAGAATGGAATTCGACATATATATTATATACGTTGTCGTTAGAATATAAATATTTACATATAATTATAAATAGAATTGAAAATGGCGCGGTAGTTCGATAATTCGATTTCAAACTTCAATTGAATGTACCGGGAGCAAAACAATCCGGATTTTATTGAAACCAAAAACATTAGGATCTAATTGATGATATTTTTCCAACAAATCCGACAAATCGAAATTTCATAGCAGGAATTAAAAGATATGTCCAGTTGAAAATTTTGAATAGTCGCTATGGAATTCAGGCCCTTAAAAATAGACATTTTGCAAATGACCTCGGAATTCGACGAAACCAGTTTTGTTGGATCCGCAGTGTCAAGTTATTGCTAGGTTTCAAATTTCATAATTTTTCGAATCAATATGTGAGCGTGGAGAAGGAAAACGCGTTTGATCAGTTTCAGTTGATTTTAATAGACTGGAAAATGGCCATTTTTCCAACGGTCTCAGAATTCGACGAAACTAGTTTTGTTAGGACCGTATCGTCAATACGAAGCTAGAAAATATTTTTCTGCAATTTATAGAGTTCGTATATGACCCCGGTAAATTGAAATGTACGTTTAAAATTTAATATAATGATTTAAATGTAAATTCAACGGAAACTGATCAAAGCGATCGAATCAGCTTGCGATACATATCCCATTGTGTTCGGAATGGGGGTGAAACGCTATAGAGACAGGCGGTGGGCCTCGTTTCGAGGTCGTATGTAAAAGTCAACTTTTCGAAATATAAATTAATTAAATAAATTAAAATCTTCTTTTGCATATACCCCCCCCCCCCCCGATTTCATTTCAAGCAGAAAAAGAAAAAAAACGACTAAAACCTAATCGATCGACGGGAGGAACCGCCGCCTCCATCACGCGCGCCCCCTCCCTGGCGTTCGTCGCCGCCTAGGGCCACCGCCCTCCATCCCCTTTTCCCTACGCCTGCTTCCTCCCCCTCTTGAAAACCGCGACCCCCTCCTCCTGCTAACCGCCCTCCGCCACTCCGCCGCGCCGCCTCATCGACCGCCCCTCACCACCAGGTCGCGCCGCCTCATCGACCCCCCCCCCCTTCGCAGTCGAACACTGTAAGTTTTTTTATTTATTTATTATTATTTATTTTCATTTATCTGTAGTTATTAAACTGAATTTTTGTAATGGTTAAAAACTAGATTTTTAATTAAAGACATCAAAAATAAAAATATACATGAGTTTTATGTATGTGTAGTTTAATAAAAATATGGCTTTTTATATATACAGTAGCGTATATATAAAGATACGATTTTTATTGTTGAGATGGCAGAATATAATCATTTTTGTATGAAATGGTTTAATGGAAAAATGCGGTTTTAAATATATAAAGATTCGATTTTTATAAAGAAAAGTATTAAAAATATAGTTTTTACTATATAGCGACTATAAAAATATAATCTTTACTATATAGAAATATTAAAAATATGATTTTTATATTTTTAAAGTATTAAAAATATAATCTTTATGGGATAGAGAATATAAAAATATCATCTTTGTATATGTAGCGAAATAAAAATCTGATTTTTATTTTATATACGTTGAAATAAAGTGGTGATTTTCATGACGAGGAAATCTATATTTTTGTAAGGGTGAAGTCTTTATAGTTAAAAAGGCGAGATCCTTATATAGAAAATAGAGAAATAATAATATGATTTTTATATATTGAACATCGTAGTGAAAATTCGATTTTTAAATATATGAAGTGATTATAAAAATATGACTTTTAAATTGAAAGTGAATAAATAAAAATGTGATTTTTATTTTAAAGACATCGAAATATAAAAATGTGTGATTTTTATATATATAGTGACTACGGGCAACGAAGATGACGAAGATGGGATAACGAAGAAGATTTCTATTAAAGGAGTGTCGTGGTATTGGATAGCTTTCGGTGAGAATTTCTCACTCTAAATTTCTTTTCTAGTTATATATATATACTAGGATGCAGACGGTGCCTAGTAGCACCCGACACCCGTCATCCACAGACCATGGATGGCTTGTTTGTTAAATTGATTGGTTGTGTAGTTAGTTAGTCTAATTGGTTTGAATTGAATTGTTTGGTGAAATGGAATGGATTTGATTGATGTGTGAATGGCGTGGGCCTTCACTAGACCGGGGATAAGGCTAGGCCTCGTCCCGTTTCTAGTATCGTGCCGTTATGCCGCCGAAATTTCCCAAAATATGTTAGAAAAATGAAATTATCATTTTATTGAATAAATGAACTGAATAGAAATTCATGTGTTAAAATAAAATGTTTTATCGTTAAAAATATAATTTTTAACGTGAAAGTGAATAAATGAATATTTATAAACAAATCAGCCGATTTGTTTATATACACTGATGTGACTGATATCGATTGGGTCGATAAATTTTACACGTCGCCCAACTGCTCAACTAAAATCTGTGTTTGATTGTTTGAAACCCCACACGGGTGTTAGGATGAAATTTGAAGTTCACTCATCCTGATTGATTAAATATGTCGATCGGTCGATTGACAGGTTGTTATAAGCGTTAGATATCTATATTTGATGCTTATACAGTGTGGTGCACCTTGGATGATGGTTGATTGTTTATTATTGCTATTATATACATGTGTTGTATGGAATCCATATAATTAACATTATATGGTGATTGATTGGGGCTCATTCCAATCGGGAAAATAATGAATATTATAAAAGAAAATTCATGTGTTGAATATAAAAATAGTCATGTGTTGACGATGATTATGGGTTGAAACTATTCATGTGTTGAGTGAAATATTTTAAATAATAAAAATTACATCTTTATCATATTTACGATTAGAATCTACTTTACGGTGGAGTATAATTAAAATCAAACGATAGATACCATAGTTTTATAAAATATTTTACATAACAAAGATAGTGATGTGTTGACAGTACTCATGTGTTGAGATTAGTCATGTGTTGAAAGCAATATAGATTCATGTGTTGAATGGGATAAATATTCATTTGTTGATAGAATAAAGAAGTTTTGAAAAATATAAAGCCGTGTTGATTAGAGATGCGTTATTTTGACGCGAACGATATTATATCGATTTTATTCGTTGTATAATGAATATTGAAAAGTGATTTCAAATTTAAATATTTTGAAATGAAATTCAAATTGAATTAGATTAAAATTCGAATTGAATAGGAAGCGAATTTGAATTCGAATAAAGTAGAAATGAATTCA
The DNA here is from genome assembly GCA_030737875.1 of Allium sativum. Lineage (NCBI taxonomy): Eukaryota > Viridiplantae > Streptophyta > Magnoliopsida > Asparagales > Amaryllidaceae > Allium > Allium sativum. Next base: position 26,833,418 of record JASFAX010000022.1, on the reverse strand, counting down.
AATTGAATTAAATTGAAATTGAAATTGAAATTTAAAACGAATTAAAATTGAATTGAAATCAATTTGAAACGAATTCGAATTGAATCAAATAGAAGATAAATTCGAATTGAATTGAATTGAAATGAATTTGAATTTGAATTGAATTGAAACGAATTTGAATTTGAATTGAATTGAAATGAACTCGAATTGAATTGAAATCAAATCGATTTGAAATTGAAGATGAAATTAAAATTGTTTTGAAACGAATGTAGAACTATTTATAAAATTTGTTTTAAAAAGGAAATCGACGAAATATATATATAATATATATATATATATATTATATATATAATGGCCTGAATAGAACGCGCCGCGCCGCGGCAGTTCGTGAATTTCGACCATTTATTTCAAACGGACATTGCGGGAGATCCGACCGTCGGATTCTCCTAAAACCGGAACCATTGGGTTCGTATCGAAAAGGGCTTTCCAATGAATATTTGAAATTTAAAATCTAACGGTTGGATTTGGAATTATGTCCAAATCAAATTTGAAAAAGGTCGCTGTAAGTGCAGTTCGATGGCCGTTGATGGAAATCGACTGTACGGGCCTTGATAAAATTATTAAAAATATCGATAATTTGTGTAAAATCATAATATGTGATTTAGGAAAAATTGAGCTGAAGAATTCCACATTTGAAAGGATAAAAATAGACTTTTATCGAAATGAACTAGTTTTGAGCTGGAATTAAAATCAATTTATTTTTGAAATAAATAAATTGAATTTGAAAGTGATTTTAAAAGTAATCAATATTCCCAATACGTGGATTGGACTGGAGTTGAATCGAAATTATCTTCGGAATATTTCGATGTTGGATTTCGTGACTATACAAATATTGCTATGGGGATTTGAAAGATATATTTTATATCGTTATTTCCAATACGATATATGTTGGGTTCAGAATTTGATATTGAATATAAGCCGATATATTTTCTATTCAGAACCTTGTATTTAATATCAAATGTGATTTGGGTTTATCGTGGATCGTGTTTTAGATGACATTGGTGCTTTAACCCAGTTAAAGACATAATATTGATTTTTGGGAACATTAAAACTAAGTGGAGTTTTAATGAATCTTTAATTAGATTAAAAAGTGAATTGATAATTTAAATTATCAAATTTGAAAGGTGATCGAGAATGGAGTATCACCAGTTTTGCTCCAAAACGATAGTTAAATCTTTAATTAGATTTGAACGTGAAATGGTAATTAATTTTACCGATAACACCGTGGTGTTAGGAATGGAGTATCACCAGTTTTGCTCCATGGGATATATAGGTTGGGATTGGGAAATAAAATAAATAATTACTTCTGTGTGGTTCGCTAATCCCGACTAGTTTGGAAAACCATAATATGGTTTGAAATGATATCCAAAGGAAGAATTTAGGATAAATTTAGAAGAATTTATCTTGGATAAAATTAATGGGAACATTTCCCCTAAGAATGTGATTTTGTGAATAAAAGAATATTCTGAATTGGAATGAGGCGTTTGTTGTGTTTGTGTAACATTCATTTATTATATACGTGGTTTATTCAGAAAGGCCGGGTTTATACCCATTTTGAATAACCGATTCGACGAGATGTCGAAGATGAAGACGGTGGTTGAAGACCGGAAGTCTTCACATCGTTTGGGTGATTACTGATGATCTTGATTGGGCTGTACATCCAGGATGAGGGAATCAGTTGGTGATCGTCCAGACGTACTTGGAGATGGATGGATATGCGAGGAAAGTGCCTCCGGTTTCGTTCAGACCCAGAACGAACTTGTAAATGGATTGTGTGTCTTACATTGGATTTTATTCTGTGTTGATTGATCTCTATTAAATATACATCTGTTTGGCGGTGGAGAATTTATTCTCTTGCTTAATGCCCTTCTCTGAGACGTACGAGCTCAGGGGTTGTATATCGATGGACATCAGTCGCATGAAGTGAATTGCCAATGTGGCACGCGTTAGTGGCAATTGATCAGGGCTTCTGTTGAAAAGCAAAGTCTTGTGGTTGATGATCAAAGCACGGCCTGTGTGGCGTAGCTTTGTGTATAATGTGAATTCGCGAGCCTCACACCTCGGTATGAGTCAAAAACGGGATAGTGACTGCAGGGAGAGCACGACGTTTCTTTCTAGCTAGGGTGGTGTCAGTGACCTACCAGCCCTGACAATTATATACTTTTCACCTGTGTGGTTGTTGGATACGAGGCGCCTCGGATATAGGTCTGTAAGGACCGGGAAACGTGTGTTCAGGAATAACTAATCCTCAAAAGTAAGAGAGGACCGGCCCTGAAGATCCAAGGATCATAGTGGGGTCCTGGGACATTTGCTAGAGTGTCTCGAACGCGGAGAGGAGCTTGCCCCTTGCCTCAGCTCATGACGGAATCCAATTTCCAATACGTGATATTGCGGTTTTAATTGTAGAACTAGTACGGCGACATGATATATGGTACCCATGACGTCTATGATTGATATTTATGATTGAAAATGTTTTGACACTATACACTTATTATAGTATCAAGTGATTTGTTTTAAACGTACCAAGCATGTTTGGCTATTATAAGGGAAAACCCTATCCTCCGGCTTGCGTTGCATTGTGTGATGGGACCTGGGTCTTATAATAGCTTCATTTTTCTAAAAAACAATGCGCTGTTTACTCTATGCACTAGTATTCTTGGGAGGAAACCCGTTCCGTGTTATACGGCGTGGTCCCTTGAATTACTCTCTTTTAAAGTAAAGTTTTAAATAACTGTTTTAGTTCTCACACCAGTCACATGACTGACCTGGAGTTTATTGTTTTAACCTAAACTCTGGGTGCCCCTATTTTCCACACGGGCAGCTAGTAGTTTCGGTTTTGCAGATTTATATTCACAGGGTCCTGATTTACAGTTGGAACGATGCTCGGAAAGCTCTGTATCCGTGTATCACTTCTAGTTGTGCTTTTGTATTATTTTCCGCTGCTATGTAATTTATTGTAATCTCTGATATTTGTCGAATGTAATTTAATCATTTATACTCTGTATATTCTTGTATCTGATGGAATTGTTGTAATAACAATGAAATGTTCTTCCGTAGGCGCTCATTTGTGTGTTGTTCTCAAAGTATTCGTGTTTTCCTTCACGGGGAAGTTACGGGTCCTTACAATATCTTTCCAACGAATCCGAAAAATCAAAATTTCATAGCGGGAATCAAAAGTTATGTCCAGTTGAAAATTCAGGATAGTCACTATGGAATACTGGCCCTTAAAAATGTAAATTTTGCAAACGGCCTCGGATTTCGATGAAACCACTTTTATTGGATTCGGGACGTCAAGATATTGCTAGATTCCAAAATTCGTAATTTTTCGAAACAATATGTGAGCGTGGCAAAGGAAAACGCGTTTGACCAGTTTTAGTTGATTTTAATCGACTGGAAAATGGCCATTTTTCAAACAGTCTCAGAGTTCGACAAAATTAGTTTTGTTAGGACCGTATCGTCAATACGAAGCAAGAAAATATTTTTCGGGAATTTTTGGGGTTAGTATGTGGTCCCGGTAAATTGAAATGTGCGTTTGAAGTGAATATATAAAGAATTATATTTTAAATTCAACGGAAACTGATCGAAACGGTCGAATCAGCTTGCGAAACATATCCCATTGTGTTCGGAATGGGGGTAATACGCTAGGGATGATAGTCAGTGGGTTCGATTATGAGTTCGAACGAAAAAGTTACTTTAAAGGAGAAAATAAATTAATTAAATTAATATTAAATGGGGTCAACCCCCCTTTTTATCCTATACCCACGATCAGCCCCCCCCCCCCCCCCCACGTTCATTTCAAATCGAATAAAGAAAAAAAAATGGCGCTCGACGCCATCGCCTGAGCCACCCACCGACGGCGAGCCTCGCCTCACCACCTCCCCCAATCGCCTCCACATCCTCTCCTCTCCCCGTCGATCCTCTCACTCTGCCTCCTCTACAAAACTGCAAGCCCCAATCGATGAAAACCCGACGCCCTGAGACCCTGGAGCCATCCGCCCCACCTCCGACCGGCAGACGCCTCCCCAGTCCCCTCCACCTCGCGAGCAACTCCCCCCCCCCTCTTCAGCCTAGTTCGACGGAAAACAGAAAGATAAGGGTGAGTTTCTATATTTTTCCTTTACATAAAAACTGATTTTTCCTTTATATAAAAACTGATTTTTCCTTTATATAAAAACTGATTTTTAGGTGATATAAAAACTGATTTTTATTAGTTACAAAAAGATTAGATTTTTAGACAAGAAAAGATGTGATGATAGAATTAGAAAAGACCAGATCTTTAATTATAACAAGACCGGATTTTAATCACGAAGAAAGTGATATAAAAATATAATTTTTATATCATAGAAAGGATAAAAATATAATTTTTATATTATAGAAAGTGATATAAAAATATAATTTTTATATTATAGAAAGTGATATAAAAGTGTAATTTTTATATTACAGAAAGGATAAAAATATAATTTTTATATTATAGAAAGGATAAAAATATGATTTTTATAAACTAGAAGTAGTAAAAATATGATTTTTATAAAGTAGAAGTAATAAAAATATGATTTTTATAAAGTAGAAAAATAAAATTATGATTTTTATTTATCGAAATGAAGTGATAAAAATTTAATTTTTATTATGAACAGCGTGAAAAGGACTACATTGGAATTTCAAGCAGATCCAGACGGTTCAGCAGTTCAATAGTAAAGCACGGCGGATTGGAACCCTCTGTGAGAACTTCTCACCTTTAATTTAAATTTCTAGTTAAAATATATACTAGGATGCAGAAGGTGTTTAGTAGCACCCGACACCCGTCGTCTACAGACCATGGACGGCTTGTTTGTTTGATTGTATGTTGATGTGTAGTTGATTGTGTGATTTGAAATGAAATAAAATATTTATATAGTTAAAAATATTTTATAGTTAAAAATAGAATTTTTAACGTGTATTTAAAATGAAATAAATAAATATAAACAAATCGGACGATTTGTTTATATACACACATTTGACTGATATTGATTGGGACGGTAAATTTTACACATCGCCCAACTCCACAAATAAAATCTGTGTTTGATTGTTTGAAACCCCACACAGGTTTTGGGATGATATATGACATACACTAGTCCCAATATTTAGTTGTATGTCGATCGATTGATTGACAGATTGTTATAAGCGTTAAATATTTATATTTGATGCTTATACAGTGTAAAACGCACTTTGGATGATGGTTGACTGTTTATCGTCATTGTTGTATATAAGAACTTGATGAAATCCGTATAATCAACATTATATGGTAATTGAATGTGTCTGATTCCAGTTCAAAATTATCAAATAATTGAAAATAATATTCATTGAATATTGAAATGTGAAGTCGTGTTAAGTAGTTACATGCCATTTTAACACGAACAGGAATTTTGTCGATTTTATAATGAATATTGAAAGTTATTTCAAAATCGAATATTTAGAAAAATGAATTCGAATTGAAATTGAATAGAAATGAATTTGAATTGAAACTGAATAGAAATGAATTCGAATTGAAATTGAATAGAAATGAATTCGAATTGAATTGAATAGAAATGAATTTGAATTGAAATTGAATTGAAATGAATTCGAATTGAATTGAATAGAAAATGAATTCAAATTGAATTGAATTGAAATTGAATTAAGAACGAATTGAAATCGTTTTGAATGGAATTTAAAACGAACTGAAATTGAATCGAAATTGATTTGAATTGAAATCAAATTGAAATGAATTTAAAACGAATTTATAAGGAAAAATTCAATTTTGATTTGAATTTGAAATGGAAGTAGAATTTGTTTTTGAAACGAATTTAAAACGATTAATAAAATCCGTTTAAATGAAAATCGACAAAATATATATTATATATATAATATAATGGCCTGAATAGAACGCGGCGCGGCGCGGCAGTTCGTGAATTTCGACCATTGATTTCGAACGCACATTACGGGAGATCCGACCGTCGGATTCTCCTCAATCCAGAACCATTGGGTTCGAATCGAAAAGAGCTTTCCAGTGAATATTAGAAATTTGAAATCTGACGGTTGGATTTGGAGATACATCCAAATCAAATTTAGAAAAGGTCGCTGTAAGTGCAGTTCGATGGCCGTAGATGGAAATCGACTGTACGGGCCTTGATAAAATAATTAAAAATATCTATAATTGGTGTAAAATGAAAATAAATGATTTGAAAAGAATTGGGATGAAAAATCCCATATTTGAGAAGATAAAAATGTATTTTTATCAAAATAAACTAGTTTTGAACTAGAATTATAAATTCAATATTTTTAAAATAAATAAATTGGATTTGAAATGGTTTAAAAAATAACCAGAATTTCCGATATATGAATTGGAATGGATTTGAATCGAAATTATCTTCGGACTATTTCGATGATTGGATTCGGATTATACAGATATTGTAGAGGAAATTTGAAAGATATATTTTATATCGTTATTTCCAAAGTGATATTTGTTGATTTCAGGATTTGATATTGAATATAAGCCAATATATTTTCTATTCAGAGCCTTGTATTTAATATCAAATGAGATTTGGGTTTGTCGTGAATGGTGTCTTCATCAACACTGTTCTTAAACCCAGTTGAGAAAAGATTAAATCTTTTTATTTAGATTTAATGAAGTATACCAATTAATTAATATATTTAATTGGAATTGAATTAGAATTGATAATTGGGTTATCGTGAACGGTGTTTTAAATAACACTTGTTCTTTAACCTGATAATAAATAGAATGTGGATTGGGTTTATAGTGAACTGTGTCTTTAATGTCATTTGTTCTTTAATCCAATTTACAGTGAAATATGATCTGGAATTTATAAATCTTTTATAAAGATTTAGTGGGTTTTTCCCAAAGTTAAATAATCATTAATATTGATTTTTGGGAAGATTAAAACTAAGAAGAGTTTTAATGAATCTTTAATCAGATTAAAATGTGAATTGATAATATAAATTATCAAATATAGGAAATGATCGAGAATGGAGTATCGCCAGTTTTGCTCCGAGTGATAGTTAAATCTTTAATTAGATTTGAACGTGAAATGGTAATTAAATTTACCGATAACACCGTGGTGTTAGTTATGGGGTAGTAACAGTTTAGCTCCATGGGATGAATAGGTTGGGATTGGGAAATAAAATAAATAATTACATCGGTGTGGTTCGCTAATCCCGACTAGTTTGGAAAACCTTAACATGGTTTGAAATGATATCCAAAGGAAGATTGAAGAATAAATTTTAAAGAATTTATCTTTGATAAAATTAATGGGAACCTTTCCCTAAGAATATGAAATTTAGAAACTAGTTGTAGGTTAGGTAAGAAGAGTGGTTTCCTGGTTATTGATCTGATGTTGGTTTCGGCCTTCAAGGTTAATTTTTGGGGAATTGCTCTCTTACTAATTTACGGTTAGTGACTGATGGATTAGAATGAGGCGCATGTTGCGTTTGTGTAACACTTGTTTATTATATACGCGGGTTATTTGGAAAGGCCGGGTTTATACCCATTCTGAATAACCGATTCGACGATAAGTCGAAGATGAAGACGGTGGTCGAAGACCAAAGGTCTTTACATCGTTTGGATAATTACTGATGATCCTGATTGGGCTGTACAACCAAGAGGAGGGATATAGTTGGTGGTCGTCCAGACATATTTGGAGATCAATGGATATGCGAGGTATAGAGTGCCTCCGGTTTTGTTAAGACCCAGAACGAATTTATAAATGGATTGTGTGTCTGACGTTGGATTTTATTGTGTGCCGATGGATTTCTATTAAATATATATCTGTTTGGCGGTGGAGAATTTATTCTCTTGCTTAATGCCCTTCTCTGAGACGTACGAGCTCAGAGGTTATATATCGATAGATATCAGTCGCATGGCATGAATTTCCTGTGTGGCATGCTGAGACGCAATGATCAAGGCTTCTGTTGCAAAGCAGAGTCTTGTGGTTGATGATCAAAGCAAGGTTTTAATACAGCGTAGCTTTGTGTATAACGTGAATTCGCGAGCCTCACACCTCAGTATGAGTCAAAAACGGGATAAGGACTACAGGGAGAGCACGACGTTCCTTTCTAGCTATGGGTGGTGTCAGTGTTTAAACTGGCTGACATTTATATTATTTTTACCCATGTGGTTGTTGGAACGAGGCGCCTCGATTTTAGGTCTGTTAGGACCGGGAAACGTGTGTTCAGGAATACTAATCCACTAACGTAAGTGTGGACCGGCCTTGAAGCATCCAAGGGTTACCCAGAGAGAGTAGTCCTGAGACATTTGCTAGAGTGTCTCGAAGCGGAGAGGAGCTTAGTATTGGTGACATAGTAGCATGGGATACTATGCCGTCTATGATTGATACTTATGATTGAAATTGTTTTGACACTATACACTTATTATAGTATCAAATGATTTGTTTTTTAACTTATTAAGCATTGTTTGGCTATTATAAGGGAAAACCCTATTCTTCGGCTTGCGTTGCATTGTGTGATGGGACCTGGGTCTTATAATAGCTTCATTTTCCAAAAAGCATTGCGTTGTTTATTCTATGCATTGGTATTCTTAGGAGGAAACCCGTTCCGTGTTATACGGCGTGGTCCCTTGAATTACTCTCTTTTAAAGAAAAGTTTTATATAACTGTTAGTTCTCACACCAGTCACATGACTGACCTGGAGTTTATTGTTTTAACCTAAACTCCGGGTGCCCTTATTTTCAACACGGGCAACTAATAGTTTTGGTTTTGCAGATTTATATTCACAGGATCCTGATTTACAGCTGGAACGATGCTCGGAAAGCTCTGTATCCGTGTATTACTTTCAGTTATGTTTTGTATTGTTTTTCGCTGCTATGTAATTTGTTGTAATCTCTGATATTTATCGAATGTATAATATTCATTTATACTCTGTATATTCTTGTATTCTGATGGAATTGTTGTAATTAACAATGAAATGTTCTTCTGTTTGTGTTCTGATTGTCTTGTCCTCAAAGTAATTCGCCCTTTCTCTTCTCTTTGGAGAATGGGGAAGTATGGGTCGCTACAGTTGGTATCAAAGCTCTGGTTAACAGAGCTCGAGAACAAGACACATTAGAACCATATGAAAGAATTCATCAGAAATTGGATTAGCAATATCCAATAAGAATGACTCATTAGAGATGTGATCAGTAGTATCCTAGAATGAGTCAAAAGAGCGTTATTTTTAAAATAAAATTAAAACAAACTGTGTTTTGAAAATTTATATCTAATGATACGTTTTTGAATATTTTATTTGTATTGAATTTGGACAATCCAATATATAAAGATTTTGCATATACGCATCATGAACGTATATTCGAAGTTTTAATATACTGGACAGATATAGAATTACACTCTAGTCGCCTGGAGATAATTCTGGTAATGCGGCCGCATTATCAGTATTTGTGTTCGAGTTTCGAAAGGTGGGATTTCTATATAATTCCATTAGACTGGTGTGAGAACCAAAACTAGATAGGTTTATTGTTGTGATTTGGCATCAAAAACAAGATTTTTTGTATATGTATCAAAATTATGAATTTGAAAATATAATTAGCTAATCGATTGATGGTTATGTTGTTTGAATATTGGTTTGAAATTTTGAACCATTATGCCAAATTGAACCGAATATTGAACTGTATTGAAAAAATGATTACAATTACATGCATATACATGTATATCCATTGAACAGGTCATAGCAAGGAGGCTAGAGAAGAGGAATAAAATTGTTTGCCCGACAAATAGGTACATGTTTATTGTATTTCTTGGGTTTTGGATGATTTTATGAGCCGATTGGCAAGCCGCTTGGCTTTTTCTTTTTCTTTTGGATTGAAGAAGGCCATGGGAAGCTATATGAAATATCCCGAAGTCCCCGGTGCAAGGGAGGTTATGGCGAATTTTTTCGAAAATTTAGGGTGTTAGCCAAATTTTTGAAAAATTTGAAAAGTTCTTAGAAACTGAAAAGTTGAAGAACTTAAGCCGTAATGAAAATATTGAAAGTTGAATTGATTAGTTAAACAACTTTCAGCTTCGTTCCATTTCGGGAATGAATAGTTTTAAGTGAGGGGGATTGTAACAACCCGGAAATTTTGAGCCAGTTTAAAAAATTTTATTTTGGCAATTTTGATGAATTTTGAATATTTAAATGATTTATTTTAAATAATAACGACGAAAAAAATATTTTGAATAGAATTAGAACTTATATATTTGTAGATCGTCGTTCGAATATAAATATTTATTTTAAATTATAAAAGGAATTGAAATTGGCGCGGTAGTTCGATAATTCGATTTCAAACTTCAAATGAATGTATAGGATTCAAAATAAACCGGATTTTGGTGAAACCAAAAATAGAAGAATCTATTTGAGAATATCTTTCCAACGAATCCGAAAAATCAAAATTTCATAGCGGGAATCAAAAGTTATGTCCAGTTGAAAATTCAGGATAACCGCTATGCAATTCTGGCCCTTAAAAATGGAAATTTTGCAAACGGCCTCGGATTTCTACGAAACCACTTTTGTTGGATCGGGGATGTCAAGTAATTGCTAGATTCCAAAATTCATAATTTTTCGAATCAATATGTGAGCGTGGAAAATGAAAAAGCATTTGACCAGTTTTAGTTGATTTTAATCGACTGTAAAATGGCCATTTTTCAAACGGTCTCAGAATTCGACGAAATTAGTTTTGTTAGGACTATCGTCAATACGAAGCTAGAAAATATTTTTCGGGAATTTTTGGGGTTAGTATATGGCCCCGGAAAATTGAAATGTGCGTTTAAAGTGAATATATAAAGAATTATATTTTACATTCAACGGAAACTGATCGAAACGGTCGAACCATCTTGTGAAACATATCCCATTGTGTTCAGAATGGGGGTAGTACGCTAGGGACGACAGTCGGTGGATTCGATTCTAAGTTCGAACGAAAAAGTTAATTTAAAGGAGCAAATAAATTAATTAAATAAATAGTAAATGGGGTCAACCCGTCCCCCTTTTTCTCCTAAACCCAGGATCAGCCCCCTCCCCCCCTCCCCCGCGTTTATTTCAAATCGAATAAAGAAACAAAATTGGCACTCGACGCCATCGCCTGAGCCACCCACCGATGGCGAGCCTCGCCGCACCACCTCCCCCAATCGCCTCCACTTCCTCTCCTCTCCCCGTCGATCCTCTCACTCTCCCTCCTCTGCAAAACCGCAAGCCCCAATCGATGAAAACCCGATGCCCTGAGACCCTGGAGCCATCCGCCCCACCTCCGACGGGTCGACGCCTCCCTAGTCCCCTCCACCTCGCGAGCAACTTCCGTCCCCCCCGCCCTCTTCAGCCTTGTTCGACGGAAAACAGAAAGATAGGGGTGAGTTCTTATATTTTTCCTTTATATAAAAACTGAATTTTCCTTTATATAAAAACTGATTTTTAGGTGATATAAAAATAGATTTTTATTAGTTACAAAAAGATTAGATTTTTAGACAAGAAAAGATGTGATGTTTGAACTAGAAAAGATCAGATCATTAATTATAAAAAGACCGGATTTTTATCACGAAGAAAGTGATATAAAAATATAATTTTTATATTATAGAAAGGATAAAAATATAATTTTTATATTATAGAAAGTGATATAAAAATATAATTTTTATATTATAGAAAGTGATATAAAAACATAATTTTCATATTATAGAAAGGATAAAAATACAATTTTTATATTATAGAAAGGATAAAAATATGATTTTTATAAAGTAAAGTAATAAAAATATGATATTTATAAAGTAGAAGTAATAAAAATATGATTTTATGAAGTAGAAGTAATAAAAATATGATCTTTATAAAGTAGAAAAATAAAAATATGATTTTTATTTATTGAAATTAAGTGATAAAAATATAATTTTTATTATGAACAACGTGAAAAGGACAGCATTGGAATTTCAAGCAGATCCAGATGGTTCAGCAGTTCAACAGTAAAGCACGGCGGGGTGGAACCCTCTGTGAGAACTTCTCACCTTTAATTTAAATTTCTAGTTAAAATATATACTATGATGCAAACGTTGTTTAGTAGCACCCGACACCCGTCGTCCACAGACCATGGACGGCTTGTTTGTTTGATTGTATGTTGATGTGTAGTTGATTGTGTAATGTGAAATGAAATAAAATATTTATATAGTTAAAAATATTTTATAGTTAAAAATTGAATTTTTAACGTGTATTTAAAATGAAATAAATAAATATAAACAAATCGGACGATTTCTTTATATACACACATTTGACTGATATTGACTGGGACGATAAATTTTACACATCGCCCAACTGAACAAATAAAATCTATGTTTGATTGTTTGAAACCCCACACGGGTATTGGGATGATATATGACATACACTAGTCCCAATATTTAGTTGTATGTCGATCGATTGATTGACATACTGTTATAAGCGTTAAATATTTATATTTGATGCTTATACAGTGTAGAACGCACTTTGGATGATGGTTGATTGTTTATCGTCATTGTTGTATATATGAACTTGATGAAATCCATATAATCAACATTATATGGTAATTGACTGTATCTGATTCTAGTTCAAAATTATCAAATAATTGAATATTGAAATGTGAAGCCATGTTAAGTAGTTACACGCCATATTAACACGAACGGGAATTTTGTCGATTTTATAATGAATATTGAAAGTGATTTCAAAATCAAATATTTTGAAAAATGAATTCGAATTGAAATTGAATAGAAATGAATTCGCGTTGAAATTGAATAGAAATGAATTCGAATTGAAATTGAATAGAAATGAAATCGAATTGAAATTGAATAGAAATGAATTTGAATTGAAATGAATTCGAATTGAAATTGAATAGAAATGAAATCGAATTGAAATTGAATAGAAATGAATTCGAATTGAATTGAATAGAAATGAATTCGAATTGAAATTGAATAGAAATGAATTCGAATTGAATTGAATAGAAAATGAATTCAAATTGAATTGAAATTGAATTAAAAACAAATTGAAATCGTTTTGAATGGAATTTAAAACGAACTGAAATTGAATTGAAATCGATTTGAACTGAAATAAAATTGAAATGAATTTAAAACGAATTTATAAGGAAAAATTCAATTTTGATTTGAATTTGAAATGGAAGTAGAAATTGTTTTTGAAACGAATTTAAAACGTTTTATAAAATTCGTTTAAATGAAAATCGACGAAATATAAATTATATATATATAATATAATGGCCTGAATAGAAAGCGCCGTGCCGCGGTAGTTCGTTAATTTTGACCATTGATTTCGAACGTACATTACGTGAGATCCGACCGTCGGATTCTCCTCAAACCGAAACCGTTGGGTTCGAATCGAAAAGAGCTTTCCAATGAATATTAAAAATTTGAAATCTGACGGGTGGATTTGGAGATACATCCAAATCAAATTTAGAAAAGGTCGCTGTAAGTGCAATTCGATGGCCGTAGATGGAAATCGACTGTACGGGCCTTGATAAAATAATTAAAAATATCTATAATTGGTGTAAAATCAAAATAATTGATTTGAAAAGAACTGGGATGAAAAATCCCATATTTGAAAAGATAAAAATGTATTTTTATCAAAATAAACTAGTTTTGAACTAGAATTATAAATTCAATATTTTTAAAATAAATAAATTGAATTTGAAATGGTTTTAAATATAACCAGAATTTCCAATATATGAATTGGAATGGATTTGTATCGAAATTATCTTCGGACTATTTCGATGATTGGATTCAGATTATACAGATATTGTGGAGGAAATTTGAAAGATATATTTTATATCGTTATTTCCAAAGTGATATTTGTTGATTTCAGGATTTGATATTGAATATAAGCTGATATATTTTCTATTCAGAGCCTTGTATTTAATATCAAATGAGATTTGGGTTTGTCGCGAATGGTGTCTTCATCAACACTGTTCTTAAACCCAATTGAGAAAAGATTAAATCTTTTTATTTAGATTTAATGAAGTATACCAATTAATTAATATATTTAATTGGAATTGAATTAGAATTGATAATTGGGTTTATCGTGAACGGCGTTTTAAATAACACTTGTTCTTTGACCCGATAATAAATAGAATGTGAATTGGGTTTATTGTGAACTGTATCTTTAATGTCATTCGTTGTTTAATCCAATTTACAGTGAAATATGATTCGGAATTTATAAATCTTTTATAAAGATTTAGTGGTTTTTTCCGAAAGTTAAATAATCATTAATATTGATTTTTGGGAAGATTAAAAATAAGAAGAGTTTTAATGAATCTTTAATCAGATTAAAATGTGAATTGATAATATAAATTATCAAATATAGGAAATGATCGAGAATGGAGTATCGCCAGTTTTGCTCCGAGCGATAGTTAAATCTTTAATTAGATTTGAACGTGAAATGGTAATTAAATTTACCGATAACACCGTTGTGTTAGTTATGGGGTAATAACAGTTTTGCTCCATGGGATGAATAGGTTGGGATTGGGAAATAAAATAAATAATTACTTCGGTGTGGTTCGCTAATCCCAACTAGTTTGGAAAACCTTAACATGGTTTGAAGTGATATCCAAAGGAAGATTAAAGAATAAATTTTAAAGAATTTATCTTTGATAAAATTAATGGGAACCTTTCCCTAAGAATATGAAATTTAGAAACTAACTGTAGGTTAGGTTAGAAGAATGGTTTCCTAATTATTGATCTGTTGTTGGTTTCGGCCTTCAGGGTTAATATTTGGGGAATTTCTCTCTTACTAATTTACAGTTAGTGACTGATGGATTAGAATGAGGCGTATGTTGCGTTTGTGTAACACTTGTTTATTATATACGCGGGTTATTTGGAAAGGCCGGGTTTATACCCATTCTGAATAACCGATTCTACGATAAGTCCAAGATGAAGACGGTGGTCGAAGACCAAAGGTCTTCACATCGTTTGGATAATTACTGATGATCTTGATTGGGTTGTACAACCAAGAGGAGGGAAGTAGATGGTGGTCGTCCAGACGTATTTGGAGATCAATGGATATGCGAGGTATAAAGTGCCTCCAGTTTCGTTCAGACCCAGAACGAATTTATAAATGGATTGTGTGTTTGACGTTAGATTTTATTCTGTGCCGATGGATTTCTATTAAATATATATCTGTTTGGCGGCGGAGAATTTATTCTCTTGCTTAACGCCCTTCTCTGAGACGTACGAGCTCAGAGGTTATATATCGATAGATATCAATCGCATGGCATGAATTTCCTGTGTGGCACGCTGAGATGCAATGATCAAGGCTTCTGTTGCAAAGCAGAGTATTGTGGTTGATGATCAAAGCACGGCTTTAATACAGCGTAGCTTTGTGTATAACGTGAATTCGCGAGCCTCACACCTCGGTATGAGTCAAAAACGGGATAAGGACTGCAGGGAGAGCACGACTGTGACGGCCGGGAATTTCACTCGATCCGAATCAGTCGTTAAACCAATCTAGACCGTTCGAAACCCCTGATCGTTTGAGAACATGACAAAATAGAACGCAGACGGAAGAACATTTCATTGTTATTACAACAATTCCATCATATACAAGAATATACAGAGTATAATGAATAAATTACATTCAACAAATATCAGAGATTACAATAAATTACATAGCAGCGGAATATAATACAAAGCACAAATGAAGGTGATATACGGATACAGAGCTTTCCGGATATCATTCCAGCTGTAAACTAGGATCCTGTGAATATAAATCTGCAAAACCAAAACTACTAGCTGCCTGTGCGGAAAATGAGGGCACCCAGAGTTTAGGTTAAAACAATAAACTCCAGGTAGGTCATGTGACTGGTGTGAGAACTAAAACAGTTACTTAAAACTTTACTTTAAAAGAGAGTAATTCAAGGGACCACGCCGTATAACACGGAACGGGTTTCCTCCCAAGAATACCAGTGCATAGAATAAACAGCGCAATGCTTTTTCGAAAAATGAAGCTATTATAAGACCCAGGTCCCATCACACAATGCAACGCAAAACATGCTTGGTACGTTTAAAACAAATCATTTGATACTATAATAAGTGTATAGTGTCAAAACAATTTCAATCATAAATATCAATCATAGGCGGCATAGCTACCATCTACTATGTCGCCATACTAGTTCTACAATTAAAACCACAATATCACGTATTGGAAATTGGATTTCCGTCATGAGTCGAGGCAAGGGGCAAGATCCTCTCCGCTTCGAGACATTCTAGCAAATGCTCAGGACTACACACTCTGGGCAGCCACCAGATCGGTTGGGCCAGTCCTCACTTACGTTAGAGGATTATTTATGCCTGAACACACGTTTCCCGGTCCTTACAGACCTAAAATCGAGGCGCCTCGCATCCAACAACCACAAAGGTGTAAAGTATATAAATGTCAGGGCTGGTAAGTCACTGACACCACCAAAGCTAGAAAGAAACGTCGTGTTCTCCCAACGGTCCGTATCCCGTTTTTAACTCATACCGAGGTGTGAGGATCGCGAATTCACGTTATACCCAAAGCTACGCCACAAAGGCCGTGCTTTGATCATCAACCACAAGACTTTTCTTTTCAACAGAAGCCTTGATCCATGCAACTCAGTATGCCACACATGCAATTCATGCCATGCGATTGTTCAGAGAAGGGCGTTAAGCAAGAGAATAAATTCTCCGCTGCCAAACAGATATATATTTAATAGAAATTAATCAACACAGAATAAAATCCAATGTCAGACACACATCCATTTACAAGTTCGTTCTAGGTCTGAACGAAACCGGAGGCACTTTCCTCGCATATCCATCCATCTCCAAGTACGTCTGGACGACTACCAACTATTTCCATCCTCTTGGGTGTACAGCCCAATCAGGATCGTCAGTAATTATCCAAACGATGTGAAGACTTCCGGTCTTCGACCACCGTCTTCATCTTCGACATATCGTCGAATCGGTTATTCAGAATGGGTATAAACCCGGCCTTTCCGAACAACCCGCGTATATTAAAAACAAATGTTACACAAACACAACATACGCCTCATTCCAATTCATCAGCTACTAACCGTAAATGAACAAGAGAACAATTTCCCAAATATTAACCCCGGAGGCCGAAACCAACATCAGATCAATACCAGGAAACCATTCTTCTTAGCTAACCTACCGCTAGTTTCTAAATTTCATATTCTTAGGGAAAGGTTCCCATTAATTTTATCCAAGATAAATTCTTAAAATTTATTCTTTAATCTTCCTTTGGATGTCATTTCAAACCAGATTATGGTTTTCCAAACTAGTCGAGATTAGCGAACCACACCGAAGTAATTATTTATTTTATTTCCCAATCCCAACCTTTCCCAACCTATTCATCCCATGAAGCAAAACTGGTATTACTCCATATCTAATACCACGGTGTTATTGGTAAAATTAATTGTCATTCCACGTTCAAATCTAATTAAAGATTTAACTATCGCTTTGGAGCAAAACTGGTGATACTCCATTCTCGCTCATTTTCAAAATTTGATAATTTAAATTATCAATTCGCATTTCAATTTAATTGCAGATTCATTAAAACTTCTTTTTCTGGGTTAAAGAACTAATGTCATTTAAAACACAGTTCGCGATAAACCCAAATCACATTCTATTTATTATCGGGTTAAAGAACTATTGTTATTTAAAACACCGTTCATGATAAACCCACAAATCAATTCTGTTTAAAACCCATTTCAAATCCAGTTTATTTATTTAAAAATAAATGGGTTTTAATTTTAGTTCAAAACTAGTTCATTTCGATAAAAATCTATTTTTATCTTTTCAAATATGGAGTTTTTCATCCCAATTTTTCCCAAATCATTTCTTATGATTTTACACAAATTATTACTATTTTTAATAATTTTATCAAGGCCCGTACAGTCGATTTCCATCAACGGACATCGAACTGCACTTACAGCAACCTTTTCCAAATTTGATTTGGATGTATCTCCAAATCCAACCGTTAGATTTCAAATTTCTAATATTCGCTAGAAAGCTCTTTTCGATACGAACCCAACGGTTCCGGTTTTAGGAGAATCCGACGGTCGGATCTCCCGTAATGTCCGTTTGAAATAAATGGTCGAAATTCACGAACTGCCACGGCGCGACGCGTTCTATTCAGGCCATTATATTATATATATAATATATATTTCGTTGATTTCTATTTAAAACGAATTTTATAAATAGTTTTGAATTCGTTTCAAAAACAATTTCAACCTTTATTTCAAATTCAGATCAAAATTGAATTTTCTATTATAAATCCTTTTTACTTTCATTTCTATTTGATTTCAATTCAAATCGATTTTAATTCGATTCGAATTCATTTCCTTTTCAATTCAATTCGATTCGAATTCGTTTTCTTTTCAATTCAATTCAAATTTGATTTCTATTCAATTCAAATCAAATCCGATTTCTATTCAATTCAAATCAAATTCGTTTTCTATTCAATTCAAATTCAAATTCAATTCATTTTCTATTCAATTCAAATTCAATTCATTTTCTATTCAATTCAAATTCAATTCATTTTCTATTCAAATCAAATTCAATTCATTTTCTATTCAAATCAAATTCAATTCATTTTCTATTCAATTCAAATTCAATTCATTTTCTATTCAAATCCAATTCAATTCATTTTATATTAAATCAAATTCAATTCATTTTCTATTCAAATCAAATTCAATTCATTTTCTATTTAAATCAAATTCAAATTGGTTTTCTAATCGATTCAATTCAAATTTGTCTTCTATTCAATTCAATTCAAATTTGTCTTCTATTCGACTCAATTCAAATTTAAAAACGAATATAATCGATATAAATATCGTTCACGTCAAAATAGCGCATCTCTAATCAATACGGCTTTATATATTTCAATAATTCCTTTATTCTATTCGACAAACGAATCTATATTTTTGTTAAAATATTTCGTTCAACACATGACTAATCTCAACGGATGAGTACAGTCAACACATGAACCTTTACTTTATATTGATAAAGATGTAAATTTTATTATTAAAATATTTCGTTCAACACATGACTAATCTCAACGGATGAGTACAGTCAACACATGAACCTTTACTTTATATTGGTAAAGATGTAAATTTTATTATTAAAATATTTCGTTCAACACATGACTAATCTCAACGGATGAGTACAGTCAACACATGAACCTTTATTTTATAATATTCTTTATTTTCTAAATTGGAATGAGGCCCAATCAATTACCATATAAAGTTAATTATATGGATTCCATACAACACATATATATAATAGCAACGATAAACAATCAACCATCATCCAAAGTGCACTACACTGTATAAGCATCAAATATAGATATCTAAGGCTTATAACAGCCTGTCGATCAATCGATCGACATATTTAATCAATCAGGATGAGTGGACATCAAATTTCATCCCAACACCCTTGTGGGGTTTCAAACAATCAAACACATATTTTATTTGGGCGATGTGTAAAATTTATCATCTCAATCAATATCAATCAAATCGGTGTATATAAACAAATCGACCGATTTGTTTATAAATATTTATTAATTCACTTTCACGTTAAAAATTATATTTTTAAAGATAAAACATTTTATTTCAACACTGAATTTTTATTCAGTTCATTTATCAAATAAAATGATATCTTCAGTTTTTTAACTTGTTTTAGAAAATTTCGGCGGCATAACGGCACGATACTAGAAACGGGACGAGGCCTAGCCTTATCCCCGGTCTATTGAAGGCCCACGCCATTCACACATCAATCAAATCCATTCCATTTCACCAAACAATCAAATTTCAATCAAATTATCTAACTAATTTTTGCAATCAAACAAACAAGTCCATGGTCTGTGGACGATTGTGTCGGGTGCTACTAAACACTGTCTGCATCCTAGTATATATATAACTAGGAAAAGAATTTTAGACTGAGAAATTCTCACCGAAAGCTAATCCAATGCCACGACTCTTCTTATGCAGAAATCTTCGTCGTTCTCGCCTTTTGTCACTTTCGCTGCCCGTAGCCACTACATATATAAAAATCGAAATTTTACTTTGCTATTCAATATATAAAAATCGAATTTTTACTTTGCTATTCAATGTATAAAAAACGAATTTTTACTTTGCTATTCAATATATAAAAATCGAATTTTTACTTAGCTATTCAATATATAAAAATCGAATTTTTACTTTCCTATTTAATATATAAAAATCGAATTTTTACTTCTCTATTCAATATATAAAAATCGAATTTTTACTTCGCTATTCAATATATAAAAATCGAATTTTTATAATCGCTACTATACAAAGATCGAATTTTTACTTTGCCACTCATATAAAAATCGAATTTTTATATATGCTATCTTATAAAAATCATATTTTTACTTTCTCTATAATATAAAAATTATATTTTTATTCTTTCTATAATATAAAAATCGAATTTTAAACCGCTACTTCATGTAAAAAAAATCATATTTCTCTTCGCTACACGAATAAAAAAAAATTAAACCTTTTCTAATTTAAAAGAAAATCTAATCTTTACTATATAAAATCATATATTTCTTGATTAAAAATGTAAATTTTTCAATATTAAAATATGAACTTTCTATATTAAAAATCAATACTTCTTACTAAAAAAATTCTGAACTAAAAATTGAAAGATGATTAAATTGTAAATACTCACTTTGTTGGCTAGAGTTAAGGGAGGGGGATTCGGCGTCGAAGGGGAAGGTCGGGGTGGGCAGCGCTAGGGTTTTTGGTGGAGGCAGGGGCTCGACGGCGGGTCTGGGGCTCGTCAGTGCATCAGAGGAGCTTAAGGGGAGGGGTGCGAGGTGGATTGGGTGGTCGTGGGTGTGCTGTGGGTGGCTGCGTCAGTTCGGGGGGCTTTGGGGTTTGCGACGGGCCTGTAGGAGTTGGGTGGAGGAGCGGAGGAGAAGAGAGAGGGTGCGGGGTGGTGGCGCGGCCGTCAGGGTGAGGGGGGGCGGCGCGATTGGATCGGGGTTTTTTTTCTTCTGAATTATTGAAAACGAGAAGGGGGGCAGAAAAAAGATAAGGAGAGAAAGGAGAAATTTTTTTATTTTATTTATTTTATTTTTTAATTCTAAAAAGGTACTTTTATTTTTGACCTCGAAACGAGGCCCACCGCCTGTCGTCCGTAGCTAATTACCCCCATTCCGAACACAATGGGATATGTATCGTAGGCTGATTCGATCGTTACAATCAGTTTTTGTTAAAATCAACATATAAATCTATATACTGAATTTGAACGTGCATTTCAATTTATCGGGGTCACATACTAACCTGAAAAATTCCAAAAAAATATTTTCTAGCTTCGTATTGACGATACGGTCCTAACAAAACTAATTTCGTCGAATTCTGAGGCCGTTGGAAAAATGGCCATTTTCCAGTCGATTAAAATCAACTGAAACTGGTCAAATGCGTTTTCCTTTGCCACGCTCACATATTGAATCAAAAAATTATGAAATTTGGAATCTAGCAATAACGTGACACTGCGGATCCAACAAAAGTGGTTTCGTCGAAATCCGAGGTCGTTTGCAAAATATCCATTTTTAAGGGCCTGAATTCCATAGCGACTATTCAGAATTTTCAACTGGATATATCTTTTGATTCCCGCTATGAAATTTTGATTTGTCGGATTCGTTGGAAAGATATTATCAATTAGATCCTAATGTTTTTGATTTCTCTAAAATCCGGATCGTTTTGCACCCGGTACATTCAATTGAAGTTTGAAATCGAATTATCGAACTACCGCGCCAATTTCAATTCTATTTATAATTATATATAATTATTTATATTCTAACGACGACGTATATAATATATACGTTCGAATTCTATTCAAAATAAATTTCTCGTCAATATTATTTAAAATAATTCATTTTAAATATTCAAAATTCGCTAAAATTGCCAAAATAAAAAATTTAAACTGGCTCAGAATTTCCGGGTTATTACAATCTCCCCCACTTAAAACTTTTCATCCCCGAAAAGGAAAGAAGTCGAAAGTGGTTTGATTAATTAACTCTACGTTCATTCTGGTTTCCATTCTCCAACTTTTCAGTTTCTGAGAATTTTCAAATTTTCTAAAATTTGGCTAACACCCTAAATTTTCGAAAAATTTCGCCATAACCTCCCCTGCACCGGGAGCCACGGGAAAATCCCAAAATTGCCATACAGGCCTTCTGATCTCAAAAAGAAAAAGAAAAAGCCAAGCGGCTAGCCAATAGGCTCATAAAATCATCATCACCCAACAAAACAGTAAATTATAGTAAACATGTACCTATTTGTCGGGCAAACAAATTTTATTCTCTGCTCTAGCCTCCTTGCTATGACCTGTTCAATGTAAATACATGTATATGCATGCAAATGTGACCAATTTTCAATACAATTCAATATTTGGTTCAACTAGGCATAATGGTTCAAATTTATCAAACAAATAAACAAACAACACAAACATCAATCAATTAGTGAATTAGAGTTTCAAATTCATAACTTTGATATATATACAGAAAATCATGTTTTTGATGCCAATTCACAACAACATATTCTAGCTATATTAGTTTTGGTTCTCACACCAGTCTAATGGAAATATATAGATATCACACCTTCGAAACACGAACATAAATATTGATGATGCCATGGTCGTTATCAACATCATCTCCGGGCGACTAGAGTGTGATTCTATATCTATCCAGTATATTAAAACTTCGAATATACGTTCATGACGCGTGTATGCAAAACCTTTATATACTAGATTGTCCAAATCAATACAAATAAAATATTCAAACACGTATAAAGCGATTTAAATTTTCAAAACAAAATTGTTTTCATTTGAAAAAATATACTCTTCATACTCGTTCTAGGATACTACTGATCCTATCTCTAACGAGTCATTCTAATTGGATATTACTAATCCAATATCTGATGAATTCTTTCGTATGGTTTTAATGTGTCTTGTTCTCGAGCTCTGTAAACCAAAGCTCTGATACTAAATGTGACGGCCGGGAATTTCGCTCGATCTGAATCAGTCGTTGAACTGATCTAGACCGTTCGAAACCCCTGATCGTTTGAGAACAGGACAAAATAGAATGCAGACGGAAGAACATTTCATTGTTATTACAACAACTCCATCAAATACAAGAATATACAGAGTATAATGAATAAATTACATTCAACAAATATCAGATATTACAATAAATTACATAGCAGCGGAAAATAATACAAAGCACAACTGAAGGTGATATACGGATACAGAGCTTTTCGGATATCATTCCGGCTGTAAACCAGGATCCTGTGAATATAAATCTGCAAAACCAAAACTACTAGCTTCCCGTGCGGAAAATGAGGGCACCCAGAGTTTAGGTTAAAACAATAAACTCCAGGTCAGTCATGTGACTGGTGTGAGAACTAAAACAGTTATTTAAAACTTTACTTTAAAAGAGAGTAATTCAAGGGACCACGCTGTATAACACGGAACGGGTTTCCTCCCAAGAATACCAGTGCATAGAATAAACAGCGCAATGCTTTTTCGAAAAATGAAGCTATTTTAAGACCCAGGTCCCATCACACAATGCAATGAAAGCCGAAGGATAGGGTTTTCCCTTATAATAGCCAAACATGCTTGGTACGCTTAAAACAAATCATTTGATACTATAATAAGTGTATAGTGTCAAAACAATTTCAATCATAAATATCAATCATAGGCGGCATAGCTACCATCTACTATGTCGCCATACTAGTTCTACAATTAAAGCCGCAATATCACGTATTGGAAATTGGATTTCCGTCATGAGTCGAGGCAAGGGGCAAGATCCTCTCCGCTTGGAGACATTCTAGCAAATGCTCAGGACTACACACTCTGGGCAGCCACTAGATCGGTTGGGCCGGTCCTCACTTACGTTAGAGGATTATTTATGCATGAACACACGTTTCCCGGTCCTTACAGACCTAAAATCGAGGCGCCTCGCATCCAACAACCACAAAGGTGAAAAGTATATAAATGTCAGGGCTGTTAAGTCACTGACACCACCAAAGCTAGAAAGAAACGTCATGTTCTCCCAACGGTCTGTATCCCGTTTTTAACTCATACCGAGGTGTGAGGCTCGCGAATTCACGTTATACACAAAACTACGCCACAAAGGCCGTGCTTTGATCATCAACCACAAGACTTTGCTTTTCAACAGAAGCCTTGATCCATGCAACTCAGTATGCCACACAGGCAATTCATGCCATGCGATTGATATCTATCGATATATAACCTCTAAGCTCGTACGTCTCAGAGAAGGGCGTTAAGCAAGAGAATAAATTCTCCGCCGCCAAACAGATATATATTTAACAGAAATCAATCAACACAGAATAAAATACAATGTCAGACACACAATCCATTTACAAGTTCGTTCTGGGTCTGAACGAAACCGAAGGCACTTTCCTCGCATATACATCCATCTCCAAGTACGTCTGGACGACTACCAACTATTTCCATCGTCTTGGGTGTACAGCCCAATCAGGATTGTCAGTAATTATCCAAACGATGTGAAGACTTCCGGTCTTCGACCACCGTCTTCATCTTCGACATAACGTCGAATCAGTTATTCAGAATGGGTATAAACCCGGACTTTCCAAACAACCTGCGTATATTAAAAACAAATGTTACACAAACACAACATACGCCTCATTCCAATTCGTCAGCTACTAACCGTAAATCAACAAGAGAACAATTTCCCAAATATTAACCCCGGAGGCCGAAACCAACATCAGATCAATACCAAGAAACCATTCTTCTTAGCTAACCTACAGCTAGTTTCTAAATTTCATATTCTTAGGGAAAGGTTCCCATTAATTTTATCCAAGATAAATTCTTAAAATTTATTCCTTAATCTTCCTTTGGATGTCATTTCAAACCAGATTATGGTTTTCCAAACAAGTCGAGATTAGCGAACCACACCGAAGTAATTATTTATTTTATTTCCCAATCCCAACCTATTCATCCCATGAAGCAAAACTGGTAATACTCCATATCTAATACCATGGTGTTATCTGTAAAATTAATTACAATTCCACGTTCAAATCTAATTAAAGATTTAACTATCGCTTTGGAGAAAAACTGGTGATACTCCATTCTCGCTCACTTTCAAAATTTGATAATTTAAATTATCAATTCGCATTTCAATTTAATTGCAGATTCGTTAAAACTCCTTTTTCTGGGTTAAAGAACTAATGTCATTTAAAACACAGTTCGCGATAAACCCAAATCACATTCTATTTATTATCGAGTTAAAGAACTAGTGTTATTTAAAACACCGTTCACGATAAACCCACAAATCAATTCTGTTTAAAACCCATTTCAAATCCAGTTTATTTATTTAAAAATAAATGGGTTTTAATTTTAGTTCAAAACTAGTTCATTTCGATAAAAATCTATTTTTATCTTTTCAAATATGGAGTTTTTCATCCCAATTTTTCCCAAATCATTTCTTATGATTTTACACAAAATATTACTATTTTTAATAATTTTATCAAGGCCCGTACAGTCGATTTCCATCAACGGACATCGAACTGCACTTACAACGACCTTTTCCAAATTTGATTTGGACGTATCTCCAAATCCAACCATTAGATTTCAAATTTCTAATATTCGTTAGAAAGCTCTTTTCGATACGAACCCAACGGTTTCGGTTTTAGGAGAATCCGACGGTCGGATCTCCCGTAATGTCCGTTTAAATAAATGGTCGAAATTCATGAACTGCCGCGGCGCGGCACGTTCTATTCAGGCCATTATATTATATATATAATATATATTTCGTCGATTTCTATTTAAAACGAATTTTATAAATTGTTTTGAATTCGTTTCAAAAACAATTTCAACCTTTATTTCAAATTCAGATCCAAATTGAATTTTCTATTATAAATCCTTTTTACTTTCATTTCTATTTGATTTCAATTCAAATCGATTTTAATTCGATTCGAATTCATTTCCTTTTCAATTCGATTCGAATTCGTTTTCTTTTCAATTCAATTCAAATTCGATTTCTATTCAATTCAAATCAAATTCATTTTCTATTCAATTCAAATTCAATTCATTTTCTATTCAATTCAAATTCTATTCATTTTCTATTCAATTCAAATTCAATTCACTTTCTATTCAAATCATATTCAAATCATTTTCTATTCAAATCAAATTCAATTCATTTTCTATTCAATTCAAATTCAATTCATTTTCTATTCAAATCAAATTCAATTCATTTTCTATTGAAATCAAATTCAATTCATTTTCTATTTAAATCAAATTCAAATTGGTTTTCTATTCGATTCAATTCAAAATGGTTTTCTATTCGATTCAATTCAAATTTCTCTTCTATTCGATTCAATTCAAATTTGTCTTCTATTCGATTCAATTCAAATTTAAAAACGAGTATAATCGATATAAATATCGTTCGCGTCAAAATAGCGCATCTCTAATCAATACGGCTTTATATATTTCAATAATTCCTTTATTCTATTCGACAAACGACTCTATATTTTTGTTAAAATATTTCGTTCAACACATGACTAATCTCAACGGATGAGTACAGTCAACACATGAACCTTTACTTTATATTGATAAAGATGTAAATTTTATTATTAAATTATTTCGTTCAACACATGACTAATCTCAATGGATGAGTACAGTCAACACATGAACCTTTACTTTATATTGATAAAGATGTAAATTTTATTATTAAAATATTTCGTTCAACACATGACTAATCTCAACGGATGAGTACAGTCAACACATGAACCTTTATTTTATAATATTCTTTAATTTCTAAATTGGAATGAGGCCCAATCAATTACCATATAAAGTTAATTATATGGATTCCATACAACACACGTATATAATAGCAACGATAAACAATCAACCATCATCCAAAGTGCACTACACTGTATAAGCATCAAATATAGATATCTAACGCTTATAACAACATGTCGATCAATCGATCGACATATTTAATCAATCAGGATGAGTGGACTTCAAATTTCATCCCAACACCCGTGTGGGGTTTCAAACAATCAAACACAGATTTTATTTGTGCAGTTGGGCGATGTGTAAAATTTATCATCCCAATCAATATAAGTCAAATCGGTGTATATAAACAAATCGGCCGATTTGTTTGTAAATATTTATTTATTCACTTTCACGTTAAAAATTATATTTTTAACGATAAAACAATTTATTTCAACACATGAATTTTTATTCAGTTCATTTATCAAATAAAATGATATCTTCATTTTTCTAACTTGTTTTAGAAAATTTCGGCGGCATAACGGCACGATACTAGAAACGGGATGAGGCCTTGCCTTATCCCCGGTCTAGTGAAGGCCCACGCCATTCACACATCAATCAAATCCATTCCATTTCACCAAACAATCAAATTTCAATCAAATAATCTAACTAATTTTTGCAATCAAACAAACAAGTCCATGGTCTGTGGACGATAGTGTCGGGTGCTACTAAACACCGTCTACATCCTAGTATATATATAACTAGGAAAAGAATTTTAGAGTGAGAAATTCTCACCGAAAGCTAATCCAACGCCACAACTCTTCTTATGCAGAAATCTTCGTCGTTCTCGCCTTTTGTCACTTTCGTTGCCCGTAGCCACTACATATATAAAAATCGAATTTTTACTTTGCTATTCAATATATAAAAATCGAATTTTTACTTTGCTATTCAATATATAAAAATCGAATTTTTACTTTGCTATTCAATATATAAAAATCGAATTTTTACTTTCCTATTTAACATATAAAAATCGAATTTTTACTTCGCTATTCAATATATAAAAATCGAATTTTTACTTCGCTATTCAATATATAAAAATCGAATTTTTATAATCGCTACTATACAAAGATCGAATTTTTACTTTGCCACTCATATAAAAATCGAATTTTTATGTATTCTATCTTATAAAAATAATATTTTTACTTTCTCTATAATATACAAATTATATTTTTATTCTTTCTATAATATAAAAATCGAATTTTAAATCGCTACTTCATGTAAAAAAAATCATATTTCTCTTCGCTACGCGAACATATAAAAATTAAACCTTTTCTAATTTAAAAGAAAATCTAATCTTTACTATATAAAATCATATATTTCTTGATTAAAAATGTAAATTTTTCTATATTAAAATATGAACTTTCTATACTAAAAATCAATACTTCTTACTAAAAAAATTCTAAATTAAAAATTGAAAGGATGATTAAATTGTAAATACTCACTTTGTTGGCCAGAGTTGAGGGAGGGGGATTCGGCGTCGAAGGGGAAGGTCGGGGTGGGCGACGCTAGGGTTTTTGGTGGAGGCAGGGGCTCGACGGCGGGTCTGGGGCTCGTCAGTGCATCGGAGGAGCTTAAGGGGAGGGGTGCGAGGTGGATTGGGTGGTCGTGGGTGTGTTGTGGGTGGCTGCGTCAGTTCGGGGGGGGGGGGGCTTTGGGGTTTGCGACGGGTCTGCAGGAGGTGGGTGGAGGAGCGGAGGAGAAGAGAGAGGGTGCGGGGTGGTGGCGCGGCCGTCAGGGTGAGGGGGGCAGCGCGATTAGATCGGGTTTTTTATTCTGAATTAATGAAAACGAGAAGGGGGGGCCAGAAAGAAGATAAGGAGAGAAAGGGGGAATTTTTATTATTTTTTTTATTAGATATTTTAGTTCTAAAAAGGTACTTTTATTTTCGACCTCGAAACGAGGCCCACCGCCTGTCATCCATAGCTAATTACCCCCATTCCGAACACAGTGGGATATGTATCGTAGGCTAATTCGATCGTTACAATCAGTTTTCGTTAAAATCAACATATAATTCTATATATTGAATTTGAACGCGCATTTCTATTTACCGGGATCACATACTAACTTGAAAATTTCTAGAAAAATATTTTCTAGCTTCGTATTGACGATACGGTCCTAACAAAACTAATTTCGTCGAAATCTAAGGCCGTTGGAAAAATGGCCATTTTCCAGTCGATTAAAATCCACTAAAACTGGTCAAACGCGTTTTCCTCTGCCACGCTCACCTATTGAATCGAAAAATTATGAAATTTGGAATCTAGCAATAACTTGACACTGCGGATCCAACAAAAGTGGTTTCGTCGAAATCCGAGGTCGTTTGCAAAATTTCCATTTTTAAGGGCCTGAATTCCATAGCGACTATTCAAAATTTTCAACTGGACATATCTTTTGATTCCCGCTATGAAATTTTGATTTGTCAGATTCGTTGGAAAGATATTATCAATTAGACCCTAATGTTTTTGGTTTCTCTAAAATCCGGATCGTTTTGCACCCGGTACATTCAATTGAAGTTTGTAATCGAATTATCAAATTACCACGCCATTTTCAATTCTATTTATAATTATATATAATTATTTATATTCTAACGACGACGTATATAATATATACGTTCGAATTCTATTCAAAATAAATTTCTCATCAATATTATTTAAAATAATTCATTTTAAATATTCAAAATTCGCTAAAATTGCCAAAATAAAAATTTTAAACTGGCTCAGAATTTCCGGGTTATTACAACGACGTTTCTTTCTAGCTATGGGTTGTGTCAGTGCTTAAAATGGCTGACATTTATATTATTTTTACCTATGTGGTTGTTGGAATGAGGCGCCTCGATTTTAGATCTGTTAGGACCGGGAAACGTGTGTTCAGGAATACTAATCCACTAACGTAAGTGTGGACCGGCCCTGAAGCATCCAAGGGTTACCCAGAGAGAGTAGTCCTGAGACATTTGCTAGAGTGTCTCGAAGCGGAGAGGAGCTTGCCCCTTGCGTCGACTCATGATGGAAATCCAATTTCCAATACGAGATATTTTGATTTTATTTGTAGAGCCTAATATTGGCGACATAGTAGCATGGGCTACCATGCCGTCTATGATTGATACTTATGATTGAAATTTTTTTTGACACTATACACTTATTATATTATCAAATGATTTGTTTTTAAACGTCTTAAGCATTGTTCGGCTATTATAAGGGAAAACCCTATCCTCCGGCTTGCGTTGCGTTGTGCGATGGGACCTGGGTCTTATAATAGCTTCATTTTTCCAAAAAAACATTGCATTGTTTATTCTATGCACTGATATTCTTAGGAGGAAACCCGTTCCATGTTATATGGTGTGGTCCCTTGAATTACTCTCTTTTAAAGAAAAGTTTTAAATAACTGTTTTAGTTCTCACACCAGTCACATGACTGACCTTGAGTTTATTGTTTTAACCTAAACTCTTGGTGCCCTTATTTTCGACATGGGCAGCTAGTAGTTTTGGTTTTGCAGATTTATATTCACATGAGTTTATTGTTTTAACCTAAACTCTTGGTGCCCTTATTTTCGACATGGGCAGCTAGTAGTTTTGGTTTTGCAGATTTATATTCACAGGATCCTGATTTACAGCTGGAACGATGCTCGGAAAGCTCTGTATCCGTGTATTACTTTCAGTTGTGTTTTGTATTGTTTTTCCGCTGCTATGTAATTTATTGTAATCTCTGATATTTATCGAATGTATAATATTCATTTATACTCTGTATATTCTTGTATTCTGATGGAATTGTTGTAATTAACAATGAAATGTTCTTCTGTTTGTTTTCTGATTGTCTTGTCCTCAAAGTAATTTGTCCTTTCTCTTCTCTTAGGAGAATGGGGAAGTACGGGTCGCTACACATGTCTTTAGGTATACAAATTTATACCAGTTCATGCTCAAATCATATACATGACTTTGAGCCAATTATGCCATTAACATTTTAATTTTACATGTTTTCCCAATGTATCCCCCGCTATTCGTCCGCATAAAATTACATAGGATGTTGGGCTCGCAAATTTAGCCCAACCCATAAAAAGTGGAAAAGTGCAAAGGAACTTATGACACTCCAACGGCATACAACGACATAAATTAAGCTTGTGATACAAATAAGGCATAGAATTACGCAAAACTTGATTTAACATGTAAAGGTGAACTTGCAAATTGGATCAAATTAACATAAACCTAAACATGTTAGCATGTACTTCTACTCATATACGTGAACATGGTTGAACTTGCATAAACATAGAAAAATTACCAATTTGACATACAATCTATAGGTGTCATCACCAAATTATACAACATGATATGTCATCGCCAACCTAACATACAACATATAGGTTCATTGCCAAGCATTTAACATGGTAGTTTTATCATCAAATTACATACAGCATGATCACCAAACTAACATACAACATGATAAGAGTCATAGTTTTAATCAATTTAATCTTAACAAAAGGATAGGCATAAATTTACGCTAGGTGTTGTTCTACATCCAATTTATTTTAGTCCCGATTCTAATATCATTTAGGTCTAAATGATAACTGAACTTACAAAAAGGAGACTAGTCTTGAGTTCAGGGATCTGTATTCTGAAATTGATTAGCTCTCCTTTGTTGTAGACGTTGAATTCTCTTCATTGATTTAGGTTTGATCTTGTTTTCTACTTGCTTTCAAGTTGAAGAAGAATGGCGGCTACTCTAGGTTGACCATGGACGGCATGTCGACTCTTGATATGAATTTGTGTGGTTTAGGGTTTAGATTTAGGTTGCTTATATAGATGTTTGATATAATAAGAGCCGTTAGATCAACCTGGAACCAATCAAAGCCATTCAAACCTTAGAGAACCAACCAGAATGTGCCACACAAGCCCTAATGACTCAGAAAATCGTTACACAAAGCAGCAAGTCGGTTTTCAGATCTGACCACGGGGGAGATCGACCCTATGGTCGACCTGTGTCAATCTGGTCGACCCCTAGGTCGACCCCCTGATCGACCTGGGTCCTGGGCGGGAAATTTCCCGCCCAACTCGGGTATGTGTGTTTCGAGTTTCGAAATTTGAATTTGAATTCGAGCTGGTTTTTATTTTAAATTTTTGAAACATCCGAAGGCCACAACTTCTTCATACGGAGTCCAATTTACGCAAACTCGGACTGTATCTCAAGAAGAATGTAACACCCCACCTCCATTAAGGTCACTCACAAAGGGAATGCCTTAACTTCAGTGGAGCGTTTTACGTAAACAGATAAAGAATATCACAAGACAGATATTAAAATTTTTGCAGCGGAAATAAAAAGCTTTATTAAATCACCAAAATACTTTGTTACATAATGCCATGAGTCATAAAACCCTTACAACAAAACACTTATGTCTTACATTATCAGAGTGCATAGTTATTTAAAAGAAAAACATCATTCCCCATATTAAAGAGGAAGCCATATAAGAGACAGAGACTCGAGCCATATTTCAGAAGTAGCTTCTAGAAGATGATATCAAAATCCTTACTAAACCTGCGTGTTTCCTCCCTGAGCACCTGGGGGGAAGGAAGAAAAGAGGTGGAAACAAAGGGGGTCAGACATAAAGTCTGGCGAGTGCGATAACTTTAACAATATAATTACCAAAATAACTAGGCTAAGGCATAAGTTGGAAAATAAGGAAATGACTGTGAACAATTGGGTAAAGCAGAGTGTTAGACCGAAAACTGGGCCTAACACCCAAACTCTATGTGAAATCCCCACTAATCACAGATTACAGATAAAAAACAGTAAAAACAGGGAACACACGAGATTTTTATAGTGGTTCGGCTCAATCCAAGCCTACGTCCACTTTATAGTTTCTTAAGTCCTAAGAAATTACAATTACAATGGTGTCTCACAATCCATGAGATTCGTTTATACACAACACCCTTGTGTTGTAATGAAGAAGAGGATAAAAGAGATTGAATTTATGCACGATAGCCTCGTGTTAATGTGATTAGAGTGATCTTCCTTGCTGTTGTGAAGCAATAGTGGAAGCCAATTTAAGTGAGAGCCAAAAAAAGGTCCCTTGAAATGTCCATGTCATGGTGTATTTATAGGCGTAAAGGAGCTGCTGGGAGCCCTGAATCGGATCAGATCGGGTGGACACGTGTCACGACCGGAGTTAATCTCGAAAAGTAGTGGAAGAAGTCCCTCTGTTCGGGTTTTCCCAAGTGGAGCCAGATCCATGATCGTAGGAGCGGTTACCCCTTTAGAAGCGGTCAAAATAGTTGTTTAGCAGTAGGTAAAGGGGGATCGGATCGGTTCTCCGATCCGAACAGGGGCGAGGCCTTTGTACTGAAGACGTTGTGCTCTCCTGAGCAACTGATATGAGGCGGGTCGGATTCTCCTTGTTCCGAACCGAGCCGTCATTTCCGATCCGAACCGAGATGGAGTTTCCGAACGGTAGACATGATGTGCATTTCTATGCAGAGCAAGGCGGTTCAGGTTCTGATGGTCCGATCCGAACCGAAGTGAGCTGGAGTTGAAGTCTGAGCGTCTTTGAAGTACGGGGTCGGAGCGGGTCCGATCCGATCCGGGGTTCTATTTAATGCTAAATTCCATATTTCCGGTTCTGCATAGGTTCACGGAAACGGGCGTAATTTTCAAACCGTAAGTCCGATTAAGCCAAACCAAAGCTCAAACTGAAGCTGATTCAGAGATCTACAAGAGTTACAGAGCTTTGCTCCATAATCGCTGTTTTCTGGCCCGGAAAAGGTCATCTTATAAGAGTTTCAGGCCTTTCTTTGTTTGTGATGCAATTTCGACCAAATCACTTCATGTCTTCTGACGATATTCCCAATGCTTGAGTGTATTGTTGAGAAGAGATTCCATATGTGACTGCTTTGACTAAAAGCGGGTCAACACAGAGTAAACAAGGAAATAAGATGAACCAAGTTATTCTTTAATGGCACTCCTAATCACTATAGGATAATTACTATACTGCACTACCACTAGTATAATAGGATTAGGTGTTACCCTAATGTTTAAACTGAAATAGAATCGAAACAGAATAATCTATACAGAAACATAATGCTAGTAATGGGCCTTCACCACCCCAACATACAGAAGGTACAGAAGTAGAATACTAATAATGGGTCTTTACCACCCAACTAATGGGCCTTTACCACCCCAACAGACGGAAGGTACGGAAACAGAATCGGAAACGGAATCAGAGACGGAAACAGAATAATCCCTACAGAAACAGAATGTTAGGATTAGGTGTACACTAGTAATGGGCCTTTACCACCCCAACAGACGGTACCACGCAAAAACAGACAGGTGTCACTGTAATAACCCGAAAAACTGGGCCAGTTTAAAATTTTTATTTTGGCAATTATAGCGAATTTTGATTATTTAAAATGAATTATTTTAAATAATATCGACGAGAAATTTATTTTGAATATA
Organism: Allium sativum; assembly: GCA_030737875.1. Lineage (NCBI taxonomy): Eukaryota > Viridiplantae > Streptophyta > Magnoliopsida > Asparagales > Amaryllidaceae > Allium > Allium sativum. The sequence continues at coordinate 26,799,091 of JASFAX010000022.1, read as the reverse complement.
GTTCGAACGTATATATTTATACGCGTCGTCGTTAGAATATAAATATTTATATATATTTATAAATAGAATTGAAAATGGCGCGGTAGTTCGATAATTCGATTTCAAACTTCAATTGAATGTACCGGGTGCAAAACAATCCGGATTTTAGTGAAACCAAAAACATTAGTATCTAATTGATGATATCTTTCCAACGAATCCGAAAAATCAAAATTTCATAGCGGGAATCAAAAGATATGTCCAGTTGAAAATTCTGAATAGTCGCTATGGAATTCAGGCCCTTAAAAATGGACATTTTGCAAATGACCTCGGATTTCGACGAAACTAGTTTGGCTGGGTCCGTGGTGTCAAGTTATTGCTAGGTTTCAAATTTCATAATTTTTCGATTCAATATGTGAGCGTGGCAAAGGAAAACGCGTTTGACCAGTTTTAGTTGATTTTAATCGACTGGAAAATGGCCATTTTTCTAACGGTCTCAGAATTCGACGAAACTAGTTTTGTTAGGACCGTATAGTCAATACGAAGCTAGAAAATATTTTTTTGGAATTTTTCTAGTTAGTATGTGACCCCGGTAATTTGAAATGTACGTTTAAAATTCAATATAGTGATTTAAATGTAAATTTAACGGAAACTGATTGAAACGATCGAATCAGCCTACGATACATGTCCCATTGTGTTCGGAATGGGGGTAAAACGCTATGGATGACAGGCGGTGGGCCTCGTTTAGAGGTCGTATGTAAAAGTCAACTTTTTATAAATAAAATAATAAATAAAATAAAAAGAAACATCATTTCTCTCTCTCACCCCTTAAAACCTTCTGGCCCCCCCGATCATTCTTCTGAGGATCGATTTTCAAAAAAAAAAAAAAAAAGAGAGAGAAATCGCGTCGCCCCCCCCCCCCCCCCCATTCGCTGCCGCCGCCGCCATCGATGGCGACCTCCCGATCGCCAGAGTTGCTCGCAGCTCGAGCTTGAAGTCTCGAACTTCGTGCGCCAGTTCAGGGCTCCAGGGGCCACCGAAGTGGCAACGATGGAGGGGGAAGGTGCGCCGTGGGTTGGACTTCGACGTGGGGCCCTCTGATCAAGATCTCGGCGACGGTGGCATGAGAAAAGGGGAACCCTAGCTTTTGAAGACTTCGGTGGAAACCTGGAGGGAGCAGAAGGACCATAAAACGTGGGAAGGTAATTTAAATTAGCATTGAGTTTTATTCTCAATTTTTTTTTATTTTTGTAGGAATGTAAGTAATGACTTTTATAGGATAATATGATTTATTTTCAGATTTTTAAACATGAGAAAGATAAAAGAAAGAAAAATATCATCTTTGTTTTAAAAAAATAAAATATGCTTTGTTTTTCGAAACATAGCAAGGAAAATATACTCTGTTTAGAAAAGTAAAATTATACATTTCTTTGAAGTGAAAAGATAAACTTCTTTGTTTTGAAAATATAAAGGTTCGATTTATATATTATAAAAAGGCGATATTTTTAACTTATAAAAGGTTAAATCTTTATAGGATGGTCATATAAAGAAGAATTGATTTTTGAAAACGAATAGAAGTGATTTTTAACGAAATAAAAATAGAATTTTTATATATTGAACTTCGAAATAAAAATAGAATTTTTATATATTGAACTTCGAAATAAAAATAGAATTTTTATATATTGAACTTCGAAATAGAATTTTTTTATATATTGAACATCGAGGTAAAAATATGATTTTTATATATTGAATAACGAAGTAAAAATGTGATTTTTACATATGTAGTGGCTACGGGCAAACGAAAGAGAAGAAGAGACGAGAACAGCGAAGACTTCTACATTAGAAGGGTCGTGGAATCGGGATAGCTATATGTGAGAATTTCTCACCTTTCAATTTCTTTTTCTAATTATATATATATACTAGGATGCAGACGGTGCTTAGTCGCACCCGACACAATCGTCCACAGACCATGGACTTGTTTGTTTGGTTGCATAGATTAGTTATATGATGTGATTTGAATTGGTTGTTTGGTGATTTTGATTGATGTGTGAATGGCGTGGGCCTTCACTAGACCGGGGATAAGGCTAGGCCTCGTCCCGTTTCTAGTATCGTGCCGTTATGCCGCCGAAATTTTCTAAAATAAGTTAGAAAAATAAAAATATCATTTTATCGAATAAATGAATTGAATAGAAATTCATATGTTGAAATAAAATGTTTTATCGTTAAAAATATAATCTTTAACGTGAATGTGAATAAATAATTGTTCCTTTACAAACCGGACGGTTTGTTTATGTACACCTATTTGAAGGACATTGATTGGGACGATAAATTTTACACATCGCCCAACTGCACAAATAAAATATGTGTTTGATTGTTTGAAACCCCACACGGGTGTTAGGATGAAATTTGAACCTGATTGATTAAATATGTCGATCGATTGATTGACAGGCTGTTATAAGCGTTAGATATCTATATTGGATGCTTATACAGTGTAGTGCACTTTGGTTGATGGTTGATTATTTTTCAATGCTATTATATGTGTGTAATGTATGAAAATCCATATAATTAACTTTATATGGTAATTGATTGGGCCTCATTCCAATTTAGAAAATAAAGAATAAAATAAATAAAGGTTCATGTGTTGACAATACTCATCCATTGAGATTGGTCATGTGTTGAACGAAATATTTTAGTAATAAAATTTACATCTTTATCAATATAAAATAAAGGTTCATGTGTTGACAGTACTCATCCATTGAGATTGGTCATGTGTTGAACGAAATATTTTAATAATAGAAATATTTGAAATAGAATATTTGAAAATAGAAATATATGAAGCCGTGTTGATTAGATGCGCCATTTTGACGTGAACGATATTTTTATCGATTTTATTCATTTTGAAATGAATATTGAAAAGTAATTCTGAAATCAAATATTTCGAAGTAATTTTGAAATCAAATATTTCGAAATGAATTGAAAAGGATTTCGAAATGAAATGAATTGAAAAGGATTTCGAAATGAAATGAATTGTAAAGGATTTCGAAATGAATTGAATTGAAAACGATTTCAAAATGAATTGAATTGAAAACGATTTCGAAATGAATTGAATTGAAAACGATTTCGAAATGAATTGAATTGAAAACGATTTCGAAATGAATTGAATTGAAAACGAATTCAAATTGAATCGAAAGTGAATTGAAATGAATTCAAATTGAATTGAAATTTGAATTGGATAGAAATGAATTTTAAAACGAATTTATAAAGAAGAATTCAATTTTGATTTGAATTGAAAAGAAAGTTGAAATAGCTTTTGAAACGATTTTAAAACTATTTATAAAATTCGTTTTTAAATAGAAATCGACGAAATATATATTATATATATTATATATATAATATAATGGCCTGAATTGAACGCGCCGCGCCGCGGCAGTTTGTGAATTTCGACCATTTATTTCAAACGGACATTGCGGGAGATCCGACCGTCGGATTCTCCTAAAACCGGAACCGTTGGGTTCGTATCGAAAATAGCTTTCTAACGAATATTAGAAATTTGAAATCTAATGGTTGGATTTGGAATTATGTCCAAATCAAATTTGAAAAAGGTCGCTGTAAGTGCAGTTCGATGGCCATTGATGGAAATCGACTGTACGGGCCTTGATTAAATTATTAAAAATAGTAATAATTTGTGTAAAATCATAAGAAAGGATTTAGAAAGAACTGGGATGAAAAACTCCATATTAGAAAAGATAAAAATAGATTTTTATCGAAATGAACTAGTTTTGAACTAGAATTATAATTCTATTTATTTTTAAATAAATAAATTGAATTTAAAAAGGGTTTTAAAAATAACCAGAATATCCAATGATTGCATTGGAGTGGATTTGAATCGAAATAGTCTTCGGAATATTTCGATGTTGTAATTCGTCATTATACAGGTGTTGTTATGGAAATTTGAAAGATATATATTTATATCGTTATTTCCAATACGACATTTGTTAGTCGTAGAATTCGATATTGAATATAAGCCGATATATTTTCTATTCAGAGCCTTGTATTTAATATCAAATGTGATTTGGGTTTGTCGTGAATGGTGTCTTCATTAACACTGTTCTTGAACCCAGTGGAGAAAAGATTAAATCTTTTTATTTAGATTTAATGAAGTGTACCAATTAAATAATGTTTAATTGGAATTGAATTGATATTGATTTTTGGGTTTATCGTGGACAGTGTTTTAAATAACACTCGTTCTTTAACCCGATCATTAATGAAATGTGATTTTGGGTTGTCGTGAACGGTATCTTCAATAATACAGTTCTTAGACCTAAAGGAGTTAAGAAAATCAGAAACTAACTGGAGATTAGTTAAGTTGAATAGTTTCCGAGGTATTGATCTGATGTTGGTTTCGGCCTTCGGGATTAATACTTAGGGAATTGCTCACTTGCTAATTTACAATTAGGGACTGATTGAAATGTGATGTGATTTTGGGTTTATCGTGAACCATGTTTTAAATGACACTGATTCTTTAACCCAGTCGCAGATTAAAACTAAGTGGAGTTTTAATGAATCTTTAATTAGATTGAAATGGTCGAGAATGGAGTATCACCAGTTTTACTCCAGGCGATAGTTAAATCTTTAATTAGATTTGAACGTGAAATGGTAATTGAATTTACCGATAACACCGTGGTGTTAGATATGAAATATTACCAGTTTTACTTCATGGGATGAATAGGTTGGGATTGGGAAATTAAAACAAATGATTACATCGGTAAGATTCGTTAATCCCGACTAGTTGAATCGAAATTCAAAAGAAGATTGAAGAATAAATTTTAATAATTTATCTTGGATAAAATTAATGGGAACCTTTCCCTATGAATGTGAAATTTAGAAACTAACTGTCGGTTAGCCAAGCAGAATGGTTTTCTGGATATTGATCTGGTGTTGGTTTCGGCCTTCGGGGTTAATATTTGGGAAATTATTCTCTTGATTAATTTACTGTCAGTGACTAATGAATTGGAATGAGGCGTATGTTGTGTTTGTGTAACACTTATTTAAAATATACGCGAGTTATTCGGAAAGACCAGGTTTATCCCATTCTGAATAACTGGTACGACGATAAGTCGAAGATGAAGACAATGGTCGAAGACCGGAAGTCTTCACGTCGTTTGGGTAATTATTGATGATCTTGATTGGGCTGTACACCCAAGAAGATGGAAACAGTTAGTGATCGTCCAGACGTACTTGGAGATCGATGGATATGCGGGGTACTAGGTGCCTCCGGTTTCGTTCAGACCCAGAACGGACCTGTAAATGGACTGTGTGTCTGACATTGGATTTTAGTCTGTGTGATTGATTTCTATTAAATATATATCTGTTTGGCGGCGGAGAATTTATTCTCTTGCTTAACGCCCTTCTCTGAGACGTACGAGCTCAGGGGTTATATATTGATGGATATCAAACGCATGGAGTGAATTGCCTGTGTGGCATGCCTATGTGGCAATTGATCGAGGCTTCTATTGAAAAGCAAAGTCTTGTGGTGATGATCAAAGCACGGCCTTTGTGGCGTAGCTTTGTGTAACGTTTACTTCGCGAGTTTCACACCCGGTATGAACCAAAAACGGGAGACGGACCTCAGGAAGGGCATGCGTTTCCTTCTAGCTAAAAAGTGGCGTAAGTGGTTTTACACGCCCTGACGAGTTTGACTTATGTGGTTGTTGCTGTTGCGAGGCGCCTCGGATTGATCGGTCGTTCTCGAACCGATGGAGTCATTTAGTTGGCTCATTTACGCCCCAAAGGGCGGGGAAACGTAGTGTTCAGGCATTTTAATCCACATCGGTGGACCGACCCTGTCGCTCCAAGGCTTGACTGAGTACTTGCCTGAGACATGGGCTAGATTGTCTCGAATCGGTTGAGGCTATCTTTTGCCTCGGTTCATAGATGGAAATCCAACTTCCAAATACGTGGCATTTTCGGTTTTAATTGTAGAACTAGTATGGCGACATAGTGGGATGGGGCGCTCATGCTGCCTATGATTGATACTTATGATTTGAAGCTGTTTTATACACTATGCACTTATAATAGTATCAAATGATTTGTTTTAAACGTATCAAGCATTCTTTGGCTGTTATAAGGTAAAACCCTATCCTCCGGCTTGCGTCGCATTGTGTGATAGGACCTGGGTCTTAAAACAGCTTCATTTTTCTTTATTTAGCATTGCGCTGTTTGTTCTATGCACTGGTATTCTTGGGAGGAAACCCGTTCCGCGTTATACGGCGTGGTCCCTTGATTTACCTATTTTTAAAAACAAAGATTAATAACTGTTTTAGTTCTCACACCAGTCACATGACTGACCTGGAGTTTATTGTTTTAACCTAAACTCTGGGTGCCCCTATTTTGACACGGGCAGCTAGTAGTTTTGGTTTTGCAGATTTATATTCACAGGATCCTGGTTTACAGCTGGAACGATATCCGGAAAGCTTTGTATCCGTATATCTCTTCTATTTGTGTATTGTGTTATTTCCCGCTGCGATGTATTTAAATGTAATTTAAATCTCTGATATTTCTGTGTAATATTCATTTATACTCTGTATATTCTTGAAATCTGATTCATTGTTGTAATAAGCAATAAAATGTTTCTTGTAAATGCGTTCTGTTGTGGCTTGTTCTCGAACTATCCGAAGCTTTCCTTTACGGGGAAGTTACGGGTTTTCACAGTTGGTATCAGAGCTTTGGTTTACAAAGCTCAGAGAACAAGGCACATTAGAACCATACGAAAGAATTCATCGGATATTGGATTAGTAATATCCAATGGGAATGACTCGTTAGAGATGGGATCAGTAGTATCCTAGAACGAGTGTGAAGAGTAGTGTTTTTGATAAATAAAAGTGAAAACAAACTTTGTTTGAAAATTTAAATCAATTATTCGTATTTGATTATTTATTTATATTGTTGTGGACAATCCAGTATATTAAGATTTTGCGTATACGTCTGATCCGCGTGTATTCAAAATTTTAATATACTGGATGGATATAGAATTACACTCTAGTCGCCCGGGGATGATACTGATAATTGTGATCACATTATCAGTGTTTATATTCGAGTGACGAAAGTGGGCTTTCTATATATTTCCTATTGACTGGTGTGAGAACCAAAATTAGATAAGGCCTATTGTTGTGATTTGGCATCAAAAACATGATTTTCTTTATATATATCAAAGTTATCAATTTGACAACTCTAATCCACTAATTGATTGATGATTGTGTTGTTTGTTTATTTGGTTGGTAATATTGAACCATTTAGCCTAATTTGATCAAATATTGAATTGTATTGAAAATTGGTCGCATTTGCTTGCATATGCATATATATCATTGAACAGGTCATAGCAAGGAGGCTAGAGCAGAGAATAAAATTTGTTTGCCCGACAAATAGGTACATGTTTACTACATAATTTACTGTTTTGTTTGGGTGATGATGATTTTATGAGCCTATTTGCTAGCCGCTTGGCTTTTTCTTTTTCTTTTTGAGATCTGAAGGACCGGGGAAGCTATTTGAAATTCCCCGATGCTCCCGGTGCAGGGGAGGTTATGGCAAAAATTTTCGAAAATTCAGGGTGTTAGCCAAATTTTTGAAGAATTTGAAAATTCTCAGAAACTGAAAGGTTGGAGAATGGAAGCCGGATCGAACGTTGGGTTGAATGATCAAACCACTTTCGACTTTGTTCCTTTTCGGGGACGAAAAGTTTTAAGTGGGGGAGATTGTAATAACCCGAAAATCTTGGCCAGTTTAAAATTTTTATTTTGGCAATTATAGCGAATTTTGATTATTTAAAATGAATTATTTTAAATAATATCGACGAGAAATTTATTTTGAATATAGTTCGAACGTATATATTTATACGCGTCGTCGTTAGAATATAAATATTTATATATATTTATAAATAGAATTGAAAATGGCGCGGTAGTTCGATAATTCGATTTCAAACTTCAATTGAATCTACCGGGTGCAAAACAATCCGGATTTTAGTGAAACCAAAAACATTAGTATCTAATTGATGATATCTTTCCAACGAATCCGAAAAATCAAAATTTCATAGCGGGAATCAAAAGATATGTCCAGTTGAAAATTCTGAATAGTCGCTATGGAATTCAGGCCCTTAAAAATGGACATTTTGCAAATGACCTCGGATTTCGACGAAACCAGTTTGGTTGGGTCCGTGGTGTCAAGTTATTGCTAGGTTTCAAATTTCATAATTTTTCGATTCAATATGTGAGCGTGGCAAAGGAAAACGCGTTTGACCAGTTTCAGTTGATTTTAATCGACTGGAAAATGGCCATTTTTCTAACGGTCTCAAAATTCGACGAAACTAGTTTTGTTAGGACCGTATCGTCAATACGAAGCTAGAAAATATTTTTTTGGAATTTTTCTAGTTAGTATGTGACCCCGGTAATTTGAAATGTACGTTTAAAATTCAATATAGTGATTTAAATGTAAATTTAACGGAAACTGATTGAAACGATCGAATCTGCCTACGATACATGTCCCATTGTGTTCGGAATGGGGGTAAAACGCTATGGACGACAGGCGGTGGGCCTCGTTTAGAGGTCGTATGTAAAAGTCAACTTTTTATAAATAAAATAATAAATAAAATAAAAAGAAACATCATTTCTCTCTCTCCCCCCTTAAAACCTTCTGGCCCCCCCGATCATTCTTCTGAGGATCGATTTTCAAAAAAAAAAAAAAAAAAAAAAGAGAAATCGCGTCGCCCCCCCCCCCATTCGCTGCCGCCGCCGCCATCGATGGCGACCTCCCGATCGCCAGAGTTGCTCTGTAATAACCCGAAAATCTGGGCCAGTTTGAAATTTTTATTTTGGCAATTTTAGCGAATTTTGATTATTTAAATGAATTATTTTAAATAATATCGAAGAGAAATTTATTTTGAATGGAATTCGACGTATATATTATGTACGTCGTCGTTAGAATATAAATATTTATATATAATTATAAATAGAATTGAAAATGGCGCAGTAGTTCGATAATTCGATTTCAAACTTCAATTGAATGTAGCGGGTGCAAAACAATCCGGATTTTAGTGAAACCAAAAATAATAGGATCTAAATGATAATATCTTTCTAACGAATCCGAATAATCGAGATTTCATAGCGGGAATCAAAAGATATGTCCAGTTGAAAATTCTGAATAGTCGCTATGGAATTCAGGCCCGTAAAAATGGACATTTTGCAAATGACCTCGGATTTCGACGAAACCACTTTTGTTGGGTCCGTGATGTCAAGTTATTGCTAGATTTCAAATTTCATAATTTTTCGAATCAATATGTGAGCGTGGCATAGGAAAACGCGTTTGACCAGTTTCAGTTGATTTTAATCGACTGGAAATTGGCCATTTTTCATACGGTCTCGGAATTCGACGAAACTAGTTTTGTTAGGACCGTATCGTCAATACGAAGCTAGAAAATATTTTTCTAAAATTTTTCTAGTTAGTATGTGACCCCGGTAATTTGAAATGTACGTTTAAAATTCAATATAGTGATTTAAATGTAAATTTAACGGAAACTGATTCAAACAGTCGAATCAGCCTACGATACATATCCCATTGTGTTCGGAATCGGGGTAAAACGCTATGGACGACAGGCGGTGGGCCTCGTTTAGAGGTCGTATGTAAAAGTCAACATTTTTGTAAATAAAATAATTAAATAAAAAAAAAATTAAATCCCTCCACTCCTTAAAACCGCTCTGGCCCCCCCCCCCAAAACATTATTTCAGAATCGGAAAAAAAAAAGAAGAAGATCGAAGACGGAAGGGGGGAGATGGCCGCCGCCACGGCCGCCTGGGCTGCCGCGCCTCAGGCGCCTCCGCCCCAAAGGTCTGGCGCACCCCTATTCGCTCCTCCTCCAACCTCCAACAGCACCCCCTTCCCTCTGCGAATAACGTCGCGCCGCCCCCTATAGCAGCCGCCACCATCCACCGCGACACCCCCTCCCTCTTCTTCCCCCGCAACCTCTCTCCTCCTCCTTTCTGAAACCGACGCACCCCTCCTCCACCAGGACCGCCGCGTCCAAGCCCCCCCAGCCTTAGCCACCGCCACCAGGTGGGGCCCCAACCACCGCCCCCTCCAGCGAAGTCCGCCACTGCCCCCTCTGTAAGTTTTTAAAACTGATTTTTTTATTTATTTTTAAAAACTGTATAGATTTATTTTTAAAACTGATTTTTTTTATTTATTTTTAAAAACTGTATAGATTTATTTTTAAAACTGATTTTTTATTTATTTATAAAACTGTAAAGGTCTTCATATGTAAAAAGGCAAAAGACAGGATTTTTAAAAAAAATTAGGAAGGACGATATTTTGAGAAAAGTAGTGAAATAAAAATATGATTTTTATATTTTTAAAGTATTAAAAATATAATCTTTATAGGATAGAGAATATAAAAATATAATCTTTGTATATGTAGCGAAATAAAATTTTGATTTTTATTTTATATACGTTGAAATCAAGTGATTATTTTTATAAAGGCGAAAACTTTATTTTTATAAAGATGAAATCTTTAAATTTGAAAAGGCGAAATCTTTATATGGAAAACAGCGTGATAAAAATATAATTTTTATCTTTGAACAACGAAGTAAAAATATAATTTTTATCTATGAACTTCGAAGTAAAAGGTGATTTTTATATATTGAACTACGAAGTGCAAATTCGATTTTTACATATTGAATAGCATAGTAAAAATTCGATTTTTAAATATATGAAGTGATTATGAAAATATAATTTTTAATTGAAAGTGAATAAATAAAAAATGTGATTTTTTATTTTTAAAAGACATCGAAATATAAAAATGTGTGATTTTTATATATATAGTGACTACGGGCAACGAAGATGACGAAGATGCGATAGCGATGAAGATTTCTATCAATGAAGTGCCGTGGAGCTAGGATAGCTTTTGGTGAGAACTTCTCACTCTAAACTTCTTTTTCTAGTAATATATATATATACTAGGATGTAGACGGTGTTTAGTAGCACCCGACACAATCGTCCACAGACCATGGACTTGTTTGTTTGGTTGCATAGCTTAGTATATGATTTGATTTGAATTGGGTTGTTTGGTGAATTGAGATAGATTTGATTGATGTGTGAATGGCGTGGGCCTTCACTAGACCGGGGATAAGGCTAGGCCTCGTCCCGTTTCTAGTATCGTGCCGTTATGCCGCCGAAATTTTCTAAAATATGTTAGAAAAATAAAAATATCATTTTATTGAATAAATGAACTGAATAGAAATTCATGTGTTGAAATAAAATGTTTTATCATTAAAAATATAATTTTTAACGTGAAAGTGAATAAATGAATATTTATATACAAATCGGCCGATTTGTTTATATACACTGATTTGACTGATATCGATTGGGTCGATAAATTTTGCACGTCGCCCAACTGCACAAATAAAATATGTATTTGATTGTTTGAAACCCCACACGGGTGTTGGGATGAAATTTGATGTTCACTCATCCTGATTGATTAAATATGTCGATCGATGGATTGACAGACTGTTATAAGCGTCAGATATCTATATTTGATGCTTATACAGTGTAGTGCACTTTGGTTGATGATTGATTATTTTTCAAAGCTATTATATACATGTGTTGTATGGAATCCATATAATTAACATTATATGCTGATTGATTGGGCCTCATTCCAACCGGGAAAATAATAAATATTATAAAAGAAAATTCATGTGTTGAATATAAAAATAGTCATGTGTTGACGATGTTCATGTGTTGAGTGAAATATTTTATATAATAAAAATTTACATCTTTATCATATTTAAAATTAGAACTACTTCCCAGTAGAAGTCTAATTAAAAATCAAACGATAGATACCATAGTTTTATAAAATATTTCACATAACAAAAATAGTGATGTGTAGACAGTACTCATGTGTTGAGATTAGTCGTGGGTTGAAAAAAAATATAGATTCATGTGTTGAATGAGATAAATATTCATTTGTTGAATAAAATAAAGAAGTTGTGAAAAATATAAAGCCGTGTTGATTAGTTTTGCGCCATTTTGACGTGAACGATATTTATATCGATTTTATTCATTGTATAATGAATATTGAATAGTGATTTCGAAATGAATTGAATTGAAAGTGATTTCGAAATGAATTGAATTGAAAGTGATTTCGAAATGAATTGAATTGAAAGTGATTTCGAAATGAATTGAATTGAAAACGATTTCGAAATGAATTGAATTGAAAACGATTTCGAAATGAATTGAATTGAAAACGAATTCAAATTGAATTGAAAGTGAATTGAAATGAATTCAAATTGAATTAAAATTTGAATTGAATAGAAATGAATTTTAAAACGAATTTATGAAGAAGAATTCAATTTTGATTTGAATTGAAAAGAAAGTTGAAATTGCTTTCGAAACGATTTTAAAACGATTTATAAAATACGTTTTAAAAGGAAATCGACGAAATATATATAATATATATATATATATATTATATATTTAATGGCCTGAATAGAACGCGCCGCGCCGCGGCAGTTCGTGAATTTCGACCATTTATTTCAAACGGACATTGCGGGAGATCCGACCGTCGGATTCTCCTAAAACCGGAACCGTTGGGTTCGTATCGAAAAGAGCTTTCCATTGAATATTAGAAATTTGAAATCTAACGGTTTGATTTGGAATTATGTCCAAATCAATTTCAGAAAAGGTCGCTGTAAGTGCAGTTCGATGGCCATTGATGGAAATCGACTGTACGGGCCTTGATAAAATTATCAAAAATATTTATAATTTGTGTAAAATTATATTATGTGAATTGGAAAGAATTGGGCTGGAAAATTTCATATTTGAAAAGATAAAAATAGATTTTTATCGAAATGAACTAGTTTTGAACTAGAATTGAAATCAATTTATTTTTAAAATAAATAAATTGAATTTGAAAGTGATTTTAAAAGTAATCATTATTCCCAATACGTGTATTGGACTGGAGTTGAATCGAAATTATCTTCGGGATATTTCGATGTTGGATTTCGTGACTATACAGATATTGTTATGGGAATTTGAAAGATATATTTTATATCGTTATTTCCAATACGATATATGTTGGTTTCAGAATTTGATATTGAATATAAGCCGATATATTTTCTATTCAGAGCCTTGTATTTAATATCAAATGTGATTTGGGTTTGTCGTGAATCGTGTTTTAGAAGACATTGGTTCTTTAACCCAGTTAAAGGCAAGATATCGATTTCTGAAAAGATTAAAACTAAGTGGAGTTTTAATGAATCTTTAATTAGATTAAAATGTGAATTGATAATTTAAATTATCAAAGCTGAAAAGTGATCGAGAGTGGAGTATCACCAGTTTTGCTCCAAGGCGATAGTTAAATCTTTAATTAGATTTGAACGTGAAATGGTAATTAATTTTACCGATAACATCGTGGTGTTAGATATAGAGTATCACCAGTTTTGCTCCATGGGATACATAGGTTGGGATTGGGAAATAAAACAAATAATTACTTCGGTGTGGTTCGCTAATCCCGACTAGTTTGAAATGATATCCAAAGGAAGATTATAGGATAAATTTACAAGAATTTATCTTGGATAAAATTAATGGGAACATTTCCCTAAGAATGTGTTTTTGTGAATAAAAGAATATTCTGAATTGGAATGAGGCGTTTGTTGTGTTTGTGTAACATTCGTTTATTATATACGTGGGTTATTCAGGAAGGCCGGGTTATACCCATTCTGAATAACCGATTCGACGAGATGTCGAAGATGGGGACGGTGGTTGAAGACCGGAAGTCTTCACATCGTTTGGGTGATTACTGATGATCTTGATTGGGCTGTACACCCAGGATGAGGGAAACAGTTGGTGATCGTCCAGACGTACTTGGAGATGGATGGATATGCGAGGAAAGTGCCTCCGGTTTCGTTCAGACCCAGAACGAACTTGTAAATGGATTGTGTGTCTGACATTGGATTTTATTCTGTGTTGATTGATCTCTATTAAATATACATCTGTTTGGCGGCGGAGAATTTATTCTCTTGCTTAACGACCTTCTCTGAGACGTACGAGCTCAGAGGTTGTATATCGATGGACATCAGTCGCATGGAGTGAATTGCCAATGTGGCATGCGTAAGTGGCAATTGATCAAGGCTTCTGTTGAAAAGCAAAGTCTTGTGGTTGATGATCAAAGCACGGCCTGTGTGGCGTAGCTTTGTGTATAACGTGAATTCGCGAGCCTCACACCTCGGTATGAGTCAAAAACGGGATACGGACCCAAGGAGTGCACGACGTTTCTTTCTAGCTAGGGCGGTGTCAGTGACCTACCAGCCTTGACATTTATATACTTTTCACCTGTGTGGTTGTTGGATATGAGGCGCCTCGGATATAGGTCTGTAAGGACCGGGAAACGTGTGTTCAGGAATAATTAATCCTCAAAAGTAAGAGAGGACCGGCCTTGGAGGTTCCAAAGGATCAGAGTGGGGTCCTGAGGCATTGCTAGAGTGTCTCGAACGCGGAGAGGAGCTTGCCCCTTGCCTCGGCTCATGACGGAATCCAATTTCCAATACATGATAGTGCGGTTTTATTTGTAGAACCTAGTATGGCGACATAGTGGTATGGGTCATTCATGCCGCCTATGATTGATATTTATGATGTGAAATTGTTTTGACACTATACACTTATAGTAATATAAAAATAATGTGTTTTAAACGTATCAAGCATGCTTTGGCTGTTATAAGGTAAAAACCCTATCCTCCGGCTTGCGTTGCATTGTGTGATGGGACCTGGGTCTTATAACAGCTTCATCTTTCTTTATTTAGCATTGCGCTGTTGTTTTATGCACTGGTATTCTTGGGAGGAAACCCGTTCCGTGTTATACGGCGTGGTCCCTTGATTTACCTAACTTTAAAAAAAATAAAGAATTATAACTGTTTTAGTTCTCACACCAGTCCCATGACTGACCTGGAGTTTATTGTTTTAACCTAAACTCTGGGTGCCCCTATTTTCCGCACGGGCAGCTAGTAGTTTTGGTTTTGCAGATTTATATTCACACGGTCCTGATTTACAGCTGGAACGATGCTCGGAAAGCTCTGTATCCGTGTATCACTTCTAGTTGTGCTTTTGTATATTTTTCCGCTGCTATGTAATGTAATTTAAATCTCTGATATTTGTCGAATGTAATTTATTCATTTATACTCTGTATATTCTTGTATCTGATGGAATTGTTGTAATAACAATGAAATGTTCTTCTGTATGCGTTCATTTGTGTGTTGTTCTCAACGCTATCCGTGCTTTCCTTCACGGGGAAGTTCGGGTCGTGTCAGTTTGGTATCAGAGCTTTAGTTTACAGAGCTCGAGAACAAGACACATTAGAACCATACGAAAGAATTCATCAGATATTGGATTAGTAATATCCAATTAGAATGACTCGTTAGAGATAGGATCAGTAGTATCCTAGAACGAGTGTAAAGAGTATATTTTTCAAATGAAAACAATTTTGTTTTGAAATTTAAATCGTTTTATACGTATTTGAATATTTATTTATTTTGAATATGGACAATCGAGTATATATAGATTTCGCGTATACGCGTCATGAACGTATATTCGAAGTTTTAATATACTGGATAGATATAGAGTCACATTCTAGACACCCGGGGATAATTCTGGTGATGTGGCCACATCATCAGTATTTATGTTCGTATTTCGAAGGTGTGATTTCTATATATTTCCATTAGGCTGGTGTGAGAACCAAAACTAATATAGTTAGAACACATTGTTGTGAATTGGCATCAAAAACAAGATTTTCTATATATGTATCAAAATTATGAATTTGAAACGTTAATTCACTAATTGATTGATGTTGGTGTTGTTTGTTTAATTGTTTGCTAATTTTTAACCATTTATGCCTAACTGAACCAAATATTGAATTGTATTGAAAATTAGTCGCATTTGCTTGCATATATATATATATATACTTACATTGAACAGGTCATAGCAAGGAGGCTAGAGCCAGAGAATAAAATTTGTTTGCCCGACAAATAGGTACATGTTTACTACATAATTTCCTGTTTTGTTTGGGTGATGATGATTTTGTGAGCCTATTGGCTAGCCGCTTGGCTTTTTCTTTTTCTTTTTGAGATCTGAAGGACCGGGGAAGCTATTTGAAATTCCCCGATGCTCCCGGTGCAGGGGAGGTTATGGCGAAATTTTTCGAAAATTTAGGGTGTTAGCCAAATTTTTGAAATTTTGAAAATTCTCAGAAACTGAAAAGTTGGAGAATGCAAGCCCGATCGAACGTAGAGTTGATTAATCAAACCACTTTCGACTTTGTTCCTTTTCGGGGACGAAAAGTTTTAAGTGGGGGAGATTGTAATAACCCGAAAATCTGGGCCAGTTTGAAATTTTTATTTTGGCAATTTTAGCGAATTTTGATTATTTAAAATGAATTATTTTAAATAATATCGACGAGAAATTTATTTTGAATGGAATTCGACGTATATATATTATATACGTCGTCGTTAGAATATAAATATTTATATATAATTATAAATAGAATTGAAAATGGCGCGGTAGTTCGATAATTCGATTTCAAACTTCAATTGAATGTAGCGGGTGCAAAACAATCCGGATTTTAGTGAAACCAAAAATAATAGGATCTAAATGATAATATCTTTCTAACGAATCCGAATAATCGAGATTTCATAGCGGGAATCAAAAGATATGTCCAGTTGAAAATTCTGAATAGTCGCTATGGAATTCAGGCCCTTAAAAATGGACATTTTGCAAATGACCTCGGATTTCGACGAAACCACTTTTTTTGGGTCCGTGATGTCAAGTTATTGCTAGATTTCAAATTTCATAATTTTTCGAATCAATATGTGAGCGTGGCATAGGAAAACGCGTATGACCAGTTTCAGTTGATTTTAATCGACTGGAAATTGGCCATTTTTCATACGGTCTCAGAATTCGACGAAACTAGTTTTGTTAGGACCGTATCGTCAATACGAAGCTAGAAAATATTTTTCTAAAATTTTTCTAGTTAGTATGTGACCCCTGTAATTTGAAATGTACGTTTAAAATTCAATATAGTGATTTAAATGTAAATTTAACGGAAACTGATTCAAACAGTCGAATCAGCCTACGATACATATCCCATTGTGTTCGGAATGGGGGTAAAACGCTATAGACAACAGGCGGTGGGCCTCGTTTAGAGGTCGTATGTAAAAGTCAACATTTTTGTAAATAAAATAAATAAATAAATAAATAATTAAATCCCTCCTCTCCTTAAAACCGCTCTGGCGCCCCCAAAACATTATTTCAGAATCGAAAAAAAAAAAAGAAGATCGAAGACGGAAGGGGGGAGATGGCCGCCGCCACGGCCGCCTGGGCTGCCGCGCCCCAGGCGCCTCCGCCCCAAAGGTCTGGCGCACCCCTATTCGCTCCTCCTCCAACCTCCAACCGCACCCCCTTCCCTCTGCGAATAACGTCGCGCCGCCCCCTACAGCAGCCGCCACCATCCACCGCGACACCCCCTCCCTCTTCTTCCCCCGCAACCTCTCTCCTCCTCCTTTCTGAAACCGACGCACCCCTCCTCCACCAGGACCGCCGCGTCCAAGCCCCCCCAGCCTTAGCCACCGCCACCAGGTGGGGCCCCAACCACCGCCCCCTCCAGCGAAGTCCGCCACTGCCCCCTCTGTAATTTTTTAAAACTGATTTTTTTATTTATTTTTAAAAACTGTATAGATTTATTTTTAAAACTGATTTTTTTATTTATTTTTAAAAACTGTATAGATTTATTTTTAAAACTGATTTTTTATTTATTTATAAAACTGTAAAGGTCTTCATATGTAAAAAGGCAAAAGACATGATTTTTAAAAAAAAATAGGAAGGACGATATTTTGAGAAAAGTAGTGAAATAAAAATATGATTTTTATATTTTTAAAGTATTAAAAATATAATCTTTATAGGAAAGAGAATATAAAAATATAATCTTTGTATATGTAGCGAAATAAAAATTTGATTTTTATTTTATATACGTTGAAATCAAGTGATTATTTTTATAAAGGCGAAAACTTTATTTTTATAAAGATGAAATCTTTAAATTTGAAAAGGCGAAATCTTTATATGGAAAATAGCGTGATAAAAATATAATTTTTATCTTTGAACAACGAAGTAAAAATATAATTTTTATCTATGAACTTCGAAGTAAAAGGTGATTTTTATATATTGAACTACGAAGTGCAAATTCGATTTTTACATATTGAATAGCATAGTAAAAATTCGATTTTTAAATATATGAAGTGATTATGAAAATATAATTTTTAATTGAAAGTGAATAAATAAAAAATGTGATTTTTTATTTTTAAAAGACATCGAAATATAAAAATGTGTGGTTTTTATATATATAGTGACTACGGGCAACGAAGATGACGAAGATGCGATAGCGATGAAGATTTCTATCAATGAAGTGCCGTGGAGCTAGGATAGCTTTTGGTGAGAACTTCTCACTCTAAACTTCTTTTTCTAGTTATATATATATACTAGGATGTAGACGGTGTTTAGTAGCACCCGACACAATCGTCCACAGACCATGGACTTGTTTGTTTGGTTGCATAGCTTAGTATATGATTTGATTTGAATTGGGTTGTTTGGTGAATTGAGATAGATTTGATTGATGTGTGAATGGCGTGGGCCTTCACTAGACCGGGGATAAGGCTAGGCCTCGTCCCGTTTCTAGTATCGTGCCGTTATGCCGCCGAAATTTTCTAAAATATGTTAGAAAAATAAAAATATCATTTTATTGAATAAATGAACTGAATAGAAATTCATGTGTTGAAATAAAATGTTTTATCGTTAAAAATATAATTTTTAACGTGAAAGTGAATAAATGAATATTTATAAACAAATCGGCCGGTTTGTTTATATACACTGATTTGACTGATATCGATTGGGTCGATAAATTTTGCACGTCGCCCAACTGCACAAATAAAATCTGTATTTGATTGTTTGAAACCCCACACGGGTGTTGGGATGAAATTTGATGTTCACTCATCCTTATTGATTAAATATGTCGATCGATGGATTGACAGACTGTTATAAGCGTCAGATATCTATATTTGATGCTTATACAGTGTAGTGCACTTTGGTTGATGATTGATTGTTTTTCAAAGCTATTATATACATGTGTTGTATGGAATCCATATAATTAACATTATATGGTGATTGATTGGGCCTCATTCCAATCGGGAAAATAATAAATATTATAAAAGAAAATTCATGTGTTGAATATAAAAATAGTCATGTGTTGACGATGTTCATGTGTTGAGTGAAATATTTTATATAATAAAAATTTACATCTTTATCATATTTAAAATTAGAACTACTTCCCAGTAGAAGTCTAATTAAAAATCAAACGATAGATACCATAGTTTTATAAAATATTTCACATAACAAAAATAGTGATGTGTAGACAGTACTCATGTGTTCAGATTAGTCGTGGGTTGAAAAAAAATATAGATTCATGTGTTGAATGAGATAAATATTCATTTGTTGAATAAAATAAAGAAGTTGTGAAAAATATAAAGCCGTGTTGATTAGTTTTGCGCCATTTTGACGTGAACGATATTTATATCGATTTTATTCGTTGTATAATGAATATTGAATAGTGATTTCGAAATGAATTGAATTGAAAGTGATTTCGAAATGAATTGAATTGAAAGTGATTTCGAAATGAATTGAATTGAAAGTGATTTCGAAATGAATTGAATTGAAAACGATTTCGAAATGAATTGAATTGAAAACGATTTCGAAATGAATTGAATTGAAAACGATTTCGAAATGAATTGAATTGAAAACGAATTCAAATTGAATTGAAAGTGAATTGAAATGAATTCAAATTGAATTAAAATTTGAATTGAATAGAAATGAATTTTAAAACGAATTTATGAAGAAGAATTCAATTTTGATTTGAATTGAAAAGAAAGTTGAAATTGCTTTCGAAACGATTTTAAAACGATTTATAAAATACGTTTTAAAAGGAAATCGACGAAATATATAATATATATATATTATATATTTAATGGCCTGAATAGAACGCGCCGCGAAGCGGCAGTTCGTGAATTTCGACCATTTATTTCAAACGGACATTGCGGGAGATCCGACCGTCGGATTCTCCTAAAACCGGAACCGTTGGGTTCGTATCGAAAAGAGCTTTCCATTGAATATTAGAAATTTGAAATCTAACGGTTGGATTTGGAATTATGTCCAAATCAATTTCAGAAAAGGTCGCTGTAAGTGCAGTTCGATGGCCATTGATGGAAATCGACTGTACGGGCCTTGATAAAATTATCAAAAATATTTATAATTTGTGTAAAATTATATTATGTGAATTGGAAAGAATTGGGCTGGAAAATTTCATATTTGAAAAGATAAAAATAGATTTTTATCGAAATGAACTAGTTTTGAACTAGAATTGAAATCAATTTATTTTTAAAATAAATAAATTGAATTTGAAAGTGATTTTAAAAGTAATCAATATTCCCAATACGTGTATTGGACTGGAGTTGAATCGAAATTATCTTCGGGATATTTCGATGTTGGATTTCGTGACTATACAGATATTGTTATGGGAATTTGAAAGATATATTTTATATCGTTATTTCCAATACGATATATGTTGGTTTCAGAATTTGATATTGAATATAAGCCGATATATTTTCTATTCAGAGCCTTGTATTTAATATCAAATGTGATTTGGGTTTGTCGTGAATCGTGTTTTAGAAGACATTGTTTCTTTAACCCAGTTAAAGGCAAGATATCGATTTCTGAAAAGATTAAAACTAAGTGGAGTTTAAATGAATCTTTAATTAGATTAAAATGTGAATTGATAATTTAAATTATCAAAGCTGAAAAGTGATCGAGAGTGGAGTATCACCAGTTTTGCTCCAAGGCGATAGTTAAATCTTTAATTAGATTTGAACGTGAAATGGTAATTAATTTTACCGATAACACCGTGGTGTTAGATATAGAGTATCACCAGTTTTGCTCCATGGGATATATAGGTTGGGATTGGGAAATAAAACAAATAATTACTTCGGTGTGGTTCGCTAATCCCGACTAGTTTGAAATGATATCCAAAGGAAGATTATAGGATAAATTTACAAGAATTTATCTTGGATAAAATTAATGGGAACATTTCCCTAAGAATGTGTTTTTGTGAATAAAAGAATATTCTGAATTGGAATGAGGCGTTTGTTGTGTTTGTGTAACATTCGTTTATTATATACGTGGGTTATTCAGGAAGGCCGGGTTATACCCATTCTGAATAACCGATTCGACGAGATGTCGAAGATGGAGACGGTGGTTGAAGACCGGAAGTCTTCACATCGTTTGGGTGATTACTGATGATCTTGATTGGGCTGTACACCCAGGATGAGGGAAACAGTTGGTGATCGTCCAGACGTACTTGGAGATGGATGGATATGCGAGGAAAGTGCCTCCGGTTTCGTTCAGACCCAGAACGAACTTGTAAATGGATTGTGTGTCTGACATTGGATTTTATTCTGTGTTGATTGATCTCTATTAAATATACATCTGTTTGGCGGCGGAGAATTTATTCTCTTGCTTAACGCCCTTCTCTGAGACGTACGAGCTCAGAGGTTGTATATCGATGGACAACAGTCGCATGGAGTGAATTGCCAATGTGGCATGCGTAAGTGGCAATTGATCAAGGCTTCTGTTGAAAAGCAAAGTCTTGTGGTTGATGATCAAAGCACGGCCTGTGTGGCGTAGCTTTGTGTATAACGTGAATTCGCGAGCCTCACACCTCGGTATGAGTCAAAAACGGGATACGGACCCAAGGAGTGCACGACGTTTCTTTCTAGCTAGGGTGGTATCAGTGACCTACCAGCCCTGACATTTATATACTTTTCACCTGTGTGGTTGTTGGATATGAGGCGCCTCGGATATAGGTCTGTAAGGACCGGGAAACGTGTGTTCAGGAATAATTAATCCTCAAAAGTAAGAGAGGACCGGCCTTGGAGGTTCCAAAGGATCAGAGTGGGGTCCTGAGGCATTGCTAGAGTGTCTCGAACGCGGAGAGGAGCTTGCCCCTTGCCTCGGCTCATGACGGAATCCAATTTCCAATACGTGATAGTGCGGTTTTATTTGTAGGACCTAGTATGGCGACATAGTGGTATGGGTCATTCATGCCGCCTATGATTGATATTTATGATGTGAAATTGTTTTGACACTATACACTTATAGTAATATAAAAATAATGTGTTTTACACGTATCAAGCATGCTTTGGCTGTTATAAGGTAAAAACCCTATCCTCCGGCTTGCGTTGCATTGTGTGATGGGACCTGGGTCTTATAACAGCTTCATCTTTCTTTATTTAGCATTGCGCTGTTGTTTTATGCACTGGTATTCTTGGGAGGAAACCCGTTCCGTGTTATACGGCGTGGTCCCTTGATTTACCTAACTTTAAAAAAAATAAAGAATTATAACTGTTTTAGTTCTCACACCAGTCCCATGACTGACCTGGAGTTTATTGTTTTAACCTAAACTCTGGGTGCCCCTATTTTCCGCACGGGCAGCTAGTAGTTTTGGTTTTGCAGATTTATATTCACAGGGTCCTGATTTACAGCTGGAACGATGCTCGGAAAGCTCTGTATCCGTGTATCACTTCTAGTTGTGCTTTTGTATATTTTTCCGCTGCTATGCAATGTAATTTAAATCTCTGATATTTGTCGAATGTAATTTATTCATTTATACTCTGTATATTCTTGTATCTGATGGAATTGTTGTAATAACAATGAAATGTTCTTCTGTATGCGTTCATTTGTGTGTTGTTCTCAACGCTATCCGTGCTTTCCTTCACGGGGAAGTTCGGGTCGTGTCATGCTCGCAGCTCGAGCTTGAAGTCTCGAACTTCGTGCGCCAGTTCAGGGCTCCAGGGGCCACCGAAGTGGCAACGATGGAGGGGGAAGGTGCGCCGTGGGTTGGACTTCGACGTGGGGCCCTCTGATCAAGATCTCGGCGACGGTGGCATGAGAAAAGGGGAACCCTAGCTTTTGAAGACTTCGGTGGAAACCTGGAGGGAGCAGAAGGACCATAAAACGTGGGAAGGTAATTTAAATTAGCATTGAGTTTTATTCTCAATTTTTTTTTATTTTTGTAGGAATGAAAAGTAATGATTTTTATAGGATAATATGATTTATTTTCAGATTTTTAAACATGAGAAAGGTAAAAGAAAGAAAAATATCATCTTTGTTTTAAAAAAATAAAATATGCTTTGTTTTTCGAAATATAGCAAGGAAAATATTCTCTGTTTAGAAAAGTAAAATTATACATTTCTTTGAAGTGAAAAGATAAACTTCTTTGTTTTGAAAATATAAAGGTTCGATTTATATATTATAAAAAGGCGATATTTTTAACTTATAAAAGGTTAAATCTTTATAGGATGGTCATATAAAGAAGAATTGATTTTTGAAAACGAATAGAAGTGATTTTTAACGAAATAAAAATATAATTTTTATATATTGAACTTCGAAATAAAAATAGAATTTTTATATATTGAACTTTGAAATAAAAATAGAATTTTTATATATTGAACTTCGAAATAAAAATAGAATTTTTATATATTGAATTTCGAAATAAAAATAGAATTTTTATATATTGAACTTCGAAATAGAATTTTTTTATATATTGAACATCGAGGTAAAAATATGATTTTTATATATTGAATAACGAAGTAAAAATGTGATTTTTACATATGTAGTGGCTACGGGCAAACGAAAGAGACGAAGAGATGAGAACAGCGAAGACTTCTACATTAGAAGGGTCGCGGAATCGGGATAGCTATATGTGGGAATTTCTCACCTTTCAATTTCTTTTTCTAATTATATATATATACTAGGATGCAGACGGTGCTTAGTAGCACCCGACACAATCGTCCACAGACCATGGACTTGTTTGTTTGGTTGCATAGATTAGTTATATGATGTGATTTGAATTGGTTGTTTGGTGATTTTGATTGATGTGTGAATGGCGTGGGCCTTCACTAGACCGAGGATAAGGCTAGGCCTCGTCCCGTTTCTAGTATCGTGCCGTTATGCCGCCGAAATTTTCTAAAATAAGTTAGAAAAATAAAAATATCATTTTATCGAATAAATGAATTGAATAGAAATTCATATGTTGAAATAAAATGTTTTATCGTTAAAAATATAATCTTTAACGTGAATGTGAATAAATAAATATTCCTTTACAAACCAGACGGTTTGTTTATGTACACCTATTTAAAGGACATTGATTGGGACGATAAATTTTACACATCGCCCAACTGCACAAATAAAATATGTGTTTGATTGTTTGAAACCCCACACGGGTGTTAGGATGAAATTTGAAGTTCACTCATCCTGATTGATTAAATATGTCGATCGATTGATTGACAGGCTGTTATAAGCGTTAGATATCTATATTGGATGCTTATACAGTGTAGTGCACTTTGGTTGATGGTTGATTATTTTTCAATGCTATTATATGTGTGTAATGTATGAAAATCCATATAATTAACTTTATATGGTGATTGATTGGGCCTCATTCCAATTTAGAAAATAAAGAATAAAATAAATAAAGGTTCATGTGTTGACAATACTCATCCATTGAGATTGGTCATGTGTTGAACGAAATATTTTAGTAATAAAATTTACATCTTTATCAATATAAAATAAAGGTTCATGTGTTGACAGTACTCATCCATTGAGATTGGTCATGTGTTGAACGAAATATTTTAATAATAGAAATATTTGAAATAGAATATTTGAAAATAGAAATATATGAAGCCGTGTTGATTAGATGCGCCATTTTGACGTGAACGATATTTTTATCGATTTTATTCATTTTGAAATGAATATTGAAAAGTAATTCTGAAATCAAATATTTCGAAGTAATTTTGAAATCAAATATTTCGAAATGAATTGAATTGAAAAGGATTTCGAAATGAAATGAATTGAAAAGGATTTCGAAATGAAATGAATTGAAAAGGATTTCGAAATGAATTGAATTGAAAACGATTTCGAAATGAATTGAATTGAAAACGATTTCGAAATGAATTGAATTGAAAACGATTTGGAAATGAATTGAATTGAAAACGATTTCGAAATGAATTGAATTGAAAACGAATTCAAATTGAATTGAAAGTGAATTGAAATGAATTCAAATTGAATTGAAATTTGAATTGGATAGAAATGAATTTTAAAACGAATTTATAAAGAAGAATTCAATTTTGATTTGAATTGAAAAGAAAGTTGAAATAGCTTTTGAAACGATTTTAAAACTATTTATAAAATTTGTTTTTAAATAGAAATCGACGAAATATATATTATATATATTATATATGTAATATAATGGCCTGAATAGAACGCGCCGCGCCGCGGCAGTTCGTGAATTTCGACCATTTATTTCGAACGGACATTGCGGGAGATCCGACCGTCGGATTCTCCTAAAACCGGAACCGTTGGGTTCGTATCGAAAAGAGCTTTCTAACGAATATTAGAAATTTGAAATCTAACGGTTGGATTTGTAATTATGTCCAAATCAAATTTGAAAAAGGTCGCTGTAAGTGAAGTTCGATGGCCATTGATGGAAATCGACTGTACGGGCCTTGATAAAATTATTAAAAATAGTAATAATTTGTGTAAAATCATAAGAAAGGATTTAGAAAGAAATGGGATGAAAAACTCCATATTAGAAAAGATAAAAATAGATTTTTATCGAAATGAACTGGTTTTGAACTAGAATTATAATTCTATTTATTTTTAAATAAATAAATTGAATTTAAAAAGGGTTTTAAAAATAACCAGAATATCCAATGATTGCATTGGAGTGGATTTGAATCGAAATTGTCTTCGGAATATTTCGATGTTGGAATTCGTGATTATACAGGTGTTGTTATGGAAATTTGAAAGATATATATTTATATCGTTATTTCCAATACGACATTTGTTAGTCGTAGAATTCGATATTGAATATAAGCCGATATATTTTCTATTCAGAGCCTTGTATTTAATATCAAATGTGATTTGGGTTTGTCGTGAATGGTGTCTTCATTAACACTGTTCTTGAACCCAGTGGAGAAAAGATTAAATCTTTTTATTTAGATTTAATGAAGTGTACCAATTAAATAATGTTTAATTGGAATTGAATTGATATTGATTTTTGGGTTTATTGTGGACAGTGTTTTAAATAACACTTGTTCTTTAACCCGGTCATTAATGAAATGTGATTTTGGGTTGTCGTGAACGGTATCTTCAATAATACAGTTCTTAGACTTAAAGAGTTAAGAAAATCAGAAACTAACTGGAGATTAGTTAAGTTGAATAGTTTCCGAGGTATTGATCTGATGTTGGTTTCGGCCTTCGGGATTAATACTTAGGGAATTTCTCACTTGCTAATTAACAATTAGGGACCGATTGAAATGTGATGTGATTTTGGGTTTATCGTGAACCATATTTTAAATGACACTGATTCTTTAACCCAGTCGCAGATTAAAACTAAGTGGAGTTTTAATGAATCTTTAATTAGATTGAAATGGTCGAGAATGGAGTATCACCAGTTTTACTCCAGGCGATAGTTAAATCTTTAATTAGATTTGAACGTGAAATGGTAATTGAATTTACCGATAACACCGTGGTGTTAGATATGAAGTATTACCAGTTTTACTTCATGGGATGAATAGGTTGGGATTGGGAAATTAAAACAAATGATTACATCGGTAAGATTCGTTAATCCCGACTAGTTGAATCGAAATTCAAAAGAAGATTGAAGAATAAATTTTAATAATTTATCTTGGATAAAATTAATGGGAACCTTTCCCTATGAATGTGAAATTTAGAAACTAACTGTCGGTTAGCCAAGCAGAATGGTTTTCTGGATATTGATCTGATGTTGGTTTCGGCCTTCGGGGTTAATATTTGGGAAATTATTCTCTTGATTAATTTACTGTCAGTGACTAATGAATTGGAATGAGGCGTATGTTGTGTTTGTGTAACACTTATTTAAAATATACGCGAGTTATTCTGAAAGACCGGGTTTATCCCATTCTGAATAACTGATACGACGATAAGTCGAAGATGAAGACGATGGTCGAAGACCGGAAGTCTTCACGTCGTTTGGGTAATTACTGATGATCTTTATTGGGCTGTACACCCAAGAAGATGGAAACAGTTAGTGATCGTCCAGACGTACTTGGAGATCGATGGATATGCGGGGTACTAGGTGCCTCCGGTTTCGTTCAGACCCAGAACGGACCTGTAAATGAACTGTGTGTCTGACATTGGATTTTAGTCTGTGTGATTGATTTCTATTAAATATATATCTGTTTGGCGGCGGAGAATTTATTCTCTTGCTTAACGCCCTTCTCTGAGACGTACGAGCTCATGGGTTATATATTGATGGATATCAAACGCATGGAGTGAATTGCCTGTGTGGCATGCCTAAGTGGCAATTGATCGAGGCTTCTGTTGAAAAGCAAAGTCTTGTGGTGATGATCAAAGCACGGCCTTTGTGGCGAAGCTTTGTGTAACGTTTACTTCGTGAGTTTCACACCCGGTATGAACCAAAAACGGGAGACGGACCTCAGGGAGGGCATGCGTTTCCTTCTAGCTAAAAAGTGGCGTCAGTGGTTTTACACGCCCTGACGAGTTTGACTTATGTGGTTGTTGCTGTTGCGAGGCGCCTCGGATTGATCGGTCGTTCTCGAACCGATGGAGTCATTTAGTTGGCTCATTTACGTCCCAAAGGGCGGGGAAACGTAGTGTTCAGGCATTTTAATCCACATCGGTGGACCGGCCCTGTCGCTCCAAGGCTTGACTGAGTACTTGCCTGAGACATGGGCTAGATTGTCTCGAATCGGTTGAGGACTATCTTTTGCCTCGGTTCATAGATGGAAATCCAACTTCCAAATACGTGACATTTTCGGTTTTAATTGTAGAACTAGTATGGCGACATAGTGGGATGGGGCGCTCATGTCGCCTATGATTGATACTTATGATTTGAAGCTGTTTTATACACTATGCACTTATAATAGTATCAAATGATTTGTTTTAAACGTATCAAGCATTCTTTGGCTGTTATAAGGTAAAACCCTATCCTCCGGCTTGCGTTGCATTGTGTGGTAGGACCTGGGTCTTTTAACAGCTTCATTTTTCTTGTTTTAGCATTGCGCTGTTTTTTCTATGCACTGGTATTCTTGGGAGGAAACCCGTTCCGTGTTATACGGCGTGGTCCCTTGATTTACCTATTTTTAAAAACAAAGATTAATAACTGTTTTAGTTCTCACACCAGTCACATGACTGACCTGGAGTTTATTGTTTTAACCTAAACTCTGGGTGCCCCTATTTTGACACGGGCAGCTAGTAGTTTTGGTTTTGCAGATTTATATTCACAGGATCTTGGTTTACAGCTGGAACGATATCCGGAAAGCTTTGTATCCGTATATCTCTTCTAGTTTAAACGGACCCCCATGACTTGACACAAGCTATCCACCTAAGCTTGGTCCCTTCTAGTACATCCCACTTAACCCTTTTCTTATTCATGTTCACTTTCATGTTTCACATTTTGGTTAAGTGTTTCTAATCGTATTTCAAATGCCACCCAAGGCAACCACTAGATTCCACATGCCACCCAAGGCACCCACTTAACCCCCTCATGTCCCACTACATGTTTATCTGGTTAAGTGTTTCTTAATTCATTAATACCGTAACCTCATAAAGACCTCTCACATTAGACTTGCATTTGTGGCAGCTGGATTTGCCGGGCGGGTCCGGGTAGCCTTACACCACAAAAGAGCCTAACCTCGTGTCTTTACAACTGTTACGTATTTAATTTATGCCCAAGAACTCTCACATTAGACTGGCATTCGTGGCAGCTGGATTTGCCGGGCGGGTCCGGGCAGTCTTACACCACAAAAGAGCCAAACCTCGTGTCTTAGACGACTAGTTACTCCTAATTAATCATCCCCCAATTTGAATTACTTTCCCTATTCAAATTATCAATCAGTTCCAAATTTAATTATGGCCATAATTGACTCAATTATGTCCATCTATTTATGGTATGCAAAATCATACCAATTATCACCACAAATTTATTCTATGCCTTTTAAGGCATTTATGCAAATTCTCAATATTACATCTTTTAATATTCTCCCATCACCCCACGTTTTACGTCCGTTCGTTTAACGTAAAATATACGTTAGACTCGAATAGCCTAACTTATTGAATAAAGAGAAAACATCACAACATACATAGAATAAGACTAGATCCAAACATAGGGGTGAACTTGCATGTGTGAATGATATTCTACATCTAAAACTTGCATAGGCCATAGTTACAACTTGCATAAACAACATATGTCATGGATCCATATCTAAAGGAATAAACTTGCATAGGTAATAACCCTAAACTTGCGTAACATGATTCATATCCAACTCATAAACTTACATATGTGATTTATACATCGCAACAAAGGTGTAAACTAGTATCTAACATGTATAGTATCATGTAGAATTTAGCATATAACTCACCCATGTCATATCCTAACTTTTAATCAAATTTTCACAAGCACTAAGTGTCATAACCATGTAAGGTCACATATAATTCTACCCAACTTGTATAAGATTCATGTTTGAATCAAAATCTAAACTTGCCTACATATGATTTATCATATGAATCAACATAACCAAACTAGCATATGAAACATGATGATTTGATTGTATATAAAATTACAACATAGATGATAACAACATAACTTTACATCATAAATGATAGCATCACAACATAACGTCATAGAGATTTCAATCACAATCCTACAACATAATTACAATATGCAATCAATACTTCATATCACATCCATACAATCCCCATTATAACTTAATCTAATTAAATTACTTATTATCTTGTTAAAACTATCGAACTCACAACTCAAAAGCAGTCTTGAGTTCTGAATTTTGATTTCTGGAGTTGAATTAGCTCTCCTTTGAAGAAGATTCACTGTTAGCGTTGAGTAGTTCTGATTTGATTTGTTGTTCATCCTCTTTAATTTAGTGGCGGCTGCTCTTGGGTTCAAGACAACAGCATGACGGCCATTGTTTTAGTTTTAATTCTGATCTAGGGTTTGAGTCTATAGGTGTTTTTATAGGAGAATAGGGTGATTTAGAGCCTTCAGATCAGTCCAAAAGTCATCAGAACCACCCAGCTCGAAGATAGGTCATCCAGCCACTCAGAAGAAGACACGTCATCACAGAATACTCCAGAGTTCCATGCTGGATCGGTATGGGCGCACTTGGCAGGTGCGCCAGTGTATTTTTGTACTGGCGCACTTCACAAGTGCGGCAGTGTATTCTGGTCTGTTTTCGGTTTTTCTACCAAACTTCGTTCGTTCATATCTTCTTCATATGGTATCCGTTTTACACAAACTCAGACTCTATATCAAGCAGAATTTCGAGATGAACGCAATGGCGCAACCTGTTTCCCTTAGTTCTTCTCCTAAAAATTAACTGTAACAACCCGAAAATCTGGGCCAGTTTAAAATTTTTATTTTGGCAATTTTAGCGAATTTTGATTATTTAAAATGAATCATTTTAAATAATATCGACGAGAAATTTATTTTGAATATATTTAGAACGTATATATTATATATGTCGTCGTTAGAATATAAATAATTATATATAATTATAAATAGAATTGAAAATGGTGCGGTAGTTCGATAATTCGATTTCAAACTTCAATTGAATGTACCGGGTGCAAAATAAACCGGATTTTAGCGAAACCAAAAACATTAGGATCTAATTGAGGATATCTTTCCAATGAATCCGAAAAATTGAAATTTCATAGCGGGAATCAAAAGATATTTCTGTGTAATATTTATGCATACTCTGTATATTCTTGTAATCATATGCATTGTTGTAATATACAATGAAATGTTCTTCCATCTGCGTTCTGATATGGCTTGTTCTCGAACTATCCGCGCTTTCCTTCACGGGGAAGTTACGAGTTTTCACAGTTGATATCAGAGCTTTGGTTTACAAAGCTCAGAGAACAAGGCACATTAGAACCATACGAAAGAATTCATCAGATATTGGATTAGTAATATCCAATTAGAATGACTCGTTAGAGATGGGATCTGCAGTGTCCTAGAACGAGTGTGAAGAGTATATTTTTAAAATGAAAGCCAATTTGGTTTTGAAAATTTAAAATCAATTATTCGTATTTGATTATTTATTTCATATTGATTTGGACAGTCCAGTATATAAAGATTTTGCATATACGCCTTGCAAACGTGTATTTGAAATTTTAATATACTGGATAGATATAGATTCAAACTTTAGTCGCCCGAAGATGATTCTGATGATTGTAGCTACATCATCAGAATTAGTGTTCGAGTGTTGAAGGTGTGATATTTATATATCTCCTATTGACTGGTGTGAGAACCAAAATTAGATAGGGCCTATTGTTGTGATTTGGCATCAAAAATCTGATTTTTGACTATATATCAAAGTTATGAATTTCAAAAGATAATCAACTAATTGATTGATGGTTGTGTTGTTTGATTATTGTTTGTTAGTTGATAATTTTGAACCATTTAGCCTAATTGTATCAAATAGTGAATATTGTTGAAATTTGGTCGCATTTGCTTGCATATATATGTACTTACATTGAACAGGTCATAACAAGGAGGCTAGAGCAGAGAATAAAATTTGTTTGCCCGACAAATAGGTACATGTTTACTACATAATTTACTGTTTTGTTTGGGTGATGATGATTTTATGAGCCTATTGGCTAGCCGCTTGGATTTTTCTTTTTCTTTTTGAGATCAAAAGGCCTGTATGGCAATTTCGGGATTTTCCCGTGGCTCCCGGTGCAGGGGAGGTTATGGCGAAATTTTTCGAAAATTCCGGGTGTTAGCCAAATTTTTGAAGAATTTGGAAATTCTCAGAAACTGAAAAGTTGGAGAATGGAAGCCAGATCGAACGTAGAGTTGATTAATCAAACCACTTTCGACTTTGTTCCTTTTCGGGGACGAAAAGTTTTAAGTGGGGGAGATTGTAATAACCCGAAAATCTGGGCCAGTTTAAAATTTTTATTTTGGCAATTTTAGCGAATTTTGATTATTTAAAATGAATCATTTTAAATAATATCGACGATAAATTTATTTTGAATATATTTAGAACGTATATATTATATACGTCGTCGCTAGAATATAAATAATTATATATAATTATAAATAGAATTGAAAATGGTGCGGTAGTTCGATAATTCGATTTCAAACTTCAATTGAATGTACCGGGTGCAAAATAAACCGGATTTTAGCGAAACCAAAAACATTAGGATCTAATTGAGGATATCTTTCCAACGAATCCGAAAAATTGAAATTTCATAGCGGGAATCAAAAGATATTTCTGTGTAATATTTATGCATACTCTGTATATTCTTGTAATCTGATGCATTGTTGTAATATACAATGAAATGTTCTTCCGTCTGCGTTCTGATGTCGCTTGTTCTCGAACTATCCGCGCTTTCCTTCACGGGGAAGTAACGGGTTTTCACATTAACTATACTTTAATTTGTCACTTATACATTCACAGAAAATACGGGGTGTTACATTCTCCCCTCCTTAAAGGATTTCATCCCCGAAAATCTTCAAGTTAAGAAGAATGTGTCCTACCATCCAATCATCTATCTACTCAACCATCATTCACAAGCATCCATTATCCTTAGAAAACTTTTAATGTTGTATGAACATATGCGAAAGTGTGTGTATATGTCTCTTATCTAATGCAAAATCAGGCGGTCTACTGATTCAGCTGACCTCCTTAATGCAAAGCATGATAGTGTCATGCGTCCATTATGTATGCGAAAGAACCCTATCGATACATATTATTTCTACATGTGTGCACAACCATCCACCAAAATGCAGCATCCTTGTCATAACACAACAATTATACATCCATTAACTTAAGTATGTACACACATTTATATGCAATATGCAGTATGAAGTGACTGAGCCGATCTAGTGCCTAATGTGTGTGTATATGCATCCACAGGCAACCACTAGCAAACACTTGCATCCACTTGCAACCATCAAACATAACATGTCTCAAAAACATGTTTACATCCATGGATTTCCTATCTAAAGGTCGAAGATCCGGTCGATGGGATACAAACAAATGATACAACTAGAACAAAAGCTCTGTTCCCATTTGACATCGGTTAAGAGAATAATTCCCTTAGTCTCAGCCCCGAAGACCGAAATCAACATCAGACTGACATTCAGAGAATTACCCCCATTAAACAATGTCAAAACTGGAAATCTACTTCATGCTTCGAGTAGAAACCCCTATCCTTCAGAAATATTCAGATACTTACAGACTACCGTTACAGATCAGATTACAGAATGATTCTCAGAAAGCTAAGCATAACAGACCCTTGCGGGTCACATGAAACTTTGGGGGTCTTCCTTTGACAAGTTAGAAACTTAACGACCCTCCTCTCAAAATCTAGAACGAGCCTCTACATAGAAAGCTAGTCCATTTAGACCCAACCCATATCCCATAAACTTGAGCACACAAATGTCACATTCAAATTTTTGACACCTAACACAGATAATTTCAAACCCATACAAATCACTAACAATTGAGCCGAACAACAAATGTGGTTTGAAACAACTACGGGATCAGAAACAAGACTAGTATTAAAGTGCAGTGTCTCAATTACAGAATTGAAAAGAGTCTTGACTTCATATCCTGATAAAGAAATTAAACCTTCTACATAAATTTTCGTACCCTTATCCTATCCATCAGCCGCGAGAGCATTCGCCTATCCTACCAAAGGAAGAGATTTTAGACAAAGGACCGAAGGATACTACATATGGCTTTTCGGGGAATGTTTTTCAAAACAGGCTTTCCTTTTTGAAAATACTTTCTTTTAAAACCTTTTTGAAAATAGTTTTTCAAAAGCTTTTTATCTAATCTGGTAACCTTCAGCTATAATACCAAGTGTAACACCCCACCTCCGTTAAGGTCACTCACAAAGGGAATGCCTTAACTTCAGTGGAGCGTTTTAGGTAAACAGATATAGAATATCAAAAGACAAATATTAAATTTTTTGCAGTGGAAATAAAAAGCTTTATTAAATCACCAAAATACTTTGTTACATAATGCCATGAGTCATAAAACTCTTACAACAAAACACTTATGTCTTACATTATCAGATTGCATAGTTATTTAAAAGAAAAACATCATTCCCCAGATTAAAGAGCAAGCCATATAAGAGACAGAGACTCGAGCCATACTTCAGAAGTAGCTTCTAGAAGATGATATCCTGACTAAACCTGGGTGTTTCCTCCCTGAGCACCTGGGGGGGGGAAGGAAGAAAAGAGGTGGAAACAAAGGGAGTCAGACATAAAGTCTGGCGAGTGCGACAACTTTAACAATATAATTACCAAAATAACTAGGCTAAGGCATAAGTTGGAAAATAAGGAAATGACTGTGAACAATTGGGTAAAGCAGAGTAAACAAGGAAATAAGATGAACCAAGTTATTCGTTAATGGCACTCCTAATCACTATAGGATAATTACTATACTGCACTACCACTAGTATAACAGGATTAGGTGTTACCCTAATGTTTAAACTAAAATAGAATCGAAACAGAATAATCTATACAGAAACATAATGCTAGTAATGGGCCTTCACTACCCAAACATATAGAAGGTACAGAAGTGGAATACTAATAATGGGTCTTTACCACCCAACTAATGGGCCTTTACCACCCCAACAGACGGAAGGTACGGAAACAGAATCGGAAACGGAATCAGAGACGGAAACAGAATAATCCCTACAAAAACAGAATGTTAGGATTAGGTGTACACTATTAATGGGCCTTTACCACCCCAACAGACGGTACCACGCAGAAACAGACAGGTGTCACCACCCAACAGAAACAGACGATACCAACAGAAACATACAGAACTAAGTGTACCCTAAGTCCTACCACAAGCGATCGGCTCCCTAACTCATAGATACCCGTGCTGATCCCACAGTGGGGTGTATCACTCCCCAATGTGGCAACCTGATAATACCAGAGATGCACGGCTTATACCTACACGATGCGACAACGTCTTACCTACCAGCCCGGGCCCACATACGCATATGAACCCGTTGGACTTGCGTTGCCACCGCTCACCCGTTTTGGCCTCTTACAGTCAAGCCCAGTACGCGTGTCCCGTCCTCGACTTAGGTCGAGCCCACAGAGATACTATTGGGTAACTGGTTTAAAGGGACCCCCATGACTTGACACAAGCTATCCACCTAAGCTTGGTGCCTTCTAGTACATCCCACTTAACCCTTTTCTTATTCATGTTCACTTTCATGTTTCACATTTTGGTTAAGTGTTTCTAATCATATTTCAAATGCCACCCAAGGCACCCACTAGATTCCACATGCCACCCAAGGCACCCACTTAACCCCCTCATGTCCCACTACATGTTTATCTGGTTAAGTGTTTCTTAATTCATTAAGACCGTAACCTCATAAAGACCTCTCACATTAGAATTGCATTTGTGGCAGCTGGATTTGCCGGGCGGGTCCGGGTAGCCTTACACCACAAAAGAGCCTAACCTCGTGTCTTTACAACTGTTACGTATTTAATTTACGCCCAAGACTTCTCACATTAGACTGGCATTCGTGGCAACTGGATTTGCCGGGCCATGTCCGGGCAGTCTTACACCACAAAAGAGCCAAACCTCGTGTCTTAGACGACTAATTACTCCTAATTAATCATCCCCCAATTTGAATTACTTTCCCTATTCAAATTATCAATCAGTTCCAAATTTAACTATGGCCATAATTGACTCAATTATATCCATCTATTTATGGTATGCAAAATCATACCAATTATCACCACAAATTTATTCTATGCCTTTTAAGGCATTTATGCAAATTCTCAATATTACATCTTTTAATATTCTCCCATCACCCCACGTTTTACGTCCGTTCGTTTAACGTAAAATATACGTTAGACTCGAATAGCCTAACTTATTGAATAAAGAGAAAACATCACAACATACATAGAATAAGACTAGATCCAAACATAGGGGTGAACTTGCATGTGTGAATGATATTCTACATCTAAAACTTGCATAGGCCATAGTTACAACTTGCATAAACAACATATGTCTTGGATCCATATCTAAAGGAATAAACTTGCATAGTTAATAACCCTAAACCTGCATAACATGATTCATATCCAACTCATAAACTTACATATGTAATTTATTCATCGCAACAAAGGTGTAAACTAGTATCTAACATGTAAAGTATCATGTAGAATTTAGCATATAACTCACCCATGTCATATCCTAACTTTTAATCAAATTTTCACATGAACTTGGTGTCATGACCATGTAAGGTCACATATAATTCTACCCAACTTGTATATGATTCATGTTTGAATCAAAATCTAAACTTGCCTACATATGATTTATCGTACGAATCAACATAACCAAACTAGCATATGAAACATGGTGATTTGATTGTATATAAAATTACAACATGGATGATAGCAACATAACTTTACATCATAAATGATAGCATCACAACATAATGTCATAGAGATTTCAATCACAATCATACAACATAATTACAATATGCAATCAATATCACATCCATACAATCCGCATTATAACATAATCTAATTAAATTACTAATTATCTTGTTAAAACTATCGAACTCACAACTCAAAAGAAGTCTTGAGTTCTGAATTATGATTTCTGGAGTTGAATTAGCTCTCCTTTGAAGAAGATTCTTTGTAAGCGTTGAGTAGTTCTGATTTGATTTGCTGTTCTTCCTCTTTAATTTGGTGGCGGCTGCTCTAGGGTTCAAGACTACAGCATGACGGCCATAGTTTTAGTTTTAATTCCGATTTAGGGTTTGAGTCTATAGGTGTTTTTATAGGAGAATAGGGTGATTTAGAGCCTTCAGATCAGTCCAGAAGTCATTAGAACCACCCAGCTCGAAGATAGGTCATCCAACCACTCAGAAGAAGACACGTCATCGCAGAACACTCTAGAATTCCGTGCTGGATCGGTATGGGCGCACTTGGCTGGTGCGCCGGTGTATTTTTGTACTGGCGCACTTCACAAGTGGGCCAGTGTATTCTGATCTGTTTCAGGTTTTTCTGCCAAACTTTGTTCGTTCATATCTTCTTCATACGGTATCTGTTTTATGCAAACTCAGACTCTATCTCAAGCAGAATTTCGAGACGAACGCAATGGCGCAACCTGTTTCCCTTGATTCTTCTCCTAAAAATTAAGTATACTTTAAGTTGTCACTTATACGTTCACAGAAAATACGTGGTGTTACAAAGAATTCCGAGACGAACGCAATGGCGTAACCCATTTCTCTTAATTCTCACATTTAAAATTAAGTATTCTTTAGTTTGTTAACTTAACTTTTCACCGAAAATACATGGTGTTACATTCTCCCCTCCTTAAAGGGTTTCGTCCCCGAAATCTTCAAGTCAAGAAGAATGTGTCCTAACATCCAATATCCATTTACTCAATTATCAATCACAGACATCCATTGTCCTTAAAAATATTTCTAATGCTTTCATGATCATATGCATTGTGTGTGTATATTTCCTTGTCTAATGCAAAATCACGCGGTCTACTGATTAGGTTGACCTCCTTGATGCGAATCATGCCTATGTCATGAGTCCATTATGTATGCAAATTTTTTCCTAATTATACTTTCTACATGAGTGCACAATCATTCGTACATATGCAACGTCCATATGATAACACCTCAAAATTTCATCCATATATAAACACACACACACACACATATATATATATATATATTGAAAATTGGTTCACTTTTATTAACTAAAAGAAAAGCAGTACAATATTCTGGTTAGCATACTAACCGATACAACTAGAAAAACATCAGGAAAAACAGAAAATGCAGAAACAACTAAACCAAATTAACATAAGGACCGGCCTATGATTAGGCCATTGCCCACCTACGTCTCGCCAAACACTAAACTGCATGTTCTCTTGTAGTAACATCGTCATGCATATCATCTCGCCAAATACAAAAGCAAGTAGTTTCAAAGCTTTAAATCCAGAAAAACAGTATGCCTTCATGCATATATAAAGATCCAGTGGATGTTGATAATAGGACAGTAGCAACTGGAAACCCAAATACTTAGAGACAAACAATATCACCACTAATATCCAAAAAAATACCTTCAAACTTTACTGGCATACAACCAATATACTTTAAACCCTTACAAGTTCTAGTAGTGCCACTTTTGTCTCCAATCCAGTAAAATCAGCTCATCTCCACCGTGTGATCATTTCTGAAATCCAATTATTATGCAGTTGTTACTTCTTCCTAAACTTAACATTCCATGATCATCCATATTTCAACTCAATATGTAAGTGATAGTGCAAAATCCATAGCTCCTATATACTAATCCGCACATCTCCACTACCAAATACATGAGCAGAACAGAAGATCATTGAAAACATTGAAATAGTCCATTCCAACCAATACATTACCCAGAATGGAAACAGCTTACTTGCTAATGAATCCCCAAAAAAATATACAATTCCAAACTATTGGTCTGGTTGATGATACATAGACGCCTATGAATCAATCCAATATCCAGAATCGACAGCTTAATATATGAATTTCATAGCAGAAAAACTGAAATTGCTCCAGTCATGAAAATACAGTACTAGTCTTTGGTTGAAATCTTGATATAGGAAGAAATCTTTCTTAAAACAACTGCTCATGAACTTACATCTAAATACCATCTAATAAATTCCAATCAAATCCATCACAATGTTTAAAATAAGCTCAAGATGCCATGAGATTCTGAATTACGTGAACAATTTAATGAAGAAGAACAACTGCTACAAATAAAACCATAAACCAGATCTCTTTCAAACTGTTACAATAAAACTTCTTCTATATAACCAAAGAACTGGACCAAAATTATGCATACTGTGAAAAATGAATCAATCTCAACTGAAGACTGAATCATACAAGAAGCCATATCTGAATTAAGAACCATAAAGAAACCAACTACTGCATTAACGTCCGATAACCATGGCTCATTTGAATCTAGATTTAAACCAAAACTGGATCCAATACCAAAATTCCATAATCCAAAGAAAAAGCACCAGGTTTAAACCAGAATCCATCAACCCTAGATCATAAACGAAAAAAAGGCTTACCCAAAAACAAAACCTGACCGCAACTAGCTCAAATAAAAGAGAATCGGTTGGATAACTCGAAAATGAGACTTCATTTGCGCCGGCAATGCCGAAACCCGAGTTAACGATGTGTTGATAATCCAATACTTCAGCTAATTAGATCGATTAGGATTGGGAAGATATGAAGGATCTCAGATCTAACATCAAAGAATCTGGTATGTAGATAGTAAACGATTTGAATCTTAGGGTTAAAAGGGGTAAAGTAAAATCTCTTAGATCCGGATTTAAAGATGAAAAACAAAAGTAAATCAGAAGTATTATCAAAGAAATCAAACGTTGAAGGTTGGTGAAGAAAATCCGATTGGAAGGGATCAGAAATTGAAAGAAAATAAGGTGTCACTCACGCATGACAAAATCTGGTGAAAAATTTCACCAGTCGCCATTAACGAGTGAAACCTATAACACACACACACACACACACACACACACACACACACACATATATATATATATGCAATATGAAAGTGACTTGAGCCGACCTAATTCCTAGTGTGTGTGTGTATATGCAACCACTAGAAACCACTAGCAACCACTTGCAACCATTTGCAACCATCAACCATAACATATTTCAAACACATGTTTACATCCATTGGTTTCTCCTAAGGAACAAGAGTAACACTGAGGAAATACACTTAAATGGATGGATACGAGCATGCATACGCTTATGGGAAAAAGAGAATCAAGGATGATCAGAAAGATAAACTAGACTCTCAACAGAAATATTTCTACCTCTTTCTTTTCACCTTTTCCTCCTTTATGGATTAAAGCAATATCAACTAGTTTCTCATCCTTGGGTTGTGCTCCTCAGCCTAAACTCCCTCATCAACCAAGCGGCAAGCTGAACCTTCCTTCCATCGTCTATCTCAAAGATACCAAACAAGTCCTCCACTTCCTTGAGCCAATTTCTAG
Organism: Allium sativum; assembly: GCA_030737875.1. Classification (NCBI taxonomy): domain Eukaryota; kingdom Viridiplantae; phylum Streptophyta; class Magnoliopsida; order Asparagales; family Amaryllidaceae; genus Allium; species Allium sativum. The sequence goes on along the minus strand of JASFAX010000022.1, from coordinate 26,758,850 downwards.
CCTCGACAAACATCTCAGTCCCATGAAAAGGTTTTCCGCCCATCGCATAGAAGTCCTTACATATCTTTTAGAAAACACATCTATACGCAGAGAAAGAGATTCAAGAAGGGAAAAGGAAAAGATTCGAAACAAAGAATCGAAAGAAAGATACATGGCTTTTGGGGATTATGTTTTTAAAATAAAACAACACTTTTCTTGAAAATGCTTCTTTAAACTTCTTTTTGAAAATAGTTTTTCAAAAACTTTTATATGATATGGTAAACCTTTGCTCTGATACCAAGAGAAACACCCCACCTCCGTTAAGGTCACTCACAAAGGGAATGCCTTAACTTCGATGGAGCATTATAGGAACAAGATACAAGTAATTCACAAGACAGACATAAAAGCAGCGGAAACTAAAATTCATTTCGTAAATAACTTGGTCCAACAAAACGTTACAAGCATTGCTTATAAATCCAACTACTAAGTTATTACAATAAACCATCTATCTTGATTAAAACTACGGGTACATAAAGAAGCATAAAACATAATTAAAACTGCATAAATCCCTAACTGGAAATGTGTCCAAAGCCATAGCCAAAGATAAGAGGTTCCAAGCCATACATCACAGAGTCTTCAAGCTTGGAAAGATCAACAGTCCAATCTAAGCTGAGCTATTCCCTCCATGACTACCTGGGGGGGGGGGGGGGGGGAGGGACGGAAGAAAAGAAGGCGAAAGAAAAATGGGTCAGACATAAGTCTGGTAAGTCCAGTGATTATTCAGCATGTAAACTGGTAAGAGAACCATAACATGAATAAACTGGAAGCAGGACGAAAACATAGAACTAAGGTAACATGGGATAAGGCAAGATAAAAAAGGCAAGATAATCTAATCATACTATCGCACTCATTTCCATTTTCTTTGTACCTACTACATATTTCAGTTATCATCATGTGTTTAACCAAAGTGATCCCTTTTATCGATCGGCTCCTACTCCCATGCATTTACTACTTGTGTCTGTGTCAATAGGCCCTCTCTTGCGTGTAGCTACCCTGTGCTGGTCCCACCATAAGTTGCATCAATCATTATGATAGCGAACCGACACGATTCAAGATGCACAGTGTATGACTATTGGTACCCAGTGCCTGATTTTTTCACTCCGGAGCATGTGCACGCCCGTACTCAGCTGGAACCCACACTGACGTACCCCTTCCATTACTTTTGACCGCTTACAATTAGCCTAGTAATCGTGCCCTACCCTGCCTAGTTTCAGGGTACCTTGATACTTCATGTGGGTTACTGCTGACATTGGTCCCCGTTACTAGGGTTTCCTAATGGTTACGTTTGTGGGCCTATATTTACTAATATTACCTACCAACCTGACATGTACTTAACCCTCCCACTGATTCAAACATGTTTATTTAATGGTTAAGTTTGTGGGCGTATATTTACTAATATTACCCACCAACCCGATATGCACTTAACCCTCCGCACATTATGTCATATTGGTTAAGTGTTATCCCGTCATGTTAAATTAACCTACCCAATCATCATGTCATGTTGGTTAAGTGTTTCCTATTATCTTAACCCTACCATACTTAGCATGTGTCATTAGCATTAATTAATTATTAATGCACCCAACCACTCACATTAGACCTATTGTTGTGGTTGCTAGACGTGCCGGTCGGTTCCGGGCAGGCTTACACCACAACTCAGTCTAACCTCGGGTTAGCCATGTTTCATCTTTTCTAAACTTACATGTCTACTAATTCATGTTTTTATGTAAGCTTTCCACAAAATATCGTTATTCAAGTCATGTCCATTATTTGTCTTCTAAATTTTGGCCATGTCTTTAAGTATACAAATTTATACCAGTTCATGCTCAAATCATATACATGACTTTGAGCCAATTATGCCATTAACATTTTAATTTTACATGTTTTCCCAACGCATCCCCCGCTATTCGTCCGCATAAAATTACATAGGATGTTGGGCTCGCAAATTTATCCCAACTCATAAAAAGGGGAAAAGCACAAAGGAACTTATAACATTCCAACGGCATAAACCAAATTAAACATGTGATACAAACAAGGCATAGAACTACGCAAAACTTGATTTAACATGTAAAGGTGAACTTGCAAAATGGATCAAATTAACATAAACCTAAACATGTTAGCATGTAGTTCTAGTCATATAGGTGAATATTGTTGAACTTGCATAAACATAGCAAAATTACCAATTTGACATACAACCTATAGGTGTCATTGCCAAATTATACAACATGATATGTCATCGCCAAACTAACATACAACATATAGGTTCACTACCAAGCATTTAACATGGTAATTTTATCATCAAATTACATACAACATGATCACCAAACTAACATACAACATGATAAGAGTCATAGTCTTAATCAATTTAGTCTTAACAAAAGGATAGGCATAAATTTACGTTAGGTGTTGTTCTACATCCAATTTATTTTAGTCACGATTCTAATATCATTTAGGTCTAAATGATAACTGAACTTACAAAAAGGAGACTAGTCTTGAGTTCTGGGATCTGTATTCTGAAATTGATTAGCTCTCCTTTTGTTGTAGAAATTGAATTCTCTTTGTTGATTTAGGTTTGATCTTGTTTCCTACTTGCTTTCAAGTTGAAGAAGAATGGCGGCTACTCTAGGTTGACCATGGACGTCATGACGACTTTTGATATGAATTTGTGTGGTTTAGGGTTTAGATTTAGGTTGCTTATATAGATGTTTGATTTAATAAGAGACGTTAGATCAACCTAGGACCAATAAAAGCCATTCAAACCTAAGAGAACCAACAAGAATGCGCCACACAAGCCATTATGACTCAGAAAATCATCACACAAAGCCGTAGGTCGGTTTTCAGATCTGATCCGGGGGGGTGGAGGGGAGGTCGACCCTATGTCAACTTGTGTCAATCAGGCTGACCCCCTGGTCGAACTATGTCCTGGGCGGGAAATTTCCTGCCCAGCCCGGGTATGTGTGTCTTGAGTTTCGAAATTTGAATTTGAATTCGAGCTGTTTTTTATTTTAAATTTCTTAAACTTCCGAGGGCCATAACTTTTTCAAACAGAGTCCAATTTACGCAAACTCAAACTCTATCTCAAGTAGAATTCCGAGACGAACGCAATGGCGTAACCCGTTTCCCTTAATTCCCAAATTTAAAATTAATTATTATTTAATTTGTTAACTTAACTATTCACCAAAAATACGGGGTGTTACAGTGACAAAGTAATTTTGTAAAACACAGCTGCATGTTTGCTATTCTACATTTTAAAGCATCTGTAACACTCATTATTTGCATATTACCATTCGGACCCTGGATCCGCGCCAATAAGACCAAGAAAGTTTCAAAATATAAGTAAAACTTTTATGTTTGCATCGAATAAGTGGGTTTCTTGGTTCTCAAGTAATCAGGTAAAACACTGCCGCATGTTTGAAACTCTAACATTTCAAATACATTAAATACTCATCATTAATATTGTTTTTAAAAACACGTTTCAACTTTGGGAGTAGAATTTGTGTGAATAAGAAGAAAAAGTTTTCAAATATTAGTAGAATATTCATATTTTTATATTGACTGAGCAGGTTGCTTAGTGACTAAGTAATAAGGTAAAACACTGCCGCATATTTTCTATTCTACATTTTAAAGCATCTATAACACTCATCATTTGCATATTACCATTTGAACCCTGGATCCACGCCAATAAGATCAAGAAAGTTTAAAAATATAAGTGAAACTTTGATGTTTGCATCGAATAAGTAGGTTTCTTGGTGCTCAAGTAATCAGGTAAAACGCTGCCGTGTGCGAATCTCTACCATTTCAAATACATATAATACGCATCCTTAAATAATAGTGTTTTTAAAAACACGTTTCGGCTTTGGGAGTAGAATTTGTGTGAATAAGACGATTTTTTTTTCAAATATTAGTAGAATATTCATATTTTTATATTGACTGAGCATGTTGCTTAGTGACTAAGTAATCTGGTGAAACACTGCCGCATGTTTGTTATTCTACATTTTAAAGCATCTATAATACTCATCTTTTGCATATTACCATTTAAACCCTGGATCCGCACCAATAAGATCAAGAAACTTTCAAAATGTAAGTGAAACTTTGATGTTTGCATCAAATAAGTAGGTTTCTTGGTACTCAATTAATCAGGTAATACACTCCCGCATGTTTGAAACTCTACCATTTCAAATACATATAATAATCATCATTAAATAATAGTGTTTTTAAAAACATGTTTCGACTTTGGGAGTTGAATTTGTGTGAATAAGACGAAAAAGTTTTCAAATATTAGTAGAATGATCATATTTTCATATTAACTGAGCAGGTTGCTTTGTGAGTAAGTAATCAGGTAAAACACTGCCGCATGTTTGCTATTCTACATTTTAAAGCAGATATAACACGCATCATTTGCATATCACCGTTTGGACCCTGGATCCGCGCCAATAAAATTAGAAAATTTCAAAATATAAGTGAAACTTTGATGTTTGCATCGAATAAGTAAGTTTCTTGGTGCTCAAGTAATCAGGTAAAACACTGCCGCATGTTTGAAACTCTACCATTTCAAATACACATAATACTCATCATTAAATAATAATATTTTTAAAAACATGTTTCGACTTTGGGAGTAGAATTTGTGTGAATAAGACGAAAAAGTTTTCAAATATTATTAGAATATTCATATTTTCATATTGACTGAGCAGGTTGCTTAGTGACTAAGTAATCAGGTAAAATACTGCCGCATGTTTGCTATTTTACGTTTTAAAGCATCTATAACACTCATCATTTGCATATTACCATTTGGACCCTAGATCCGCGACAATAAGATCAAGAAAGTTTCAAAAAATAAGTGAAACTTTGATGTTTGCATCGAATAAGTAGGTTTCTTGGTCCTCAAGTAATCTGGTAAAACACTACCGCATGTTTGAAACTCTACCATTTCAAATACATATAGTACTCATCATTAAATAATAGTGTTTTAAAAACAAGTTTCGACTTTGGGAGTAGAATTTGTGCGAATAAGATGAAAAAGTTTTCAAATATTAGTAGAATATTCATATTTTCATATTGACTGAGCAGTTTGCTTAGTGACCAAGTAATCAAGTAAAACACTGCCGCATATTTTCTATTCTACATTTTAAATCATCAATAACACTCATCATTTGCATATTACCATTCGAACCCTGGATCCACACCAAAAATATCAAGAAAGTTTCAAAATATAAGTGAAATTTTGATGTTTTCATCAAATAAGTAGGTTTCTTGGTCCTCAAGTAATCAGGTAAAACATTGCCGCATGTTTGAAACTCTAGCATTTCAAATACATATAATACTCATCATTAAATAATAGTGTTTTTAAAAATACGTTTCGACTTTGGGAGTAGAATTTGTGTGAATAAGACGAAAAAGTTTTCAAATATTAGTAGAATATTCATATTTTCATATTGACTGGGCATGTTGCTTAGTGACTAAGTAATCAGGTAAAACACTGCCGCATGTTTCCTATTCTACATTTTAAAGCAGCTATAGCACTCATCATTTGCATATTACCGTTTGGAGCCTGGATCCGCGCCAATAAGATCAAGAAAGTTTCAAAATATAAGTGAAACTTTGATGTTTGCATCGAATAAGTAGGTTTCTTGGTGCTCAAGTAATCAGGTAAAACACTACCGCATGTTTGAAACTCTACCATTTCAAATACATATAATACTCACCATTAAATAATAGTATTTGTAAAAACACGTTTCGACTATGGGAGTAGAATTTGTGTGAATAAGACGAAAAAGTTTTCAAATATTAGTAGAATATTCAAATTTTCATACCGACTGAGCAGGTTGCTTAGTGACTAAGTAATTTTCTAAAACACTGCTGCATATTTGCAATTCAACATTTTAAATCATCTATAACACTCATCATTTGCATACTACCGTTTGGACCCTGAATCCGCGTCAATAAGATCAAGAAAGTTTCAAAATATAAGTGAAACTATGATGTTTGCATCGAATAAGTAGGTTTCTTGGTGCTCAAGTAATTAGGTAAAACACTGCCGCATGTTTGAAACTCTACCATTTCAAAAACAAATAATACTCATCATTAATAATGTTATTAAAAACACATTTCGACTTTGGAAGTTGAATTTGTGTGAATAAGACGAAAAAGTTTTCAAATATTAGTAGAATATTCATATTTTCATATTGACTGAGCAGGTTGCTTAGTGACTTAGTAATCATGTAAAACACTGTCGCATATTTGCTATTCTACGTTATAAAGCACCTATAACACTCATCATTTGCATATTATCATTTGAACCCTGGATCCACGCCAATAAGATCAAGAAAGTTTCAAAATATAAGGGAAACTTTGATGTCTGCATCGAATAAGTAGGTTTCTTGGTGCTCAAGTAATCAGGTAAAACACTGCAACATGTTTGAAACTCTAACATTTCAAAAACATATAATACTCATCATTAAATAATAGTGTTTTTAAAAACACTTTTCGATTTTGGGAGTAGTAATTGTGTGAATAAGACGAAAAAGTTTTCCAATATTAGTAGAATATTCATAGTTTCATATTGACTGAGCAGGTTGCTTAGTGACTAAGTAATCAGGTAAAACACTGCCGCATGTTTGCTATTCTACATTTTAAAGCATCTATAACACTCATCATTTGCATATTACCGTTTGGACCCTGGATCCGCGCCAATAAGATCAAGAAAGTTTCAAAATATAAGTGAAACTTTGATGTTTGCATCGAATAAGTAGGTTTCTTGGTGCTCAAGTAATCAGGTGTAATAACCCGAAAATCTGGGCCGGTTTAAAATTTTTATTTTGGCCATTTTAGCGAACTTTGATTATTTAAAATGAATTATTTTAAATAATATCGACGAGAAATTTATTTAGAATATAAATAATTATATATAATTATAAAAGGAATTGAAAATGGCGCGGTAGTTCAATAATTCGATTTCAAACTTCCATTGAATGTACCGGGTGCAAAACAATCCGGATTTTAGTGAAACCAAAAATAATGGGTTCTAATTGATAATATCTTTCCAACGAATCCGAATAATCAAATTTTCATAGCGGGGATCAAAAGATATGTGCAGTTGAAAATTCTGAATAGTCGCTATGGAATTCAGGCCCTTAAAAATGGACATTTTGCAAACGACCTCGGATTTCGGCGAAACCAGTTTTGTTAGGTCCGTGGTGTCAAGTTATTGCTAGGTTTCAAATTTCATAATTTTTCGAATCAATATGTGAGAGTGGCAAAGGAAAACGCGTTTGACCAGTTTCAGTTGATTTTAATCAACTGGAAAATGGCCATTTTTCTAACGGTCTCAGAATTCATCGAAACTTGTTTTGTTAGGACCGTATCGTCAATACGAAGCTAGAAAATATTTTTCTGGAATTTTTCGAGTTCGTATGCGGCCCCGATAAATTAAAATGTACATTTAAATTAAATATAAATAGATTTATATTGTAATTTAAAGAAAAACTGATCGAAACAGTTGAATTGGCTTACGAAACATATTCCATTGTGTTCGGAATAGGGGTATTTAGCTAGGGGGGACAGTCGTTGGGTTTGATTTCGAGTCTAAATGAAAAAAAATCTCATTTTAGTGAATAAAAAAAAAATATAAATAAAGAAAATGACACTCTCTCATTCATTATCACAGACCCGCCGGCCCTAAGAAAACGACGGCCTGCACGCTCTAATCTTCCTCCCTCGAATTCGCAAAATCCGTTCAATGGTTTTCTAAATTTCTAAAAGAAAAATCTTCATCTAAGTGAAGCCTAGCTGCTGAACGGTCATGATCGTTTTTCATGCCCTGAGGTCCTCAAATTTCGAGCTTGTTTCGGCGTCGTCCATTGGTGGTTTGTGGGCCAGTGGGTGAGTCGCGGTTCATGGGATGGAGGGAGGAGGTCGGTGGTGTTATGGGGGAGAGGGTGGCGGTGATTGATTGGGGGGCGACGACCTCTAGAGGCAGCGATGGAGGAATCCTAAATCGTGAAGCATGGGTTCAGTTAAATGGCTGGAGGGAGAACGAAGAAGTAGGGGTCAACGGCCTTCTTTGACTAAGGTTTAATGAGGGTTAAAGAGGTGATTAACATAATGAAGG